>OU343164.1:12643486-14058802 GCA_910595825.1 Philhelius pedissequus | reverse complement strand
CAAAAAAAATAAAATTTTCTTTAATACGTATGTCCGATCTGTTTAAGTACTCGCTATAGAATAAAATCCTACTTCTTTGTTCATCATACTTTTCCCTTACAATTTGCAGCCACCATTCTACAGAAATATCTGCTAAACCCATCTTTCCAGGATCGTTGACCTGATCAGGCGTTAATCGCTCTCTTAATTGAGATTGAGTTTTCGAATTCTGTCAGACTCAACTTTTAAGCCTAACTCGCCCTGTCAGAAAATTTGCAAATCAGCAGGTATCTCTTTGAGTCGTAACCTTTGAACACACTCTTAATCCGGCACAAGAAAATACCAACTAAAAAGAAAGGTTTCGTATCTCTCTCTCTAACCAAATGAATTTCTCATATTTTCATATTATGTATTCTTTTTATTATTTTTATCCTAGTCACCGTCTGACATTCAAGCCGTTAACTTGTTTCTCAGTTTAGCTCGCTCTATTTTTCTTAAAATCCACCGTTACCTTTGTAAAACTTATTGTTTTATTTTTTCTTTTCTTCTTATCTCTTTGCACAATAATATATATATATAACGTGATCAATCGTGTAATCAATCATGGCCCCTGGGCCAAATGTGCTCTCGGGCAACAGATTTGAGTTGCTTGATAAAGAGCAGCAATCTGTGCCTGAAAATGTGAAAAAAAGAAAAAAAAAAAATAATAACCCTACCTACTTTGACCTAGACAAATCACTGCAAATAAACTCCACCCTTCCTGATCCTAAGTTTATAACAATTTCTTCAAGTGATGAAAAAATACCTTTGTCGTCTGTAAGCATATTCTTAGTTAAAAAAGCTATTGATGGCATAAGCACCGCGTACGAAAATATAACGGAATTACGTGACGGCACCCTTCTTCTCCTTGTAAAATCCACAAAAATAGCCAATAAACTTCATTCTAACCTAAACTCCTGCAAGGGTACAGCATATGCCCCATGCCTTATCAATGTGCCTGAAAATGAAATAATTAATGAAATGAAATCCCAAGGTGTAATTGATGTATATAAATTCAAAAAAAATACACCGGAGAAAAATCTTCGCGCCACTGGATTGGTACTATTTACTTTCGATCGCTTCTGCCCCCCTTCCACCGTAAACATACGCTGGTATAACGTTAAAATTCAAGAATACTACCCTAATCCAATGCGCTGTCGCAAGTGTCAACTCCTTGGCCACACCGCCAAAAGATGCACTTCTTCAGAATCTTGTGAGACCTGCAACCTCCCTCCCCACCAACCGGTAAATTGTACAAGAACTTCGTGCGCCAACTGCCTTGAAGAACATCCATCATCTTTCAAAAATTGCAAAGAATACATCAAAGCCAAAGAAATCCTCAAAATTAAAACTATACATAAATGTTCCATGACGGATGCAAAAAAAATGTATAAAGAAAAAAATCCCATTCCCCTCTTCTCTACAACATACTCTCAAGCTGCACAAAGCAAATCAGTGTCAAACAAACAATTAACTACTTCAGCTCCGCCAAATTCTACCTGCCCCCCGTTTGAATCGCTCCCATCCACTTCTTTCACTTCACAAAACAACACATCTAAACCAGTTCCTATCACACCATCTACCAAAGTAATTAATCCTCTTCCACCAACTATTAATAGTACAAACACACCAATAACATCAGCCCATACTGTAAAAATCAATCCCTCTATTATCCCCTCATCCTCCTCCCAAATTAATTCTCTCTTCCATACACCCTCACTTGAAAAAACACAATCACACACACCCATAAACATCTCCTCCCCTTTAACAAATTTAACAAACAATCTTCTTTCACAAACAAATACTACTTAACTGACAACCAAATGGATCACGAAAATGATGAATCCACATAAAAATAAACCTTTTTGCCAAAATGACGACTCCGCGGCGGGGGTTCTGAATCGGGGGGGCTCTCAGTGTAGCCCGCCCGCTTCAGTATCCACGTCGCGGAGTCATAATGAACACCCAAACAAAAACACCAAAATCAATACCCCCAAGCTAAATATCTTTACCCGAAATAAAAATAGCCAACGTTTCACTGTTCTACAATGGAACCTCAATGGCTACTTGAATAATATACACGAATTACAAATACTAATGAAAGAACTCCAACCAAAAGTCATCTGCCTACAAGAAACCCATTTCGCAGCCGATTGCCATCCTTTTCCTCCCAAACAATATTCGATATATTTGCACAATGTTGACTCTGTGTCGACGTCTAAGCAGGAAGTTGGAATTCTCGTCCATAACTCAATTCCACATTCATGTATCAGAATTAATTCTCAAATATCAGCAATATGTGTCCAAATCAACCTTAACCTTCAATTTACAATTATTTCCCTTTACATCCACCCCGATCAAACCTTTTCAACAAGTGACCTGGAAGATATCATCAATGGTATTAATAGTCCAGTCTTAATAACAGGTGATTTTAATGCATGGAGTCCATCTTGGGGCTCTGAGAAACTAAGTAAACGCGGCAAAACAGTCGAGCATTTTATTGCTAGCTCTGGGCTAGCAATACTTAATGACGGTCGACCCACCCACTTTTCCACCCATAGAACATTTACACACATTGATCTATCACTTATTTCTCCCTCTCTCCTCAATAAAACCACCTGGGACATATCCGACAACCTCCACGGAAGCGATCACTTCCCAATTTTCATTAACCTAACTACCAGCCACAACAATAAACCTATAAAAAAAACCAAAAAATTCATACTCGACAAGGCAAACTGGGTCTTATTCCGATCTATCGTTTCAAGTGAATTGGACAAAAGAGAAATTTCTCCAAATATCAACAAAGAATCTGCATTGGTTCATAAATCGATACGTACTGCAGCAAATCTATCTATCCCTCAAACCAGTAACAATACCTACAATAAAACAACTCCTTGGTGGAATAACGAAATAAGTTCTCAGCGAACACAAAAGCAAAAAGCTTGGTACAATTTTAAAAAATCACCTACTGAACCAAACCTTATTCTTTATCGCAAACTAAATGCGAAATTTTGCAAAACAGTGAAATTGGAAAAAAAAGCCTGTTTTGAAAAATTTACTTCAAACATAAACCCTAGCTCAACTTCCCAAAAACTTTGGGCGGATATAAAAACATTGACAGGTACATATTCTCCACACAAAATAGAAACTATAAAAACAGGAACCACAACGCTTACATGTCCTTCAAACATTGTTGAACACTTTGCCCAAACTTGGGAACAATTCTCAGACGACTCCAATTTCAAACCCATCTACATTAACGAAAAATTAAAAATCTTAAACGACACAAACATATCCTTTCGACCCAGTCCTTCAGCTATCTCTATTGATTCTGAAATCAACATGTCGGAACTCATTTCCTCTTTACACACCGTAAAAGGAAAATCGCCGGGTTTCGACCGCATTTCCTACAGCATGTTGAAAAACTCTCCCCAGGTTCTAAAAGCACGTCTTCTTAAACTAAATAATGAAATCTTTGATACAGGAATAATTCCCCACGCTTGGAAAACTGCAAGTGTCATTCCATTACCTAAACCGAACGCCGACTCTACTTCCACCTCTGGATATCGCCCCATATCTCTCCTCCCATGTACAGGAAAAACTTTAGAAAAGATCATAACCAAACGTCTATTTTGGTTTCTCGAAAAAGACAAACTCATTGACAACCGTCAAGTCGCGTTTAAAAAGGGAAAATCCACACTTGATTCACTTCTGTATATTGACCATTTTGTCTGCTCAACATTGTCTGAGCGAAATCATGCCACTATTTTAAGCCTTGACTTTCAAAAAGCTTTTGACAGAATCGGAGCACACGTTGTTCTCAATCAACTCTTAAAATGGAATATCGGACCAAAAATATTCAAATACATAAAATCCTTCCTTTCAAACAGGAATTTCCGGATTAAATATTTTAACATCTACTCCAATGTACACAGACTAAAGAATGGCATTCCCCAAGGCTCACCACTTTCAGTGGCATTATTCATCATTGCTTTTAACGAAGTTAATAACATAATACAAAGTTTCCATAATGTCGAGCATTCACTTTACGCCGACGACTTAATTATTTTCTCTAAACATAAAAACCTTGACGAACTAAGTGACACTTTTTCTTTGATTGTAGATGCCCTCCTACAATGGTGCAAATACTCGGGCTCAATAATTTCATACCAAAAATCTGAAATACTTCATATATGTAAAAAATATAGTTGTACAAAACACATTCAAATTAATTTAAACAATAACTTGATAAAAAATGTTAATACTTTGAAATTGCTTGGCATTGTATTTGATTCTAAGTTCAACTTTAAAAACCACTGTATCTATCTAAGAAAAAGTTTAATTGCCAGGGTTAATATAATTAAATATTTAAGTTCAAAAAACAGCTTAGCTAATTTTAACACTCTTATAAATTTAATCAAATCCGTAATATTATCGAAAATTGACTATGGTTTATCAATTTATGGTAAATGCTCCAAATCGTCTTTGGGTCTTGTCACAACACCATACCACGCTGCCGCCAGAAGCTGCTTCAGAGCCATACGTTCAACACCAATTTTAAACATACTAACGGAAGCTGGACTCCCCCAACTAGTAGACAGAATCGACTTTCTTACGTCCAAAGTAATCACAAAAATTAACTCCCCACATGAAACATCCATCCATACCGCAGTTACAAAAATTTTAAATCGGAAAAGAAATCCAAAAATGCTATCAACACTATGCCGAGCAATCCTGTTCGCAAAGGATTTAGGGATAACAATTCCTCCTCAAAATCACACAAGGTTGAACCAACCACCTTGGAAGCTCCCTAGCCAAACAATTAACACCCACGTTTGCAAATATCCAAAAAGCTCAACCACCGACAACGTCTACAAATCCATCTTTCTTGAAATCTCCAACAGGTACAAATCACTTGGATGGAAACTACTATTTACGGATGCGTCCAAAGCCGAAACATACACATCGTTTGCTGTAGTTGATGAAACAGGTTCCGTTGTTTCTAAAGGTCTATTACCAACATACACATCAACCTTCACTCCTGAAGCTTTTGCTATCTACAAAGCGATAACATTCTCTCAAAACAAAAAAACGATTATTTTTTCGGACAGCCTTTCTACTATAAGAGCCTTACAAAACATCTCAAACTCGATTGAAATAGTAGACACGATTCGCAACCATCTCATCCTCAAACCTCAAACCTTAAAAATTGTATGGATCCCCGGGCACGTTGGCATTAGGGGCAACGAGGCTGCAGACGAGGAAGCCAAATCAGCAACAAAAGAACCACTTATAGCATTCATCCAACACAACAGCAAAGACACTTCAAATTATCTACATGATAACTGGAAATACAAAAGAAAAAACGCTTGGAATAATTACAACAATTATTATAAAAACCTAAATCCAAATGGCGAGAAAGCAATATATCCCAACAATACACCTTTTAAAAAACTTAAAGTATACATCAGGCTCAGACTAGGCCACTCATACATCACTCACAAGCACCTATTTAATAAAGAGTTACCACCTACCTGTCACCTTTGTGAAGACAATAACTCTACCCTTACTATGGCTCATCTCCTAACCTGTGCAAAAGTCTCATCAACCAGCATACAACTATCTAACCACAACATGCATTACCTATTAAGTAACATCAATATCGATAATATTAATTTAGTTTACCAAATAATGCAGAATCTAAAACTTGAAAACCTTATTTAGAAAATTACATTATTATGTACTTTATACACTTATCGAATTTTAATGTATCTTCCTAGTAGAAAGCCCTGGCAGCTAACTCTAGTTTAAGAACTTATTATGTATGTAATTTATTTACTGTATAATAAAATCAATAATAATAATAATTATTATTTTATCCATACAAAGGTTACCCTTCTCTATCCTACACAAAAATCGTAACAATCAAATAATATGCCATGTCGCTGTCGCGCTGCTTATTTATATCGTTGCTGTCGATCGTCGGGATGGTTAGTTTGTTTATTTTTTTGTTTTTAAATAATTCGGTAACAAAAGGTCACAAATTAATTCAATTAGCTTTAAATCCACACAGTGTCCACTAAAACAAAAACAAAAATAATATAAACATATTGTTTGCGTTTTCTTCAATTTATTTTAATTAAATCTAATTATTTTATTTTTTTTTTTAACCAAGAAAACTTATTGCCAAAAAACTTGATATCTTATCATATTTTTCTTTTTTACTTATAAACTTAACCTAAAGATAAAAATGATCAAAACTAGTTACAACTAACTTATACTAACTAAAAATAACGTAAACTACTTAAAATACCTAATAATACCCAAAACCACTTAAAACTACTTAAACACTAGAACAGTCACAGCAACATTTTTCTTCGTTTTTAACATTTTTTTTGTTTATTTTTTATATGCATGCAGACCCACAACAACATGCAACCCACACATACATGTACATACGCACATACAATACGTACGCACATGCATGCACAGACACGCATATACATGCACATATGCCCCCGCATACATACATATTTTTAATTTTTGTTGGTGCCACCCCGACTGTTCCCTATACCTAATTAACCTAAATCTATGTAATTCGGCCAAGACATACCATCTTCATCGACTTTAAATATTATGCTGTTAAGAGAGCCATCAGAACTGGTTCCCCTGTTTCGCCCTATCCCTTCGGTCCCGGTCGGACACAGTCCTACTGAACCGAAGGCGCTCTTCTCCACCTTGAGCGATGACGTCTCGACCGTACAGGAGTCGCCTATCCACAGTTTTCCGGCTGACGTGGTAGATGAGCGGAACCGCCCCTCCATCCTATATCAGCCCTCGACTGTCTAAATAGAGGAATGCCTCGGGAGGGATGTAGCCACTTAACCGCGCACTCTCAAAATATTCATTATTGGGGTAGTAAGCCACAAAAATTAAGCTGTTGGTTGAGGACATCGCTCTTGAAGTTTGACCCCGAATCAGCTTAAACAAAAAATTATCTATTCTGTTTATGTTGGCTCCGTTGTATAGAACCTGGTTGGAATAATATCTTGTGTACTCCGACTCTGGTGTCCTGTGTACTCCAAGGCAACGTCTAAGACATTGCCTCTCAAACACCCGAATCTTTTCCATTTGAGATGGGGCAACGTGAACCACACCGGGCATCCATAGGCAATCATCGGCCTGATGAGGGCCATGTAACAAATCACCTTCACCCTGCTGTCAAGACGGCTGCAATAAAACAGTCGTTTTGTCAAGGCAAAGGCTCCCCTAGCTCTGGCCAAGGCAGCACCTATATGTCTGTCGCAATACAGATACTGATCCAACCAGATGCCAAGGTGCTTTACTACACTTTTACTCGCCAGTGGATGTCCATGTGGCCCTACGATCACCAGCTTGCGCCAGTTCTTTCTCGTATCCCTTGAGGCGGTAGACAACGGAGTCCTAAACAAAATAGTTTCTGATTTCTGGAAGTTGATTTTCAAATTCCAGTTATCATAATATCGCTGAATCTTGTCACTCTGCAAAAGAATTTTGATGGCCTCAACTGTATTAGCTGTTCAGTACGCAATTAGATCGTCGGCGTACGCAGTTGCCTGAGTTAGACTACCTATCAGATGGTGTAAATGCTGAACAGAATCGGCGAGTTAACCGCTCCCTGCTGAAGACCATTATTAATATTAAAAATTGCGGTAGAAGTTACGTTGCCACTCTTGACAACAAACTTTCTACCATTTAGCATGTCATAAAGCATATACAATAGAGGTTTACTTATATCTAGACTGGTTAGCTTTAGATATAGAGCTCTAACCATACGGTGTCGAAGGCCTTCTCCAAATCAACCAGACAGGCACCCGTTCACTGCTTTTTAGTTTTGTTCCATTGGATATCAGAAACCAGTTTAGACGCGGCATGAATTGTGTCATGTCCCGCCTTAAAACCGAACTGATTATCCGGGATGATATTTTTGTCCTCCGACCACTTGAATAGGGCCCTATTAATAACCTTTTCAAATACTTTGCCGATACTTGGAAGAAGACTTATCGACCGGAGATTCGCCGGATTGGAGTTGTCCTTTCCATTTTTTGGGAGAGGGTGCACCACAGGTGTCTTCTACCACACTGGATAATATGCATTATTTAGCGCGTTGTTAAACAGTGTGGTATAAATGTCAACTGCATTTTGAGGCAAATGTCGTAGTGCAACGTTGGATATACCATCGACTCCTGCTGACTTCTTTTTCTTTAATGAATCGAAGATTTGCTGGAGCTCATTCTTCGAAATTAGCAGTGGACTGGGCCCATTTCGGTCGGCGATTATGGCGTTTGCCAAATCTTCATCATTAAACCCGGTAAAACCAAGGTTCTAAGATCGCCATTCGGTTATATCGTTCCGGAGCCATAAGTGATGAAGCAGAGCTCTGTTCTCCAGGTCATGATTCGGGTGAATGCTAGCATTTACCTTGTACACTTGCTGGAAAGCAGCCCCACAGCCTCGTGAATAGATCCAGATAGGCACCGCTTCTTTGAAACGATAGCCTCTCTGTGGCTAGAAGATCGAGGCGATACTCAAGGTTGTATCGACCCATCCAATTATACAAATGGTTTCCTTGAGAATTTTGTATTTGATTTTGCATGCCTCTAACGTCCGAAATTTTCGCACATCACTATTATATATTACCTTATGACTAATGCCTTTACGTATAAAGATTGCGACGCCTCCTCCTTGAGTGGAGTTGGGTCGGTCTCTTCTTACGATATTGTAATTGTTGTTAGGCAATTTATGTTTCTGGTTAAGCTTAGTTTCGCTAGCCATGAACACATCTGGACTTGTGTCTTTAAGCAATTGGAATAAATTCGCTCTACGTTCGGTCCTAATCAGTGAATTTACATTCAGAGCTAGGATCTTAAAGAGCCTCTCCGGCAGCGCGCCCTTAACCTCTAAGTTGCGTTAAACACGGCAAAACAGAGTAGAGGTGATCCACCCAAGTCGCCTGCTCCCTGATCTGGTTTTAGAGACCAGTCAACTGGCCCTGGATGGCCAGCAGAATGCCCATAATATCCACCTGTGCCACCGGCGCCTTAGGCACAGGGGCCTGTTGGGCGACCTTTAGTGTAGGGTGTACCGTGCTTCTCCTTCCTGACGCCATTTGGCGTAAGAAATTTGGGGGTTGACGGGCGTTGTTGTAGGAGGGCGCACTGTTGGACGCTTTTCTACCGCTGTTTGATTTGGTGCTTTATTGTTCTTTATAAGCTGAAACGTCGGGCATCCCTGATAATTAGCGGGGTGTCCGTCGCCTCGGCAGAGTACACATTTAAGCTGGGTCCTATCTTCGACCCGTTCCTTCCCTAACTTGCATTCATCTGCATTGTGGTTCTCTCCACACTTAACGCAGCGTGACTGCATTTCGCAGTTAGCCGAACCTTTGGCAGCGCATGCATTGAAGCATGTCGCCGCGCCTTTTTAATTTGTCCCAAGTTACAACCTGGTAGTTGAGGACGGAGATACTCAAACTATCCAGTTTGCTGCTGGGTGAGAGTTGAACAAGGAAGAAGGGAAGATTCCGCTTCTCCCGCCTAGCTCTAACTGTAGCGAACGGCTTGATCCCGATAAAGTCGAGATCGTCATTCGCTTTTTGGCGGAGTTCACTTAAGAGCACCTGTGGTTCCGTGCAGGAATCTATACCCTTCAAAAGGACCGTTTGAAACTTTTCTATCTTAGGGATGAAACTAAAGAATTCAGTAGTGGATTCTTTTAACAACGCTTTAATTTTTTTGTGCTGTTCCAGTGTGAAGCAATGGATAGCATGCCTATCATTATTTAATCTTTTTATATTAAAGTTTTGACCTATGGCCGACTTACACAGATTTATGGTATCCTGTAACACCATTTTATAAGTATTTATGGGTGGCACCTTTTTTTTCGTAATCGGCGGCTGTGGCTGCTGCTGCTGAGACTGACTTTGCCGCTGCTTTTGATTCTGCTGCTGCTGTTTTTGTTGCGTTTGTTTCTGGGATTGTGTCTGCTGCTGTTGCTGTTGTTTTTGCCGTTGTTGTTTTGGCTGCTGCTGTGGCTGTTGTTTTTGTAATTGTTCTTTTTGCTGTTGTTGTTGGTGTTATTGTTGTTGTCCCTCGAACTCTTTCTGTTCTTTCGCTCGGTGCGCTTCTTGCTTGACCTTGGGGGCGAGAACTATAAGATCCTGTTGGCTTTTCAAGCTTTGGATTTCTGCCTCCATTGCTTCAATTTGAACGACCATTCTTTGTTCCTCGTTGTCGTCCTCCTCAGATGACGCCTCTGATGTAGAGAGGTTCACGAAGGCAGTACTATCGCCCGTCGTGAAGTGCCCTTCTCCTTCCTCAGACATGTATTCAATACCCTCTTCGGGTGACGTGTCTAGTTGGGTTTGTCTTGCTGCCTCTGACGTCTCATCTATATCCGACGTCTTCACCCCAGCTGGCAGCTTTGCTGAGGTGGCGGTGGATCTCCTCTTTACCAAATTTGGTGCGCACTTGATCCTCTTTCTGCGCTTCGGATTTACATCGGATGATGTTGCCGTTGTTGTTATTGCTGTTGATGTTGTTGCTGCAGAATCACTGCTTGTAAGTGGAACATCTTTCGATTTTCCCTCAGCTGATGCCATCGCTGGCCTCATTGGCCCTAGGACACCTTTCGATGCCCCGGTGCTTAAACTCCTCCTCCTTTGCTTGTTTTCCCAACCAATAAAATTTTCCACTTCACGGTTGTGAAAAAAAGCTTGCAAAGTTCTGATGCCCGGCTGGGAATCGAACTGGCGACCCTTGGATTCGCGGTCGGCCACTCTACCACTGTGCTACTGCAGCACTTGAGAATTGTTGATTTAACGTTAAGCTTAAACTCACACACGAAATTTAATTTGCAAAAAACTGGGAAGCCGAAAACGTGTTAACACCTCCACAGTACGAGATCGACTGACCTACAGTAATACTTTGAAGTTGTTCTTTCCCAAATATATAAAAACGAAAACCGTGCAAAGCCGATTACAGTATTTATGTATATATATCTATATACTGCAAGATGTTGGGATAACAATATTTTAAAGTTATTACTCATTTTTATTTATTGAAATTAAATTTGTTCACTGCACCGAAATTATTATTCTTCTTCCCAATTCTTTTGTTTTTGTCTTGTTGTATTGACTTTTGAATGACAATTAATAGTCAAAACGTCAATCTAATCTTTTTTTCACCGGTGAAAACACTTGAAGATTAATTTTTAATCTTCTCAATTTAAACCGGATTAACATTAGGTGAAAACGTAGCATTAGCTTCGTCAATTTTTTTTTGAAACTAATTCGTCAAAACAGTTATTTCATTTTTTCTAGAATAACTTTTCTATTTTCATTGTAAAAACCAAACGCGCACGGAGACCAAGAGTAGGTAGAAACAAAAAATACTTGAGTACGAATCTATATTATATTTAACATGAAATAACCTTTTTTATAGTTGTTTGCAGTCACCGACTAACACTCGAACCGATAGCATCGTTCCCCAAGTTATTGTGTGATTAATTTTTTCCGCTAAGCGCGTAAACCGGTTTCTCCCTTCAAACCACTTTCTCTCTTATATTTTTTTTCCTTCTCTTTCTCGGTGTCGCAAGTGAGTGTACCCATTAAATAAAAGAAAAACAATTAATTAAAATGGCCATTCGGCCATATAATATAGGTGGTCGATTTGGGATTCTTGATCCCGACCCCCCTGACCCTGACCTTCAGCCAAAAAAAAAAAAACCTAAACACAGCTCTCTACCGCTCAACACATTCCCAGATCTTCCTTCTCTATCCAGTGTAAGAAACCCCCGCTTCATTGTTGTTTCCCCAAAATCAAGTGAAAATCCAATTACTTCCATGAGCACTTTTCTACTTAAAAAGTCGATTGATGGTATAAGCAAAGATTACGAAAATATTAATCAACTTCGCGACGGTAGCCTATTAATATTTGTCAAGTCACAAAAATCTGCAGATATCTTCCTGCGTGTCAAAGATCTTGCTGGTGTTTGCCCAGTAACTGTTAAGTTACACGATAAGCTAAATCAAACGAAAGGAATCTGTTACGCCCCATGTCTCATTAACGTTTCCGAAACAGAAATATTAAGTGAAATGAAACCTCAAGGTGTCGTGGACTTGTACAAGTTCCTAAAAAAAGGCGAAGACGGAAAGCTAAAACCCACAGGCTTAGTACTCTTTACATTCGACCTCTATCAAATTCCCAAATCAGTGGATATCGGATTTTATACAGCCAAAATAACCGAATATATCCCCAACCCTATGCGATGCCGCAACTGTCAACTGCTAGGACATACGACAAAACGTTGCAATGGCAGCAAAATATGCGAAACTTGCAACCTCCCGCCCCATAATTCAGATCCCTGCACTCGCACAATGTGCGCAAACTGCTCCCTGGCCCACCCTTCATCATCAAAAATCTGTCCAACATACAAACAAGCTAAAGAAATACTAACAATAAAAACAATTAAAAAATGCACTATGGCAGATGCCAAGCGCATATATAATCAACAAAATTCAGTACAAGTTCCACCTCAAATTGCAACGTTCGCTGAAACTATTAAAAAAACAACAAACCTTAACAGTAAAACGAATAATCCTCCAGCCATCCCTCCATCTCCTTCCCTTTCTCCATCTATCTCTTCAACAGTAAATACAAGCTCCAATACGAATAAAGTAAACACCTGTTCATTGCCTAACCTACCAAACATAAAAATCACATCGAACACACCATCCGCTCCAAAAATAGCAACAGTAGAAAATCATAGTCACACACTACCAAAAGAAAACTTAACCACTACCACTGCACCATTCAAATCAAATACTTCTACATCGCAATCATCTCACACAACCTCATCACAATCTCAAACCTCTTTAAACACAAACAGCAACACAAATACTCAAGCTTCTTCTTCTACCTCCAATCACTCTAAACCCCTCTATCCACTCTCACAATCTCCTATATCAGCTGTAACCCAAAATCTTTTGGGTAACAATGAATATTACATAAAAAACAACAATGCAGAAATCCATGATATCGACATGCAATAATGACACTTTAATCCAAATAACTGACTCTGCGATTCGAGTGTCGAGCCAGTCAGACTCTGATAAGAGCCTGAATGGTTCGACGACCGAATTGCAGAGTCAAAACCCTGAACAACAAAATTATACCACCCTTCACAATTCACAACAAAAAAAAAACAACACGAACCAAAACCAAAACAATATTCCTTCTACCCACTCCTCTCTTGCCACAGGTAAAAGAGGTGCGTGGACCTCATGTAACACCAATGTAGCTCTAAATATTCTTCAATGGAATATTAACGGATTTATTAATAATCTTGATGAGCTCAACATTATGATTAAACAACACAACCCTATAATAGTAGCTATCCAAGAATCCCACTGCCCCTTTGATAAGACGCTATATTTCCCAAAAACCTTTGACGGTTACCTGTACAACTCACCTAGCAATGATACTGGTAAACAAGGTATAGCTCTTTTAATAAAAAAAAATACCTCTTACAAAAACCTACAAATTCTTGCTGTCGAAATACACCATAAAATAAAATTTACTTACATTAACATATACCTACCCCCAAAAGAAACAATCAATAAAAACGACCTAGATAGTATAATTACCCAAGTCAATCTTCCAATCATATTCGGAGGTGATGTTAACACCTGGAATTCACTTTGGGGCTCTCCAACTAACAACAGAAGGGGCAACTTATTAGAAAATTTCTTCACAGACAACAACCTGATTATTTTGAACGACGGGTCGCCCACCCACCTTTCAACTCACAACACTCTAACACATGTCGATGTCACTTGCTGCTCACCCGAGTTGCTGACAAAAACAACTTGGAAGACTTTGAACGACCTTCATAACAGTGACCATTTTCCGATACTGACGACTTTAAATATCGGCCGTATTACAAACTCTAAAACATTCGACCCGAAATTTAAAACGGATCTATCCAACTGGGCATTATTCAAAAAAACAACTACCGAGTACTTAACACATAAAAACCCATCCTCAAACAACAACAAGGAAGCTGCTCCGTTGCAAAAAGCAATCAGAGCCGCCGCAAACTTTTCCATTCCTCAAACTTCCCCAAATAAACGCAAAAACGAGGTTCCATGGTGGAACTCTGAATTATCATCTTTACGAAAAGAGAAAATGAGTGCACTAAAAAACTTTCAGAAAAACCCCATTACTACTAATCTTATTATCTACAAAAAATCAAATGCAAAATTCAGACGAATGCTTAAGGAATGCAAAGCTAAAAGTTTCTCTGAGGTTACCTCAAATATAAATCCAAACTCCTCTCCTTCGAAAGTATGGCATAACATCCGCCGCTTGACTGGTGATTCTCCATCACTTGCCATTAACAGCATTAACACCAGTAACGGTGTAATCATAGAACCAGAAAAAATATCTAACTACATTGCTCAAACCTGGTCTCAATCTTCTGAAAATATAAATTTTTCCACTGTATTTGTTGAAGAAAAAGTAAATATAATGAATACCCCCCCTCAATACGCCACCAATCCGACAGCACTACGCATTGAGGAACCGATAACTATAATCGAGTTCGAGACTTCACTCAATAAAGTTATGGGCAAGACTCCAAGTAGAGATAGAATTTCTTACCCCATGTTAAAAAATCTCCCATTTGAAACCAAACACAGAATAGTCTGTCTTTACAACAACATACTTAATAACTCGGTCATACCACAGACTTGGAAAACCGCCACAATAATTCCTATTCCAAAACCAAAAAAAGACAGGAACTCAATTGAAGGATATCGTCCTATCTCCCTTATACCGTGTTTATCTAAAATAATGGAAAAAATAATAGCGAAGCGCCTACTCTGGTTTGCGGAAACTAACAAACTTATCAGTCCTAATCAAGTAGCTTTCAAAGCCAATAGGGGTTGCACCGACGCCCTTCTCCATATTGACTATTTTACATCAAAGGCACTTTCAGTAAAAAACCATGTTTCCATCCTATCACTTGACTTTCAAAAAGCTTTCGATAGAATAGGATTGCATGTTGTTTTGAAAAATCTCCTGAATTGGGGAGTTGGAAATAAAATATATAGTTACGTAAAGTCATTCTTAACCAATAGAAAATTGTGTATAAAAGTAAACAATACATACTCTTCCAACTACCCCTTACATAACGGAATCCCCCAGGGATCTCCTTTATCGGTAGTATTATTTATAATAGCATTTGACAATATTAATACCATTTTGATAAACCACAAACTACTTGATCACTGCATTTATGCGGATGACATTTTTATTTTATGTAAAGTAAATGATATTGATAAAAGCAAAACTTTGTTTAAACTCGCCCTAGAAGATATTTTAGAGTGGTCCAAAATGTCTGGAGCTATATTATCGGTTCAAAAATGTAAACTACTACATATCTGTCGTAAAAAAAACTGCCCAGAACTTGTAATAAATGTAAATAATACACAAATAGAAAATGTTAGTAATTTAAGAATTTTAGGATTAGTATTCAATAATAAATATTCTTGGAATCAACACTGTTTAGAATTAAAGAAATCCCTAGCTGCCAGAACAAATATTGTTAGATATTTAGCCAGTAAAAAAAGTCAAACTCATATAAATTCTTTATCTCATATTACTAAAATGTTAGTTTTAAGTAAAATAGACTATGGATTATACATATATGGCTATTGTCCGAAATCAACTTTAAAAATTATAAAACCGATGTACCACCAAGCAGCTAGAAGTAGTATTAACGCTTTCCGAACCACTCCCATCAAAAATATTTTAGCAGAAGCAGGATTACCCAGTATAGAGGAACGTAGAGACGCAATCTATTTAAAACTATCTGCAAAACTCATATTCTCCGCCAATTCAGTGATCGATAATGATGTTAAAAGTGCAATAAATCATAAACTTACAAAAAAGATACCATCAGCAATCGCTACTATCATGGATAAAGCATCGCACATTGACCTTCCATCAAAACACACAAAATTTACCGTCCCACGCTATCCTCCATGGTTCATTAGCCCTTCATCCTTGACATTAGCGAACTACAAGAAAACAGATACCAGCAATATAATTTACTGCCAACTTTTCTCAAGTATATCGTCAGATTTAAAATCAGAAGGCTGGAAATTCATATTTACTGACGGATCTAAGACAGCAGAGAATACGTCATTTGCCGTACTATTTGAAAACGGTTCGATCATCAGCATAGGTAACTTGCCTGAATTCTCCTCAATTTTTACAGCAGAAGCTTTTGCTGTTTTGCAAGCCACCAAAACAGCCTTAAAACTCCGAGGAAAATATATAATTTGCTCTGACAGTATATCTGTCCTTGAAGCTATCAAAAACCCAAACAACAACACTGACCTGATAACCGAAATCAGATATCAACTCATCAAATCCTCGAAAAATATCAAATTGATGTGGACTCCTGGGCATGTAGGGATCCAGGGAAACGAATATGCAGACATTGCAGCTAACTCAGCGAAAAATTCCCCCGTTTACATGTTCAACGTCTTCTCCAAACTCGACTTGATCAGAGTTACACAAAATGCCATAGTAACCAACACCAAAAACGACTGGATGCAATATCACCACCACTACAAAAAATGCAATCCTGAAAAACTCCACCCCGTTTATCCTACAGGCATTTCCAAACAAAAAATCCGTAATTTCGTTAGGCTACGACTTGGACACACCTCTACCACCCACCAACACCTCCTCGCTAAAACCAATCCACCAGTTTGTTCCACCTGCAATACAAATTTAACTTTAAGCCATATTTTTGAGAATTGTCCAATACTAACACCCACTTTTCAAAACATATTTCAAAACGATTCAATTTATGATATCCTAAAAAACCCTAACACTAAAAATATCGAAAAAATATCAAACTTTATTATAAAAGCAAACATTGTCATCTAAACTTATGATTATAGAGCTAATAGTCTCGGCAGCTAGGCTCGTTAAACTTAATATTATCATGTAATTTTAATTGCTTGGTAATTAATTATAATAATAATAATAATATAGTTGTTTGCCTTCGAAATCTTGTGGTACTTGTGATAAAACTTGGAATCCGTCTTGTCGCCAAGAGTTAGTGACTATAGTTAATGTCTCCTCTTTTGTGAATATGAAATATAACAGACTTTTTAAATGGTGCAGGAATATCTTCTTTTAAAAACACTTAATTGAAAAACGATGTAAGCTGACATAAATAAAGGTTGGTGTGGCGTTCTTGATATATTCATATGGAATCCCATCTTCTCCTGGAGCTTTTCCATATTTTGCTTTGATTACAACAAGCTGTACTTCAGCTACGGTGATTTAAATATCCATTATATTGTCAACGAACAAATGTTCGGCATAAAAAATACAAGGTCTGGTTTGTTTTTTTAAAATGTTTCTGAAGTAAATTGAAAGTTCGTTAACAGATAATTCGATCCATTAATATCTTTTATCACCTTCCAATTTTTTTTTTTAATCTCTTGTTTGCTTAATTTTATCAGCTAGATGATTTTCGAATTCAGTTTTCTTCCTGAAACACAGATTTTTGTATCTTTTATTTGCTATGTTGTACCAATTTTTCAAGTCTTGACAGTTTGAGTTCCGGAGTGCATTTAAAATGACGAAGGGCTTCTTTCTAGCTTTCATACACTCTTTGTCAACCCATTTTTGTTTGAAAGCCTTACAAAAGTTTGAGGGTATTCTTATTACAGAGTTTCTTACACAAGAAACAAATCGATTTGCATGTTCATCCGCTAAGTTAGTCTTCTCACTTACTCTCGGAAGATTTATATGAAGCAGTTCTTGATATGCCAATAAGTCATCTTGTTTCCGTCTGAGCCGCGGAATCAGTTGAAATTTTTTTTTGAAATGGTGTTATTTCTTCTGACCATTCAACACTAACTTGCATGTGGTCTAAGTAGTTCTTACTTTGTACTTCGATTTTTTTTTATAATCTCAATCAATTTGGTTTGCAGCGCAATAATCAATCACAGATTTTCCTTGATTTAATAAACGTAGTGACATTCAGTGTCTCCGTTAGTACAACCGTTAAAAATTATACTGTCATACATGTGCAAGATTTCGAGAAGATTGGTACCATTTTGATTGCATGCGTTGTCCTTAGAATTTCTGTTGTTGTGGTTTATTGAAAGGTTATTTGAGCTGTGGATTGAAGTTACCTGGACGTTGTTGGCTCTTGCGTTGAAATCACCTACTATAAGAACACTTGTTTGACAAATGTAGCATAATGTTGTTAAACCGTTCTTAGTCTGCTGTCCACTTGTTACAATTGATTTAAAATGGGAGAATGTACAAATCATTTTGGTGTAAAAGTTTTACAACAGTAACACCATCCAATTTTTCAACAGTGCACATTTTTAGTAAAGATGTTTTTATACCATACAGTGATCCGCGCGTCCTTTTTTTATATGTCTTAACTGCCGCATTTGAAACTAATTTAAAGCCATTAAACCGTTTTGAAAATTTACTTAGACTTTCAATTGTAACATGTGTTTCGCAAAGAAAAAATACGTACTAATATATGCTTATAATACACTCATTTTTTGTCTAGCCACATGTGCGTTTTAGAACTAATTATTAGACAAAACTAGAGACAAGCCAATTTATAACAGTTTGTTGTCATTAAATAGCCACTGAGTTTTAGGGTGTAAATGTAACCTAAGGCTAAGGTCCCTTGCTCTGCCTGAGTCGTATAAATAGTATCTGTCACAAAGCAAATTGGCGGCTTGTTTAACACACTTCGATATGAGGTTTCTATAACTTGACTTCTTATATTTGGATCCCTTTACGTATCGAAGACGACGATTTATTATCCGGAAGGGTATTTAATTTCGCAAAGCATAAGTTAATGGAAAACTGCATATTTTTTTTTTAAACAAAATTATTATTATTATTATAAATTTATTGACAACTAAATAAATTAAATTAACAATATTTTTTTTTGTAGCTTGAGCAACTAGTTTAAAACAAAAAAAAATAAATAATTATATGAGATTTACTAAATTGAATGCTTTCATTAGCATATATACATTGTTCACACTTTCTTTCTTTTGAAGTTTGGGTTAAAACCTCAGATAATTTTTTATTAACAATATTTTTTAATATTTGGTTAATTTTTCTTGCAAGAAATAAGATGACTTTTGGTAAGCGTATTGTTTTCGTTGCAAAGATGGCAGAGTGTAGGGGTTTCTTTAGTAATAAGATGTTTATGGGTTAAGTTAGTATGACCCATCCGTAGTCTTAGGAATGTTTTTATTTTTTTTTGTTGAAACATCTGTAGGGTAGTATGCTTTCTCAGCATTATTGTTGAAGTTTTTATAAATATGATGATAGGTTTGACCAGTTTGTTTTAAGTTAATATTTCCATGTTTTATGCAGATATATTTGTATATCTTTTTTATTGTACGCATAGAATGTTGAAAGAGGCTGTTTTAAGGCCGACTTTGCTTCAGCATTTGCAAATTCATTACCTTTGATAACGCTGTGCCCTCGAATCCAAAAGACCTTGTATTGTTCACTATTTGTAATGTTTGTCCCGAATGGATTCGATTATTTCGCTGTTGTTGTTTATATTGTGTATAGCTCTTACGGAAGAAAGGCTGTCTGTGAAAATAATTGTTTTTTTGTTTTTAGATTTATTAATTGCAGTTAGGATAGCAAATGCTTCTGCTGTAAATATGGAAGTGAAGGCGGGGAGGAGGCCTTTAGAAACGATTTCTAAGTCTTCTCTGACAACAGCGAATGATGTTCCGTTTTCGGTTTTTGAAGCATCTGTGAACGTAAAGCTCCATCCTTGTTGTTTGTGATTTTCTGCTGCTTCGTAATACATGGTCTTGAATACATCGTTGCTGGTTGATGTGGTAGCATATGTATTAAGACTGGTGTCTATTGATGTTTTGAGTAAGTCCCAGGGTGGGCACAAAGTTGGTTTTAATTTTTGAGTGACAATGTGAATGTCAAGGGCTTTAGCATATTCAAGAGCGGTTGTTAATGTAGATTGAAGTTCTTGATTTTTCTTCCGTTTTAGGATTTTTTTTTGCAATCGGTGTGAATGGGTGACTTTCTCGAAGAGTTTATTTTATAAATTGTACACATGGTAAGATGTTCGATTCTCTGTGATTTGTGGCAACCTTGCGTCTGTCAAGAGGTTTCGTATTGGGGTTGTACGAAATGCCCTCATAGCACTTCTGATGGCTGTATGATATGGTGTTGTTATCAGTTGAATTGATGATTTTGAACATTTGCCATATATAGCTAAACCATAGTCGACCTTAGATAAAATTACTGATTTAATTACATTTATAATAGTATTAATATGACAGTTGCTATTCTTAGATGATAGATATTTTATAAAGTATACTCTAGTATTCAAGCTTTTTCTTAAATGTACACAGTGGTTTTAAATGTATACCTAGAATCGAATATAATACCAAGTATTTTAGCAGAATTTACGTTAATTATATTTGTTTTAATTAATTTGACTAAGATGTTCTTATTACAACTGTGTTTTTTACATAAGTGTAGAATTTAACATTTATTAATTGAAATTTTTGAGCCTAAGTATTGCCCCCAATCTGAAAGTGTTTGTAGAATATTTGTAAAAATGATAGTGAGAGAAGCTAAGTCTTGGCAGTTTGAGTAAATTATGAGGTCGTCGGCATATAGCGTATGGCCGGTTGTGTTGTAACGTTGGACTGTTGAGCTTATTTCATTAAATGGGATAATGAAAAGGACGTCTAAGAAAGGTGATCCTTGTGGAACGCCGTTTCTTAAGTTATGCGTGGAAGAATGGTAATCATTTATTTTGATGCGAAAACACCTATTGCTTAAAAAGGACTTAATCAGAATAAATTTACATAATTTACATTTATAATTACAATATGGTAAAGTAAAAGGAGATACAAAATACAAAACTGCTTACAGATTTAATAGGGCAACATTCAATCCACAAAGTGAGAGTACAATTAGATAAAATTGAAAGTATGTACAATAAAATTGAATCAAAGAATGTAGTTTAGCAAAGTTTCGATTTCAAAAATGTTACATTGAAAAAGCCACGATTTAATAGATTTTAAAAACTTTGATTTATTTCTAATGCTTCGTATATTCTCAGGGAGCTTGTTGAAAAGCTTATGAGATACAATGGCGTATGAGTTCCTAAAAAGTGTAGCCCGAAAAGGCAGAGTAGGAACAAAATGATAGTTACTTCTTAGGTTATGTATGTCACGTATAGGACTTTGCAAATATCCACCGCGATTAAAAAACATTTTTAAGATTTTAAAGTAAAATAAGTGTCTTACTGGTAGAATCCCTGTTAATCTAAATAGTTCCATAGTATGAGCTAAGCGCGAAGAAATGCATATTTTCCTTATGATGCACTTTTGAAGGATAGTTAATTGTTGTAATTGGTTGAGATATGCACCTCCCCAACAGCATATTCCATATTGAAGCCGAGAATGAAATATTCCATAATATACGGTTTTTAACATTTTATTTGAACAGATTTTTCTCAGGCGGTAAAAACATCGAACAGTTGAGAGGAAGAATTTCTTCAATTTCGAAATTTGTTCAGTCCATTTTAAGTCTTGATCAATAGTAACACCAAGATACTTGGTACTACTACACGTAGCATTGTAGTTAAAAGGCAATTGGGAAATATGTCTTAAGCATTTGCTATTAAATAGCCTAAAACTCTTACATTCAGGGGCATGGTTCAAGTCAGCAACAAAATTCAATGGACTTACAGCAGTATATCCAATTACAAGGTCGTCAGCAAAGGCTTTAACTTTCCCCGCAAATGGTTGTTCAAAAATAGAATTTATGTAGACTAAAAAGAGACTGGGGCCAAGGACTGATCCTTGGGGTACTCCCAAGTTAATATTCATAGAGCCGCTTAGGGCATTATTCACCTTAACTATTTGACTTCGATTTCTTAAGTAAGAAACAAACCATCTGTGAAAAAAACCACGAAAACCAATTCTAGGTAACTTGTTTAAAAGGATGGAGTGATTGACCATATCAAACGCTTTGGTTATATCGACAAACAAAGCACCACATTTTTGTTTGCCATCAACACCTTGCAGAGCATCTTCGGTAGAAAAACCCGTTTTGAATCCAAATTGCAAAGGACTAAGAAAATTCAAATTAGTCAGAAACCGGAGAATCTTAAATTTGATGAATTTTTCAAAAACTTTTGAAATGGATGGCAGTAAGGAGATTGGTCTATAGTTACCTATATCTTTTTTGTTACCTTTCTTATGTAATGGAATTATTATAGCAGATTTTAAATCATCAGGGAACATTCCTGAAAAAACGCCCAAATTGAACATATGTGCCAAACATCTACTAAATTTAAAGCAGTTTTTTTAGCACAGTTTTTTATAGTTTTTAAGAATTTTTATATTTTGCAAGATTTCAATTCCAGATATGGGTTCAAAATAAAACTATTTCTGTTCAAGAATCTATTTGAAACAATTGCACT
Source organism: Philhelius pedissequus (assembly GCA_910595825.1). Classification (NCBI taxonomy): domain Eukaryota; kingdom Metazoa; phylum Arthropoda; class Insecta; order Diptera; family Syrphidae; genus Philhelius; species Philhelius pedissequus. Next base: position 14,036,197 of record OU343164.1, on the reverse strand, counting down.
AGAGCAGCAACCACAAGATGTATCATAAGGAAAGGAAATTTGTCCAATTGAAATAAAATATTTATTGAACAGATTGGCTATTTCACAAGGATCGTTAACAACCACGTTACCATTTTGAACTGACATTGTACTAGGATTTGTTTTCTATTTGTAAAGCATTTCTTAATTTGTTACTAAAGTAGTTATCACGACTTAGTCGGACTTCTCTATTAACTTTTCGACAAATATTTTTAAAACGTGTTTTCAATAGTGTGTTAAGTGGGTGTTTTTGGCATTTGATCTGCAATGAATGGTTAAGTTTTATAGTTTTAATAAGAGAACTGTTTATTCACGGTTTGAGTGTGATTTTCGATTTATTTTTAAGATAAGTATAAGTAGATATAGTAATTCATTCTTTAAAACCTTTTAAAAACAATCCATAGGCTATGGACGGATTTTCTTCTTCCCAATTTGCATAGAGCAACTCATCATTCAATTTACCGAAGTCAATTTTAGCAACCAAACGTTCAGGAATAGATTTATCTTGTACAACATTTAGTAAACTATTAAAGACAATTCCTGTCGGGCTATGATCTTTTACTTGCAGGTCAAAAATGACACCTGCGCAGTCATTTAGATAGATTTTTGAGAAGCGTCCAAAAACGTGATCGAGACAGGTTCCTGCAATTGGCCTGGTTGGCTCATTTATAAAGGATGTTAAACCGTGCATAGAAAGTAGGGCATTCACCCAAAATAATTAGGTTTGCCGCTCGCTCACCACTCAGAAAAACAGAAAATTCCTCAATAAACACTTGAATTGACTTTGAATGAAGTCTATATAATCAAATAAAACAGAATAGTTCATCATTTAAACAAAAAGAAACTTTCATAATGTCTACACTTGTCAGACTATAAGTTACAAACTCATACTCATATAAATCACGCACAAAGACTCCTACACCACCTGCAGAATAAGAATCATTAGGATTTGAATAAAACTTATAACTTGGCAAACTGTAATCTTTAATTTCATAAGAAAAAATCCAAATTTCTGAAACGAAAATAATATCGGGCATTTTATCAAAGGTATCTAAGTTACACATCAATAAATCGAAATTGCTCCCCAGACTACGAATGTTCTGATGCACAGCATAGAAAGATTTTAAATTATCTGATTTAGATTCAAAAATACAATCGGAGTTATTATGAATGGTTTGTATGGGGAGATCAATGTTCGTAAAATCAACATTTTTTTTTTTTTAATTTTATTTAAATCTTCAAAAGATCTTATCACTTTGATCTCACCATTCTCAACCTCTCTCAGTATTATATAAGAATTTTTAAACCAAAGATATTAAAATTATGCTCTATTTTAAACTTTTTAGCTGACATATATAATGCATATGTCAGCTAAAAAGTTTCTACCATTTCTTTACAAAGAATACAAATCATGATGATTTTTTGTTGTTGTTTTTTTTTATGAAATTATTCAATGACTCGTTTCCTTGTTTAGAAATTTGTTTCATGTTTTTAAATTTCGTTTTAGGCCACGCGTGGTACGACAAAGCGATGCGATACGAGAAGCTAAGCGACAAGCGATTCGAGGTCCGATAGAGTAATGCGATTTTGTGCGGTTGTGTTGCTCGAAAATAATTTTTAAATGAAAATTTATATATTGAAAGTTCTTAAGAGGAAGATTTTTCGTTTGATTTTTTTCTTGAATCGCGAAAACAAACAATATCAACCTTCTCGCACAAACTCGATTGAAAAAGTGGCGAGAAGAGCATGTGAACGAATTACGAGAAAATCGCAACACTCGCATGAAATATCGCTTCAATGTGCGCACTTATATAAGAATAAATGTAAATACTTGTGTCGCACACAAACGCTGCTCGCAAAGCATCGATTTTTCGCACTACTGTACGCGCAGCCTTAAATTGTTAAGAGTTCGACTAAAAAAGTATTTAGAAATTAAGCGATTTTTTAAAGGTCAGTAGCCTTGTCGTTAGTTCCAAGATAAGTTAGGTTAGGTTGAAGTGGCTGACAGCATTGCAGCTGACACACTTAGACCAGAGTTTATCTCTTGTGAAACCACAATCCTAATAAAACGTAAGACACTGTAGATGTCTATTTTATTTATATCGCTGAGTTTATCGAAGATAAAGTCTCCCAGATGGAGCTTACGTCTCTGTGATAGAGCAGGGCATGTACACAGTAGATGAGGATTAGATTCCACCTCTTATTCGTCCATGCAGCTTCTGCGAAAATCGTTTGAATAAACGCCATGCCTTGTTGGGTGCTTGTCTATGAGGCAGTCAATGCCCGGTTACTTACTTTTATTATTTATTATTATTTATTACAATATAAATAAATTTACATTATAATACAAATTTACAAAGCGCTAGCTACCATGACCTCCGGCTTGAAATTTATAAATATTTAAGTTTAAATAAAAAATAGGAGTACAAGTATAATGTATAAGGCAGCCCTCCACATCACAAAATATAAAAAAGTTTTAGATAACAGATTCAATTTTAAGTATTGTTAATATCTTATGTACATTTTGTATGTTTTCAACAGTGGTTTTTAATAAGAGATCAGTTATGTATGTATTGAAAAGAGTTTTACACAATTTATTTACTTTGGGACAGTTGAAGATAAGATGATTATTTGTTAAGATATGACTGGATTGGCATAGGTGGCAGGTTGGAGGGTCTTCTTTTTTCAGTAGATGTATATGTGTTAACTGAGTGTGGCCAAGTCGAAGACGAATAAAACATTTGATCATTGCATTTGTCGTTTCTGATGGGATCGTGCTTGGTTCCCCTTTTGGGTTAATGGTCGAATAGTGGTGGTTGTAAGAATTCCATTCTTCTTTCCTTTTGTTTTCGTAGAAATTATTAATTACTTTCAGGAAATCTCTTTAAGAAGGCGCAAGCTCACTTATATTTGCTTGCATAGAGGCATTTTTGGCTGCACTATCAGCTAAATCATTTCCTTTGATGCCAGAGTGCCCTGGTATCCAGAGGAGCTTAATTTTTTTTTTTTGGAAATATTGTCACGAATTTTGGTGATTTGAGGGGTTTGATTTTTAGCATTTCCGATAGCATTTAGAGTGGAAAGACTGTCTGAGCATATCACTACGTTTTTAGTTTTAGAGATTGCAAATTCTGTAGCTTTTAAGATAGCATGCGCTTCTGAGGAGAATATTGAAAAATAGTTTGGAAGTCTGATAGTGTATAAAACTTCTCCTGTCTCAGACACAACTGCTACCCCTTTACTTACCATTTTCAGATTTGGATCCATATGTATACAGGATATCCCATGTGTATGTATGTTTTATATTCTTGTATCATTTCTTGGAATAGTTGTGAGTAGGTTTCTGTGTTTGTGGATTCCTTTTTGAAGGTTGAGAGTCTGGTGTCTATTACATTTGTTGGTACCTCATGGAGGGTTGTTGCTTAGAGTAAGTTTATTGATTGTTGGAGGTATACCAATGTTTCTAGCAGTATTAAGGGCGATATATATGGTTGTTTTGGTGTTTTTTTTTCGTAATAGAATTTTGTTGGCATCTGCGGCAACCGGAGATTTGAAAAATTCGCAAATTTTGGCTGTGATTCGAGCTGTTAGTAGGTCTCGGCGATGTTCGATGGACGGAAGACCAGATTCGGTGACCGCGTTCTTTATTGGTGTAGTAGCAAACGCTTTCAAGCTGCTTCTGATTGCTGAGTGGTAGGACGGTTTGATCATTTGTAGTGTAGATTTTGGGCATTTTCCGTAGATAGCCAATCCATAGTCAATCTTGGATAATATAATGTTCCTTGTAATTTGAATAAGTGAGTTGGGATGAACAAAACTATTTCTTGAAGAAAGAAATCTTATTATATTTAATCTGGTAGCTAGCTTTTTTTAAGTGTTTCACAATGATTTTTAAAGTTGTATTTCTTATCAAAATTTATACCTAAGATACTTAATATATTTGCATTTGGAATTTGATAATTTAGTATATTGATGTTAATTGTGTTACAGTTTCTTCTTTTGCAAATGTGTAAGTGCTTACTCTTAGCGGGTGAGATAATGGACCCTGAAAGGGAGCACCATTCATTTAGCTCTAGAAGTATATTTTCAAAAAATTGTTTAGTGCGACTATTATCGTTGCATTTCGATAGAAGGAATAAGTCATCGGCATATAAGATGTGATTTACTTTCTTATTTTTTAATATTATTTCGCTGATATCGTTATACCCTATAATGAACAGAGTCACCGAAAGGGGTGAACCTTGAGGGATACCGTTTTCTAAGTTATATACAGTGGAGTATTGATTATTCGATTTGACTCTGAATTTTCTGTTACACAGGAATGATTTTATAAATGAGAATAATTTGGGACCAATATTCCACTGTATAAGTTTATTTAGGATGATATGGTTGCCGATCCTGCCAAATGCCTTTTCAAAATCAAGTGAAAGGACTGACACATGGTTTTTGCATGAGAGAGCTGAACTGATGTATTCGTCCAAGTGAAGTAGGGAGTCCATGGTGTTACGTCCGTGTTTAAATGCGACTTTATTTAAGCTAATGAGGTTGTTTTTTTCTGTATACCAAAGTAGAAGTTTGGATATAATTTTTTCTAGGAGTTTGCTAGTACATGGCAGCAAGGAAATTGGTCTATATCCCGAAGGGTCCGTCAAACTTTTTGTCGGTTTGGGGATAGGTATTACACTAGCGACTTTCCATACCTGTGGTATTATACCTTTTTCGAAGATGTTATTGAATAAGTTAAGGATTTTTTGTTTGCATAGAAGTGGGCTATTTATCAGCATAGGGTATGAGATGCGATCGAAACCTGGGGTCTTGCCTTTAAGGGAGTTTAGGCAGCTTTCTAATTCTAGAAAGCTGATTTCTTTTTCGATGCATTTAGCTGATAGACTTAGGTTATCAGCTAGCGGTTTTCTGTTTGCTGTGAGACGTTTGGAGTCGAGGAAAGTCGAAGAGAAGTTAGATCAAGACACACCAAAGTGTTCACATATATCTACTGGGTTGGTAAGTATAACCAAGTTCAGTAATTAACGTATTTATTTTAAGTGGGGTGTGGTTGCCTGTAAGGGATTTTATGTCTGAAAAGAGCATTTGCCCTGCGGTAGCTTACGAGATTAATGTCGGAAGGATGTTTTTTGAAAATTTTCCACAGTTTCTGTTTATTATTTCGTAAAGTACAGAGTTCGTTGTTCCACCATGGAGCTATTTTTTAACGGGCAATGTTTTTTGTTTGAGGTATAGCTATTTTGGCTGCTGCCCGCAGTGTTTTCGAGATTAAAGCTGTTTCTTTGTTCATATTTGGATTGCTGTGGAGTTAGTTTCTAAGTTGTGTAAGTAAGCTTTATACTGTTTTGGGGGATGAGGGGAAAAATTAGATTAAAGGTGGGTTTCTTGTAGAGATATTATTGTGGGGTTATGGTGATGTATTAATAATTGGAGCTCGTGCCAATTATTATAATAACCTTTAAGGTTCCATTGTAGAACCTTTAAGATAGAAGTGGTATTGGGCTTTTGTACAGTATACACTTAGTTATATTGTTGAAAGCCGGAGTTGGAGTTATGGTTTTTGGTAGGAGGGTTTCTGTGACTCCGCTGGTCAGGGGCCGAGGCAACCGGGACTACAGAGGTTCCCAGGCGTCTCAGTACGTGCTCAGCGGCGTCATCTTTGTTGGTGCATATTGTTGTTTCAAAAGCTTTCATCATCGGATTCTTTTTCTAAGGGTTTAATGTAGTAATTATTATTTTTTACAAGTGATTGTGTGACAAGGGATATAGATGAATTAAAATTTGTTGGTGTTTGTTCTATTTGACGGGGTGGTATAATTGGTGGGTTTAAAGTGTCTGTTGAGTTATGTCCTGCTTTAGGTGAAGTTGTATGTTGGGATACTTGGGAGTTGTTTAAATTGTATAAGGAAGATTGAGTATTTTTAGAGGTAGATGGTGTGAAAGTAGTGTTTTTTTGTATATGATTTGTGTTCATATTACATAATGATTTGTGTTTTCTGAATTTGAATTATTTTGTAAATGTGTAGTAGTTGTGTTGTTTTGAATCGTGTGATTTGTTTGATTTGCTGGTTGTGATGCAGGTCTAGAGTCGTGTGTTGCTGGTGCTTCATTGCTTATTGAGTTTGTTTTCGATTGAGATGAATTTTTTGCGATTGTCGCAAAAGCTTGATCGAATGGTGAATCTTTGTTTAGATCTTTGTAAATTTGTTTTGCTTCATACATGGTACATTTTCTGGTGGTTTTTATTTTTAAGATTTCTTTAGATTTTAAGAAACTTTTACAGGTTTTGGAGGAGGCCGGATGTCTTCAGAACAATTTGCACAGCATGTGCGGGTGCATGTGTGGGGAGAATTTGCTGGAAGGTTGCAGTTTACGCAGGTAGGGTTGTTCGTGCATCTTTTTGCTGTATGGCCCAGTAGTTGGCAATTTTTGCAACGCATGGGGTTGGGGAAATATTCTGATACGATGCATTTATATCAGCCTATATTTACAGTGGTGGGTGGACGAAAGACGTCGAAGGTGAAGAGGATGATACCAGTTGGAGTTGGTTTGCATTCAGTATTATTTCTGGTGAACTTAAAAGCACTTATGACGCCCTGAGACTTCATTTCTTTAATGATTTCATCTTCAGGGACGGTTGCAAGGTATGGCGCGTATACCGTTCCTTTGGAAGAGTTTAGGTTGATATGAAGAGTCACTGTAATTGGGCAAAGGTTTGCTAAAGATTTTTTTGAGATGAAAATATCAGCTCTCTTTTGCGATTTAACCAGGATAAGTGTATTCCTATCGCGTAGCTGGGTTATGTACTCATAACTAGTACTTATTCCATCTATTGCTTTTTTTAATAGAAACACACTGAAGGAAGATAATTTTATATTATTGTCTTCAGGTGAGACCACTATAAATTTAGGGTTAGCACAATTTGAAGATTTTTGGATTGTAGGATTAAGGTATATATTTGTATAATTGGGTTTTCTTTTTTTTTGGGTTGTATTCGGGATACGCATCTATTTCTAGATGCGTGGGCCATTTTTGACACTTCTTATCTCTTATTAGTATGTGATTTGCACTTTCTAACGGGAATGACAGAGAAAATGATATTTAAAAAAAAAGCTATTGAAATAGCGGAGTAAGTACACTCAAAATACAAGCGAGAGGCGCACCAAGAAGCGAAAACGATGCAGACGGCTTGGAGGTTAGTCCGTGACTATAGCATCTAACTGATGAGCCCAACTGTAGTACCTGGGCGAAACGCATTTCGGACTAAAGGTCACGAAAACATTCAATTGGCTTTAAATACATACAGTCCACTAAAACAAAAATAATATAAACATATTGTTTGCGTTTTCTTCAATTAATTCACTGGCCACACCACGGGCAAACATACTCCTAGGTGCATCAATCTAACCAAATTCCCCTAGAAAAATATAATTTACAGTGAGTAATCGCTGTAAATTTTATTAAAGTGGGTAAACATCGATCAAAAAATAATGCGTCTTAGAAAGGTACTACAGCATCTAACTGATGAGCCCAACTTTAGTACCTGGGCGAAACGCATTTTGAACTAAAGGTCACAAAAACATTCAATTGGCTTTAAATCCACTAAAACAAAAATAATATAAACATATTGTTTGCGTTTTCTTCAATTAATTCACTGGCCAGACCACGGGCAAAACATACTCCTAGGTGCACGAATCTAACCAAATTTCCCTAGAAAAATATAATTTACAGTGAGTAATCGCTGTAAATTTTATTAAAGTCGGTAAAAATCGATCAAAAAATAATGCGTCTTAGAAAGGTACTACAATTATTATTTTTTCTTAAGTTATAAGGCTGTACACTTGCTCTAGTTGTTAATCTTCTACTTAGATAATCAGTTAACATATTGTTTTTAATTTTAAATGTAAATATAAGTGTACATATAACAATCCTTTGTTTAATGTTCAACCATTTAAGTATTTCAAGCATACTTCGAATGGATGTATATCTATTACAATATAAGATTGAACGCATTGCTTTATTTTGTAACTTTTGTAAACATTCTATCATACTTGAAGACCCCAACAAAAGTATTGTTGGACAAAAGTGGGGCCTTACTATAGTATTATAAATTTTGATTGCTTTCTGAATACATAGTTTCTTTCTTATATGACGAATACAGCCGATTTTTTTGGCATATATATTTTTATATATATATTCAAAATGTTTCTTAAAATTAAGTTTACTATCTATTATAACCCCTAAATATTTAATTTCATTTATACATTCAAATTCTTCTATGTGAATTATTGTACAATTTTCAGGTAATAACATAATTTTTGTTTTTACTATATTTAACATAAGTTTATTCATGTTCAAATACTGTTTTATATTTTTACTTGCGATTATAGGTACTATAAGGCAAGTTGTGCGTTCGTCGAAAAAGAAAGTTTTGAGATAACAATCAAACATGACATTACGATGATAGCGAAGACGAAAAAAGATGGTCTAAAAATTCTGTCCGTCTGTCTGTCTGTCAGTCTGTTTGTCAGTCTGTCTGTCAGTCTGTCTGTCAGTCTGTCTGTCAGTCTGTCAGTCTGTCAGTCTGTCAGTCTGTCAGTCTGTCAGTCTGTCTGTCAGTCTGTCTGTCAGTCTGTCTGTCAGTCTGTCTGTCAGTCTGTCTGTCAGTCTGTCTGTCAGTCTGTCTGTCAGTCTGTCTGTCAGTCTGTCTGTCAGTCTGTCTGCCAGTCTGTCTGTCAGTCTGTCTGTCAGACTGTCTGTCAGTCTGTCTGTCAGTCTGTCTGTTAGTCTGTCTGTCAGTCTGTCTGTCAGTCTGTCTGTCAGTCTGTCTGTCAGTCTGTCTGTCAGTTTGTCTGTCAGTCTATCTGTCAGTCTGTCTGTCAGTCTGTCGGTCAGTCTGTCTGTCAGTCTGTCTGTCTGTCTGTCAATCTGTCTGTCAGTCTGTCTGTCAATCTGTCTGTCTGTCAGTCTGTCTGTTAGTCTGTCTGTCAGTCTGTGTGTCAGTCTGTCTGTCAGTCTATCTGTCAGTCTGTCTGTCAGTCAGTCTGTCAGTCTGTCTCTCAGTCTGTCTGTCAGTCAGTCTGTTTGTCAGTCTGTCTGTATGTATGTATGTATTGATACCTACAGCCCAAAAGGGTGGACCGAATTGCTTAAAACTTGGTATATAGAGTTTTTTAGGTATTGTACAGAGGGGAAATTAATTTTTTTTTAACGGTACCTGCCATATAACCGTTAAGTTAAAGCCTACGAGTATTTTTCGGAAACAGCTCTAAAGATTTTGATGAAAAAAAGTCTGTGCAGCTTTTTAGGCACGACTTTTTGAAAAAAAAATTTTAAATGTCTGAAGGCGGTACTTTCCATAGGACCGTTTTTTTTATTTCGACTATCTCATAAATGGCTCGACCGATTCTTTCGAAATTTCACACGTATATAGGTTTAGGTTGCCCAATTTATACTGCGTACCAATATTTTTAATAAATATTAATTTGTATCTTAAAAGAATTACTCAAATTAGTTTAGGTATTTATTTAAGAATTTTGAATTATTTTTTCTTTAATCCGATTTAATTTTTTGTTTTTAAGTTTATATTATTAAATATTTAAGATTGTCATACCAATCGCTTGTTAGAGAAAAAATTAAGGAAACTTTGTGTATAAAAAATAAAGTAAAAAATGACTTTAAAAATATATTTAGATTTTAAATAGAAATCTTTTGCATACAATGTGATCGAACATAAGAGCAAGTTCGTGCGATCCAGTCGTGCATTTTATTTATTTCATCAACGAGTTTACTCTTACAAACGCCTAATTCAAATTCATCAATATACAACAGTCCATCATCAGCAAAAAATTGAATTTGACTATGCTTAAATACTTTTCTTATACCATTTATATATAACAAAAACAAGAGTGGGCCCAGGATTGATCCTTGAGGTACACCAATATTCGTTTCAATAGGTAATGATAAATTATCGTTAAATTTTATAACTTGCCTTCGCCCATAAAGATACGATTTAAACCACTCATATTCAACCCCTCTTACCCCATACGTATTTAACTTTTTCAACAGTATCTTCCTGTCTACCGTCTCGAAGGCTCTCTTAAGGTCAAGGAACACAGCTGCAATTTTTTTTATTTTCATGCATTTTCTCTTTCCAGTCTGCTAACACGAAGTTTAGAGCCGATTCACAACAATGCTTTTGTCTGAATTGAGATTGTTCTTCCATAATTATTTGGTTTTGATCAATATATTTCTCGAGTTGTATTTGCAATACTTTTTCAAAAATTTTACGTGCAACGGAAGCATATTAACAGGTCGAAAATCTTCACTTTTATTTGAATTTTCAGCTTTTGGTACAGGAACTATAATAGATGTCTTCCAATTTCTTGGAAAAACTCTATATGATAGTGAGTAGTTGATTATATTTAAAAGTGCAGGAAAAATGTAAATAAAACTGTCTTTTAACATATTCTTGCTCATAAAATTGAAATCAATGTCTATAATTTTCAAAAGTTCTTCACTAGACTCTAATGTTTTAAACTTAAAATTTGTATCACTTATTTCAACACTATTGACCCATGGGATATTGTCATTTATTTCTTTTATACTTTTTACAAAATATTCATTAAATGTATTTGCTATTAATTTTTCATTTTTAATTTTGACTCGCATCAAATTCAATAGAGTTTTTTTCAGTGTTTATATTTACTAGAACTAATGCTTTTATACGCTTCCACATTGATTTTTGATCATTTGCTCCGTTTATTTGATTTTTTATATATTCACACTCGGTTTTTTTTTCAAATTCCTTTTGTATTTATTTCTAATTTTTTTATATATTTTCCAGTCCTCATTTTGTCCAGTCATCAGAAATTTTAGAGGACTTTGAACTTTTTGTGACTTTTGCTTCGGAGTTCATCATTAAACCACTTGTTCACAACCGTTAACCGGCCTAACCACCACAAAAGAATTTATAATATTTAGCATTTCATTTTGAAATAAATCACACATCTCATCTTCACAATGCACTGACCTATTCTATTGATTGAACTTCTCCTTATTGACTGTATAAATTGGAATTTTACAAACTTGATCTTTTTTGATCTGTAGCACTTATTTTCATATTTAATTTTAAACAAAATTGTTTCATGATCACTGATTTCAATGTCATTTTGGACCTTTGATTCACAGTTTTTTATATCTGTAACCACATAATCTAAAAGCGACTTGGTAGTAGGAGTTATCCTTATTGGCGAATCAATCGATTGTTTACAAAGTTTTTCAGTAAATAAACACTCAAGCTCTCTTATAACTAAGTTGATAAAACGTTTTCTTTGAGTAAGGACAGGACTTCTCTAATTTCTTTAATTTCCGCCTGGAATACGCTACAATGATTAGTAAGACGGAAAGGGAGACTTAATTTTAGTCTGTTTGAGTACACGCCCCCACCAATCCCATCATCAGTTCTTGATCCATCAGTATAAAAGTGAATACCATCATCTTCCAAAAAGCTTAAGTCCTCACAGACAGATCTTGGAGGAATGGTGACTTGCAATTTTTTGCCGAATTCTAGTTTAGGTATGGTATAATCAATGTAACTTGGAAGTGAATAAGCCAATAATATTATTGATCTATTGAGAACAAACTTTTAGGCGGACGGCTGTGCTCGCTGTCGTCTGTTTGCTAAAAATATTGAGGGGTAGTAGATGGAGTAGTTATACTGTGACTTTTGTAACTCTTTCTTCTATATTAGGTTTCCAATATAATTTTGTAACGGCAGACGGCTTTGCCTTGTTTAAATGTACAATATTTTGTAAAATCATGTAATTTCACGAATTAATAAAGTACCATTAACTAACTAACTAACTAATATAATTTTGTATCTAAAATAAGACCCAAGTATTTTGGTTCATCTAAGAAAGTTAGTGGAGTACATTTGATAGTAGGAGGATCTACGTGAGGAATTTTATATTTCATTGAAAATAAGTCAAGTTCCGTTTTCTGAAGGCCACACCTATCTGTCCAATTTGTTAGCTTATTTAAAGCGTTTTTAAGGAGTTATTTTAGGACTTTTGGATACTTTACTGATACGGCAATGGCAACATCGTCCGCAAAAGCAACCACTCTGTAGTTCTTCAGATCCATCACAGGATCGTTTGCTACCAGGGGCCCTACTATGTAACTTCATTCTACTTTCGCATCTATTCGAAAGTTGTTTTCAATGCTATTTTTAAGTGGTACTGTATTGGAAGGAAGCATCCACTGCTCGCGAATTTTACTCTTCGCCACATAATCTTCAAATTACTCTGTTCTTTTCAGGTAATAAGTGCTTTACCTAAGAATTAGAAAGTTAAAATTTTGCGAATTCGAACAACTTTATTGTAGAATCGAATTACATAGTTGGGGCCCTGATTCCAGAGAAGACGAGATAGAACACCGCCTCTACTGACATAGCTTCTTGCAGAGAAACCACCCAGTTTTGAATTCATCAATCAGTTCAGCAAGCGATCTAGTTCCAAGATAAATGCTTTCAAAAAAATATAAAATATAATAAAATCTAAAAAGAAAATCTGAGACAACCACCACCTACAGTCTAAGAACATCGCGCCACAAATATTTCCTATCATTCTTTCTCTTCCTTAATCTCACGCCCGCGCTGTGTTGAAATATTTAAAGAGTAGTATAATCCCTTGAGCGCGTGTAGATTATAAAAAAAATATCAAATTGTAAAACCTTTTTCCACAAATTTCAATTGTAAAATAATAATTAAAGTTAAATCGAAGAACTTTTTAAATTAAGTATTTATAAAATCTGATAATTAAGGTGACCCCGTAAAATAGTTATATGTATTACATTTTAAAACACGATTTATTTTTATTCATTCAACATGTTTTGATATTTTTTTTGTATTTTGTTAAATTACTTGTGACCTAGTTGTGGACTTTTTTAATCGAATAAATTTAATTTATGGTACCGTATCTGAGTATTGCAGTGAAGCCACTTGCCCTGTAATGTCTGGTGGGTCGAGGTATGAATATCTTTGGGCTGATGGAGAAAAGTAAGTTTTTTTTGTTTATTTTTTGTTATACAAAATAATTGAAAATTATTTATAAAAAAAACAGCTTTAAAAAGCCAACTCATCTACCAGCCCCACGTTACGTTGAACTACTTATGGACTGGATAGAATCTCAAATAAATAATGAAAGTGTTTTTCCAGTATCAACGGATGTGCCTTTTCCCAAAACTTTTGTCACGCTGTGCAGAAAAATTTTGACCCGTTTATTTCGTGTATTCGTCCATGTATATATCCATCATTTTGATCGAATTGTTAGCATCGGAGCGGTAAGTAGAAATATTTTCTTTTACTTAAAATACTTTCACTCACTTATGATCAATTAATCAATATTTGTTTTTTTTCTATTGACACAGGAAGCACATGTAAACACCTGCTATAAGCATTTTTATTATTTTGTCCAAGAATTTGATTTAATTTCAAGTAAAGAATTAGAACCGTTAAATGAAATGACTTCTAAGATTTGTAAGGATTCATAATATATGTATATATGACTTCTTTTTCATGTTATTTAAATTTGAACCAAACAAGCTCCAATGAAATAAAAATAAAAATAGTAAGTCTTACATGATAAAATATTGTAGGATATTCCTCTTTCTAGAATATGAGATTAGTAGAGATGGTACCAGAGTCAGAAATAATTAATTAAGAATAAGAACTGAAGTTCAAGGCCAATCAATAATTAATAATAAATTTATTATATCTTACACAATTATACAAAAGCAGATAAGCTTTTATATTTCCTTTGTAAATTAAAAAATTTGTATATATTATGTATTTTCCAGTAGTCTCAATTAATTTAAAGACTAAAAGAAATGTATTAAATATGCTGTGTATATAAAGTAAAACTTAATGAATGCAAAATAATGGTTTATTTTAAACAATTCTGCTCCTAAAGCCTATATCACTGCCAGTGAATTCACTGACCACTGACGGGCTGTGACGTAAAAATTACGTCACAACATCGTCAGTAGAGTCATGTCTAGAGTAATAGCCGGTTTTGGGACACCAGTGTGGCTGTCAGCACACTGACATGTTCACTACTGGCACACTTTTCTGACAATAGCGTCAGTGTACTGACCCAGTCCTATCACTGGCAACCCTCGAAATTACGGGTCGTGCCAGTGAAGAAACCCCGTCAGTACACTGACCTATTTTTTTACATTTTTGATTTGTGCAAGCCATTTCAGATTTAATTAGAGGTTTGCATCTGGCATCAGCCAAGTACAGACGTGCGCATTTTAGCTAAATACAAGTAATTGTTAATTAAATTATTTAATTTCTAACAAAAAAGTAAGGTGTGGCATAAAATTGTGCAATTTAACAAAAAAAAGTAAATCAAGTGGTACGTGTTGATAAGGGGGTCAAAACTGTAACCATTACCGCAACATAAAGATACATACAATTATTTACATCTGGTTTTCAACCCATGTTGGCATTGTACTGCAGAACAAAAACTGAACAGGACGGCCATACGTTATACCTCCGATATACACAACACATATTATATGTTAATAAGTAATAGAACGAAATAAGAGCAATAGTTTTTTTAAAGAAATTTTAGTCTCAATAAAGATACATACACATACATCAGATTTAATTTCATTTGATTTATTTTTGAGCTTGGTCGGCTGAACATGTGCCTTTGCCAACGATAACATTCCATTTTTGGAATTCGCTGTAGGCCGATTCCAAAAAGCGCGGCGGATCGCTTTTGGTGGCGTTTTTGTATTTTCGTATTCCCAAAAGCGATTCGCTTTCCCTCCACCATTTTCTGGAAAGCGAAAGGACTTTCCATTTCAAATGTTCTGAAATTGGTTTGTGTTTGAGTTGCAAATTGCATTGCGTGATTTTTTAAAAATGTAGGTAAATAATATATATATAATAAAATATTTTTACATTTATTTGAACTAATTGTTCAGTTGATGAAATTATTAATTTAACTCTATATTTACTAAGGAGCCAAAAACACACATCGGCACAACAATTGTCTACACTTGTTGACTTCTTGAAGGTAAACGTGGGCATAGCTAGGGGACTTCTTAATAGTCCTCAATATAAAGCCACGACTGGGGAACTTTGGGACTCCATAACAAAAGTGCTAAATGGTCTTAGGCCACCAATAATACCCTGAGATGGTTGGAAGAAGGTCATAGTGAATGAATCAAGTAATATAATTTTATGGTTTCAGAATATTATTCCTTGCAGGTATGGAAAGATCTTAAGTATAAAAACAAGCTGCGTCTCAACAAGAATTGCATTCATGGGACGGGAGGAGGTCCGAATAAAAAATTGTACCCAATGAAAGAGGAAATTATAGTTTTACTCGATTTACGGACCCAAGAATGTGGCCTTTAAGTTCGAAAATTTGGAGCTTCTGGAATGAAGCCAAAAGAACTGAAACCGTGTCAAAAAGATCCTACAGAGCAACTAAATCGCATAGACGCTTCTCCAGAGACTAGAGAGCTGCTTTTTGAAAGTCATATTATGCTTTCAATAAATGGAAATGAAAAGACACCTTGGTCGGAAGAAGAACAAAACCAAGACGCTGTAGAAAAAAGCTCCAACACGACAAGCACGACCTCCCATTGCGACTGCAAAAAAACTGTTCCAAGTAAACAACCAAGTAAACAACCAAAACTTGTTTCTAAAAAGACAATGCAGCTTCTTGAAGAATAAAATATTCTTTTACGAAGACAGAATAAAGAATTAAAAGAGCAAGTGTCTGAAATGAAGAAAATAAATTATTTAGAGAAATCATGAAATGATGGAAAAAGAAAGCATTGCAAAAAGGAAGCTGAAAATTGAAAACCTAGAAATCAAACAGAGAAAACTTGATTTAAAGAAATTGAGTTGCACCGGTAAAAGGAAACGACCAAATGACTTAATTTAAGTTCCTATTATTTTATAAAAACAGCTGTGTAGTGTTATTTTTTTTATTAGGTATACTATTACTTAAGAATACCATTATAAGAAGTTAAAGTTTATAAGTTGATTTATTATGTTTTTGTTGTATGTATATATGTAGTTACATTTTTTAATATACATTTTGTTTTTATTAAACTCAATATAGATTTATAAAGCATTTTTAATATCATCTCTAATCTGTTTTGCAATACTTTTTACGTTTTCAACATTTCGAGAAATTAGAAACTCGCCTTCATCGACATCACTCTCATTAGCAAAAAGTGTGTGGTCAAACGAGATTTTAAACTTGATGTAAACGTTGTGCAACATAGCGCAGACGTTTGTTATACGTACCGCCTTTTCTGGCTGGTAGTGAAGTTCTCATGAGTGCAACAAGCATCTGAGCCTTGCTTTAAGGACTCCAAAACATCTTTCTATTGTGCTTCGGCATATCGATTTCACCGAGTTGTATTTCGCCTCATCACTATTGCTTGAAACTGCTCTATATGGCATAATTAGCCATGGTTCAAGAGAATATATATATAAATAACATAAAAACATTTGTCTCCCAGATTTAGATATTTTTACCAAGAATTTTGCTATTATCTCCAGTCTTGTACATTTCCATCATGAAATTTCTTTCCGAACTCTTTGACCATACAGCAGTGTTATGACAACTTCCGCGGTAGCTCATATCAACACAGGTCATTTTAATAGCGAGTTTCATTCAAATTTGAAAGATCTCTCAAAATGGAGATTTGATCTTTTCAATGCAATCCGGATTGCTTTGTGTTGTAGCGCCTAAGGAAAAAACAGTTGATGAACTAAACATATGTTCTCAAGCTACCCAAAAATTATTATTAATTTAAGGAACAGCTGATTCAAAACTTCAGATTTGTATAAAATACAACTGACTTAACGGAGAAAGCTGCCTGGATCGTTCGGAAACAAACCCGCTACTAAGGTATCTTGGCTAGTCTATCGGCATTGCACCGAACGCGTCCAATGCTGAATGACTGACACACATTTCTGAAAATAAACAAAGCAAAACAAAACTTCACTAAATTTATAAAATTTAAATTATTAACTTCTTCGTCTATTATTTGTTTATTTTTTAGTTTAATTTTTTAGCAGGGACTGGCACAATTTCACAATAAATTAATAAAATAGTTTCCATTTGATGTTTGACAGAAGAAACGTTTTACGTGTATGCGTGCATTCAGATCAAGTCTGCCTGAAAAGATACTTTCTGGACCTATGATTCAGATTTGAATCAAAAATATGTTTGTATTTCCAAAATTGTTTCCTGCTATTGGTAATTCTTCTGTCTCTCTCTTTTCCTTCTCTGTTTTCTATTGAAATCGTTTGCCCAAGGTAGATGTAGTTCTCGATATATTTAATTTCTTTTCCGTTAATACAAATTTCTGTTTGATCTCCTTTGCTCGTCAACTTTGTTTTATCTGCATTCATTTCGAGCCCTGCGTTTTGGCAAACCTTTTGCAGTTCTAATATCATTTTTTTTAATTCTTGTGTGTGTGAATTGCATTAAAATGTTGGTTAAATTTTCTACCTTGGTTAAATTTTGAAGTTTGGTTTGTGGTGGGATTAAATTTAGCTTTTTGCTGTGTGAATTGCGTTAAAAGGGATTTATTAAAACACTAATTTGGCTAAAATTCCTTCAAGATTTAAGAAATTTCCCTAAAAATATTTTTTTTGTTCTTTAAGCTAATTAATTTCTTTTCCAAAATCCGACTTAGAAGATATAAAGTTAAAAATTTGGCACGAAAAAAGTTTTACTAATATGTTTCGTTTTTAGATCGTTAATTTAATATTTTGAAACAACAATTCCAAATCTTTTCAAAATAATTCCCATTATGGTTAGTTTGTTGATTTAGTGTAAACACTAGTTTTCACAACTGAAGAATTTGACAAGCTGATAAATCCATCCATTTGTATTCAATTAGCAAAATGAAATACAATGAGTATTTTAATTAATTATTTTATATTTGTTAAAATATCAACGGATTATATTCTTTGTTTTTTTCCTTTTGAGACCCTACACAAACAAAAATATTAATGTAATTTTATTTTTCAATTGAATAAATTAGAACTTACATTTATTATATGGTTTCCCAGTAGATCTGGACTTTTTGGAGTTCATCTTTCTTTTCGGTTATCGTATACAGTTTCAAATCACGCTATCTTGAGAAACGTTAAATTTTAACGCAAATTTAGACTGCTCCACAGCTGCCTGCATTTTAAATCATTTTATTCACCACGCTAGTCTCAAATTTTAATCAAGTTACAAAATTTAACCAACATTTTAACGCAATTCACACACGGCCTAAGTTTTTTTTAAATTTTATTAGTGACAAATGTATTAGTTTTATTTTGAATTTTTATTTCTATTTACTGCTTATAAATAAAGCCTTTGTTTAATATAATTGAAATTGCATTTATGATTTTTTATTTTTATTAAATTGTATATTATTCAATTAATCATATGGGTTTTTACTCACTTTTGACACTCACAGTACCTATATAATAAAATTGAAGGATGTAAGTGGTAGGTAGCTATATACATATACACAATCTTATATGATTGATGAAATATACATAATAGTAATTTGATTTTTAAAGATATGTAAATTTAAATGTATGATAACCTACATGGTACCTAGTATATAATATGTATGTATTCAGTATCGTAAATAGCAACATGTCAGTATATAGGACAAAAATTGAAACACAAATTTAAAGTAGTAATGTTATTAATATATGTGTGTAGATGGTCCGAATAATAGTTTACTTAATTACTTAGGTGGCGCTACAGTTCGGGACGAACCTGGGCCTCAACCAACATGCCTCCCCAGCTAACTCGGTCTTTGGCTAGCTGCCTCCAGTTACGCACTCCAAGATGACCTAGCCATCTTGAACGTGATATACGTATTGTTTGTACCAGGTCACTGTCGCTGTACAGCTCGTATAGTTCGTGGTTGAACCTTCTCCAAAGCCCGTTGACGCAGATAGGGCCGAAAATCTTGCGAAGAACCTTGCGCTCGAAATGACTAAGGACATCTTCATCCGCTTTCGATAGAGTCCATGTCTCCGCGCCATAGCGCAGGACTGGGATGATTAAAGTCTTATAAAGAGTCTCCTTTGTTTTTTGAGAGAGGGCTTTACTACTCAATTGCCTCCCTAGCCCATAAGAACAGCGATTGGCAAGAGTTATTCTTCGCTTTATTTCTAACGAGATGTTGTTAGATGTTATAGTGGATCCGAGGTAGACAAAGTCCCTAACTACCTCAAAGTTGTACCTGTCTATTGGGACGTTTTGTCCAATCCGCCGGTGTTGTGTGTCCCTTTTTGTGGACAGCAGGTACTTTGGTTTGGCCTCATTGACTGCTAGTCCCATCTTAGCCGCTTCAGCTTCAATGTTAGCACACGCTCCATTGACGGCTCGCTGGGTTCTGCCAATGATGTTTATGTCATCAGCGTATGCTAACAACTGCACAGACTTGAACAAAATTGTGCCATTAGAGTTAAATTGGGAATTTCTTACAATTTTTTCAAGTATTAATTTGAAGAAATCGTACGATAGCGCATCACCTTGTGGGAATACTTTCTTGACATCAAAAGCTTCTGTGAGGTCAGTACCAACCTTGACGGAGCAGTGAGAGTTCTCCATCGTCATCCTACACAGTCGGATGAGTTTTGTGCGGGTGCCAAAACCAGACATGGCTCTGTATAGCTCGTCTCTATAAATGCTATCGTACGCGGCCTTAAAATCGATAAAGAGATGGTGCGTATCGATTTGGAGTTCTTGGGTAGTTTCCAGGATCTGCCGTAGCGTGAACATTTTATCGATTGTGGATTTTCCTGGCCTGAAACCGCACTGATAGAGTCCAATCAGGTTGCTGACAAATGGTTTCAGACGTTCACATAATACAGTAGAAAGGATCTTGTACGCGATATTCAGGAGACTTATTCCTCTATAGTTGGCGCAGTTTAGAGGGTTTTCTTTTTTATTGTACAGGCTTACGATGCTGTGGTTCCATTCATCAGACACACTTTCTTCTGACCAGACTTCTTCATCGCCGGTTAACAGTCTTCAGAAATGGTCCTTCCATATACTCAGCACCGACTGTGACTCTACTACCAGGTTTCCATTTCTATCTCTACAGGCTTCTGTGCGGGTTTTTCTGCCTTGACACGTTCTTTTTACCTGTTGGCAGAACTTCCGCACGTTGTTCCTGGAGTAGCATCTCTCAATATCTTCGATCGCGCGCTTCTCATGCTCTCTCTTTCTTCTGGAGAAGCCGGTGTTCTTCCCGTCTTTTCTGATCGTAGAGCTCGCGAACAGCTCTCGTCCTTCTTTGCAGCGCCGCTTTATATGCCATTTGTTTAGCTGCATGTGCCTGCCTGCATTCTTCATCGAACCAGAGGTTTCGTGGTGGAGGTCTGGTGAAACCTAGCACATCAGTTGCGGAACGTCTGATGGCTTGTTGGCAGCGTGGTACTGGTCTTCGGCACTTGATGCTGGCGGCAATGGATTTCTTGAGAGGTTACGGGATATTCGATCGGCATAGATTCTGGCGGTCTCTTGCGATTGCAGTTTTCCCACGTCATACTTCCTCACAGTATTACTCCGTTGTTGGGATGTTCGGGTTATTCGCATTCTTACCTTGGCTGCAACATCCAGAATACTGGAGGCGTGCCTTGCATCGATCGCAACGTGATCAATCTGATTGACGGTTATTTGATCTGGATGCCGCCAAGTCCCTTTGTGTATCTCGAGATGAGATCTCGACGTGCCGCCGCAAAGTCAATTAGCCTAAGTCGGTTTTCAGACGTTGTGTCATGTAGGCTATGTTTTCTCACAGTCCTTCCAAAGATTTTCTCTTTACCTATTTTGGCTTTAAAATCGCCTAGTACGTCATATTTAGGGCAATGCTCATAGGTTTTGTTGAGGAGCTCGTAAAAGTCATCCTTGGTGGCGTCATGTCATCCTTGTCTTCTGTGGGGGCGTGAGCGCATATTAGACTAATGTTGGCGAATTTAGCTTTGATAAGGATTGTCACAAGTCGCTCACTCACGTGTCGAAAGCCCAAGACTTCTGGCTTAAGTCTGCCGCTTATGAAGAATCCGAACCCAAATAGACGCTGTGGTCTTCTTTCACAATCACCGTAGTATATGTCACAGTTTTTCATCTTCCTTTTGCCCGGCCCGTCCCATCGCACTACCTGGATGGCAGTAATTCCTGATCTGTAGCAGTCTACGGCCTCGGCTAGTTGTTCGGCTGCACGTGGTCTGTTAAGAGTTCTAACATTCCACTTGCAGATCCGAAGGTCGTTGTCCTTAATGCATTTTGCCGGGTCGTCAACAGTTAATCCGTCCTTTTCCGAGGCTATTGGTCGCTTGGCAACTTATATTTTCTTACATGGTGGGGTCGTTAACCCCACGCACAACCCCCAACCTGGAGAGCCAGGTCCTTTGTTGGACTCCTTGGAAGAAAGGAGCCGGAAAGTCCGGAGTCAGTAACCCGCTTCAGGGATATGAGCGCTGCCGTTGGCCCATTAAGGGCTCATCCGCCACGATCTCTATTTCAATGTCCTGACTTGCATTGAATTGTCCCAATGACCTTATCTCCAAATACGTCGTAGTAGCTCATTAGGGCATCTGATTTGTTGACTGTTGAAGCCGCCGTTGGTCCAATTATTTGGGCTCATCCGCCGTACTTCCTTCATCTGAGGACCCCATGCAAGATTTCTGCGAGTCGTTTAGAACAGTCATTAAAACAGAGCATTGTAGTGTTGCTTTCTTCTCTGTGTTCAACACCCGCCCTTATAAATTTAGCAGGAATGTCCGGATGGACAAGCCAGTACCAGGTGTTTACCGCAAGGAGGTAAAATAAGCACAATTGATGTGTACGAGATAGTTACAACACTGGGCATCGCCTGGTTGACGCCGATCAGGGCCTGTCCTATTCATACACACCCAACCACCGAATAATAATAGTTTAATTTAAAAAAAAAAATCAATGATAACATATATTTTTGTTTTCTTAAAAGTTGACTGCACTATTCTAAGAATACACACGTATTGTTTTATCAAAATTTTTTCTCAAATTTGTGTTACAACGGTACCCGTTGTTTTTTTGTTTCGGCGCAACATTTTTGTTTAAGTACCTGTTCAAGATAATGGCAAACAACTATTAAATACGAAGTTTTGAAAAAATAAAAATATATTGAGTTAAACAAATTTGTTGAAACATTTTGGTTTACAATACTGTTTAAGTTTTTGGGAGCTTCTATAAAATTAAAAAAAAAAAAACAATCAAATAAGCCATGCTCCACAAAATCGTGAACCATAGCCATTTTTCCAAAAAAAAAAAAAAAAAAAAAACGATTACCAAGTACCTTTTCGCTTCATTAATCCACTAATTTTTTCAGAATTTACCTTTTTGGCATAATAAAAAGTACCGTTATTTTTGGTCTCAAAAAAATGCACAAAACCTATGGGCATATACTATTACCGAAAGAACATTATTATTACCAAGATTGAAGAAAATCTATGCACGCGTTTAGACGGTGGACTCACAGACAGGCAGATAGACGGAATTGCTGGACCCAATTCATTCGTGTTCTCTATCATCGAAATGTAAAGTTTGATCAAAATCTGGAGTTAAATTTTGTTACGAATCCAAAACTTGCCATATAGCTATATGTATGTAGGTAGTATCTCGCAAGTAAAAAGTTATACACATTCTTTTTAATCAAAAATGCAAAAAATAATGCATTCCTAATGATAGGTATAGGTACGAATTAAATAAAATAAAATGAAAAAGTTATCTCATAAAATTTATTTTTTAAATGTTAGTAGGTACCTATACCTACCTACATTGTTATCATATTAGAAAAACGTAAATTTATTGCTTTAATATGGTTATGTAAGAATAAATAATATTTATACGTTGGTAGTATTTTATTTAACTCTTTAATTTTTACTCCAATACGGTTTGAACCTGAATTTAAATCACAAGCATCGTAGGTATTTAAATATCTTATTAAAGGTACCTACATAAGTACATACCTACCTATGTTCAATGCCACAACACTTTTATCACACAAAAAGAGTTTCGTTAAATTCATAGGTAGGTAGGTATTTAAAAATTGCTTATATTACACTCATCACAACAACTCAATTACTTATCTACAGCACTAATTAAATTAAATTGAATATTTAATTTAATTATAATAATAATAATAATAATAATTAAACTGAATTGAATATTTTAAACTCAAAACAAACCGGCGGACAAATTTATTTTCAAACAAATTTATTGCCGAAACGAAAAGTGCAGTAAATCAAGGTCAAAAACTGATTTTTTTTTTAACTCAATACGAACAAACCGGAAACATTTAATTCACACATACCTATATACATAATTATTATAATGCCAAAACCAAAACTAGGTCGTACGGGATACAATACTTCCAAAAATCTGTATACATGCATATGTATGTATGTAGGTAGATTCTCCAATTTGAAATATATTTTCATTTCTCTAGCTTTAACTTTAGAAAATGTTAAGGCATATGAATTCTTCTCCCTTTTGGTTTTCACTTAAAAAGGTATATTTTTTTCTATTGCTTTAACTTTAGAAAATGTTAAAGCATATGCATTCTACTCCCTCTTGGTTTTAAATTAGGCTATACACATTTTGCAAATGAGTCCAAGATAGTAATTCTTATAGCTCTACCAGGTGGCTCCCCGGACGTTCCTCTTCATGATAGTAGTATAGAAATGTATATACAATGGAGCCACCTGAGTCGATTTTATAAGAATTACTATCTTGGGCTCATTTGCAAAATGTGTATAGACTAATTGAAAACCAAGAGGGAGTAGAATGCATATGCTTTAACATTTTCTAAAATTAAAGCAAGAGAAAAGAAAATGTACCTGTTTTTGCTTATTTTTCTTTCCTCACATTTATTTAAAATTGGAGAATCTACCTACATACATACATATGCATGCATTAAGATTTTTGGAAGAATTGTATCCCGTTCGACCTAGTTTTGGTTTTGGCATTATTATAATTATATATATTTATATGTATGTGTGGATTAAATGTTCGCCGCGTGTTCGTTTTGTGTTAAAAAAAAAAGTTTTTGACCTTGGTTTGCTACACTTTTCGTTTCGGCAGTAAATTTGTTTGAAAATAAGTTTGTCTGTCGGTTTGTTTTGAGTTTAAAAAAAATATTAAATTCAGTTTAATTGGTGCCGTAGATAAGTAATTGAGTTGTGATGAGTGTAATTCAAGCAATTTTTAAATACCTACCTACATATGAATTTAAATAAACTCTTTTTGTGTGATAAAAGTGTGGTGGCATTGAAGATAGGTAAGTAGGTATGCACTTATGTAGGCACCTTCAATAAGATATTTAAATACCTAAAATACTTGTGATTTAAATTCAGTTTCAAACCGTATTGGTGTAAAAATTAGAGAGGTAAATAAGATACTACCAATGTATAAATATTATTTATTCTTAAATAGCCATATTCAAGCAGTAAATTTACGTTTTTGTAATATGATACCACTGCAATAATTAGGTAGGTATACCTACTAATATTTAAAAAATAAATTTTATTTCTAATTGAAAAGAATGTGTATAAGTTTTTACTTGCAAGGTACTACTTACATACATATATGGCAAGTTTTGGATTCGTAAAAATGTTTAACTCGAGATTTTGATCAAACTTTACATTACGATGATGGAGAACACGAATAAATTGGATCCAGCAATTCCGTCTGTCTGTCTGCGAGTCCACCACCTAAACGCGTGCATAGATTTTTTTCAATTTTGGTAATAATAATAATGTTCTTTCGGTAATAGGTGTGTGTCTACAGGTTGTTTGCATTTTTTGAGACCAAAAATAACGGTACATTTTATTATGCCTAAAAAGGTAATATTGAAAAAATCAGTGGATTAATGCCGGGAAAGGGTACTTTTTGGTAATCTTTTTTTTTGTTGGGGAAAATGGTTATGTTTCTCGATTTTCCGGACACGGCTTATTTGATTTTTTTTTAAATTTTATTATGGAGAAGTTCCCAAAAGCTTAAACAGTATTGTAAACGAAAATGTTTCAACAAATTTGTTTAACTCAATTTCGAAAAGCACTTAATTGATTTTTTTAAAACCTCGTATTTAATAGTTGTTTGACATTATATTGAATAGGTGCTTAAACAAAAATATTGTACCGAAACAAAAACAAACTACGGTACCTCCCACACAAATGTGCAGTCCACTTTTAAGAAATCAAAAATGTATTTTATCATTGATTTTTTTAAAATTAAACTGTTATTCGGACCATCTACACACATATATTAATAACATTACTACTTTAAATTTGTGTTTCAATTTTTTTCCTATATACAGACATATTGTCGCTATTTACGTTACTGAATACATACAAATTATATAATAGGTACCATGTAGGTTATCATACATTTAAATTTACTATGGGGGTGGCCGTGGCGCGATAGTTGTGATCTCGCCTGTCAACCACGTAGTTGCAGGTTCGATTCCTACCGTTGTCTATATCTTCTTATATTCCATTAAAAACCAATTCTAAAAAAAATGTCATAAATTACTCGTAAGTTGCTGCTTTGCTCTTACATGCTGTTTAGACATAACACTAACAACATGTGATTGAGTAAACTAGCATACCCATAAAATATGACAACGAAATAAATAAAATAATGCGAATTATAAGGACATAAAAATAAATAAGACACGGTAATTCTCTCTGCATTAGTTCAGCCGCCATCCCTGGAGATAAATCTGAGACATCAAACAGCACTTGTCTCAGAACATCGCGCCACACATCTTTCCTATCCTTCTTTCTCTTCTTCCACCGGATGCCGCGCTGTGTTAAGAAAAAACATATAAAGGGTATTCATAATCCCTTGAGCGCGTGCAAAGTTATAAAAAAAAAAAAAAAAAAAAAAAAAAAAAAAAACATATCCTTAAAGATCACATGAATATTATGTATATTTCACCAATCATAAGATTATGTAACGGGTGATTTTTTTGCTACTTGGTTTTTGACGTTTATATTTTTGACAGATCACACATGACAAATTCCACGAACATTTGACATTTCGATTCAGTATTGTTTGCCATTTCATCATGAATAGACTTACGTCTGAACAACGTTTGCAAATTATTGAAATTTATTATCAAAATTCGTGCTCTGTGAAAAATGTGTTTCGCAAGCTACGTCCGTTTTATGGTGAGCAGTTGATCTCACGTTTTGGCGCAGTCAATTCGCCACCAAGATCATGTGATTTGACCCCGTTAGACTATTTTTTGTGGGGCTATGTTAAGTCTATTGTCTATGGGGACAAGCCAAACACGATTGCTGCCTTGGAAGCCAACATTGAACGCGTCATTGGTGAGATTCCGGCCGAAATGTGTGAAAAAGTTTGCCAAAATTGGCCCTTCAGAATGGACCACCTGAAGCGTAGCCGCGGGCAACATTTAAGTGAAATTATTTTTAAAAAGTAACTGGCAGAAATTGATTTATCGATCCAAATAAAAATTTCATTCACTTTTTACAGGTTTCTGTGTTTTTTTGAATTTTCAAAAACCAAGCTCTTAAAAAATCACCGTTTATATGCATATAGCTACTTACCACTTACATCCTTCAATTTTATTATATAGGTACTGTGAGTGTCAAAAGTGAGTAAACGCCCATATGATTAATTGAATAATATAAAATTTAATCAAAATAAATAATCATAAATGGAAATTCAATTACATAAAACAAAGGCTTTATATATTAGCAGTAAATAAAAATAAAAATTTAAAATAAAACTAGTACATTTTTCACTAATAAAAACTTAATAGTAATGTCGGTGGAGGTAAATCTTTCTTTTTATTTCACTTCAGATTGTAAGCTGTAGTTGTGTTTAAAAGCTTAACACTAGTGCAAAATTACTTTTTAAAAATGAGAAGTGAAATTTCATTGGAAACGCAAACATTTAGTGTGGATTTGAAGGAAAAAGGAACATTATATCGGGAAAATGGCCAAATTGTTTATAGAAACCTTGTTTGAGTGAAAAAATATTGATAAATTTGAAAAATTTAAAACAACGGAAAATTTCTATCGTAGGTAGGTGTACCAGTACCCGGTCAGTCACTAGTATCCGGCCACTTTGTATTTAATAGTTAATAATAAGAAAATCTTACATAATTTGCATGAGAAAATACATTTTTTATAATAGCTCCAGGCCTATCTGATGTTCTGGTAAAATTTGGCAACTCTACTAATCGTTGATCTGTGTAATAAAAATTTTAAGTCTGTGAAGTTCGTTGCGAAAGCTAAAAGTGCTTTTAAAAGTTCTCGAATGTTAGCCAGAGCCATAAGAAAATGAAGTAGGTTTCAGCATTATTTGTAAGTATACAAACATATTTTATCTTTTGTTTGTATAGATAATATAATAAGTGACCATAAAAGATAAAAATAATAAGAATTTGTTGTTTTAAATTCATAAAAATATGGTGGCCGGTTACTAGAACTCAATTTTTATAAGGTGTTCTAGTAACCGGCCAGGGTGGCCGGACACTAGAACTTTTCCTGAAATCGATTTATTTATAGTTTTTATGCTAAAACGAAATACAAATGTTTTATCTGCCCATATAATAGGTTAACATGTATTAAATATGTTCAGAGATTACTATGGCCGGTTTCTAGAACAATTTGCACCAGTATACGGCCACATAACTAATTGTATGTAAATTCATACTGTTTTTGTAGAAAATGATTTAAGAAACTCAAGATAAGGAAATACAAGACCTTTTGCTAAATGGAAAAAGTCGAACTAGCTCTAATTGATCTCCGAATTAATAAATTAAGTCATCAAAAAGCAGGTTCAAAATACAATGTGGCAAGAAGTACCTTGCAGGATAGTCTACATGGTAAAGTTCATGTCTCTTACCAAACCAAAGGGCCTGGATTTAATCCTACTAGACCAGCTTTGTAACGAAATAATATTGCATGCTCTGCATCCAAGTACTACCCATTTCCTTCAATCAAGCAACCCTGTCGTTCCGCTTCATGGTAGTACTATAGTTTTTAAATACAATGGCCCTACCCGGTGAATATATGTCGTTAGATTAAATAGAATCTGGACCCATGTTCTGTAACTTTCGAATCGATAAAAGTAGTCGAGAAACAAACAAAATATATTTGTTTTGTTGTTACGATGCCAAAATGACTTTTTCAATTTATCGCCTTCCATTTGAAAAATCCCAGATAAACAAATTAAAAATTTAAGGTATCGTCTCAACTTACAGAAACCCATTTTTTAGAGGCGTTAAGTGAGGAAAAGTTATCGTCTGAGTTATAGAACATGGGCCCTGACTTCAGTTTAATGGTGAATAAAAGAAGTGAAAGAAGAACTGAAAGTTCTGCTTAAGGCCAGTCCAATTCAGGATCTTATTCAAAAAATGCTAATACCTACTTGTTGGCAAATTACATGTACTCAAGAATCCTCAGCATATAAAAAAGAAAATCAATCAAATTTGAGTTTTGAAAATAAAAATCTTCGAATAATTAGAACATGATTTTTCCCTTCAAGCAAGCGACTCCGTTTTGGATCCGAAACCACTTCATAAACGGACCCAAAAATGGATCGGAAACTATTCCAGATCGAATCAAATTAGTATGGAAATTAGAATCACTACGGGGTCATTATGTGAATGTATTGTGAGAGAGAGAGTTTTCTACTTCACCATACTCAGCGAAAACGGAAACTAAAGACAATCCAACAAAAATGAAGTAATCTAATAAGAAATATGCTCTTTTACAAATATTAAACACTTCTCTGTTGCAATAATCCCGTTTTTTTTACTTTAAAGTATTAATTCATAATTTTTAACACTTTTTATGCATTGGTTTCCTTGAAGATACAAATTTCCTTGTTGCTTGCTTATTCTGCAAAAAAAAAACAATTATTGTTTCTGTCCATTTGTCTTCATTTCTAGTCCATACAAAATACTCCCCACTCGAATATCGACTACTCTCTCTATTTCCCGGCCCATACAAAAATAATATCTATTCTCGTT
Organism: Philhelius pedissequus; assembly: GCA_910595825.1. Taxonomy (NCBI): domain Eukaryota; kingdom Metazoa; phylum Arthropoda; class Insecta; order Diptera; family Syrphidae; genus Philhelius; species Philhelius pedissequus. The sequence continues at coordinate 14,007,061 of OU343164.1, read as the reverse complement.
CTTATTTTTGCATGCGTACAAAGAAAATTTGTTAATATGTGTGAGACGCTCAGTTTTATTGGATTCCAAAGTGATTCCCAAGTGAACCGAGAAATTCGGTTCCGTGTTTTTGCTTGAAGGGTTTTTTTTGCATTTCTGTCGAAGCGGAGTTGCCAGTTGTATATAAAAGAAATCAATTAAGGCTACCCCATACCATAGCGAAACTTTCGGCTCCAAACACACTAACCCTATAGGAAATTCACTCCTCAATGAAAAATGTCTTGGTGAAATCCTTTATGACAGCGGTCATATAGGAGCGATTATCATTGAGTTCACTCATGAAACGTAATGCAGTCGGTCACCAGTTTGCCATTTAAGTAGCATGTTGTGCTTAGCTCAAGTAAAAAGGTAAAGAATAGACAAGAACAGATAAAAATTTAATGCTAAACCGGACGCGAAGATGACCTCCATAAAAAATTTGTGATCTACTAAAAAAAATAAATGGTACGAAAATGAAATCTTTTTTCTTTCGTTTTTCCCGTCGTTCGGTTCGCGCAACTACCTACTGTTGCTTGTCTCATCTTTAAATTGCCTAAAAAAACTATTATAACCCTAGGCCCCCACTTGAAATAAAAGATTGCAAGAATTGTGTCATGTAGTCAATATTTCTTGTGGAGGCCCCTCATGTCTGGATTTTTTTTATTTTTAGACAAGAATTTGTATTTATTTCTTGTCTTCTCAAAACAAATAAACGGAGAAATAAAATTCATTAAAAAAACAGTTTATACCTATTCTAAAGTAAATAAAGTGCTCTTGGTGAAGAATGAAATTTAACGATTTATGTTTGCCCACATAGCAAAGGAATATAAATTGTTAGTATTAGTGTCTGCAATAAATATTTCTAATGGAGTCGCGGCCTAAGAACACACTTTCCAGGGCATAAATGTTTTACTGGATGTTTGAATTGTATTGCACCGCGTAATAGTAGTTTTCGAAAGGTGGTGGCTGGGGTAAATAAAATTACTGAGTTATCGCTCTTTGATCGTTGTGCTATTCCTTATTGTTTGAGTAAACAATAAGTAGAGTGGAGAGATGATTCTGTTTTACTTGAACAAAAGTAAGTTTTTTTTATTTTTATTGCTAAATATAGAACTTGATGGAATGCGATTTGAATTGATTTTGTTTTCGATATGTTATTGATTGTATTCGTGTATATTAAACTACTAGTTGTCAAAGTAAATGCATTCAATTGTGCTAGTGATTAGTGGTGTTAGTAAAAAGAGAGATTGGTCCATAGAAAAATACGGATCTGCAAAATTGAGTCAGAATAAGAAACAAATTTTTGTTTGCCCAATGGAAGGATTTAACTTAGCAAAATTGATATCTTTTCAAATGGGAATCTACATACAAATTTCATTAGTGTAGAAGCAGACTTAATAAATTATAAGTAGTTGTTTGGTTATTTGGCAACACCGTGGTTGACTATTCAAAACTGAAGTACCAACTTTTACAAGTTAAAACTAACGCTGGTGGTGAGATATGTAATTACCTTCTTGGTCAGGAAAATTGAACTGGATAAATATCAAGATCTTGTAGTGTTGTTGTAATGCATGCAAAGTTCTGATCTATATAGGTCTTCGTGCATAATAAAACGCTGCTAGTACTTTAGAAATGTATATACAATAAGAAAACTGACTTATGTTATTTAATGGATTAAAAATGAGGAAAAAAAGAAGTAGGTAAAATACGGGCTTTACCTAGTGATTTCATAAGTGAACATTCATGGCATTTTTCATCATATATAATTCATATGCGAATTAACCAGTTACATTAACAGAGTGAATTAATGGATGAGCATTCGTGTCATTTTTCACCTGCTGAACAAGCAACTCTAAGTTAGCAGCGATTTTACAGCTTACTCATACTTTGTGATTTCACTGGTAAATATTCACTTCGAAAATCACTTGGTGAACGATTATGATAGCTCCATGTTAAATTGATCGATGTTTTCATACCAAATTCATGGGGTGTAGCTTCCACTCATTGAAGAAAGAGTTGATGATTCATGCATGATTTTTTTAAATTTCTTACTGGGTGTATATACTCACATCATGAACCATTGTACATATATACATTTCTATAGCACTATCATGAAGAGGAACGTCCGGGGAACCAGCTGAGTAGACACCATAAGAATTACTATCTTGGGCTCATTTGCAAAATGTGTATCGACTTATTGAAAACCAGGACGGAGTAGATCGCATATGCTTTAACATTTTCTAAAGTTAAAGCAAGAGAAAATAAAATACAACTTTTTAAGTGAAAACCAAAAGGGAGAAGAATGCATATGCTTAACATTTTCTAAAGTTTGTTTGTTTTTTCTAAGCAAATGTATATACAATGCATAAACTTAAAATATCAAATTCAACTGTATCCTTCCATTGTATATACATTTGTATAGTACTACTATGGAACACGAAAATTGGGTTCTTCTTGATGATGCAAATGTCGTCTGTGTCGCTGTTTTCAGCTTCGCAAAGATTAGTTTGTAGACGCGGGCAGAGGAAGAAAGGAGGAAAAAGAAGAGTTGAGGTAGTTTAATTTCGTTTCGTACAACATTAAGGAGTATAAGAGAGAAAACCAATTGTGATATCTTTTTTGACATCACATGTTTTATTTTTTTTATCTTTTAAGTGAATGAGGCAAGGAGGAAAACAAAGTTGATCGCTTATATATACGATAACATTTGAAGGTATTTTGTTTCTCGTTCTATTTGTGTTTGTAGCAATTTTACGAGTATTAATTTTGCTGCTTTTTCAATCATATACATAGTTTTGCATTTTTGAATTAAGTACTTACAATGCTACTCACTTACTATACTTTGGTACTGAATATTTTCGGGGTAGTTTCATTTCGTTTATACATCTCATGTATAGGTATACAATGGTAGTTTGTATGTTTCTTTATGGTTTGGATTTTATTTATTTCATTCTAGGTACCTATTTGGATTTGGTGATTTTTGTATTGCCTTTGTTTCAATAAGTAGGATTCGCTATTAAAACCATTACTTTCTTACCTCGTAACGAATGATTTCGGATTGAATGTCTTTTTGTGACATTATGTGTTTTGCTTGGCAGCTATAAAAAAAAACAAATAGGTATACCTACCTACCTATTCAGTTATCAATATTTTTAATTTTTTAATATTATTAATTTATTTTTTCTGTAGGTAGGTAGGTACAATGCCACAAAATAAATATTTAATTGACAAGAGAACATTTGAGAAACTTCAAAACAACTATGTATTGTATGATGGGTAATAATCTGTACAAATCCGCGCGCTCAAAATTCTATATAAAAATCTTAAATACCTAGCTAGGTAAGTTAAAAAAAGATAGATATTTTGACAAATTTTAAGTAGGTACTTACCTATTATTTTATTTATCGTTTCAGACTTGATTTCAATACTTGTCCAAAAGCAGCTCAGTCAAACTTTCAAAAAATCGAATCGGAGCTAAATTAGCATTAAGATAAGTAAAAGACAAATGTAGGTACTTACATACCTACTGTTTTATAACGAAAAAAAATTGTCAAAAAACCTAAAGCGACTGTCCACTAGGTAAACTCCAAATATATTTAGCAACAAGAAAAAAGTAAGCGAATGTTACCACGTTATAATAATTTTATTTTGCAATGTTACCCTGAGTATGGTTTCGATCCAAGTGAACGAGTAGAAAAATAATTTTACATGATTAGCTTAAGAAGAATTTAAGAGAGCATAGATTAACAGATAAGTAAAACATACGATACAACAGCTATGCCCTTGAACTTGAATTCAATATACATAACAAATATAAGAAAATTTAACTGTTGATCGATATAGAAATTATGAGCATAGAGAAATTTATAGGGTAAATAAACAAAGTTTTGCAAATTCAAGCAAATCTGACAAAGAATATAAACATTCGTAATATAAATATTTATCGAATAATAACCTAATTCAATCTCAAACACCTACTTAACTAATTTTTTTAAATAGGTGGCATGTGGTGATTTGCTGTTGGTTCAAGCTGTAGGTACCTACCTATTTACAAGTTCACAAAACAAAAATTTATATTTATTGTATTTTTAAACTAATAAATAAATAAATATTAAATGAAGCTAGGTGTTAGTATATTAAAATTTATTGGAAAATAAAAACATGAACAAAATTAAACAAAAATCTGCATTTTTACTTGTGATATATTGAGGTGGTATATTTGGTGTGTGTGTATGTAGGTATTTAGGTACAATTGGATGAAATACCTACACAATAAAACAAAAATCTGACTTAAAGTTTTCATGAATCTCAGAACACATACAATAATAGAAGCTGAAGCGATTTTCTTTAAACATTGTAGGTAGGTGCATACTGCATGCATACACACTTACATACCTATTTCATCATTATGAAAATCCAATCGAGTGTAAGAATAAAAGCGAAATTTTTTTAATTCATTGATTTTCGCACATTGAGTGAATAGTATACTGAGCTATTACTCTTATTTATTGGTCGAAAATCGAATTTGATTTTTTTTAATAAGATATTCAATAAATGTGTGATAATAGTTGAATGAACTACGTTAGCTTTCAGTGGAATACTCCATTGGTTATTCCAAATGACGACGATATTATCTTACGCAGGCAAACTCTAAGTTCTTATGCATTGATATAAGATAATGTTAATTTGGTTTTAAACTCAATTGAATTGAAAATATTGACATAATTTAATTTGGTTTTAAAAAGGTATTGTAACGATTTGTACTATCTGATTACTTTTGAATTCCTAACGGACTATTTGATACTAGACATAATACCTGAAAGTATGCTACAAACTATAACCAAAAGAAAACCCAGAAAGTATACTACAAACTCTAACCAAAACAACAACTGAAGAGTGCTGTTTTGTAGTAGGACAGTTTATTTTTGAAAGCGCAAGTGTAAAGTTGGTTGTAAGAAAAGATATGTTTGTAATTCGTATACTTTTATTATAAGTGGAGTAATAAACCGTAGTAAAGAAAAGTGGTGTTTAATTAATTGTGAAGTAAATAATAATTTGAAGTCGTTAAAAAAGGAAATGATATGATAAGTATGAATGATAAAATAAATTATTTTTTAACGATAATTTCCAATACGATTTTATAAAGTCATTACGAGTGTTCTGATAAATTATATATTGAGTTGGGTCCAAACAATATAGGTAAATAGGTACAAAAGTACAAAATCAAACTTTCTAGTTACCAGATACATAAGTTATATCATTTGTTTTAAATTAGGTAATGTTGCGATGTGCAATTATATTGAAATTTATTGGATTTACAAATATAATAGTAAATTTAAAGAAATCGTTACGAACCTGTTTGTTGTTATGACCCATGTTATCATTTTTTTTGGAAAATCAAAATGTATTGAACAATGATATGCGTTCAAAACAACATCATAGGCATGGATAACTCCAACGTTCTGATTAAAAAAAAACTAGTTACATTTTTATGGTCATATTAACCAAACATTTTTTAATTGTAATATGAAATTAGGGCCATAGAATTGTTTTACCTACCTATTATATATAATCATATAAAATTTCATAAATACTATTATTGAATAAAATTTAAAATAAAAAATTAGTTAGTTAGTACATACTTATTTACATTTACATCCGTTAACATATTTTGCAAAATAATTACCTATATTAAAACATAATAATAATTAGGAAGCGCTGCCGCTGGGCGGCGGCGGATGCGATGTTACTTTTCATTGTTTTTTTAAAGCCTTAAAATAATTAAATAGACTACACACTGACTTATTAAATTCAAGGAATAGTTACATGAGTATGTAGGCACCTACGTACAATGTATAATTAAGTCTAGATTATGGATTTTAATCATGTAACTTAGGAGGGTTATGTGTACCTATACCTACATAGATGGAACCTAAGTATGTAAGTATGTACATACCGTGAATGTCAAAAGTAAGTAACCACCCATATGGTTTGTTGAATAATGTAAAATATAAACAACACATTAAAGAAAAATCGAAATCCAAAAATATAAAACAAAAGCTTTATTATAGCAGTAAATCAAAATAAACATAAAAAATCAAACTAAATCTAATTTTCACTAATAAAAAACTAAACATATTCCACATTTGTCAAAAGTAATTAAACATCTGTTATGTCTTTAATAAATATATTCAATTAGTACTTTGTTTGACTCTCTTTAGACTTTATAAATTCTTTAAGTCTACGTGGCATGGATAGGACAAAGGTATTTGTAACATCAGAACATATTTAGGACCATTCTTCAACTAAAGCCTTTTCTTCTTTCTTCTCTATAAACATTTACGAATTTTCGTGTCCAAATGATCCTACAAATGTTTAGGGCCAGCGATTGAGAGGATGATCGAGCTGTTTTGGAGTTCGATAAAGCAACCATTCTTCAACGAGCCGCGAGGTATCCTTAGGATCATTGTCTTGTTGAAAGATCCAATTGCTAAGCAAACCTAATTTGTCTACGCTCGGTTGCACGTTATTCTTCAGGATGTTAAGATAGTCTTGCTTATTCATTGTTCTTTCAATGAAGACAAGATTTCCGATCCCAGATGCCGCCATACACCCCCACACCTTCACTGAACCTCCTCCATGTTTCACTGTGTTTCTTAAATTTTGTTCACTAAATTCTTTATTTAGCTTTTTAACTTTTTTAGTTTTCAAGTACGTTTGAAATTTTCCAATGTTTTAAATTTATCAATATTTGTTTCACTGAAACAAGGTTTTCCCGATATGATGTTCCTTTTTGCTTCAAATCCACAATAGATTTGTGCGTTTCCAAGGAAATTTCACAGACAGACAGATAGACGGAATTGCTGGACCCAATTCATTCGTGTTCTCTATCATCGTAATGTAAAGTTTGATCAATATCTCGAGTTATTTTTTTTACGAATCCAAAACTTGCCATATATGTATGTAGGTAGTATCTCGCAAGTAAAAAGTTACACATTCTTTTCAATTAAAAATGCAAAAAATAATTCATTCCTAATGATAGGTATAGGTACGTATTAAATAAAATAAAATGAAAAAGTTATCTCTTAAAATTTATTTTTTAAATGTTAGTAGGTACCTATACCTACCTACATTGGTATCATATTAGAAAAACGTAAATTTATTGCTTTAATATGGTTATGTAAGAAGAAATAATATTTGTGCGTTGGTAGTATTTTATTTACCTCTTTAATTTTTACTCCAATACGGTTTTAACCTGAATTTAAATCACAAGCATTGTAAGTATTAAAATATCTTATTAAAGGTACCTACATAAGTACATACCTACCTATCTTCAATGCCGCAACACTTTTATCACACAAAAAGAGTTTATTTAAATTCGTAGGTAGGTAGGTATTTAAAAATAGCTTGAATTACACTCATAACAACTAAATAACTTATCTACGGCACCAATTAAACTGAATTGAATATCTTTTTTTAAATTCAAAACAAACCGGCGGACAAATTTATTTTCAAACAAATATATTGACGAAACGAAAAGTGCAGTAAATCAAGGTCAAATACTGTTTTTTTAACACAAAACGAACACGGCAAACATTTAATCCACACATACCTATATATATAATTATAATAATGCCAAAAACAAAACTAGGTCGAACGGGATACAATTCTTCCAAAATTTTTATACATGCATATGTATGTATGTAGGTAGATTCTCAAATTTGAAATAAATGTTAGGAAAGAAAAATACACAAAAAAGGTAGGTATATTTTCTTTTCTCTTGCTTTAACTTTAGAAAAAGGCATACGCATTCTTCTCCCTTTTGGTTCTCACTTAAAAAGGTATAATTTTTTCTCTGGTCTTAACCTAAGAAAATGTTAAAGCATATGCATTCAACTCCCTCTTAGTTTTCAATTAGGCTATACACATTTAGCAAATGAGCCCAAGATAGTAATTCTTATAGTATCTACCAGGTAGCTCCCCGGACGTTCCTCTTCATGATAGTACTATAGAAATGTATATACAATGATCCTTCTTGAGTTCAACGGCACTCGAAAAAAAAAATTCCTTAAAGAGACACAACCACCTTTCTGCTTTTGAATTTTCGCTTAACTAATTTCGCAACCTTTTTGCCTCCAAACTACTATTGGCGCGTGGCTAGTGGTTCAACCAAAAAATTCTCGGGATGATAGTACTATGGTTTTAATATACAAAGCCGGTATTTAAACTGTCTTAGTATTTCTAGATACCTCTTGCAGTCTCTAGTCAAATTGTTCCAGAACTTGTTCAAAGTCGGTAATGTAGATCAGAAACTATAATATTGGGTTTGTGTCTTTGATTAACTTTATGTATTGTATAGTTTATAGGAACTTTGCTATACCATAATGTTCGTTCAGCGATTTAAAAGTAGTCAAGTAGTACAGTTCGTTACATTGCCACTTCTTAGGATTGTTCGTCGGAACAAATCCAGTATTACTATGACCGTTATATCGATGCAAACGGTCGCGGTGTACTACCTTTTCTTTACCTCTAGCCCTTTCCGAATACCTTAAACGACATCATTGATTATTTTCGTAGCGCGCGGTTAATTAATGTGAAGTGAATTTAAAATGACATCGGTGTGTCCGACACGTCAAGCAAATGGTTGAGCCGAAAATGTGGGAAATGTACAGTTATTCAGAACGCTCTGTATTTTGTAAATATAGTTATTTAAAAGATGAATTTATATTTCTTTTTGTTATTTAATTTATTATTAATCCTAATGAATAAATATTTTATTTGTACTTGTTTTTTTATTTAAAAAGGATTTGGCCTACTGGCACTTTTTTCTTACCTCATGGTGGTGTGGAAAAAGATAAAATTTTTATAAGCAAAACAATTAAATAAAAATTCCTATCTAAAACAAGGGTGGTAACCCTACATACTATTCTTTCATATCTGAGTCCATTTAAAATGCACACTACAAAAACCCTGTGAGAGCTTTCTTGGGCGACAGATTTATGCAATTCACTGTAGCAAGAATGAGAGGCAAACGTCCTATCTTGCCTGTACTGCCTATTTTTTTGGGACAGAATATAACACTTATGATGAGCTTCTGACTGTAGTTGAATCTTGCTCTAAGCTCACTACAAAGAATCTGAAGTATAAGAAAAAAATATATGCTCAATTTTGTCTGGCTGTTTTTTAACTTTGTCTGATGTGAAACAAAAAACATAAATATCAAAGTATGGCAAAGTTGTAAGTTTATATTGAGTTTGTTCCGTCAATGTCTTGTTTAAGGTTCATAGAAGTTGTTCTCTTTTGTTGAATTCGTATGCTCTCCAATGTATATCTCGTTCCCGTGTTTCTCCTAGTCCACAATCTTGACGTTGTCGAAGTCTGGCTCATGTGCAGTGTGTAGCATGTATTCGGATATTCCAGTAGTTTCTCTTTTGGTTTTTATGTCTCTCTAATGTTCTGCCTATATAAACTAGATTTCAGCTTTCTTTTTCTCATAAATAACATCGTGAGTGTTGTCTTTCGGAATTGGTGTTTTTGTGTTTGTGAACAGTTTGCTAAGAGTTTCGTTGGATTTGTGTACGAACGTTATGTTATTTTCTTATTTTATTATTTTTAAGAGATTCTTACTTTCAGTTAAGTTGGGAATGAAGGGAACTTTTGCAAATATTTTAGGGTTGCCATCTGTATTTAATCTTATTTTTGTGGCGGAATTAATTTGTTGTTTGCTCTTTATAAGGTTGTCAATGATGACGTGGAAAGATATAAAGCTATTCATTTCTAGTATGGATATTATTTTGCTTGCGTTTTCTTCATAGAAGCATTCGTCACTGAAAGCATAGGTTTTTTTGATTATGTTTCTGGCAGTGTTAATTTTTTGAGTGAGTGGCTGGGTTGAATGGAAATTTATAAGTCTTCCCGAAGACGTTGGTTTCGAGTACCAGTTAAAAATTATTTTATTGCTATCTCGAATGAGTAGTGTGTCTAAAAATGGTAATTGGTTGTTTTCTTCCTTTTCTGTAGTAAATCGGATTGTTTTGTGGTAGTCATTAAGTTTTTTCAGTATTTTATGTTGGTATTTCCGTTGAATGATAGCAAATATGTCATCAGCATATTTGGTGATGAACTTTATTCTTATGTTTTCTTCCTTTAGTTCTTGAAAAGCGTTGTCAAGGAGATCATCTAAAACTATGTCCGCTATTGTTGGGGATAGCGGGTTGCCCATGGGCATACCAAACTTCTGGTTATAAAATGTGTTATTTTATTCAAAATAATTATTTTCCCTTAGACAAAATTCTCAAAGTTGCAAAATTTGTCGCTTAGGTATTTTTGTTTGGTCTTGCAGTTGATCCGATTTTTTCAGAATTATCTTAATTGCCAGATAGGTCGGAATATTCATGAATAGTAATACCACGTCGAAGGAAACGAAGGTGTCATTACCCTCAAGCAAATTATCTTTCAATTTTTCTTTTAATTCAGGCGAATTTTTGATGTTATACTCATCAGAGATCATGTTTTTCAATGTTTTTCCAATAAACTTAGAAAGTTGGTAGCAAGGAACATTTATTGATGAAGCTATCAATCTTAGAGGAAGGTCCTTTTTGTGGATTTTGGTAGTCCATAAAGTGTGTGTGCTATTGCCGCTGAGCACCTGGGTTTGTTTTTTTTGCCATTTGTCAATTATATCCTGTTTCAAAAGTTCTGTGACTATCTCATTGTTAGTTTTTTGAAGTTCTTTCATTGGATCGGTTTCTCATTGTTTTGTATGTACTTTTGTCTTCTGGTAATATACTCATTTTCCTGTTGTAGTCTTCCTTGTACATAAACACTGTTTTACTTCCTTTGTCTGCTGTACTAACTACTGTTTCCTTTTTGTATTGTTTCAGGAAAGTTTGTGTTTTCTGATATATTTTTAGTATACATTTTTCTTTTGTTGAATTTTTTAAACGTCGTTTGTATTCAGAAATTCTGTTTGCTATTTTGTATCTGGCAACGTCTTTCTCTGTGTCATCTCTTATTTTTTGTATAGCTTGTTCAACATCTGCTATGACGTGAATTGAAGAGAAGTTTCTCTTGCTGACTGGAAGAGCAAATTTTTTACCTAAGGAAAGCATCCATTTTACTTCTGTGGGGAACGGAATCGAAGTCGTATTAACCAACCAATTTTCGATTCAAAATAGCTTTTAACGGCTTTTAGTCCACAAAATTTGCGTTTCGACCCGGCAATCTCACTTGGACTCATCAGTTGGTTAATGAGCGCCTTACCAATACGCAATTTTTGTTAAGTTCAGTTCAACTTACACGCATTTTGACAAAAAAGCAATGTGAACTATACCCAACAAGATTAAAATTTTAATTATTAAAACTGGAAGATTTTGTCCTTGGCCAGACATAGTTAATAACAAGGTGTTTTTTTTATAATTCAATTCTATATACTACCGAAATTACTCAGCCAAGTAGAAGACTTAGCATTATATTTAATTGGAGTTGTCGAATTATTGATTCAAAATAGGTTTTAACGGCCTTTAGTCCACAAAATTTGCGTGTCGTCTTGGCAATCTCACTTGGACTCATCAGTTGGTTAGTGAGCGCCGTACCAATACGCAATTTGTGTTAATTTCGGTTCAACTTACATGCATCTTTTGACAAAAAAGCTATGTGAACTATATCCAACAAGATTAAAATTTGAATCATTAAAATTGGAAGATTTTGTCCTTGGCCAGACATAGTTAATAAGAAAGTGTTTTTTTTTATAATACAATTCTATATACTACTGAAATTACTCAGCCAAGTAGAAGACTTACCATTATATTTAATTGGACTTGTCGAATGAGTGATTTAAAATAGCTTTTAACGGCCCTTAGTCCACAAAATTTGCGTTTCGTCCCGGGTATCTCACTTGGACTCATCAGTTGGTTAGTGAGCGCCTTTTGTCAAAAAATGCATTTAAGTTGAACTTAACTTAACAAAAATTGCGTATTGGTAAGGCGCTCACTAACCAAATAATGAGTCCAAGTGAGATTGCCGGGACGAAACGCAAAGTTTGTGGACTAAAGGCCGTTAAAAGCTATTTTGAATCAATAATTCGACAAGTCCAATTAAATATAATGCTAAGTCTTCTACTTGGCTGAGTAATTTCAGTAGTATATGGAATTGTATTATAAAAAAAAAACCTTACCAACCAATTTTCATTTAATACAAATCCAATGTTTTGTAGTTTAGAGAGTAAATCTTTCATTTTGATGCTTGAGTGAAAAATAATTTTCATTATTGATGTTATGCTTTGTATGCTTGGCTAATTTCTAAATTTAATACCTTGAAAAAAATATATGCTCAATTTTTTCTAGCTGTTTTTTAACTTGGTCTGATATGAAACTTGTCTTGATTTTAGAAGTTGTGTTGATGAGATGTTTGGTTAGTATGCCGTATTCTCTGCATTGTATTAAATATTTCAGTTTCTCTTTTTGCTTGACTAGTTTAATATTTTGTTTGCTGTAGGTTTTAAAGTAATGCATGGTTCCATACCGTGCTTCATGTTCCGATCTTACCATCATAGCGAGCTGTGCGTCGGGAAGTCTAAGTGACCGCTCGTTAAGCAGTTGCCTCTTCCTCCCTCAAAAAATAAAAAAAAATATCAAAATAAAATCAAAAAAATAAAATAAATGAAAAATCAATAACCCTATTTCAAAAAAAAGAAAGAAAAATAGCCCAATAAAATGTTAATTAAAATTAAGAAAATACCCAGTGCCAGTGAAATCTGTGCAAACAAAATTAAATTAAATAAAACAAAATATTAAATCATAATCTACATACATATATACATACAAAACAAGCACAACAAAAATAAATAAAATAATATGATGCACTCATCAGCACCATCCACACCACACAGCGAGCGGTAAATTTCCTTTCCTTCGCCTTTATATTCACTCGCAGTTGCTTTGGCTTGGTCACTGCATGCAGTGTCTGGTAATCCCTTACAATGTAGGTAATGATTGAGTCAGAGTAATATCAGATATATTGCTGTTATTGGCTTTGGGAATACAAGGTCGCATCAACTCAATTGCTACTTAGGCATAACACTAGTAGTAATTGTATTGTGAAGTCCTATTTGGTACCTAAACCTAATAATAACATAGTTAACTGTCTGATTTGGTTTTATTTATGTTAGTTATTCGTAACGGGTAGTGAATTTCAGGTAGAGTATTATAACATACGTGGGCTTAGGAAGAATTTCTATGCTGCGTATGTTCATGCTGCGAACAACAGGCCAGCTGTTTTTGCACTGAGTGAAACCCAAGTAGGGGAAGATTTTGACCCTTTAGAATTTACCCTACATGGCTATAGCTTAGTGCCATAATTTTTCCCACATCATGGTATCGCCGTATATGTGCGAAAAGATGTTGCTTATCAATTTCAACCGCAATATGGGCCTTGTTTAAATACAAACTTTAATTTCATGTGGTTTAAATTCACCGTCAATAAGCACATCATTCACACATGCTTTATTTATCGTAGCCCTAGTTTGGACAGTAAGTCGACTTTTAACGAATTCGATGCGTATTACGGGCGATTTCAATGTACACAATTCCAAGTGGCTACGCTATTCTGGTCAGACAACACCCGAAGGAAGGTATATCGAGCTCTTTGCTGTAATCTGACTAAGCTGGTTACAGAGCCAACACGAATACCTGACGTTGCAAGTCACTCCGCCAACACCCTAGACTTGTTTCTTACCTCTCAACCTGGTAAATACACTATAAGTGTGTTAACGCATATAGGCACATCGGACCATTGTGTCATATCAGCCAATTTCTCGTGCTCAAACTTTTCAGTTAAAGAAAACATTCCTAAGAGGACCGTATGGCAATACGAGAAAGCCAACTGGGACGGTCTGAATAATTTCTTCAGGATCTTCCTCTACAGTGACGTTCACTCCAGCGCTGATATGATTACAAATATAATTCTTAAGGGGATGAAAGCTTTTATACCGAACGAAACCAAAAGCATCAAACCAAAAGAAAACGCGTGGTTCGATTTGAGCTGTAAAGAGGTTATCAGGTTGAGAGAGGTATGTTTCCGATGTAATAAAGCCAACCCAAATGAGCAAAACCGGAATAAGTCCAAACAAGCTAGAAAGACCTGTAACAGTCATATTCAAAGAACCAAATTTCTACATGAGCAAACATTAAGGCAACAAATACTACAATGTCCCAAAGGTAGTAAAATTTTTTGGTCACTTGTAAAAAATGTACAAAGTTCCACCTACTCGTCGGTTCCAACGCTCGTTTCCAATAACACTCCTGTGGTAAGCGCACAAGAAAAAGCTAATTTGCTAGCAGCTCAGTTTGCTGCTACCTCTACGCTTCCACAAAGTGTCATGACTCCTCCTGTACTTGAGAGCATTAACAGATTCATGGGACGTATCTTCTTTCGTACTCGTACAGTTGCTAGAGTTCTTAAAGATCTTGATATACACAAATCCGCTTCCCCTATTGTTCTGAAGAGGTGTTCTTTTACGCTGGCAAAACCACTGCGTAAGCTTTTCCATCTGTCCTATTCTACTGGTCTCTTTCCGAGTGGATGGAAAACAGCATTTGCCTAGCCTGTCCCTAAAAAAGGCGAATCTTCACCCTGTAACTACCCTCCAATTGCACTTACGTCCCTTCTTTCCAAGGTCATGGAAGTGCTGATTAATTATCAGCTTAAGAAATAACTTGAAGAACGAAAGCTCCTTAATGACCGGCAGAATGGCTTTCGTAGCAATAGGGCCACTGGTGACCTGATGGTATATCTCACCGAACAGTGGCACAAATCTTTACATCGTTTTGGAGAAAGTAAGATTATTGCACATGATATTTCAAAAGCATTTGATAAAGTTTGGCACCAAGCTCTCTTATCGAAAATGCGTGCATTTGGTATAGATGAATCTCTTCTTCTTTGGATTAGTAATTAACTTTCGGAATGCTCAATACAAGTCGTATTGGACGGTTTCAAGTCTGATATTCATAAAATAAATGCTGGTGTGCCCCAGGGCTCTGTTCTTCTCCGACTCTCTTTCTCATTTTCATTAATACTCTTTTGTCTGAAACTTCTAATCCATTATACTGTTTTGGTGACGACAGCACCCTCAGCTTTTCATATTCGTTTTTAGATTCACACCCATGTCCTTCGGATTTGGAGCTCGAACGACAGCGTATGATTAGCTTTTTAAATTCTGATCTAGACAGAATTGTCCGATTGGGATTATAAAACCGCGTAGAATTAAATGCGTCAAAAACCCAATGCTGTCTTCTGTCGATAAAGCGGGACCCTCCCCAATGCCGTTGTCCATGAGCGGCGCTTGTATCGAGGAAACCGAACATCTTTCAGTTCTGGGTATATGCATCACCATTCACCTTTTATGGAATGACCACATATTTGACGTCGCCAAAAACGCTGCACGGTGATTGGGTTTTCTAAGACGATACAAGAAATATTTCTCCCCTTCTGATCTGGCTGTAATCTATAAAGCCTATTTTCGTCCAAAGCTTGTGTACAACTGTCACAATAAGAAAATACATGATCAAAATCATTTTTAATGGAAAAATACAAGGACGAGCTAAAGAAGTATTGATAAACATCCAGGAAGCAGACTAGTGGGAGGAAATTAAACGCCAACTAAAACTCCATTTTAAAACGGACACCGAACCCAGTGAGTTATACAGAGCAATTGATGCAATTAAGACAAATACCGTAAGTGAATTATTAATAGAAGTTCAAAAAATCAAATATAAGAAAGACGAATTAAAAGAATTTTATAAAGATAATAGTATCATAGATTTAAGTTATATAGATTCCATGTTAGTAAATATTATTAAAGATATATGTCAGGGCACTTTACTTGACAAAATCTATGAGTGAAAGATATAAACAAAATATTCGAAATTATGATCACAAGAAAGTACGAGGATTCATGTATAAAAAATTAATTTAAAAAGCATACAAATAATCGGGCTAGTAATACGCAACAATTGCGCAGCCTATGACAAAGTATCTAAAGAAAGATGCTAAACTTAGTAAATCAGACCCAAATTATATAGCGGCTTTTGAAAAACTTAAAAGCCTTATTTGTTCCCACCCTATTCTAAGATTTCCAGATTTCAAGAAACAGTTTCAATTAACAACAGACGAATCGAAATATGCGTTAGGAGCAGTTATGTCTCAGGAAGGACATCCATTGTGTTTTGCTTCTAGAACGCTAAACATGCATGCAATTAATTATTCTGCAACGGATAAGGAATTTCTGGCCATAATGTGGTCAGTGAGTTATTTATAAGGATAATCAACAAATAAAATACTTACATGCTAAATACAAGGGAAAAGATATGTCAGCTAGACATCAAAGGTTGCTTCTTACATTAGGAGAATATAATTTCGAAATAGAGTATCTAAAAGGAAATGATAACAGACTAGCAGATTTCTTAAGTAGAATTGAGATTAAGGAGAACGTTAAAACGGCAGATGAGGAGAAAGGTATTTGTAATAATTATTCTAAAATGTGTGAAGACGACGTATCAGATATTCATGTTTTATTTAACTTAGATGATGAAAATGAAACTACAATGGCAACAATTCATTCAGCGGAAGAAAAGTAAAAGTTATTAGACCATATTCCCATTAAAAAAGATATAGTAAATAAGTATTAAACACAGGTCATATTAACTAATAATAAGATAAAAGAAATAGAAATAATACACGGTAAAAGAATAATATATATAGCTGAGTATGATTTTCAAAATTTAAATGATATTTTTAGAAGGTATATAAAAAAAGGATTGACAGGTATATATTCAGAACTAAGCGATAGCAAGTACAACATAGTACAAGAAAAATTAAGAGAATTATTCTCGAATGATAGTCAGATAATATTCATAAAATTTTTATACAGAGCACAAGTTATAAAAGATGAAACAGAAGCAATCAAACAAATTGCACTTTACCATGTCAAGGAAAGCTTACATTCAGATATACAAGAAACATTTAGCGAAATTAAATACAAAATATACTATCCTAATTTACTAGAATTAATTCAAATTGTAATTAATCAATGCGAAGTTTGCCAACAGGTTAAATAAGATAGAAAACCCATAAAACCAAAACTTAATTTTACTGAACACCCTTCTGATCTAAATGATATTATACCTACATATAGATACATTCATTATTCTAAAATGCAGGTTTTTGACCATAATTGACAAATTTTCCAAATTTAAATTTGCTTATTATCTATCAGATATTAATAATTTAACAATAATAGAAGAACTAGAAAGTCATTTTGCTAAAACAGGAAAACTTAAAAAGATAGTTGCAGACAATGAATTTAATTCAATTCATATAAAAGAATTTCTACAAAACGAAAAAATTGATACCCATTTCACTAAACCAAATTCTCATAGAAAGATTTCATAGCAGCTTGCTAGAGAAGTGTAGAATTTTAAAATAAAATGCAGTAAATGTATCAGTTAAAAGATTAATTCAACAGGCAATTAGAAATTATAATGAAAGAATTCATTCAACAATAAAAACAGGTCCGAACGTAGTGCAATTTCATAAAATAGAATTCAATAAAATCAAAAATAACTTACTTTTTTACTATGGGAGGGGGGTCTATCTCCCCTCGTTTAGGCGGGAGAGGCAATTTTATAAAAATTTACTTAAAATCTTTAAAAAAAATATTTAAAAAGAACGGCAACACTTACAGTTATAAATTATACCTTTTTCAAAAGTCAGAACTCTACAATTTAATTAAAATAATTAATTTTAAATAAAGTTGTTTTAGTCAATAGTTTTTTAAATAATTGACTTCAAATTCAAAATTTATGAAAAAAAAGTTACAAAAATCACTTTGAATATTATTTTTCTCATGATTATGGATATCGATAAAAAAATAATTGATGTAGTTAACTGCTCCAATTATTTTTTTATTAAACATAGAAAACTACTTCTTTTTATGTCTTCTAGTTTTTAAGATATGTAATTGAAAAATAGTAAAGCTATACTTGTTCTTTAAACCCAAAAGATTCTTTAATTTTAAAGAAACTTTGCATATAATAAAATTTTCACCCTCCCCAAAGCCTATAGTGAGCCCAAGCAGGGGGGTTGCAAGGGGGCAGCATGCCCCCCCTTAGGCATCTCACTGTTTGCATCGTAAATTTCATATATACCTTTGTGAGTTTATTACATGGACATGACATATGTACATACGTTTATGTATATAATATCAATTATTTTTTTTCATCTAGATTCTTTAAATGCAAAAGAAACTTTACATGCACCCATCTGATACAAAATTATTTTTTTTTGTTTTTCAATTTTCTCAAAAACTAGAAAACATAGAAACGAATAGTTTTCAGTGTTTGATTAAAAAATAATTGGAACAGTTAACTACATCAATTACTTCTTTATTGGTATTTATAATCAAGCCTAGTACGCTGCTGATGCGAAACGAAAAATCCCATACATAAATGACACGACGAAATCATGAACGAAAAATTTCGCTCTACTTTTCGTTTTCCAGTACGCTGCTGAACCATAGAGAAAATAATTAAATAGAGGCGCGACTCGTACCCCCCTTGCCTTAAACACCCGCAAATTTTTTTTGAGTTGAGTAAGAGAAAACTTTCTTAAATTACTCATTTTTTCCTATCCGTGAATACATGTGAGTGGTGGATTAAAAACCCTTTTGCTCAAACTGACAGATAATTTTTTTTGTTGTTGGTTTGTCAAAAGTCTGTCTGACATTTCTAATTACCAAAACAAAAATAATAATTTTTTTCACATTTGGTAAGTTTTTTTTCATATTTATTTAAATATTCTTTATTTCAATAAAAGAAATATATATATATATATAAAAAAATTGTTTTTTATGTTTGTTTGATAAAGATTTGGCCACAATGACGGAGATCCGATGGAAAGCGTACATCCAAAGGTATATCTTAGATTGGAAACTCTGAAACCAAACCCAATTGTTTCTTGTTTTTTACAATTGTTTTGTTGTTTTGTTTTAGATTGGGAGTGAAGACGTACTTAGTTTATCTGGGAATGATACCACCAACCACTCCACTTTACACAAAAACCAATCCATCAACAAAAAGTGAAGATCGAATTGGTTATTTAGAAAAGGAGGCTTCACATTGGCGGACACAATGTGAAATCTCACGAATAAGCGATTCGCTGCCACATGAAGTGTCTCGTCTATGTAAAGAGAAACAACAATACAATGAGCCATTAGTAGTGGCGGGTTGTTGCTGTATTACAGAAATATAGAAAGCTTTTCTTGGAATCTATTCTTCGACAGGACATGTTTTGGTAACGGAAACAATTTCCCCAGCAAAATGACAGAGTAAGTAAACCTTTATTTTGCAAGTGCAAATTCATATCTAATCGATGTTTTTCTTATAAACTTTCACAGAGATCTCGATAAACTGAAAGAAGGAATCGCTGAGAAAGTAGCCATATTATCTTTTTGGAAGAATTATATCGTCAGTGGCAATCTCATGAACGAGATCGATATGCACATGTTTACCGAAACACCTCGGTCTGTATCTTCTAAACAGATTGTTGGTCTGTCTGTGGATCAGCATTTAGGCAAGCAGAAATAAGGTACGTTAAATACAAGAAAACCTAATTTCATGTATTTTTAAGTATTTGTTTTTCTTTTAATTTTGTAGGATAAACAGCGCCTGACATTCATCTCAAAATCATGACGAACAACAAGGTCAGACCACACAAACAATGAAGCCCAGCAGGAAGTCATTATTGCCAGATATTATAATTAAATACATAGACTCAATATTTTAAAGTGTTCTCCTTTTATATATATATATATATTTGTATATAGCTTAAGAATTGTGATTCACTTGATTTTTTTCAATTACATTTTCTTTAAGGGTGTTCAAAAAAATTCTTTTCTTTTCAAGGGAAATGTAATGTTGTGTGTCTCAATGACACATAGGTAAGTATTATAGCCCTATGCTGAGATAAATTAACACTCAGTACAGTTACAATCATCGAGATCAAGCAAGTACTTTGGAAATGACAGCTTGTCCAAAGTAGCAAATCCAAGAAATTTCTACTGATATCAAGAAAAATCTTGAAATCAGTACTTACGCCAAGCTCTAATTTCCAAACTACTTGCTTGATTTCGATGATTGTAACGGTTCTGAGTGTAAATTAACCTTAGCTTCTAAATCCCTGCAATCATTTTAAATTCAAAAAATTATTTCGAAAAATTGCTATCTAAAAGTAGTTTCTTCGTGTTTTAAAAAAAATGAAAAATTACAAAATTACTTTCAGATGCAAATTTTTTGAAATATTTGCTCGAATTGAAAACGGTTTCAAGAATTTACAAGCTGACATAAATTAAAACTCAAAACAGTTTCAATCATCGAGATCAAGCAAGTACTTTGGAAATGACAGCTTGTCCAAAGTAGCAAATCCAAGAAATTTCTACTGATATCAAGAAAAATCTTGAAATCAGTACTTACGCCAAGCTCTAATTTCCAAACTACTTGCTTGATTTCGATGATTGTAACGGTTCTGAGTGTAAATTAACCTTAGCTTCTAAATCCCTGCAATCATTTTAAATTCAAAAAATTATTTCGAAAAATTGCTATCTAAAAGTAGTTTCTTCGTGTTTTAAAAAAAATGAAAAATTACAAAATTACTTTCAGATGCAAATTTTTTGAAATATTTGCTCGAATTGAAAACGGTTTCAAGAATTTACAAGCTGACATAAATTAAAACTCAAAACAGTTTCAATCATCGAGATCAAGCAAGTACTTTGGAAATGACAGCTTGTCCCAAGTAGCAAATCCAAGAAATTTCTACTTATATCAAGAAAAATCTTGAAATCAGTACTTACGCCAAGCTCTAATTTCCAAACTACTTGCTTGATTTCGATGATTGTAACGGTTCTGAGTGTAAATTAACCTTAGCTTCTAAATCCCTGCAATCATTTTAAATTCAAAAAATTATTTCGAAAAATTGCTATCTAAAAGTAGTTTCTTCGTGTTTTAAAAAAAATGAATAATTACAAAATTACTTTCAGATGCAAATTTTTTGAAATATTTGCTCGAATTGAAAACGGTTTCAAGAATTTACAAGCTGACATAAATTAAAACTCAAAACAGTTTCAATCATCGAGATCAAGCAAGTACTTTGGAAATGACAGCTTGTCCAAAGTAGCAAATCCAAGAAATTTCTACTGATATCAAGAAAAATCTTGAAATCAGTACTTACGCCAAGCTCTAATTTCCAAACTACTTGCTTGATTTCGATGATTGTAACGGTTCTGAGTGTAAATTAACCTTAGCTTCTAAATCCCTGCAATCATTTTAAATTCAAAAAATTATTTCGAAAAATTGCTATCTAAAAGTAGTTTCTTCGTGTTTTAAAAAAAATGAAAAATTACAAAATTACTTTCAGATGCAAATTTTTTGAAATATTTGCTCGAATTGAAAACGGTTTCAAGAATTTACAAGCTGACATAAATTAAAACTCAAAACAGTTTCAATCATCGAGATCAAGCAAGTACTTTGGAAATGACAGCTTGTCCAAAGTAGCAAATCCAAGAAATTTCTACTGATATCAAGAAAAATCTTGAAATCAGTACTTACGCCAAGCTCTAATTTCCAAACTACTTGCTTGATTTCGATGATTGTAACGGTTCTGAGTGTAAATTAACCTTAGCTTCTAAATCCCTGCAATCATTTTAAATTCAAAAAATTATTTCGAAAAATTGCTATCTAAAAGTAGTTTCTTCGTGTTTTAAAAAAAATGAAAAATTACAAAATTACTTTCAGATGCAAATTTTTTGAAATATTTGCTCGAATTGAAAACGGTTTCAAGAATTTACAAGCTGACATAAATTAAAACTCAAAACAGTTTCAATCATCGAGATCAAGCAAGTACTTTGGAAATGACAGCTTGTCCAAAGTAGCAAATCCAAGAAATTTCTACTGATATCAAGAAAAATCTTGAAATCAGTACTTACGCCAAGCTCTAATTTCCAAACTACTTGCTTGATTTCGATGATTGTAACGGTTCTGAGTGTAAATTAACCTTAGCTTCTAAATCCCTGCAATCATTTTAAATTCAAAAAATTATTTCGAAAAATTGCTATCTAAAAGTAGTTTCTTCGTGTTTTAAAAAAAATGAAAAATTACAAAATTACTTTCAGATGCAAATTTTTTGAAATATTTGCTCGAATTGAAAACGGTTTCAAGAATTTACAAGCTGACATAAATTAAAACTCAAAACAGTTTCAATCATCGAGATCAAGCAAGTACTTTGGAAATGACAGCTTGTCCAAAGTAGCAAATCCAAGAAATTTCTACTGATATCAAGAAAAATCTTGAAATCAGTACTTACGCCAAGCTCTAATTTCCAAACTACTTGCTTGATTTCGATGATTGTAACGGTTCTGAGTGTAAATTAACCTTAGCTTCTAAATCCCTGCAATCATTTTAAATTCAAAAAATTATTTCGAAAAATTGCTATCTAAAAGTAGTTTCTTCGTGTTTTAAAAAAAATGAAAAATTACAAAATTACTTTCAGATGCAAATTTTTTGAAATATTTGCTCGAATTGAAAACGGTTTCAAGAATTTACAAGCTAACATAAATTAAAACTCAAAACAGTTTCAATCATCGAGATCAAGCAAGTACTTTGGAAATGACAGCTTGTCCAAAGTAGCAAATCCAAGAAATTTCTACTGATATCAAGAAAAATCTTGAAATCAGTACTTACGCCAAGCTCTAATTTCCAAACTACTTGCTTGATTTCGATGATTGTAACGGTTCTGAGTGTAAATTAACCTTAGCTTCTAAATCCCTGCAATCATTTTAAATTCAAAAAATTATTTCGAAAAATTGCTATCTAAAAGTAGTTTCTTCGTGTTTTAAAAAAAATGAAAAATTACAAAATTACTTTCAGATGCAAATTTTTTGAAATATTTGCTCGAATTGAAAACGGTTTCAAGAATTTACAAGCTGACATAAATTAAAACTCAAAACAGTTTCAATCATCGAGATCAAGCAAGTACTTTGGAAATGACAGCTTGTCCAAAGTAGCAAATCCAAGAAATTTCTACTGATATCAAGAAAAATCTTGAAATCAGTACTTACGCCAAGCTCTAATTTCCAAACTACTTGCTTGATTTCGATGATTGTAACGGTTCTGAGTGTAAATTAACCTTAGCTTCTAAATCCCTGCAATCATTTTAAATTCAAAAAATTATTTCGAAAAATTGCTATCTAAAAGTAGTTTCTTCGTGTTTTAAAAAAAATGAAAAATTACAAAATTACTTTCAGATGCAAATTTTTTGAAATATTTGCTCGAATTGAAAACGGTTTCAAGAATTTACAAGCTGACATAAATTAAAACTCAAAACAGTTTCAATCATCGAGATCAAGCAAGTACTTTGGAAATGACAGCTTGTCCAAAGTAGCAAATCCAAGAAATTTCTACTGATATCAAGAAAAATCTTGAAATCAGTACTTACGCCAAGCTCTAATTTCCAAACTACTTGCTTGATTTCGATGATTGTAACGGTTCTGAGTGTAAATTAACCTTAGCTTCTAAATCCCTGCAATCATTTTAAATTCAAAAAATTATTTCGAAAAATTGCTATCTAAAAGTAGTTTCTTCGTGTTTTAAAAAAAATGAAAAATTACAAAATTACTTTCAGATGCAAATTTTTTGAAATATTTGCTCGAATTGAAAACGGTTTCAAGAATTTACAAGCTGACATAAATTAAAACTCAAAACAGTTTCAATCATCGAGATCAAGCAAGTACTTTGGAAATGACAGCTTGTCCCAAGTAGCAAATCCAAGAAATTTCTACTGATATCAAGAAAAATCTTGAAATCAGTACTTACGCCAAGCTCTAATTTCCAAACTACTTGCTTGATTTCGATGATTGTAACGGTTCTGAGTGTAAATTAACCTTAGCTTCTAAATCCCTGCAATCATTTTAAATTCAAAAAATTATTTCGAAAAATTGCTATCTAAAAGTAGTTTCTTCGTGTTTTAAAAAAAATGAAAAATTACAAAATTACTTTCAGATGCAAATTTTTTGAAATATTTTCTCGAATTGAAAACGGTTTCAAGAATTTACAAGCTGACATAAATTAAAACTCAAAACAGTTTCAATCATCGAGATCAAGCAAGTACTTTGGAAATGACAGCTTGTCCAAAGTAGCAAATCCAAGAAATTTCTACTGATATCAAGAAAAATCTTGAAATCGGTACTTACGCCAAGCTCTAATTTCCAAACTACTTGCTTGATTTCGATGATTGTAACGGTTCTGAGTGTAAATTAACCTTAGCTTCTAAATCCCTGCAATCATTTTAAATTCAAAAAATTATTTCGAAAAATTGCTATCTAAAAGTAGTTTCTTCGTGTTTTAAAAAAAATGAAAAATTACAAAATTACTTTCAGATGCAAATTTTTTGAAATATTTGCTCGAATTGAAAACGGTTTCAAGAATTTACAAGCTGACATAAATTAAAACTCAAAACAGTTTCAATCATCGAGATCAAGCAAGTACTTTGGAAATGACAGCTTGTCCAAAGTAGCAAATCCAAGAAATTTCTACTGATATCAAGAAAAATCTTGAAATCGGTACTTACGCCAAGCTCTAATTTCCAAACTACTTGCTTGATTTCGATGATTGTAACGGTTCTGAGTGTAAATTAACCTTAGCTTCTAAATCCCTGCAATCATTTTAAATTCAAAAAATTATTTCGAAAAATTGCTATCTAAAAGTAGTTTCTTCGTGTTTTAAAAAAAATGAAAAATTACAAAATTACTTTCAGATGCAAATTTTTTGAAATATTTGCTCGAATTGAAAACGGTTTCAAGAATTTACAAGCTAACATAAATTAAAACTCAAAACAGTTTCAATCATCGAGATCAAGCAAGTACTTTGGAAATGACAGCTTGTCCAAAGTAGCAAATCCAAGAAATTTCTACTGATATCAAGAAAAATCTTGAAATCAGTACTTACGCCAAGCTCTAATTTCCAAACTACTTGCTTGATTTCGATAATTGTAACGGTTCTGAGTGTAAATTAACCTTAGCTTCTAAATCCCTGCAATCATTTTAAATTCAAAAAATTATTTCGAAAAATTGCTATCTAAAAGTAGTTTCTTCGTGTTTTAAAAAAAATGAAAAATTACAAAATTACTTTCAGATGCAAATTTTTTGAAATATTTGCTCGAATTGAAAACGGTTTCAAGAATTTACAAGCTAACATAAATTAAAACTCAAAACAGTTTCAATCATCGAGATCAAGCAAGTACTTTGGAAATGACAGCTTGTCCAAAGTAGCAAATCCAAGAAATTTCTACTGATATCAAGAAAAATCTTGAAATCAGTACTTACGCCAAGCTCTAATTTCCAAACTACTTGCTTGATTTCGATGATTGTAACGGTTCTGAGTGTAAATTAACCTTAGCTTCTAAATCCCTGCAATCATTTTAAATTCAAAAAATTATTTCGAAAAATTGCTATCTAAAAGTAGTTTCTTCGTGTTTTAAAAAAAATGAAAAATTACAAAATTACTTTCAGATGCAAATTTTTTGAAATATTTGCTCGAATTGAAAACGGTTTCAAGAATTTACAAGCTGACATAAATTAAAACTCAAAACAGTTTCAATCATCGAGATCAAGCAAGTACTTTGGAAATGACAGCTTGTCCAAAGTAGCAAATCCAAGAAATTTCTACTGATATCAAGAAAAATCTTGAAATCAGTACTTACGCCAAGCTCTAATTTCCAAACTACTTGCTTGATTTCGATGATTGTAACGGTTCTGAGTGTAAATTAACCTTAGCTTCTAAATCCCTGCAATCATTTTAAATTCAAAAAATTATTTCGAAAAATTGCTATCTAAAAGTAGTTTCTTCGTGTTTTAAAAAAAATGAAAAATTACAAAATTACTTTCAGATGCAAATTTTTTGAAATATTTGCTCGAATTGAAAACGGTTTCAAGAATTTACAAGCTGACATAAATTAAAACTCAAAACAGTTTCAATCATCGAGATCAAGCAAGTACTTTGGAAATGACAGCTTGTCCAAAGTAGCAAATCCAAGAAATTTCTACTGATATCAAGAAAAATCTTGAAATCAGTACTTACGCCAAGCTCTAATTTCCAAACTACTTGCTTGATTTCGATGATTGTAACGGTTCTGAGTGTAAATTAACCTTAGCTTCTAAATCCCTGCAATCATTTTAAATTCAAAAAATTATTTCGAAAAATTGCTATCTAAAAGTAGTTTCTTCGTGTTTTAAAAAAAATGAAAAATTACAAAATTACTTTCAGATGCAAATTTTTTGAAATATTTGCTCGAATTGAAAACCGTTTCAAGAATTTACAAGCTGACATAAATTAAAACTCAAAACAGTTTCAATCATCGAGATCAAGCAAGTACTTTGGAAATGACAGCTTGTCCAAAGTAGCAAATCCAAGAAATTTCTACTGATATCAAGAAAAATCTTGAAATCAGTACTTACGCCAAGCTCTAATTTCCAAACTACTTGCTTGATTTCGATGATTGTAACGGTTCTGAGTGTAAATTAACCTTAGCTTCTAAATCCCTGCAATCATTTTAAATTCAAAAAATTATTTCGAAAAATTGCTATCTAAAAGTAGTTTCTTCGTGTTTTAAAAAAAATGAAAAATTACAAAATTACTTTCAGATGCAAATTTTTTGAAATATTTGCTCGAATTGAAAACGGTTTCAAGAATTTACAAGCTGACATAAATTAAAACTCAAAACAGTTTCAATCATCGAGATCAAGCAAGTACTTTGGAAATGACAGCTTGTCCCAAGTAGCAAATCCAAGAAATTTCTACTGATATCAAGAAAAATCTTGAAATCAGTACTTACGCCAAGCTCTAATTTCCAAACTACTTGCTTGATTTCGATGATTGTAACGGTTCTGAGTGTAAATTAACCTTAGCTTCTAAATCCCTGCAATCATTTTAAATTCAAAAAATTATTTCGAAAAATTGCTATCTAAAAGTAGTTTCTTCGTGTTTTAAAAAAAATGAAAAATTACAAAATTACTTTCAGATGCAAATTTTTTGAAATATTTGCTCGAATTGAAAACGGTTTCAAGAATTTACAAGCTGACATAAATTAAAACTCAAAACAGTTTCAATCATCGAGATCAAGCAAGTACTTTGGAAATGACAGCTTGTCCAAAGTAGCAAATCCAAGAAATTTCTACTGATATCAAGAAAAATCTTGAAATCGGTATTTACGCCAAGCTCTAATTTCCAAACTACTTGCTTGATTTCGATGATTGTAACGGTTCTGAGTGTAAATTAACCTTAGCTTCTAAATCCCTGCAATCATTTTAAATTCAAAAAATTATTTCGAAAAATTGCTATCTAAAAGTAGTTTCTTCGTGTTTTAAAAAAAATGAAAAATTACAAAATTACTTTCAGATGCAAATTTTTTGAAATATTTGCTCGAATTGAAAACGGTTTCAAGAATTTACAAGCTGACATAAATTAAAACTCAAAACAGTTTCAATCATCGAGATCAAGCAAGTACTTTGGAAATGACAGCTTGTCCAAAGTAGCAAATCCAAGAAATTTCTACTGATATCAAGAAAAATCTTGAAATCGGTACTTACGCCAAGCTCTAATTTCCAAACTACTTGCTTGATTTCGATGATTGTAACGGTTCTGAGTGTAAATTAACCTTAGCTTCTAAATCCCTGCAATCATTTTAAATTCAAAAAATTATTTCGAAAAATTGCTATCTAAAAGTAGTTTCTTCGTGTTTTAAAAAAAATGAAAAATTACAAAATTACTTTCAGATGCAAATTTTTTGAAATATTTGCTCGAATTGAAAACGGTTTCAAGAATTTACAAGCTAACATAAATTAAAACTCAAAACAGTTTCAATCATCGAGATCAAGCAAGTACTTTGGAAATGACAGCTTGTCCAAAGTAGCAAATCCAAGAAATTTCTACTGATATCAAGAAAAATCTTGAAATCAGTACTTACGCCAAGCTCTAATTTCCAAACTACTTGCTTGATTTCGATGATTGTAACGGTTCTGAGTGTAAATTAACCTTAGCTTCTAAATCCCTGCAATCATTTTAAATTCAAAAAATTATTTCGAAAAATTGCTATCTAAAAGTAGTTTCTTCGTGTTTTAAAAAAAATGAAAAATTACAAAATTACTTTCAGATGCAAATTTTTTGAAATATTTGCTCGAATTGAAAACGGTTTCAAGAATTTACAAGCTAACATAAATTAAAACTCAAAACAGTTTCAATCATCGAGATCAAGCAAGTACTTTGGAAATGACAGCTTGTCCAAAGTAGCAAATCCAAGAAATTTCTACTGATATCAAGAAAAATCTTGAAATCAGTACTTACGCCAAGCTCTAATTTCCAAACTACTTGCTTGATTTCGATGATTGTAACGGTTCTGAGTGTAAATTAACCTTAGCTTCTAAATCCCTGCAATCATTTTAAATTCAAAAAATTATTTCGAAAAATTGCTATCTAAAAGTAGTTTCTTCGTGTTTTAAAAAAAATGAAAAATTACAAAATTACTTTCAGATGCAAATTTTTTGAAATATTTGCTCGAATTGAAAACGGTTTCAAGAATTTACAAGCTGACATAAATTAAAACTCAAAACAGTTTCAATCATCGAGATCAAGCAAGTACTTTGGAAATGACAGCTTGTCCAAAGTAGCAAATCCAAGAAATTTCTACTGATATCAAGAAAAATCTTGAAATCAGTACTTACGCCAAGCTATAATTTCCAAACTACTTGCTTGATTTCGATGATTGTAACGGTTCTGAGTGTAAATTAACCTTAGCTTCTAAATCCCTGCAATCATTTTAAATTCAAAAAATTATTTCGAAAAATTGCTATCTAAAAGTAGTTTCTTCGTGTTTTAAAAAAAATGAAAAATTACAAAATTACTTTCAGATGCAAATTTTTTGAAATATTTGCTCGAATTGAAAACGGTTTCAAGAATTTACAAGCTGACATAAATTAAAACTCAAAACAGTTTCAATCATCGAGATCAAGCAAGTACTTTGGAAATGACAGCTTGTCCAAAGTAGCAAATCCAAGAAATTTCTACTGATATCAAGAAAAATCTTGAAATCAGTACTTACGCCAAGCTCTAATTTCCAAACTACTTGCTTGATTTCGATGATTGTAACGGTTCTGAGTGTAAATTAACCTTAGCTTCTAAATCCCTGCAATCATTTTAAATTCAAAAAATTATTTCGAAAAATTGCTATCTAAAAGTAGTTTCTTCGTGTTTTAAAAAAAATGAAAAATTACAAAATTACTTTCAGATGCAAATTTTTTGAAATATTTGCTCGAATTGAAAACGGTTTCAAGAATTTACAAGCTGACATAAATTAAAACTCAAAACAGTTTCAATCATCGAGATCAAGCAAGTACTTTGGAAATGACAGCTTGTCCAAAGTAGCAAATCCAAGAAATTTCTACTGATATCAAGAAAAATCTTGAAATCAGTACTTACGCCAAGCTCTAATTTCCAAACTACTTGCTTGATTTCGATGATTGTAACGGTTCTGAGTGTAAATTAACCTTAGCTTCTAAATCCCTGCAATCATTTTAAATTCAAAAAATTATTTCGAAAAATTGCTATCTAAAAGTAGTTTCTTCGTGTTTTAAAAAAAATGAAAAATTACAAAATTACTTTCAGATGCAAATTTTTTGAAATATTTGCTCGAATTGAAAACGGTTTCAAGAATTTACAAGCTGACATAAATTAAAACTCAAAACAGTTTCAATCATCGAGATCAAGCAAGTACTTTGGAAATGACAGCTTGTCCAAAGTAGCAAATCCAAGAAATTTCTACTGATATCAAGAAAAATCTTGAAATCAGTACTTACGCCAAGCTCTAATTTCCAAACTACTTGCTTGATTTCGATGATTGTAACGGTTCTGAGTGTAAATTAACCTTAGCTTCTAAATCCCTGCAATCATTTTAAATTCAAAAAATTATTTCGAAAAATTGCTATCTAAAAGTAGTTTCTTCGTGTTTTAATAAAAATGAAAAATTACAAAATTACTTTCAGATGCAAATTTTTTGAAATATTTGCTCGAATTGAAAACGGTTTCAAGAATTTACAAGCTGACATAAATTAAAACTCAAAACAGTTTCAATCATCGAGATCAAGCAAGTACTTTGGAAATGACAGCTTGTCCAAAGTAGCAAATCCAAGAAATTTCTACTGATATCAAGAAAAATCTTGAAATCAGTACTTACGCCAAGCTATAATTTCCAAACTACTTGCTTGATTTCGATGATTGTAACGGTTCTGAGTGTAAATTAACCTTAGCTTCTAAATCCCTGCAATCATTTTAAATTCAAAAAATTATTTCGAAAAATTGCTATCTAAAAGTAGTTTCTTCGTGTTTTAAAAAAAATGAAAAATTACAAAATTACTTTCAGATGCAAATTTTTTGAAATATTTGCTCGAATTGAAAACGGTTTCAAGAATTTACAAGCTGACATAAATTAAAACTCAAAACAGTTTCAATCATCGAGATCAAGCAAGTACTTTGGAAATGACAGCTTGTCCAAAGTAGCAAATCCAAGAAATTTCTACTGATATCAAGAAAAATCTTGAAATCAGTACTTACGCCAAGCTCTAATTTCCAAACTACTTGCTTGATTTCGATGATTGTAACGGTTCTGAGTGTAAATTAACCTTAGCTTCTAAATCCCTGCAATCATTTTAAATTCAAAAAATTATTTCGAAAAATTGCTATCTAAAAGTAGTTTCTTCGTGTTTTAAAAAAAATGAAAAATTACAAAATTACTTTCAGATGCAAATTTTTTGAAATATTTGCTCGAATTGAAAACGGTTTCAAGAATTTACAAGCTGACATAAATTAAAACTCAAAACAGTTTCAATCATCGAGATCAAGCAAGTACTTTGGAAATGACAGCTTGTCCAAAGTAGCAAATCCAAGAAATTTCTACTGATATCAAGAAAAATCTTGAAATCAGTACTTACGCCAAGCTCTAATTTCCAAACTACTTGCTTGATTTCGATGATTGTAACGGTTCTGAGTGTAAATTAACCTTAGCTTCTAAATCCCTGCAATCATTTTAAATTCAAAAAATTATTTCGAAAAATTGCTATCTAAAAGTAGTTTCTTCGTGTTTTAAAAAAAATGAAAAATTACAAAATTACTTTCAGATGCAAATTTTTTGAAATATTTGCTCGAATTGAAAACGGTTTCAAGAATTTACAAGCTGACATAAATTAAAACTCAAAACAGTTTCAATCATCGAGATCAAGCAAGTACTTTGGAAATGACAGCTTGTCCAAAGTAGCAAATCCAAGAAATTTCTACTGATATCAAGAAAAATCTTGAAATCAGTACTTACGCCAAGCTCTAATTTCCAAACTACTTGCTTGATTTCGATGATTGTAACGGTTCTGAGTGTAAATTAACCTTAGCTTCTAAATCCCTGCAATCATTTTAAATTCAAAAAATTATTTCGAAAAATTGCTATCTAAAAGTAGTTTCTTCGTGTTTTAAAAAAAATGAAAAATTACAAAATTACTTTCAGATGCAAATTTTTTGAAATATTTGCTCGAATTGAAAACGGTTTCAAGAATTTACAAGCTGACATAAATTAAAACTCAAAACAGTTTCAATCATCGAGATCAAGCAAGTACTTTGGAAATGACAGCTTGTCCAAAGTAGCAAATCCAAGAAATTTCTACTGATATCAAGAAAAATCTTGAAATCAGTACTTACGCCAAGCTCTAATTTCCAAACTACTTGCTTGATTTCGATGATTGTAACGGTTCTGAGTGTAAATTAACCTTAGCTTCTAAATCCCTGCAATCATTTTAAATTCAAAAAATTATTTCGAAAAATTGCTATCTAAAAGTAGTTTCTTCGTGTTTTAAAAAAAATGAAAAATTACAAAATTACTTTCAGATGCAAATTTTTTGAAATATTTGCTCGAATTGAAAACGGTTTCAAGAATTTACAAGCTGACATAAATTAAAACTCAAAACAGTTTCAATCATCGAGATCAAGCAAGTACTTTGGAAATGACAGCTTGTCCAAAGTAGCAAATCCAAGAAATTTCTACTGATATCAAGAAAAATCTTGAAATCAGTACTTACGCCAAGCTATAATTTCCAAACTACTTGCTTGATTTCGATGATTGTAACGGTTCTGAGTGTAAATTAACCTTAGCTTCTAAATCCCTGCAATCATTTTAAATTCAAAAAATTATTTCGAAAAATTGCTATCTAAAAGTAGTTTCTTCGTGTTTTAAAAAAAATGAAAAATTACAAAATTACTTTCAGATGCAAATTTTTTGAAATATTTGCTCGAATTGAAAACGGTTTCAAGAATTTACAAGCTGACATAAATTAAAACTCAAAACAGTTTCAACCATCGAGATCAAGCAAGTACTTTGGAAATGACAGCTTGTCCAAAGTAGCAAATCCAAGAAATTTCTACTGATATCAAGAAAAATCTTGAAATCAGTACTTACGCCAAGCTCTAATTTCCAAACTACTTGCTTGATTTCGATGATTGTAACGGTTCTGAGTGTAAATTAACCTTAGCTTCTAAATCCCTGCAATCATTTTAAATTCAAAAAATTATTTCGAAAAATTGCTATCTAAAAGTAGTTTCTTCGTGTTTTAAAAAAAATGAAAAATTACAAAATTACTTTCAGATGCAAATTTTTTGAAATATTTGCTCGAATTGAAAACGGTTTCAAGAATTTACAAGCTGACATAAATTAAAACTCAAAACAGTTTCAATCATCGAGATCAAGCAAGTACTTTGGAAATGACAGCTTGTCCAAAGTAGCAAATCCAAGAAATTTCTACTGATATCAAGAAAAATCTTGAAATCAGTACTTACGCCAAGCTCTAATTTCCAAACTACTTGCTTGATTTCGATGATTGTAACGGTTCTGAGTGTAAATTAACCTTAGCTTCTAAATCCCTGCAATCATTTTAAATTCAAAAAATTATTTCGAAAAATTGCTATCTAAAAGTAGTTTCTTCGTGTTTTAAAAAAAATGAAAAATTACAAAATTACTTTCAGATGCAAATTTTTTGAAATATTTGCTCGAATTGAAAACGGTTTCAAGAATTTACAAGCTGACATAAATTAAAACTCAAAACAGTTTCAATCATCGAGATCAAGCAAGTACTTTGGAAATGACAGCTTGTCCAAAGTAGCAAATCCAAGAAATTTCTACTGATATCAAGAAAAATCTTGAAATCAGTACTTACGCCAAGCTATAATTTCCAAACTACTTGCTTGATTTCGATGATTGTAACGGTTCTGAGTGTAAATTAACCTTAGCTTCTAAATCCCTGCAATCATTTTAAATTCAAAAAATTATTTCGAAAAATTGCTATCTAAAAGTAGTTTCTTCGTGTTTTAAAAAAAATGAAAAATTACAAAATTACTTTCAGATGCAAATTTTTTGAAATATTTGCTCGAATTGAAAACGGTTTCAAGAATTTACAAGCTGACATAAATTAAAACTCAAAACAGTTTCAATCATCGAGATCAAGCAAGTACTTTGGAAATGACAGCTTGTCCAAAGTAGCAAATCCAAGAAATTTCTACTGATATCAAGAAAAATCTTGAAATCAGTACTTACGCCAAGCTCTAATTTCCAAACTACTTGCTTGATTTCGATGATTGTAACGGTTCTGAGTGTAAATTAACCTTAGCTTCTAAATCCCTGCAATCATTTTAAATTCAAAAAATTATTTCGAAAAATTGCTATCTAAAAGTAGTTTCTTCGTGTTTTAAAAAAAATGAAAAATTACAAAATTACTTTCAGATGCAAATTTTTTGAAATATTTGCTCGAATTGAAAACGGTTTCAAGAATTTACAAGCTGACATAAATTAAAACTCAAAACAGTTTCAATCATCGAGATCAAGCAAGTACTTTGGAAATGACAGCTTGTCCAAAGTAGCAAATCCAAGAAATTTCTACTGATATCAAGAAAAATCTTGAAATCAGTACTTACGCCAAGCTCTAATTTCCAAACTACTTGCTTGATTTCGATGATTGTAACGGTTCTGAGTGTAAATTAACCTTAGCTTCTAAATCCCTGCAATCATTTTAAATTCAAAAAATTATTTCGAAAAATTGCTATCTAAAAGTAGTTTCTTCGTGTTTTAAAAAAAATGAAAAATTACAAAATTACTTTCAGATGCAAATTTTTTGAAATATTTGCTCGAATTGAAAACGGTTTCAAGAATTTACAAGCTGACATAAATTAAAACTCAAAACAGTTTCAATCATCGAGATCAAGCAAGTACTTTGGAAATGACAGCTTGTCCAAAGTAGCAAATCCAAGAAATTTCTACTGATATCAAGAAAAATCTTGAAATCAGTACTTACGCCAAGCTCTAATTTCCAAACTACTTGCTTGATTTCGATGATTGTAACGGTTCTGAGTGTAAATTAACCTTAGCTTCTAAATCCCTGCAATCATTTTAAATTCAAAAAATTATTTCGAAAAATTGCTATCTAAAAGTAGTTTCTTCGTGTTTTAAAAAAAATGAAAAATTACAAAATTACTTTCAGATGCAAATTTTTTGAAATATTTGCTCGAATTGAAAACGGTTTCAAGAATTTACAAGCTGACATAAATTAAAACTCAAAACAGTTTCAATCATCGAGATCAAGCAAGTACTTTGGAAATGACAGCTTGTCCAAAGTAGCAAATCCAAGAAATTTCTACTGATATCAAGAAAAATCTTGAAATCAGTACTTACGCCAAGCTCTAATTTCCAAACTACTTGCTTGATTTCGATGATTGTAACGGTTCTGAGTGTAAATTAACCTTAGCTTCTAAATCCCTGCAATCATTTTAAATTCAAAAAATTATTTCGAAAAATTGCTATCTAAAAGTAGTTTCTTCGTGTTTTAAAAAAAATGAAAAATTACAAAATTACTTTCAGATGCAAATTTTTTGAAATATTTGCTCGAATTGAAAACGGTTTCAAGAATTTACAAGCTGACATAAATTAAAACTCAAAACAGTTTCAATCATCGAGATCAAGCAAGTACTTTGGAAATGACAGCTTGTCCAAAGTAGCAAATCCAAGAAATTTCTACTGATATCAAGAAAAATCTTGAAATCAGTACTTACGCCAAGCTCTAATTTCCAAACTACTTGCTTGATTTCGATGATTGTAACGGTTCTGAGTGTAAATTAACCTTAGCTTCTAAATCCCTGCAATCATTTTAAATTCAAAAAATTATTTCGAAAAATTGCTATCTAAAAGTAGTTTCTTCGTGTTTTAAAAAAAAATGAAAAATTACAAAATTACTTTCAGATGCAAATTTTTTGAAATATTTGCTCGAATTGAAAACGGTTTCAAGAATTTACAAGCTGACATAAATTAAAACTCAAAACAGTTTCAATCATCGAGATCAAGCAAGTACTTTGGAAATGACAGCTTGTCCAAAGTAGCAAATCCAAGAAATTTCTACTGATATCAAGAAAAATCTTGAAATCAGTACTTACGCCAAGCTCTAATTTCCAAACTACTTGCTTGATTTCGATGATTGTAACGGTTCTGAGTGTAAATTAACCTTAGCTTCTAAATCCCTGCAATCATTTTAAATTCAAAAAATTATTTCGAAAAATTGCTATCTAAAAGTAGTTTCTTCGTGTTTTAAAAAAAATGAAAAATTACAAAATTACTTTCAGATGCAAATTTTTTGAAATATTTGCTCGAATTGAAAACGGTTTCAAGAATTTACAAGCTGACATAAATTAAAACTCAAAACAGTTTCAATCATCGAGATCAAGCAAGTACTTTGGAAATGACAGATTGTCCAAAGTAGCAAATCCAAGAAATTTCTACTGATATCAAGAAAAATCTTGAAATCAGTACTTACGCCAAGCTCTAATTTCCAAACTACTTGCTTGATTTCGATGATTGTAACGGTTCTGAGTGTAAATTAACCTTAGCTTCTAAATCCCTGCAATCATTTTAAATTCAAAAAATTATTTCGAAAAATTGCTATCTAAAAGTAGTTTCTTCGTGTTTTAAAAAAAATGAAAAATTACAAAATTACTTTCAGATGCAAATTTTTTGAAATATTTGCTCGAATTGAAAACGGTTTCAAGAATTTACAAGCTGACATAAATTAAAACTCAAAACAGTTTCAATCATCGAGATCAAGCAAGTACTTTGGAAATGACAGCTTGTCCAAAGTAGCAAATCCAAGAAATTTCTACTGATATCAAGAAAAATCTTGAAATCAGTACTTACGCCAAGCTATAATTTCCAAACTACTTGCTTGATTTCGATGATTGTAACGGTTCTGAGTGTAAATTAACCTTAGCTTCTAAATCCCTGCAATCATTTTAAATTCAAAAAATTATTTCGAAAAATTGCTATCTAAAAGTAGTTTCTTCGTGTTTTAAAAAAAATGAAAAATTACAAAATTACTTTCAGATGCAAATTTTTTGAAATATTTGCTCGAATTGAAAACGGTTTCAAGAATTTACAAGCTGACATAAATTAAAACTCAAAACAGTTTCAATCATCGAGATCAAGCAAGTACTTTGGAAATGACAGCTTGTCCAAAGTAGCAAATCCAAGAAATTTCTACTGATATCAAGAAAAATCTTGAAATCAGTACTTACGCCAAGCTCTAATTTCCAAACTACTTGCTTGATTTCGATGATTGTAACGGTTCTGAGTGTAAATTAACCTTAGCTTCTAAATCCCTGCAATCATTTTAAATTCAAAAAATTATTTCGAAAAATTGCTATCTAAAAGTAGTTTCTTCGTGTTTTAAAAAAAATGAAAAATTACAAAATTACTTTCAGATGCAAATTTTTTGAAATATTTGCTCGAATTGAAAACGGTTTCAAGAATTTACAAGCTGACATAAATTAAAACTCAAAACAGTTTCAATCATCGAGATCAAGCAAGTACTTTGGAAATGACAGCTTGTCCAAAGTAGCAAATCCAAGAAATTTCTACTGATATCAAGAAAAATCTTGAAATCAGTACTTACGCCAAGCTCTAATTTCCAAACTACTTGCTTGATTTCGATGATTGTAACGGTTCTGAGTGTAAATTAACCTTAGCTTCTAAATCCCTGCAATCATTTTAAATTCAAAAAATTATTTCGAAAAATTGCTATCTAAAAGTAGTTTCTTCGTGTTTTAAAAAAAATGAAAAATTACAAAATTACTTTCAGATGCAAATTTTTTGAAATATTTGCTCGAATTGAAAACGGTTTCAAGAATTTACAAGCTGACATAAATTAAAACTCAAAACAGTTTCAATCATCGAGATCAAGCAAGTACTTTGGAAATGACAGCTTGTCCAAAGTAGCAAATCCAAGAAATTTCTACTGATATCAAGAAAAATCTTGAAATCAGTACTTACGCCAAGCTCTAATTTCCAAACTACTTGCTTGATTTCGATGATTGTAACGGTTCTGAGTGTAAATTAACCTTAGCTTCTAAATCCCTGCAATCATTTTAAATTCAAAAAATTATTTCGAAAAATTGCTATCTAAAAGTAGTTTCTTCGTGTTTTAAAAAAAATGAAAAATTACAAAATTACTTTCAGATGCAAATTTTTTGAAATATTTGCTCGAATTGAAAACGGTTTCAAGAATTTACAAGCTGACATAAATTAAAACTCAAAACAGTTTCAATCATCGAGATCAAGCAAGTACTTTGGAAATGACAGCTTGTCCAAAGTAGCAAATCCAAGAAATTTCTACTGATATCAAGAAAAATCTTGAAATCAGTACTTACGCCAAGCTCTAATTTCCAAACTACTTGCTTGATTTCGATTATTGTAACGGTTCTGAGTGTAAATTAACCTCAGCTTCTAAATCCTTTCAATCATTTTATAATCAAACAATTATTTAGAAAAATTGCTATTTAAAAGTAGTTCTTTCGTGTTTAACCGTTTTTTTTTTTAAAGGTGAAGTTGAACAAACATTCCCGAAAATAAACAAAGAATCATATACATGTATATATATATAAATATTGTATTAATGACAACACAAAATAATTAAAATTATTATTATTATTCATTACAAATAAGTTTGCTGCTCACAGAGATATATAGAACATTATGAAGAATAGAATAATCTCATTTTTGCCAGGAACACAATCAATGTTAATTATTATGATCCTTTTTTATTTCAATATTGGATGAGGTGGATGATGTGGTGTCTTGCAGTTTGTGAGGCAGAATCATCTGCAACAGTTGTCGCCTGTGCTTCGCGTCGTCGGTGTTGGTGTGTGTGTCGTCATCGGTCTCATTTACTGCAGCAGATATTTCTCCATTGAACTGAATCAAAACACAAGGCTCCATGGCATAGGCAAGCAGTTTCATAGAAATTGGGTGTAATTTCCCACAAAAACTATCTGTAAAATAAAAATTAAACAATCTGTAAATATTTAGAGATTATGAAATCTGATTTTATGATTTTCGACTACTAACTAATGGATGCTATGATAGATTTTTCAGGATTCGCAGTAGATTTTCGATTGCGATGGATTCTGTGATAGGGCCGATTTATAAGTTTTAAATTTCGAGTTTTCTTTATTGTAACTAAACTTTGACGCTGTTAGTATGTAGGTCCAATTATCATTAGGTAAACTTAAAACCGATGTAGGTAAGTTCTTAGTATAATGAATAGAATTATTGTATGTTTCAGGAAATAGTTACTAGGTACCTACCTAAAAATGTATATTTAAATCTATGTTATGGATTTTAATTCTGTAAATTGGGATGGTAAAATGTACCTACATTACATACATATGTATGTATATGGACCCTAGGTATGTAAATATGTAGGTACATAATAATGTATAATGAAAGTGTTGGATGCTTATGGTTAGGTAGATCCATATATGCATATAA
The DNA here is from genome assembly GCA_910595825.1 of Philhelius pedissequus. Taxonomy (NCBI): domain Eukaryota; kingdom Metazoa; phylum Arthropoda; class Insecta; order Diptera; family Syrphidae; genus Philhelius; species Philhelius pedissequus. Next base: position 13,968,055 of record OU343164.1, on the reverse strand, counting down.
AACTTTATATAATAGTTTTAATATACATAATATTCATTTGATTGTTAAAGATATATATTTATATAAATGTCAGAGAGTCCACTTAGTACATAATGTATGTAGGTTGGTACCTATTCAGTGACCTAGATATCAGAAACTACTAACTCGATTTGCGTTTTGTACGTAATTTATTATTTTTGAAATGGAAATTGAAAGAATAGTCAAATTTATAAATTTAAAGTTTAAAGCTTATAAATTTAATTTGCTCTGGCCCGATCCAAATTCATAACTTCAAGTTTCTATTTTTCATTTTTATTTATTAGTTTTAAACTAAATTTGAATATTTTTTAATGTAGCTAAACATTGACGCTATTAGTAGGTACGTCCAAATATGTAGGTAAGTTTTTAGTATAATGGATTGAATGGATGATTCAAGGAATAGTTACTTAGGTACCGACATACCTACAAATTTATGTTTAAATCTAGATTATAGATTTTAATTACGGAAATTAGGATGATAATTGTGTACCTAGAGGTACATTCAGATATGAATATGTAGTCATGTAAATGTGTATACATACAATGTACATTGAAAGCGTAAGTTGGTGATAAGTAGGTAGATATATGCATATAATTTTATATGATAGGTGCAATATACATAATATTCATTTGATTTTTAATGATATATAGGTATATAAATGTATGAGAGCCCAAATAGTATATACTGTGTATTTTTTAAAGATATTTATAACATTCACCTCTATGTTTTGTATCATTACTCTGAAGAAGTGGAAGAAATCCTTGCTCCTTCATCACTCGGATTCTGAGAAAACTTTAATGACAATTCTATGAGTATCTCAGTGACAATTTTACAAACTCCACTATGCACGATATACTTAGGTGCGATATCGAGAGGACGGCGTAAAAGGAGCCTATAAATCTTCGATTTCTTCTTTACTCTTAGACATTCTGGAACTGTTAGGAGTTAGAAGTTAAATATAACATTTTATTTTTGTATAAAGTTTCAACTAACTTACCTACAGCTATATGGCGGTTCATTGTGTGGCACGAATGGATCATATGGCACATTCGTTGGAAGTATTTCATATCAGCAGGTCTCCATCAGGCATTTGGTTACATTTAGTTGCATATATAATCTGAAAAATATAATGAGACTATAAATATAATGGACTATATCTTCGGAACGGGTTGTCCAATAAAGGTGAGCGATATCTTTTTAGAATCAGCACTTCATACTTTCAAAGGAAGCATCAACATTTTTTGCAAAGAAGTTGCATTAAAAAAAATAGCTCCAGGAATACGCATACATCATTCTAAATATGCGTATTTCAAGAGTGATTTTTTGCAATAAGGCTTCTACATAAAAACTTTTGATGCTGATTTTGAGTGTATCAAGAGTAGATTACAAAAAGGTATCAATCAAGTTTTTAGGATAACCCGTTGCAAAGATATAGTTGAAAATCTATTCACTGTTCACCATGAAATACATAATCTGAAAATACTTTGAAGTGCATCTTTGGAACGGGTTATCCTAAAAACTTGGTTGATACCTTTTTGTAATCTACTCTTGATACTCTCAAAATCAGCATCAAAAGTTTTTATGTAGAAGCCTTATTGCAAAAAATCACTCTTGAAATACGCTTATTTAGAATGATGTATGCGTATTCCTGGAGCAATTTTTTTTAATACAACTTCTTTACAAAAAATGTTGATGCTTTCTTTGAAAGTATGAAGTGCTGATTCTAAAAAGATATCGCTCACCTTTATTGGACAACCCGTTGCAAAGATATAGTTGAAAATCTATTCACTGTTCACCTTGAAATACATAATCTGAAAATACTTTAAAGTGTATCTTTGGAACGGGTTATCCTAAAAACTTGGTTGATACCTTTTTGTAATCTACTCTTGATACTCTCAAAATCAGCATCAAAAGTTTTTATGTAGAAGCCTTATTGCAAAAAATCACTCTTGAAATACGCATATTTAGAATGATGTATGCGTATTCCTGGAGCTATTTTTTTTTATTCAACTTCTTTGCAAAAAATGTTGATGCTTCCTTTGAAAGTATGAAGTGCTGATTCTAAAAAGATATCGCTCACCTTTATTGGACAACCCGTTCCAAAGATATAGTTCAAAAACTATTCACTGTTCACCTTGAAATACATAATCTGAAAATACTTTGAAGTGTATCTTTGGAACGGGTTATCCTAAAAACTTGGTTGATACCTTTTTGTAATCTACTCTTAATAATCTCAAAATCAGCATCAAAAGTTTTTATGTAGAAGCCTTATTGCAAAAAATCACTCTTGAAATACGCATATTTAGAATGATGTATGCGTATTCCTGGAGCTATTTTTTTTAATACAACTTCTTTGCAAAAAATGTTGATGCTTCCTTTGAAAGTATGAAGTGCTGAATATAAAAAGATAACGCTCACCTTTATTGCACATCCCGTTCCAAAGATATAGTTCAAAAGCTATTCGTATTCTATATTAAATAATATGTGTCTAAGAATCACATGAATCTTATGTATGCAGATTGCACCTAAATTATAAAGTTATATGCATATAGCTACCTACCCACCTACATCCTTCATTTTCATTATTATATGCACATGTTTACATACTTACCTTCCATAAATATATATATATATATATGTATATTTTACTATCCTAACTTACATAATTCAAATCCATAACAAAGATTTAAATATACATTTGTAGATTGGTATTTACCTAAGTGACTATTCTTTTAATCATCTATCCGACAATTCATTATACTAAGAATTAAAGTAATCTTAACTACATCGGCCTTAAACCTGCATAGGATAACTAGACTACATACCTACTAAACAGCTTTAATGGTTAGATACATTAAGGTTGTTAGCTACAACAGTTCGTGCGATCCAGTCTTGCATTTTATTTAATAATGACGGAGAAAAAGCAGGAGTTTTTGTTTTTTATACTATACTATACTATGAGACTTACCTTCTCCTTCCATTCCTTGATCATATCGGTACTATCAGGTGGCATTTTATCCGTATAAACCATACACATGTATCCGGATTCGCGCAAGCATCTCTCAACTTCCAGTACTTCATCTGCCGAATTGCACAAGACTGCACAACGCTCCAACTGATATGCGCACTTATCCAAACATTTCATAATAACCGACATCTTTTCGGAGTTACTTTGCAATTTAATGGAAACTTTAGCCTTGGCATAGACTGCAGCTTCTAAATAGTCTGCAATGTACAACAAAGGCTGATTAGCAATCCTTACAAAATTAATAAATCGCCGAGTCCATGTCTTGGAAGTGACCACCAGTTGAAATGGAATCTTTTCATCTTGAAGAACTGGAGAGATAAGCTTGAAGAGGGTTTCATCAAACTCGGGATTCTCATTCATTATGCTGTCCAAACCATCGATAACTAAAGTTTTACTTGGCGTATGTTGAGCAAGTTTTCCTTCTCGTTGGCCTCGAGCAAACGCTGCCGCACGGTGGTGTAATTACAAGCACACCACACCCATTAAGCAGTTCAATTTTATCATCTTCGTTGTTTCGAAGTCCATATGCTGAGACAATACTAATTTTTGGTGTTGTGCTAGCCAAAATGCGTCGACAATGACGAGAAATACTCTCAACCTGAACGGACGATAGTGCGATTATAATAACAGCTGGACCATAGGTCGGCAGAATGCCTTTCGATTCTAGACGGAAACTCAACATGCTACAAACCGGAGGCAAATAACACCAGGTTTTACCAGTTCTATTCGAGTTGATCACACAAAAGCAATTGCCACGAACTAAATGCGACCAAGCGTACGCTTGGATGCGATACATTTTAGTCAATCGCTTGTGCTCCATTTCTTGGTGGATTTCTGCTGTAAACAAGGCATTCTTCATGCGTTCAATTGGTTTAACATTGTTTTTACTGTGAGCCAATACAAGATGCTTAACGAAATTTGTTTTCAAAGTAGCTTTACCAATGACTTCGGGAAGATTAAGATATGTTTGGTATGATGGAAGATAAAAATTAGTTAAATTACGAAAGTATTCTTTTTGATTTAATATTTTCGTAGAACGTATGGATGGATGGGAATTTTCACTATCAACTGGTGTGGAACACGGAGATTGTAAAAGTGATGAATTTGACGATTGGACAGTTTTTATAATTGAATTACAGGACAAAATACAAAATAAATAAAATAAAACTCGCGCACTTCCAATATTTGTTTTGAAATGAATATCTTTTTTTTTATTGTTTTGTCATCTGTCAAAATACTCACCTCAAATTGAGTAAACTGGTCTTTTCTTGTGGTGGAATTTTGGCACGTACGCATTAATATGCTATGGTTTGCTTCTACTTTTTGATTGGATTTTCTTCATTTTGAACATAAAATTAATAAATATTGCTTAATTTGTAAGCCAGAATCAACAAAAAGCTTTTATTGGTATGTTTTATGTTTGATTAAGGCCTTTAAGAATACAATTTAACTAAAAAGCAATTCATTTTTCAATTTTTGAATTTAACGGATTTCCATTTTGAAGATATAGGCTTACCATATCTACCAAAAGGGCAAATGCGCACTCCTCCGTTTCGATAAGCCTGTGTTGGTATCTGCTCCATTTAAAATGCACGGGCAACTAACACATGTTTGTCGAAACGGAGGAAATCCTCTCAATTTAGCTTGTAGGGTGAAAGAGAATAAACCCCCGAAGTCGTGCCTCTATATTAGTTTCTCTATGTGCTGAACGACGAAATGTGTAATTTTAGTGGATAGCTGTACTAGATTTCTTAGTACAATTCTCCACTCTTTTCGTTCTCAATTTAATTGACCTGCACATTAATTGCTTGCGAAATTTTGACATTTCATTTTTTTTATAAAAAAAAAATTCTAGCTCTTGTATTGTTTATTTGATTTTTCTTTGGGTTTTCTCTAGTGTCTGGTTTTTCTGTGCATTTTCTGTATTAAATTATTCGAAATAAGTTCAATTCTAATTTTTGTATCAAAACCAATTTCAAAATCTAAACTAAACTAAATCTGCAAAATGGAACTGGGAAGTTGGAAAGAAGCACACCCTTCACATATCTTATCGGCGAACAAGATATATCGGATCTTTATTTGGAGTGATTATTATAACCAACTATCGACTTTTCTCATACCTAGTGCTAGTGCTTAGATTAAAAATAACCTATGTCCTTTTAAAACTAATTTATTTTAAGTGACTACTAAATAAAAATATTATAATTAAGATTCAGTAGTTTGTTCTGCAATTAACTGTCCATGTCATGATTTTTAAAATACATTTGTTACTCCGACTTTTAAATTCTATGCGACCTTTGACACCATATAAATATAAAAAAACACTCACCATTTCTAACTACATACTTTCAACACATAAATTAACTCAATTGCCACAAAGAAAAAATCAAATCGACCGCCCGCTACTGGCAGTACGAATATGAATTTCCGACCTGGTCGGGACAAGATGTATCCAGGCCAGAAGCCAAAGGTAAGCGGCCTTCCGCTGCACCAACGACAATTAAGGAAATCATCGTTACCACAATAATGTTTGGTTGCAAAAAGGCCATCTTAAACGATACCCACCTCCATTTAGAAAGCCTGTTTCCGATCTCATTGATTGGCGATTTTATACCATACCCCAGAACTTATTTCTCAAGTTCAGACAATCTGTTTAATGTTTACTTCGTGAAAATCGGCACGGGATGGACATTGTTATTTAGTCTACAATTTCTGGTCAAGACCTCGATAGTCCTTTGTTGTGGTGATAGAAAGAAGATGATGACAAATCACTTAACTCGCATTGCCATCGCTACCTTCTTTTTCTTTTCTGGACAAAGTTTTTTAATGCAACTGAACCATCGTATGGCAGATGCACTGCTCGTGGATTTGATAGCAAATCCAGCTGCTGGCAAGCTTTTTATTATTAATTGATTGGTATTGGTATTAATTGAGGAAGTTAAAATAGGAATCGATCAAAGAGCATTTGCGAAACGAATTGCATAAACGCAGCATAACAGAGCGGTCAAGTACAAACCCACTAAGAAAACTCACTGATGAACAAGTGAAAATGCAACCCGTTCCAAAGATACTCGTATATTCCAAAAAGCTATTCACTGTTCACTTTGAAATATATAATCTGAAAAATATAATCAGACTATATAATATAAATATAATGGACTATACCTTCGGACGGAGTTGTCCAATGAAGGCGAGCGATATCTTATTAGAATCAGCACTTCACATTTTCAAAGGAAGCATCAACGTTTTTTGCAAAGAAGTTGTATTAAAAAAAATAACTCCTGGAATACGCATACATCATTCTAAATATGCGTATTTCAAGAGTGATTTTTTGCAATAAGGCTTCTACATAAAAACTTTTGATGCTGATTTTGAGAGTATCAAGAGTAGATTACAAAAAGGTATCAACCAAGTTTTTAGGATAACCCGTTCCAAAGATACACTCGAAAGTATTTTCAGATAATGTATTTCAAGGTAAACAGTGAATAGCTTTTGGACTATATCTTTGGTCCAATAAAGGCGAGCGATATCTTTTTAGAATCAAAATTTCATACTTTCATAGGAAGCATTAACAAAACCAAAAGTAGTCTTGTCACCAAATTACTTTTAGATGTAATTTTTTTTTTGTCAACAAATTACTCTTAGATGTCATTTTTTTAAAATAATTCTTAGACTTGAAAATGGTATCCGGAATTAGTAAGAAACCATAAATTAGAACTCAGAACCGTTTACACCATCCCAATGAAGCACGTAGTTTTCGAATCTTAGAGTGGGTTACCTCCCAACTTTATTGATTTTCTTAAAATTGATAGAAATTTTATCAAATCGGCAGATAAACCAGTTTATAAATTCAAAAGTATTTGCTTAATTTGGATCATTTAAACGGTTCTGAGTTTTATTTTAAATCCTCTTTGTGTAACAAGAACCATTTTTATATCAAAGAATTATTTTATAAGAATTACATCTAAAAGTAATTTGGTGACAAGAAAATTCCATCTAAAAGTAATTTGGTGACAAACTCCTTTTTTTACAACTTTTTTTGACAGCTTACACCACAACTCTCCGCAAATATTTTTCCGCTGTGATTTTCGTTAGCATTTCGCTCTCCTATTGGAGACCACCGAAAATTTTCGTTTCGCATCAGCAGCGTACTAGGCTTCATGAGAAAAATAATACTCAAAATGATTTTTTTAACTTTTTTTTTCATAAATTTTGAGTTTGAAGTCAATTATTTCAAAAAACTATTGACTGAAACAACTTTACTTCAAATTTATTATAAATTGTAGAGTTCTGACTTTTTAAAAAAGTATAATTTATAACTGTAAGTGTTGCCGTTGTTTTTAAATATTTTTTTTCTAGATTTTAAGTAAATTTTATAAAACTACCCCTCTCGCCTAAACGAGGTGAGATAGACCCCCCCCTCCCATAGTAAAAAAATGCTTGTATTAAGCCCCTCTACCAAAAACCGTTATTATATCTTGGCGCCAAAGTTATCGTACTCGTGCCAAATAAAATCGAAAGATTTAACGAAAAGCGAGAATATTATGATGAAAATAGGGCTACAGGGCTTATTAAAAATTATAAAACAGTTAGGCATAAGCATCAGTCTAGATTTAGAGAGAGTGCACTTTCAAAAATACATGTAACTAATATTAAACGCGAACCAAAATTTTTATCTCGTCATGATGACATTATTAATAACACTAGCAACACATGCCAACGGACTACTTACTTGACGAAATAAAGGAACAGTTAGGTTTCACTGAGATAAAAATCAATGAAGCAGACATAATAACAAAAACAGACATTATTTTTCACATAGTGAACCCTTTCGATATTATTAATATCATAAACAACATTTCAACAAATATTAAAGGACTAGGCATAGAACATCAAGAAATAATACAAACTGAACTTAGACATTTTAAGAACAGAGCACAAACGTTAATTCCAAAGGACAGAAGCCATAGAAGCGGACTGGCAAATATTGTAGGTAGCGAATCTAAATGGTTGTTTGGCACTATGGATGAGGAGGACCGAGTTAGCATAGAAAGACATTTCAGCAATATTGAAATAAACAATCATAATGCTATAAGTAATATTAATCAGCAGGTAGTTATAATTGAATACTTTAATAGAGCTTTTCAACAATTAAAAACTGTTTTAGAAAAAGATCGAGCAGTTATATTAGGTTAATTAAATAGTGTGTCAAGCAGTGTAATTCAAAGAAATTTATTTTATGACCAGTATTTTAAATTACAAATTGTAAATGAAAAAATTGATCATATTCAAAATAATATAGCTTCAGCTAGATATGGGCAATTTTCTATTATTTGCTATTAAAATTCCCAAAAATTTTGTAAAAATTCAACTTAAAATAATTGTACCTATTCCAAATTTAAATAAAGAAGAAATTGGTAGCCCTAGAGAAATCACGTTTACATATTATGATAATATAACATTCAAATATGAAGAGAATATATATTTAAATGAACTACAATTAACTAAGCATTGTATATACCAAGAGAATTGTAAACTTATAAAAAAAAGCAAACTGACATTTAAGCTATTGATGATGAAACCATAATAATAAAAAAATGCTAATAATATAAGCATAGACTGTTGTGAAAGTGTTTGGTTCAATTTTTATATCGCTCCGGCAATTTTCTTTTAATTAAATTAGTAAAACTCACAAAAAGTACTTAAAAAACCAATAACATCCAATGTTTAGCAAAATATTTTTCAAAAAAGTGTTAATATCACAGGTAACCTTAGTTATATAAGTTTTTAAGCAAATCCCGAAGTTGTCTCACTTGTCACATGACTGAGAACAATAGAAAACTAATCCAAACTTCATCAGAACACCCTTATTCCAAGGCACCAATTATAAACAGAACGCAAATAGCTTATAAATCGCACCGCACCATGTCTATTTCTGATACCGATCTTAGAAAAATAAAAAAATATTATAGAAGAATCTCTGAGCTTGAGAAAGCAACTGCAAAGTTAGCTACGAAAGAGGATTTTGCAAAGCTGAATGCAGAAATAAATTTACTACGGACACAAAATGAGGATTTATCCATGCAGGTTCGACATTTCGAAGCTAGGTGCAATGCTCTGGAAAAGGAGTTGTAGATGTAGGGCAGGGAGTTAAAAGGAAAAAACATCATCTTCACTATGCCGAAAGAGAATATTGATCCACAAGTGAAAATACAATCTCAGTCAACTTTTGCTTGGCGAATCGCATCGAATGCCAGAAGCAACAAGACTAACCGAAAACGAAAATATCATCAAAATGAAACTTAACACCGGCTCGAATGAAAATGCCACAAAAATGCCCCAAAACTCCTCCAAGCTCAAAGGCACAGGTGTTTTTATACAAAGAGACCTAACGAAACAATCACAACATAAACGTCGGATCCTTCTTGGCTACAGAAAAATAATTAAAACAAAAAAACCAACAGAAGCAGTAGTAATGAAAAACAACAATTCGTTGGTTGTTCGTAGCTATTTTGGCTGTGAAAAAAATATAGGTAAATACTTTAAACTCAAATCAAAAATAAAAATCGCAAGAGAATTAAATAAAACACATCCAAACTTTCTGTGATAAAACTTCCAGTACCTCCTTTATTTTCGCCCTCCATATAACCTTCATAGAAAGAGTATTAAAATGGTATAATTTATATGTAGGTGTTTGGAAATTAGGCACTGGCCAAGTTCAGTGCGGATGGATGTCATCAGTAAGTATGCAGCATTCAACATTCTCCCCCGTCAATGAACGTAGCAAATGAGTTTGTTTGGGTTCGTCTTCGGAAATTGTGCTGCAGGTAAGTAACCGACTTCATCAAAACTTGCCGAGTATCTCATCATCTCTACATGCCTTCAAGCTCACATGCAAAGAGAAATTCGATTATTACATAATAAAACACAAATTATAATTTTAATAGGAAAGATTCTCAAATGTCGTTTTATATATATGAATTAGCTACTTTAAGTAAATTTTAATTGATTTGAAGGTTTTTTTTTTTTTTTTTTTAATGTTGAGTGATGAGTTTATTTTATTTTACGAGTTTATGAATGAATGAGTTGTATGTATTGGGTGTGTATAAATGCATTATAAATGTTTCATGAGTCGATTTAAATGTTTTATGAGTATGATTTGAATGTTTTATGAGTGTGTTTAAATGTTTTATGAGAATGATTTGAATGTTTTATGAGTGTGTTTAAATGTTTTTTGATTGAATGTATGCGCAACCATAATGAGTAAAATTTTGAATCGTAATTAATGAATTTATCGTACTATTTGATTTTGAGTGAGTGTTTTGGATGAATGTTTGAGTGATATTGATTTGATGGTTTCATGCAATTGAGTTTATGATTGTGTGTGTGTGTGTAGTGATTTTGATTTATATTTAATATGAGTATTATTTTTTTTTGAAATTTATAGATGAATGAGTAAATGTTAGCCTTTTATTATTTTTCAAAGATATATAGATCTATAAAAGCTAAAACAATATTGTTGGTTTTTATTTGTCAATTTGATGTATAATCTAAATCCCTGAGTCTTCTGAATCGGTGGTGTTGGAGGGTAGTGGACAGATTTTTGTGATCGGCCTTTTGAATTCGCTGTTTGGTGTTCGGACTTTTACAACACGGATTAAATTATCTTGTCCTGGATAGGTTTCCACTATTCTTGCCATGGACCATTTTGACGGTGGAAGTCTTTCATCTCGTAGCAAAACTAAATCTCCGACTTTGGGTTGCTCTTCGATTTTCAGCCATTTAGGTTGATTTTGAAGCCTTGTGAGATATTCTCCACTCCATTCTTTCCAGAAGGTCTGTAGCGAGGCTTGTAGGCGTTTCCATCTATCCAAGTACCGAATTTTTTCTGCCGCCAGGTCTGCTTCGGGAACTATTTGACTTGATGTGCCGATTAAAAAATGAGCTGGTGTTAAAGCATTGAAGTCTTCCAAGCTATCTGTCACCGGACATAGAGGTCTCGAGTTAAGGCAGGCTTCTATTTGCGCTAAAAGCGTACTGAGCTCCTCGAACGTCAGGGCTTGGTTTCGGGCAACACGTCGCAAATGGTATTTAACCGATTTCACTCCTGCTTCCCATAAACCTCCGAAATGAGGAGAAGCAGGAGGAATAAAATTCCAATTGGTACCCGATTTACTCAATGTGTCAGCAATCTCGTTGTAGTTGATTTTAGCAGCTTTTAACATTTTTTGCAGTTCCACATTCGCACCCTTAAAATTGGTCCCGCAGTCACTATATATGTTTGCACATATACCTCTGCGAGATGTGAACCTCCGGAACGCGGCTATAAAGGCTTGTGTCGTTAAGTCTGAGACAGCCTCAAGATGAATTGCCTTTGTTGAAAGGCAAATAAAAATGGCAAAATAACCTTTGAATTTCTTGGAATTCCTTCCTTTCCAAGCTTTGACCTCAATGGGTCCAGCGTAATCCACACCAGTGTGAGTGAAAGGTCGAGACACATTCACTCTTGGTGCTGGGAGACATCCCATTAGTTGCTGCATTGGTTTCGGTTGATTTCTATAACATATAATGCATTTACTTAGCCACTTCTTCACGGTTCTCTTCATATTGAAGATCCAAAATTGGTTTCGTACATAAGCAATTGTTTGTTGTATTCCACCATGTAAGGTCTTCTCATGGGTGTCTTCAATGATGAGTCTTGCGAAATTGTGGTCTGGTTTCAGAACTATTGGATGCTTTTGATCAAAAGTGAGAATGGCATTTTGAAGTCGACCACCGATTCTTATTATCCCATATCGATCAATAAATAGGTTTAGAGATTTGTTGAGTTTCGTTCCAGTTGTTTCCTGGAGCTCCGTATAACGTCAGGAAACATACATTGTTGAACATTTTTATGGTTGTTCGTAGCGCGATGCCAAGTTCTATGGGTGACAGAATTGACGTCCGCCTAAAAGGTTTTTCTTTTCTCATGTTATAGCCAAATCTGTTTATAAATGCTATAATTCGTAATGCCTTGCTGAGTTTTGATTGTTTGCAGATTAAATCTACAATTTCATCAGTATCTTCGATTGCAACATGAGTTTTTATTTCTCTCTTTTCTTCATCGGTTTCTAATTGAGTGAGTTGTGTTGGTACTGAGAAATCCCATTTCTCCTGAAGAAAGTATGGTCCCTTCCACCATAGGGTATTGATCTTCAATTTATAGGGTAAAATACCACGAGATGCTAAATCTGCTGGCTTTATCTTTGTAGGAATATTTTGCCACATACTAACATTGGTCAGGCGTTGGATTTCGGTGACACGATTGGCGACGAACGTTTTCCATCTCGATGGCGATGCAGCTATCCAACAGAGAGTAATTGTGGAATCAGTCCATGCGAAAATTGGGATATCTTTAAACGGTATAACGGATCGGGTGTAATGAAGCAGCTTTGCCAACATAACTGCTCCGCAGAGCTCCATTCTAGGCAAGGAAACCATATTAATTGGAGCAACCTTTGTTTTGGATATGAGCAAATGGGTGTGTATGCAGTTGTTGTTGTCCAAAACTCGGAGATAAATTACGGCTCCATATGCCTTGGTAGAGGCATCGCTAAAACCATGGAGTTCGAGTTGTTTGACATTATTTTGGGTATTTATCCATCGCGGTAAGCGGATTTGCTCTAAGATACTTAACTCTTCTTGAAAGGAGAGCCATTCTTGTTGTAATTCCACAGGAATTGTCTCATCCCAAGAGAGACCTTTCAACCATAATTGTTGCATAATAATCTTCGCTTTGATTATGCATGGTGATATCCATCCTAGCAGATCAAAAAGGCGAGCAATGGTTGAAAGTATTGTGCGTTTTGAAACGGTGTTGTCGATGACAATTCTTTGAAAGGAGAAGGAATAAGTGGCAGGGAACCAACTGATTCCCAAAGTCTTTGTATAATCAAAAGATCCGAAATTTAACGAAACGTTTGTTTCTCGATCTTCTGCTGGTATAAATTGAAGAAATTCTTCGTCGTTGCTCATCCACTTGCGAAGATGAAATGCAGCAGAGGACAATACCGCTGAAATTTGGCAATATTTTTCTTTGGCTACTTCTACTGAATCTGCACCTGATACCAAGTCGTCGATATACATATTTTCCCGTATCATTTGAGCGGCTAGTGGATATGTCGTTTCAGCGTCAGAGGCGAGTTTTTTAAGAGTTCGATTTGCCAAATATGGAGCTGGAGCAGTACCGAACATCAGAACTTTGACTTTATAAAGTTTTACTGGTGTTGTTGGATCTTCACGCCAATAAAGCAATTGATAATACTGGTCATCTGGATGTACTTGAATTTGCCGGTACATCTTTTCTATATCGGATGTGAAGGTAATTTTGTGTGTTCTCCACCTTAAAATAATTGCTAAAATATCGGTTTGTGTCTTAGGTCCAGTCATTAAATGATCATTCAACGAACTGCCGTCTGCAGTTCGAAATGCAGCATTGAAAACAACCCGTAACTTCGTTGTTGTACTGGAGTCTTTTATGACAGCATGATGAGGAAATACATAATGAAATGGTGAGTTGAATATTAAGTCTTTGTTGATGTCTACTTCTTCCATTTGATTAAGTAGAAGATATTCCTTTAAGCAATTATTATATTCTTTATGTAGTGTTGGGTTCTTTAATAATCCTTTTTCTTGTTTATAAAACATCACTTAAGCCTTTTGTTTTGTTGACATAAGTTTTGGCCGATGAAAATCTTTGAAGGGTAATGAGACTTCAAAGCGCCCTCCCGGCACCCGCTTGATGTTTTGTAAAAAGTGCTCTTCGCACGCGACATCTTCTTCATCATTAGCCTTTTTATAGGGAGTTTCTTCAATTTCCCAAAATGCACGCATTTGTGTGTCGATGTCTATAAATTGCGTGTAGACTTGAAATGACAAACGTTTTTCAACAGGAACTTTTCCCAAAACGATCCAACCAAATTTCGTTTTTTGGGCTATTGGAGCGAATTGTTCTTCATCTCGAATTACTTCATCTAATATTATTTCGGTATATATGTCATTCCCTAACAATATGTCGATGTTTCCAGGGCGATTAAATGTAGGGTCGGCTAATTTCAGTCCCTGTAAATGCTTCCACCTGTTAGCAAAGACTTCTTCGTTAGGCAAAAGTCCGGTAAGGGTTTTGTATATGTAACCTCTTGTCGACGTAACAAAATCTGAATAATTAGAACCTATATTCAGCTCTACAAAGTGTAGACAAGAGTTGCTTTTGTTTTGTCCCAAGACCGAAACATCCAATGAAGTTGGGTTCTTTTTGAGACCCAAAAGTTGAGCTGCCGCTGCAGTTATAAAGGTAGCTTGAGATCCAGGATCAATCAAAGCTCTTAACATAATAAAGTTTCCTTGGGCTGATTGGACTTTTATGATCGCCGTTGCTAGTAAAACTTGGGTAGTTCTAAATTCGTTTAAATGGAAGCAATTTGACGATGTTGATGGCGGTATATTATATGGTTGAAAATTTGGAGCATTTGGATTAAATTCCGTTGCTATATGGTGTGTTTGTGATTGATTTGTATTCTGTGTATTTATATTTGGGTGAGTGAATGAGTTTTTATTATTATTCTGTTGAGTGTGAGTGAGTGAGTTTGATTGTACTTGAGAGCGTGGATTATTTAAAAATGTATTATAATTTGTATTGGGTTGAAATTGGTTATGGTTACCTTGAGCGTATGATTGTTGATTGTATTCATTTGGAAAGGTGTTAGTATGAGAGTGCGACTGCTGATTTGTGTTGTTAAAATTTGAAGTTTTGGCAAAATGTAGTAGTAAATTGTGTTTTCTCTAAAAAATGACACGATTTATTGCTTGGGCAATTGTTTGTTCGGTGACTATAGGCTAAACAATTAAAACAGTTGTCAAATTGTCTAACAACTCGTTGTCTGGTACTTGCATCCATTTTTTAAAATTTGGAGCATGTTCGCATAGAATGTGCACCTTTATTGCAGACTTTACACGCCAAATTTTCTGTCGACTCAGCATTGAGAAGAAAAACATTTTGTGGTTGCTTTTTGTTAGTTGATGTTGTATTTGTATGGAGCTGCTGTTCCACCATCTCTAAAGTTCTGAACCTTGTTTCCAAAAAGTCAGAGAATTCTTTGAATGTAGGTATATCTTTTTTTTGTACCAAGTGTTGTTTCCCATTTTGATTGCACCGTAGGCGGGAGTTTTTTTAAAAGCAAAAATATAATAATTGCGTCCCAGTGATGGACAGGCAATTTTAAGTTCTTTAAGGCGTGTAAAATTTTTGTCGAGTTATCTAATAACTCGCGAATGCCCTTAGAATTTTCTTCTTTGACGACAGGCAATTCGTAAAATAACTTGAGTTCGTTATTAACGAGAATTCTTTTAAAATCGTACCTTGAGGTTAAAAGTTCCCACGCTTTGTCATAACTGGCATCATCTACACTGATGTGTTCCAGTAAGATGCCTGCGCCTTCTTTACAACTTGACTTTAAATAATGTAACTTTTCTATTTTAGTCAATGAAGCATTATTGTGTACCAACGAAACGAACTGGTCGTGGAATGAACGCCAATTTTGGTATTCACCTGTGAATGTCGGTGGATGGATTTTCGGCAGTCGGACCTCATGTGGCTTTTGATGAGCCACTTGTTGCACTGGAGCCGGTGCAATAGAATTTTCTTTAGCTGCCGCTGCAAACTTGTCCAACTCATCCAAAAGTATAGATCTATAGAGCGTATAGATTTCGTTTGCTTCGTTATAAAACCCTTCCGTGGTACTTAAAATTTCAGCTTTAATATCATCGCTGCAAATAGCTATCTCATATTGCTGATTTATATTCGCCCAATTGCTTTCAAGAGTGCTAAGACGTGTGGAAACATAATTTTTTGTTCTTCGAGTGGGACACACAGTCTTTTTGAAATTTTCGAAATCTTTCGAAATTTGAGTGCAGGCGTTTTTCACAAGCTTTGTTGCATTCATTTTATTTATTATTTTATTTGATTTTAAATTATTTAAATATGTATATAATTTACAAAAAGTAAGCAAAAAAATATACTCACGTCGTTTCCTTTGTCTTTACAGCGAACGTAGGTACTGATTGGTGATACGTGATGTCGGCTGCTGCACTTGATGGCGGCTCGGCTGTGTGTATGTACTTTTGGAGTATATGTACTTTTTTTTTGCAATTTTGCCAATTCACTTCTTCGTGGGATTTATATTACTTTTTTAATGTTTATTTATTAATTAAAATTCTTTTATTGTTCTTTTTTTTTATAAAAATGTTTTGTGTTGAAATTAACCTTCTTTAATATATTTTTTTTTTCATTTCATTTCATTTATTTATAGCAATTCCTTACACATTAAGATACAACATCTTTTAAACTAGTGCAAAGTTCAGTAATAGTATACTATGTATTTATATAAAATTGAATGATAAAAAGTTAAAACAAAAAAAGCTGATAATTAAAAAAAAAAAAGAATAAGAAATTGAAAGATTTTGTACCGATTTTAAAGGAAAAGAAAAATAAAAAAGGAAAGAAAATAGTTGCATTTAATAAAGAAGATTTAAAGATAAAAAATAATCAAGTAAGCTAAAAGAATCATCGAAGAGCCTCAAAATATTGCCTTAGTCTCGTCTTGAACCGAGTGCTACATCCCATCATCCTTATGACCAGGGGTAAGGAATTCCACAACCGAATCGCGTGTACAAAAAATTGACGACTAGAAACAAGGTAAGAGTAGCGTAATGGAGTTAGATCGAAGGTTCTAGTTGAGCACGGAAAATTAATTTTATTGTAAAGATATTGTGGTTTTCTTGTTTGCAAAATACTATTAAGCATTATTAGAGTTCTTAAAGCGAATAAATTATCAAGAGAGACACCATGTATAATTTTAGAGTATGCGGAAATATGGTCATACCTGCGCAGACCGAAAACATACCTTGCCACACTATTATAGACAACGTTAAGCTTCCTTTTGTCCCTGAAATCACAATTACTAAAAATTTCACAACCATATAGTAATAGGGGAATGGGAAGTGATTTGGCTAGTAGCATTCTTGTTTTAATTGGTGTAATTTTTTGAGTGGTCCATAACATTCTTAAGCCTCCATACAATCTTCCAATTATCATATTTATATGGTTTGTCCAGGTAAGGGTTCTGTTAAACACTACTCCTAGGTTTTTTGCTGATTCGACAAACTGGATGGGAATGTTGTTGAGCAGTAATGAAGGAAAATAAACTGTATCTAATGGATTTCTGGAAATAATCAAGCATTTGGTCTTGCTTGGATTTAAGCATAGTCCATTTAATTGTGACCAAAGTTGAACCTTAGTTAAGTCTTCATTTATCTCCCAAGCTCCATTTTCAATTAAACCAAGAGGACAGCTATATCGAAGCTGAACGTCGTCAGCATACATATGAAAGGACGAATTGAAACCTAGAGACGGGAACTCATTTATATACATTGAAAATAGAAGAGGTCCTAAAATTGATCCTTGAGGGACACCACGGCCTAGTGGAAGGTAGGATGACGTTTGATTGTTAGCAACCACTGCTTGATACCTTGAGGATAAATACGAAGAAATAAGTTTTACTGAAGATGAAGCAAACTGGAATTTATCCCTTAATTTAGTGCATAAGATATGGTGGTCGACGGTGTCAAATGCCTTCGAGAAGTCTAGGAGTGTGAGGAAAGTAACGCAGTTGTTGTCCACACTCTCTCTTATTTCTTCGACAACGTTTATAAGAGCTGTCGTGGAGCTGTGACCTGGGCGAAATCCAGATTGATTTGGACATAGCATGTCATTTTGATCTAAGTAAAGTCTAATCTGTCTGTTTATGATTTTCTCAAGAACTTTCGATAAATAAGGTAAGATAGCTATTGGTCGGTACTTATTACGATTTTTTGGTATTGGAATGATTTTAGCTCGTTTCCAATTTGCAGGAAACACTCCAGTCATTAAAACAGTATTGAAGAGGTGGGTAATGGGTTTCAAAGTGTAGGGAAGGGTTGCCTTTAAAAAAACCGGATGAATTTCATCAAAACCCACTGAATTAGATTTTATAGATAGGCAGAACCTAAGAACATCCTCTTCAGTCACGTTGGAAAAACTAAAACCATTAGAAGATACGCTGTTAGTTTCCAAATTTAAGAAGGTAGAGCTATGGTTTTGTTCGAACGATGAGAGAGATATAAATTGTTCATTCAGTTGATCACAGTTAATATTATTATCTGAATTATTAATATGTTTTCCAACACCTATATCCCTTAGATTTTTCCAAAGCTTATGACCAGCAAGAGAGGGATTTAATCGAGAAGAGTAATAGCGTTTTTTTGATTCTCTGATCTCAAAGACAGCTTTATTTCTTAGGTCGGTATAAGTTTTCCAAAATATTTGCAGTCGCAAACGTTTCCATGTTTTATATTGCGTTGATTAATCAACATTTTTATATTGTTAGTAAACCATGGATGGTCCTTGTACCTAAAAAGTTTTGTTTTGATAGGAACGTGAACATCAAAAAGAAAATTTAAATTATCCTGAATGAATTCAACTTGGTTATCAACAGATAGCATTCTTGAGACTTGAGAAAAATCAATTGATTGTAGATCATGTTCTAAGCGATTGTAATTAATGTTTTTAAAATCCCAAAAGCTGTAATGGTTGCTAGAAACTATAGGCTCACACTCAAAAGTAATTTGCAACAGATCGTGATGTGAGAAACACGGTGCAGATAGTTGATCAAACTGAAGAACTTTATTTAAGTGGCTTACAAAAAATACATCAAGCAGGGTACTTGATTCCTTGGTAAAGTGTGTTGGAGTTGCTGTATTCACTGGATACAAGCTGAGAGCTTTCAAGTCATCAGCGAGTGTAGATTCTAAAATCAGATTGCTATTGAAGTCCCCTCCTAGTATAATATATGGTGATACATTTGTCAACTCATCTAACTTAGTTAATAATGATGTAGTATTTACATGTTTGTTAGGTCTGTAAGCGCAGCCTAATACAATTTTGGTGTCCTTGCAAGTAATTTTAGCAAAGACAAAATTGACATCATCACTAGGTAGAGATTCACACAAGAATTCTGGCTTTAGTCCACAGCGTACATAAATAGCTACTCCACCCCCAATTCTACCCACTCTGTCCCGTCTAAACAGTTTGAAACCTCTTAAGTCATACAACGCGTCATTTATTTCTGGCCGAAACCATGTTTCAGTCACATACACAACATCGACCTTAGAATCTGCAAACAAATACCTAAATTCATCGATTTTCGGAAGTACGCTCTGAGCATTAATACAACACACCTGAAGACCAGTACGCTGACTACATAAAATATTAATCATACTACGTGAGATATCATTATTACCAGAAGTTGTGGAGTTCCCATTATTGCTTACTATATTAGGGCCAACCATTAATAGAAACTAAAAACAATTGGCTGCTAATAAAGCATCCCTTCACACAAGTGACATAGAATGTATCATCGATAGAAAAACTCGACCTGACAAAAAACGAAGGCTCGAACTCAAAGATAAATAAAAATAAAAGGCAAATTGTACATGATTCAGAAAAAAAAAGCTTAAAAAATACAAAGTTAAGTTTCGTTATTAAATGCATTACAATAATTTATAAGAAAAGTAAAGCAAATTATTAATAAATTAAATAATATAAACAGAAAATATAAAAAGAAAAATTTAAATGCAAAAAAGGATTTAAAAAGTTTTGAAAAGAATTGAAAAGAAGTACTTGTTGAAGAAGACAAATGATGGTTATCGTTTTCTCTACTTATTCTTCGCAATCAGCTTCATTTGTTGTCGTCAGACCAGCAGCAGCAGCAGCCAAATCCTCAGCATTAGTAATTAAAATTGGTTTCTCATTTTTATTTTTTTTTTTTTAATATGAACAAGTCCACGCATTGTATAAACGGAAACTAATTTGTGTTCTCTTTTGAATTTGATTGCACTTTGTAATAGAGAGCGATTTTTTACCGTTAAACATTCATGAATGAAAACCACACAGGCGTTGTCATTGTCATCGAACCCGAGATCTCGAAGTCGCAGGGGTTGTTGCGATGACATTCGGTAATTAGCAATTGATCGGAGAACCGTGCTTTTGTCAGTCGGTGACAAGAATTTTATTACAATTGGTGCATGTGGATATTTGTTGTTTTGTGTTTTTAAACGGAAAATGCTTTTGAGCGAAGGCGGTTGAAAACCAGCAACATGTACACACATGTGATTAAACATCAATTTTAAATTTTCGTTGGGTAAACAAGGAACACCTTGAAGCAGCGCGTCGCTACTTATTTCTTTTTGTTGGTATTTTTCTTCAGTTCCAAGCGTGTTAAAATTTTATTAATGGTTTCGCTGTGTTGGTTCAATTGTTGTTTTAATTGGTCATTCTCGCGTTTTATAGTGTCTATGGCACTCAACTGTGTTTCAATTATTTCAACTCTCTTGATCATGTCATCGATTGAGTATTTAAGAGTCGCGATTTCGTCATCAATTTTTTTTGGATAACCTCTGTTCGGACTCCGAAATTTTTAAGCTAAGAGAAGATGTAATCGACTTACTTTGCTTAAGAAGTGCCTTCTCCAATCTGGTCCATATATCCCCTGTACTGTCCTCATGTGTTGGCTTAAGTGATGGTGACTGATAAAGCTTACTGCTTGATGGTGTGCTTGTAGATGCAGGTGTATTTGCCGCTTTACCGGTACGTCTTGACATATTAGTATTTTGTTGGTGTGAAGGGGCAAATATTATAAATTTCACTCAACTTAGGACTGTTAAGAGCAACAAAGGAATATAAGACTCAAACTTGGTTTCAAGCACAACAAAATTAAAAAATAAAACAAAATATCAATGTAAAAGAACTTAAAAGTTCACTGCAATGTATTTCGATACAGATTAAGTTCAAATGAGTTAAGTCTTAACAACTTCTATTGATTGGCACGTAATTATATGCTAAGAAATTCACTTTTACTAGCTGCTTACTAACGCACGTTTACTTGCTATCACTGTACTTGCTATCACTCATACTTGATATAATAATAAAGTCTAAAAATACGACAAAATGTCGGCACACCCTCTTTTATTTTAATATTAAACTTTAATATTAATGAATTAAAGTAAATGGTTCACTTTTAATAGGCACCGAAGGACCAAAATGTTCGTAGCTATTTTAGCTTTGAAAAAAATATAGGTAAATACTTTAAACTCAAATCAAAAATAAAAATCGCAAGAGAATTAAATAAAACACATCCAAACTTTCTGTGATAAAACTTCCAGTACCTCCTTTATTTTCGCCCTCCATATAACCTTCATAGAAAGAGTATTAAAATGGTATAATTTATATGTAGGTGTTTGGAAATTAGGCACTGGCCAAGTTCAGTGCGGATGGATGTCATCAGTAAGTATGCAGCATTCAACATTGGTAGTTTCGGATAAAACATTTTATTTAAATAATGTCAATTCACTTATATATAAAAACGAAGATAGAGAAAACAAACTACGCGAAATGTTTGGTGAACTTAATTTTGAAGCTGTCAAAGCCATATCAGCAATTAGACGTCCCAGTGAATGGTCTAGACCAGTTGATTTAATTACACCAGGGATGCCACTTTACTCAAATTTGCCGAGTTCTAATACTTTAGTAAAAAATTTAAATTGTTAAATCGTCAGCCCAGCACCATTATATTCTGTTAAGTCTCTGAACACTACCATCATATCATCATTCAATTGAACTTCATAATTATCTCTTTTAATATTTTGTATATCTTTCTCTTTCTTTCATTTTTTTTCTGAATGTCATATAAGAACCACATTTTGTTTCCTGACTTACTTACTTTTTCGATGTCCTCCTGAGAGGTTATAATTAATAAATTTAAATTTTGTAAATTAAAGAACTCCGTTTGCATTTTTTTATCGCTCATTGTATCAATATCCGATCTGGATCCATCTATCGTTAAGAAGAACTCAACATTTGGTGCCTCCTGTGAGGATCTGGAGCGGTTATTCTGCGACGGAGCATAAAAATAAGAAAATTACCATTGGGATTTGTAACACGAGGTAAGTGTAATTGATATTGTTGTTCTGGCCTTTAACATATATCATGGGAGTTGGAGATATGGAAGAAACAAGGCAAGACAACACTGTTGTGGAGCAGTTATCGTTAATTGAGTCAGTACAGAAAGTTTTACGCAACTTCAAGAAAGATTCAGCAACGAGAAAAACCGAAGCTTATCACCATGCTCGCCTTGATTCATTGGCTTCGTATCGAGCAGAGTTTAGAGAAAATCATCGAGTCTTTGTTCGCAAATCTTTGGAATCTATAGTAAAGGAGACCTATATTGACGCTGCAGTCAGTGACGAGTTTGAAGAATGTTATATTGAAGCTGTTGCTACAATCTGTGAGTCTCTTACCACCAAAATGGTCACACAACCAAGGCGAGATAATACGGATGCATCATCAACAAACCAGGTATCTTATGGTGTTCCTTTACCAGAAGTTAAACTCCCCACATTTAGTGGAAAACATATCGAATGGCCTGCTTCCAAAGAAGTGTTCCTGGACCGCATTCATCAAAATGAAAACTTAAGTTCCTTGCAGCGGTTTCACTATCTAAAATCGGCATTAGTGGATGACGCTTTACAAGATATTCAACACTTTGGCCTTATAGGAGAAAATTATCAGGAAGCATGGAATATGTTGTGCAAGCAGTACGACAATAACCGCATACTTTTTACTCATTACATGGACAATCAGCAACCAGATGTACTTCGAGATGATCCCATCTCATTGAAAAGTTTTATACAAACGTGCCGCTCATGTTTTAGCACTATTAAAAATCTTGGTGTCAATATCGATTATCAAAACCAAATTCTGGCTTACTTCTTAGTCAAGAAACTACCAAATTCAATTCGTACTGAGTGGGATCATTCTTTAAGAAAACAAATTAGTATTCCAACAACTACTGAACTATTATCTCTTTTAGAAGAACAATATCTTATGATGGTAACATCTTCCAAGCAAAAACCCGCGATACAAAGAAAATCTGCAACATCAGGTGTTATTTCGTTTGGAAAAAAGGAGTTAAAATCTATGCATGCTGTTAAAAAGGCTACTACGTGTCCTATATGTGAGAAGTCTGATCATCCGGTATGGGAATGCGCGAAGTTCATCGAAATGAGTGTGATTGAAAAACGAGCTGCAGTAGAAAACTTCAAGCTTTGTTTCAATTGCCTTGGTTATAATCATCGTTCCTCAAAGTGTAGTATCCGTCAATCTTGTCGAATCTGTAAGGGAAAACATCACACCTTAATCCATGTTGATCGAGATGAGGCAGTTCCTACTCTGACTTCTGTAACACATTTGGCAACAAACAATAGTTCAATACAATCAAGGACCAATAGTCAGCGATCCACATCGTATGACGTACTTCTGCCGACCGCTGTAGTTTCTATCAAATCGGAACACGGACAGTTATACCATTTTGGAGCATTGTTGGATCAGGGCTCACAGGCTTCTTTTGTAACGGGACGGGTTGTTCAATTGCTAGGTCTTCATAGAGACAAGACTTTTATTAATGTCAGTGGATTATCTGGATCTAAGATAATGACTGGACGGTATAGAGTCAACTTGTCAATCGGATCAAGGTTAGATCCTCTTGTTAATTATCATGTTGGTTCTTATGTTTTGCCTAAGGTAGCAGGTGTTTTACCTGAAAGTAAAGTAAGCACTGCAGGCTGTGGCCATCTACAAAATTTAGATCTAGCGGACCCAAAGTATTTTGAGCCTCAGGGTATCGACATTCTGTAAGGAAGTAATCTATATGACGATTGTATTTTGGATGACACTCGCAAGGCAGGCAGTGGTTTACCTATTGCTCAGAAAACAACCTTTGGTTACATTGTGTCTGGGAAAAGAGATGTGCCGTCCCAATCATCTACTATGTTATCATCTTTGCACACCCAACTTGAAATCGATCAGTTGTTAAGAAAATTTTGGGAATTGGAAGAGGTTTCAGAGCCGTTTTATCAGTCAGACGAAGATAAATGGTGTGAAAAATTCTATAGCGAGACACATGAAAGATTAGAAAACGGTAAATATCTTGTTCGGTTGCCACTTAAGACAGATATAAATTCTACGGAATTCATAGGAAGGTCAAGAACTGCGGCCTTGAAGCGCTTGGAACATTTGGAAAGGTGATTATCGAAGGATAAGATTTTGAAAGAAGTTTACATTGAATCAATAAACGAATATTTAAAAATGGGACAAATGAAGCCGGTAATGACGACTGAGGATCAGCACTGCGTGCTTGGAGATAATCAGACGCCACGTTTAACTTGTTGTTATCTCCCTCACCATCAAGTTATTAAAGAATCTTCAACAAGCACAAGGGTTCGTATCGTGTTTGATGCTTCTATGAAAACTTCGAACGGAAAATCTCTGAATGATATTTTGGCTATAGGACCAGCCCTTCAAAGAGATCTATCTGCCATTGTAACTAACTGGCGTACGTTTAAATATGTTTTCATGGCAGGTATAGAAAAAATGTTTGGGCGTATAGAAATACACGAAGAGGATGCTCAGTATCAACGGATACTTTGGAGGGAGGACCCCAGTCTACCAATTCAAGAGTACTATTGCTCGACAGTTATGTTTGGTACCGCTTCTGCTCCATATATGGCTATACGTACCATGCATCAACTAGCTCTTGATGAAGGAAGTCGTTTTCCGATGGCCGCAGAAGTTATAAAGCAGCAAATGTACGTAGACGACATTTTATCAGGGGCTGATTCCATTGACCTCGCTTTGAAAAAACAAAATGAAGTCGTAAGCATGTTGCAGAGTGCATCATTTGAATTGAGAAAATGGGCAAGTAATCATCATATACTCCTGGAAAATATTCCTCCGGAATATCGATACTCGCAAGACGTATTCGAATTTAAATCAGCAGACGCTATAAAGGCTTTGGGTTTGTATTGGGACTCCAACACTGACGAATTTACATTCAAGGTAAATTTTGAAATTGTGCTTGAATCCCCAACTAAACGCTCAATTCTATCAACGGTTGCACGTCTGTTCGACCCATTAGGGTGGCTTAATCTTGTAATTATTTCAGCAAAAATTATATTACAAGAATTATGGGCAAGCAAACTGGGATGGGACACACAAATACCAGATGATATTCAGAAATGTTGGAGGAAATTCGGCGAAGAACTTTCAGCCATTACACAACTGCGAGTTCCAAGATGGGTAGGTAGTGGAGGTAACTCGGGTTCTTATCAACTACATCTTTTTCCGATACATCTAAATTTGCTTATTCTGCTGCGGAATATATGAGAATTTGTAAGGATGATGGGCCATACGCTGTTAACCTCTTGTTGGCAAAATGCAAGGTGAATCCAATAAAACCTAAGTTAACTACTCCTCGGGCAGAATTATGTGGAGCGTTTTTAGCGATTAAAGTGCTGAAATTTATCAAACAAAATTTTTGTATGTATTTCGCCACCTGCAATACTTTTCTTTGGACCGATTCATCCATTGTTTTATATTGGATTCGAGGGAATTCTAGTAGATGGAAACAATTCGTATCAAATCGAGTTCAAAAAATTAAAGCGGAATCTATACCGGAACAATGGCGACATATTTCTTCGGAAAACAACCCTGCTAATATTTCATGCCGTGGAATTAGTCCCTCTCAACTAGTCAATAGTGATTTTCTACAGTTACCGTTTGATGAATGGCCAGAATCACCATTTGCTATGCCGTGCCCAATAGTTGCAGAAGAGGAGAGGACCGTGAAAGCATTTCTCACTTCCTCAATGGAGCTTGAGCCAAATGACTTGTTGACAAAATGGTCTTCGTTCTCGAAAACAGTACGAATGGTCTCGTACTGCCTTCGTTTTGGTAGAAAATGTCTTCCAAGGTTAGGACCTCGAACATCAGGAAGATTATCATCAGAGGAGCTGAATGAAGCCGTTTTCTATATCATACGTTTAGTTCAACAAGAATCCTTTCCCTGTGAGCGGAAATCTTTATCTTCAAACCTTCCAATTCCTGAAAAAAGTGTTTTACGTCCACTTAACGCATTTTTCGACAAGGAAAAAAGGATTATACGGCTTGGCGGTAGATTAAAGCATGCGTTCTTATCCGTGGATCAAAAACATCAATTTATCATACCTGCTAAACATCATATTACAAGGTTAATCGTTGACTGTAGTCACATCGGTACCCTCCACGGGGGCGTGACACTTACGTTAAAATATACTCGAAGTTCATCCGTGTAGTAAAGAAGATGTATGCAGAATCAAAAGCTGCTGTGTGGGATGGATCAACTTATTCAGAATGGTTTGAAACAGATTCTGGTGTTAAGCAAGGATGTCTATTAAGTGCACTTCTATTCGCCCTTTTTATAAATGATGTTGAATCTTACCTACCTGGAGGTATCCGGATTGCTGATTTGACCATAAATGTCCTTTTATATGCTGATGACTTAGTGATACTTTCCGAGACTCCAGTCAATCTCCAGCTAATGATTAATCGTCTCGCGGATTATTGCAGAAAATGGGGACTTACCATTAAGGCAGATAAATTAAAATTAATGGTATTCTCCAGATCTGCCCGGTATCAATCAACATATAATTGGTACCACAATGGAAATCTTTAAAAGGTAGCTTCTGAGTATAAGTACCTTGGAGTAATTCTTAATATAACTATAGATTTCAACAATTATATAACCATCAAAGCTAAAACTACACAAAGTCTGTTAAATCTATCTTGGAGAAATATCTTTTCGAATCAACGAATAGTACTTTCAGCGAAATACAGAATATTTGATGCTGCTGTTAGGAGTTCACTTTGCTATGCTGCCCAAGAACGGGGAATTAACGAATACGAGTCGATAGAAAAATTTCACAGATGCTTTTTGAAGAAACTTTTTAATTTACCTTTAAACACACCGAACTATGCTTTATATCTGGAAACAGGGCTACTCAAAATTTTTACTGGCACTCTGAAATCACAGGCAGACTACATTGTCAAGGTGTTGTCTCATCGTGATGACCGACTGACTAAACTAATGGCACAATTCGAGCTAAGAAACGAGGACTGGTGGGTCAAAATGGAAACATCTGGGAAACAATTGTGGTGAAGTAGTATCGTTAAATTCACAAAATTTGAGTAATGTAAAAGAACAGCTTTACAAAATAATACAAGCGCACGAAAATTCTGAACGCGATGGGTTTATAACACAAGCTCGAGAATCAGATAGCAGACTACTTTACTCACAACTGGAACTTAACCTTATGCAATCAAACTACTTTAATGATTCACTTAATTATAGGGAAATATCTTTAATATTTAAAACAAGGTGTGAAGTTCTTACGCTAAACGGATCTCCTAACAACAACAGTTTTAACCGATTTTGCACGTTATGTAATTTGAAAGCCAAAGAGGACTGTTTTCACGTCATAGGTATATGCCTCATTTTTGCTTCTCACAGAAAAACATTCGTTGGAAAAGAAACTATGACGCTCCACGAAACTATTTCAGTGCTAAATGATTCCGACTGGAAAAGACTCTATTCTTTTTTGAAAGTTATTTATAAATATAGGATGTTACTTCTTACCGAAATTGTTTAAATATTTATTAAAAAAAAGAAAAAAAATTAGTATTAATGTTTGTACTTAATTTGCTTACCGAGCTTAAACTTAAGGGGGATATCGTCTGAACTATAGTGATACCTTTATTTCCTTCACGTAAGTCAATAATCGTCAAAACGCTATCGTCATAATGATAGCGTTTGGACGATAGCTAAACTGGTATCGTCTTGCATTAATTTTGAAGTTTGTAGGGACTGTAGTTGAATGATTGTGTTTCCACTGTCAATTGACAGCTTGTATTCTTATCTGTTGAATTGACAAATTGAGTTGAAAATGTTTCGACGGACCAATTTCCTTCTTGTAGAAAGTGAAAATGAAAAAATACAACTTATACGCATGCGACGACAGTTGAGAGATAAATCAAATCCCTTATCTCTTCCAACTCATATGTAAGTATGATTTATTTCGTAAAAATCTATAATTGTTATAATTTATTTATTCTAGTTTTGTTCAACGCTTTCGACTTTCAAAGGAAGCATTCGTGATGGTACTTGAAATGGTTAATTTGTCAAACGGGTTTCGTTTAACTTACATACCTCCAATAATAAGACTTGCTCTTACCCTTGAGACGTTGGGAAGCGGAGGGTACCAATGGTTAGCAGGATGTGATTTTGCATTGGCTCTAGCGCAAAGCACAGTGTCCAAAATAATTACAACGACAATGAACATTTTAGAAGAGAAGTTATGTGCCTTGTGGATAAAATGGCGTGTTTCCAATGAAATCGAAAAGGCCGAAACAAAGCTATGGTTTTATCGAAAGTTAGGAGTACCAGGAGGTAAATAAGACCCTTGTTTGCAAGAATCATATACAATTTAATATTTATTTTATATTTTTGTATGTACTTAGTTGTTGGCTGCATAGATGGTACACATATTTTTTTACAAAGACCTCGGGAAAACGAACAAACATTTTTTAACCGGAAGAGAAAACAGTCTCAATACAATGATTGTAAGTTAAATAAATAAATTAAAAATACAATATATAAGAATGCTTCCTTTTTAAGGATCTGTGATCATAAAATGCGCATAATGGCAATAAATTCCAGATATGGTGGATGTGCACACGATTCATCTGTATGGAAACATTCCAATGAAAAGGCGTTTTCTGTAAACAATTTTAATGAGCAAGACCATAACTTTTGGCTTTTAGGTAGATACAACAGTTCTAAAAAAATAAAGTTTTTAAGCAATTTAACAAAATATTTAAGTTGATAGTGGATAGCCTATAGAACCTTGGTTAATGTTGTGTTTCCAAAATGAAAGCGATATAGTTTTAGAATACACTTAATTTAATATAATAATTCTAATAAGTAATAATAAATAATAATTGGTATAATTCATTAATGTATGACTAATTAATAAGAGCGTGCACATGCGATGAGAGATGATAATGAACTGACGACACACTGGACTGCTGAGTTCTCAGATGAAACTTTTAATCCAGTTAGACGAGATGATGTTTCATTGCAGTTAGACGTTAGGGTACCTGTAGAGGTTTATGGTACATTCTCATCACTCCTCCCCATCAATATTAGACATCCTCAAGTCGTTTTATTATTAAGTTGAAAGCGCACAACTGGCTTTCGTACTCGAGTCGATCGTCTGAGTATGACTGCTTCTGGGATCGGAATACGAGTAGCTGAGGTTGCAAATTGAGGACTTATACTTGTGCTAGTTAGACTTGGTTCTTGGACTTCATTTTCTCTAGAAAATATAAAATTATCATTTAAGTTTTTAGAGTTACCTATTTCAACATGTGGTTGCTTAATTTCAGCTAATATTCTTGCTGTAGTAAAACTTTCGTTGTTGTCATCTTGTCTAGCTCTTAATTGATTCTGGTGACGTTTCCAAAGACCTTTTTCAGTTTGAACCAGATAGGTTATGGAACCAGGTTGTGACATCACAGATCCCTTATACCACTTAGGACCTTTAGCAAAATTGCGAACGTAAACTGGCTGGTTGACAGAGAACTTCAAACATAATGAACTACGATGGTTGGGCTTGCTGCTCGGTGCTAATTTGGATAGAGTTGTTCTGTAAGACCGTCCATGTAAAATCTCAGCCGGAGTTTTCCCAGTTAAAGGATTAAGGGACGTTCTATACGTCATCAAATATTTTGAAACGGCTTCCTCAAGACACTTTTCTTCTTCGATGATTTTGCGCAAGTTTGTTTTAAAAGTTGTTGCAAGCAAAAGGAAAGTAGGATAGGTGGCGGTGGTGAGGATAGGTGGGATAAAGGATGAGGCAGGGATGTAGGCTAGGGAGTATGGGGAGAGGGGAAAAAGGAACGCCAAGTACCGGGGGGCGCGGCCTGCTTGTGAAGCGCGGCAGTTAGCTCGCCGGAATGGGGGGGATCTTGCCCCCGAAACTTGACCTCACTTGCAAGCAAAACATAAATCAGGCCAGAACAAGAAATCTAAAAACAAGACGTCAGACGGACTATCACCACTTCAAGGGTACTGCCGATGTTGGTGCAGTGTAGCCGTTACCCACCCAGCCTAGGAATCCGACGGCCATGTTTGGACTCCCCCTTGTTAATGATTGACACCACGCTTCAGTCAACCCATCTTCACCAAAAGAATCGAGCTACCGACCACACCCCTGAAAATTTAACTTCAATAGACCATGACTCTAACCGAAGTCAGAATTAATACCCAGAATTTCAATCAAAAAGTCACTATGACACTTTTATTATATTTATATAAATATTAAATTTGCCAGAAAGAAAATATAAGAGAATTACCAGAAAAAAACATAAGAAGAATCACTAATTGGACTTTAGAACGTAGAATGATTTAAATTTTACAATTATACAAGAACAATAACTAGAAAAGGTGAAAACGAGATGTATATCCTAACAGGACTATCAAATTAAGATTACCAAAAAAAAACTTCTTTCATTTCAAGGTCAAAAGGACGAAATATGCAAATGTCGGTTTAATGTACCCTGCCTACATGGAGCTCCTTGGAGGGGGATAAATATATAATCACAAAATTCACTCTACTCGCGTTGACAGGTCTCGCCGGACGAACATATAACTCGTTCACTTACAAAGTAGAATTACTTAATTTGTACTTTAAAATATAACCAAAAAAAAAAGGATAATTTTTCCAACAGACTAATCACTTCTCTAAATTTTAATGTTTTAAATCACATAGGGAGTGAAAAAAAATTACTTAATATAGAACTTGAACCTTGAAATAAACTTCTAGCGATTTCATATTGAATTTGTTTAATGCAGCTACGATTTTTTTTTCTATATTTCAAAAATTGATGTTTTTTTTTTCTTTTTTTTTATTGTTTCAGGTACTCACGTTCTCAGGATGCTTTTATCTTTTTTGTGTAAAAATACCTTTGAAGAGAGACACTTGGTAACCTGGCAGGGATTTGTTTCCATAAGTCTTCTGTAGCTTAGAGACTCCTGAAACGGGTTCGACTGATTTCGCCGCAGATCTGGCCGTGTATTCCACCAGGAGTCAGATTAGGATCGAGCAAAAAAATGTACACCAGCCGAATATGAAGAGATGTCCTAGGATGGCTGTGGACTCGTATTCGTCCTCCACTAGTCAATCTAAGTTCCAGGAAAAGAATCACGATAAACTCAAAGAAAAGGATGTGGCGGCCCAGCCATTGGCTATCAGCTGGGACCGCAGAAATAAAACGTAGTTGTAACCAAACTGGGTAAAGAAAACCACTCCCTTAATCCAAAATTTTCAATAAATTGCTCTTAAACTCACCTAAAACTAAGACAATTCTTGTTTTTTATTGATATAATCCAACGGTTTCGCAGGCGATAAAATTCCACTTGGGTATTATTTAATGTTAGAATTTGAAACTCGTGAATGAATCGAGCCAAGTGATTTCACTTCACGTATAGCCGGTAGGTATTGAGTTTAACACCCAACAAGAAAAACCTACATCAGCTAGCGGATGCACTGGATACCAGAATTTGAATGTCTCCTGATGTTTCGAGAAAACACAGACTAGCTCCCTTTTTTTGTCCTATGATTGGTGGACCAAACTGGCCACTTTTCCGTTTTTTCCTCATTTCATTCTTTTCGTATCGTCCGATCCCTTATACATATTCCCATCCCGATTACAATGTAGTGGGCAGATCATGTATTAGTTTTTTTTTGTTTGTTTGTATTTTATTTTGTTGTTGTTTTATTTTACCCTGACTGACATTTCGAAGACTTGTCATCACCGTTCCGATCTACTACATCCTACCTCGCTTCCATTTTCGTACACTAGATGTCGTTCAAATAGAGAGACAGAATGTAAGGCTCCTTTACACTTGCAATAGGCTTACCGCGAGGCGTCCAGCACAAAATTCGTGATTTTTTTGGATACACTCCAATTAAATCACGAAGCCTGAGGTCGCCCGAGGTGTTTTTTGAAGTAAAACCGTCACCACTTGCATTTATATCCCATTTCACACAAGTGACATTTGGCGGAAATGGTATATTTCTTGCCTCTGACCCCTACATACTCCTTGCTATATATTCTCAATTCGGTGGTTAATGCATTCATATTGAAGGAACACTACTGCCGAAGTTCTACGTTAATTTTAGTGAAACGACATGCGGCTGTGTTTTATGTCAATCATGTGTTGGGGGATTTAAATGCCTCCGAACCTTTCTTTAATAATTTCCCTAAAATTTCCCCCTATTATTTTGTTCTAACTTGGAACGCGCGCCACCGCCATTTGTAAAGGGTTATTTGTTAGACATTCCTTCATTTTTTTCATTTCCTGTTTGAACTTGGGCGAGGGCGAGGCATGACATGCTTATTCCGAATTAAGGTAAGTAGGTATCTACATATATAAATACTTGTGAATGTAATCGAGCCAAGTGATTTCACTTCACGTATAGCCGGTAGGTATTGAGTTTAACACCCAACAAGAAAAACCTACATCAGCTAGCGGATGCACTGGATACCAGAATTTGAATGTCTCCTGATGTTTCGAGAAAACACAGACTAGCTCCCTTTTTTTGTCCTATGAAGGGGGAGTCCAAACATGGCCGTCGGATTCCTAGGCTGGGTGGGTAACGGCTACACTGCACCAACATCGGCAGTACCCTTGAAGTGGTGATAGTCCGTCTGACGTCTTGTTTTTAGATTTCTTGTTCTGGCCTGATTTATGTTTTGCTTGCAAGTGAGGTCAAGTTTCGGGGGCAAGATCCCCCCCATTCCGGCGAGCTAACTGCCGCGCTTCACAAGCAGGCCGCGCCCCTCGGTACTTGGCGTTCCTTTTTTCCCTCTCCCCATACTCCCTAGCCTACATCCCTGCCTCATCCTTTATCCCACCTATCCTCACCACCGCCACCTATCCTACTTTCCTTTTGCTTGCAACAAAGTGCGAACAAAACGCTCAGCTTCTCCGTTCGAAGATGGGTGAAATGGTGCAGTTCTTATGCGCTGTATTCCGTTGAAAGTACAATAATATTCAAATTCCTTCGATGAAAATTGTGTACCGTTGTCGCTTACAATTGCTTCTGGTAATCCTTCAAGTGCAAAGATTCTTGAAAGAGCTTTTATGGTATTTGTGAGTGGAATTGCAAACGGAAATTTTGAAAGTGCGTCCACACAAATCAACCACATTTGATTTAAAAATGTACCAGCAAAATCGATATGGAAACGCTCCCAGGGTTTTTCTGGATGCGGCCAACTTTGAAATTCTTTCGGAGGATCAACTGCAAACGTTTGACAAATTGTGCACGTTTTTATATTGGACTCTATGCTTAAGTCGATTTGAGGCCACCAACACTAACGGCGTGCGAGTTGCTTCGTACGAACAATGCCCCAGTGACCATCATGCAGCATTTTAAGAATTTTATCTTGCAATTTTGTAGGAATCACGACCCGAGTGTAATCGGTTTGTAATAATATAATTCCTTGTTCCGTGGTGAGGGAAAATCTGCGGTTGAAGTAAGGCATTAAATGTTTTTCACCTGTTGGTAATTTTTCTGGCCATCCATACTCTATGTATCGCTTTACTTTGTACAACAATGCATCTTTTCGGGTTTCTTCAGCAACATCAGTAGCGTTCACAGGAAAATCATTTATTTTTTCTGCCACTTCAGAGGTAATTTCCTGGCAAGATTCTTCCAAAGCGTCAAAATCTGTATCTGGGCCAACAGGTAAGCGCGAAAGTGCATCAGCGTTAGCGTGTTTGTTGGACGGCTTGTAGCGAATTTCATAAGAAAAACTCATTAGAGTTAACGCCCATCGTGTTAAACGACCAGATGTTATCGTTGGAAGATTTTTTGTTGGATTGAACAACGAAATTAACGGCTTGTGGTCGGTATATAAAATAAAACGGCGGCCATATAAATACTTCGAAATTTGGTTACACCAAAAATAATTGAGAACGCCTCTTTCTCGATTTGGCTATAATTGCGTTGCGAATCATTAAGCGTTTTTGATGCATGGGCTATGAGCTGTTCTGTACCATTTGGGTTAAGGTGAGAGATCACCGCACCTATTCCATAATATGAAGCATCTGTTGCCAGGATTATAGGCAAATCTGGTTGAAAATGAGCGAGGTATGTTGCATCCACCACTTGCTGCTTCACATTTTGAAATGCCTTTTCTTGTGTAGCCTTCCATTGGAACAAAACATCCTGTTTTCGAAGTTCATTCAGAGGGG
The DNA here is from genome assembly GCA_910595825.1 of Philhelius pedissequus. NCBI lineage: Eukaryota > Metazoa > Arthropoda > Insecta > Diptera > Syrphidae > Philhelius > Philhelius pedissequus. The sequence goes on along the minus strand of OU343164.1, from coordinate 13,933,686 downwards.
CTGCTATTTTGAAAAAACTTTTTATAAAACTGTTGTAGTAGTTTATCTTACCCATGAATGACTGTAGCTCTTTTAGATTTGTTGGGTGTGGCAATTTTCGAATAGCTTCTACCTTGCTTTCAGCTGGACGCACACCTTTGGAACTCACAACGTGACCTAAGTATTCCACTTCAGGTTTCATAAATTCACATTTTTGTAGGTTCACTCGTAGGCCATTACTATTTAACCGTTCGAAAACAGCATCCAAATTCTGTAGGTGTTCTTGCATAGTTTTCCCTGTAACAAGGATATCATCCAAGTACACAGCACATTCTATACCATCTAGTACTGCTTCAAGTGTCCGTTGAAATATTGCAGGAGCACTTGCAATGCCAAAAGGCAGACGTTGGTATTGATATAATCCCAACGGCGTATTCACCACAGTACATTTCTTCGAATCTTCTTCTAGTTCGATTTGCAGGTATGCTTCAGACATATCTAATTTACTGAAAAATTGACCTTTCGATAGTTTGTGGAATAATTCCTCAGGTCGAGGAATTGGATACTGGTCAACTTCAAGTTGTGGGTTAATCGTTACCTTGAAATCACCACAAATGCGCAACTTTTTATTACGCTTCGGGACAATAACAATTGGCGCAGCCCACTCACTAAACCGAATGCGCTTCCAAATTCCTTCTTCCTCTAATCGATTAGCCTCCAACTTAAAATCATCAAGCTGTGCATAAGGAATCGGTCTAGCTTTGAAATATATTAGTTTTGCGTAAGGTTTTAAATAAAGCTTAGCCTTCACAGAATTGCAGTGCCCAAGAGAAGATGCAAATAACTCGGTATATTTAGCACATAAAGCCTCTACGTCATTTGATGACACACTCTCTAAGACTCTCGTGTCAGCACCACCATCGAACCTAACATGCAACCCAAAAGCTTCTGCCCAACTCCAACCAAAAATGTTGTCACCATGCTCCATATTGGTGATAAGCAAAGGCAACTTTTTTGAAAAACTATTAAACTTCACATCCACATCAACTTCTCCCAGCATAGGGACATCGACACCACCATATGCCTTCATTCTACGTGTCGATTCTGAATAATTTGGACAGCCGATCGCGTTATACCCAGATAAACCTATCATATATTTGCTGGCGCCTGTGTCTAACAAAAATTTCACCTCATGGTTATTTATGTTCAAAGTCAAAAACATTTTATTGCCGATAACCTGCATTGAATCATCAACAGAAAATATGTTATCCTCTGATAATTTGTTCACATGATCGTTTCCAACGGGCCTTTTTTGTTGATGATTGTAAAAAGAACCACGGTTGCTTCCAAACGAAAGACAAACCGGCTATGTGGCCTTTCTTCCCACACTTATTACAAGTGGCATTTAAAAATTTGCAATTCATTTTCGAATGGCGAATTAAACATCCAGAACAAGATTTTTGTTTAATGCTACTCTTGTGCTGCTGTTGCTGATGTTGTCGATTTTTACTGTTACTTCGCGATTTACTTCGCCCCCTCGATCCATATTTTTGGTTATTTAAATTCGACGAATAAGATAACTGATTAATTTCAACCGTTGGATCAATTCGTTCGCTTTTTATTAAGTGAATAGACTTCTGCGTAGTCTTATAGGCTTCTGCAATCGCCTCAACTTCATCCAAAGTCGGATTAGTTTTTTGCAGAGCCGCTGTACGCACTGCATCGTGCGGTGTATGGAGAATAATTGAATCTCGAATCATCTCATCGATGTACTCTTTTTTACAATTTTCTGTGACACAAGAAAACTGGCAATTTCTTGCAAGACCTCGTAGCTCCGCAATCCATTCGGAGTAAGCTTGGTCTTTTTGCATGCGGCTTTTAAAGGAGTTATACCTTGACGTACATACATGTACTTTCGATTTAAAGTAGCTTGATAGCTTCTCAATTAAATTATCAAAATTTTCTGATGCCAAATTAGAAGAACCGTATAATTTTCCCAATAGCTCATACGTTGCAGATCCAATCCATGATAGGAAATAAGCTCGTTTTTTATTTGGACAAGAAACACCGTAAGCTGTGAAATGCTGTTGAAGCTGTTGTTCGTATGTAACCCAAGAACATTTTTCTTTGTCAAAAGCATTAAATGGCGGGATATGATTATTGCTTTCAACATTATTTGGCTCAGATTTAATATTAATTTGATTGACCAATTTTGTCAAAATATCATTTTGGCTCGTTAATAAGGAATTTAGCACTTTGGTTAATTCTTCACTCATATTTTAATCAATATTTAATCAATTATTTAGCATCTATTTCATGCAATTTACCATGTGGGATATATATATATGTATATATGCAAATATATGTATATATCCTTATATGTTCATGCAAAATGAATAAATTACACTAGAACTAGCACATGCGTTGGGACCGTATTTTAAATCCTCGTCGCCAATTGTTGTGTTTCCAAAATAGAGCGATATAGTTTTAGAATACACTTAATTTAATATAATAATTCTAATAAGTAATAATAAATAATAATTGGTATAATTCATTAATGTATGACTAATTAATAAGAGCGTGCACATGCGATGAGAGATGATAATGAACTGACGACACACTGGACTGCCGAGTTCTCAGATGAAACTTTTAATCCAGTTAGACGAGATGATGTTTCATTGCAGTTAGACGTTAGGGTACCTGTAGAGGTTTATGGTACATTCTCATCAGTTAATTTCACCATATAGAAGCTCATCCGTTTCTAACAAAACAAATTTTAATAATATACATGCCAAAGCAAGAAACTTGATAAAAAGGTGCATAGGTGTGTACAAAGGTAAGTAATAATCTATATACTACAATAACCAATTACATTATTTTTACAACCTTCAGGTCGATGGAGAATTTTAATAGAAGAAAGGAAGAGCAGCTACGACCCGAAAAAAGTTGCTACTTTTGCAAATGTTTGTGCCGCGTTGCACAACATTTGTATACATTACAATGTTGAAAGTGACAACATTGTCTTAGAGGAGGAAAGCTTTCCAAGTTATAATGTAAGCGATTTACAAATGACAAATGGAACCAACTCAATGATGCAAATTGCAACGAACATAAGAGATAATATTAAAATATTAAAAACTCATTTCAAAATACATAATTTAAAATTGTAGGAACTTCATAAAAAGGAACTTTCTTAACACTAAATTAAAAAATAGTAAGTAATTCAACGATTTAAAAGCTAAAGAACATTAACATAAACAAAAAACACTTAACCTAACATAACATTTCATTTTTTTACTTAAAAAAATCTTTTTTGTAACTGCTGTTCGGCAATTTCATTTCTCCTTTCAAGCAATGCAATAACTTTGCTCTGGAAAACTGCATTCTGTTCGTTCCTTTCCTTCAGAATGTTCGTCACATTATTTTGGAACTCTGTGTCTTTTTCAATTTGCAGCTTCAATAGATGTTGCACAGAGTCCTCATTCATTTTTCGTTTCTTAGGAGTGCTGACTGCGATGGATGAATTTAAACTTCTATAAGGAAAACGTTACAACTACCCACAATATAAATAACTATTAGTAGCGTTACCTTTTTCTTGGTTTTAACAATGCATCTTCACTTGCATTGTTTTCAGTATCTGCAGATCGCTGTGGACTTTCCACTATTCCCCGCAATACCTCCTCTAAATCATTCACTTCCTCTTTTTTATTTGAGCTCGACGTAACTGGAGCACCAAAAACTTGAGAACCAGAGACCGCAGATCGGATTGAAGTTAATTCAATTATTTTTTCTTCATCTTGCGATATGGGTATTTTTTCAAAAGGTCCGCCTCCCGTCTTTTGTCTTGCCAACAAATTTTGGCTTACCTTTTTTTTTGACGCGGTATTTATTGTCCGTCCAGACCTTTCTCCATGATGTAATGCTCTTCGTGGGAAACCCATCGGCATTCAAATTTGCAGCCAAATCAGCCCACAATTTGTTTATCTCATTTTTGCCTTGCACGGAGTTCGGCTTATATCCCCTGGCCAAATCGGGATGTTCATCCATAAAGGAAGTTAAAATCGCCATTTGCGATTGCGTGACTGCCCTATTAAGTACTTGAATTTATATTAATTTGTAAAAATATAACGAAAAAACAACTTACATTTTAAAATGAGTTCGCTTTAAATTGCAATCTGCATCAAACACAAAACAAACACTAAAAATGAATTTTATTGACAATTATGACAGCCAATTTGACTTTTCAACTACAGTTTGAGAGTTTCTGAAATGCATCAAACGCTCTCGAACTGCGAACGATAGACGAGACGATACTAGCCGAGTTACGTGAAGCAAATCATGGACGATCTCGTCAACGATTATCGTTTTGACGATTATCGTTTAGAAAATTACGGAATGACCCTCCAGACTTATGAGATCGGTTGCAAAGGGAAACAAGGAGAAAACTGCAATCTAATTTATATGAGCACCACAAAGCGAAGACTAGGTATAAGGATGGCACAACATAAGAGAGACATAAAAAACAAAAGAGAAACTACTGGAATATCCCAACACATGTTACACAATGCACACGAGCCAGACTTCGACAACGTCAAGATTGTGGATAAGGAGAGAAATAGGGGAACGAGGTATACATTGGAGAGCCTACAAATTTACAAAAGAGAACAACTTCTATGAACCTAAAAGAACACATTGACGGAACAAACTCAATATACAACATTGCCATACTGTGATATTTATGTTTTTTTTTAGTCTAATTTCTCGCTAGTGTAAATTTGAATTGTAGTTATTTATTTATTTAATTAGTACTCAGTTCGGGAAAAATATTATTTTTCATACAATTTTTTTCCCAGAACAAATTGTATCTCTAATTTTTCCCGATCAGTAAAAAATCTTTGTTTCGAACTGTACATACAAAAATCTCCACTTGATTTTTCAAGGAAAAATAATGTTCTATAAGTAACCCAAGCTAAAAATCTTGGCATAATCTTCAATAATAGACTAACTTGGGATAACCACATCAGTTCCATTACATCCAAAGTGTATGCTTCGCTCAGAGGTTTATCAACAACAAAAACAATTCTACCAAGAGAAGTTAAGTTGAAGCTGGTAAAGGCTCTTATAATTCCCATTATATCATATGGCTGTAAGTTGTTTGCTAATCCTGATTATCTGTCGCTCCAAAAGCTCAGAGTCGCCGTTAATTCATGTGCTCGATATGTCTTTAATGTTCGTAGGTTTGATCACATTTCGTCTGAAGCTAGTCAGCTTCTTGGATGCAACTTGGAAACTTTTTTTAAATATCGATGCTGTTTCCTTCTCTTCAAAATTATTCACAGGAAGGAAACTAGCTATTTGTTTAATAAAATTACTTTTTGTTCTTCTAACCGGTCTATGGTACTTCGACCTTCTATACGCACCTGCTTGACTTCAAGCAGGCAATTTTTCATTTACGCTGTCAGGCTCTGGAATGATTTGCCCAGTCATGTGAAGTCGAGAATTGAGCACGGAAAATTTCTTAAAGTATGCTTTGATTTCCTTTCCAGTCTGAGTTGAGATAACTTAATTTATTTTTTCGTTTTCTTATAAATGTTTTGGTTGCGATTTTTCATACTCAAATTTGTTTGTTAAATAAACTTAAGTATAAATAATTAATATTTTTTTTCTTACTATCATAATTTTCATTGTAATATTCATTTTTAATTCTTAATTTTTAATTCTCTATTCATAAATTACTGTGTTTATTTTCTTTATAAATTAAATCCTGTACTAGTTATAAGTTCATCTTGATGTACAGCGTTGATTTCAAATAAAATTCAAATTCAAATTCAAATTCAAATTCAAATACTAATCATTATTTTGCTAGTTAAATTGTGATGTTTGATGTAAATCTTGCATTTTATCACCTCATTTTTTACCCCAAGCCTTTGCAATATTAAGATAGGAAGTAGGTTTTTCTCCCCTTCGGGTAGGGGAACAAAAAAGAATATACCCGATGTAAGGCATGCCTGTCGTAAGAGGCGACTAAAATCCAACCTCCGTATACTGAGAGTGAACGTATACATAAATATCCAATGAGTAAAACAAATAGATACATTACCCCAGGTGGTAATCCAGTTCCACTGGAAAATCCACCCTCTTCGGAGGTCAGCTCTACGGATTCTGGGGAGAGCCAATGATTGCATTTAATAAATCCCTTCTTAAAAAAAGCAAGGGTTGCTCGATCACCTCCATCCCAATCGAGTGAGAACGGTAAGAAGAGTTCGCCGGTAACGCCAGATGCGCGAGTAAAAAAGGGCTCAATGAAAACAGAAATTCTTGAGAAAGATAATAATGAACTTCGTCAAAAACTTGATGAAGTAGTAAAACTTTATCAGGAGTTAAAGAAAGAAGTTGATCTTCTTCGCAAGGAAAATGAGGTGCTGAAGAATAAACACCACAATGACTCGAATGCTGGTTCATCGCAAGCGAAAAATGTCATTTATGAGACTGATGAAGAAGAGCTAACCCGCGAAACAGATAAGTCCTCAAACAAAAGGCCGAGTAAAAAACGCAAGCTTGGATCCTCACCTCATGGCGCCTCTTTTCCTGAAAAAATTGCATCACCAAAAGATGCCAATATTAAAGAAAAACCTACTAAAATTAGGCCTCCGCCACCAATTAATGTTGTCGGTATTGCGGAGTATAACCGGCTGCAAACTATCTTAAAGACCTTAACACCATCAGACTTTAAAGTTATTTCACTTAATAACAACAAATGGAAAGTTTGCGTGAAAGATCCTGAAAGTTATCGTCTCCTGTCGCGAAAACTAAAGGAAGAAAATGTGGAATGGTACACTTATGAGAATAAGTCGGAAAGACCTTTACGTGTTGTAGCGAGAGGTTTGCACCCATCATGTCCAAAAGACGATATTATTAACGATGTAAAGAGGAAATATAAGATCTTAGATGCTGTGAACATCGTCAAAAGAGAAACACAAAAAAGATAGCGAAACAAATGTGGTACAGCGTGGTCTTCCACTATTTATTCTTACTTTTGATAAGGCAGAGAAAATATATAGGCGATATTTACAAAATTAAAACAATCCTCAATATTGTTGTTATGATCGAACCTTTAAGAATGATTTCAAGACTGATTACGCAGTGTAAACGCTGTCAAGAATTCAATCACACGCAAACTTATTGCAAAAAAGAACCTAGGTGTGTAAAGTGCGCCGGAAATCATCTTACTAAAGACTGCACCTCAGATAGCAAAAGTGCAGCAACGTGCATAAATTGTAATAAAAGTCATCCGGCCAACTATAGAGGCTGTGAAGTAGCAAAAGAATTTCAAAAACGGCGATCAAAATTTACGCAGTCACAAAGAAAACCACTAAGCCAAGAAGAAAAGCAAGTTCTTAAGACCCCTAAGAGGTTAAATGCCCAAATACCCACAGCAAAAGATCAATCAACACAACCAGAGTAAACACCGAAGAAAGGTAGTGTAAACACATATGCCCAAATAACGGCTAAGAACATACCTTTACAAAAAGATACTGCTAGTGATCCACTCACGAACGTCTTAAACATAATCCTTTCGAAAATTGAGGAGCAATGTGGTACAAATAAACTTTTATTTGATAGACTAACTAAACTCGAAAACACTTTTCGGCCAAAACGCCCTACAAAAAGAAAAACCATCATGGAAAAGCTCAAAATAATTACTTGGAATGCCAACAGATTATGGCAAAAACTTGGAGAACTAGAAATGTTTATGCATGAGAAAGATATTGATATTTGTTTGATATCGGAAACGAATGTCAAGAAACAATCAAATAGTAAGATCAATGGATATTTAGAATACCACGCAACTCATCCGTCGAACAAAGCAAGAGGTGGTTCATCTTTATTTATAAAAGAATGCATCGAACACACGATAGGCCCAAAAATAGAGGCGGAATCAATGCAATTAATCGGTGTACAGGTTAGAACTCAGAATGTTGTACTGAATGTATCTTCCATATACTGTCCTCCACGATGTAAAATTGAAAAGAATGAATTTATGAACGTGCTAAAGTTACTTAAACAACATTTTATTCTTGGTGGTGACTTTAATGCGAAGCACAGCTTTTGGGGATCTAGAGTTATTTCTGAAAGGGGTCGAATGCTCTACGAAGCGGTAATGGAAAATAATTGCGATTTTAATTCGACTGAAAACCCGACTTACTGGCCGACTGATCCATCGACAATACATGACATTATTGATTTTTTTGTGGTCAAAGGAATACCCTCAAATAAAATTAGCATAACAGAAAGCTTTGATCTTTTCTCAGATCATTCTGCTGTTATTCTCACTATGAGCGAAAATCTTGTTAAAAAAGAAAAACCACCCACGCTAACCAATGGGAAAACCAACTGGAAAGGTTTTAAGGAAGATATAGAGGATAACGTTGAATTAAGGGTTTCACTACAAACTCCTCTCGAACTTGAAGACGCAGTAGATAACTTCGTCAATATCGTACAACAAGCCGCATGGAAAAACACCCCGTACCCAAGAGAAATGCCGCGCTTTAAAAACTTAAAATATCCGCAGGAAATAAAAGATTTAGTAAAAGAGAATTGAAAAGCACGTAAGAAATGGCAGCAAACTCGAGCTCCTCAACACAAGGTAAATTTAAATCGCTTGTGTAATTTACTAAAAAAAACGATAGCAGAATTCAAAAATTCTGAAGTTGGAAATTATCTGGAAAGCTTGACAGCAGGAAAAGAATCCAACTACTCACTCTGGAAAACTGTTAAAGTAACGAAGAAACCAAAGCTCCCAGCGCCTCCGATTAAGAATGATCAAAACGAATGGGCAAGAAGCGACAAAGATAAAGCAAACGTTTTCGCGGATTACCTGGAGAACACGTTTAAACCTTTTGCTGGGCAAGTACTCAACGAAAATTTAAATATAAGTTCTAACTCAAGCGAAAATTATATTACAAGAAATGTTTCCCTTGCCGAATTAAGTAGAGAAATAAGAAAGCTTAAATATAAGAAAGCTCGGGGATATGATCTAATTACGGCCGAAGGTCTCAAAATGCTTCCTCGCAAAGGGTTAATTAATCTTCTTTATATAATAAATGACACTCTAAGGCTAAAGTACGTTTCGAGCCAATGGAAGGTTGCGGAAATTATAATGATTCTCAAACCAGGAAAACCATCACATGATAAGAAATCTTATAGACCTTTTTCGCTTCTGCCCGTAATATCTAAGCTCTTTGAAAGAAAATTACTTCTGCGCCTGCAGCCAATAATAGAAGAAAAGCGCCTAATACCTGAACATCAGTTCGGATTTAGAAGCAAGCATTCGACAATTGACCAAGTGCATAGGATCACTGACGTCATTGAGAACACTCTTGAAGAAAAGAAAATTTGTTCGGCGGTCTTCCTAGACGTGTCGCAAGCTTTTGATAAGGTGTGGCACGAAGGCCTAAATTTTAAATTAAAACAAATTCTGCCTGAAGCACTTTATACGCTTCTAAAAGCATATCTAGAAAATAGACTTTTTAGAGTAAGACATGGAAACGATTATTCGGATTAGTGGGTGGGGTACCACATGGAAGTGTCTTAGGTCCAATATTGTACCTATTATTTACACGTGATATACCTCAAACAGATGACACTATCGTAGCCACGTTTGCTAAAGACACTGCAATACTAGCAGTGGGCCAAACTATAAATGATTCTACGACAAAATTACAAAAAGCTCTGAATAATGTCAATGATTGGACAAAAACAGGGCGGATATCGCTCAACGAAGTTAAATCAGTCCATGTAGATTTTAAGTATAAGAAAATTAATAGATTAGCGGTATTTGTTAGTACGGTTCAAGTTCCGTTTGCTAACGAAGCAAAATATGTCGGAATGACTCTAGACGCGAAATTAAAATGGAAACCGCACGTTAAAAGGAAATGCGAAGAGTTAAATAATAAACTCAGAGATATGTACTGGTTGCTCGGGAAACACTTTAAGCTCAGTAAAAATAAGCAAATTTTATACAGGCAGGTGCTTAAGCCTGTCTAGACTTACGGTATACAACTCTGGGGTTGTACGCGACATTCTAATTTAAATACCTTACAAACATTTGAAAATAAACTCATAAGATCATTTGTAAGCGCACCTTGGTACATTAGAAACGAAGATCTCCACAGAGATCTCGGGATTCCCACGGTTCGCGATGAAATAAAAAATTTTGCCCGAAATCATAGAAAACGGCTATTACAACACTGCAATAGTACTATAATCGAAATTATCGATGAGACGATTTTAGTACGCCGCCTGCGAAGGACAAAGCCTTCCGATCTGGTGCACTAAACGAGAATCCGCTTTAAAATCGCTGTATAAGCAGGAATTATCACCGGATAGTTACCTGCAACACGTTAATTAAATTTGTTAAAAATAAATTGCTTATCTAGTTTCAACTTAGTTGCAATCGGGAGGAGGAGGTATTTTTAGTACAGTAAGAATCTCACACTCCTATTAGCACGCGTTTTTCGGTCCTCATAGAGCCTTTTGAAGGTTTTACACCTACCCACGGGAAAAAAATGATTTTGCTAGCTAAATTGTGATGTTTGATGTAAATCGTGCATTTTATCACCTCATATACCCCAAGCCTTTGCAATATTGAGATAGGAAGTAGGTATATGACCAGAAAAAAATAATGAAAAAAGTGTGTAGGTAAATTAGTTGCATATACTCGTGTAATGAGAAAGAGTAGGTACAATGAGCACGTACTTTGAATAAACTTATGAAATATTTCTGAGAATTATTTGGTGTTTTCTTATTCAAGTATGTGTTAGTATAAATTTGAATAGAAGGGATAAATAAATTAAGAAAAATCAATGAGCTTTAAAACTAAAGATTGAATCTGAAGAAATCTAACAAATCAGTTAAAAAAATTAGTATCGAAACGGGACAGGTAATATTTTTGCATATATTTATATATGTATATAAAAAAATAGAACAAAATTTTTTTTCCAATACATATTTTGCCAATACAATTATTTAAAAACTTACTTTATTTTATTAGAATATTTGAGTTTTTAAGTTGCACATTCCTACATCTAACATCTAAAGCCTGGTACTCAGTTCGAGCAAACGCAAATTTTGTCTCTACTTTTTTTTCTCAAGCAAAACTTTGAAGGTATAGAGATAAACATACCATTCTAATGAGAACAGAAGCGTATATAAGAAATATTTAGTAGGGGAAAATAGGAACACATTTAAATTATGTACATTGTTTAATTTGCTTTACTCTAAAATTCATGTTGAGTTATGTGTTTAAAAAAAAAAAACAGATTTATAATGTAGGTAATAAGATATATAAATGTGACGAAATAATATGAAATAGTATATATCCATTTCAAAGCATTTACAATGAATGAGAAAATTAACGCTAAACAACATTTAACAAAATTAACGTAATTTCGTTGGTGTTTCTAAGCGCTTTCAATATACATTATACATACATTACGTAAAGTCGATGAAATATATATATATACATGTATAAATATAAATATGCAGACACAATAAACTGAGAAACTACACCCAAATGTGGGGGTAGAATTTATGTACGTGTTTTCATTTACATAATCAGACAAAATTGACCTAAAAAGCCCAATCAAAGAAATTTGTTACAAAAAATAGTTTTTGTAACAAATTTCTTTGGGCTTTTTTGGTTAATTCTGTCTGAATTAACAGAAATTTAAATAATTGGTCACAAAGATAATCTCAAGATTTTTCTTTTTAGCATCGTCGTTTTTTATCTTAGGAATATAGTTTTTTAACTGTTTAAGATAATGTCAAAAAACTACCAAATACGAAGTTTCTCAAAAATCGATTAAGACGTTTTCGAAATTTTGAGTTTTCAACAAAAAAAAAAGTTTTTTTTTTTTATTTACAAAAAAAAATATTCTTTAAAAATTTTGCCTTATGTGTTTAAACTTTTCATGCGCTTCTGCGGAACAAAATTTCAAAAAAATCATATGAACCGTTTTCCAGAAAATCGAAAAAATAAACGAAAAGCGAGAATATTATGATGAAAATAGGGCTACAGGGCTTATTAAAAATTATAAAGCAGTTAGGCATAAGCATCAGTCTAGATTTAGAGAGAGAGTAAACTTTCAAAAATACATGTAACTAATATTAAACGCTAACCAAAATTTTCAGCTCTTCATGATGACATTATTAATTAGACTAGCAACACATGCCAACGGACTACTTAGTATTGACGAAATAAAGGAACAGTTAGGTTTCACTGAGATAAAAATCAATGAAGCAGACATTATAACAAAAACAGACATTATTTTTCACATAGTGAACCCTTTCGATATTATTAATATCATAGACAACATTTCAACAAATATTAAAGGACTAGGCATAGAACATCAAGAAATAATACAAACTGAACTTAGACATTTTAAGAACAGAGCACAATCGTTAATTCCAAAGGACAGAAGCCATAGAAGCGGACTGGCAAATATTGTAGGTTGCGAATCTAAATGGTTGTTTGGCACTATGGATGAGGAGGACCGAGTTAGCATAGAAAGACATTTCAGCAATATTGAAATAAACAATCATAATGCTGTAGTTTCTCTGGGAGTTCGTTTTCAGATTCCATAGGGAACAGTTGTCATATCCACGATACAGATATATTTCTTTTTTAATTTTCGTAAAAAGATTGAGCTTGTATTTTGTTTTATATTTTTTTTTTAAACGCAACTAAGACCACAACCCAGTAAAATGGTGGGTAAATTCTCGGTGCAACAGTTTGACGTCTCATCTTTCGAATTTTTTTCTCTCTTGCAATTATACGATGAGCGAAAAGTCGCATGCATCTGGTTTTAACGTGTAATACCAGACTTATGAGATCGGTTGCAAAGGGAAACAAGAAGAAAGCTGCAATCTAGTTTATAGGAGCACCACAAAGCGAACACTAGGTATAAGGATGACAGAACATAAGATAGACATAAAAAAACAAAAGAGAAACTACTGGAATATCCCAACACACGCTACACACTGCACACGAGCCAGACTTCGACAACGTCAAGATTTTGAACAAGGAGAGAAATAGGGGAACGAGGTATACATTGGAGAGCCTACAAATTTAACAACAGAGAACAACTTCTATGAACCTAAAAGAAAACATTGACCGAACAAACTCAATATACAACATTGCCATACTGTGATATTTATGTTTTTTTTAGTCTAATTTCTCGCTAGTGTAAATTTGAATTGTATGTATTTATTTATTTAATTATAAAAGTGTGAAGTCTAAGATGTTATATGTAGGAATGTGCAACTTAAAAACTCAAATATTCTAATAAATTAAAGTAAGTTTTTAAATAATTGTATTGGAAAAATATGTATTGAAAAAAAAATGTATTCTATTTTCTTATATATATATACATATGCATACACAATAAACTGAGAAACTCCAGCGAAACGTGGGGATAGAATTTATGTACGTATTTTTATTTAAATAGTCAAAAATTGTAACAAATTTCTTTGATTGGGCTTTTTTGGTTAATTTTGTCTGAATTAATAAAAATTTAATTAATTGGTCAAAAAGATAATCTCAAGATTTTTGTTTTTAGCATCGTCGTTTTTTATCTTAGGAATATAGTTTTTTTAACTGTTCAAGATAATGTCAAAAAACTACCAAATACGAAGTTTCGCAAAAAATTAACTCGTTTTCGAAATTTTGTGTTTTCAACAAAAAAAAAGTTTTTTTTTTTTATTTCCAAAAAAAAATTATTTTTTAAAAATTTTGACTTACGTGTTTAAACTTTTCATGCGCTTCTGCGGAAAAATCAAATTAACCGTTTTCCAGAAAATCGAAAACCAAAAAATGGCATTACTAGAGGTACAAAAAGTAACAATTTTTTTCCAAAACAAAAATTACTAAAATGTTCCCTTTTGCTTCATTAATGAACTGATTTTTTTTTATAAAAATCGCCGTTTTCGAGAAAAATAAGTTTTTTATTTTCGGCCAGAAACAAATGTATGGGAGCTACTGTTATTTGCCGTCTTAAAAAAAATGAAAAAAACGTGTGGGCATTTTACCGAACAAACAATATATACCAAGTTTGAAGCAAATCCATCCAACCGTTTAGGCTGCACACTCGCGGACAGACAGACAGACGGAATTGGGGGACCCACTTTTTTGGTGTTCTCTGTGATTGTAATGTCATGTTTGATTGTCAGATTTTTTTTGCACGAATCCATAACTTGTCTTATAGTACCTATAATCGCAAGTTAAAATAAAAGAATGTGTGCGTGTGGGCATATTACCGAAAAATAAGCAATCCGTACCAAGTTTGAAGCAAATCCATCCAACATTTACGCCGTAGACTCGAGGACAGGCAGACACAGAAATACGGAATTGCAGACCCACTTTAATCGTAATGTCAAGTTTGATATCAAGTTCTATTTATATTTATATATATAGGTATATATATATACATATATAAAGAAAGGTCTATTGAATACCTATCCACACCTGAAAACCAAACGCTTCTGTAGCTCCTGGTTCTCATTATTATTTCAATCCAAAATTATTTCCATGATTTTCCAACCAACTGCATTTTACTTGCTTTGGTTGGTGCGGCTGCAAGTGCCCCAAACGCATTGGACAAACCTTTCCATTGGTGTCTGTTCAAGAAGAGAACAAAAAGCAACTGCGGCATCTGGTTCTTGACATATTTCAATCCAAATTTATTCACATTCACAGTCCTGCTCACGATTGAACATGTGTACACTTGCATGATGGCATGACACGCATGTAGGACTGGTCACAAAATTTTGTTATATTGTCTATCAGGCAGCGTTCAACAAGTATTTTTGTTGTTAGTTAATTCATTTTTGAATGTTTGTCAGTTTAGAATAAGAAAAATAATATTTTGATGTATACTAGTATATTGAGCTAGATCTTGGATTGTAAATGAAAATTTTGCTTGGCGGACGGACAACAAAACTGATAAATGTGTACCCGAAATTTTTCACGCGTGTTCGATACCCTACAAAAATCCCACGCAGATTCGATTCGAAATATGTACACTACTTTATGGGAAACACGGTGAACGCATGAATCAAAAAATCTTTGATTAACGCAGTGAACGTAAGTAAATATAATCAAAAAAAATCTATCTCGCATGTTCACGCGCTGACTGCCAGGTGCCATGACTCCATGTTCCAATATATATAGGTACAAACAAATATTTATTGAAAAGCACCAAACATACAATAATTATAAAATTAACATTTAAGACCACACAGATGTGGACAACTTAACTTTTTTGCCTTTGATCTGAAGAAATAGAAACAAATCAATTGTTGAGTTTTTATTTATTTATTTTACAGATTGTCAGTAAAGCAACTAAAAAACCAGATTGTTGTCGATCTGTTCCTTTTTTTTTTGAATAGCTGTCGTGTTGGTGATAGATTTCCCAAAAAAACACGGCTTTTATGCCCATAATGCAAGTACGTATGTAGGTATGCAGTTTAAAAAACGAGTGCAATTTTGTGGCTCCAAAAAATAAGAAAAACAAATATACTACAAACAAGTTCACATTAGGGTTGAAATCTGTCCCAGATAAATAAATAAATCTGACGCCCACGTGGAACGCAAGCCTGTCGCCCTTGCTGAATTCTCCTATGTTCTAATTAAATCATGTGTCACACATGGATACAAATCTCGAGGTCAACTCCATATGGATATCTATATATTCAAAAAACAACCTCAGGCACACTTTAATGATTATGATTTAATCCTCTCCTTCTTTGGGATGAAGAAAAAGTATATACAAATTTCTGTTCACAAACTTCACAGAGCTTCTGTTCATTTTTTGTGTATTGTATGATCCCGTGACAGTGGAATACTGAATACATGTGAATTCATGTGAATTTTGTTAACCAAAGCTTGTTCAAATAATTGGGAATGTAAGAAACTTCGCGACCAAGCGAAACCGAAAATTGCAAAAGTGAAAAAGCTTACATATAATTAGGTACCTATAGCAATGTTGGATTTTCGTATCCCACCCTTATTGAGTGCAAACTAAATAATGAACAAATTCATGCATTGATTTAAGTTTCCAAAAAAAAAAATAATTTCCAGACAAACCTACATATAGGTACATCATACATGTGTTCATATACATAAGATAAATAAGCTTCAAAGCAAAAAGAATAAATATAAATTAAGAAAAATCTCAGGGCCACCAGTCAGTGGTGCAAAAGTCGATACAATTGTACTTTTATTGATACAGTACGACTTTGTTATAGCACAAAATACACTTTTATAAAATTCGATACACTTTTGGGCTGTCGCTTAAGATAATAGGTATTTTATTCATTTAGAGAAATTTAAAAATTACAAACTTTATTTTTATTATTTTATACAAAAGACCAAAAGATATTGAATAGTTTTTCATTAAAATTCAATACAATGTGTGTGCATTCATATAAAATCGCTCGCACTGTGTATTAACATCTTAAGGGTATTCATAACCCCTTGAGTGCGCGCATAGTTTAAAAAAAAAAAAAAAAAAAAACCATCAGAAATCAAACATTTCGTGTTGATATTTGATCTAAATGTGCTCCTTGTGTTGGAACTCTTAAAATTCAAAAAGATCATCTTTTATTAGGGTGTTTTCCTTTCGGAGTAAGTAAAATAAATACAAAATAATTTAGTTTAATCTTAAATTTTGTTATTTAATTTATAAATTAAACTTAATTTTTGGCTGAAATTTCTTTTAGGAGAGCACGAATTTTAACACTCGGATACTTTTATTCGCTAGATTTATGCTTAAAAACAATAAATATAACAAAACTTTTGCTTCTATTTTTAATTAATTTTTAAAGTTTTCATTTTACAAACAAAATGTATGCAAAAGATGACTACGGACAACTGTTTGTTTTTACTTCTTTGCCAATCCACAGATGACTGTAGGCAATTTAGGTGTGGTAAGTGTTGTGGCATGTCCATTTTTGTTGGGATTTTTTTGGTATTTTTTTTTGGTTTTTGTTGCGATAGGTTTGTTTTTTTTTTGCCAATTTCTTAAAGAAATATTTCTTGTTTTATTTCATGCCAAATCCTAAAAAAACTTTGCAACACACCCAACTTTGACCCCCCCCCCCCAAATCCTATAATACGGCCAAGAAAGGGGGTTGCAGGCGGGCAGCATGCCACCACTTACGCACCAAGCTTTTTGTGCGCCGTGAACTTAATTGCAGAAAAACTTCATGCAAGTCGGATTTTATATATATACCTAAGTTTTGTTTAAATGTTTTTTTTAAATTCGCAATTGGTTTTCTTTGAGAGTATCCCAACTGGGAAGGTTCTAAGAAAGATATAGAGGATAACGTTGATTTAAGGTTATTACTACAAACGCCTCCCGAACTTGAAAATGCGGTAGATAACTTCGTCAATATCGTACAACAAGCCGCATGGAACAACACCCCGTACCAAGGAGAAATGCCGCGCTTTAAAAACCTAAAATATCCGCAGAAAATAAAAGATTTAGTAAAAGAGAAACGAAAAGCACTTAAGAAATGGCAACAAACTCGAGCTCCTCAACACAAGGTAAATTTAAATGTCTGTGTAATTTACTAAAAAAGAAGATAGAAGAATTCAAAAATTCTGAAGTTGGAAATTATCTTAAAAGCTTGACAGCTGGAAAAGAATCCAACTGCTCACTCTGGAAAGCTGTTAACGTAACGGAGAAACTAAAGCTCGCAGAGTCTCCGATTAAGAATGATCAAAACGAATGGGCAAAAGCAAAAGTTTTCGCGGATTAACTGGAGAACACATTTAAACATTTTGATAGGCAAGGACTCAACGAAAATTTAAATATGCGTTCTAACTCAAGCGAAAATTACATAACAAGAAATATTACTCTTGTCGAATTAAGTAGAGAAATAAGAAAGCTTAAGTATAAGAAAGCTCCGGGATATGACTTAATTACGGCCGATGTTCTCAAAACGCTTCCTCGCAAAGGTTAATTAATCTTCTTTGTATAAAAAAGCAACTCTAAGGCTAAAGAACGTTCCGAGCCAATGGAAGATTGCGGAAGTTATAATGGTTCTCAAACCAGGAAAACTATCACATGATAAGAAATCTTATAGACCCATTTCGCTTCTGCCGGTAATATCTAAGGTCTTTGAAAGAATATTACTTCTGCGCCTACAGCCAATAATAGAAGAAAAGCGCCTACTACCTGAACATCAGTTCGGCTTTAGAAGCAAGCATACGACAATTGACCAGGTGCATAGGATCACTGACGTCATTGAGAAAACTTTTGAAGAAAAGAAAATTTATTCGGCGGTCTTCCTAGACGTGTCGCAAGCTTTTGATAAGGTGTGGCACGAAGGCCTAAATTTTAAATTAAGATAGATTCTGCCTAAAAGCATATCTAGAGAATAGACTTTTTAGAGTAAGACATGGAAACGATTACTCGGATCTCAAAGATATAGATGCTGGGGTACCACAAGGAAGTGTCTTAAGTCCAATATTGTACCTATTATTTGCACGTGATATACCCCAAACAGAAGACACTATCGTAGCCACGTTTGCTGACGACACTGCAATACTAGCTGTGGGTGAAAAGTTAAATGATGCGACCAAATTACAAAAAGCTCCGAATAATGTCAGTGAATGGACAAAAACATGGCGGATATCGCTTAACAAAGCAAAATTAGTCCATGTAGATTTTACGTATATAAAAATGTATAGATTACCGGTATTTGTTAATACGGTTCAAGTTCCGTTTGCTAATGAAGCAAACTATCTCGGAATGACTCTAGACTCGAAATTAAAATGGAAACCGCATGTTGAAAAGAAATGCGAAGAGTTAAATAATAAACTCAGAGATATGTACTGGTTGCTCTGGAAACACTCTAAGCTTAGTATCGAAAACAAGCTAATTTTGTACACGATTTATTTTACTTCGTTAAGCGATAACCGCAATGTTTTTGTCCATTCACTGACATTATTCAGAAACACTCTAAGATCAGTATCGAAAACAAGATAATTTTGTACAGGCAGGTGCTTAAGCATGTCTGGACTTACGGTATACAACTCTGGAGTTTTACGCGAGATTCTAATTTAAATGCCTTACAAACATTTAAAAATAAACTCCTAAGATCGTTTGTAAGCGTACCTTGGTACATTAGAAACAAAGATCTCCACAGAGATCTCGGGATTCCCACGGTTCGCGATGAAACAAAAAATGTTGCCGAAAATCATAGAAAACAGCAATTACAACACTGTAATAGTACTATAATCGAAATTATGGATGAGACGAATTTAGTACGCCGCCTGCGAAGGCTAAGCCTTCCGATCTAGTGCACTAAACGAAAATCCGCTTTAAAACCGCGGTATAAGCAGGAAGTATCACCGGATAGTTACCTGCAACACGTTAATTAAATTCGCTAAAAATAAATTGCTAGATAAGTTTCAATTAGGAGGAGGTGTTTTTAGTGAAATAAGAATCTCACACTCCTATGAGCACGCGTTTTCGGTCTTTCGAAGGTTTTACACCTACCCAGGGAAACAAAAAAATATACCTACGTTTTTTTTAAATGCTTTTTTTTTAATTCGCAATTGGTTTTCTTTGGAAGTATATCAAAAGTGATGCATACTTTTCGAAAAATATGAAATTTCATTTAGTTAAATGTTTTCAGGTATGTTTTATTAATGAAAATAACTATTCTTGTACTTTTAACCCAAAAATTGTTTCCATTAAAATAGCCCAAAAAAAAAAAAACTATTACCAGAACCCTAACCATAGGGAAGTATAACAAGAACTGTCAAAACAGTGATAATATAAGTGCAATATATAGTGTTGCCATAAGAGATAGTCTGTAATATTAGAGTTTAGTTTTATTGTTTTTGCTCGTTTTTTAAATCAATATTTAATAATTTGTCTTATTTGTTTGATATAACATCAGATTAATGTAATTTTATTAATAAGTAATACCTAATAAAATTCACCCCTGATGATAACGGAAAATACCGGAGAAACGTTGGGAAAAGAATGAGTTATTGAATTTTAATTGCATTCATCTACTTTGAACATTAAGCCCAAAAAAAAAATATAATTAATAAAACAGTTTTTATTTATTATATATTAATATTGGAAACTTAAAAACATATTAAAAATAGAAAGACTAAGTATCCGTGTGTTGAAATTCGTTTTAATTTGGTGAAAAATTTAACAAGTGTTTTACAAAAATGCCGAAATTGAAAAATTAAAACAGTTTTTATTCATATTTAACGGTGTTTCCTCACATTAATATTTTAAAGCTGTTCTATAGAGATACCTGGCCCTAGCTCACTGTAAAAAAAATCAAAATTCTACGCGTGCTCCCGTAATGAAAAGTCGTTCCTAATTTTTTATTATTTTTTTGTATATATTATTTTAAAAATCTTTTCTTGAATGAAATCCGATTTAAGTTGTTACAAAATCAAATAGTACAATTCGTTACACTTTTTTTGTTTTTTAGCTTTTGATACACTGCTGAAAGAAGATTTTTCATCCCTGCCACTAATTTAAATTAAGCTTGCTGCTTGCAGTTTGCAACTTTACGTCGCTCATGTAAGAGAGAACAAAGAAAAAAAGTATACGAGCTTTAGTGTGTCTGTATTCTGTATAGCGTTAGCGTAGCTAGCAGAGGACAGAGCAAGTAAAAACAGGTACGCATGGTCACGAGATGACCGAAACGAAACGACAGTGCAAAACAAAGCAGAATCAATGGCACACGTCTTCGCCCATGTTGAGTCAAGTGCCAGATAAAGTTTTTTGCAATTTGGAGAGCTAAAAAACCCAAGAGCCTAGCCCTATAAACTTGAGAAATTAACTAACACAGGAGAACCTAAAATCCGGAGAACTAATGAAAAAGCCCTGCCCTGGCGCAGTGAAAGAGCAAGAGTAAGAGTCGTCTCGTCGTCGTGGTCAGGTCATGCCGTCATGGTTTGTGGACGCAGCACAGCTCTTGCTTGCTATTGAAATTTTAAGTGAGTCAGTCGGCCGGTACGGTAAATAGAAGCAGGCGTAACAAAATAACGGAGAAGCTGACAAGAAGTGGAAGGACGGTGGGACGGTTGCGGTACGTGTTGTGTTTGCTCCGTTGCAATCTACGAATGCGAATCGAATGTTGATGATCAAGATGATTGTGATGAATATGTTTTAAGTGCAGCAGTGTAAAAACCAGAACGACGTTAAAATCAGCTCCGTTCTGTGTTGTGTTTGTGTTGTGTTTAGGTAACTGTTTTTTTTTATATAATATAGTGTTTTACCTTCCTACCTGTAGAAAATCATTAACAAATGATACCTTAAACTTAAAAAAATCAAACTTAATCTCTGACTTCACAAGTTTGTGTTACCTATATTAATGTAGGTATATCTATACGTACGTCTATCAACCTGCAAAGTTACACTAAATTGGAATCGGAATATTGTTAGTGAAACAATACGGCTGACATTTTTTTTTCTCGGTACCCTCACAGCAGAAACAGGAGAAAAAGTACGAAAACTAAGAAAAACACCAAAACTTTAAGTGCATCTTATTTATTTCTTTTTGTTTGTTATTACTCTTAGATTTATTTCTAACAACATTTATATATACCTACCCACAAAAAAGCTATTTACAACTCCACCGAATCGAGAATCTCCAAGAAATACCTACATAGGTAGGTAGATAAATCAAATTGGGTTGACCCAGGCACAGTGATAAAGGGTATACCTAGATAGGACTTTCATATCCTTACAAATAAATTTAAAAGAAAATACCTATACCAAGTTTGTTACTACCTTACCTACCTACCAAAGTATAGGTATTTGGTATTATTCAAATCTACAATAATTGACGACTCTATTAACACCATGTCGGATGTTGGAAGTATCGACGAAGGAGTATCTGGTGGACCAAGTAAGTTTCAAAAATGTTTGTTTATTTTTAGTTTAAAAAAAACTGTATCTAGCTATGTCATGTATGTATATATTCCTATATTAAACAACCCTCCCCTTTTAACCCATGGAAAGGTTTCCAACGCTCAAGGTAACTGGGTAATAAAATCATTTTTTTAAGTCAATAGAAGAGAACGAAAAAGAATTGCAGTCATTATATATTTTATTTTTAGACATTCGAAACCATCCCTTAATTGGCTTACGACCACTAAGCCAACACAACAAACTATACGAGTAGGTACCTACCTGCCTACCTACATAGTATAGATACGACGGCGACGACGTAAAACCCACACCATCAACTTCAAATTAAGATAGTTTATTATTTATGAATTTTTATACATTATAATGTATGCACCTTCAGTCTATTGTATTTAATATAAACACGGTGCGCTGAAGTTTGTATACAATAACTTTAAATATAAAACATTAAGTAGTGGTATGGTAGTCAAGTCAATATTGCTGCCAGTCGAGTGGTTCTCGTATCGTAGATAACGAGCATGCGAAGCGCTTACAATGAATCGTGACCTTGCACATCATTCCCACTCTCCTCGTCTTCGTTCGTCTTTAGATACTTTGCTAAAAGATTATCGCAGGACTTGTTTTAAATATGCATGCATCCCTACTTATCGGAATTTAACAATTAACCCTTTTTGAAACATTTCTTTAAAACTAAGATGCGTTTTAATGACCATTGTTAAAATATACATATGTACGTACATAATGACAATTTAAATTCTGGTAGGTACCTAGGAATCTATAAATGAGTTTTCTTTGCTCATCCTTGGATCATATGTACCTACATATATTAGGTAGGTCGTCTTTTTTAAAATTCCTATACACATACATATGTATATATGTACATGTGTAGGAAGGTAAGGAAAAAACTTAAAAATCGACTGAATATTACTAGGTCAAATATGAGTCTTATTTCTGTTATTACGCAAATGCATGTCATGTAAAGTTATTTATCATGTAGTGTTTGTAGTGTGGTAAAGTCGGAATATAGGTAGGTATGGCAACTACCTACCAAAATATATATCTTACATTTTTTATTGGCTTGTAATATACATACCTAGGTATACAAAAGAAGAGATGAATATAAAAAGAAAAGGAATATTTTTTTAATATAGTTATATAGTAGCGTATACATTAAAGGGGTTTTGACTACCCTTAAAATGATT
Organism: Philhelius pedissequus; assembly: GCA_910595825.1. NCBI lineage: Eukaryota > Metazoa > Arthropoda > Insecta > Diptera > Syrphidae > Philhelius > Philhelius pedissequus. The sequence goes on along the minus strand of OU343164.1, from coordinate 13,910,534 downwards.
AAGCACAGTACGAGTGTAAGGAAAGTAGTGAAAGTTCTTAGAGGAGATACCTAGCGATGCACATTGATTTTGAATTTCTGAATATATAAATGGGAGGGAAAATAGAGCTAAATACGCACCAACATTCATACATATTTGTAGGTATACCTTCCTATGTGCATATATCCTAAATTAAGTCAAGGTCTTAACATTTTTGTGAATATAAACTATCTACACAAAATATACATACATACGACATGACTGTTTGTATTTGCGAGTCGCGTGTTTTTTGAGAAGCAAAAAGCAAGCCAGCATTTATACATACGTACACGTACAATTTGATTGAAAGAAAAACAATATATAAGCTATACAACGTCGCGGGTCGGTCGGTCGCAGTCGTTGTTAAACTATTATAGTGATAAACGACTTTTTTCATTACAAAAATTATTATAACTCTTCAACGTAGCCAAAAGTTATGAAAAAACTAGGTATATTTTAAGTAAAATGTCTTTAGTTTTAAGGTTAGTATGCTTGAGTTCACGATGTGCATTGTAGCTGTAATTAGGAAATATTTGTTTGCATACATACATAAATGCAGTCGAGTTTCGGAAAGATGAACTATCTACTTAGAAATATTTTCACAATTGAGCTGTTGATGGGAAATAAATGAATTCCACGATTGTATCGTAAGAACTTGGACTTGTAGCTAACAACTTTAATGTAGCTAAACATTGACATTGTTAGTAAATAGGTGGTCAAGTTATCCTATGCTGGCTTAAAGCCGATGCAAGTAATATTAACTTGATTCTTAGTAAAATGAATTGTGGAATGGATGATTTAAAGATAGTTACCTACCTACAAATGTGCCTATATTTAAACCTAAGTTATGGATTTTAATTATATAAGTTAGGAGGTTAATAAGAACCTACAACATAGATGGAACCTAGGTATGTAAATATGTAGGTAGGTACCTACATTTAATGATGAAAGTGAAGGATATAATGTATGTGGTCGTTTTGAGGGAAAAAAGGATATCGTTTGAATTCTCGGACAAATATGAATATACCAACAAAAAAAAATTAAAAATCGTGCGGTTTTTTTTAAATATTTTTTATTTATAAAATTTTGAAAACATTTAAAAAAACGCCATTTTGAGTATAAAATTTTAATTTAAAAAAAAATCAGTCACTCGTTATGACTTTTTATTTTTTTTAAATCGAAAAACCATTTTTTTGAAAATTTTTGTATGCAATTAACATATTTAGGGAGCACTTGCATAAAAAAATGATTTTAATCTGTTTATCCAATAGTGAGAAAGTCGAAAATAAAAGTGGTTATACCGTTAACAAGTACGCAATTTTGCTTAAAAATGTACTATACTAATCTAACACATTTTTTGTATCAATGTTCTTAAAACCGTTTTTTGAGAACAAATTTTTTTCTTAACGGTTTTTTTTTAACATTTGTATGGGAGGTACAGTTCCTTTTTATTTTATAAATATATAGTTCATTGTAACTATTCAAGATAATGTAAAAAAAACTATTAAATACGAAGTTTCGAAAAATCAAATTACCTAGTCGTTTTCGAAATTTTGAGTTTTAAAACATAGTTTATCAAACAATTTTTTTTTGGAAAATTTTTGGCTTATTAGTGATTAAACATGTGGGTGGACCTGTCTAAGGTCTAAGTGTGTCAGCTGTTTTCCTGGCGACAACTTCAACCTAACCTAACCTAGTGTTTAAACTTTCTAGGAGCTCTGCATAAAAAAAATGGTTCTACTAGATGAACCAAAAATAATCATTCTTCCCAAAACAGCAATTACTAAAAAGTACATTTTCCCTTCATTAATGAACTGATTTTTTTTTTATAAAAATCGTCTTTTTTAAGATTTTTCTTCTTGGCAAAAAAAATGGTTATTTTTCATCTTAAAAAATGAAGAAAAACATGAGGGCATACTATCGAAAAATAATATACGAAGTTTGAAGCAAATCCATCCTACCGTTTAGGCTTTAGACTCGAGAACAGATAGATAGATGGAACTCAGGCACTATTTTTGTCTTCGCTATCATCATAATGTCAAGTTTGATCAAAATTTCGAGTTTGATTTTTTACGAATCCATAACTTGCCATATCTATAGTACCCACATGTACATATGTATATCGTATGTATGTAAAAATACCATCAATCATTCGCATATAGATAAGGTATCCTCTTAATGTATGTATTTTGTAGATATTTTACACACAATAACTGATATTATTTATTTGGTTCTGAATTTAAAATATCAAATCAGCTGGTTGTAATTATTTGCATGTAAATCGTTCGTGTAGTGATAGCGCTGATGATGACCATAATCACGACACGAGTAAAGTAAAAGCAATACTTTCTCGCGCATACTCATGAAAAGAGATGTACATATAGACAGAGAGCCAGCGGTCAGGCCAAGAGTGAGCTTTTTCAACTAACATGTGATTGCGGATTTAATTCTTTAAAGCTCCATTATATACATATAGTATATTATACGAAAAGTCATGTGCAATGTCAAATAAAACAAAAAAAAAAACAGTACAAAAATAATAATACATAAATTCCGCAAATCAATATTTATTTGCTTATGGCTTACGATTCCTAGATATGCATTTTATGGTGTTGTAAGTTTTTTTTTTTTATTTAAACAAATTAATGATATACAAAGGAATTAAAATTAGTGTTAGAACTCAAATTGAATAAGGATGACAAAAAAGACAAAATGCACGACTGAATCGCAAATGACTGGTGGCGCGAGGGAGACAGTAAACGTAAAGTATAGGTACCTATATAGAAAAGAAAAATATATAAGGTTCTGGTGCTAAGGGGCCAGTTATAGCAATCAAGGAAACGCATCAGCAAAAGTTGAAACAGTGTGAAAGTGAATATTTTTTCCTGATGGTCGTTTATAGCAAACCGAAAAATTATGTCAGTTGGTCGTTAGATGGTCGTTTATAGCAAACATAAAAATTATGTCAGTTAGCAAGCCTTACTACCAGTCTGCCACGAAGGTCATGAAGTTTTCCTGATTGAAACACACGAAAAGGTTTTTCGTCCACAATTCTGTCAGTGAAACGAGATAATTTAGAATTCAAATTATTGGAATGATTTGTTCAATTTTGTGTCAAAATGGCAATCAGCTGGCACGAAAAATTAATTTTCATGAGAAAAATAAATAAATTTTTATCGAAAAAATAATTGTTCTATTGCAAATATATTATTTGCAACGAAAATTCGTTGAGTTATTTGTCATCCATTAAGCGCCTTTCATATGAGCTGCAAATTGCGAATAGTCGCAAATTTTGACGTTTCTTTACATGAGCAGTTTTTGGTCGCCGACAACTGACAAATATCATTAATATGTAAATAAATAAAGTTTCGAATTTGGAAAGCATAAGTGCAGCAAAATTAATTCAAAACAACTTGATTACAAAAAATAAAATGCACGACTGGATCATATGAACTTGCTCTTGTAGCTAACAACTTTAATGAGCTAACCATTGAGGTTTAGTTAGTTAGGTGAAGTTAAGTTATCCTATGCAGGTTTAAAGCCTATGTATCTAAGATTACTTTGATTCTTAGTATAATCGAATGGATTGTTTAAGGAATAGTTACATACGTACCTACAAATGTATATTTAAATCTAAGTTATGGATTTTAATTATGTAAGTTAGGAGAGTAAAATGTATCTACATACATATACATATACATGGAACCTAAGTATGTAAACATGTACATATAATAATGAAAATGAAGCGTGTAGATGGGTAGGTAGCTATGTGCCTATAACTTTATAATTTATATATATTTTTTTAGGGAAGACAAAGATGCAATTTGAATTCATGGATAAATAAGAATATATCAAACAAAATTTTTCAAAAAACGTTTTTTTGGAAAAATTTTGGTTTACAATGGTGCTTATAATTTCTAGGCGCTTCTGCGTAAAAAAATTCAAAAAAATAAAATTAACGGTTTCATAGAAAATCGAAAACTAAGAAAATGGTTCTACTAGAGGTACCAAAAATAACAATTTGTTTCCAAAAAAAAATATTAAAAGGTACCCTCTCCCTTCATTAAAGAACTGATTTTTTTTAAATAAAAATTGTTGGAGCCGTTTTTGAGAAAATTAAGATTTTGTTTTTGTTCAAAAATAAAATTATGGGAGCTACTGTTATTTGTGGTCTTAAAAAAATGAAAAAACTTGTGGTCATCTTACCGAAACAACAATATGTACCAAGTTTGAAGCAAATCTTTCAAAGCGTTAAGGCTGTAGACTCGAGGACAGACATACAGACGGACAGAATGACAGCCAGAGAGACAGACGGAATTGGGGGACCCACTTTTTTGGTGTTCTCTATGATCGTAATGTCACGTTTGATTGTTAGAATTTTTTTTACGAATACATAACTTGCCTTATTATTACCTACATATAATCGCAAGTAAAAAGAAGTGTTTTATGCAGTTTTCTTGCTACAAAAGCTTAAAGAGGAGACGAAAGCTACATGTGCATCCAATTACCATAATCGCCACGAAGATCGAGTATTTTTCACCTTGTGTAATGAGTTTGAAAACTATCCTAATCGGTTTCATCAGTATTTTTGAACGTCCATTGAATAATTTTCCCAAATTTTACTCCTCGAGTAAAATTTTAATTTTATCTAAAACAAGTTTGCATTTTTAAGTTTCTATCAACCGATTCAAGTTTTGTTGATGACCTTAAAAATGAAGGCTATTTCCTCCCAATTATTCTCTTTTAAACTAACTTAAGTTGGGAGTAAAATTTCGAAGACTTCCAGTACATTGCAGAATGGGCCTCCACCTCAATTATTAGCTTTTTATCAAAAGGCTAATAAATAAGATACTTATAATAACAAAGGTTTTAGATGATTCCAACATTATTTTACCGATATGGAGAAATCCATGGATTTTTTTTATTATGTATTTATTTTATAATTATTTAAACAAACAAACTCAAAGGGCAATAAAGTGTCGTCGAAAATTGGAGGGTAAATTCGAGCGAATTATTTATTCGTCGCTTTGTGGAATGCGCCCTGTTGTTGCGGATTGGGAATTTACATGTGGCAGTTCGCAGAAGTCTATTGTTGGTCGCATAGAAAATATTCAAAATGTATTTTTTGATATTTAAACATTTTTTGTATCGTTTTCTTTTTATAATTTTGTAAATAAGATGAAGCGTTGAGAATGAAAAGGTTAGCCGCATCCCTGAATTGTGCAATGTGTGAAACGATGCAAGCATATTTAGCCGACAAAATATGTCTCATCGTTTAAAGAGGCGTTGTGTTGGGGGACTGCAGATCCACACCGCTCTAGCTACGGCCTAGGTACATACCCAGAGGTAGCTTGTGACATTTTTCGATTTTCTGTTTCTTTACAAAGTTAGCTTCCGATAATGGGGTTAACTACACGTTTGTTTTGAAGTTTTTTTTAGGCAAGAAGGGCTTAAGATCACTTAATACATCTATAAGTAGAACGCATGCAATGCAATAAAAGCTGAAAGATAAAACACCAAACAGTATGTTTTTGTCCACAAACATAACGTGTGCACTTACTAGCACACGTTATGTTTACTGTATGCAATAGAAGAATAGCACCAAATACTATATTTCAGTTTATCGTTCTGTTGTGTGGTTTTCAAAAAAATTGCTTGCTAGTTATGTACTGAACATATTTTAACAAAAAAAGCCTAAAACCAAATTTTAAGAGATCTAACTCTTATTCGACCCCTTTTATATATAAAAATAAATTACACTAATTTTCTCATTAAGGGGTAAAGTGCCGAATTTTTTTGTAAAGCACCTACGTCAAATGATTTTAAATAAAATTGGTTGATATATTAAAAATTCTTTTGTTATGGCTTTCTTATAAGTTTTTTCCCGATTTCAGAAAAAGTTATAAACGTAAAACCTTAAACGCTCAAAACTTCAAAATGTCACTTGACACCTTATCATTTTCAATGCTTTATTTATTATCTTCTTTGAAAAGTTAAAACAAAATTAAGTTAATATTTTCTCTTGAAATAGCTTAAAAAGATTTTTTTTGCAACTCATGTGTAAGGCCCTTTGTAGCATTTGTATTTTAAAATGCGTAAAAACATCATAAATTATCTATTAAAACTTTTTTCCTGATTCGATTAGCTGATCGCTATAACTATCCCCTAAGCCTAAAAACACACCCGATAAAGCAAACAAGAGAACATTGTTTCTTATGAGACTACACACACCAAATGAAACGAAACATAAGAACCAAAGCAAAAAAAAAAAAAATCGTGTTTCATTGCCGATAGCTGACCTGTTGTTTTTTGCAAAACAAAGTTTTGATTCCGTTATGTTGAATAACACTAATGGTGTTTTCGATTGGTAAATTCAGATTTCAAACTATAAATTGATTTTTTTCGTGGCGAATGGAATACAATAGCAATTGATTTTTTTGACTTTGTATTTGTGTAATTTCGTGTCTGTGAAACTAGAAACTAGTTCATTTAAAACTGCTTCCATTTTTGTATTTGGATTAATTTTTTAAAAATATTTTGTTTAACTTTTCACAATCGAAAAAAATTCAAAACCACATTTTTCAAGCTGACACTCTGACAGCTGAAAATTCTATTTGCATTGGTGCAATGAGGGGTAAGTCTGTTGAAAAATCAAGATTTGGAAAAATGATCTAGATTCAAAAATAAATCAATTTATTATGCCCAATGGTACACAAAAAAGGAGAAAATCAGTGTTTTGACAGATCTACATAGATGTAAAATAAATTAATTTAATTGGAAAACCAAATAAGAGGGGTTTTCTTTACTTATCCCGGATAAGCAATAGAATGGATGGAAAAGACAAAATGTTTATCCAGAATGGATAACAAAAATACTATTCGGAATACAAAAGAAAAAAAGATGATATCAATCAGCTGTTTGAAAGTTTTTGATGATGACAAAAAACAGATATCTCTATGGGAAATAGTAAAAATAAAATATTATTAATTTATTAATTAATGAAAACTCAAATTTAATTATTATTTATAATTTATTTCAATATTAAAATTATAAAAAAATGTTTGGTCATCCATTTTTTTATTTATTTTATTATTTTACTAACTTGGCTGCTGTCCTTTTTTTTTGCTTGCATATGATGGGGTTATTCCGAGAATATTCTTTCCATTCCGCGTTTTTAACATGGAATATAAAGAATGAATTCCAAACGTTCCGGAATGAATAAAGAAACAACAAAATAGTCTATTCGGAATATTCCATTGAATAGAGAAACGCAAAACTCGTATTCCGAATATTCTGGACATCCCATTGCATATACATTTCTATAGTACTATCATGAAGAGGAACATCCGGGGAGCCACCTGGTAGATTCTATAAGAATTACTATCTTGGGCTCAATTGCAAAATGTGTATAGCCTAATTGAAAACCAACAGGGAGTAGAATGCATATGCTTTAACATTTTCTAAAGTTAAAGCAAGAGAAAAGAAAATATACCTTTTTTGTGTATTTTTCTTTCCTAACATTTATTTAAAATTGGAGAATCTACCTACATACATACATATGCATGTATAAATATTTTTAAAAGAATTGTATCCCGTTCGACCTAGTTTTGGTTTTGGCATTATTATAATTATATATAGGTATGTGTGGATCAAATGTTTGTCGTGTGTTCGTTTTGTGTTAAAAAAAAAAACAAATTTTGACCTTGGTTTACTGCACTTTTCGTTTCGGCAGTAAATTTGTTTGAAAATAAATTTGCCCGCCGGTTTTTTTGACTTAAAAAAAAAATATTAAATTCAGTTTAATTGGTGCTGTAGATAAGTAATTGCATTGTGATGAGTGTAATTCAAGCAATTTTTAAATACCTACCTACCTATGAATTTAAATAAACTCTTTTTGTGTTATTAAAGTGTTGTGGCATTGAAGATAGGTAGGTATGTACTTATGTAGGTACCTTTAATAAGATATTTTAATACCTACGATGCTTGTGATTTAAATTTAGGTTCAAACCGTATTGGAGTAAAAATTAAAGAGTTAAATAAAATACTACCAACGTATAAACATTATTTATTCTTACATAACCATATTAAAGCAATAAATTTACGTTTTTCTAATATGATACCAATGTAGGTAGGTATAGGTACCTACTAACATTTAAAAAATAAATTTTATAAGATAACTTTTTCATTTTATTTTATTTAATACGTACCTATACACTCGTATCATTAGGAATGAATTATTTTTTGCATTTTTAATTGAAAAGAATGTGTAACTTTTTACTTGCGAGATACTACCTACATACATATATGGCAAGTTTTGGATTCGTAAAAAAATTTAACTCGAGATTTTGATCGAACTTTACATTACCATGAGAGAGGACACAAATGAATTGGGTCCGGCAATTCCGTCTATCTGACTGTCTGTGAGTCCACCACCTAAACGCGTGCATAGATTTTCTTCAAACTTGGTAATAATAATGTTCTTTCGGTAATAGGTATATGCCCAGTTTTTTTGCATTTTTTGAGACTAAAAATAACGGTAGATTTTATTATGCCAGAAAGGTATATCTTGAAAAAATTAGTGCATTAATGAAGGGAAAAAGTACTTTTTGGTAGTCTTTTTTTTTTTTTTTTTTTTTTTAAATGGTTATGGATCACGATTTTCTGGAACACGGCTTATTTAATTTTTTTTTAAATTTTATTATCGAGAAGCTCCCAAAAACTTAAACAGTATTGTAAACCAAAATGTTTCAACAATTTTGTTTAACTCAATATGTTTCGAAAAACACTTGATTGATTTTTTCAAAACCTCGTATTTAATAGTTGTTTGACATAACCTTGAATAGGCACTTGAACAAAAATGTTGTGCCGAAACAAAGAAACAACGGGTACCGTTGTAACACAAATGTTATAAAAAAAATTTGATAAAACAATATGTGTGCGTTCTTAGAATAGTGCAGTCCACATTTAAGAAAACAAAAAATATATTTTATCATTGATTTTTTTTTTTGTTAAATTAAACTATTATTCGGACCATCTACACACTTATATTAAAAACATTACTACTTTAAATTTGCGTTTCAAATTTTTTCCTATGTACAGACATGTTGTTGCTATTTACGTTAATGAATACATACATATTATATAATAGGTACCATGTAGGTTATCATACATTTAAATTTACATATCTTTAAAAATCACATGAATATTATGTATATTTCACCAATCATATAAGATTATGTATATGTATATAGCTACCTACCACTTAAATCCTTCAATTTTATGATATAGGTACTGTGAGTGTCAAAAGTGAGTAAAGACCCATATGATTAATTGAATAATATACAATTTAATAAAAATAAATAATCATAAATGGAATTTCAATTATATAAAACAAAGGCTTTATTTATTAGCAATAAATGAAAATAAAAATTCAGAATAGAACTAGTTTGTCAATAATAAAATATAAAAAAAACTTAATAGTTCTGGCGGTGTAGGTAAATCTTTCTTTTTACTTCACTTCAGATTGTAAGCTGTAGTTGTGTTTAAAAGCTTAACAATAGTGCAAAATTACTTTTTGATAAGTGAAATTTCTTTGGAAACGCAAAATTTTATTGTGGATTTGAAGAAAAAGGAACATCATAACCTTAAATAAAATTCCAGAAAAAAATGTTAAAAATTTACATGATCCAAATAAAAATGAAATAAAAATATCAAATAAAGTATTACATTGTGTGCATGATTCCACTGAGAATGAGAATTTAAAATTTTTGCCTAATTGCAACAAATGTCAATTCTCTAACGTTGTTGAAATACCTGATTTGTCAAATTGTATCGATCATTTTGTTCCGGATATTTTTAAAATAGAGGAAGATGCACTTCTTGAATAATTTGATATTAATGTTGGTTTAAGTCCAATGCACCGGAAAGAGATTAAAACATTAATTGAGAATAATTATCTAGACCTTTCAAATATTCCAATTTCTAACGAACAAAGATTGAAATGAAAATTCACTTAACTTCCAAAATACCAATAAGTTCACCACCTCGAAGGCTTTCATATGAAGATAGACGTATTGCCAAAGATTTGATTAGTGATCTTTTGAAAAACAAACAAATAAGACCTAGTAATTCTCCTTATGTATTTCCAATTGTCTGGTGAAAAACGAATGTCTGTTGACTATCGACCCCTTTATAAAATTATGGTGCGAGATAGTTACCCATTACCTCATATAGATGATTGTTTGGAAAGATTAGAAGGAAAGACATACTTTACAACCCTAGATCTTAAAAACGGATTTTACAATGTTAAGATTTCTGAAAATTCAATTCCGTATACAGCATTTGTTACTCCAGACGGACAGTTTGAATTTTTACAAATGCCATTTGGATTGAAAGCTGCGCCAGCAGTATTTCAGCGGTTTATTAACAACATATTACACTCAATTATCGAAGAAGGTGTGGTTGTTATATACATGGATGATATTACAATTGCAACCAAAACCATTGAAGAACATTTAGACGTACTCCAAAGATTACTTCGACGACTTGCTGAATTTCGACTTGAACTGAAATTTAAGAAGTGTCGATTTTGCTACAACGAAATTTATTTCTTAGGATTTCAAATAAATAAGAAAGGGATCCATCCTAACAATGGACACATAGAAAAAATTAAGAATTTCCCTATTCCAAAAACGAAAGATCAACTCCAAAAATGTTTAGGATTATTTTCATATTTCCGTCAATTTGTCCCTTCGTTTTCACATATTGCTATGCAATTTCGAAACCTTAAACCAAATGCTAAATTTGTATTCGATGAATTATGTCTTTTGGCATTTTCTACCTTAAAAGATAAATTAACGCCACTTGTTTTAGCATTGTATAGCCCGAAACATGACACAGAATTGCATTGTGATGCAAGCACTAAAGGGTTTTGGAGGAATATTAATGCAAAAACAGGAAGATAATAAATTTCATACCATGATATATTTTTCACAACGTACCTCTTATTCTGAATCTCGATTTCACAGTTTTGAATTAGAAACTCTAGCTATAATACGAGTATACTCACTACGAAAGTTTCGTGTCTATATAGAAGGTATTCCATTTAAAATTATAACGGATTGTAACTCCCCTACGATGACTTTGAATCGCAAAAGTGTAAATGTTCGAATAGCCCGTTGGGTATTTCAGCTTGAGAATTATAACTACACCATTCAGCATCGAAGTGGTCTGTTAATGGGTCATGTTGATGCTTTAAGTAGATATCCAGTAACATGCGTTCAGAGTCACAAAGACGTTAAACAAGTAATTAAAGTTGTTGATGCAGATGATGTACATATGCAATTACAAATAACCCAAAGTAGAAACGAAAATATAGTTGAATTACGAGAAATGTTAGAAATAGGAGAAGTTCCAAATTTTGTGCTTGATGATGGTTTAGTTTATAGAAAATTAGAAAATGGAAATCTGTTGTTATATGTACCAAAAGAAATGGAATTGCAAATTATAAGAGTGGCACATGAAAAAAATTGTCATATGGTTGTTGTCTTGAACAAATTAAAATGCATTATTGGTTCCCAGGTATGAGAGACAAAATTGAAAAGTATATTCAAAATTGTATTCAGTGTTTAACGTATTCTGTGCCACAACATAGTTCGAATCGTACTCTCCACCAAATTCAAAAGAAACCTTTTCCATTCGATACTCTTCATGTAGATCATTTTGGCCCTCTTCCGTCAATTATTTCTAGAGAAAACACATTTTGGTTATAGGAGATGCTTTTATAAAATATGTCAAACTTTATCCCGTAAATTCAACAAGTACTAAAGAAGTGTGTGTTTGTCTAGATAAGTATTTTGAATATTATAGTCGACCTCGTCGAATCATAAGTGATGGTGATTTCATGATTTTATTTTTCATGTTGATATTGTTATTATTATTGTTGTTTTTTTGTTAAATGGGTTTCTTGGTCGATACGATTAATATAGTCAGGATGGCCGAGTTCTAAGAGTACTTGGTACAACTATACTTTATATTTTACTTTTACTTTGTTAAATACTTTAGTATTTATTATTTTTGTTGTCATTAAATTAATAATTAAAAATCATTCAATAATAATAATTCAAAAAAATAAGATTGTTTTAAGAAATTAATATTTTATAATAAAAAAATCATCCTAACAAAAGAAAGTATAAAGCTTCTTGTGCCTTCTTTTGAAACTATCCGCAATGTTGACAAAAGTAAATATCTGCTCCAAAGCCGATTGGTTTTTTCTAAAACCGGCTTAAAACGTGTTTAAACTTGGTATATAGAGTTTTTTAGGTATTGTACAGAGGGGAAATTGAAAATTTTTTTTAGCTCAAAAAATAACGGTACCTGCCATATAACCGTTACGTTAAAGCCTATTTCTCGGAAACGGCTCTAACAATTTTGATTCAAAAAATCAGTGCAACTTTTTAGGTACGACCGATCATATGATTGAAATTTTTTTTAATGTCTAAAAACGGTACTTTCAATAGAACCGTTTTATTTGCTTTCGACTATCTCGTAAATGGCTTAACCGATTCTTTCGAAATTTCACACATGCATATATACATATGTTTAGGTTACCCAAATTATACTGCGTGCCAATATTTTTAATTAATATTTTTTTGTATTTTTAAAAGCATTTTTAAGAAAAAGATTTATATTTTGAAAACTGCTCATTAAATTTTTTTTTCAAAAATCAGTGTAATCTGTATTTGCTGAATATCTATGAATTGGCGTTTTTGATTTTTTTTTTTGAAAAATGTTTGCAAAAAGTTTTTAAATAAAATGCACGATTGGATCGTACGAACTTGCTCGTGTAGCTAACAACTTATAACCATTGACATTTAGCTAGTTAGGTGAAGTTATCCTATGCAGGTTTAAAGCCTATGTAAGTAAGTTTAACTTGATTCTTAGTATAATGAATTGTGGAATAGATGATTCAAGGAATAGTTACATAGGTACCTACCTACAAATGTATATTTAAATCTAAGTTATGGATTTTAATTATGTAAGTAAGGAGGGCAAAATGTATCTACATATATATACTTATTGATGGAACCTAAGTATGTAAACATGGGGTTTTCCAATAAGAGGTGTTATTTTGATATTAAAAAAAAAGAAATGCGTTGTTGAAGCGTGTATCGTTCCATTTTTATTAATAGCGTAGTTTCTACTTGTCAAATGTCAAAAAATGACAGCTTCAAAAGTGACAGCTACCGAAATAGCGGGCTATTCAAAATAACAACTCTTATTGGAAAACCCCTGGAAAACCCTTGGGTTTTCCAATAAGAGGTGTTATTTTGATATTCAAATAAAAGAACTGCGTTGTTGAAGCGTGTATCGTTCCATTTTTATTAATAGCGTAGTTTCTACTTGTCAAATGTCAAAAAATGACAGCTTCAGAAGTGACAGCTACCGAATTAGCGGGCTATTCAAAATAACACCTCTTATTGGAAAACCCCTTACATTCATATAATAATGAAAATGAAGGATGTAGGTGGGTAGGTAGCTATATACATACAACTTCATAATTTAGATGCAATATGCATACATGTGATTTTTAAAGTACATATGTATATATAAATGTATGAGGGCCTACATTGTATTTAGTATTCAGTGACATACGCAAAAAATCGTAAAAAGGGAATAATAATAAGGTAGAAATAAATGGATTATACACATACTTAAATGTTTTTATATTGCTTACTCGTTATATTTTGAGGGAAAACAAAGACGCCATTTGAAATCATGGATGAAAAAAAAATCAAAAATCGTTGGAGCGGTTTTTTAATAAATAATTTTTTATGTATAAAATTTTGAAAACATTTTTAGAAAAAAAAAAAATTTAAACGCAATTTTGAAGATTTTATTAATATACATATAAATGGTTTTTGAAAAATCGATTATTCAAAAAAAAATTTTATTTATTTCTTAAAAAATCGAAAAACTTTTTTTTTGGAAAATTTGAGAACGCAGTCTTATTAACAATTTTAGTGAGCATTTGCATAAAAAAAATACTTTTAATCGGTTTATCCAATATTGAGAAAGTCGAAAATATGAAAAGTGGTTCTATGGGAATTAGCGTTAATAAATGCGCAAAAAAATATTTTTATACTTAAAGGTGAACTGTTAAGAATACACACATTTTTTTATAAAAATTCTTGGAGCCGTTATCAACAAAAATACATTTTTTTCTTAATAGTTTTTTAACATTTGTATGGGAGGTACCGTTGTTTTTTTATTTTAGAACAATAGTTTTTTTTAATATTCAAGATAATGTCTAAAAAACCACCAAATACGAAGTTTTGAAAAAATCTATTGAGACGTTTTCGAAAAAAAAATTTTTTGAAACTTTTTAGTATACAATAGTGTTTAAATTCTCTGGGAGCTTCTGCGTAAAAAAAATCAAAATAACCGTTTCCGAGAAAATAGAAAACCAAAAAAGTGGTTCTACTAGAGGTACCAAAAATAACCATTTTTTTCCAAAAAAAAAATTATCAAAAGGTACCCTTATCCTTCGTTCATGAACTGATTTTTTTTTTATAAAAATCGTTGGAGCCATTTTTGAGAAAAATAAGATTTTTGTGTTGGCCAAAAAAAAAAAATGTATGGGAGCTACTGTTATATGTCGTCTTAGAAAAATATGAAAAAATGTGTGGCATATTACCGAAAAAACAATATGTACCAACTTTGAAGCAAATCTATCAAAGCGTTTAGGCTGTAGACTCGAGGTCAGACAGACAAAATGACAGATGTTATTTGTCGTCTTAACAAAATATGAAAAATGTGTGAGCATATTACCGAAAAAACAGACAGACAGACAGACGGAATTGAGGGACCCACTTTTTTAGTGTTCTCTATGATCGTAATGTCTTGTTTGATTGTTAAAATTTTTTTTTTACGAATACATAACTTGCTTTATAGTACCTATAATCGCAAGTAAAAAAATTAAACAAATCTTTTATATATAAAAAATTAAGTAAAAAACGACTTCAAAAATATATTTAGATTTTTAATAAAAATCTTTTGCATAAAATGCGATCGAACATGAGAGCATGTTCTTGCGATCCAGTCGTGCATTTTATTTTTGTAAAAATTGTCTCGCCGGCTTGAGCAGTGCTGACTGTTAGTGCCAGTTGCAGCACCGAGGACTGCGACACCATTACGAGTTCTACATCCTAACCTCTGTCAAACCAAAGATAAAAGTTAAACTCCTTAATATTATATACATTGTTCTCTTTCTTTTACTTTTAATGAAAATTATTTAAGAAGCCAGAAAAACGTATATCAGCCATCTGCATATACGCATTAATTGTCGGCTGTAAGTTTTGTATGAAAATAAGAATTATTAAGGCATCGAGCAAAGATAAAAAATAATTTTATTTAAAATAATCTAAACCTGAAGACAAAGTAAGTTAATTAATTAAATAAAAGATTTTTTATAAGACAGGCTTACAGATCAGTAATTTCCGAATGTAAATAAAACTATTTCATTCTTTCTCGACGACGTTTCGTTGGGGTTTTCCAACTTTTTCAAGAGACTGGTTTATTAAACTGTAAAAAATTCCATTATACCTACAATTATTTTTTCTTTTTGAACAATTTTGCTTACTTTTACATTAGTGGTATAATTTATATTTAGACATCACTTTTACGTTGAACATTAATTACAATGAAGAAAATAAATAAATAAATAAATATGTACGTTAAGCACTAAACAATAAAACAGATAAGAACTTAAATGCAAATATCACAGAACTTTTTTTATGGCCACACTGTAATTTGACTTTATGTTGTCTTCACAAATAAGCCATAATAAAGATTGGAAACCTTCGTACGTTTCACCCTCCAAAACCCATTTGTTTACATTGTTGTATTTGTAGCATTGAAACTCTATCCATGAATAGATGGGAAATCGAAAAGCAAAACAAAAACAAATTACTAGGGCTCTGTTGTCTATGTGTCTATAGGAAGAGGAACAGAAAAGATTCTTGTGTGCGTTTCTATCAATGTGTCTTTTGGAAGAGGAACAGAAATGTTACTTGTGTGCGTGTTTCAGCTTGTAGGCAAATGTCAAATGAAAGCAGAGGTTTCCGGTCTTTGCATTATTAGTTTATGGTTGTCTTTGTCTTCTTTCGTATTCATTGCTTTCGTCAGTTTTTCTTGTATCCTCAAGCTTTCTATCGTGTACCTTGTATTTTCTCTTTTTTCTTTGTCTAATATTTTGACATTATCAAAATCAGCTGTATGCTGTGTATCATTTATGTGTTGCGCTAAGCCTGTTGTTGTTTTGTTCTTCTTATATGTGCTTTATGTTCGGCTATCCTCACTCCAAGCGCCCTTTTCGTCGTTCCTATATACACAAGATCACAATTGTCATTTGCATTACCTAAACATCCAATTTGGTAGACCACATTGTATTGTTGTTCCTTTTCAATTGGTGTTTTTGTGTTTGAGAAAAGCTTTCTTAACGCGCAGTTTGCATTGTCTAATCTCATTTTGGTGGTGTCTTGCTTGACGACTTCGTGAAGAATTTTGCAGTGTTTTAATTTTGGTATATAGGGAATACTGAAAAATGCTTTGGAGTTGCCAGCTTCAATTTCTGTTGTAGATTTTTTGTTTTTTTTTAAATTATTTATATTTTAATTAATTTTGTTGTTTATTATTTTATTTATTATGTAGCAGGGATAATTGTTCATTTTAAGTAGATAGATAGATAGATAGATAGATTGTTTTTATTCTGTATTAAATATTAGTAACAAAATTATGTACATACAATATAGCATGGCATTTGCCGTCTGCCAGATTGACCATTATAGCTTTTGATTACAAATTTATAAGCCAATTTAAGTATTAATTCAGTTTCAAAAATTTTCACTTAAAATTCTATTTCTATACACTAGTGCAATTTTACAAAATTTGTACATTTTGGGTACATTCATTTCATTTAAGTATCCTAAAATCACCTCTTCGGATAAAAAATCTTTACCAAATATATGTCTTCGTGTTTCCCTTAGTATTGGACATCTACCAAGAAAATGAAAAATATCTTCTCTCTCATCCATATTACATATTTCACAAAGGATAGGTAAATCCTCACGATGCGGTACGTAATTAATATTCAGTAATTCACCTCTCATCCTGAACATGGTTGATATTTCTTCAATGGAGTGGTTATCTCTAAAATAATTTTTTTCGTTCAAATTATGGTTCAGTTTACTGTAGATCATTCTGTGCATTGAATCTGCTGCTTCCTCCGCATACCTTACTCTTATACGGTCATCTAAATCTGAGATCAGTTTGTATAGTGCTGGTTTCCATGAGTTCAAGTCATTAAGATTTAATTCTACATTAGCTTCTTGGGCCAGATCGAGCCAATCCTTAAACCATCCAGATCTGCTACGTATTGCTTGAAGAGCAGCTTTTTTTGGTAGGCGAAAATCCGGCATATTCAATACCTTAATGATGTAATCAACATTCAATTTTAATGTTTTAATAAACATTGGAGAGATGCCCGACTCTAACATTACCATGTAATTTGGCGCATTTTGGGGAAGTCGAAATATGCGCTTCAAATAAAATCTAAGTAATTTTTCAACAGTTTCGTATTTTTTTGCACCCCATACTTGGGCCGCATACAACAATGTGGATTGGGACACCGATTCAAACACTTTGTATTTAACACTATGTGATATATGCCTGTTACTAAAGATATTCTTCCATGCGGTATTAATTGCAGTTTTCGCCTTCGCTAATTTTTCAGAGAGATGTTTTTCCATACTCAAGTTCTTTGTTATGTAGACACCAAGATATTTATAATCCTTAACAACTTCGACAGATCCATTGTTGTAAGTCCATTGTTCTCTTGAGCTCAATCTACCACCGCCACCCTTGAATATCATGATCTTCGACTTTTCCAGGTTAACTACTAGTTTCCATAACGTACAATATGCGCTTAATTTGTTAATCATTAGTTGAAGTGATTCTGGCGAGTATGCGAGCATAACAATATCATCTGCAAAAAGTAGAGCTTTGATGAGGATTCCAGCATATTCAATACCTCCTGGTAGAATACCGATAATGTCCTCAATAAAGAGTGAGAATAAACTTGGGCTGAGCGTGCATCCTTGTCTAACACCTGTTCTAGTTTGAAACCATTCGGATATATCTTCACCATCCCACACTGCTGCTGTGGTATCCATGTATAAGTTCTGTAGAACACGGCCAAACTTAAGTGTCATTCCCAAACCAAACAATTTGAACATTAGGGCATTTCTGTCTATCGTATCGAATGCAGCTTTAAAGTCCACAAAAAACACGTATAGTTTTTTATTTTTTGCCAAGAACGAATCAGCTATGCTTTTTAGAAGTAAGATATGGTCTATTGTTGAGTATCCTGGTCTAAAACCCGCTTGAAATTCGCTTATTAATCTTTTTGCATCTATCCATGATCTGAGTCGATTTTGAAGAATTGATGTAAATATTTTGTATGAGGCGTTTAAGAATGAGATTCCTCTGTAATTTGCTGGATCCATTGTGTTTCCTTTTTTAAGTATCGGAAAAATGAGTGCTTCTTTAAATTCTTGTGGTATGTTTCCATGTTCAAGTATATTGTTAAATACTTCTGTTAGGTTTTTGATGAGTTCTTCTGTGCCATACTTATAGAATTCCGATGGTATCCTATCTGATCCAGCCGCTTTTCCATCTTTGAGACCGTTTACCGCTACCCAAACTTCTTCCACACAAATTGGACTATCTAGTGCGTCTTCATAAAAACCGGGTTGAGCATATTGAATAGTATGGGCACCTAGTGCATCGTGATTCAGTAGCTGTGAAAAATGTGTCATCAAGGTATTAGAACTAAGATTTCGATTTATAACGTAATGTTTCCCATTAAGTTTTTGTACTTGCTTCCACAAATCTCTCGTGTTGGTTTTGACTTTACGCTCATAAAATGTTTTTTTCTTTTCTTTACAAAGGATTTTAAACTTACGATTGTACCGAATATACAACAATTTTGCTGCATTTTCATTGGTTCTCCTAAATTGATTTAGCCAAGCATAAGATACATATCTTGCCATCATGCACTCTTTATCAAACCATGATTCTTTGAATACTCCAACTCCTTTAGAATGGTAAGAACTCGGACACGCTTTCTTTATGCAATCATCAATGCCATTCAATTGCTCATTTTCGTTCTCCATCAAATATACATCCAGCTGCCTTCTGTACAATGAAGCCACTGATTCACTCCAATGCAGTCTAGGCATGAGCTTAAGATCAATTCTTTCTTGATTTTCAGTACCATTACATTTGAAAGACACAACAATCGGCATGTGGTCTGAATAAGGAACTTGTTGTACCTCGAAATCGGTGATAATATAATTCCATTTGCCCCTTACAAGACTGTAATCAATAACGGAGCTACCCTGTTTACCAATAAATGTATATTCGCCGAGCTCGTCACTATCGCTAGTACCGTTTTGGATTCGAAGTCCGATTGAGTCGCATAGTTGCAGTACCTTATTTCCCCTTGCGTTCTTTATTTGATCCTTGGATTTTCGAAAGTGTCCTTCACGCTCATTTTCAATTCCTTCTTCGTTTCCTACTCTCGCATTAAGATCACCAATAAGCAGCAGATTCATGGTTGGATCACACGTAACAAACTCTTTTATTTTATCGAAGTCCATATCCCAGTTGTTGCAGTTTACGTATGTTGGTATACTACGAAATCTGTCTTTACAAATTTCTATGTCCACACAGGTTATGTCTCCAAAGCATTTAAATTCACAATGGTTACTATTAAAATCCTTTTTAATTCCGAAAATACACCCTCCACTCGCTCTTCCTCTCGCATGTGTTCTTATTGCCGGTATAATATTAAGTTTATAATTTTTAAATTTGTTTTCGTAAAACATTAAATTATTTTCTGATAAAAAAGTTTCATACAAAAATATTAGTTCAAATTTAATTATATAAGTATAAAAATCATTAAATAATCCCTTATTACTAAGACCGGAAACGTTATATGACAAGATTTTACATTTTAAATTACAATTAATAGCATTAGTATTTTGTTTCTTAGGCCTTTTTAGCAATTAGACGGACAGACGGCATTACAATTAAAAATATGGTTGAGAATTTACATAAACAGTTTGAGAACTTATTTGAGAAGCACTGTGTTCGATCATTTGATTGCGAGCAGGAACATGAACAGAGCTAGTTAAGCTGTCAATGTCACCAATGATGTGACGTAACACTGACATTCCGCACTCCTTTCCACATTTTAATTTGTTCTCGGTGTCATAATAAAATGATTTTCCGTCTACGATTAATCTTTGATCACGGACTTGTGTTTTTATATTTTTATTTTTTGCGCGAATCTCTTTATTTAAAGCTACCAGTTTTCTTCTTCGTGCTCGTATAGCTGCCGGCAAATCTCGATGTAAATAAATTCCTTTTCCGCGCAGTAAAACCGTAGATTTCAACAATCGACCCACATCCTCTCGTCGCTGCATCTTAACGATGACATTTGCCACATTATTATTTGTTTTTAAGTGTCTTGATGTTGCAATAATATTTCTGTCATCAGATTTCAGAAGTTCCATGCAACATTCCTTCGCTTTCTCGTTGGCATCATCGCCTATTTGTATCGGAATATGCACCACAACATTCTTCTCATTGGCATTCATTTCTAGGCGCTCCACTTGCCGTTCCAATGAATTACAGCGAGATTCGAAATGATTCAGTTGTACTTGCAGGTCGGAGTTGTTCTTTAGCAAATTTTGGATCTCTTTATGAATTCCCTCTAGATCTGCTTTTGTTGGCATGTCCTTCAGTTTGGTGTCTAACAATTTGGAGATGCTTTCTTCAATCATGCGCTTAAGATCCATAACTTCCATTGTTCCAACTTCATTTTTTTCAATTGGTACCGGGTTTGCATCTCTTGGTGATTCGATAGAAATGTCTTTGTGAGGCCTTTTTGATGTTTGTGTAGCGTAATTAGTTGGCGGTGTACTCTCAATTTTGTTAGTACTTATATATATAATTTTACGTGCGGTATATATTACAAACCTTTTTAATCTATTTTTTGAAGTGCAAATAAACGACTCCAAAATTTTAATTTGTTTCGACAATATAAATAACAAGGAAGCTATTGCACACTTTTTTTTAAATTAATACCCAAATTAAATCAATTAAATTGCAAAAATTTTAACAAGTGATCGTAGAACTGAACTTAATACAACAAAACCAGGGTTGCCAATCATTTTAAGTATATTTTTTATTTTTAATATATTTCCTTCGCGAAATTGTTTATCGCTTATATCGATAACTTTGTTAGTGAAGTTTGTTGCCGTGTTAATTTTTTGGCTCATCGGTTGTGTTGAATGAAAATTCATCATTCGGCCAGAAGATGTTTCCTTAGAGAACCAGTCAATAATTATTTTGTTGGCTTGTCGATGAAGTTTTGTGTCCAGATAAGGTAAGCACTTATTGTGCTCTATTTCAATCGTGAATTGTAACTTCTTGTGATAATTATTTAGTGTTGCTAATATAATGTCTATATTCCGATTTTTTATTATTGCGAAAATGTCATCTACGTATTTCACAATCAATTTTATATTTGTGTTTGTTTTCTTTAAATCGTCTAAGGTATTATCAAGTACGATGTCAGCGATGGTAGGGGAAAGTTGGTTTCCCATAGGCATTCCAAACGTTTGAAAATAGATCTTGCCTTCAAATTTGAAATAATTATTATCGCTCAAACAGAATTCTAATATTTTTAAGTATTGTGGTTTTGGAATTTGTGTTGATAATTTTATAGTATCTCATTGTTTCGTTATATTTTTGATAGCTAAATATGTGGGAATGTTGGTGAAAAGGGATATCGCATCGAACGAAACGAGTATATCATCTTCTTCCAAAATTATATCATTCAATTTTTCTTTTAGCTGATAGGAGTTTTTGATATTATAGTTGGGTGAGATAATATACTTCAAAGTTTCACCAATATGTTTGGAAAGCTGGTAGCACGGAACATTAAATTAAGATGAAATAGGTCTCAAAGGGAGATCAGGTTTATGTATTTTTGGTAAGCCATATAACCGTGGTGGTAAAGTTGCTGAACAATAAAGTTTTGTTTTAAGTTTAGCATCAATATATTTTTGTTTTAATAAATCATTCACCATGCTGTTGTTCTTTTTTTGTAATTCTGTTGTTGGATCTATTCTCGTCGTTTTATATGTATTTCTATCGTCTAATATTGTATGCATTTTACTTGTGTAGTCTGATTTATACATAACAACTGTTTTATTACCTTTATCAGCGTTTGTTATTATTGTTTTATTTTTATGCTTTTTTATTACTTTTTGTGTTATTTAAAAAATTTTAAGAATACATTTTTCTTTGGTATTATTAGACATTTTTCTATGAAAAGTGGTTATATTATTTGCAATTTTCAATCTGGCAACATCTTTATCTTTTTCTTCTTGAATTCTTTGTATACATTGTTCAACGTCAGCGATAACATGTTTGGGCAAGAAGTTGTTTTTTGTTATTGGTATTGCAAATTTTTTTCCTAGCGAAAGTAACCATTTGCTTTCTACTGGAAATTCAATACTCGTCTTGTTAACAAACCAACTCTCGTTGAAGATGAATCCTATTTCCCTTATGTTTTCGTCTTTAAGTTTATCAAGCTTACTTGAGTGTGTCAATTTTGTTTGTGATGCAATTAAGTTGTACATAAGTATGTTTTTGCTTAAGAACAAATAAGCTATATTCTTCATAATTAAGTGTGGTTCTCATTTTACTGTCTGCATGAAAGATGTTATTGCTTATTGTTTTTATATTTATGTGCGTTGGTTTGATTTCTAATTTTAATATTTTGTGTAAGAATATGTTATTTATTTTATTAAACTTAGTTTTAACTGTGTCCGATGTAAAAAGTTCTATTGTTTTTGAACTGGTGTTGGATAAATGTTTGGGTATCATTCCGTAATCCTTGCATGCAAGTAGGAAATGTAGTCGTTCTCTTTGTTTGGCTAAGCTCTTTTTTGTCTGCAGTAGTGCTTAAGTGTAATTGTAATTTCCGTGTTGTATTTGTATTTAATGAGTTCAAAGAAGTTTTTCATTGTAGTAGAATCTAAATACCATCACAAAGACCTTGTACATTTTCAACTAATTATTAAAGTAAGTAAATGTTTGTTTAAAGTTATAAATATGTAAAAACAAAGAATTTATTTGCAATTTCAGAAAATTTGTAGTACTCAATTCAATATTCAATAATCAATATTCAATAATCAATATTATAATCAAAATTCATTGGTTTTCTTTGAAGAATAAAATGGTTTTCTTTGAAGATAAAGAAACTAATTAGTTTCTTTGAAGAATAACGATAAAGATACTAAAAAATTTAATTGTTTCTGGAAGCAACAATATTTCTACAAATTTCTTTTAAGTATTGTAAAAGACACCGAGATGTCCCTGGCCAATGGAAAAACTCCAAGGATACGAAGGAGCTGTCGAATTGCAAGGATTCGCAGTTTGAATAAGGATAAATGCAATTGCAATCCTTGTAATGTTCCAAAAGATGGCGATGATATGGTACAATGCAACAAATGCAGTTTGTGGTACCATTTCAAGTGCGTTAACGTGACGGCAGATATAGAACATTGTATTGGATGTGTGCGGACTGCAAAGAAACGAGAAGTGGCAATAAAACGCAATCCATCAGTTCAAAGAAAACTGCATCAACGACAAGTCAACGCCGAATCGACTTCGAACTTCAAATGTTGTACAGAACAACAAAGAGTCATGGAACAGACTCACGCAGAACATCAAAGAGTCCTGGAACAGAGACGCGCAGAACATCAAAGAGTCCTGGAACAGAGACGCGCAGAACATCAAAAGCAAGTCGATGAGGAATACTTACAAAAAAATACGATTTGGAATTAGAAAAGCAAAACTGTTTGGATTGTTAACCAAGAAGTGCACCAATATAGAGTGCAAAACGAGTTGAAGAATGGGTTGAAAGTAGACAAGAGATCATCGAACAGCAAAATGCATATAGAGTTACATTGCAAGCAACTCGACCAAATTATCGTCTGGGAGTCGAAGCCCATTCTTCTTACATTGCAAAACAAAATCCACGACAGACAGCATTTAATTCAGCACAGATGTTGTGCAAATAAGTGCACACCTAAGACATGACCTACTGAGTCAACTGCTGTCGAAATACCTATTAATCGTCGACAGCAGTTTTCCGTTACACATAATGTGACGAAATGACTCAGTACAAAGCCCTACTTCCAAAATGCAACTCTTCAGTAGGTCAAAGCTGAGTAATGCATTTTGGAAATCATCATAGGTAGGTTCCAGGTAGGTTTCTTGAACTTCGAATGAGTCGAACAGAAAACACCAACCGAGGTATTTCAGTCTTTTAACATTATTGGCGCGGCCAGTTAACCGTTTTAAAAATCTTATATTTTTCATCGCTCATCAGCTTTCAAGGTCGTATGCTTTGACATCCATACACAAAGTAAAAACAATAAAAAAATAAAACATTTCAAATTGTATTTGGGAATTTAAAATAAGCTTAAAAAAAAGCGTAAGGTGTAACCAAGAAAAAAACCGTCAGTTTTGTGTGACCTTATTAAAAAAAACAGTTGACAGCTAGCGCGACACGACTGTCATCCACTAAACAAAAAAAAAGAAGAAAAGAACACCAGTAAGCAGGTAAGTATTAATTTTCATTATTCTATTTGTGATTTTTGTTTATCTCTAGATACCTATAATACCCAAATTTAAATTGTTTTGTTGCGTTTGTTTTTATTTGTAGTTCTGTTTATTGGCATAGGTTAAGAATGCTGATTAAAGTTTTTGTTTTTGTCTGAATTGATTATATACATACATATGTATATCTGTATTCTGGGCTGATTAGGTTGTTGTTATAGGTTGGCTCCAATTTTTTGTTGTTTGTTCTTCTTGGTTGACCAAAACATACAAATAAAATCGTGAAAATTTTATGGCAACAACAGACGAAAGGTCTAAAACGCAATTGATAGAAGAAATTCATCAATTGAGAAAAATATTGAAAGACCAAGGTGAGGAAATACAAAATTTCAACCACAATCTATTGCGTGAACTTAAGGCTATCACACCAAAGGGAAGTATACTCCCTCCTTTACTCACAATTAAGTTTGCAGTGGAGTAAATTCGCCAGGCTTGACACTACATACTCTATTCTGACTGAGTATTCATAGGCAGTCCAATAGCTCCAGGATAAATAAAAAAGAGATATCCGGAAAGGAAATTTCAAGACTAAACCTTGAAATCGAAATACTCCCGTCTGACCTCACCAACGCACAAACAGTGAGCTTAAAGCTTCCCGGAAAAGTAAGCTAATAAAGGGAACACAACTAGTAAAGTTAAAAGGGTTGGAATTAGGCTGTATTTCTAAAATAGATCGGTTAAAAAATAAATTAAAAAACCAGAAGGGACAAATTGCTTCGTTACAAACTCTAGTTATTTATAATACAAGAAGACCAACAAGTCATGTCGCACGATCGTTAAAATTGTCACACAACTGGGGCAAGAACTCCCAACTTGTCGAGTCAAGTTTACGAGGTTTTAAAAGCTTGCTCCTTAGGACTGAAATGTATTGACACGCCACTGGTGGTGGATGCGTTTGAGCTGTTAAGGTCGAACAAGCCAAATTCCTTGAAATAATTGGAAAATCTTATCAAGGGCACATATCTGACTTTGTTGTCTCTAGTTTTAAGATGGGTCTATTGCATTCATCCTTGCGTCAATGTATGCTGACTGTCAGTGGAGACGATCTGCAGACACTGGCAGATACGGTGCCAAAAACATCACATCTTGTCCATCCTCAATATTTAAATAATCCTTTGTTCTACACTTCCCAACCTTCTAACAAATCGAATAACCAAATGAGTGTCAACGCACCACAACCCCAGCTACATCTACAACTGGAGTACAGTATCTCTAAACTTCTTTCAACTCTAAAAATAGCTACCGATTTAACGATGAAAAAAAATGTTCAATTAAAAATATTTGCATTTAATTTAACGATATTTTTCATCTGGAAGTGGATCCTTTAACGCATACGGACATTTTGTCACATAAGATCCCAAACAAAACCGATTAGGTACCAATTAACCAAAAGCAGTATCGTCTACCTCAAATAGCTAGGGATGAGATACATAATCAGGTAAAGGAAATGCTACACGATAAAGTGATCTCACCGAGCAAGTCACCATGGATTTCCCCACTTTTGGTCGTACCAAAGAAACCAGGTCCAGATGGCAAAAAAAGATGGCGAGTCGTGGTAGATTTTATAAAGCTGAACGAGGCTACGATTAAGGACGCGTTTCCTCTGCCAAGAATAGAAGATATTCTTGACCAGCTATGAAACTGCCGCTACTTCTCTACGCTAGTGGTTACCACCAAGTGCTGATTGATCGATAAGCAGGACCGAAGAAAAACAGCTTTCAGCACAGGGCTGGGACATTATAAATTAAATAGAATACCGTTTAGCTTAACAGGTGCTTCGGCGACTTTCCAGAGAATACTGAACTACATATCTAACTACGGGTCTTCAGGGAATAGACTGTTTTGTCTACTTGGATGACATTATTATATACAGTAAAAATTTGGAGGAACATTGTAATAAGTTGGTGCGAATTTTTTCAAAGTTAAGGGAGTACGAACTCAAACTTAACACCGAAAATGCAATTTTTTGTGTAAGGGGGTCGTCTATTTGTGTCATATTTGCTCTGACTCTGGTGAAACTCCAGACCCATTAAAAACAAGTTGCGTGTCCCAAAAAATATAAAAGAAGTTCAATCCTTTTTAGGATTCGCGAGCTATTACAGAAAGTTTATCGCCAATTTTACCCTGTTAGCTTCCCCAATTAACCGTTTATTAAGAAAAGATGAGAAATTTAAGTGGACCCAGGTACATCATTGGAACAGTTGAAAGAAGCCATTACGACACCGCTAGTCTTAATTTATCCAGATTTTTCAAACCATTTTATCTTGACAACTGATGCGATTAACGAGGCTTTGGGTGCCGTGCTAATACAGGGTGAAATCGGTAAGGATAAACCTATACCATATGCAAGTCGCTCCTTAAACTCTGCTGAAAAGAACTTTTCAGCAATAGAAAAGGAACTTCTAGCTATTGTTTGGGCTGCAAACAAATTTCGTACGTATCTGTTAGGTCGTTCTACAGACCATCAGCCACTCAAAGGGGTTTTGCATGTGAATGATCCTACTTCCCGTTTGGTAAGATTCCACCATAAGATTTCGGAGTATGATTACAAAATCGAATACAAACCCGGCAAGGTGAACACAAACGCGGACGCGTTGAGCCGTATACCCCAAGAAAATGTAGGAGAGAAATGTCTGGCAGTCACACGGGCGCAAACATGTAAAAACGTCGCCGGTACTTCCGTTTCAACCTCGGAAACTTCGATTGGTCTACAAAACTTTGTCCACTGCGAATGATATACCAGGATAATAAATCACCTCAAGGTGAAAATACTCGTATGCTCCCAAACACTAAAATTGCTCAAGCTATCGAGTTCTTAACAGATAAAAACCGGAAGTTTTGGTAGAATTCTAAAAGCTCAGCCCAAAATCTTTTATTTATCGACGACATTTGTACCATACTTGTACGCTTATTAAACTCAATAGCCTGACTGTTCAAATGTAGCACATACAGCGGCGGTAAAAAAATAGCACCATTGCGAGAACCAGATTTCGTTTCAAAATTAAGCTTAAGCCAATATTTTGAGGGGCATTTTGAATAAAATCCAAAAATTCACATTTAAAAAAGAATTCCAACTTTTATTCATCAACCTATTAAAAATTTTTTTTTCGAACTCAAATAAAAAAGGTAAAAAAAGGCACCGATGCTTCATCACACAACTAAAAACTAAAACATGATTAAAATAAAAATTCCTTTTTCTATGATTTTATTCTTTAGGGGTAGTCCAGCAAAATTAGTCTTTCGTTGAATAGCCTTTGTTGGCTATTACTTCACAACGTCTGGCCATTTAATTTACCAAATTTTGGCACCTTTCTACCGGAATATTCTCCCAGGAGATCTCTACTTCATCCCACAGTTCTGTGTTACTAGTCGGTTTGGTTTCAGAGACTACTTTCCTCACGTCAGCCCACAGATTTTCAATCAGATTTAGGTCAGACGATTGCGCTGGTCACTCAATCCCATTAATTGAATGATCTCCGAGCCATTTTTTAGCCTTCCTACTGGTGTGCTTGGGGTCATTGTCCTGTTGGTAGACCCACAAAAGGGGCATCTCTTCCTCTACATAAGGGAGCATAGCATTTTCGAGTATATTAACGTAAACGCGTTGATCCATGATGGGTATAATCCCATATCTGGGCCAACTCTATAGTAGGAAAAACAAGCCCACACCATTATGTTTGAACTTTCGTGCTTAAATACTTTATATGTGTATTTGGGATTATATTCCGCTTTCTGAGGTCTTCTCACATAGGAACGAGGTCCTTTACCGCCAAACAATACGATTTTACTTTCATCTGTTCATAGAACGTTACGCCATTTCTCTATTAGCAAATTCAAATGCTGTCTTGCAAATATTAAACGCTTTTTAGCATGTTTTGCAGTTAAAAGAGGGACCTTTCTGGGACTACAAGCAGTTAAATTATGTTCCCTCAATCTGTGGCGAACGGTTTCCACGCAAACTGTAATATTCAGCTTTCTTTTTAGATCAGTTGCAGGCTTAAAGCGATTTGTATGGCTTTTTCGGACTAGGCGCCTGATGAGAGTTGTCGTCATAAAAGGTTTTCGTCCACGAGATTCGGTTGTAGGTTTGTATATTATTGCATTTCGAATCATTTTGTTGAAACAGCCAACAAACCGTCGAACTTCTCCATACGTTTTATCTTCCGAGATCATTTATTGCTTGCGATTATAGGTACTATAAGGCAAGTTATGCATTCATAAAAAAAAATTCTAACGATCAAACATGACATTACCTATGATCGTAGAATCCTAAGAAAGTGATCGACAAATATGTCTGTCTATCTGTCTGTCAGTCTGTATGTATAACGAGCTACAGCCTAAATGGCGTAAGCGATTATCTTCAAATTTGGTATGTGTGATTATTTTGGCATTCCTCAGAGGGGAAATTGAAATTTTATTTTTAGGCCTAAAAATGACGATACCTGCCATATAACCTTGTAGGAAAATCTTATTCTTCTCGAAAACGGCTCCAACGATTTTGATAAAAAAATTTCAGAATTTTTCTGTTGGTAATAGCTATCATTTGATATAAATCAAGTTTACGGGAAAAGTCTATTAACGGCACTTTTCATATAACGGTTTTTTAAATTTTTGACTTTCTCGGTAACTGTACATTGAATTTCTGTCAATTTTTATATCTGAGAAGATCTAGGTAGCCCAACTAATTCTGCATATTAAAATCTTAAATAACTTTTTTATATATATTTTTTTTTTTTTTTTGAAAGATCAATATTTTTAAAACTAATCAAAAAATATAATTTTAAATTTTATAGTCACATGCATATTAATAAACTCTAAAAAACTACATACGAGTACCAAAATAAAAAAAAAATTGTTTTCAAAAAACTAAAAATAAAAACCGGATTTCATCAAAATCCGTCCTACAATTTTTTTTTTAAATTTAACTATATGCCTGTAAGACCTAAGGTCTTTTAAATGCAACCTGAATTGCACGGCACTAGTTTTTGCCACAGGGGATTTGAGAACTAGGTATTGACTGTCTCATTTTAACCCATGGGCGGCATCCAATTTAAATTGGATGTTAGAAAAGAATGCGCCTAGCGTAGGGATCGAAGCTACACGTCCTAGTTAGCAATTAAGCACTTTATCCATACTTTTGTAGGTAGGTGTGCATATAACCATTCCTTGAATCATGTATTCCACAATTCATTATAAATTATTAAGAATCAAGGTAATCTTACCTACATCGGCTTTAATCCTGCAAAGGATAACTAGACAACCTACTTACTAACGGCGTCTAAAGTTGTTAGGTACAAGAGCAAGTTCGTACGATCCAGTCGTGCATTTTATTTAATAATTTCCCGTCTTCCGTTGGTACATTGTTTTCCACGACCCATTTTCTTTGAAAAACTGTAAATTTTGTGTTTTAAATGAAGATACCTATTAAATATAAGCAAATTCTAACACTTGGCCGTCTTACCTTCAAATATGCACAAGAAAAAAATTTGTTTGTAACGAAAACTGCGATCAGTGCTATTAGTTGTACCGCACAAAAAATGGGATTTTCCCGATTTAGCCTCGTAAGAAAAGAACCGCTACCATTTCAACGCTAGAGATATACAATAGAGAGAGGTGATATTTCAAGCAATAACATTATAATTAATAATAGTAGAGGCTGTAAATACATATGTTTCTATTCACTCATTTAAAGAAGTTAAAATGAAACTTTTACCAGTGGTGCTATTTTATTTACCGGCACTGTACTTGCATGCACAAGCAAATATCAAAACAAATTGAAATCAGTCATGCCGCATGCCCAACCACGCATTCAACACTATACACTTGAAATGAAAATTTATTTTTATTAAAAGAGGCATTCGTGTTGACTGCACATATTCTAAAGTGTATATGCGTTCAAAAATGCTGGAGAAAAGAAAGAAAGCGATTTTTACTAGCGCAGATCTTCTGCGTTTTTGAAAACAGCCTATTTTTTTGTTTCTACTTTAATGTTAATAAAATTAATTCTGTTATGCTGCTATTCTGTTATGAATTTTCATACAAAAGTTTAAGCTGTCAAAACATCTTTTATGAATTATAATTTTGATATTCTACATGCTAAATGTGCTATGAAATATTTTCAGAAACCTGCCAATGATCTGTTAAAACTTCGAAATTCTTTACAAGTGTTTTACGAACTGCATTTTTAATATTCAGCATGCCACTCTGTTATGGAATCTTTTATGAATCATAAAAGAATAAAAGACACATTTTGGTTACTAATTAAAAGATTTCAATATATGTAGTAAAAACGCTTATTTCGTTAATGAATTGTTAAAAGGAGACAGAAATAACAAATTATTATTAATGAATAATAACAAACACACATATGTTAGTAATTTTTAACTAAACACGAAACGCAAAACACGGAAGCACAGAACACATTTCACGGATGAAATGTAAAATAAAATAGTCGCTTATCTTGCCCGTTTGCGTTTCCTACAACTTTTTATATTGGATATATTAAATTCAGGAACTGTTATGGACAAATTACATGGAACAATCTTCGCGAAACAAAACACAATCATTCCACAGGGTAATCTATTGGCATTCGTTAGTGCCGACTACCGAGATGTTATATTTATTACAACTGATAATTTGATAGCAGATTTTAGGTCTGTTCGCATGAATGTTTCTTTTTCGAAGTTGCATAGCAGACTTTATAAAAGATCGAACTCCTGAATACCAATTATAAAATATCTTTTTAGGGGGAGATCTGTTATGCATAATAACAGAAAATTCATAGCAGAATAACATATGTGGCAGAATAGGCCTAAATATTTAAAAATCAAGCCCTATGAACTTATAAATGCGGTTTTTTTTAAACTTAGAAATATTTTAATGTTTAGACACTGAAATTATTTTGTATCTTATCGAATATGAATTAATTATTTTTTTTAGCATTAAAACTTTTTGTTTTACTTTTGTTTATTTTAAGTTTGTTGAGAATAAAAACCTATTTTTTATACAGAAAATAAATACTAAAAAATAATTTTGAGTTTATTTTTATTTTTAAATAAATAGGTAATTTGTTTTTATATTGTCGTATGTAATATTCTGACAAAATTTAAATTTGTTTTATTTTTGTATTATGTGTGATTATTTTGTCGTATGTGTTTGGGTAACAAGTAGTTTTGGATAAACAGTCACACACGACAAGAACTGGCAACATTTAAATTCATTTATTTATTTTAACATAAAGAAACAAATCAAATGTAACACAAATATTAATTTTTTACAAATATATTAATAAAACAAAAATAAATTCCTTTAAAGGATCACATCCCCATTTACAAAATGCGTTATGACTTACATGTGGTCGGCGATGATGATAGAAGCTGTTCCGGAAGTTGTTCTATTTGTAGCTCAGGTATCCGAGGATGATGTGAAATACAAATTTCATCCAGATTTCTAAGTAGGTCTGAATTTTCAAAGTAAGTGTAGTCAGTTCCAAGTATTTGCGAAGCACTTGTTGTGGGAATCGATTGGGATGCATCTTCTATTCGGTAATCACATTCTTCCACACTTAAAAGGCTAGAAGGTTTGCTTTTAGGTGGTTTATTAAAAGTTCTTAGAGGAATCGATTGAAAAGCATGTGTTTTTTGTTGGATATAATCAGGTAACTGTGAAGATTTTTTTAAAGTGTTGATGATGATTTCTTTTTTGAAGTCGGATGCTGTAGTATTTTCCTTTTGCCTTTATATACCAATTGAACCGGGAGTTTTTTTGACGGGTTATTATGTTGCACATTTTCTTCTTCTTCTGATCTTCTAATTTCTTTTTCTTCGCACGGAGTAAGAGGCATTCTTGGTATTTTCAATTCTTTTCGAGACATTACATGAATTTTAGGTAGTCGTTCATCTAATTTAAGTTCCACGTTTACTTTGAACCCATGAGTTTTTTGAGTTGGGTCATTGCGCATTGATTTTGATATTGCACCCAATGGTGGAAGAGTATTCAAAAGACGTTTTTCTATCAATATAGGAACTTCAACGAAGTTTGCATGTAGGGTTTAAATGTTTTGGAGGGTAACAATCGGAATATACCCTTGTAGAATGACAGGTTTCAATTTTGTTGATATTATATGTTCCGAATCAGTTTTAGGAATTCCTGTGGTTTTGGACTTAGGAGATACTTTGGCAAGACAAACTTCGGAGAGCCTGCGAAAAGCTCAAAGGGATTGCTGAATTATTGGGTGGTTGTTTTTTCTCGTTCGTTAATTTCTCTAGATAGGACGTCGGTGACTTTTGAGGAACTTCGGTATGATGACTTTGAGGAGGCTGTGAAGGCATTGCTGAATCGATGACTTTTTGTGATTGCTCGGATGTTGTTCTTTGTTGTTCGATTTTATTTGAAATCTTCTTAGTTTTATCTACATCTTCCCTTTGTATGCATTGATTCTTTCCAAGAAAGCTTAAACCTTGATCTTCACATGATAATTATTCGTCCATTAAGTGGGCATTTGCATCCGACTGTGAATTTTCTTTATTTGAAAGGTATTCAACATTCAAGCCCACATTGGTATTTTGCTCAGAAGTCTGCGATATACAACTCTTTGAGGATTGAATATTTTGTCGAGTCTTTAAATCTGTGTCGCTCATTGCTGCTGTAACAGGTTCACAATATGTTAACTGGTTCGTTGTTTTTTCCAATTCCCCTTCATTTTGCAGTTCAACTACCCCATCAAGTGGTTTTTTTGTTGGAAGCTGAATTATGTTCACATAACGCAGCTTGTGAATTCTTATTTTTAAAGTTGGATTCCAATACATTTTTCTTCAAATTTGTCTTTTTGGAATCATTTGAAATGGCGAAATCATAAGCTTTGCTCAAATTAATATTTATTGCAGGATTATCGGCTAGAACATTGCATGAACTTTCAGCCTTGTTCTTATTAAGTATTATTTCTGATACTAACATATCTGTAGAAGCCTTTAAATTCTTTGGAGCTTCCTTCGATGCGTGGTTAATTGAAGGTATATTCATTTCTAAAACACCTTCTGAACCTACATTCAATTTTTCTATTAATTCTTGATTGTTGGGATCATTCAATATTTTAGATGCTCCTCTAACATCTTTAGTATGACTAAATTTCTCTTCTTTTTCATTACCATCATTTTGATTGTTATTACCGTCATCGGATGAAGTGTAATAGAAAGAAAAATCAATAAATTCTACTGACGAATTGCGTGTGTAGTTCTCGTCTTGATTTTGTTTTTGGTCAGAAACTGGAAGTTCTACTTGTGTACTTGTAATGATCACTAGTCCATTTGTTTCATCCACTTTTCCAAAAGATTGTGAGTACCTTTCACCTGAAGTATTTTTGTCTTCATTGGGAGCTCGGGAAGGTCCAGAAAGAACTTCAGCAGGTGTTTTCAGTGTATGTTCACACGTTTCATCTTTTGAATTTTCATCAGCATTTTCATGTTTACTAGTAGCTAGGGAAGGTCTTGGCAAGCTTTCAGAAGAAACGTGATGTACATCGATTGTATTATTTGGATTTTCGCTGATTGAAGAAATTTCGTTTCCACTTTTATCATGCTCCTGTGAAATGTTTGTTGGTAAGATAATTTCATCGATATTTTTGCAAACTTCAGTTATAGGGTTCCTATTTGACAAGTTTTCACTACTTTCTTAACTTTTACAATTATCAAAGGTTAGAACACCTTGAGTTCCACTTGGTTGATTTTTCTTTTCTTCAGATTGTATACTTTTTTTGTAACAATTTTTTCAAGTAGAAATTGCAAATCATTATTTACAATATTATCGGAATCTACATTGACAGAGCTGCGATCTGGAAGCACAGCGTTGTTTCCACTTTTTTTGGTACGGTAGTTGAACTGGTCACTCCAACACCTTCTCCCACTTTAAAAACGCCAGTCACGGAAGTTCTTTCCGATGTTTTTATAGACTCTAAAAATTTCTTATAATTAATATTGGTAACTTTCAATTTTGATCTGCTTTTGCCCTTACATTGTACGTTCAAGATTTCTGCAGTAGAATTTTTAATTCCGCCGATACCGCAAGATTTAGGGGTTATTATTATTTTTTCACCAGAATCTTTTGATGACAATTTTTCAATGATGACTGAATTAGTTCCTTCATGATATTCATCCATGTTAGAAAATTGCTTCTCTTCATTTGTTAAATGGCATTTTGTAGCTTGTATTTTACGATTATTTTGGAACTCTCCCAAAGATTGAGCAGTTAAGGAACTTGTTTGGATTTTCTGTTTTTCTATTGTTTTAAGAATGTTTACTTTAGGAATTCCCACAGGTTTTATAGGTTTCACAGACTCTTTGATATTGTGTTATTGATCTTCTGCTTCTTCAAAGGTTTCAGCATCCGCTTCGACAGCAACAAAATCGACAACACCGTTTCCTTCCTTTTCTTCTAAGAGTTTAACATCACCAGATAAAACAACTTCAAGAGAGCTAATCGCAGTTTTTGCCGTTTTGCTTTCATTGCTATCTTCAAAAATCTCAATATTATTAATAATATTCTTAGAACCATATGCTTGTGCATATCCTTTTTTGCTTTCGATCACTAACAAATTATTTGTTTCGTTAATTAAATCCTTACCTTCAAACGCCTTAAGTTGTTTCTGTGCAATCTTTGTAGCAGGAATAATGCAACACCCATCATCTTTTTTATCATGGCTAGATATATCAACTGAAATATCATCTGATGCGCTTTCTTCTAGAAATTCAACATCACTAGATCTATCCAATTAATCTTGTGCTAGAACGTGTTTCTGTGAAATCGTTCTAGCAGGACTACTGCAACATCCATCATCTTTTCTATCATGTTTCTCGTTTTTTACTAGAATTTTATTACTAGATATCTCAACTGAAATATCATCTGATGCGCTTTCTTCTAGAAATTCAACATCACTAGATCTATCCAGTGAATCTTGTGCTAAAACAGCATAAGGATCTTGTTCCACTTCCTTGTCAACACCTGAATTAAGTTTTGAAGATTCAATAGTATCCATGTTTTTGCTTTGCTTTAGTGGTGAAAAATCTAGAATCTTGTCAAGTTCTAAGCTTTCTTCGGATTTGATATATTCCTTGATATTTTTGGATTGCTTTGAATTCTTGAAAAATTTATTAGTTTCATCGAAACTTTCACTTACACAAACTACCATAGACATTTCAGATTCTTCAGAATTACTTCCAGATTGTTTGTTTTGTTTATCAACCGTTGACTGAATACAAACATTTTTCTCTTTTCTCAAATGATTTATGCCTTCTTCCGATGATGAAACCGCCTCCAATAAACACTCTCTTTCAATTTTATTCGTTAAATTATTTGAACTGCTTTTCAATATCCGATGGAATATTCTGTGGTGCTATCGAAACATAGCTCATTTCTGACATTTCTTCTGATAATGGCAAATCATCTTTTGACTTGGATGAACAAGGATTTTTGGAAACAGTTTTTTGTTTAGAATAAAAAGTGTTTAATCCAGACCTGTTGCCTATTGCTTCGCTTGAGCAGGGACTTTTCTGTGACACAATATTTACAGAACAGCTCAGGTTCGGAGCGTGGTTATTTGGAGTTTTGAAATTATTATTCACATTCTGAGAGTATGCTTTTCCAGAAGGTGCATTCGTTTGCTCATTGCTGGATTGATTTAAATTAGATTGGCTTTGTGTTAGATCAAAATTCGACGACAATTGTTGAGCCTGTGGAAAATTTTCTAAATAAATAGAAGAAACCGTTACGTGAGGTATGCTGGTATGTATAATTGTCATTGGAGCGGGTTAATTTTGCGATGAGTTACACAAAGAGCGCTGCTAATAGCTCTGGTGCTGTTTATTCATCATCACTAATTATTGCTTCTGATTGTGGAATATCAATTATTTGAACGTCGTCATCGTACTGAGAAAATATTTCTCGCTTAACAACAACTTTGGTATTTCTTGTAAAATTCTTGTAACTGATGGATTTTTTTCAATAGCTTTGTCCGAAGCCGTATGATCAAGTGGTAGGGTTTTGGCTGATTGTTATCCATCGGCGGCGTTCAAGTCTTCTTGACAACGTCATATTGAGAAAAATTAACCCTTTTTCCTTTAGAATATTATATTTATTTTAACGTTTTTTAGCTGGCAGATGTTTTCTGTATCTGCCATTAAATTTTTAAACAAATTCACCGTACAGTTTTTGAGAAAAAAATTTTTGAACTTAAAATGCGTTTCCCTAAAAGTAGCAAATTGTAACTTACGAAAATATTTTATCCAGGCGACGAGAGAAGAGATTAAAACAGTGTTAAAAGATATCTATAAATCGGCATTCGGGGGGCACAAGGGTTATAAAAAACATTAGCGCGCATTAGGGAACAATATAAGTGGAAGGCATGGCCAAAGACATTAAAGACTGCGTCAAAAAATGTCCACAGTGCCAAATAAATAAATGTTCTGCAAAACAAATGCCAATGGTGATAACAGACACTCCAAGTTTACCGTTCGATAAGGTTTATATGGATATTGTATGTGGCCTTCCCATTTAATACTCGGGAAACAGATATAAGTTAACACCATAACACTCTGTAATTTGCTAGTTGCTAGAGAAGTTACAGTTTATGCATAATTTTTCATTTAACTGCTTGGTTATGCTCAGAAGCTGGTAAACAAACTGCGTACGGTTATGCTCTTTTTTATATTAACTGTATCATCTCTGCTCTGCTGGGTGTTTATTGGGCTATCGACGATTACTTTTTTGGAAGCTGCCACTCGAGCCAAACACAAGTCGGTTAATTAAATAAAAGTCTATATTTAAAAATTATAAAAGCGTTTTACTTTTACTGGCGCCCAACGTGCTCTGACATAAGTTTTTGCTTTTTCCTAAATAATTTCAAAAGGAATTAGAAAACTAGTCAATTAAGAACAAAATTCCACGATTTGTGAGAAAAAATTAAAGAGTGCATACAAAAAAATTGAAAACGAAAAAACGCTACCCAAAATTAGACTTCTCGAAAATTGAGGTTTTAAAAGCCAATACACAGTATTAAAATAAAATTAAAAGCATACCAAAAAAACTGGAAACTTAATGGTATAATAAGTGCATCCTAATCACCGAAAGACAGTACCAAGAAAAACGTTATTAATGAAGAACACATCACATAAATAAAATCAACGGTAAAAAAGCACCAAAGAAAAAAACTGTAAGACTGATGTAAGTTATACACATCTATAAAAGTATATCCGATTCATCGATTCCTAAAGGCAGAGCAAGAAAAATCTTGTACGAAGAAAACTTTTCTATTAAATTGATTTATAAAAACTGGAAAATTAAAAAATATTATTATATATGTACATATTTAATTTATTTGCGAATTAACTGTTATCTCGTCATCTTCCGAATTTAGTTGACATTTTCATTTAAAATACTTTTTGCGTTGAAAATTCTGATGAAAAAATATGTGAATTAATATTAAGAATTCATAAACTGTTAACTTTCTGTAAAGAATTACTATTTATTATAAATTTATTAAAACTCATTAGTATAAACTGAATTTATTTGTGAACTAAATATTTGTTTTCTCTATGTTTTGAATTTCCTTAAAATTATCATTTAAGATTATAATACCTACTTTTTATATTGAAACATTAAAATTCCATATTCGATATCTTCTACATAGTTTATGATACCTTTATTTCACGTGACATTCTTTTGTTCTTTTTTGATTTAAAGTCTTTCTTCGGTGAGTTTGATAAAATACTCCACTTTCAAAATTTAAAATGGATGAGGCACAAATTCGTGCAATTATTAATGTTGCTGTTCAGACCGCGGCCATCCAGACCAAACAAGCTTTAGATAGTTCTATCGCCGATCTAACGAATAGACTCTCTATCTTGGAAGCTCCGTCAAGGGCCATACAATTTCAACCCATAGTCATTGACCGCCAAATAAGATGCGAAGAGACCTTAGATCTAGTTAAATCTCTTCCAGAATTTAAGGGCGACCACCAAGTTATGTTTCATGGAGGCAGGCTTGTTTTGCTGCCCATAACATTTTTGAGGGCTATGAAGGCAGTTCAAAGTACTACCAAGCTATCGCTTTGATCAGAAACAAAGTAGTGGGATCTGCAGACGCGGTATTGTCTTCATTCAACACAATCCTTAATTTTCAAGCAATAATTAGTCGTCTTGATTTCACTTATGCAGACAAGAGACCTATTTACCTGATCGAACAAGAAATGTCAACGCTAAAACAGGGAAAATTATCCATCTTTGAATTTTATGAGGCAGTTCAGCGCAAACTTACGTTGCTTATCAATAAAACATTAATGACGCATGAAGGCCACGCCGAACTCATATATTCACTCAATGTTAAATATAGGCAGGATGCACTAAGAACATTTATTTCTGGGTTGAGAAAACCAATGTGTGACATTTTGTTTTCATCAAGGCCTACAGATATGCCAACTGCTCTTGCTCTTGCACAAGAATTGGAGGCTAATCAGACAAGGTATAATTTCGCAAACTCGTTTGCCAACTACAATGAGCGTTTCTATACCGACTCAATCAAATAAAAAATACGAATTACAGAATTCTACGCATTTTAGACCTCCACAACCCAAAGTGCAAGATATGGAAGTAGACCCATCAATTTCTTATTACAGATCTCCAACTCAGAATCCCGCTTACGCAAATGAAAAACCTTCGAGTTCTAACTTCAATAATAACAATAAACCATCCAATAAAAGAGCAGGCCCTTCCGATAAATACTCTCGCAATAGACCATTCATAAAAAATAATGAATCAACACAGCGACCCCTACCTAAAAATTCAAAGAGTGAACAATCTAGTCCAGGGTCAACAAAGACAAAACCATCAAGTCCAATATGAGAATAATTTTGACAATGACAGCTATGTTGATGACGAATCATTTTCATACAAAAGCGAGGTAAATGAATATGAAGACCTCGAAATTGAAGATGAAATTATTTTTTTAGGGAACGGTCCCTCCTACCATACATTAGGAGAACATTAGGAGGGAGGGAAATAAAATTTTTAATCAACACTGGAGCTGCCAAAAATTATATTAAGAACATAAGTCATCTCAAAGGCATTAAACCAGTTGAAAGACCTTTTATTGTTCAATCTGTACACGGATCGAACCAAATTGAACTTAAGTGTATAATAAATTTATTTAACCAAAATACACCTTTTTTCATTCTTCCTCAACTTAATAAATTTGACGGCATCATCGGTTGTGATTTTTTGCATAAAATAGGAGCGCAGTTAGATTTAAAAAAAGGAATTATGAGCTACGATGGTAGAGATGAAAAACTTTTTTACCTTTTTTGCAGAAACGTTAATCACATTTCGATTGACAGCTACTCTGTACCTCCGGATGTACGTAAGCAGTTTGACTTCATTTTAGGTAACAGAATTACAGTTTTTGCCGATCCTAATGAATCATTACCCTATATTACAAGAGTAGTAGCCACTATCAGGACAACAGACAATGATCCTGTCTATTCAAAGGCATATCCCTATCCAATGGCGGCCGTCAAATTTGTTAATCAAGAAGTTTTCGATCTCCTCAATGCTGGTATCATTAGACCATCCCGATCGCCGTACAATAATCCGGTTTGGATTGTCGATAAGAAAGGTTTGAACGAAGATGGAAGTCGAAAAATGCGGCTCGTAATTGATTTTAGGAAAATAAATGCCAAAACCATCAGTGATAAGTACCCTATTCCCGACACAACCGTAATACTTTCAAATTTAGGACAGTCTTCATTCTTCTCCACTTTAGATTTAAAATCTGGTTTTCACCAAATACGGCTATGTGAGAGAGATAGAGAAAAAACAGCTTTCTCGGTCAATAATAGGAAATTCGAATTTTGTAGGCTTCCATTTGGCCTTCAGAATGCGCCAAGCATTTTTCAAAGAGCCATTGATGATGTTCTTAGGGATGAAATTGGCAGATGTTGTCACGTCTACATCGATGACGTGATTGTTTTTTCAAAAACAAAAGAACATCACCTAAGCGATATAGATAGAATTCTTTTAAAACTCTCTGATGCCAATATGCGTTTTCTCAAGAAAAATCAAAATTTTTTAAGAGAGAAGTCGAATATTTGGGATTTATAGTTTCCGAAAGGGGCATAAAAACCTGTCCAAATAAAGTAAATGATATAGTTGAGTACGAAATTCCTAAGACATTACGTAGTTTAAGGTCATTTTTGGGACTCTCCGGGTATTATAGGAGGTTTATAAGGGACTACGCCAAAATAGCCAAGCCACTTACGAAATTTTTACGTGGAGAAAATGGCAATGTTAGTGCCAGGCAATCAAAAAACATAGCTATAGAATTTGATCAAGATGCTATTGATGGGTTCAACCGAATCAAAAATATCTTAGCTTCAGAAGATGTTTTGCTCCTCTACCCTGATTATACTAAGCCTTTCGACTTAACGACAGATGCTTCTTCCCATGCACTAGGTGCAGTATTGTCGCAAAGTGGGAGACCAATAACGATGATATCTCGCACTCTGTCTGCCAAAGAAGAAGCCTTCGCAACAAACGAGCGTGAACTTCTAGCTATAGTGTGGGCTTTAGGGAAGCTTCGAAATTATTTGTATGGCTGCAGAAATCTCAATATTTTCACCGACCATCAGCCGTTGACGTTTTCCATCTCCGACAAGAACCCCAATACTAAAATGAAGCGATGGATGGCTTTTGTGGAAGAGTTCTCTCCAACGTTCCACTATAAACCTGGAAAAGAAAATCTTGTTGCAGATGCTTTATCTCGGCAAAATATTAACATAATAGACCACTCAGGTGACTCAGATTCGGTAACTGCACATAGCGAGGTGTACTTAACAAAAACTATTCGTACAGTTGAAAATCCAGTTAACTGCTTTAGAAATCAAATTCTTATTACTAAAGGGGCAGAAAACAAAATGGTTAGGAAGATATTATTTCAAAAAAAGTTCAGATATGTCATAACGTTTTCGGATCGGGACTATTTATTCAAAATTCTTGACGAAGTCGTTAATCCAAACGTTATTAATGGTTTGCACTGCGAACTTCATATTTTAGCATCTATTAAAGATAATTTACTCAAATCATTTCCATCTACCAAATTTACCCACTCGGAAAAATTTGTGATAGATATTTTCAATGAAAATGA
Source organism: Philhelius pedissequus (assembly GCA_910595825.1). Lineage (NCBI taxonomy): Eukaryota > Metazoa > Arthropoda > Insecta > Diptera > Syrphidae > Philhelius > Philhelius pedissequus. The sequence goes on along the minus strand of OU343164.1, from coordinate 13,868,513 downwards.
TCAACAAGAGATTCTCGCTGTAGAACACAATCGAGCCCATCGATCCCTGCGCGAGAACGTACAACAAATCCTAAAAGATTATTTTTTCCCAGACATCCGAAAAAAGATATTACAAATTGTAGAGTATGCACTGAAACAAAATATAAAAGGCATCCACCTAGGGTTAAAATAGGAAAATCACCTATCCCATCTTATGCAGGTGAGATATTGCATGTTGATAAATATTCTAAATTTGCAGTCGTCTTTCCAATAAAGTCTCGAGCAATCATTGAAATTAAAGAACCATTGATAGAAAGTGTAAATTTTTTCAAAGATGGAAAGACAATTGTATGTGACAATGAAAAATCGTTTAATTCTCAAACTATAAAGACAATGTTAAAAAACTATTTTAAAATTGAAATTTTTACCATACCTCCATTTCACAGTACATCTAAAGGACAGGTTGAGAGATTTCATAGCACGTTGACGGAAATCGCGAGATGTACAAAATTAGAGCAGGGCATAAATGACACAAATGAACTTATTTTACTTTCTACAGTTAAATATAACAGGACAATCCATTCAATTATAAAACATAAACCTATCGAAGTAATTCATTCAAATTCTTTGGAATTGAAAAACGAAATTAAGACAAGGCTTTTAGAAGAGCAGAACAAAAGTTTAACATACCATAACAGAAACAAACAAAAAAAATCCTATAAACCTGGTGAAAAGGTTTATGTGAGAACGAATAAACGTATTGGGAATAAATTTAGGAAGCTTTTCGTAGAGAAAACAATCCAAGAAGATAGAGGATCTACGGTTTTGATCGATGATAGAATCGTCCATAAAAGCAATCTAAGATAAAATTCGTTTTTTAACTGATTCTCGCGAGAATATCAACATTATGAGATACTTCAAGGTTTTAATGGATTTTTTTTTAATCAAAAAATGTTACATTTATATTTTTTCTAATGTGTACAAAAAAAACAACATGTTAAACTCTTCACTTGAATCTAACTACATCGTTGTACTCAAAATATAAAGGAATTATAAACTATGAAATAACTACCTATAATTATAATTTGTAGGTATAATGTATGTATTATAGATAGTTTGTAAAAAATTTCTAAAAAATATATACATATATATATTGTTAAAATAAAAACATCAATTTTTGTTATAAATCTCACCTAGGTACTATTACGTTTTTTTGATAGTAATTTTAATTTCAACTTATCCAAAATATTTATTACTTATATATCACGATTCTATCAATGAAAATAATTCTTTTTTTTTTTTTAATTAATCATTTTATTAAGAAATTAATTATCATGAGTGAAAAAATACATTAAATTTGTCTTCATCTTAACTGCCTATATTAACTATATAAAATAATCGAAAGTAGAAATACTCCCTAATTATGTCACAAAATATGAAACTGAAAATTGTTTTTAAGTAATAATAAATCTACGAAATCCACCGAGGACGGCTTAGTTTGAAGCGGGGGCAGTTAACACCATAACACCCTGTAGGTTGCTAGTTGCTAGAGAAGTTACAGTTTATGCATACTTTTTCATTTAACTGCTTGGTTATGCTAGAAGCTGGTAAACAAACTGCGTACGGTTGTGCTCTTTTTTATATTAACTGTATCATCTCTGCTCTGCTGGGTGTTTGTTGGGCTAGTGGTCAGTTGTTGGGCTATCGACGATTACATTTTTGGAAGCTGCCACTCGAGCCAAACACAAGTCGGTTAATTAAATAAAAGTCTATATTTAAAAATTATAAAAGCGTTTTACTTTTACTTATATCTTGACCTTTCAGGACGATTTGACAAAATTCATGGACTGCGCAGCTCTCTTTGATATAGAAGGTTCGACCGTCGCAAGAGTGTTTTATGAACAAATCGTGCCAAGATATAGAATCCCAAAAAAACTCATCACCGACAATGGCGCTAACTTAACATAGAAGGTCTTTGCGCAAACATGCAAGTTATTAGGCGTGAAAAAACTCCAAACAACAGCGTTTCATCCTCAAGCAAATAGTTCATTGGAGAGAAGTCATCGGCCCCTTGCCGAGTATCTGAGATCATTTGTGGCAAATGACAATAGAAACTGGGACCAGTGGTTAAGACAACCCATGCATGTTCACAACAACTCCGTCCACACCACAACGCAATTAACTCCTTTGAATGCTCTTTTTGGTTTTAAGTTCGAAATGCCAACTTACTTCAGTAGAAATTCCAAACCGCTCTACAACGCCGATGATTATCCTTTACTGCTTAAGCATCAGCTTGGAGTGGACCACAAATTAGCTAATGAGAACCTTAATAAAGCTAAGTTTAAATCGAAATATGTAGTATGATAAGGGAGCGAAACTCACCGGGTTTAAAGCCGGAGAGAAAAAATCCAGCAAGGAAAAATAATTTTCTGCTATATAATAAGGTCCTTTTGTTGTTATATCACCAAGCAAAAATGTGAACACAAGAATCAACATGGGGAATAGGATTAAAAGGATGACTGATAGGGCCATTTATTCTCTTACACTCTCTCTTTCCCTTCACCAAGACCTTTCCTTTTTTTCAAGACCAAAACCAAAAATTAATTATTTTGTTTTAAACTTTAACCCTTTTTTCTCTTTGCAGGAAAAACAAAGGTTTTTTATTGTATTTGCGTAAATTATTCATTCATATTGTATTTCTGCACATTTAAATATAAAAATATATAGCACATTAAGTTTATATATTATTAATTAATTATTATAATTATAATTATATATATTTAATTAATAGGTAATAATAATTATTAATAATAATAAAAATAATAAAACATCAAAATATTATAAATTTCATTAATTTCATATTTTTTATACGATTATTATTAAAGAAATACAAAACAAATTATCAAAAAATATATATATATTTTTTTTAAAGAATATATAGTATATATAATGTAAATTTCATTTATTTCATTATTTTTATAAGATCATTATTAGAGAAATACAAAAACAAATTATTTAAAAAAAATATACATATATATATATCTATAAAGAATAAATTATGAAATTATGATTGAATTTTAGTATGCACTTAGTTGTAATAAGGGTAGTCGGCGAAAGTGATGCCATACACCATCAATCGGTTGCAGGACACATCCCCAGTGGTATTCGAGAGTGTAGACAAATTATGTCAAAGCATCCCGGATGAAAAATATAAGCCGCAATGCCATGCAGTCGTCCAGGAGACAGAGGAAAACATCGACAACCTACGGAACAGAGCCTATCGCATGAACCAATTCCTAAGGTCAAAACGACAAAAACGAGCACTTGACTTTATGGGAGGTTTCTTCAAATGTGCATTTGGAATAATGAATAGTAAGGGCGCTAGAAATGTTTACCATCAATTAGAATTCTTTCATAAAAGAGATCAAGAAACATTTCAAGTTATGGACCGTCAACTATCTGTAATGACATCAAACTTCGACAAGCTGAGTAAACAAATAAATCTGTTAGCAGCGGAGATAGACAACATTACCGCGGGGGTAGGAAGTCTTAGTGAAATCGTCCTTAATTACAGTCAAACCACTTACCAGGAATTTTTACTGCTTAATATGAGAAGCGATATCAACATATTAGTATCGACCATCACCACGAAGATAGTAGAAGTAAAAAATAGATCAACCTTGGAGATTTCAATATTTGACGATTTATTCCACAGTAGGATCCATCCTTTTATCCTCAACGTAGAAAATATCACGGATCTACTTAAAAACTTAAAAATTCTACAACCATTGAAAGATTTTAATTGGAGGATTCCTTTATGAACTATCAAGCGTCTAACAACTCTGTGTTCGTGAATGGAAGACATCTATTCATCAAAATATTCTTCGAAGTTTAAAAAGTGTACCTATTGCCAACAGTTCTAGAGGAGCGCTGGGACCTTGTAATTGACACCAAGTACGAGTACATCGCAGAATCGGTTAATCATGACTTGTTTGTGATGCTAATTCAAGAGAGATATTCTCGATGCCCACGTGTAACAGGACACAATTTGAAAAACGTAGCAGTATGCCGACGCGAGACCCCAATGTTTACGTCAGGCTCTTATGAGTGTTTGATTGAACTCCTTCGACACGCAGCTTCTTCAAAGGTTTCATGTAAATACGAGGCGGTTCCGGCAAGCGGAGGACTATTTCTCAAGATGAAAGCTTCGAACGAATGGTTGCTCATAGTAAAGGATTATTTTGTTTTAAACTTGAAGTTCGGTAGCCAGCAATACACAGCCTCTCTTAATGGTTCTAGAATCCTTAAAATAGAGCTGGCTTCGCAAGCGCCAAAGGGTTTCAACTGCTTTACGAGCACCAGTCTGATGTCACCTCGGAATACAAACACCTTATGGTAGACCACTCATACTTAAAGAACGCAAGACGAGATAGTTCCAATTCCGTTCAATCACCGCCAACGCCGAAACTTCTCCCCATATGGATCGGGAACCTTCACAAACGAACTGAATGTTGAAAAAAAATCGATAGAGGATGTCAAACAAGATTAGAACCGATTGCATGCAGAGCGTAAAGCGGCAGACCAAGACTGGGAATTATCATTCCATCGTTACTCGATAATGTCACTAGTCATCTCGGGAGCAGTTGCATTTGATTGTCGTGTTTGCAGTACGATGCCTGCGATCCAAAGCACGAACCATTCTAACCAGGCAAAACCGCCCATCACCTATCCTGCCCACCTACGAGCTCACAAGTCGCCGAACACCAAAGAGACGCGCACCTACAACACCACTACAAGCTGAACCAAATGTCTTCGGAGTCACCTCTACCCGGGTAAAAAACAGAAAAGAAAAAAAATTAGCAATATTTAAATATTTTTCTTTACATATATACGTAATAATACTTAATTCAAATATTAATGTTTTATGTGCCTATAATATAATAAAAGAACACAAATCCGATTTCTGGAGACCTGGCTTGAACTTCCTAAAGGGGGAGGAATGTTGTGCACATAAGTGCACACATAAGACATGACCTACTGAGTCAACTGCTGTCGAAATACCTGTAATTAAGAAATAGGTATTAATCGTCAACAGCAGTTTTCCGTTACACATAATGTGACGAAATGACTCAGTACAAAGCCCTTCTTCCAGAATGAAACTCTTCAGTAGGTCAATGCTGAGTAATGCATTTTGGAAGTAACCATAGGTAGGTTCCAGGTAGGTCTCTTGAACTTCGAATGAGAAGAACAGAAACCACCAGCCGAGGTATTTCAGTCTTTTAACATTAAAGGAGACAGTTCTAAAAGAAAGAGTGAAAGCATCCAAACGCAACTCACAAATGCATTTAGAAAAAAACAGTACAACCAAGCAGCTTACACGTCGCAAATCTACACTCGATGACACAAGAGTTACCGAATTTTTATGACCATCCTGCAGAATGGCCATTGTTTATCAACTCTTTCGAAAGAAGTAACAGGCTCTGTGGATTTAGCGATGAGGAGAATTTTGCAACGATGCACAATAGCCTTTTCACACCAAACCCAAAACACGGTTTTCGCGAAATTATCGGTTTTGGCTGAAAATCTAAAGCGAAAACACAAGTTTTCCCATACATTTTTGATAAACCACAAGTTTTAAATAAAACCTGTCGAAAACATGTTGGATTTGCAAGATGAACTAAACAAACACACCTTGTGAAACATTCAGTGCTCAATTAATCGTCACATAAATAGCTGATGGGTTGCCGCCAGTAAAAACGAAAAAAAAAACAGCTGTCTGAGGTAATTGCAATTTTAATTCACAACGTATTTGTTGTTGTCTGTGGTGCCAAAATAATTGAAATGTCAAACGAAAACTTGTAAATGTTCAGTGTGAACGGTTTTCGAATTCTCGTAAACTTTTAGTTGAAAACCCGGTTTTGGGTTTGGTGTGAAAAGCCTATAAAGGGACGTGCTTTGGATGCAATGCTAGGTAGGTTGATGATGCCGTCAAATGTACCTAACATAATACAATCGCGAGTTCTTTATGGTCGGCCAAAAATAATAATAAAGACACTTGCAAAAAGTACATGCCGAACTAAAAATAAATATTGAGAAGGTAGAAACAGTGCTGTCTTATTCTTTAGCTGTGCAGAACTTGATTTCAACAATGGAGGCATGTGAATTGTTTTCTTATTTGGATAATGCGGAGCTATTGGAAGAACATGTTGAGAAGCTACCAACTCAATTGATGTTAAATTGGGCCGAGCATACGGAAAACTTGCAGTACTTCAATCTGACAGATTTCAACGAAAGGCTCGACAGCTATGTAAAGGTACAACCACGCAAGAAGGAGAAAGGTCATATCAATGCGCATACTGAGGATAGTGACAGAGAGATGACAATCAACCTGCAACGTTGCATTGTTTGCAATCAATTTTGCAGTGGAATTGAGAGCTGTAAGCGCTCCCATAGTATGAGCATTTAAGATAATTGGGAGACTGTTAATCAAAATCAACTTTGTCGGACTTGTCTCTCAAAATATACCTCTCGATATCAATCTACAATGAGTTGTGGTATAAATAACTGCACATATAAACATCATCGACTGTTGCACAAAGATAAAAAAGAAGTTAAAGATTTATCGTCAACCAACGAAGTTTAGAACGTCAGAATCAACTAATCCATGAAGTGAACAACAGGATATGGAAAGAAGACCGCTCAACTGTAATGCGCACGAGTATGCTCAGCATATTAAATATAGAGTAGTACCAGTTATTTTGCACAGTGGTAATACAAAGGTCGAAACATTCGCTTTCTAAGAAGAGGATTCATCGTTAACAATTATGGAGGATTCTTTGGTAGACGAGGTGAAGCTTGAAGGCAAACACCAACCACTTCACCTAAAATGGACAGAAAATGCACACCGCAGTGAAAACGAGTAGTATCCGTTTAAATCTCGGGAACCAGCAACTCTAGCAAGAAATTTACGATTCCAATCATAAGGACAGTAAAATCATTAAGCCTGCCAATACAATCTTTGGATATGAAACAACTGACTTCGTGATTCCCTTATCTGTGTGGATATCCGGTCCAATCATACGAAAATGCGATTCCTCGGGTGTTAAAAGTACTGGACAATCTTAAATTGGCGATTCCACTTAAAGTGGTTGAGGGCGGTGAACGCGATCCAGTTGCCACGACGACACGCTTAGGATGGATAGCGTAATGACCTTCAGTACAAGTTAGTACAGGTGAGTCAACATTTGTATTCAATAGCTTTCATGAATATGAGTGTAAGATGAATAGTGATGAAAGCTTACAACGCATATTGAAGGAATACTTTTCGCTAGACAGTCTAAGTGTTACAGATCCAAGTAAGTCAATCCAGTCGAAAGATGTAGAATGAGTAATGCGATAGCATTGAAACTCAAACAGTAACACACGGTAATCGCTTTGAAACTGGTCTCTTGTGGATGTATGACCATGTTAAGCTTCCTGATAGCTTTATTATGGCTCTTCAAAGATACAATTGTTTTCTAAAAAAGTTGATTCGTAGCCCGCAGTAGGCGTCAAATTCAAGATTATTTATCCAAAGGGTATATCCGAAAGTTGTCTGAAGAGTAGCTTCGAAATAATTTTTTTACGAACATGGTATCTTCCCATATTTGTAGTTACTAACCAAAACTAACGGGAAAAACAAGAATTGTTTGGGATGCTGCTGCTGAGGCTCACGGGGTTCCACTGAATTCCGTATTAATGAAGGGGCGTGAGCAGTTTGTATCACTTTTTTCTGTTTTGGTTCGCTTTCAAGAACGACGAACAGCATTGTGTCCTGACATTTGTGAAATGTTTCACCAAGTCGATGTGAAGATTGAAGACCAGCATGCACAACGCTTTCTATGGAGCAACGATCTTGATAGTAAACCAGAAGTTTTCATTTTGCGAGTGTTAACATTTGGGCTACTTTTTCTCCTAGTTGTGCTCAATTCGTTCAGAATCGAAATGCACGCGAATTAATGAAAGAGTATCCAAGAGCAGTTGACTTTATTCTTAATAGCCATTATGTAGACGACCTACTCGACAGCGTCGACACCGAACAGGAAGCGATCAAGTTAGCTGAAGAGGTCAAATTTATACACCAATGCGGAGGCTTCGAAATAAGAAATTAGATATCGAATTCACGAGGAGTCATAGAAGTCCTGGGCGAGAAGAGATCAAATGAAAAATGGAATTAGGATATTAGTGCAGAGAGCACAACCGAATAGATGTTGGGAATGTGTTGGTGTACAGCATCGGACACCGTTACATTTTTACTACCACCGAAAGCTTCTACATGTGAATTATTGTCAGGAACTGTAAAGCCGACTAAGCGACAAGTTCTACGAATCCTAATGACAATTTTCGACCATCTAGAGCCCATCGCAAATTATTTGATATACATCAAGATTCTCATGCAAGAGATTTGGAGAAGCAAACTTGACATTCTATATGAGAAGTGGTGCTTGTGGAGAAATCATCTTAAGAATATCTCCAAAATACGAATACCTAGATGCAACCATCAATGCGTTTGCGGCAATCGCTTATATTCGTGTAACCAAATGTAAAGAAGCAGAATGCAGGATTATTATGGAAAAAACCACAGAGTCGCACCTCTTACACTCACATCAATACCACGACTCGAACTGGAAGCAGCAAGACTAGGCGCACGATTAGCGAAAAGTGTAAAAGAATGCCAAACAATCAAGTTCACTGAAACATTCTATTAGTCGGACTACAAAACAGTTCTCTTGGATTCAATCGGATCACCGAAACTATTGGGTTATCCATTTTGCGGTTTCAAAAGAAAACGTAAATAAAACACATAAAATATTTTTTTTCATGATATTTCTTTTTTATTATAGAGTTTGAACGTTGACATTATGTGTGAAACACTACATCATTTAAATGACCACCACGCGAATTGTTGAAAGCATCGATTCTTTTGACTTAATTTTCGACCACTTTTTGACACATATTGGGCAGTATCTCAGCCATAATTTGACGAATGTTGGTTTTCAAGTGCTCAAGAGTTAAAGGTTTATCTGCATAAACACAGTCATTCGCGTAGCTTCACAAAAAAAAGGTGTCAAATCGCATGATCTTGGTGGCCAGTTGATATCGCCACGACGAGAAATTACGCGGCCAGGAAATGTCTCTTGCAATAAAGCCATATTCGCTCGGGTTGCGCGGCATGTGTCTTGTTGAAACCACATATTCTCCAAGTCGTATTCTTCAATAGCAGGCAAAAAAAAGTCGGTTATCATATGACCATAACGCTCCGAATTGACGGTGACACTCGTTCCATCGTCGTTTTCGAAGAAGTAAACGGTGACTTTTTGTGGATGTAATGGCATCTCTTCAATTCCTTGCGGATTCTCAGAACCCCAAATATGACAATTTTATTTATTAACCAGTCTCTTCAAATTTTTTTTTCACAATTTTGCCAATTGCTTGCGTAGTTGGACGATTATGTAAACCATAATCTCCTCTTAAAGCACGATATATGGCTTTGGCAGAATCACCATTTTTGTATATAGTAGGTTTTAACAATTTGTATGCGTTGTGCGATAGTTAAGCGATCCATTTTCGTAAATGTCAGACTTTCAACTGAAAAAAAAACTGGTTAAACAACTTAGTTTGACAGATGTCGAATTCCAGCCCTATACATTTGAAACCGCAAAATGGATAACCCTTTATAAACAATTCGTTGGATTCGGAGTTAGTGAGATCCTTGAAACAAGTGAAGTCCACCAGTGGAGGTATTTATCAGCAAAGGAAAATGTTGCAGACGAGGCCAACAAATGGCAAAAGATTTCTAGGTTAGATGGATCCGTTGGTTCGTTCGCCCAAAATTCTTCATGAAATCCGAGAATGAATGGTCGATTAACTTGAAAAATATTCCAACTACCTTAGAGGAACTCAAATCATCTGTTTTGCTTTATCAATCAGTACAAAATCAAGCATCAGTGTAACCTGAATGACGCTCCAGTTGGAAAAGGCTAGTCCGTACACAAGCCTTTGTATCGCGATTCATTTGGAATGTAAATGCTAAAAGGAAGGCAGTCAGAAAAAGAAATGATAATCGTATCACTTAAGAAGAATATATACTAGCAGAGACTTCATTGTATCGACAAGCTCAACTAGACTCTTATCGGGATAAAATAGCTGTTGTTAAAAACAACATAAATTTAACTGTAGAAGTTCGTAAACATTTGGACAAATCAAGCCCAATTTATAAATCGTCGCCCTATATAGACCAACATGGTGTTCTTCAGAAGTCGAAGAATATAAAGTATAACGACAGATTCAAAGCGGCCGATATTATTGCCTAAAGGACATCATATAACTGGTCAAAAATCATCTAACCATGCCAAAACCACCCGAAATGGGAGATTTACCATCAGCGAGACTTTCAAAATTCAGTAGAGCGTTTACATTTATAGGCATCGGACCTATGTATGTGAAGATTTGCCGTGTCGTACGGAAAAGAGATTTGGCGTTATGATCACGTGCATCACAACTCGCGCCATACACCTGGAAATATCAAACAGCTTAATATCAGACTCTTGTATCCTGGCTATCAAGCGATTTATCGCACGACGAGGTATCACAAAGACATAAATGATACCAAGTTTTTTTTTGTGAAAGTTTCCTTGGAAAAATAAAATAAAATAAAATAATTAGATTTAATTAAAATAGTTTTTAGGTCGAAAGACATTAGTTCTAAGAGTTATTGTTTAGTTTAGAGCGCCCGTAAAGGGCCAGTAAATTAGTTGTAAGTAATTAATAATTAGGCTAGTTTTAAACATTTTTGTCTAGCTTTAAGATAGTTATAAGTTAATATGAAATAAAAATGAATTTAAAAAAAAAAATAAAATAAATGCGATAACAGGACTAATTTTCATGGTGCAGAAAAGGAATTGCAAGAAGCGTTTAGAAAGCAGCAAGTCAACCTGGAAAACGAATTTTCAAGCTCAAATACCAAATGGATTTTCAACCCACCATCTTCGCCTCATATGGGTGGAAGTTGGGAAATTCTTATTCAATCGGTAAAAAATACATTGTATCGGATCATGCCAACACGTAACCTATCAGATGAATTGTTACACAGCATGCTACTTGAGGTAGGACGAGTGGTAAGTTCTCGTCCATTGACGCATGTGCCGCTGGAAGACAACAGTGATGAAGTTCTGACTCCAAACCACTTTTTGTAAGGCTCATCAAATGACGAAACTGGACAATTCGCCAATGCATTCTGGAATTGGTGGCTATGTGAGTATTTACCAACATTAACTCGACGAACTAAATGGCTTACACCTGTAAAGCAAATCAGTGTTGGAGATCTTGTTTTGATTGCGGATGAAAACAACCCCAGAAATGTCTGGCCGGAAGGAAGGATTACATGAGTCAAGTTTGGTAAAGATGGACAGGTTCGCCGCGCAATCGTACAAACACAATCAGGAATATACGAAAGGCCGGCCGCGAAACTAGCAGTTCTCGATGTTTTGAAGGATAAGTCGTCATCAAAGCTTGACGATCGTCTTACCGGGGGGAGTGTAAGTGCCAGTGGTAGCACCGACGACTGCAACAACACCATTACGAGTTCTACATCATAACTTCTGTGAAACAAAAGATATAAGTTAACTACCTTTATATTACATCACATCACATCATGATTTGATTTATATGACATATGAAATCTCGATTAATGCAGATCATAATATAATTTCATTTAGAGACTTCAAAAATATAAATTATGAAAGCTTAGAGTTAGCCACTGCCCAAGTTGATTGGGAGCAAATATATTATATGCCTTCAGTTGAACAGCAAGTACTTTTGCTTCAAAACAACATTAAAAGACTCTTCGATCATCATGTTCCGTTAAAATCAAAAATTATAAAAAGTGATTCACCGCCATGGTTTACCAACGATATCCTTCCTTATGCCCAAACCATCAGTCTGGAAAAGATATTTGGAAAAAGTTACGAACGCTAGGAAATGGAAAACAGCGTATAGAAGTAGGTGCGGATATAGATTGCGATGAGCTAAATTCCAAGTTCGTTTCCTTTTCAGTAGAACCAACTCAAGATTTGAATCTTTCGCCGCAATTGTTTTCGTGGGAACAAGTGCACGAGAGTGATGAAAGTGGTCAAAGTTTCAAATTTAACAATTTAAGGGATGAAGATGTTGTTGAATGCATACTTTCAGTGAAGTCTAATGCTACAGGATTGGACGATATTAATCCAAAATTTTTAAAGCTTCTTCTGCCACTTATTCTGAAGTACATTACTTATATTTTTAACAATATAATTACTACTTGCGAGTATCCTGTTTCATGGAAAAAAGCAAAGATACTTCCGATACTTAAGTCCCAAAATCGACTAAAAACTGAATATCGACCTATATCTATCTTGCCGTTCTTGTCGAAAGTATTTGAAAAGGCTATTCTAAAACAGCTGCAGAGTTACCTTCTCACAAATAATCTCTTAAGCAGCGTTCAGTCTGGTTTTCGTGCTAAAAGAAGTTGTAAAACAGCGCTGTTGCTTGTTGTTGATGACATTCGTAGAGATATGGATAAGAACTGTTGTACTTTCTTAACATTGCTCGATTTTTCAAAGGCGTTTGATACCGTTAACCACTATGCACTTTGCAAGAAACTATTAATTGATTTTGGTCTCTCCCCACTTGCAGTAAGACTATTGCACTCATATTTAACTGGTCGTCAACAATGTGTGGCAGTGGGGAATAGAATGTCATCATTTCTAGGAATAACGGCTGGTGTTCCACAAGGATCTGTTCTTGGACCTTTACTGTTTTCCTTATATGTCAATGAGTTACCTGGATTGGTCGAACATTGTTCACTTCACATGTTTGCAGATGATGTCCAGCTATATCATAGTTGTCCACTTATCGACGTTGCAAGTGCAATAGGCGATGTCAATGAGGACTTAAAAATCATTCAGCAGTGGGCACTTAGACACAATCTCTCCCTCAACCCGGGGAAGTCAAAAACCCTGTGCATATACAAACAGTGTCTAGAAACATCCAGCTTCGCTCCAATTAAATTAGGGGAATCTATAATCGAATACGTCCACACTGCGAAAAATTTAGGCGTTGTTTTTAACGAAAACCTTACCTGGACAGACCACGTAGCAACTATAATTGGTAAAGTTTATAGTGGCCTCCGAATGCTTTGGTGTACTCAAAGATTTATTCCGACTGCTACAAAAATGTTACTTATAAAAGCTTTACTCCTACCAATCCTCACGTACTGTTGTGAAGTTTACTGTAGTGTAGATAACAACACAAAAAATAAACTAAGATTAACTTATAATAATTTGGCCCGATACGTCTTCAACAAAAAATACTTCGACCATATATCTCCCTATTCCAAGCAAATAACAGGCCTTAAACTCGAAGATTTAATAACATTTAGATCACTTATTCTTCTCCATGGCATCATGCAATCACATCAACCTGAATATCTGTACAACAGGCTAGATTTTCCTAATTCCCAAAGAACAACTGTTATAATACAACCAAGATTTAATTGCTTGCAATCTGAACGATCATTTTTGGTCCATGTCACCCGACAGTGGAACTCATTGCCCATACAATTAAGGAGAATCATAAACGCAAACGCTTTTAAAACCAGTCTTTTTAAGCACTTGGCTAGAAATATATAAGCTTAACAAGTAATTACAAATTCATATTATTATTTTAAATTCAATTCAAATATTATAAATAATAAATAAAGCAAAAATGTTATGTACTTCACTTTTAAATAATTAGACACTTACCTTTTATATAAAAATGTATATTATCATATCATATTTTATTAAATTGCATTATAATAATTAAGCCAATCACAAAATATAAGATAATATCTTAATGTGAAATTATAAATTATCCAATAAATAAATAAATAAATATTATATACATTGTTCTCTTTCATTCACTTTTAATGCAAATTATTTAAAAAGCCAGACAAACGTATTTCAGCCATCTGCAAATACGCATTAATTATCGGCTGTAAGTTTTGTATGAAAATTAGAATTATCAAGGAAAATCAATCGAGCAAAGAAAATAAAAATATTTTATTTAAAATAGTCTAAACCTGAAGACAAAGTAAGTTAATGTTTGTTTAAAGTTATAAATATGTAAAAACAAAGAACTTATTTGCAATTTCAGGAAATTTTTAGTACTGAATTCAATATTCAATAATCAATATTATAATCAATATTATGGTTTTCCTTGAAGATAAAGATACTAATTAGTTTCTTTCAAGAATAAGGATGAAGATACTAACAAATTTAGTGCGGGATCTGTTACCTATTTTTGCTGGAACAAAGCATGTAAAAATGAACTATTGATTTTTAATTTAGGACGAAGATTTTTATTTGTCATAGAAATAGAAGAAACATCTTTCGCCAAATAAAAAGTACTTAAGCAAGTCAATTAGAACTTCAAATTTTATTCAAGGAGATATAATTATTTTAAAAAAAGTTGGTAAAAAAGGTTTATTTTTATAATATTTTAAGAAAAACCATAAGTACTTTTCCAAAATTTTGCGGGCAATCGTTATTCGGGCAATTCTTTCTTTTCTGGGAAAAAGCTACATTTCCCTTAGAATAGGATAGTAGTAATTCTGTTAAGAAATCTCCTTAGTTTTCAAGCCGAGATTTTTGTCCCTGAGAAATAAGCGGAGTTGTTGTTGTGTCTCATATGAAAATCATAAATAAAAACAATCCTAGTCGCGAACATCCATTTTTGACGAATGACAATTAAATTTAATGATCTAATGAAAAAATTCTTCCACGTTTAAGCTTTTCAATTTCCACACTAATTTGTTGTTTTTCCTTTTCAGAGTACAATGTCATCGGAATGGAAGGTGGTGGAGCAGAATTTGATTCGGGTAAAGGTATGTTTGTTTGATTATTTATCTAATCCATACATTTATATTATGAAAAACATTTTTTTTACATTCTCTGTATAATTCAAGGACAACAAAGCCAACAAATTGAACAGGAATTAGCAACAAAAATGTTGCAAATTCAATCAAAACGATTTTACCTCGATGTGAAACAAAATAGGAGGGGGCGGTTTATAAAAGTGGCTGAGGTGATGTTTTTTCTTATTTTTATTTTCTTAGAACTATATTATTTAAAATATTAATTAATCAACTGGATGATGTATCTTTTAGTAAAAAATATTAACTTAACAACGCAGCACATAATAGCAGATGCAAAATAATAAAAAATATATTTATTATTTTGTGTATTGGGAGGTAATACAGAAGTTAAAGAAAAGCAAAATCCCCTACGCATTTAAATTGTTTTAATAATAACGTTTTGTTTATCCAATTTTTCTCGGACATAGATATAACAACTGGCCAAGTAAGGACTAGTTTGTCAGTATATAGCTTAGTTAGTTTAAAACTAAATTAGAGTTAGACAATACTGGAAAAAATTACAGCCCGGGTAAGGCGGCAGTTATAGCTTTCTTTGAAACTTATCATTGAAAACTTTGTCTATCAATTGTGAGGCACTTAAACAAATAAATCAAACTTCTTGTGTCTTCATCGTGTATTGAACCATGACCAGCCGCTTAGTAGCCAACGCACTTCGCGGTTCAATACACGATGAAGGCACAAGAAGTTTTTCAATTAAAATGAAAAAAGTAGACCAGCACCACTAGAGCAAATGAATCTGATGATCGACCTTGTCAAGTCGTGAAATAGCTATAATTCCAGCCAAAACTAATTGAGAAAAAACTTGTTGTTGGCCATCCAAAGTCATCAAATGATACGAAATATGGATTTAAAAAGTAAGTATGTAATCATACAAAAACTGAAATTAGGTAACAAGATGTATAATATTTTTTGACAAAAAAAAATATTTCATTTGCTCTACCACTTTCTTGTAAAATCACTTTTGATTTTTCAATGATTGAAAGCGTTTTCAATGAACAGCTGGTATTTTGTTCCCAAAAGTGGAACACAATCATTCCAATGATTTGTGTTTCCTTTGTTCCTGTTCTGACCCGTCAGTTTTTCTTTCAATGATCAAATCTAACCCCAAAATTACATTTGGTTATGAAATATCTTTTAAATGACAACCAAGTTTCAATGATAGCTATAACCGACTTGCCAAAAAAATTCACTGATTTGTTTTCAATGATGAATTTCAATAAAATTACTCGAAAGCACTGAACTCAAGGAGTATAGTAAAATTAACTTTAGCTTTCATTTTGCAAAAATCTGTAGAAATGTATAACCGCTCTATTGAAATTGACAGGGCGACAACATCAAAATCGCCCTTGCGTAGTGTCGTACATTGATTTCGATGATTCTTCGATAACAATCACTTAAAATATCTCTGAATATATCTAAATAAGGCCGCAGGGCACTGAAAAACTGGCACAGACCCTAAGAATATCTCAAACATATTGAATATGATGATTGTGTTTTCTCAATTCTTAAACATCTGTTTTTTTACCAACCTCGATGTTAGCAAAAATATAGATGTAGGTCTCTAGTTTAAGCCCCGTTGTTTTTTTTTGTTTTAAATCTTTGTATATATATACCATTCAGTTATGTATTTAATATAAGACTTACGTTCATGAATAATATTTGTTTTTAATTTTAAGAAAATTAAAAAAAAGATTGAATATTCATTTATTTTTGAAAGAAATCAAAAAGAAATTATTTCAAAACTTATGGTATTGTAACATTACCCGCGTTTTATTATCGCTAGTTACCCATATGATTCACACCGCGTGAAAATAAACGGATCTGGGTTATGAAAAATTGGTACTTTGAATGCTTGGTAGCCCTTATAACCTTTTGGCACCTCTTTTGTTGATTTTTTTTTGTTTCTTTTTTCTCAGTACTGACAACAGTAACAAATTAACTCTCTATTCGCCAAAGCATAGATGAGAATTACCAAGATGGGAATCTTTCGTACAGCATCACTGTATGTTTTATTTTATTTTAAACAGATTCACTGTATTACTTTATTATTCTTATATACATAGGTTATTTTGGTTTCAAGTCACCAAATTATTCCAATAACTAAATGCATTCGTCAGCTGAATTTTATATTTAATTTCCAACGGCTTCAAAAATAAATCGTCAGCAAAGTGTAAACAAACACCTTGCAGTTATCACAGGTAAGCCTGTCTGGCCAAATATAAATTGGTGACTTGAAAATAATTATTTTGTGAACTAAGCATATTTTAAGTATAAATAGTATTGTAAGGAATAAAATAATTGTCATTCACCACTCAACGTTTGGCTTATCAATTGGTCTTCAACGGATAACTTATATTATTGCTTTCCCCTACCCGCGGTAAGAGGCAATAATTTTAAATTAAATTATACGAGAAAGTCTACTTGGAGATATTCTGGTGTTTCGCCTGAACTATCTCTTGTCGTCAGAGTGAAACACTTTGGTCGACAAAGTACGAAAAGATAGTACAGGCTGTGTTAATAAATTCAAATATTGATGGCGTAGACATACTTTATTTGTGGTAAAAATCTGTTTACATGAAAAAAGATCTGAGGTAGTGATAGCAGAATTTTTGTTCTGTGATTGACGTTTCAGCAAATTATTCAGATTGATGGCTTTACATAAATTTTTATTGAGGTGAGCTTAGGTATATATATATAATAATTAGTAATTACTGTCACACCCGCTTAAGCGAAACGACAAAAAATCAGAAATAGGGCAAAGTTTTGCATTTAGAAGAAAAATCGAACTCGAGATATTAATCAAACTTGACATTACAATGAAAGAGAACACCAAAAATGTCCCTCTGTCTGTCTGTACAACGCAACGATCTACGCCCTAAATTGCTAAAGCGATTTTGTTCAAACTTGGTACCTAAAATCTAACGGTACCTGCCATACCATTTTGTCTACCATCTTAAATATCTCGAAACGCCTCTATAGATTTTGATAAAATAATCAGTGCACTACTATAGAGTCTACATTTTGGTGGAATTTGTTTTTCATATTTTGTTATTAAAGGTACCTGCCATACATCCATTTTTTCTTATTTTGGACTCATAAGCGGGTCGACGGATTTTGATAAATTTGTTTACATAGGAGCGACTTTGAATTATAAATAATACTGCATACCAACACTTTTAAATTTTCAAAAAATATTTTTTTTTTGGATTAAAAAAAAAATAATTTTGTTTATTTTTAAAAATTCAATATTTCGAAACGGGGGTTGACGATTTTTTTAGAAAATCTGTTTTCAAATTTGTATTGATTAAATACTTAATATTGTCATACCAATATTTTCTTTTGAACAAAATTTGAGAATTTTTGTTTATAAAAAAATTAAGTAAAAATATATAAAAGTATATTTAGACATTTTACAAAGAATCTATTGCATGCGATCTGATCGAACATAAGATCAAGTACGTACGATCCTATCGTGCATTTTATTTTTGTTCGATTTTCAATTTTTCACTTAGCAGAGTTGTTTTCAATAAAAAAAATAGAAAACTTAGGCGATTTTTTAGTTATGCGGGTTTTAACTTAAGCGAGTTTCAGTTAAGCGGGTTTCATTGTATTAAGTATTTATATCTTCTACGAAATCGCCAGAAGTGATTTTTATTTAATTTTTGGGTGGTGTTATTTAGTGAGAAAACAATGTTTATTAATATGTATAATTTCATGCTTTATGTACAAGGTCATATCATGAAACATTGGTCAACGCCAAATGACAATGAGGACGCACAGATACGTTTGATGTATTTTCCAACTTCAAACAATTAAAATAAAATAATCTGTTATATTTCGGTCTTTCGACTAAATTAACTGCCTTTTTTTTTATGTAAACCATAAGGTTTGAAAATAATTTCTGATGATTTAAGTTGCTTACACTTAGTCCAATAGTCAATTATTTAACAACAAAAGAACAATGTGTACCTACCTAGTCAACTTTTGTCTTAACGTTTATCCCATTTATTTATTACCATATTGAATACTGTTAGATAGGTGCGGATGGCAGAAGGAGCCAAGTGTACCTGGCATTGTCAACAGCAGCAGAGTTCCGAGATCATTTGTCGACTTTCAGTGATTATTACGCATCATTAGGTGAATCAATGCCGTCTTCTTATTTTCAAAAATCTATTTTGTATATTAACATATGATAAGTCATTCAAACAGGACCACCCAATCCAGAAAATGTACCAGAAGATGGAAAACTTAAATCCGAAATGATGATCAAGGACAATCGACGGTATTACTTAGATTTGAAAGAAAACGCAAGAGGTCGTTTTTTAAGAGTACGTTTTTTTATGATTAGTAATGAATTGCTTATCGTTTTTGAATTATTATTTTTCATGAAGAAATCAATAATTTTTAAAAGGTATCGCAAACTATAACAAGAGGTGGTCCTAGATCTCAAATTGCAATTCCAGCCCAAGGAATGATCGAATTCAGAGATGCTCTTACCGATCTGCTTGAAGAATTCGGAACAAGTGATGGAGGGTAAGAAGTACTTTATAATTTAAATATATCTACGTTGGTTTTTAACTCGCTTGAATCTTATTATTTTTATTTATTTTCCAGTTTTAAGGGAGAACTTCCTGAGGAGCGTCATATGAAAGTTGACAATAAAAACTTCTACTTTGATATTGGACAAAATAATCGGGGCATTTACATGCGAATAAGTGAGGTAGGTTAAATTTTAAAAGTAAAAATAATAAAAATTATTCCTTTATTTGCAACTATCTTGCAATCCGTCGACATAAATACTTGTTTTTGTAGACGGGCCTATCTAACTCCTTTTAGGCGGGAGAGACATTTTTTTAAGAAATTACTTAGAATTAAAAAAAAAGATTATAAAATAACGGCAACACTTACGGAAAGCAAGAAACTTGTTCTGTTATCATTTGTTTCAACCTAGTTAGTTGCGTTTTGAAAAAAATACCTTCAAACTCAAAACTTATAAAAAATGTGGTACTGTCTTTTATTCGAAATAATGTATTTAAGAACTGAATTGGCTTTAATGTATTAGATGTCGTTATAAATTCTTAACCGAACACGGAAAATTAGATGGTTTTATGTCTTCTAGCTTATGAAAAAATTAAAAATTACCTAAACTACAGGTTTCTGGCCTTTGGAAAACCGTTAGTTTTTAAGTTTTTTTTCTTTAAATTTTAAGTCATTTTTTTCAGAAAAAAATAGACATAATGAGTTAGACATAAGCCCAATAGTAAAAAATGCTTCAACTGAATTGTTATACAAAAAACCGTTAGTATTTTTTGGCGCCTAAATTATCGTACTCTACGAATAAAAAATCGTTCCCTAGTCATTGCAATAAGCGAATGTGGGTTTCATACCTGAGAGAATACTTAACGTCTGCCACGAATTGTACTACCCGAGTACTTTTGAATCGCTAGCGGACTTAAACTACATACCTATTCCACTAGATGGAGACTTTCATTAATAGTCAAAAAAGACACAAACCCAATATAGGTTTTAATTCACATTACCAACACCTTTGTATATTAAAACCATAGTACTATCATCCCGCGAATTTTTTACTTGAACCCCTAGCCACGTGCCAATAGTAGTTTCGAGTCAATAAGGTTGTGAAATTTGTTAAACGAAATGTTTAAAAGCAGAAAAGTTGTTGTTGTATTTCTTAAAAGAATATTTTTTTTTTCGTGTGCCTTTGTACTCGAGAATACTGTAGAATTTTATATTTGAAGCTTATGCGAGTATATGCATACACACAAAACAATATTATGATTGTGTTGCGTATTATGATGGAATATTGCTTCATAGTAGGTATAAAGACTGCTTACAGTTATATGTGTACTGTATTAAACCCACACATTAAAGATTTTGGCGCAAAATTTTAAACAGCCTGATGTTAAGGGCTTAGCATGATACTACTTAACAGTTTGATAATGCTAAAGCACATTACTAATATTTTCCTATTTTTAAACACTAACTAGCAACGTACTAAATGTATTTTCTTAATAAACTAGAACTAAACACGCCTAAAATAGTCCAAAAAAGTAATCGAACATAACTTTTTGACGTTTGTAATTGTCAAAGTGGCATATGGATTTAGTACGATACTAAAAAAATAAAGTAGCCATTTTGTGATTTTAACTTTAGTAAAATGTTAAGAAAATAGTACGATACAAAAGTGGTTTTAAATTAGCAAAATCCTCTTTTTAGCCTAGTATCATACTAAAAATGATTTAACATATTACTAAATCGACTAAAATTACCTTCAATTTGTGGGTTTAATACTGTACACATACTAGTACCTACAAGCTATAAGCATTATTTATACCTACTATGAAGCAATTTTCCATCTTATACGCAACACAATCATAATATTGTCTTGTGTGTATGCATATACGCGAATAAATTCAAATATCAAATTCAACTGTAGACTTCTTAAGTTCAAAGGCACACGAAAAAGAATATTCTTTGAAGAGATACAACAACAACTTTTTGTCTCAAAAAGTTTTGCGTAGAAAATCCGACACTACTGGCGCGTAGCTAGAGGTTCAACTAAAAAAATCGCGAGATGATATTACTATGGTATTAATACAAAGCCAAAACTTCAGGCGATTAGAAAGGGACTTCCAGAACCGTTTGACGAGAAATTTCAAGAGGTATATATACTCGTACTCTGTCCAACAAAAATATTCAGTACAGGCCTTATGGTAGACCTCTTTTAAATATACTAGTGGCTGTTGCTGAAATTCTCACTGAAAATAACCACTGGGTTATACTACGTTTTCTACGTTTTCACCCAGAGATAATCCGGCTTAAAAAAAGTAGATTAAAAATGAATCGTGAAGTGTTTTCACCATAGAAAAAACAGATTATTTTGACCTTCTCTATACCTCCATCTCTTTCTAACACACATATAAAGTTAAGGCCGTGTGTGAATTGCGTTAAAATGTTGGTTAAATTTTGTAACTTGGTTAAAATTTTACACTAGCGTGGTGAATAAAATGGGTTAAAATGTAGGCAGCTGTGGAGCAGGCTAAATTTGCGTTAAAATTTAACGTTTCTCAAGATAGAGTAATTTGAAACTGTAAACGATAACCGAAAAGAAAGATGAATTCCAAAAAGTCCAGATCTACTGGGAAACCATATAATAAATGTAAGTTTTAATTTATTCAATTGAAAAATAAAATTACATTAATATTTTTGTTTGTGTAGGGTCTCAAGAGGAAAAAACCAAATAATATAATCCATTGATATTTTAACAAATATAAAATAATTAATTAAAATACTCATTGTATTTCATTTTGCAAATTGAATACAAATAGATTGATTTGTCAGCTTGTCAAATTCTTCAGTCAGATTTTGGGAAAGAAATTAATTAATTTGAACAACAAAAAAAATGTTTTTAGGGAAATTTCTTAAATCTTGAAGGAATTTTAGCCAAAATAGTGTTTTAATAAATCCCTTTTAACGCAATTCACACAGCAAAAAGCTAAATTTGATCCCACCACAAACCAAACTTCAAAATTTAACCAAGGTAGAAAATTTAACCAACATTTTAACGCAATTCACACACGGCCTAAAACTCGGAGATGATTGTTACAAGACGGCTCTAGCAAGATGGCGTCCTGGTTTTCTGTATGGCGAATTGACATTTGAATGTTCGCATTCTGGCCGCGTTCCACAAAATAATGTTTTTTTGGGGTGTGTTGAAAAAATAATTCCCTACTTTTAAGAAGATTTCAATGAGATTAATTTCTAATCTTCGTTTAAGGAGAATAAAATTTGTATGGGAAATCGTCAAAATTAAAAAGATTTCGAAGAAAATGTATGGTAAATCCACATAAATCTGGATTAAGTGGTATGTGAAATTGTAGTATTACATACAAATAGTTTTTGCAATTTTGTTTAAACCAGCATATACCGCACCATGACCTACCTACAGCACATCCAAGTGTACACTGCTGCTTGTGTGCCTTCACCATGCACTCAAACCATGATACAATTAAACTTGTATCATGCACTCAAACCTCGTTGTGTGCTTTTAAAATAAACACATTGAATCAGACTTACCACTACTACGTTTGTTGTAATTTAGTATGCTTACTACAGGACTTGGTATACATTTTAAAGTGTAAGGTCAAATTCCTAAACACAAATCCTGCGCATAATATGCTAAGCAAACTGTCCATAAACGCAAACAGAAAAATCTCTGCTAAGCACACTGTCCCAAAACGCAGTTCATTCTTTTTCTTGCGCAAACTTCAATAGAATTGTGCAAGTTTTAAACTTGTGTTGCGCACTTCACTTGCTTTTCAATTGTTATCGGGCTCGTGCATTTGCTTAGCATGAGACTTGCTTTGCAAATCTTGTAAATTAATTAAAAATTGCTTAAATTTATGTAAAACATTACGTTTTTATAGGTACATATCTTTCTGGGGTGGAATCGGCTAAGGTGATTTGTGATAGTTGACAGTCACAAAAAATAAATTTGGGCTGCGTAAGGTGACTGTCACATGTGATAATCACATTTTTGTGACTTTTTCTTGTGACAGCTATTTTGGTGTCAGTTTCATATAAAATTCATTTGTTTTCTAATTTTGTAAATTTGTAAAATTGCTTTTATGATTTCACAAATTCCGAAAATAGAAACCATATATGTACATGTGCACACCCATATACATTACATTCAACAAAGTATATCTATCCGATAAAACAGAAGTATGTACATGTGGGTAAAGGCATTGTTTTTCTCACACATATTTATTTCAACTTTTAATTTATTTTGTTATTAATTGGCATTTAGAATAAATTAGTAGTAGGTACAAATTATAAAACTTGGCAAACGAGCGAAACATTTTTATTTTCTCAGTTTGTAGAACAAATTGGAAATATCCTAATTTTATCGCGCGAACTCAATGACTAGATTCTACTTTTTATTTCAACTTTTTTGGATTGCGAGATAATTATAACATTTTTTTTAATATCAAAAGGTTAATAACGTTTGGGCACTCAACATTGCATGAAAAAAAAAAAACAAATAAAACAATTTGCAGACAAACAAAACCAAACATAAACATATGGATTTATGTCAAATCTTAGTACTTCTCTTAAAGTGGTGCCAAATTTTGTGTAATTTTTTGTGATCACCTTACACAGACGAAAATTTTTATATGATCACATGTGATTGTCGGAAATGTGACAATCACAAATCACCTTAGCCGATTCCACCCCTGGTTTATTTCGACAGATGTAATAGATGAATAAATATTATAAATTCTACAGCGGCTTTTAATGTTGTACATGTAAAATGTTTTTAGTTTCGAGTTAATGTTGAGTTTATGAGCCCTTTCTTTTTTGTGCTAAATGTAAGTCATCTGCTTCTTGCTTTCCATACGCCACCTAGTAGCGTTTTCATATAATTAAATTGTAATTTGGCAATGCAAGAAAACCAAAGAAAAGGGCGGAAACGAAAAAGAGGCCATTTTCTTTTGGCGATTTTAACAATGTAGAAAATATTTTTAGAAGCTTCATTGAAAGAAACTTGATTAATAAGAAAATTACCTTCTTGTCTTTAAAATTAAAAAAAATCGTAGCTAATAATTTCGAATTTAAATTGTGGATTTTGGGTTTTTGAAATAGAAAGACAAATTACCTGAACCTTAAGTGATTAATCTTAAGAAAAAAAACTAAACATTAACCCCCAGTTTCACAGTGCAAGTTTAAACTCCACTTTTGGTTTAAACTTCATATCAACAATTTATTTGGTTTCACGTGCCGTTTCAACCTTGAACTAAGTTCATTTTTTAGTTTATGTTAACCGAGATTATTCTACCGCTTGAACTTCAGTTAAGCGTTTTTAATCACCTTTCACTACGGTGACATTTCAATTTGACAGCTGACTTTCATAGAATTGTGCTTGTGAAGACGGGGTAGTATTTACAACGTCGCAAATCAATTGTTTTTTTTATTGGCATTCCATGCTTTTTAAAATTTATAACCATTTTTAATAGTATTATATTTATTGTTTTCGTTTCGCTATCGTTGACCAAAATTAGAATACTGACGGTACTTTGCAACAAAATAAATCTTCCCTTGCTTGGTAACAGCACAAAATATTTTTTGTTGTTTTGCGTTTTTTTGTGTCAAAGAGAGAGAGAGAAAGGGAGTACAAGGAAAGAAAGTCGAAAAATCCATTAAAGTTAGGCACTAAACACAATACGAAAAATGCTGCCAACTATTTTCGACAAAATATAGTTAAACGAAGTTCAACTGGTCTGAAGATCAGGTTTTACTATGAAATCGGGCGAGTTAAATCAAAAATTTAAACTCAGTTTAAGGTTCAGCTGACCTTAAGCTTAAACTCCCACTTTGAAACTGGGGGTAAGTAAAATATTAAACAACGTACTTAATAGAATAGCAAGTAAAGATGCATTGAATGTAAATTTTTGCTTATGTCCTTTTATTTATTTTAGGTGAAAAGTAACTTTCGCACAGCAATAACAGTTCCAGAAAAATGCTGGATTCGCTTTCGTGATATTCTTACTGATTATTGTGAGAAAATGAAAAAATCATCCGATACGTCAATCACTGCCGAAAATAATATTCCAACAACTCCTTCTAACAGTTTAAAATGAAAGCTTAATTATTAGAATTGTTTGCTAACAGTATACAAAAAGAAAAGTAAAAAAAAAAAACTAATTGTTCTATTACAGAAACAACCAACAAAAAATTAAATTTTAACTAAAACACACCTAGCCAGATAAAATAATATATGATATCTATGTATATATATATATATTTATATATATGTGTGTGTGTACCTATATATATATGTATGCACGTATATCGAACAAGCAAGAGTTCAATAATAATTTTAATTATAATTAATGAAATTGCAAGCTATAAACAAATTTGAAAAAGAAAAATAGCTCTTATTTAGACAGAAAGTTATAACACATACAAAATGTTTTTATTATATTAATTGTATTGTAAATAGAAAAAAAACACTTATAGAAATGAATAAAAGCCGATAATTTCAACATAGAAATAATATCATGTAACAAGTATGTTACACAGATTATCAGGCATACATATTGCTGTTACTGTTGGTCTATGCAAGATTTTTTTTGTTTATCAATTTTAGAAAACAAAAGTAAAATAAACTGAAATAAATAGAATGTAATTATTTGTTTAAAAAAACCTTTATAGTCTAATGGAATGTTACAAAAAAAAAGTTTGCTATTATTAAAAAAAGCAACATATAAATGCATTAAGTATTTCCAAAAACAAGTCCCATTTAAAAAAATTAAGGCAATAATACATATAGCGTATACATCTCCGTCAGAAAAAACTTGCTTTATTTAAATTAAACATGAAAACATAAAAAAGCAGGGGAAAAAATTAAGTACCTACATAAGATTTGTTCAAAATACAACTAAGATCGAATTGCGATTCAAAACAGTTACATATATATCTCTCTAGATAAATATAGTTATTATATTTACTAGATAAAATTTACAGAAGAAAAAATCTATACTTATATTAATAATAATGTATATATATATATATGTATTCATATTTTAATATGTATACCTACTCTTAAAGAAAAAAGAGAAATGTTAAAAAATAAAAAGGAATTATTTTTAAATAGATTGTAAGATTAATTAAAAAAAACAATTTTAGGATTATCATAAAAGTAACAAAATTTATATTTTAACTTAAAAAGGATTTCCTTAACAAAAAAACAATTTCTTAAACGTTTCCTCCACAAAATAAAAAAAATTGAAGAGATCCGAAAAAATTATTTGAATCTCAAATTTTTTCTTTAAAATATTTGGACCTATAAATTGTTATTTATTATTTTTGATACAATTTTAAATAAAAGCAAATTAATAGTAAATCAAGCAAATCAGCATGAGCAATAAAAATAGTACCTAAACTAATAGGTGTTCAAAAAGAGCGGGTTTTTATTGACTCGTTTTTATCAAAAAGTAATAATATTTACATATATTCGCGTACACACAATTTGAAATTAAAACACATATTCAGAGTTCAATAGATATTAAACCTTGTAGTTGAATTTTGAATACGTAGAGAAAAAAATATTTATTTTTTAAAACTCAAAAAAACTTCATTGCAACACGAGGTTGTTTCCAATTATTTCGACACACATTATTGTTGTGTGTTTACTTCATTGGAAACATTACATTTATGTATGCATACTTATATCTTATAAATAAGGGCCAATTTTATATAATAGGTCAAGGAAGTTGGATCAGCTTATATGTTTACAATTAATTATTAATTGTTATATAAAAAGTTTCACTTTTGACAAAATTAAGTAAGTTTTCAGCACAGTTGACCATATTTCGTTTTCCCAAAGATATATGAAGAAACCGTAATAAAACAGTTAACCCTTTTTTAATTAAAAGAATTTTTATTACGAATATTCTACTGGTATTTCTTTCTTTTTATTTACTCTTGCCAACAAGAAAAAAAAAACTAATTCCAAACTGTCGGCGTCGTACTCTATCAACCAATCGTCACCACTGTCCTCACTACCGTTGCCGCTAACAACCAATTCCAGAAGCTCAGCCTATTCAATACATTGTACCCGGTGGCGACTTTGGTAGTCCCGCTCAGCACGTCATCCAGTCAAGTGGTCCCTCAAATTAGGTCCTCACTATCGTTGCCGCTTACAGCCAATCCGAGACGCTCAGCCTATTCCAGAAATTGTACCAAGTGCCTACTTTGGTAGCCCAGCTTAGCACGTAATCCAGTCAAGTGGTCCCTCCAATTAGCAAAAATATCAAGTATCGGCTTTGCATTCTGATGTTTGTATTTGTTTTTGTTTGTATCCCATAATATATGCGCATTTAAATGCTTTTTAAATAAGGTCATCTTTGCTGTGGGATACATTTTGTTGGCTAGTGCATTGCCGTCGACCACTGGAATTCTGCTGAGTGCTGAGCCATCGTTGCATTTCCAAGGGTGTAGTTTTGCTGTCGCCCTTCACCTCATATCTCTGACGGAATGTGATGACGAAGCGGTGCGACAGTCTGAAAGTAGTATATGGTACCTTTATGTACATTCTATTCACCTACAAATACTTACCTTTGGATTTGGACCCGCATTATGTATAAGGCCAATTTGGTTCTAAAATAATTGTACCCTACCTAACGTTACAAAAGAAAAATTAATTCAATTTTTGTAATTGCATTTTATTTAACTATGTAAAGTGAAAAAAACTAGCGCTCGAGTCATAGACTGTCGTTTTGATGATTGTTCTAAATCTTTCGCATAGATATAAAATCGTGAAAACGACTATAAAAAAATGACAACATGACATCCTGCCTGGTCTGATAAATGAACGTTGGTTGGGTTTATTGATTTGGTCTTGTTGAGTGGACACAAAACGTATAAATTTATAGTAATCCAAAAACTTGTGAATTATTATTGTTTCCTTTTGTTTAACATAAATACACAAAAAGTGCACGTATATATTGTATAGCCGGCCAATTCAAAGTCGGCAAATTTTCATATAAATAAAGAAATACGTATATGTATTATAATCCGAATGTAATAGAAATAAGAATAAGAATCTCAATAAATAGTACTACTACTACTACGTTTGTTGGGTTTTGGATTTTTGACAGCTTCGTTTGTTTGATGGCGAGTTTCATTCAAATTTCAAAGATCTCTCAAAATCGAGATTTGATCTTTTCAATGAAATTTTTTTCCAGATTTAATTGTAGGATTCGTGAATGACTGACACACATTTCTAAAAAAAAAACCACATCTTCATCATCAGATGACGAGGAAGATGAAGACGAAGTAATCAAAAACTCCACTGAATTTATAAATTAAAAATTATTAACTTCTTCGTCCATTATTTCTTTATTTTTTATCACGGATTGGAACTAGTTCACAACAAATTAATACAAAATATTTCTACATGTATGTGTGCATTCAGATCAAATCTGCCAACCCATCAGAGATCCAATCTTTCGTGTTAAGATTTGATCTAAACTTACTCTTTTTGTTTGAATGAAACTCAAAATTCAAGTAGATGAAATTTTTTGTCCGAAAGAGCAGATCTTTTCTTGAATGAAACTCGCTATGAGATGCACTCACATCAAAATCAAAACAATAATAACAAAATACATCACTTTAATTTATGTGTGTTCCCGTACTTTGTTCACAGAAATGTTAAGACTGTCATTTTTGCAAGAGTGGGGGTAAAAATCTCACAGCGGAACAAAGTACAAAAGCACGGGAACGCTTTGAACAACAATTTTAGCCATTTTTTAAATGTCAAAATAAAAGTGTATTTTTGAAAATGTTTATTAAAGATTTACATCAAGTTATTTCTTAAAATAACCAATTTGTTATCACAATTTTTAATTTATTGCACGAATGAACCAGACCAGAATATAAATTCCATTATTTTCAACTTTTGTAACGATACACATGGCAACTGACAGCTTATATATTGTTTTTTTTTTTCTTTTTTCCTTCATTTGACAGTCTTCATAATTTTGTCCAAGAAATTTCTTGGACTAAAATTCGCAGCATGGTGAAATATTTTACTCTCTCATGAGCGCTCTCTTCTGTGAAAAACTACGAAAATTTGGAGTACGGGAACAGGATTTGACTGTTTTTCGTAGGAATTCGTAGATTTTCGCAATTTCTTCAAATCGTTTACCGGGGAGATTTCTTTCATTCCCCTTACTTCTTGCCCTTCTCGCCATCAAGCTCCCAGTTGCCGGCAACTCAGTTTCCTTGTGTGAAAGCAGTCTAATAAAGAATAATTTGTAAGGGACAGTTTCACAGCCCGACGTACATAAATGTCTCACATTCGCACATTGGAATCAGTATTAAAATCTGAAAATGCAATTTGTCAAAGTTGAAAATTTGAGCCATCATTTTGCTTTGTCATACGATTATGAAACTTGGCCTAAAACTTCCTTTCATATTGACCTAAATAAAAAAATTACTAGACATTTTTAGTATAGTTCCTTTTTTTTTCTAAAAGATGGCCGAGATTGTTAACATCTTAAGTGAATAATATACAGGAATGTAATAATTTTTCTACATTAAATTCTAAATTTCCTAATATAATATAAAAAAAAAACAATTTATAAAATTAATATATCATAAAATAGGAAACATCCTAATTGCAATGATTTATACGCTTACGTGCTAAATGCTTCAAAATAACTTCCTTAGTTTATCAATAATTTGTGTTCGAGATGTTTTAGCTTAAAATCTTGCGCAATATTATAAAACGATACAAAAATAGTAAAATAAGAAATTAGTTTTAGCAAATAATATTTTTAGTTGTAAAATTTGGTTTAATTTCACTATAAAATATCTATTAGTCGTAATCTCTATACTAAAAAAAATACATGACACGACATAAGGTTGGTCTTATAAGATTTAATCTTTTTGATAAGGATATTTTGTGTTTGTTGTTTAAAAAACGTTTAAAAACGAAACAGAAATATAGCCGTAGTAGTAATCATCCCAAATGTTGGTATAAATAAATGTGATATTTTCTTGTTACAAGTTAAAAATAAAAATCTTATTTTCCTTACTATACAATAACATTAAATTATATAGATGAATGCAACACATTTTATCTGCAAAGAAATTAGATTATTCATTTCGTTGAAAGGAGATTACGACCTGAATTGGAGTCCAATGAGTTCGGTCACATGGTACTCCGGACGATAGAAGAAGTTCAAAGAACATGAATTTTCTCTAAATGTGAATTTGACTTACATAGGGTAGTATGCATGAAACCGTACTGTATATAAATTCTAAAGTTGTTCGATAACAACTTGACAAATTTGGAGTACTTGCTGCAGAAAATGGGACATGCTTATGTCGTTTTTATTCGGTAATCCGGAAGCCTTCTGAACTGTTTTGAAAGTGTTTACTTGGGAAAAAATGGCAGTTCTGATTCTGAAAAGAAGATATTTTTGTTTCTAGATTTGCAATCAATATCGAAACCAAAAACACTCACACATTCATATACTTGAACGTCAAACTCGACATTTTACTTGCGATATACATTTGTGGAATCACATTAGGTAACTACATTACAATTTTTCCTTCCACCTTAATTATTTTGAAAACGCTTCTAGCGATTTTGATAAAAAGAAAATCTGGGCACTACTGTAGATATAGCCTACATATTGTTGACATATTTATACATATTTTGTTATTAACGGTACATGCCATATAACCATTTTTTGATTTTCTACGTTATCATAAGCAATTTGACGGATTTCAATCAAAATTTTTATATAAGAGGTCCTTCGAATTCTTGTTAAATTATTGGTTAATTATGTTATTATTTTTGGTCGTAATAGTGGCTTTTTTTTATAAAACAATATCATTTCCTTTCCCGACACGTTTCGACGGTGGCTGCCGTCTTCTCAGGGATCTTTTATTTACAGAAATAAATTGAACATTTCAGAAATATTCCTGAAATATTTAAAAAACCTTCAGACACAAATTTCTGAAAAGTTTCTTGAATGTTTCTAAATGTTTTTGAAATGTTTGCTTTGGTCTGCACGCTCGCGAAACATTTATGAAATATGAATGGAAAACTTTCTTTCAGTCCTATCCTGTTAAACATTCACGTGAATTTTCCGACGGAAAAACGAACTATTCCAAAAAGTAAATAAATTTCGATCAAAAATACATTTTAACAATTAAATTCTCTTAAGAATTTAACAAAAAAAATAAATATTAGTAAAGCTTTGGAGTTAAAAGATAAAAGATATTTGAAAATAAATAGTGTAAAATTGAGTGTAATATTCACGTGAATCCAAAGATTCTATCGGATCGTTATGTAATGTTAAACCAACAGAAAAAAACATATCAGAAACATTTCTCAAATGTTTTTTCAAAAAATGGGAAACATTTCGGATGAACTTTCCTTTAGGTGAGCACAAATTTTAACACGCGGATACTTTTATTCGGTAGATGTATGCTTAAAAACAATAAATATCACAAATTTAAAGTGAGGAAACTTTTATTTATATTTTTAATTAATTGTTAAAGTTTTCATTTTCCATAAAAAATGTATGCAAAAGAAGACTACGGACAACTGTTTTTTTTTTACTTGTTTGCCAATCCAAGACTGTATGCAACTAACTACATGCGACTAAAAAAAATTCATTTAGTTAAATGTTTTCAAGTGTGTGTTTATTATTGAAAAGAACTACACTTGTACTTTTAACCCAAAAATTATTTCTATTAAAATTTCCCCCACAAAAAAAGTCAAAAAAGAAACTAATACCAGAACACTAACCATAGGGAAGTATTAACAAGAACTGTCACAGCAGTTTTTCGTTGTCGCAAATTGGTTTTATCGTGTATTAATATTGGAAACTTTAAAAAATATATTAAAAATAGAAAAACTAATATTTTGACATTAAAACCATTTTAATTATTAACTTTAATGATAAATCTACCGAATAAAAGTATCCGTGTGTTGAAATTCGTTCTAATTTGGTGAAAAATTGAACAAAACTGTTTTACAAAAAGGCCGAAATTAAATATTAAAACATTTTTTTAATCATATTTAACGGTGTTTCCTCACTGTAATATTTTAAAGCTGTTCTGTAGAGACCCCTAGCTCACTGTAAAAAAAATAAAAATTCTACGCGTGCTTCCCTAATGGAAAGTCGCCCCTTTTATACAAAAAAAAGTGTTGGCTACAAACAAAAGATGGTCCTAAAAAGTATATGATTTTAATTGAATTAAATACTAAATTTTGTTGTGCTTAATCCATTTGTATGCATACAGCATACCAAAATTAGTATTTACTTAGAAAATCTTCAGTAAAAGCATTTATTGTCTTTTATGCATACAACCCCATATGTTATTTCATACAAAATGGTCTCTAAAAATAATCTAATAATTACTTATCTAGTTATTATTTTTACGGAATTTATTATTCCCAAAATATATTATTTTTTGACAAAACAAATGTGTGCTGAACTAAATAATGAATTCTGTATAAAATTTGCGGTAACAATGCAAATACTACAAGCGAAATATTAATACAAAAACTTAACTCGGGGTTGTCATATTGTTTAATTAATAATAAAATTCTTTAGCGTGAGGTACGTTTTTTTTTTTAGTTCTCTCTTTATAACATTTCATATAGTCTTTAATTTTTGTTAAACCAACTTTTGCAATAAAACCTAATTGCTGCGTTCAAATTATGTATAATGTTACTAAAAAAATTTAATATGTACATATATAATTTTGATTGCAAAAGCAGGGGTGATAGTTGATTGTCAATTTTTTGATGGTTCTTTTGACGATAGATGTCTCTATCATTTATTTGTATATAAAGTTATAAGAAAAAATATTTTAAAAAATCGTAGTCATGTATTTTGTGAGTTATAGTCATTGGGAAAAAATTCGATTAAATGGTCACTATGTGACTATGTGAAGGTCTTTCAAGTGCCATGTGATTTCTTAATTTTTCTCATTTTTTTTGTTGTTATGGAACCTTAAATAACCCTCCTATACTCTGTCGCAGAAAAATAGGCAGTGTAGGCAAGATAGCACGTTTGCCTCTTATTCTCGCTACAGTGGATTGCATAAATCTGTCGCTCAATAAAGTTCTCACATTGTTTTCGTTGTTTGTATTTTAAATGGACCCAAATATGAAAGCTCTCAAATCAAAAGCACGTCAACAGAAACCCAAGGAAAAAAAACGAACAAGTTAGAAAATGGACAATATTTAATGGGGTTGAATAGCAGCAGCAGCCACAGGCCACAGCAAAGGATTTCAGTCCACTTCACATTCATATGTGCGCTGAGTAGGACGTTGGGCCTGCGCCAGATGCAATGAAATTTTCTTTTATTATTTTATAGATTAGGGGCGGGCAAACACTTTATGGAGAAATTCTTTCAATTTAGTATGGTGTAAAAATATGACACGCTACTGATTTTGAAAAAGCTTTCCCATTAGACGTGTACTGCCTATTTTTCTAGGACAGAGTATAACAATTACATTAAAAAAGTTAAACACACCTGCATCAGTTTTAAAGAAAATATCACATTTTTTACCAAGCTAAGTACTCAACGTTTTTACATGTCCCTAGTTCAATGGAATGTAGTGTAAAAAACAAATGTATGTAATACGAAATATCGTCAAGTTATCTTAAAAGCTGGCGTGACGATTTGAGCATTTGTTATAGCTAATCTAATAAATAAACTTTTGATGTAATTTTTGTTGAAAAATTAAAGTTTATTTAATACTTTAAACAAAATAATAGGAATGAATCACTATCTCGTACCCACGCTACTTGGTTTGGTAGTAGTTACTTATAAATTACTGTTCACTCTCTCGAACTTAAACTAAGACACGAGAAAGCCTAAAGTTTTTTTAATGAATTAAAACTGGGATACTTGAGACAAATATTTTTGTTTCTGTTTTATATGGAATATTCTCAAAAATGTTATACCATTTTGAAATGAGATTTGAACACGCCAACTTTTAAGGTAACTTGCCCAAATTTCAGTTTTTTTTTTTACACTACAGTTCATTGAATTAAGGTCATGCATGTAAACATTTTGAGTGCCTATTTGTTTTTTTTTATAATCTACACACGCTCAAGGGATTATACTACCCTTTAAATGTTACAACACGGCGCGCGCGTGAGGTTAAGGAAGAGAAAGAAGGATAGGAAAAATGTGTGGCGAGATGTTCTGAGACTGGAGGTGGTTGTTGTCTCAGATTTTATCTCCAGGGATGTCTGCCGAACTAATGCGGAGAAATATCCGTGTCTTATTTATCCATGTCCCTTATAATTCGCATTATTTATTATACGTTGTAATATTTAATAGAAATAGTTTTACTCGATAACACGTTGTTAGTTCTATGTCTAAACAGCATGTAATGAGTAAACCAGTAACTCATTGTATCACGTTTTATTTTAGAATTTGTTTTTAATGGAAAAATAATGGGACAGATACTACAGCAGGGATCGACCCTTTGACCATGAGGTTGACAGACGAACACTCAACTATCACGCCACGGCCACCCACATTTTGGCATTTGGTTGGGTAAAAAAGTGATATTTACTTCAAAACTGACGCAAGTGCGTTTAAATTCTTGAATGGAATTGTTAGCAGGGTTTTTCAAGGATCCATAGCAACATAAACGAATTTGAGAAAAATTAAGATTTGTAATCACGGCACATGAATGACCGTCACAGCATGACCATTTTTTTTTTTGAAATGCCTAACTCACAAAATACATGGCTAGGATTTTTCTTATTATTTTTCTGATAACTGTCACCACCTACCCTACCAACCGTTTTTGTTGCGACGTTGAATTTTGGGACACCCTGTATAAAGAAGGTTAAGTGAAGAAACATCAAAAGGACAATCAATTAATTGAGCAATCGCTTTTTTCTAACGCGATACGGTCCCTGAATTTTGGGACTTAAAATTTAAATATATCGTAGCTAAATGAAGCATTTTCAGAAATCGGAATTTCAATTGCGTGATATTTTAAAATTAAAGTGCTTCAAAAATGTTTTTGGATCTAAAAAAATCAATGGAATGGCAACCCCAAGTGGTTCACGTCAGCTTGTCCTAATGTCCTTGTGTTGAGTGGGTAACGGGACACTCAGGTCCGTTTCATATTTTGATTGGCCACCTTTGAAAATCGAACCACATCTATGCGGATAGGTTAGTGTTGTTATAATCCCATGTAAGTACACAACTGCTGCCAAAAAAAATCATAAGCTGTACGAAAAACTTTGATATACTTTTGTATCCCATGAGAAATGTCAAAATCATATACTCAAACCCATACAAATTTATCCAATCCGATGCTGGTTGTTCAGAAACTTTAGTGGATACTCACCTATGTTAGATAGGCTATCGTACTGACATTTGAATGTACCCATTGTGTTAGTTTTATGTCAACTCGATTTCCATCCAGCAGCTGTGCTGCTTATTAAAAAAAATTATAACCCAACATTTTAAACCATACACGTTTAAGAAAAATCACGACTCTAGTTAAACAAGCCATTTACTTGCGACCCCTTATATAACTTTTTGGTAATTTGAAACACTTTGAACAACTCTTCTAACTTATATGGATTCCGCAACGTAACGCACCAAAGTTGGGTTCAACAAGAACAAATATGACAAGTAGAGACAAACTACAACTACAATACAACAAAAAAAATATGTTAGACACACATACAAACCGACTTCGAAACGAAAAAGATAACGTATGATCTTAAGAGATAAAAGCCGTGTTTTATTATCGCCAATAACACATATGGTTCACCGCGTAGAAATAAAACGATCAGGGATATGTACTGATATGTACCCTCTGTTTGCCGAATTTAATACTAATATATGCAAACCCAGATAGAAACCTAGATCCCGTGTTGTTTTTGTAATACGTGTTAAAAAATAACCCATAACCAGACCCGTAGATAATAAAACGCAGCTAAAGAATCGTTTATGTGTTATTGGACGACGCGACCTCTTTAACATTAATATATACTTTTTGTTGTTTAAAATTATCAAAAAGTCGGCTCTCATTTTAAAACTCATTTATAGAGTGGACTCCCATTTTAAAACTGATCTAGAGTAGGTTTTAAATGTTTAAAATTTTGTGTCAATATTTCTAATGAGACCGTTTTTGTTGTTGGTTTGTTTGCTAATGAAATATGAAGTAATTTTTTTAATTGTATAATTTAATTTCATTCAGAAATTGAATGACCACAGATAAAGATTAATGTATATGTGTATGTTTATTGGTAAAGAAACTCTAAATAATTATTAAGTACTAAAAAAAAATTTAGTAAACGAATATAAAAATTAAAGTTAAATACCTAATAATAAGAGAACTTACACCATTTAATTTGATATTGAATTTTTATTTATTATTGTAGTTAGAAAAAATCGGTAAAAAAACTTTATATTTTCTGTGTTGATGTATGTATATGTAGGTGCATGTACAACATCCGAAAGTAATTAATTAAAATTATCTAGAAAATGTATGTACTTTCTCTACACCAAATCTTCACACCTCCTACACAAAGATAACTTTTTTTTCTTGTTAAAACTGAGGTATAAAAAGATTTGACTAAAATAAAAACAAATTCAAATTTATTAAATTATCTACATGATTATAAAAGCTATTTATGTATACCTCGGGTCAATGATCGATATGATATATATGATGATATAAAAATAAGATTAAAAATTAAATTACATTAACTGAAATAAAACTAAGAACCGTGTGAATAAATATATTAAACACATGTATATGTACATATATATATTTAAAAAAAATATTTATTTACCAAAACGGCAGAGCTAAAAATTAACAAAGTTTAACACTCACATGTGATGAAGCGCAAAGCGTTCCAATCAATATAATATATTATGTAATTAAAATTCATATAGAAAGAATTTATTATAACTATGTAAAACAGTATTTTATTTCATTAGTATGTATCTTGTAACTTATAACTTTACTTTTCTTTTCTGTAACCTAATCAATCCATTATTTTTGGTTCAATTTTCGATTTTTTTTTCGAAACTGCAACAGAGAGCTGTAGATACTGCATTGTTTGTTAATATACGAGAATAATTCTTTTAAAATAATATTCCTGATTATTTTTATTGATTGCCCTTGGAGTTTGACTGTTTTAGAAGACCAACGACAGATAATAAATACACACGTTATTGCCTAGGGCCCAGCTTTTCAGTGCGACATCGTCCTAATTTCATGATAAAATTTGAGTTAACTCCTAAAAGTACTTTTTTCACTCAATTTAGATTAATTTTTTTTCGAGGTAATTGTCATCGGAAAAAATGCCGAATGTTTCTTTTTTGTATGTCACTCCAAACCTCAAATAAAAAGACGCTCCACTTTCCCTTAAGGACATCCTGAATTTTTAAAAGCGGATACTTTTATTCGGTACATTTACAGTTAAAAATAATAAATATCGCATTTTGCAAGTGAGAACTTTCATTTCTATTTTTAATTTATTTTTAAAAATTTTCATTTTTCATACAAAATGTATGCAATTTATTGCCGTTTTTTTGTGCAATAAAATTAATTTTAACTTTAAATAATAAAACATAAATAGTTGTTAATAAAAGTCATTCAAAGCAACTATATTGGTGACCCAGACGCTCGACGTGAGCCGCCATCGCTCATCGTCGAGACATTAGGTGCGTTTTTTTGCAATCCCCGGGGGAATTGGTTGAAAAAAAAACGACCAAGGCGCTTAGGGAAATACTTGGTAGCACTTTAATTTGCAAGATGACATTTGAAGAACAGCTGTAATGCAAGACAAAAATAAACATCACTGTGCCTCATTCTTCTAAAAATCATGGGGTTGATTTGTTTTGTTTAATTTCGATATATTTATTGAATTTAAACTACTTTTCTATTAAAATAACAGAAAAAGAACCAAGTTAATTATTATTTATACAAAAAAAATGTGAATCAAGTAATTTGAAAATTGAAATCAAGTATTTTGGAAATTGTTTTTAGCCGATGTGATTTTCTTTTAATTTAATTTTCACAAATACAGTGGTACATAGAATTCAACTACCTGAAAACTGTTGAGAGCAAGGATAATTATACTGCTTAGGCAGCACTGGAATATCAAGTGATCATCCCTGGGCAATCGCCATCTGGTCTAATAGATATATACTTGATTGGATTGTCTTTTCCTCCCTTGCATTTGGCGACTTAACCGAAGAAGTCTATTTTAAATTAATTAATAAATAAGTATTATGTAAATTCAAAAGTATTTTATTTTATTTTCTTGTATGACCCAAGGCTATAACAATTGGCGACGAGGACAAAAGTAACAATTAGCAACAAGCATAACAATCAACGACGTGAATTGATATAATTTCATTGTCGACGCAATTTTGTTTTTCTTCAAACATGTCGACTTCAAACGAGAAAAAAATTCTCGAATTATTAGATATTCAATCGAAACTCTTGCAATCACTCATAACAGGAGGACAATCATAGACTCTACAGAATGAAAAACCAGAGTTTCTCATGGATACGTTAGCAAACAGCATCTCAGAGTTTTGCTACGATCCAGCAAATAGAATTCTTTTTGAATCGTGTATTGTCGGCACGTCGACATTTTCAAAGTTGACGGCAAACACCTGGATGACGCTTCCAAAGTTAGGTTGTTGATGCGAAAACTAAATCCAATCGCTCGCGAGAAATATGCATCATACATCCTTCCGAAAAATTCTCGAGACATTTCATTTGCAGAAACAGTCGAAACCCTCAAGATTTTGTTTGGTGCTCCAGAATCACTCTTCAGTGCTCGTTTTCGCTGCTTGCAGACGATCAAAAATCCATCAGAAGATTTTACCACATATGCAGCTAGGGTAAACAAATCATGCGAAGATTTCAACCTAAGTGCGCTGAAAGCTAATCAGTTCAAGTGCTCATCTGAAGACGCAGACATTAGAACCAAGCTCCTTTCAGCGTTGGAGGACAAGATAAATTTGGATTTGAGTAAGCTGTTGTCGGATTTACACAAATTCAAGAATCTTAAAAAGGACACAGCACTCATTGAAAATTCGTCAACACCAATTCGGACAATCAATGTTGTAAAAAAGGAAAAACATTTCCAAAGTTACTCCAAGCCCAAGCACCAGCAACAAAGTAAGCAACAAAATAGCCAACCAAAAACACCATGTTGGGGTTGCGGTCATATGCATTTTGCAAAAGATTGCGATTTTAAAAACCACAAATGCAACCAATGTGGACGAACTGGACACAAGGAAGGCTACTGCAATTGTTTTTCGAAGAAGGAAAAACAAAATGACAATTCATTCGAAAAAAATAAGTCGTGCCAAAAGAAATTTACACCGCGCAACAATTCAATCCAAGTCAACACCATCAACCATGTCCAAAGACGGAAGTTTGTAGCAGTCGAAATTTGCTTCAATCATCAACGCGAGACGTACCCACTCAAACTTCAAATTGATACTGGGTCAGACATCAGTATGATAGACGTCACCACATGGCGGAAGCTTGGTCAGCCGGGTAAATCTCTAAAAGGAACTCGAACAAAAAGTGCCTGCCTTAACAACATCAATTTGATTGCTGAATTTGAATGCGACGTTCATCTTAAAGGGGAAGTTAAAACCTGTAAACTGTATGTTTCAAATATTAATTCTCTCAATGTTTTAGGTACAGACATGTGCGAGATTTTCGGTTTGTGGAATCAACCAATGAACATCGTATGTGGTCGGATCACTCAACCGACTATCGACGAGCGAAATGCATCCATTGCCAGCATTAAACAAAAGTACGTCGAATTGTTCAAAGCCGATTCCTCTGTCTGTACCAAAAGAGAAATAGAACTTCATCTCAAGCCTGACACAAAGCAAATATTCAGAACAAAGCGTCCAGTGTCATATTCAGTACTCCCACTCATCGAAGCAGAATTGCAACGTCTCCAAGATCGCAATATCATCAACCCCGTAGGCTACTCTGATTGGGCAGCACCCATTGTAGTCGTTCATAAGGCATCGGGTGCAGTGCGCATTTGCGGAGACTACTCTTCAGGCCTAAACCCATCATTAGAGCCTCATCAATACCCGATCCCACTGCCTGAAGACATCTTCGCAATAATAGCAAACAGCCCATTTTATACCCACATCGATTTGGCAGACGAGTATCTTCAAGTTGCAGTCGCACCAGTTGCAGTCGCACGTCAAATGAGCACCAGGGGCTTTCCAGCACCTAATGGATTGAACGCTTGCAGGTGTCGACGGTGTTGCAGCTTACCTCGATGACATCGTCGTAAGTGGTAAGGACTGGCAGGACCACTTAAACAACTTGAATTCAGTGATGCAACGTCTCATGGAGTACAATTTTCAAATCAAAATCGAAAAATGTTCATTTTTTGTACCAGAAGTGAAATATCTTGGACACATAGTTGACAAAAATGGCTTACGTCCAGATCCAGCCAAAATCGACAAGATAATCACAATGCCGGCACCGACCAACATTACCGAGGTCAGATATTTCCTCGGGGCTGTAAACTATTACGGCAAATTTGTTAAGCAAATACGAGAAATCCGAGCGCCATTGGACAATTTGCTCCGGGAGAATGCTAAATTAGAATGGTCAGAGGAATGTAAACAATCGTTTCTGAAATTTAAAAGCATTCTCGCATCAGACCTTTTGCTTATACATTTCAATCCAAATTTACCGATAAAAGTAGCAGCTGATGCATCCAACGTTGGGCTAGGTGCATGTATCATTCACATTTTTCCGGATGGAACAGAAAAAGTCATCGCTCATGCAGCCTGATCTTTGACACCAACCGAGACAAGGTATAGTCAGATCGAGAAGGAAGCCGCAGCAATCATTTTCGCTGTAAAAAAATTTCATAGAATGATTTTTGGTCGAAAATTTCTTTTTCTCACTGACCATAAGCCGCTCCTTTCAATTTTTGGTAGCAAAAAGGGAATTCCAGTGTACACAGCAAACAGACTTCAGCGATGGGCACTGATTTTAATGATGTATGATTTTGAAAACCAGTACAGCTCAACAAATGATTTTGGTTTTGCTGATGTTCTATCGCGTCTGATTGATACAAAATCAAAATTGGAAGAAGAAACAGTCATAGCCTGCTTGAGATTTAAAAAAGATTTTTCATCGCATTTGCTCGAAACAATCAAAGTGCTTCCTGTCAACTTCAAAATGGTTCAGCACGCTACAACGAGCAACGAAATTCTTCGATCAGTTATCGAGTCTATGAACTCCGGATAGAAATATCCCCCTTCACCAGAATTGTTTCCATACTACAGCGGAAGGGAGAGCCTAGTAGTAATCGATGGTGTTTTGATGTTCAACGACCGTATCGTAGTTCCAGATTGTTTTCAAAAGCGAATTCTGCAACAGCTCCATCGAGGTCATCCGGGCATAGATAGGATGAAAACCATTGCCAGATGCCATGTTTATTGGCCCAGCATCGATAAAGATGTAACCTTTTTTGTTAAACAATGTCATGCTTGCGCCCTCGCAGCAAAGTCTCCAGTCAAAACAACTTTACAGTCATGGCCAATAACAACATCTGCGATGGAACGGGTCCATATTGACATCGCAGGACCGTGCGAGGGTGTCTACTATTTGTTCATTGTGGACTCCTTTTCGAAATGGTTTGAAGTCTTGCAACTTCCCAACTTATCATTATCTACCATAATCAACAAACTGACTGCATTATTTTCTCGCTATGGTGATTGTCAACAGCTTGTCTCAGATAATGGGACACAATTCATCAGTTCTGAACTTCAACGATTCTTGGAGAATCGAGGCATCCAGTATCTACGAACAGCCCCATACCAGCAAAAGAGCAACCAACTACCAACACATTCCTTGATTTGATGGATTTATTTCAAGACAAACCAATATCGACTCAACATGATTCCGATCCACCAACTGAAAATGGAAATTTTAACGGATCAGTCCTTGATTCATCGGAAAATTTCGAAGATGCATTGGAATCAAGTTCAGAAACTTCAGAGCTTCATGGATTTCCTTCACCAAGTTCAGCTTCAAAAGCCCTTTGAGCTTTGTCTTCCAGAGGAAGAAATATTCAAACACCTGGTTGGATGAAGGATTATGACGTCTTTTAAGTAAGGGAGGTGTTGAGAGCAAGGATAATTATACTGCTTAGGTCTAATAGATATATACTTGATTGGATTGTCTTTTCCTCCCTTGCATTTGGCGGCTTAACCGAAGAAGTCGATTTTAAATTAATTAATAAATAAGTATTTTGTAAATTCAAAAGTATTTTATTTTATTTTCTTGTATGACCCAAGGTCATAACAAAAACTACCCCATTCGTCGGTCACTGGTGACATGATATTAGTGGAAGAGTTGTTTATTCGGGCGGGACGCTCAGTTCATATGTCATTCGGAATATAGGTCTGAGCAAGAGCGGGCGACGATCACGAAGATTGAAGTATGCCAAGGATGTAGCAGAGAATCTGTATTGGGTTGCTCCCGTGTACAACAAAACGCAGCCGAAAACAATCTTCTCAGAGAAACCTTTGTTTTGTTGTTCATTCAATTCTTGTTAATTGAACGAATATCAACTTCAGGCAATGCTTTTTTTATTTAATAATAATTTCACAGTCAAGTTTGAATATACCTAAAATAAAAATGAACGCAAAAATGAAAATCGCTGTAGAAGTTTGTGCTCATGGCGAAGTGGAAAAAATCATAGATACAAAAGCGAAAAATGTTAAAATTGATTTGTTGTTGTGTTGCGGAATGTATATTAAAATGTAGATTAGGTTAGGTCATCAGGAAAACAACTGACACGCTTAGACCAAATGCTCAACCAAACCAAACAAAATTGATAATTATCTGACATGTCAGTTTTGAAGTTTCTATACATTTTATCGATAACTTAGTGAAAAAGTTTTTGGTAGCACAGTTTTTATCGTCTCCAATGCTCTGGATTTAACCTAATCACCCACAGGGATTAGTTGTTGTTGGATTTAACATGCAAATTGTTAATCCTACTCATCGTTTTGTTCGTCCAATTTCCCCGGGGCTTAGAAAAAAACACGTCTATTATATGTACACACTAAAAGGGAGCACAAATATCCTGAAAAGTATTTTGTGGCAAACAACAAATACCTCACCCCAAGAATCAGACAAAATCGACGATGCAGACAAGCCAAGAATTGAGTGCCTAAGCACAACATTTGTGTCACACAAATTACGGCATAGCCTAAAGCGTGGCTGCACACAGAGCTTCCTGTCCAAGCGTATCCATCAGTAGCATAACAACTCGGATCTCAGCAATACAAATCACCACCACATTAACACATCCATATCTACATAGCATCATCAAAATCATTCCTCAAGCAAAATATTCGACAACGCGACTCAACGCATCGCAAAACAAGGCAGACAGAACGATCAGCGCGTCTGTCGCACAGCCGCAGGTACATAAATATATACAAGTAAACATTTTTTTCTTTCTTTTTCCGTAGCCACCCTTGCATCTTTCTCAAATTTTAACTAAAGTAAATTAACAATTCAAAAATATTACAACAGATATTCTCCATTTTGTAAACCACACCCTTTCAATCTGGTAACTGGTTTGGTAATCGACATAAAAAACTGTAGACTTATTGATCCACTCACAAATACAAGTGTTAATGGTACACCTTGCAGAGAAAATATAATAAGTAC
The DNA here is from genome assembly GCA_910595825.1 of Philhelius pedissequus. Lineage (NCBI taxonomy): Eukaryota > Metazoa > Arthropoda > Insecta > Diptera > Syrphidae > Philhelius > Philhelius pedissequus. The sequence goes on along the minus strand of OU343164.1, from coordinate 13,824,243 downwards.
GTTTTTTTTGAGATTGAACAAAAATACAACTCACTCCTTCAAGAGTTTTCTTCCCTCATGGAGCCTCCCAATTTCAACCTTCCCGTCCAACACACCGTGGTCCACCACCTCATAACAAATGGAACTCTTCCTTATTCTCGCCCGCGTCGCCTAAGATGAATTTGACTACATGGTCCAAATAGGCATTTGCAGGCCGTTATCCTCACCTGGTGCATCTCCACTGCACATTGCTTCAAAACAGGAAGCCAACGACTGGAGACCATGTGGTGATTATAGGCGATTAAATGCTATGACAGTCCCAGATAGAAACCCACTTCCACATATCCATGACATGAATGCAACACTTTTCGATTGCAAAGTATTTTCAAAAATTGGCTTGGTAAGAGCCTACCACAACATACCCATGGCAAAAGAGGGCATACACAAAACAGCTGTAATTACACCGTCCGGACTTTTTGAGTCTCTGCGCATGCCTTTTGGGCTCAGAAATGCAGGGCAAAGCGTTCAACGGTTCATGTCCCAAGTGTTAAAAGGTCTCGCATTTCTTTTCATCAACGTAGATGATATTCTGGTAGCCAGTAAGTCAGCTGAAGAACACGAAGATCACTTAAGAACCCAACGCCTTTCGAAGTTTAGGCTTCGAATCAAGGCATCAAAATGTGTCTTCGGCGTCTCCAAAATACAATTTTTGGGATTTGACGTTTCAGAAAAGGGTATTCAACCTTCTAAAGACAGAGTCAAAGCGATTTCGGACTTTACTGAACCAAAGTCCATAAAGAGTGCACAACGATTTGTAGGTAAGGTGAATTATTACCACCGATTTATACCTCATTTAGCACGCACCGTGGCACATCTATGCACGCCTAGCTTTACTCACAAAAAGAAACGTTAAACCTAAAGATTTCAATTGGCCACTTGAGTGCAAAGAAGCATTCCATACTGCTAAAAAGGAACTTGCACAACCATCCTCAAGAAAATGCTAGGCTTAGCATTACAACCGATGCATCCAACATGGATGTATGAGCAGTACTACAACAATTAAAAGACAACACTTGGGAACCAATCGCATTCTTCAGTAAGAAACGTTCATCTTCTCAAACAAAATATTCAGCAATAATAGCAATATTTGGCTATTCAACACTTTCAAAACTTCGTTGAGGGGCAAGACTTTTGAATCTACACAGATCACAAACCCCTAACAACAGCTCTCGAATCAAAAGCCAAACGGAGCCCTAGACAAGAACGACATTTTGATCTCATATCCGAGTTCACAAGTAATATAAAATATGTCAAAGGTTCTTTAAACGTCGTTGCAGATTCCCTATCACGACCAAATTCAGATACGATTGAGCAAACACCGATTGGTATAGAAATTATAGCAAATGTACAAATAAACGACGAAGAGCTAACAACCCTCCGATACAACATTCCAAAAAAATCTAAAATCAAATTGGAATTCATAAAAATTCCTGCTTGCAACTCTTCTCTGTGGTGTGAAACCTCCACTGAAAACTATCGTCCATATGTACCCAAGAATCTGCGTCAAACAATTTTTCATAAAATTCAGTCAAGCGCGAAGATTGCAAAAATTTTCTTTTGGTCGAGAATGAACCATGACATAAACACATGGACAAGAAAATGCAATGCATGTCAAACAGAAAAGGTTCATAGACACACAAAGTCACCACTTCAAAGAATTGCAATTCCTCCTGGCCGATTTCAACACATAAATATGGACATAGTAGGTCCACTACCTCCCTTAAACGAGTACAAATATATACTAACGATAGTAGACAGATTCTCCAGAAGGCCTGAAGCATATACCATTCGAGACATAACTGTCGAAACAATTGCCAGAACATACGTTCATGAGCATGTCTCTACGTTCGGTGTTCCAGACAGCATCACCACTGATCAAGGTTCACAATTCGAATCAAAGCTTTTCAAAGAGCTGATCAGATTCTTGGGCACAGCCATTGTATATGAAACCTATAGTACTACTATGAGACTGAATTTTTTAGCTAGTAGTTCCGTCGATGAGGGCGCTAGTTTCTCTTTTCTTGATATTGAATTGTTGATGTGGAAGAAGTAAATGTAGAGGCAAATACGAAAAAAAGCAGGGGAGACGGTCGAAACTTACTAGTTCTGACAACAATATAGAGGGTAAGGGAGAAAACCGAATAAGCTGTTTTTGCCATGGCAACCTTCAAAATATGGTGGGTATAAATAAATTATATCAAGGCTTATATATATATGTACATGAATTTGAAGTAAGAATGTATATGGATATACACGCATGCATAGGTTATTATAGAATTTATTTTAAAATTTTCTTTCAAATTTTATATATTTGGTGGATCTTAGGATTTTGAATTGTAGCAACGTTGCTACTTTTCAGTTTTTCTATGCGAAAATAGCAAAGCAATGTTGAGATATTTCAATGTGTTTTGTTTAGGTAGGTACATGTGTACCCAGATACCCATCTACATACAATATGTATGTACATAGGTACTTTTTGTTCTTTTTCAAATATAATATCTATTGAGAATAATTTAATTTTTGCTCCACAGACAGTTTTATTAGGAAATAAAGTAGGTATACATAGGTAGTATTTCCTACCTAGGTACCTGCTAAACTTTCTTTTTGACCAAAAGGTAAATATTATTTAAAAAAAAAAAAAATTTTTTTCTAACAATCAATAACAATCAAACATGACATTACGATCATAGAGAACACCAAAAAAGTGGGTCCCCTAATTCCGTCTGTCTGTCATTCTGTCTGTCTATCCTCGAGTCTACAGCCTAAACGCTTTGATAGATTGTCTTCAAACTTGGGACATATTGTTTTTTTCGCTAATATGCACACACGGTTTTTCATTTTTTTTAAGACGACAAATAACACTAGCTCCCATACATTTTTTTTAATCAAAAATAAAAATCTTATTTTTCTCAAAAACGGCTCGATTTTTATAAAAAAAATGAGTTCATTAATGAATCGAAAGGGTACCTTTAAATAATTTTTTTTTTTTTTTTTTTTTTTTTTTTTTTTTTTTTTATAATCTACGCGCGCTCAAGGGAGTATGAATACCCTTTAAATGTTTCAACACAGCGCGGGCGTGGGGGTGAGGTTAAGGAAGAGAAAGAATGATAGGAAAGATGTGTGGCGCGATATTCGGAGACTGTAGGTGGTTGTTGTCTCAGATTTTATCTCCAGGGATGGCGGCTGAACTAATGCGGAGAGATTTCCGTGTCTTATTTATAGATGTCCCTTATAATTCGCATTAATTTTTTTTTAATTCTTTTTGTCATATTTTATCGGTATACTAGTTTTTACTCAATCACATGTTGTTAGTTCTATGCCTAAACAGCATGTAATGAGTAAACCAGAAACTCATTGTATGACATTTATTATTAGAATTGGTTTTTAATGGAAAAATGAGAAGACATAGACTACGGCAGGAATCGAACCTGTGACCATGAGGTTGACAGGCGAACACACAACTATCGCGCCACGGCGATCTACCTCTAGTAGAACCATTTGTTTGGTTTTCGATTTTCTCTGAGCTGATTTTTCTTAAAATTTTTTACGCAGAAGCTCCTAGAAAGTTTAAACACTATTGTATACCAAAATTTTTCAAAACAAATTATTTGGGAAATTATTTTTTTTTAATTCAAATTTCGAAAACGACTTAATAGATTTTTTCGAAACTTCGTATTTCGTAGTTTTTAGACATTATCTTGAATAGTTAAAAAAACAATTTTTCTAAAATAAAAAACAACGGTACGTCCCATGGAAATGTTAAAAACCGTGAAGAAAAAATGTATTTCTCAAAAACTGCTCCAAGAATTTTCAGAAAAAAAATTGTTATTACATTTTATTTTATTTTTTGGATTTTGAAAAAAAAACAATATTTTGCAAATAAATATTAAATGTTTTGAAGATTTTTTAAAATAATATTTTCAAATGTATATACATATATTGTTGAATACTCCTTTAAAAAAAAAGTAAAAAACGACTTCAAAAAATATATAATACCTATTAATAAGCAATTCTTATTTGAAAATTCGTCAACTCGATTTTTTACGAAATTACTTATCAAATCTGAATTTTCAAAAAAAAAATATTTTTTTTTCAAAATCCAAAAAAAAATATTAATATAAAATAAAAAAAAAAATCGTCACAAAACAATTTTTTTTTGCAGAACGATTAACAGAAATCTCAATTATCACACTATTTCTCTTCATACGCATTTTCATAACACACCAACACTACCTTACCTCCGATTTGGTAGTGGAACCCATGATGAGTAGTAGGACTTATTGCAGGCTGGATGAATTTCGTCGTCATGATAGTACTATTAATTACTACGTTTATATGGAGAATTGAATCGGTATTGAATCAGGATTTAGGTCTTTGTATACTTGAATCGGATTAAAATAGGATTACTCGATCCGATCCCACTAGAAGAGCTGAATCGAATTGAAAATGTACTTATATACTTGAATCGAGGAGTTGAAGAATCGAATTCACATCTGATTCTTGGTGTGTGTGTGCACCAATAGTGTTTTTTTGTGTTCAGTGGGTTTCCGTTTTCTTTGTATTTTTTCTGTTGCATGTTTTTGTTGTTTAATCTGTAAACTCAAATTGTCACTTCGATTCCATTTTAATTCAATCTTCCGATCCCAAGAGGCCATATACCTGAATCGAAATCTCAATTCGATTCGATTCGATTCCTCAATTCACTCATATAAACGGGGTAAATATCTATATACAATCGCACAACACGAATTCGAACGACAGCCTATCATCCACAACCTAATGGTATGGTGGAGAGATTTCATCGCCAACTGAAAACCTCCATTCGGGCATCTGGAGATCGTATTAACTGGACTCACCAACTTCCTTTAATTTTGCTTGGTATTCGTACCACGATTGAAGATGATACAAAACACACACCATCTGAACTCCTGTACGGAGAAAACATTAAATTGCCTCTAAATTTTTCCAGAAATGCAACTGAAATCACAAACGAATCGAATTTGGTAGAACAATCAAAACTTTTCTTTGAAAATATACCCAACGCATCACTAGAAACAAGAAAATTTGTAACACAATCTGTCCACATGCCAAAAAGTCTTGAAACTTGCGACCACGTCCTGATTTTTTTTTTTTTTTTTTTTTTTTTTATAACTGCACGCGCTCAAGGGGTTATGAATACCCTTTATATGTTTTTCTTAACACAGCGCGGCATCTGGTGAAGAAGAGAAAGAAGGATAGGAAAGATGTGTGACGCGATGTTCTGAGACTAGAGCTGGTTGTTGTCTCAGATTTACCTCCAGGGATGGCGGCTGAACTAATGCGGAGAGAATTACCGTGTCTTATTCATGTATGTCCCTTATAATTCGCATTATTTTATTTATTTCGATGTCATACTTAATGGGTATGCTAGTTTACTCAATCACATGTTGCTGGTGTTATGCCTAAACAACATGTAATGAGCAAAGCAGCAACTTATTTTATGACAATTTTTGAGACTTGGTTTTTAATGGAATATAAGAAGACATAGACAACGGCAGGATTCGAACCTGCAACCACGAGGTTGACAGGCGAGCACACAACCATCGCGCCACGGCCACCCCCAGAAAAGATAGAATAAAAAGAAGTTTAGAATCTCCTTACGAAGGGCCGTACAAAATAATTAAGAACATATTTTATTGTTTTTAAAGACGGACAAAATTATTCTGTATCCATCGACAGACTGAAACAATACTTGTGTTTAAAATAATAAACAAGAAAACAATTACAAAACAAAACGTCAAAAATTATTCGCTTCGTTGGAAGGGGGGTAAAGTAGTGTTTCACATTAGTTCGGTGGTGTTATCAAAAGATGGAGACGGTGCAGTAAAAGAGAACTATCTTGTCGGTTGTTAAATATTGTATTTTTGTTTTCATTCAGATTGTGTTCGGCAACAAGGCAAGTTGTGTCTAGAAAGCAACTTTTTCTATTTGTTCAACTAAAACGTTTGCGCAATAAAATGAATTTTTACTCTGAATAATGAAACATAAATAGTTGTTGTTACTTAATAAAAGAAATTCAAAGCATTTATATGTACAACATTGTCAGATCTGTCAGTGAAAAACATGCTTACAATGCCTTACAAACTGTGTAAACTTAGTATAATCCATTGAGCGCGTGTAGTCTACAATGCTCTACAAATTGTCTGACAATTTATTGTAAGAAGTCCTACAATCGTGTAATCTTTCAATTAATTGTCAGAAATTCTATCTGACAATTAAATTTATGAAAATTGTAAGGTATCTGATAATCGTGTAAACACAAAATTTGTAGCCAGGCCTCACAATTTTTATCGTTGTCTCACGTTTCTGACAACGAAAATATTGTAAGATGCAGTTTTTTTGGGTGCCTATTGTTTCGTTTTTTTCACTTCGTATTTCGTTGTTTTCCCCTTTCTTACATCGATTTCTGTTTACTTCGCTTATATTTATTTCGTTTTTGTATCACTTTGTTTTTCAACAATTTCGCCCTATGATCACTTCGCATTTCCGCTTTTCCTCGTTTTGCATTTCCATTAAATGTGGAATGAGTTATTTATTTAATTTCGCATTTTGTTTGTATATACATATAAGACTTTATTAGAATGTACATATGTAAATTTATGTTTGGTTTATGTTTTGTTAAGTTTAATAAAATATTAAAAATCACGGTTTATTATAATCTCACTTTTTAAAATCCGGGCTTAACCCGATTTGTATTTTGATAAATGTTGCACAAAAAACTTTGCATACACCGAAACTCGACCCTACCCCAAATCCTATAATTGGCCCAAGCATAGTGGTTGCAGGGAGGCAGCATGCTCCCCTTTACGCACTGTTCGGGTAAATTTTAATCCTAACATCAAAAAAAAAATGGGCCCTATCGGGAATCTCCCATGGAATTTTATTTCCCAAGGAATTTTTTATTCCCTTGAAATTTTACCTGCGATTGCCATCTCACACGGAATAAATTTCCCTCGAACAAAAAATCGTATCAAATGACAGCAAAATTCCTTGGGAAAGTTTATTCCCGATACCAATAACTTCCGTCGGAAACTGATGAGCATCATTCACGTTCCCAAGATTTGAATTGGAGAAATATTTCCAGGGAAATTTTTATTCACCATGACCCCCATTAAGACGAAACACACGTTCGCGTAGTAACCGAAATCCAAATGAACAAAAAATTAAATAATCGAAACACTAATGAGTTTGTTTCTTTATTTATTCCGGATAAGGAATAGAATGGATGGAAAAGACGAAATGTTTATCCAGAATATTCAGAATGGAATGAACAAAGAAACAAAAATACTATACGGAATAGAAAATAAAAAGATGACATCAATCAGCCGTTTGAAAGTGTTGTGATGATGAAAAAAAAACAGGTATCTCTATGAGAAATAGTAAACATAAAATATTATTGATTTATTAATTAATGAAAACTCGCATTTGATTATTATTATTTATATATTTATTTCAATAATAAAAATATGAAAAATGTTTGCTCATCCATTTTGATTACTTACTAGGTTTTCGTCTTTGGCTGCTGTCATTTTTTCTTTCATATGAGGGGGTTATTCCGAGATTATTCTTTTCATTACGTGTTTAACATGGAATAAAAAGAATGCATTTTAAACGTTCCGGAATGAATAAAGAAACAACAAAATAGTTTATCCGGAATATTCCATGGAATAAAGAAACGCAAAATTTGTATTCCGAATATTCTGGACATGCTTGAATGAATGAAACACACTCAAATAATAAAAACCGGAATGCTTTAAAACGAACAAAGTAAAATACCTCATGATTTTTTTTCGAAACAAAGTAATTGAAAAACTGAATAAACGAAATGCGAAATGACTAAAACGAAATAATACAAAAACGAGATGAAAAAAAAGAAACAAACCATACCCAGTTTTTTGCGCATCACACAATTGTTTTATTGTTAGACAATTTGAAGTAATTTTGGACGTCGCGCAGTGTTGCGAACAGATAGAAATGTTTATCAAAAATACTCGCACTGAAAGTGTTTGAATTATTGTTGTTTTTTTTTTGTTAAAATGAATACTTATAGAAAAATGATTCTGAAAATAAAAAAATATATGTTTACAGTTATTTTTCAGTTAATTGAAACAAAAAGCGTTCTAAAGTTTTGTTTTTTTTGTTTTGATAAATATATACAGTCGAACTTCGATAAGTCGAACTTCGATAACTCGAATATTTGAAAACTCGAATGAAATTGGTTGGCAATAGCGTGAAGCCTGAAGCTTATATGTAATTTTGGTTTGATAACTCGAACTTCTATAACTCGAATGTCGCGATAACTCCAATGTCTCGATAACTCGAAGATATTATTTGTCACCTTCGATAAATCGAATTTTGTAGGGAAATTATCAAATTCTATATATTTTTACAAGTTCATTTCATAATGCATTGCCTTTGTGGGCTCTGTGTTTGGATGTTCCATGACCTTGCATATGTGTGTGTTGAAAATTGTGATCCTCTAAATGTAAGTAAAAGCTGTCCCGGTGTTAGAACACATATTATTAAGTTGATATACGTATGTATTATAATACGAATTCAAAGTTTTATTTTAAAAATTAAAAAAAAGACGAAATAAAAAGTGTAAAGAAACTGGCGTATATATTAACAGTGCGGAGTGAAGTTTTTATTAAAAGTAAAGCTAACATGGATATGTAGTTAAATGAGCATTAAAAACATCGTTTGAAAATAAATTGAAATTAATAAGAGGTGGAGAGTGGGTCAAGAAAGAAGGATGTGGCTATTAAATATAGCATTCCGGCAAATCCATTCGTCAGTCAAGTATAAGAGAATATTTTAAATAATCACAACTGTACTTTTTTATTCGCAAATAAATATTACGTAATTTATATTAATTTTCTGTTTTACTTGATAACTCGAAGTCTTGATAACTCGAATTATTATTTTGGCAAATATTGTTTCGAGTTATAGATGCTCGACTGTATATATATTTTAAAATAGGGAAATCTGAATGAAACTCTAAATGAAACTATACTTTCGTTTTAACAAATTTATTATCTCTCTTTGTTGAATCGTCTATTCACAACGGCGGCTGGTCTTTTTTTTTGTCTTTTTTCAAAAAACCATCCCCCCTCTCTCCTTTTTTCATTCTTCAAATCATTTCGCTTGAAGTTAGTTCTCGTTTGTTTTTGACAGTTCTCCTGATGACCGCGAGGTGGCATGATAAAAGTATAAAAGTATAAGAATAGCTTAAGGCTCATATTACATTTAACATTTCTTAGTAAAGCAAATTAATAACAAATAACATTACTTAGTACAAATAAATACATTACAGTTCGGCCAATCTGACTATGATTGACCTCAATCATTATTTAGTCTTAAATTGATGAAGTGCGCCCTTGAATCAGCTGGTTGTCTTGATATTCCGAATCCACCATCGGTGTTACCCACTTTCGCAATCGAACTGCCTCAACGATTCCATCATAAGGCAACTGCGTTAGCTGACAGTTGCCGACGTCCCTGACGACGTATCTATCGTTTGGCAAAACCTTGTGTATGACATAAGGTCCTCGGTATTTAGGTATACATTTCTTATTCGTCCCTATAGTGGTGTCAATGTGCCTCATCACTACAAAATCACCAACCGAATACTACCTCGCCGGTACGCTATGCTTTAAGAAATATTTTTCGTTATGATCCTGCGATTTTTTAATAGCATCCGATGCGTTTCCCGAATTTAACCGAGATCAGATCTCCCTTTGCTATTAAATTTATCGTCTAAGTATTCGGTAAGCTCATCAACCACCTTGCCGCGCTAATCCACTCCAAAGAGTAGTTTGCTAGGCGATTCCTTTATTGAACTATATGTTGTATTATTAATAGCATATTCGACTTCAGATAATTTATTGGCCCAGTCTGAATGGTCGATAGGCTCGCTTAGTTTGCTTAGTATTGCCTTGATTACCCGGTTCACCCGCTCTACCTGGCCGTTAGCTTGTGGTGAGGCCACTGCTACCTTAACGTGGTCGATGTTTTGTTTCAGTAGGTAGCTTGAAAACTCTAGAGATGTGAAGCAAGTGCCGCGATCTGTTATAACACGTCTAGGTCGACTGCAGTAGTTAAAATATTTTTCCATTGAGGCGCAAACCTCCTTGGTGCTAGTCGAATTGACCGGTTACAAACGTACGAATTTTGTGAAGGCATCAATGATAACTAGAATATGCTTTCGTTTTGACTTCAAGGCCGGTAAGGGCCCGAAATGATGCACATGTATCGTATCAAATGGAATAGGGTTCTTGAGGATACTGTACATATTATGGTCATTAGTTCTGGCTGGTGCTGAAAACATAATACATTTTACGCAGTCCTTTATAAATATCTCAATCTTGTGTCTCATACTTGGAAACCAATAGCTTTTTCTTACTTGATTGTAGCATTTATCTATTCCCAAGTGACCAATTTTCTCATGGAACATTCTAATTACGTTGTCTTCCATTTCGCTGGGTACGTAAAGTAATAAGCCATCTGTATCCAATTTACGAAAAAACAGACCGTCCTGCAATTCGTAGTGCAAAAGCATCTCAGTTTCAAGTTTTCTTTTGAGCTTTCTGATTTTAACATCCCTATTCTGGGCTAACTGAATATGAAAATCTACCTCGTGTCCATTGATGGTAGCGATTGATGGGTTTCGACTTAGAGCGTCCACATGACCCACTGACGCACCACTTTTATGCTGAATAGAGTAGTTATAATTTTCAAGTTCTGAAGCCCACCTTGCTGTTCTTGCATTAACTTGCTTTTTGTTCAACGTGAAAGTGAAAGAGTTACAATCCGTGATGATCTTAAAGGGTATGCCCTCAAGGTACTCCCGAAACCGTTGGAGTGAGTATAGGATTGCTAGTGTCTGGAGTTCAAGGCTGTGGAACTTTGCCTCAGATGCGGTTGTCGTCTTTGAAAAGTAGGCAACTGGATGGAATTTTCCATCATCCTGACGTTGCATCAGAGCTGAGCCAAACCCATGGCTACTAGCATCACAATGTAGTTCGGTTTCCCTTTGTGGATTGAAATTGGCTAGGACTGGAGCCGAAACCAGTTTACTACGTAATTCCTTAAACGCTTGCAAACATTCGCCATTAAATTCATACCTAACTTCTTTGCGCAGTAAGTTTAACAATGGTTTGGCTATTTTTGAAAATGATGGCACAAAACGCCGAAAATATGAAAATAACCCTAAGCAAGATTGAAGCTCTTTTTGATTTTGGGGTACCAAATAGTGTTCTATAGATCTTATGTGGGCATTTGTCGGTCGAATACCCGAAGCATTAACAACATATCCTAAATAATCTATCTCGTCGTATCCAAACTTGCATTTACTCATTCTGAGTTCGAGTCCCTTCTCATAAAGTCGTCGCAAAACTTCGCTAAGTATTTCTAAATGTTAATCGAAATCAGCTGTGGCGATAGCTATATCGTCCAAGTATATAATAACTTTCCCTGCCACTATCAGATCTTGAAATATTTGATGGACGAACCGTTGGAAGTCAGCTGGGGCATTCTTCAGCTCGAATGGCGTTCGCAAATATTCGTACTGCCCATCTGGGGTGACAAACGATGTATACTGTACCGAACCATCTTCGACTCCAACCTGATTAAAACCGTCCTTCAAATCAAGTAACGTAAACCACCGCTTACCTTCCATATACTCAAGGCAATTCTCTATCAATGGAAGGGGAAAATTATCGCGAATGGTTTTTTTATTCAACGCGCGATAGTCTATACACATACGTTATTCACCTTTTTTTCGCCAAAACAACCGCTGAAGCATATGGCGACTTACTACGTCGGATTATTTGTCGTTCAAGCAAATAATTCATATTTTTCCGTACCTCTATTCGTTCATATACTGATAATCGCCTAGGCGGACAATAAAATGGTGTGTCATCGGTAAGACGAATCTTCATTTTGTAATTGTGGGGATTACGTTCTGTATTTAAAGGTTTTAAATAAGCCCTATCAATAATTGCTGTCAATGCTTCTAACTGACCTTTCCCCAACCTTGGGCAAATATCCATGTCAACTTCTAAGCTACCTACATCTATAGCACACATCTGTGAAATACACTCGTCATAACTATCGGCAAACCATATGGGCGAATTAACTTCATTCGGCGGGACGGAGACACACTGGCACCTTATTTCATCCCCATCAAACAACGGACTCTCGACACTATCAGCCTTCCCAATCACACTTTCACTGGAGACAATATTCTCAGCATCTGATGGGGTCATCGGACTACCACTACAACCACCTACTTTATCTGAATCAACCAAATCGAACGCATGAAGATACGATTGCTTTGAAAGTAAATCTTTATTTATATGTAAATTCACATTTTTATTTTTAGATTCATTCTGCCTTAAATGGATGTGAAATTTGTGTAAGAAGTCGCGTCCCAGGATCAACAGTAACGGCATCAAGCTGTCTGGAAGGAAATAGAGAGATATACGATGAATTCTGTCTTTAAACATTATGTAAGTTTTTGTAATACCATATGACTGGATTCTTATGCGTCCGATTCCCGAATATCTCGTTGATCCTGGAACGTCCGACAATCTAACACTATCTGGCACTAATGAACGCTATATAATACTAATTTCGCTGCCGGTATCCAATAAAGAGAAAACATTCGTAAATTCAGTACGCCGAACTTGGCTATTACAGAAGGCTACACTAACCATTTGCATGACACTTATTGGGCCTGCCACCTCGTCATCATTGTCTGAGTCGGCTAGTAGACGTGTAACTGCTGCAACAATCTTCTGATGTTTTCGTTGTGCTTTCGGGAAACTATAGTGCATGTGCCCGATTTCGTTACAGATGAAGCACGCATCAAGGGGTCATCTAGGTGGCTTCGGGCAGCTGCTCTTGTAGTGTCCAAAACGGCTGCAGTTGTAACATCTGACTTCGGATAAATTTTGATGTTTTACAGCGGTGTTTGACTTCGGTTTGCTGGCAACTGAGGTTAATGCAACAGCAATAGGTTTCAGTTGGCGTGCCACTGATCGCTTTTGCTCGTAGCGGTCGAGCCTCGACAACAACTCACTGAGTGTCCTGCTATCATTGATTAGCGTGATGTTTGCGCTCTCATCATTGAACCCATCAATGATGAATGTGCACAATTCTGCCTCGGGCACATCAATTTTGGCTGCTATGGACTTCATAGCGATGTCAAATTCCAGGCATGACTCATCTGGATGGATCTTTCGGTGCTCCAACTGTCGATAGTTATCTCGATGCGTAACTTGTCGTCCGAAAGTTTCGATGAGAGACGCCTTCAGATGCTGGTAGTCGACAACACCTTGTGCATTAATGAAATCTCTTGCCGTCTCTTGCCATCAGCCGGCGCACACCTAAGCACATGTCGTCTGGCGTGAACAAACATGTCGCGGTGTACTGCTCGTACTCCCTGAACCACTTTCTGATGTCGTAGTGGTTCTTGCCAGTAAATGTGTTGAGGGAATTCTCCAGATGTTCGAAGCCGACCGCCTGATGGTGACTGCTTTCGGCTGTGCCCTGCTGCATTGTGCGAATCTGTTGCTGCAGATTCACCACCTCGTATTGCAGCTTCAGTACCTTGAGCTGAGCCTCCAGCTGGTCTGTTTGGAGCAAAACTGTGCCATCGTCTTTATCGACAGGCTCCTCGGTGTTTTCATCAGCTGGGTCGGTGGACTGACAATCAGTCAGCTTCTGATACATGGCTCTTACTTGTTCTATTGTAGCAGCTGCTGGAATCTCTATGTCGGCGGCAATGAGGGCGTCGACCATCGTCTGCATTGTTGTCTTCGTCGAAGTTGGCATATTGTTCGCGCGACTTGTTGAACCCCACACCTGAAGCTAAAATAGGGAAATCTGAATGAAACTCTAAATGAAACTATACTTTCGTTTTAACAAATTTATTATCTCTCTTTGTTGAAGCGTCTATTCACAACGGCCGCTGGTCTTTTTTTTCTTTTTTGAAAAAACGATCCCACCTCTCTCCTTTTTTCATTCTTCAAATCATTTCGCTTGAAGTTAGTTCTCGTTTGTTTTTGACAGTTCTCCTGATGACCGCGAGCTTAAGGCTCATATTACATCTAACATTTCTTAGTAAAGCAAATTCATAACAAATAACATTACTTAGTACAAATAAATACATTACAATTCTATTAATATTATATATTATTTTCTATTATTATAGTCCAATTTCGCCTTTTACTTTCTGAAAAATCAAGTGGGAATAGTATGAAAAGACTGATAATTAATTGTGTGTGTACACGGTTGGGAGAAAATCTACCAATCTCTTATATTTTATTAGTAGGCATTCAGCCAACTATCTGACAATAAATTCTCAGCCAACTTCTGAGAATAAATTGTAAGAGATTGGTAAATTTTCTACCAACCGTGTACACACATAATTAATTATCAGTCTTTTCATACTATTCCCACTTGATTTTTCAGAAATTAAAAGCCGAAATTCGACTATAATAATAAAAAATAATATATAATATTAATAGAATATATATACAGTCGAGCTTCTATAACTCGAAACATTATTTGCCAAAATAATAATTCGAGTTATCAAGAACTGGAGTTATCAAGTAAAACAGAAAATTAATATAAATTACGTAATATTTATTTGCGAATAAAAAAGTACAGTGATTATTTAAAATATTCTCTTATACTTGACTGACGAATGGATTTGCCGGAATGCTATATTTAAAATATTCTCTTATACTTGACTGACGAATGGATTTGCCGGAATGCTATATTTAATAGCCACATCCTTCTTTCTTGACCCACTCTCCACCTCTTATTAATTTCAATTTATTTTCAATCGATGTTTTTAATGCTCATTTAAGTACATATCCATGTTAGCTTTACTTTTAATAAAAACTTCAATCCGCACTGTTAATTGGGTCTATTCAGCGAGAACTTTTATTCTGTTATTCTGCTATTCTGTTATGAATTTTCATACAAAAGTTTAAACTGTCCTAAAATCTTTTATGAATTATAATCTTGGTATTCTGCCTGCTTAATCTGCTATGAAATCTTTTAAGAAATCTGCTAATGAGCTGTCAAAACTTCGAAATTCTCAACAAATCTTTTACGAACTGCATTTTTGGTATTCAGCAGCCACAATCTGTTATGGAATCTTTTATTAATCATAACAGAATAAAAGACACATTTTGGTTACTTTTATCATAAAAGATTTAAATATATGTAGTAAAAACTTTTTTATTTCGTTAATGAATTGTTCTTAAAAGGAGACAGATATAACAAAAAATAATTAAAATGCATAATAACAAACTCAAATATGTAAATAATTTGAAAACTTATTTCAATACACTAAAGCACAGAACACATTTGATGGATGAAACATAAGAAATTAGTCGCTTATCTTTCCGGTGTGCGTTTTATACAACTTTTTATAATCGATATATTAAATTCAGCAACTGTTATGGAAAAATTACAGAAAACAAAACATTTATCTTCGCGAAACAAAATACGATCATTCCACAGGTTAATTTATTGTTATTCGTCAGTGCCAACTGCCGAGAATTTTTATTTACTACATACATCTGATAATATGATAGCAGATTTTAGGTCTGTTCGTATAAATGTTTCTTTTTCGAAGTTCCATAACAGACTTTTATAAAAGATCGAACTCCTGAATACCAATTATAAAATGTCTTATGGTGGAGATCTGTTATGCATCATAACAGAAAATTCATAGCAGAATAACAGATGTGACAGAATAGGCCTAAATATCTACGCCTGTTTCTTTACACCTTTTATTTCGTCTTTTTTTTAATTTTTAGAATAAGACTTTGAATTCGTATTATAATACATACGTATATCAACCTAATAATGTGTGTTCTAACACCGGGACATGACAGCTTTTACTTACATTTAGAGAATCACAATTTTCAACACACACATATGCAAGGTCATGGAACATCCAAACACAGTGCCCACAAAGGCAATGCAGTATGAAATGAACTTGTAAAAATATATAGAATTTGATAATTTCCCTACAAAATTCGATTTATTGAAGGTGACGTCAAATAATATCTTCGAGTTATCGAGACATTGGAGTTATCGCGACATTCGAGTTATAGAAGTTCGAGTTATCAAACCAAAATTACATAACCGCCTCATATGAAAGCAACAAAAATGACAACAGCCAAAGACGAAAACCTAGTAAGTAATCATAATGGATGAGCAAACATTTTTGATATTTTTATTATTGAAATAAATATATAAATAATAAAAATAAAATGCGAGTTTTCATTAATTAATAAATCAATAATATTTTATTTTTACTATTTCTCATAGAGATACCTGTTTTTTTTTTCATCATCACAACACTTTCAAACGGCTGATTGATGTCATCTTTTTATTTTCTATTCCGTATAGTACTTTTGTTTCTTTATTCATTCCATTCTGGATATTCTGGATAAACATTTAGTCTTTTCCATCCATTCTATTCCTTATCCGGAATAAATAAAGAAACACACTCTCTAGTTTTTCGATTATTTAATTTTTTATGCATTTCGATTTCGGTTACTACGCGAACGTGTTTCGTCTTAATTTTTTTTTTTTTTGATGTAAGGATTAAAATTTACGCGAACATTGCGTAAGGGGGAGCATGCTGCATTATTGCAACCCCCATGCTTGGGCCAATTATAGGATTTGGGGTAGGCTCGAGTTTGGGTGTATGCAAAGTTTTTTGTGTAACATTTATCAAAACACAAATCGGGCTAAGCCCGGATTAACCGGGTTTTTAAAAAGTGAGATTATAATGAACCGGGATTTTTAATCTTTTATTAAACTTAACAACACAACCAAACATAAATTTACATATGTACATTCTTATAAAGTTTTATATGTATTAGACACCTATAATAATAATTCTAATAACAAACAAAATGCGAAATAAACCTTGGGCGAAATAATCTTGACTTAAATAACTCATTGTACTTTTAATGGAAATGCAAAACGAGGAAAAAGAATAATAAAGAAATGCCAAGTGATCTTAGGGCGAAATGATTGAAAAACAAAGTGATACAAAAACGAAGTAAACAGAAATCGATGTAAGAAAGGGGAAAACAACGAAATGCGAAGTGAAAAAAACGAAACGAAACGAAAAAAAACTATAATGGTCGGAAAAAGTATTTTGACAAAATTATATTCCTTGTTATATTGCTTGTTTTAAAGAGCTGAGAGATATAACGGAACTCGTGTGATGCTCGAAGCAAAATATCTACGTGATTGTAATTGTAAATTACAAAATATTTTATTTTTCCTTACGCATTCGTTCTTAATCTTGTTCAATGTATGGAGTGAGTTAAAATTAACTGGAAAAAAGTATTTTGACTTCTTTTTAGTTCATTTCGTTTCGTGCGTGAGATCAAAGTTAATATTTGTTAAAATTAAGCACATTTAAATACAGAAATTTTATTACATTACATTTTTTTCAATTTAATTGATTATAATGCGGAAAACGGCGGAAATACGCGAAGTTTTAAGAAATGAAATGGTGATCAAGTATGATGCTGGTATTTCGATTGAATACTTAAGCAAACTATACAAAGTGCCTCGTCAAACCGTGTATTACCAAATAAATAAACAATAAAAACAACAAATCAACGCGAAACTTACCACGTTCAGGACGCCCACGCAAGACAACCAAAAGAGAAGACCGTTTAATCGTCGGAAAATTTAAAGAAAACGTGCTAAAAACGCCAAAATCTGCAACAATAGAAATGAAAAATCAATATGATATTGAAATTTGTGAAAAAACTATAAGAAATCGTTTAAAAGAAGCTGGCTTTGCCACTGACATAGCCAGAACAATACCACAAATATCACATAAAAACAAACTTAAACGTTTGGAATTCGCCAAAAAATGTTTACATAAGCCTCCATCATTTTGGGAAAAAATATTGTGGACTGATGAAAGCTCATTTCAGTACCATGCCTCAAAAAAGAAAACTTTCTGCAGAATTTCTAAGAAAATTCGTAAAAAAGTGGCACCTGTTTGTGAACGAGTGCCCCATGGTGGAGGCTCCGTAATGTTTTGGGGATGTGTTTGTTTTAACGGCACAGGAGACTTGGTACCAATCCTCTTTTAAACGATTTCTTATAGTTTTTTCTCAAATTTCAATATCATACTGATTTTTCATTTCTATTGTTGCAGATTTTGGCGTTTTTAGCACGTTTTCTTTAAATTTTCCGACGATTAAACGGTCTTCTCTTTTGGTTGTCTTGCGTGGGCGTCCTGAACGTGGTAAGTTTCGCGTTGATTTGTGATTTTTTTTGTTTATTTATTTGGTAATACACGGTTTGACGAGGCACTTTGTATAGTGTGCTTAAGTATTCAACCGAAATACCAGCATCATACTTGATCACCATTTCATTTCTTAAAACTTCGCGTATTTCCGCCGTTTTCCCCATTATAATCAATTAAATTGAAAAAAAATTTAATGTAATAAAATTTCTTTATTTAAATGTGCTTAATTTTAACAAATATTAACTTTGATCGCACGCACGAAACGAAATGAACTAAAAAGAATATGATGTTAAAATACTTTTTTCCAGTTAATTTCAACTCACTCCATACATTGAACATGATTAAGAACGAATGCGTAAGGAAAAATAAAATATTTTGTAATTTACAGTTACAATCACGTACATATTTTGCTTCGACCATCACACGAGTTCCGTTATATCTCTCAGCTCTTTAAATCAAGCAATATAACAAGGAAAATAGTTTTGTCAAAATACTTTTTCCGACCATTGTACAATACAATTCTTACAATATTTTCGTTGTCAGAAACGTCATACAACGATAAAAATTTTGAGGCCTGGCTACAAATTGTGTGTGTACACGATTATGAGATATCTTACAGTTTTACGTCATACATTTAATTGTCAGATAGAATTTCTGACAATTAATTGAAAGATTACACGATTGTAGGACTTCTTACAATAAATTGTCAGACAATTTGTAGAACATTCTAGATTATACGCGCTCAATGGATTATACTAAGTTTACACAGTTGTAGGGCACTGTAAGCATGTTTTTCACTGACAAATATGACAATATTGTAAGATCTATCAATCGTGTACACTAAGCTTTAGCACTGTTCCATTGGATTTCAGAATGAGTGAATAACTGAGTGAACATTTTTAAAAATAAACTAAAAATAGAAATGAAAGTCCTCACTTGAAAAATGCGATATTTATTATTTTTAACCGTAAATGTACCGAATAAAAGTATCCGCTTGTAAAAATTCAGGATGTCATTAAGGGAAAGTGGAGCCTATTTTTATTTCAGGTTTGGATGATTTTTTTCACTAAACTCCGTTTATTATTTATCAATAAAAATTGAACACAAAACGAATATTGGTCTTAGTTAGTCAAAAATAAAAGTAAAACGGAATTAATTCAATAGATATTGATTTTTTCCTCAAAATGGAAATCGAAATTCGTTAAAATTGATTATTTGATATTAGGGTATGCAAAATTGCAGATATAGGTGGAATTTTAGACGAACTCCAGAAAATAATTAGGCAAAGAATACAGTTTTTAATAGTAAAAGTCAGAAACTTTTCAGAAGAACAGCTTATAATTTATTAAAAAATGGAGTTATCTAAGATTTTAGAAATATAATATAAATATATATTGTATTAATATTATATATTATTTTCTATTATTATAGTCCAATTTCGGCTTTTACTTTCTGAAAAATCAAGTGGGAATAGTATGAAAAGACTGATAATTAATTATGTGTGTACACGGTTTGTAGAAAATCTACCAATCTCTTATAATTTATTGGTAGGTATTCAGCCAACTATCTGACAATAAATTCTCAGCCAAATTCGGAGAATAAATTGTAAGAGATTGATTGTGTACACACATAATTAATTGTCAGCTCATTGGTAGATAACTGTCAGACTTTTTTAGGTCTGACAATATTGCAAGATCTACCAACCGTGTACGCTAAGCTTAATTGCTTCTACTCAATTCTGATGTGTTGTCTTTGTGTGTGTGTGGTTTTTAATTATAAATTTGTCATCTGATGACGACGAAGAACCAAATAGAAAAACAGAGGTATGCCATTTGAGCATGAATGTTATAGTGCTTCTAGAGTGGATTCTGATTTCAAATCAAGAATAGAATTTCTCTTCTCAGAATCGTCAGAAGATTTTTGTAGATGGAATGGTCTTAGAAGACTTTCGGAGAGTCCGGAACGCTTCTCGATTCCCAATGTAAAACCAATATAAACCAAGCAACTGCGTTTGTTTATTTGACAGTTCTTTACCAATACATAGGAGTGTATTATTTAACTTCGGTATACTAATGGCCTTCTCGAAACATCGATATTTGTTTTTTTCTTACATCGATGAACATCGACATACCTACACTTTCATGCCATTGTTTTTAAAAAAGGTATTTAAAGGCATTTTTCGTATCTTGTTAGCAATAGCTATCGCCAACTCAACTGAATTTACGCACATTACAATTACATGAACCTATTGGCGATAAAAGTAAAAACTGTCAACGGCCTTGGCTCCGATGAAAGCATCGCTTCCCATAGATCAGCGAAATCAAGCATCGTTGCACGTGGTTAGTACTCCGATGGTGGACCGTCGTAAATCAACAACGTGCTGTTGACTTCTGTTGTGTGTTCTTCCTTTCTCTGTCTCTCTGTTGTATTAATGTATGTAATCTTTAAAGCCAATGGTCTCATTGCCAGTGCTCAGTAGCCGTGTTTTATTGGGAAATTTACCCACCGTAAGTTTATCCGTTGTAGCATTTTACATACAATTCGCTACGGTCGATAAAAAGCTAAAGTAGAAACTACAGTGGATGGCAGGTTG
This sequence comes from Philhelius pedissequus, assembly GCA_910595825.1. Lineage (NCBI taxonomy): Eukaryota > Metazoa > Arthropoda > Insecta > Diptera > Syrphidae > Philhelius > Philhelius pedissequus. Next base: position 13,803,262 of record OU343164.1, on the reverse strand, counting down.
ACGTTTATTCGAGTCTCGAATTTGATTTTGTTAGTTTTGTTGGTACGATTGATAATTGGATTGAATCTCGATGGATGTGTTCATGGAGTAGTTATAATTATTAACTTCCATTCGTAAGACAAATCGCTCTTTTTGAATCTTTTCTTTGGAGTTGGCCAGTTTATATTTCTAAAATCTTAGATAACTCCATTTTTAATAAATTATAAACTGTTCGTCTGAAAAGTTTCTGACTTATTATTAAAAACTGTATTCTTTGCTTAACTATTTTCTGGAGTACGTGTAAAAATCCAGCTTTATCTGCAATTTTGCATACCCCTAATATCAAAAATCAAACAAATTTCGATTTCCATTTTGAGAAAAAAATCAATATCTATTGAAATAATTCCGTTTTACTTTTATTTTTGACTAACTTAGTCCAATATTCGTTTTGTGTTCAATTTTTATTGATAGTTATAAATAAACGGAGTTTGGTGAAAAAAATCACCTTTTGATTTAGATCTACAAAAAAGCAATTTGAGAAGACAAACCGCATTGGTTGGAACTGCACTATCGAGGAACTGCTCGACGCTGCGCCGCCGCCGCAAAATATTTATTCGTATGAAATTCAATGCAACTTTCGGTTTTGCAACAGTATGGTTGTTAAAGTGAATATAATGGAATTATATGAGAGTGCGCGCACATGCAAAAACTATTCAGTCCGCGATTCGAGCAACTTAAAAGTTTGTGTTTTTTCACAAATCGAACGATCGCCCCAAATAAGTTCTTTAGCTTGTATCATACCGAACTATAATGTAACTGCGCTCACCTTAAATCAAAATATTGTCTGTGTGTTGGTTTATCTCGTTGATTGATTTTAAGTTGCTTATGTGCGCGATCATCGTTCAACTAGTAATTAAACTATTTCGTTTCGGAAAAATTGCATGTGCGCGCCTAGCCTAAACGCACTAAGCGACTACTGAAATTCACAAAATGTGCTTTTTCTTCACTGTTTAGTGGATGTTGGTCATGGACGGTATTCGCTTCACTACATGGACATCGACTGTGGTACATTTTTGTGATCCCATTACTTTTTTTGACATGTACATGGAAATGGCAAACCAAATGTTAACTATTTGTTCCTTACTCCGCGTATGTTAAGTGCAGTCTGATGAGTGAATATTGAATTGAAAGCAAAACATACTCACAAAATACATTTTTAAGTTGACTTGAAAAATAAAATTCTAGCTATCGATTTACTCAGAAAATAAACAAAAGCATGAAATACGAAATACGAGTATAAAGGGGAAATGTAAGGGGAGTGAACAATTTAAACTACGCTGTACTGTGCGTTCAAAACCAAGAAACATTAAAATGAAAAAATCAAATCTCGAGCAATTTTGTTTCCTCGTGTGAAAGGCATAAAAGATTTTCAAAGCAATACAAAAATTGCCCTCTGCAAAAAGGGACTTGACCATAGTCTATGAACGAACCCATTCACTTATCATTTCCTTTCTATTGGTGTAAACTGAATGTTCGAATCTAAAATTGCAAATGCAGAACAAATGAAAACAAGAAATAGGTTTGCATAAATTAAATATTGGTATGTTTTTCTAATTTCTATGTTATATTAATAAAAGCTAATTAGTGTTCATAATTTTAATATTTTCTTAAATTCACTTTGCAAAAGACACTTTCATAACTTGTGACTGCTGTGCAAGGGTACCATTTTTACAAAAATAAAAAAGCAACGATCCATACTACGGTCGATGCGTTTTTTTGGGAATTACTTATAAACGGTGATTTTTTAAGAGCTTGGTTTTTGAAAATTCAAAAAAACACAGAAACTTGTAAAAAGTGAATGAAATTTTTATTTGGATCGATAAATCAATTTCTGCCATTTACTTTTTAAAAATAATTTCACTTAAATGTTGCCCGCGGCTATGCTTCAGGTGGTCCATTCTGAAGGTCCAATTTTGGCAAACTTTTTCACACATTTCGGCCGGAATCTCACCAATGACGCGTTCAATGTTGGCTTCCACGGCAGCAATCGTGTTTGGCGTGTCCCCATAGACAATAGACTTAACATAGCCCCACAAAAAATAGTCTAACGGGGTCAAATCACATGATCTTGGTGGCCAATTGACTGCGCCAAAACTTGAGATCAACTGCTCACCAAATTCGCCTCTCAATTGATGCATGGTTTCGCGTGCAGTGTGGCATGTGGCATCGTCCTGTTGGAACCACATGTCGACCGAGTTCAATTCTTGCATTTTCGGCAAAAAAAATCTGTTATCATCGAACGGTACCTTTCTCCATTGACCGTAACCCTGCGGCCTTCATCGTCCTTGAAGAAGTACGGCCCAATGATGCCGCCTGCCCATAAACCGCACCAAACAGTGCATTTTTAGGGATGCATTGGTAGCTGCTGAATTGCCTCTGGCTGCTCTTCACTCCAAATACGGCAATTCTGCTTATTCACGTATCCATTTAGCCAAAAATGAGCCTCGTCGCTGAAGACCATAAAACGGACGTAGCTTGCGAAACACATTTTTCACAGAGCACGAATTGTGATAATAAATTTCAATAATTTGCAAACGTTGTTCAGGCGTAAGTCTATTCATGATGAAATGGCTAACAATACTGAATCGAAATGTCAAATGTTCGTGGAATTTGTCATGTGTGATCTGTCAAAAATATAAACGTCAAAAACCAAGTAGCAAAAAAATCACCCGTTATTACAATGGATATATTCCCAATAAACACAACTAGTGTCTACTTCGTAGATTTATCTACGTAGTATAATATGTAATGTAATGTAAATCATGTTGGGAATAGATTTGTATTATTTATTCGCGTATCGAATGAAATTATTGTTATTTCTTTGGTGCTCCCGATAAAGCCTGTATGATATTTATTTTTTTTCTCATTTTTAATGCATTAAAAATGCAAATAGAGCAGTACAACAATTCTCAAATGGAAAATCCCATTAAGTGTAAGTGGGTACACAATATAAACAAAATTGCAAAACTGTCAAGAAAAAAAGTACTAAAAATGAACTAAAAATGAAAGTGAACTTACATTTTTCAGCCATTGGTAACATTTTTTATGACATTTCTATATTAAAATTTGACACATCAACAAAAGTTTATTATTTTATCATAAGTGTTTGGTTTTGGTTTGTTTTCTTGAATTTAAATATTTTATAAAATGAATACGGAGCGCTTGGGTTTATGTGCAGCTAATTTAAACTTAATAGCTTCTGCATTGATTGTTTTAAATAAAAAAGAAAAACCGAAAAAAATATAATCTGCAAAGTGGATACTACGGAGAGAAGATGAAAGTAATTTGAATTTGTATATTGTTATGTAGGAGCAATCATATCCAACTAATCGTTTTAACTATCTCAGGTTTTAGTCACAAACTGATCAGAGAAATTAACAGTGAAGATACAAAATGCTATCCAAATATTTTAAGGATGACTTCTGTTTAGGTTCAAAAAATATTGGAAAAAGTTGGACCTCTTATAACAAAAGAAGACACAAGGTTTAGAAATTGTATTGGGCTGTATTGGGCCAGTTGAGAGGTTACAATTAACCTTAAGGTATTTGGCGACTGGTGGGTATTTCTTTGAACAACTTTATATTTATTCATATAGGTACTAAATACGTTTTGATTATAGGGGAAACTCAATCGTCACTTCAACTTCCCTTTCGAATACAACAGTCGACAATTTCAAGAATTTTTGAAGAAACTATTCCAGCAATATACAATGCTCTAAACGAAGATGTTTTGAAATTTCCGCAGTGTGAAAACGATTGGGTAAACATTACCACGGAGTTATACATAATGTGGGGTTTTCCAAATTGTATTGGAGCTATTGACGGTGGGTTTAAAATCTTAAACAGTAATTAATAACACATAATAATGATGTATTTGTTTTCGTAAACTTAATTGAAAAACTTTTTTTTATTCAGGGAAGCCATGCAGGATAAGGTCTATGAATAAAGCTGGCTCTACGTACTTCAATTATAAAGGGTCGCACTCGTTTATTTTAATGGCGATCGCTGATAACAATTACAAATTCTTATACGTAGATGTTGGAGTTAATGGACGTGTAGGAGATGCGGGTGCTTGGCTTCGTTCGGACATAAAATTTGCAATTGAGAAAAATGATGTGCATATACCTTCAGCTTGTTACTTACCTTTAACGAATTTGCTTTCGCCATATACATTTGTAGCAGATGATGCTTTTGATTTAATAGACTGTATGATGAAACCATATGCGCAAACAAACTTAACTGGATTTAATTATATGTTGTCAAGAAATCGTTGCGTAATAGAAAACGCTTTTGGGATTTTACCAAATAAGTTTCAGGTTTTGTTTGCTCCTATTTATCGTGCTCCAACAGAAGCAATCGAAGCTGTGTTGGCATGTGTTTGCCTTCACCTTTTTTAAGAAACGAAAATATGGAAAGCAAAACTTTCTTTGATTTAATTTCCAACGAGGATATTGAAAACAATAATTAATGTTAACTACATCGATATTGCATCTGAAAGAAGAAGGACAGGAAAAGGCGTAGACAAAATAAGAAAAAAAATCGATAATTATTTTAAAATGTTTAATTCAGATGTTAATGTTTAAATCTGAGAGCAATTAATAACTTTTTGGTACTATCTTTTATAAAATTATTTATATTGGCAGATATTTGCCGCCGACTAGAGAAGCATTAAGCCCCACATTATTCACAGCAGTCATCATCCAATGTAATGACGTTATTACATTATTATGCAGCTTGTGTATAGAATAATACACCAGCAACACCGACAAAAAATTCAGCTACTGCTACAAGTCCATGCACATCATTATCTAGTACTAGCGGAATCACCTCATCATTGTCATCAACAAGTAAAGTCATCAACATTAAAATACGGTGGTAACGATTGTAGTAGTAATAATAACATTAAAATAAGCTGCAATAATAGTCCTAGTAATAGTAAAACACAAAGTCTTAATGCCAAGGATTAAATTCCTTGGTACAGAATTAGTACAAGCTCCTATGTCGCGTATAACGTCCAGACGGAGGTAGTGAACTCTATAGAGGAGGCCAGGAATCTACCAATATCACTTGAAATGAGCTCACACATCCCGCGCTACAATTTCATAAGCAACAACACAACAATTACATGCCAAAGCCGCCATACGTCAATCGTTACTCAGCGGTAAGTGAAACCGTTTGTAATCTTATACTTAATACCTATGTTTTGTTTTTCATTTCATCAAGTAAATAAAATAAAAAATGACGCCTTCTGTAAAAACAACATCGTCCTTGGAGGAGAAATCATCGCCATCACTTTTTGTTGGGACACTTTAAGAAGAAAGGAAATGACGTGATATGATGTTTGGCATGCAATATTAGGTAAAACAATCAGATTATTTTGTTTGCTTCTACATATAGAAGGAGGCTTTACATGTATCTTCCATCTCTTTTATTAAGAGTTGGTAGTCATCGACCAAAAAATAGTGCGTCTTAGAGCGACACGATAGCATCTAACTGATGAGCCCAACTATCGTGCCCGGGCGAAACGCATTTTGTACTAAAAGTCATAAAGTATTTCAATTTGACTTAAACCCACACAGTCCACTAAACCAAAAACAAAAATAATATGTAGGTATTATTTGCGTTTTCTTCTATTTATGTATCTTCCATCTTCATCTGCATCGACATCTGCAAAAAAAAAGGAAACAAAATAAAAAAATCATACTTGTGCGATAGGGAGCGAAGACCAAAATGGAGATCATCTTCATGTATGAAGATTATATGAAGTATGAATGTGATAATTGCCGATTATAGTGAAGATGAACATGTTCATCTGCATTATAGCATTTTCATCTGCACCATAATTTGTTCCGTTCAGATAACGAATTTTCAAGTTTTTTTTTTTACCATTTCATCTCAGTTTGCTTAAAAACAATGAAAATAGCGAAAATGTTCTTCTCTAAACTACATTACTGAAAGCTTAGAACATGTGATTGTGAGATGTGCCAAGAAAGTTATAGCAGAGTTCGAGTAAGTTATTAGTGTGTACCCTGTCTTACTTTTATGTTTGTTTTATATTATGGTCCTGCTCTACTTTTCTTCAAATCTGCAGAAATATACCTTGTGTGCTTATGTACCGAATGAGGATCAATACCGATGAAAAACCATTCCAATGTGAGGTTAGTATACAACAATGGTTATCGTGAGGTTTTTTACAGATTTGTCATAAAGCTTTTTCTCATGTTCAAACCGGAGAACGTCGCTACCAGTGAGAGATTTGTAGCCGTTTTTTTTTAAAACGACCAGCAACTACAGCAAGGTACACAAACAAACTCACTCTGAGGAACGTGTCTACGAATGCGCGCGCTGCGATAAACGATTCATCGTGATTTAGTATCACGATGTAAAGGACCTTTTTAAAAATTTCTTATCTGAATGTACGTATTAAAGCAGTCCATAATTATATTAAAAACCCTAAATGTACAGGATGTAATAAAATATTCGCCAACAATTCAAATCTGAGGTGGGTTTTATTTTTGTGTTTTCCTTTGAAGACTTTTTTGACTTAATTATTCATCTCACAATCAGAATGCATACCGGTGAGAAACCTATTCAATGCAAAATTTGTCCATTTAGTTTTAAACAGTCTTCCCAAAGAAACAAAACCTATTAATCCAGTAAAAGTTGAAATTAGAAGAATGAGTCGGAACTTTAGACTACTTCTTACTAAAATACCTAACCACTGTAAAACAAAAACACGTAAATCTGTAATGTGAAAAGGGTAAAGCTTATTAAGGTTATTATTTATTTTTTTCTTTTTAATTGTTGATTGTAAATGCATTATTGTTTTAAATATTTCAGATTTTGCAGTTATTTGTAAATCAGAATCCAGTTTATCTATTTCTGCTGATATACAATTTTCAAAAGCCGAATTTGGGCTCTGTTTTGTATCTACTATTTTGGTTGTTACGGATTTTTTCAATCCATTCGAAGCTTCAAAAAGTGGTGTTACTATTGATTTGCTCGGACTGGATTTCCTTTTTTGTTTTTTTTTTGTTGGTATGTTGATTTGCTTGGATTGTCGGAGTTTGTATTGGGGGAGTATGGATTGGCGTAGTTTGTATTGGCGGATTTTGGATTGTCGTAGTTTGGATTAGCCGAGCTCGAATTGGCGTAGGTTGTATTGGCGGAGTTTGGATTTGTGGTGTTTGGATTGGCGTAGTTCGGACTAGCCTAATTCCGATTGTCGGAGTTTGTTCGGAATCGGTTTTAATCGAAGTTGAAAAGAAAATTTGTGGTAATTGGGAATATGTCCCATTATCTACTGTTTCATTGCATTCTTCTATAAAATTTTTGAAAAATCTTTCGTTTTGCAATGAATCTGCTGTTATCGGACTGGGCGTCTTTATTTTATTAATATGTGTTTGCTTTGCCGATGGTCCTGCAATATTATAGTTTTCATGTTGTAAAACCTGTAATAGGTATTTAAAATGTTAGTAAAGTATTGGATGAATTGGGAGTTTTTATTATATTACTTTTTGACTTATTTTATTGAAGTAATTTACGGAAGTTGTCAGGTCTGCTATTGTTTGGAGAAAATTAAGCACAGTTTTGAACTTCAAATTACTCTCCAAATTTTCCAACTCTTCACCACTGGCTCCACTTTTTTGGGCTTTGAACATCTTATGACGTTATTACATTATTATGCAGCTTGTGTATAGAATAATACACCAGCAACACCGACAAAAAATTCAGCTACTGCTACAAGTCCATGCACATCATTATCTAGTACTAGCGGAATCACCTCATCATTGTCATCAACAAGTAAAGTCATCAACATTAAAATACGGTGGTAACGATTGTAGTAGTAATAATAACATTAAAATAAGCTGCAATAATAGTCCTAGTAATAGTAAAACACAAAGTCTTAATGCCAAGGATTAAATTCCTTGGTACAGAATTAGTACAAGCTCCTATGTCGCGTATAACGTCCAGACGGAGGTAGTGAACTCTATAGAGGAGGCCAGGAATCTACCAATATCACTTGAAATGAGCTCACACATCCCGCGCTACAATTTCATAAGCAACAACACAACAATTACATGCCAAAGCCGCCATACGTCAATCGTTACTCAGCGGTAAGTGAAACCGTTTGTAATCTTATACTTAATACCTATGTTTTGTTTTTCATTTCATCAAGTAAATAAAATAAAAAATGACGCCTTCTGTAAAAACAACATCGTCCTTGGAGGAGAAATCATCGCCATCACTTTTTGTTGGGACACTTTAAGAAGAAAGGAAATGACGTGATATGATGTTTGGCATGCAATATTAGGTAAAACAATCAGATTATTTTGTTTGCTTCTACATATAGAAGGAGGCTTTACATGTATCTTCCATCTCTTTTATTAAGAGTTGGTAGTCATCGACCAAAAAATAGTGCGTCTTAGAGCGACACGATAGCATCTAACTGATGAGCCCAACTATCGTGCCCGGGCGAAACGCATTTTGTACTAAAAGTCATAAAGTATTTCAATTTGACTTAAACCCACACAGTCCACTAAACCAAAAACAAAAATAATATGTAGGTATTATTTGCGTTTTCTTCTATTTATGTATCTTCCATCTTCATCTGCATCGACATCTGCAAAAAAAAAGGAAACAAAATAAAAAAATCATACTTGTGCGATAGGGAGCGAAGACCAAAATGGAGATCATCTTCATGTATGAAGATTATATGAAGTATGAATGTGATAATTGCCGATTATAGTGAAGATGAACATGTTCATCTGCATTATAGCATTTTCATCTGCACCATAATTTGTTCCGTTCAGATAACGAATTTTCAAGTTTTTTTTTTACCATTTCATCTCAGTTTGCTTAAAAACAATGAAAATAGCGAAAATGTTCTTCTCTAAACTACATTACTGAAAGCTTAGAACATGTGATTGTGAGATGTGCCAAGAAAGTTATAGCAGAGTTCGAGTAAGTTATTAGTGTGTACCCTGTCTTACTTTTATGTTTGTTTTATATTATGGTCCTGCTCTACTTTTCTTCAAATCTGCAGAAATATACCTTGTGTGCTTATGTACCGAATGAGGATCAATACCGATGAAAAACCATTCCAATGTGAGGTTAGTATACAACAATGGTTATCGTGAGGTTTTTTACAGATTTGTCATAAAGCTTTTGCTCATGTTCAAACCGGAGAACGTCGCTACCAGTGAGAGATTTGTAGCCGTTTTTTTTTAAAACGACCAGCAACTACAGCAAGGTACACAAACAAATTCACTCTGAGGAACGTGTCTACGAATGCGCGCGCTGCGATAAACGATTCATCGTGATTTAGTATCACGATGTAAAGGACCTTTTTAAAAATTTCTTATCTGAATGTACGTATTAAAGCAGTCCATAATTATATTAAAAACCCTAAATGTACAGGATGTAATAAAATATTCGCCAACAATTCAAATCTGAGGTGGGTTTTATTTTTGTGTTTTCCTTTGAAGACTTTTTTGACTTAATTATTCATCTCACAATCAGAATACATACCGGTGAGAAACCTATTCAATGCAAAATTTGTCCATTTAGTTTTAAACAGTCTTCCCAAAGAAACAAAACCTATTAATCCAGTAAAAGTTGAAATTAGAAGAATGAGTCGGAACTTTAGACTACTTCTTACTAAAATACCTAACCACTGTAAAACAAAAACACGTAAATCTGTAATGTGAAAAGGGTAAAGCTTATTAAGGTTATTATTTATTTTTTTCTTTTTAATTGTTGATTGTAAATGCATTATTGTTTTAAATATTTCAGATTTTGCAGTTATTTGTAAATCAGAATCCAGTTTATCTATTTCTGCTGATATACAATTTTCAAAAGCCGAATTTGGGCTCTGTTTTGTATCTACTATTTTGGTTGTTACGGATTTTTTCAATCCATTCGAAGCTTCAAAAAGTGGTGTTACTATTGATTTGCTCGGACTGGATTTCCTTTTTTGTTTTTTTTTTGTTGGTATGTTGATTTGCTTGGATTGTCGGAGTTTGTATTGGGGGAGTATGGATTGGCGTTCCAAATGAATTCTTTTTTATCTTTTCGATTAAAAAAATAAGACAGTTATCATCCCAAAATATTTTTGACTTTTTCAACTTCCGAAAAAAACGAACCGAAAATATTCAACTTTTCCAAAAAATTTTAAACTTGTTTATAAAAACTTTATTATCCAACGACTTAAATTAGGACGTTGACTTCAAAATAATAACTGATACCTTTTTTCTGAATCTCATTTCTTATATACCCCTTTGTTTTCTTCATTTCCCTTCCTTATTTGCTTTTATTGGTCATCATGTTTCCTTAATTGCTTCTCTAATGACCTTATGTATCTTTTTTTCTGTTATGTTTTTTTTCTATTTTAATTACTTTTTAATTGCTGTTTTTTTTTTAATAAAATAGCGTTTTAGAGTATACCATACATAAACAATATTTCTGTTTCGATTAAAAAATAACATACTTTCTCTTTCACACAAATCTGACACTTTCATGTGATTTAGTCCCCTTTCACACAGAGAAACCAGTTGCTGGAGATTTTTTTGACGTTTTCCTTTAATTGCCTTGTAGCTTTCCAACGAAGAAATTGATGAGGAAACTGAGTTGTATTGCTTTTTGATTTGACATTCGCTTTTTGTAAACAAACAATTTGCTTCGCGGCTGGAAAATTCTACACAATTTTGAGTTATAAATTAACCGCAGTTTATTTTTAGAAAAATAAATTCAAAATAAAGAAACCTGGTGCGATTATGTAGGTAAATGTTGTTTTTTTTAATTGTGGTTGTTAATAATGGTTTGCTAAATTAATATATTTAAAGGTCACGGAAAAACAATGAACCAGGAGAAAATTGATTTGTTGTGCGTTTCTCTTGCCATCCAAATCTTGGACCCAACACATGATAGTGATGATGGGAAGATTATATTGGACTTGTTGGAATGCACCGAAGCTTTATTGGTACAGTTGGACACATAAGCCACTGACTGGATGATATGACTGATACCTGTGGTGCTGCCTGCTGCTGCTGCTGCTCGCTAATACAGGAACATCATTATAAACCAAATGTGATGAAGCCACAAGCTGAGAGCTTAGTTGGTCCGTGCGTTTTTGTTGTCGATTTTCCATGTCTAGGCGCATAATTGTATGTATGAAATGTGTACCAACTCGTGATGGATTGAATTAAATGCCTTGCCTACAAGAATTAAAACTTGAAATTTTCTTTCACAATGAATTTATTTAAGTAGCTCACTTGGTTTGGTTAATGTAATAATAAAATTGTAGGAAACAATTTCTCTTTAAAAAAAATATGTTTGACATCTATCAGATACAGAAGTCAAAATGGAAACCTAAGAAAATTTCAAAGCATAACGTCAAAAAAATCTCTTCAAATCGTTGACCGGGGAGATTTTTTTCATTCCCCTTACTTCTTGCCCTTCTCACCTACAAACTCCCAGTTGCCGGCAACTCAGTTTCCTTGTGTGAAAGGGGTCTTAATGCATTAAAAAAAGAAGTATCATACGGGTTTAACTTTCATGCACAGATAAGTAATACAAAGATCGGTAACTTTTATACCCTCCACCCTTCCTAAAACCATTTGTTTAAAGTGTTGTATTTGTAAATTTGACTTTCTACACATGAATAGATGTGAAATCGAACAATAAAAAAAATACTAGGGCTACTTTAGAAAAATTAAATTTTGAGGTGTAGACATACTTTGTTTGTGTACAAAATTTGTTTACATGAAAATTTTGATTCTTTGTTCTGTGGTAGCTTACATCTTAAAAAATCGTAATCACATTTGATAATAAAACGAGTCTCTGTTAATCCACTGAAATCGATTAATTTAAATTCCTGAACCACGGATCAAATATTGAACCACGTTTGTGAAACTGGTCCTAAATCACTTTTGGGAGTTAGCTGAGTATTAAGCGATAAACAAAATAATTGAAAAAAATCATAAACAAAATGTAAATAGAAAAAGGAAACAAATTTTAATTCAAGATCCATATATGTATAATGCGAAATTCATTCGCTTCCTTAACACAAAAAAAAAACCTTTTTAGAAGCTTATATAAAATAAAATTAAGTATCAAATAGCAAAAAATAACAAATTTAGCGTGATCTTTTCAGGACTATTAAAAAAACTAACCGAATTCGGTACCCTCTTTAGTACCATCAATCAGTTGTTCGAACCAGTGTTGGCAGAAACACCGATTTATTGTATTTCTCCGGATTTTTAGACTTATTTCCGATACACGAATTTTCTATGTTAATAGGGCACTTTCCCCCGATTTTCATATTTAAAAATATTTTCATATATTATCCGCTCTTGAATTAATATTATTTATTATTTAATTAAATATCTTTCATCGATATTAACATTACCAAACTCTTCAGCTAATGCTGAGAGAACTTTTTCTCAAATAATTTTAAATAAAACAAAACTCAGAAATCGCCTTGTTGTTGAAACTTGACAAGTAATTTTACTACCTAAAGACTTTGTGAAATATAAGGAGCGAGTGTAAATGTTTGAACCTTAAGGTTTCTGATGATTTATTCAGAAAATTCAATCTAAACAAATATATTTTATTTAACCAAAAATTGGAACACTAAAATCGTTTGTGGGTGCGATGCGAAGCGCATGTTTCTAAATATACACATATGTGTATATATGTATGTATACATAAGTTCAACTTGAACCCTTATGTCATATTTTTTAATTTATAAGCTAGAAGCACTTAATGTTAAAGTTTTTTATAAGCTACTCATATGCAAGAATGTTTATTTTAGAGGAGTTATATTTATTTTTAATTTTAAGAATCTATTATCTTATCTACCTACTGTGTTCAAATAATATGAATTTTAAAAATGAATTTAAATAAAATAAAATGATGAACAAACAATTTTTCTTTAAAGTAGGTGAAATTATTTCTACTTTTAATTCCCCGATTTCTTATATGGAAATCTCCCGATTTACAAAAATATTTTATGGCAACACTGGTTCGAACTTCCGTCAAGTGCAGTTGCATTTTCTTTTCGCTGCGCAAATACTTACAATTTTCCTTCACTATTCAAACTAATCAAAAAAAAAAATAATTACCTATTAAGCCCTAAAAACGAAAAAAAATTACATATTAAAACCCTGAAAACCAATGTATTTTCAACGCGCGTGATTGACTTCTTTCAGTGTTATCATTTATCTGCTGGTTTTTTCAACCTACTTAACTGCTCTGCCCGAAATCAGTGCTTACTTAGCCCTCTATTTAACCTTAATTTTGATTCCTTCGCTTATTCTGTCGCGAACACCGAAATTATGCCATCGTCGCTATCGTCATTTACCTTGCACCTACATTTTTTTATCTGACCCAATTGTTGTCATTTTAATAATGGGAAATTGTTTCGCCAATTGTATTGACAAAAAAATGATGACCTTGTGAAGTGTAAGGGGATTTGTGGCAAATCATTTCACCCTTTATGTATTGGCTTAAGTAAAAGGTCCACTGCGTATTTGAACGATTATCTACTGCAACTATCATTTTACTGTGATGAATGCAAAGAAATCTCCCTTTCGCATGTGTTACTTGCTATCAAATGCCAAAGTGATTCAACCAATTCAATCCTAATTAACAATAAACACTTTCACAAAGGCGTCATGAGTCAGTTAAGCAAAATTGATGACATTTCAAAATCGTTCGAGGAGTTAAATGATACCATTGAGACAAATTGAAGTCAAATTGAAATATTTTATGACCTTTAGTCCAAAATGCGTTTCGCCCGGACACGATAGTTGGGCTCATCAGTTAGATCATATCGTGTCCTTCTAAGACGCACTATTTTTTGGTCGATGACTACCGACTCTAATAAAATTTGCAGCACATACATACTGCAAATTATATCTTTCTAGGGGAATTTGGTCAAATTCATGCACCTAGAAATATATGTATGTTATGCCCGTGGTCTGGCTAGTGGCAAATAAATAGAAGAAAACGCAAATAATACCTATATATTATTTTTGTTTTTGATTGTGTGGATTTAAGTCAAATTGAAATATTTTATGACCTTTAGTCCAAAATGCGTTTCGCCCGGACACGATAGTTGGGCTCACCAGTTAGATCCTATCGTGTCCTTCTAAGACGCACAATTTTTTGGTCGATGACTACCGACTCTAATAAAATTGAGAACGTTAATAAACGGTGTCTTACAAAGCTTAATTCCATCGAAAAAAACTAGCGGCATTAACAGAATTAACTATAAACAATAATAATGAAGAACACGGAAATAAACATTTAAATGTTCTTAAAACTGAGTTAAAATCATTGCTAAGTTCTTGCACAACTGCCAACTCAGTACAAACAGTTATAGACAAATTAAATACACTGCGTTATGAACTCGATTGTCATTTTCAATCTACCTGAAAAATAACGATACCTGCTTTACTTCAACCTGTTTCCATGCTTGAAGACGCCGTGAGTGTTATAAATGCTATGAGTAGTGAATTAATCTAAACTCGCATATGCATTGGCGAACTAGCGGATGACATCAAATCTGCTCTACATGTAAAATTGATGTAATAACCGGTCAATTTCAATCCTCTTACATTATGTTCAACACTTCCTTGATAGATGAAATGGACACAACTCTACATGAACGTTTTCCCCTACCTGTTATTTCTTTCGCACCTTCACCTCCAACAGTCGGCCAATCTCCTTTATCAGTCTTTAGTACTACATCTCTGCCTGCAGCTGCCAGTAAACAACTTCCTACTACCAGTCAACAACCTCCTACTGTAAGTGCAGAGTCTCCAATCATAGAACCAACAATCATCGAAAAATTTGGAACCACATGAAACTTAGCAGACTGGACTAATAGATTAAGTAGGCTCAATTCAGCCAATAGTAGCTACTTCTGTCTGAGTAAAACACCGAAATTTGCCGATGAAAGCTGGGTTCAATCTTTTTTAAACGCAATTTCTCCATCGCTCTAATCGGATGTCTTTCAGAAGTTTTAAAATTCAGTTTCCATCTAAGTATGACTGGTTGTTTCATCATCCTAATGGATCTTTCCGAATTAATAAGATGAAGATGTCTAAATGGAATAGCATCTTATCTACAATAAGGAATATTAATCATAACCCCATAAATTATTCCAAAATCCTGAATCAAGATCTCCCTAAATCCCATACTTCTGACCCAAACTGGACTACAAAGGCGGGTATCTTTCCAAACTTTTCTCGAACTATCACTAACAATAACAATTTTAAAACTAATTCTCTTTCTTTAAAGCGCAAATTCCCCCAGTTATCTTTGAACGTAAAGGTGTGTCTTTCAATCTCGCATCCCAACCCCATCGTCGAGCAAACGCTTCTTTTCTAAAAAACACTCGAATCACAGTCAAATGCCCGAACTTCATCCGCTCTCATACTATAAATCCTTCAAATTCTAACACCTCAGATCTGCCCCATCTAAAAGAATCTCAAATGTCACTCCTAAATGGTTATCTGCCGCAATGTTCGACTCAATGACCCCCCCTGCTGTGAAACTTACCAATAGATTAACTGAACCCTCGCCCACAAACACTGAACTCGATGGGCTTTATGTCATGGCCCGACTTCGAGATCAAAAACTTTTCGACAATGTTCGTTTGTACCTTGCCTACCTACATGACAAATCTGAATCTGTTTGCATTGACGGCAAAACAAAAACAAATGTCATTGTTCAAATACAAAAAGAAGGACTCCCGACTGACCCAGTAGCCCTGAAAAAGATTTACATGCGTTTTCATGAAAACTACAACATTTCTCCGACAACAGTTAACAAGGACCTTAAAACTTACGCCTCTCATATCAGCTCCAAACGTACGTCGTACCTTCAAAGTACACGCACAAATTTTAAAAAACTACTTTCGCTCCTAACTCAAAGCCAGCCATACACCTCACTCCTAATGTCCCACCCAAAACAATGCCTTGCTACCTCCCAGCTGGTCAAATCCTCCCTCTTACCTTCAACTATCAAAACGTTCGAGGTCTCGTTCAAAAACTCATACTGTTTTACAACAATCCTACGCTCTATCCTTTGCTATCTACGCCCTGACGGAAACAAATCTGGTCTCTAGTATAAACAACCCAGAACTGTTTCCTTCTTCTTTTAACGTTTATCGCGACGATGAAATTAACGGATCTTCTGATGAATGCCTTTGTTGAGGTGTCCTACTAGCTATCAAAAACACACTAGGCTCATCCCTCATTGGAGTCTCTTCTTCAACTAATCAAGACTATGTCTCAATTAAGATAAGACTACCCTGTAAGTCGCTTTATGTGATATGTTGCTATATTTTGCCGTCGCAGCCTATTGAATCTTAAAAGCTCGCCATTAAAATAGTTGACCACATAATAGCTTTATGTGACCCCACCGATGACATCCTTCTTTTCGGCGAATTTAACCTTCCCCATCTTAAATGGACTTCATCTAAAAATCAATCTTAATGTATTGCTTCAAATCCCACTTCTGTAAAGGAATGCCTTTTTGTAGATCGCCAAGCAGATTCAAGCCTCTGTCAAGTTAGTGGTATCCCAAACTATATGGACAGGCAATTAGATCTTATTTACACAACCGATCCCATTAACTCTTCAGTATCACTCTCAACTCTATCCCTATCTACTATCGACAACTATCATCCTCCCCTAATTCTCTCATTCTATCATGATTGTCCACTACCAACTAATCTCCCTACAAATCAGTACTCCTTTGATTTTCATAAGGCAAATTTCCGTCATATTAATGAATATCTCAACAGAGTTTCCTTTAATTTCGATAGCCTTATCGTGAAAGATGCCACATACAAATTTTACAGGAAAATATATAATTCTGTTTCTCTCCATGTACCCTTTAGTCGACAAAAAACATCGGCTGCCTCCCCACCTTGGTATAGCCGCAAGCTTCGCTCTTTGCGTAACAAGGGAAACAAATTGTGGGCAATTTTCCTTCGTACCCGATCGCCCCCTGACTATTCTAATTATTTTGTTCCTTATCTTCACTTTTTCGAGCTATACAACACCCTTTACCAAAGCTATTTAATAGAAATACAAACCAACCTTATAAATTATCCTAAGTCGTTCTTTCAGTTCGTCAATTTTAAAAGAAAATCCGATGGTTACCCTTCCTCTCTTTCCTTCAATAACCAAACTTCGAATAATCCGCAAGATATTGCCAATTTTTTTGCTACATTTTTCAACCATCTTTCTTTCCTAGTATCATCGAAAATAAGTTAAATCAACTTAACGATGAATATCTTCCTGGCCCTAATGGCCTCCCCGCAATATTCCTAAAAAAATGTTCTTCAGCTCTCTCTTTCCGCTCTCCAAATTGTTCAGTCTATCATTATGTCAAGGAGAATTTCCTAAGGTATGGAAAACCTCTTTCATAACCCCAATATACAAAAAGGGTACTAAGAACAATATTAAAAACTATCATCCCATTGCCAAATTTTCACATCCCCTATTTGAAAGTATTTTGTACGAAATTTTAAGTTTCCGTTGTAAGTCGCTCATTTCCCCTACACAAAACGGCTTTCTCAAATGTAGGTCTACAGCAACTAATCTAGTTGAATTTATATCATATACAGTCTCAGCTCTGGAAAGCGGAAGGGAAGTAGATGCTATCTCTACTGACTTTAGTAACGCTTTTGACAAAATTTCACATAGACTTATACTTTTCAAATTATCCACCCTCGGCTTTGAACCTATTTTCTTAAAATGGATTTCTTCTTATCTGGAAAACCGGTATTACAGTATTCGTTTCATACCTGCCTTCTCCAATTCATTCTTAGCTACATCCGGGGTCCCCCAAGGAAGCCACTTAGGCCCTCTCCTTTTTATTCTTACAATTAACGATATTGAGTTGGTCATTAAACATTCCCATATCTTATTATACGCTGACGATACCAAGTTTTTCAAGACAATTTCTTCCTCACACGACTCTTCCCTTATACAACTAAATCACGACAGTTTCTCAGTCTGGTGTATCAAAGACTGCTTAGAGCTTAATATTGCTAAGTGTCAATCAATCACTTTTTCAGGCAAACGCATAAAATCTTGTCCGAGGAGCTACTTTCTTTACAATAAACCCTTAGCCATAGTTGAATCGATTCGAGACCTCGGCATATTATGTGACCGAGAGCTCAATTTTATAAGACACATCGATAATAAGCCAATTCAACGCTTGGTTTTGTGAAACGATTGTCCAAAGAATTCTCCGACGCCTACGTCACCAGATCACTCTACATAACCTTTGTCCGTCCGTTACTTGAATATGCTTGCCAATTCTGGTCCCCATATCAAAAAATTCATATCTCTAGAATCGATAGCATTTAACGCCGTTTCGTTAGATTCGCCCTTCGTGGCCTGCCTTGGAATAATTCTTTGATTCTGCCCCCTACCGCCTCCAACTAATTAACTTCAATACCCTGCAAGAGCGAAGATAAATAACCGAAATCCTCTTCATTCATTGACTTCTCTCAGGTTCCGTTGACTCTGAAAACCTCTACAACTATATCTTTCTCAACATTAACCCCCGTAACCTAAGAAGCCCTCGCCTCTTCTACCTGCCTACTCATCGTACCTCTTATGGTTTCAATGAACCTATTACCCGTATGCTGTGAAGGGTTGACTTAAACGAAAACTGTTTCGACTTCAACCTCAGCACTCCCAGCCTAAAACTCCTCCTGTTAAATCGTCCGCCCAATTCAACCCAATCATAGCCCTAAGTTTCATAGTTTTAAGTTAGGTTAAGTTATGAAGCTTGTATTAAGCCACATAAATGGGGGTATTGCCCCCCACCAAAATTAGAAAGTTACAACGCAAAGTAAATTACCTACCTAAAAGAAGCTCGTTGGAGCTACGAGTATACTAAAATGTATCTAAATATAGGAGTGGGATCGCGAGGTAGCAACTGGGAAACTACAATTATTGTCTCACAAAAACAAAGATACGAAAGAGTATTTACTTAAAAAGATCAAATTTACAGATAATATTTTCAACGCCCCGTTGAAACCATAGATAATAGGGTGAAGGTATCTTATAATTTAAGTTTTAATATTATAACACTTATTTCAAGATCTACAAACAAAAATTATATATTGTAATATGCTAAACTTTACTCATGTAATTTGCTCTGCTTTACAGAACGTGACTTCCATATTCTAACCATGAAGACAATTTTCATTCCTGCTTCTTTCCGCCCCCTTAAGTTCGATGCGGTTTGTGCTTGTAGTATGTGGATTTACACTCTCATTGCCCAAGGTGGAAACGTATATACTTCAAGGTTAATACAAATTTTATTTTACTTCTTACAATATCTATATATTATCTTTTTATTCCATTATTTTGTAACAGCTTCTTTATTCTTTTTTATTTTAGAAATCACGGTATTGTTTTTGGATGAATATAGAGACCTCTATCAGAGAAAACGACATTTGCTTCGCCTTCATTTGAAGTTTCCCCAGTTCCGAACTCCCCAACTTTCATAATACAAACGCTTCGGGCATCAGTTAAAGTTTCCCGATCTTAAACTTCAGCACTTTTCAACTATCCACGAAAATGGACTTCGCGTCGAACGGAGTTTCCTGAGTTCAAACTGAACGAGCAACGCTTCAATGGATCTTTTGGTGGTGTCCTCCTAGAAAATATTCGCCTGCAGGATAATGTCTAAAGCTGTTAGTTATTGGTCCACAAAAACCACGGGCTTGCGAATGGCCCAACCGAACAAGGATGCAGCGGCCGATAACTTTACAAGCAACCTGAGACAGCCACTCGTTAAGACCTACACACATACAAAAAGAATTAAATACCACATATAATCTATCCAAAAAAGAACACCTCTTTTCTGATAATTCACCTTATAATGTTTTTAATTTAATTATAATAATGTTAGCGAATAGCACAGTCAGTACCTATTACTATATATTTAAACAAAATAAAATTACATTACACTTTTTTAAAAAAACTACAACGTTTTCTATACACACCGTGTACTTTTATTTGGTTGTCGAAAAATCGAAAAAAGCAATACATTGTTGGTCTAAGGTGTATGCTTCAGACAATGGTGACTTTAGATCTAGCATATTATTTAAAGTAGCATTAATGTCAATGTACTCCCCGATTTCAGCGATAGAGATATCACTGCAGCCAGACTGGAAAATTTACTATTACTGGCTCGTTTCCGCATATCTCGGCCATGACCACATTGTCCCCTACAAGGTAATACACTCCAGGGGCTCAATGCGAATGCAGAACAGCAGAAGATAAACCTCATCATTGGTAGTGATGCCAACGCTCCTCACAGTGGTGTGGGGAAGTACTGATATAAATGACAGATGTGAGCCTTTATGATCTTATTTTAAGTACTAACCTTATAGTAAGTAACGTGGGAAGGTAACCCACATTTCTTACCCAAACCGGCAGGAAGTTTTAGATTATATAACTCAGATAATATTCATCATATGATTTTTTTTTATCATCTACACGCGCTCAAGGGATTATACTACCCTGTAAATGTTTCAACACAGCGCGGGAGTGAAGTTAAGGAAGAAAAGAAGGATAGGAAAAATATGTGGCGCGATGTTCTAAGACTGAAGGTGGTTGTTGTCTCAGATTTTATCTGCAGGGATGGCGGCTGAACTAATGCGGAGAAGTTTCCGTGTGTTATTTATCTATGTCCCTTATAATTCGCATTATTTTACTATTCAGTGTCATATTTTATCGGTATACTAGTTTTACTCAATAACATATTGTTAGTGCTATGCCTAAACAGCATGTAATAAGTAAACCAGCAACTCATTGTATGACATTTATTTTAGAAGGTGTTTTTAAAGAAAAAATAAGAGGACATAGACTACGGCAGGGATCGAACCTGTGGCCATGAGGTTGACAGACGAACACACAGCTATCGCGCCATGGCCACCCCCAATGATTGAATTCCAAAGTATCGAAAGAACACCCGTCCCGCGATCATAGACACATACATTCAATTAAATCGCAATGATGAACGCATGGAATTTCGAAATTACCGTAAAACTGATGGGCCCTAATATAGGATAATACTTAAAGGTCTTCTAAGACCAGAATACAGAACTATTTAATGCTCCTCAATAATCTTACTTCAGCCCTAAATAAATCCTAAGCCATCTCTTCCCCACTCTAACTCAGGTATAAGGAGAGGAAAGCCACACTGGTGGTAGTCAAGGCTTGAACCGCTCAGAAAAAAATGTCAAAAGCGATTTAATCGATCTAAACAAAATAGAAAAGTTGTGGACTGCGACTCATATAAGTAATCTCTTAAATTTTATAAGAAAGAATTGGGGAAAACAAATAGATCTTCTTGGAGGTCCTTCTGTGGTTAAATATAAGAAACTTCAGAGGCATTAAATTCAATCCAATTTTTTCAATTCAATTCAATTTAGCTTTATTCTCACAAGAAATTCAAATCTACATAAAATTTTAACAATATTATTAATAACAATTTATACAGAAAATAGGTAGTGGCATCCTTATACTGGAAGTATAATTGAGATGATGCCACGTTAACAAGTAAATTTGTATGAGGTCTACAAAAATTTACAAAAATATTATGCAGTATGTTTTGTTTTAATGAAGAAAAAAATAATGTTTATTTCAATACTTGTCAGTTATCACTAAATGCAGATTAGAAAAATAGGTTATTTCAATATAACATTGATTTTAATTAACTATTTAGTAATAATTGTATTATTAATTTACTTTCTAGTCATTTTTATAGCATTGTAGATATTGATCGCCGTCAACGAGGCGATGCCCTGTGTTGTAACTATCTCGTACATATCAATTGTGCTTATTTTACCTCCTTGCGGTAACCACCGGGTACTGGCTTGTCCATCCGGACATTCCTACTAAGCATATAAGCGCGAGTGTTGAACACAGAAAAGAAAGCAACACTATAATGCTCTGCTTTAATGACTGTTCCGATCGACTCGCAGAAGTCTTGCATGAGCTCCTCAGAAAAATGAAGTACGGCGGATGAGCCCAAGCAATTGGACCAACGGCGACTTCAACAGTCAACAAAGCAGATGCCCTAATGAGCTACTTCGACGTATTTGGAGATTAGGTCATTGGGACAATTTAATGCAAGTCATGGCATTGAAATAGAGATGGTGGCCGATGAGCACTCAATGGGCCAACGGCAGCGCTCATATCCCTGAAGCGGGTTACTGACTCCGGACTTTCCGGCTCCTTTCGTCCAAGGAGTGCATAAAAAGAACCTGGCCCTCCAGGTTGGGGGGTTGTGCGTGTGGTTAACCCCGCCATGTTAAAAAATATAAGTTGCGAAGCGACCAATAGCCTCGGAAAAGGACGGATTAACTGTTGACGACCCGGCAAAATGCATTAATGACAACGACCTTCGGATCTGCACGTGGAATGTTAGAACTCTTAACAGACCACGTGCAGCCGAACAACTAGCGGAGGCCCTAGACTGCTACAGAGTAGGAATTACTGCCATCCGGGAAGTGCGATGGGGTGGGCCGGGCAAAAGGAAGATGAAAAACTGACGTATACTACGGTGATTGGGAAAGAAGACACCGGCGCCTATTTGGGTGCGGATTCGTCATAAGCGGCAGACTTAGGCAAGAAGTCTTGGGCTTTCGATCCGTATCAAGGCTAAATTCGCCAACATTAGTTTAATATGCGCTCACGCCCCCACAGAAAACAAGGAGGACGCCAACAAGGATGACTTCTACAAGCTCCTCGACAAAACCTATGAGCAGTTCCCTATATATGACACTAAGATCGTACTAGGCGATTTTAACGCCAAAATAGGTTAAGATGAAATATTTGGTAGGACTGTCGGAACACATAGCCTACACGACACAACGTCTGAAAACGGACTTAGGCTAATTTACTTTGCGGCGGCACGTAACGTCACCATTGCAAGCACACGGTTTCCTCATCTCGAGATACACAAAGGGACTTGGCATCCAGATCAAATAACCGTCAATCAGATTGATTACGTTGCGATCGATGCAAGGCACGCCTCCAGTATTCTGGATGTTCGCACCTTCCGAGCAGCTAACATCGAATCGGATCACTACCTTGTTGCAGCTAAGGTAAGAATGCGAATAACCCGAACGGCCCAACAACGGAGTAATACTGTGAGGAAGTGTGACGTCGGAAAACTGCAATTGCAAGAGAGCGCCAGAACCTATGCCGATCGAATATCCCGTAACCTCTCAAGAAATCCATTGCTGCCAGCATCAAGTGCCGACGACCAGTGGCAACGCTGCCAACAAGCGTGCCGCAACTGATGTGCTGGGTTTCACCAGATCTCCACCACGAAACCTCTGGTTCGATATAGAATGCAGGCAGGTACATGCAGCTAAACAAATGGTATATAAAGCGGCGCTGCAAAGAAAGTCGAGAGCTACTCGCGAGCTCTGCGAGCAGAAAATACGGGAAGAACACCGGCTTTTCCAGAAGAAAAAGAGAGCATGAGAAGCGCGCGATCGAAGATATTGAGAGATGCTACTCCAGGAACAACGTGCGGAAGTTTTACCAACAGGTAAAAAGAACGAGTCAAGGCAAAAAAACCCGCACAGAAGCCTGTAAAGATAGGAATGGAAACCTCGTAGTAGAGTCACAGTCAGTGCTGAGTATAAGGAAGGACCTGGCAAGTAACAGGTAAGATAAACAATTATAAACCCGCACAACAACAACAACCACAACAACGACAACTATCAACTATAGCAGTCATAACAACACCACCAACAATAATCTACCAACAACAATCCACCAACAACAACAACAACAACAGCGACAACAACTACAACATCAACAACAAACAACATCAAAAAGAACACTACCAACATCTGAAACATCATCATCAACAAAACCAGCAACAACTAAAACAACAACAACACAATCAGCACCAATACCAACAAAAGCATCAACAGCAACAACAACAACAACAATATCATCTGCAGCAACGAAAACAACAACAACATCAACGCCAACAATAGTACCAACAACAACAAAAACAACAACAACATCAGCAGCAACAACAGCAACAACGGCAGCAACAACAAAAACAAAATCAACAACAACATCAACTTCAGCAACAACGTCACCAACAAAAACAACAACAACAGCACCTGCAGCAAAAACAACAACAAAAACTACAACAACACCAACATCAGCAACGACAACAACTCCACCAACATCATCGAAAACAACATCACCAACTTGAACAACAACAACAACAAAACCTTCGGATCCTGCAACAGCAGCCACAACAAAAACAACAGCATCAAAAACAACGAAATCGGCAACGGCAGCAACAGCAGCAAAAGCTGCAACAGCAACAACAACATCATCAAAAACAGCAACACCACGAACAACAACAGCACCAACAACATCAAATACAACTTTACCAACAAAAACAACATCAACATCTACAGAACCAGCAACAACAACAACAACAACAACAACAACGCCAAAAATAGAACCACCATCAACGACAACAACATCATCACCAACAACAACAACACCCACAACAGCACCAACAACATCTCCAACAACACCAGCAACAACACCAACCGCAACAACAGCAAACGCAACAACACCTTACGCTGCTGGAGGTGTGGCAGTTTTTGTACAGGAGTGACATTGTGTGCGATATTTTGTATCCGAGACTAAAAACCGCTGATATGATTGTCGTGAATTGTGCTATATCTGGTGCTCGGTTTTCTTTTGTTTGTGTTTACAGATTTCATTCTTTCTCTATGAATTGATGAATGAATAAATGAATTTTCTTTATTTTTGGAAAATCAAAGTTATAAGAACCTAGTCCTTATAGGTGACTTCAATATTGATATTCTGTCTGAATCGTTTGATGCTGACAATTTTTTAGCTGTTTTATCTTCCTTCGGGCTTGCGTCCTTGATAAATGAACCCACTAGAGGTACTTCTTGCTTGGATAAAATTTTCTTAAGACTACATAGAAATACCAATATGAATTATAAAGCAGATGTATTTGATTTTAAGATAACTGACCATAGTTTAGTTAGGCTTCAGTTTGATAATTCTGTTTCGGCCCAGTCAGTCTTACTCGATAAAATTCCAAAAAAATAATTTTGCTTCTCTTAAAACTGTTTTAACTTTTGAGTTTTGGGATGAAGTTTTTGTAGAAGAGAATCCGTCAATTGCATTTGACTCATTTCTGGCCAAACTTCAATTCCACATTTCAAATAATAGTCAGGTTCAGGAAAGGAAAGATTTGAAGTTAACATGCCGTAAAGCGGATGAATTTCTCTCTACTAAAAAAATAAATAAAAAGAAAAAACTATTTGGCTGTCTTAAAAAACATCCGAATAACACAAGGCTAAAGTTATGTTATGAAAAGCTTTGTCGAGAACTAAAAATTGAAATTCCCCTTTGTAGAGACACTTTTTATGGTAATAAACTTGCTGAAAATTTCGGTAACTCGAAAAAAGAATGGAAAATAGTAAATGGTATCCTCAACAGAAACAAAACCGAAGTGAATATCACAATAGAAACTGAAAACTCTACTGAAACAGATCCTGAAAAAGTTGCCAACCTGTTTAATATTTTTTTCTTAAACAGTGATAATTTATCAAATTTTTCATCTTTTGAAAATGCGTTGTGTTGTAATAACACTATCATTGATGATAGTTTTCAACCAAGAAGTTTTTTCTTTAAACATTTTAGTTCGGAAGAATTATTTAAAATCATAATATTATTAAAAAATTCGAACTCTTCTTCTGATGATTTTATTTCTAGTATAACTCTGAAAAAAATTGCATTTTACATTTCCGATAATTAAGTTTCATTTTTAATCTTAGCTTGCAAACAGGATTTTTCCCTGATGAAAAGGGGATGAAGTGCAGAATGCTTTATTTTTTAAATAAAAAAAACTTTTTTAGTGACTACCAATATGGCTTTATGACTGGTAGGTCAACGGAGGATGCTGTCTTAAAACTTTGTGGTGAAATTTATAGCAGCTTGAACAATTCTGAGGTAACTACGTCTCTGTTCATTGATATAACAAAGGCTTTTGATACGGTGGATCATGTTTTGTTGCTTGATAAATTGTATAGAGCCGGCTTTAGAGGTACCGTGTATGATTGGTTGAAACATATTTAATGAATAGAAAACAAAGAGTAAAGATTCGGGATAATCTTAGCTCAAAGAGGTTGAAGTTGATTAAAATGGGTGTCCCCAAGGATCTGTTTTGGGCCCTCTCCTTTTTTGATTTTTGTTAACTCCCTTTTTGTTCAACCTTTTAAAGGCAGTATCACAGCTTTTGCTGATGATACTGCTTTGTCATATTCTACGAAAAACTATTTCCAATTATTTATTGATCGACTTAGTATAAGTGACAAAACAAAATTTATGATTTTTAACTTAAAAGGTATTATCTGCGAAGATACTTCAACATGTTACCATTCACCTTTCTGTCTTCGTTATCAGCTTAATAATGATTGCTTCCATGATTCTATTACTTCTTATATTGAAAACCAGCTTTGTTCTGATGGTAGTTTTAGAATTAAAGGAGTTGAAACTTTCAAATACCTATGTATACTGATTGATTTACAGATGAGCTGGAAAAACTACACTTCTATCTTAAAATATTATCTTAACAAAGTTGTTAGACAAATCTACCATCTTAGTCTGTATTGTAGTATGCCTCTTCTAAAATTGGTCTACAATGGTTTATTTAAATCCAAGCTTATGGACTTTCTTGTTGGGGAGGTACGCATTATAGCAAAATTGAGCCTTTACTTATTAAGCAAAAACATGCTTTCAGAATTATTGCTAGGGTTAATCGTAGAACTCCAAGTTTTGATTTATTCAAGAATCTTAAAATTCTGCCCCTAAAGCACTTATATTTTTATAAAGTTTTAAAAATATTTTTTGAAAATAATGGATATACAGCTGCTAGACTATATGGATCTCATAGCTTACGTGTCAACAGCCTGAATTTGGTCACTGTACCTATTATAAAAAAATCACACTTTTGTTACTTTTATTTAGTTACTGCACCTCGTTTATTCAATAACCTGCCTGAAAATATTAGATGTGAGAGAGTCGAAACAACGTTTTTAAGAAATATTAAGCTTTTTCTTTTTTCTCTGGACTATAATGGTATAGATGCATTATTGCATGTAATTACTTGATAACTATATAAAAAAAAAAATTATTATAATTTCGTAGCTTAAATTTTGTTCTTGATTTGCTTGCTTGAATTTTTCATTGTGTACTTCATTTTCATAAACTTCTGCGTTATTAAAGATCCATATATTTTGAATTGTTGTTACTAAAGGGGACATCCGCCTCTTACCTTTGGGCAACAGGATGTTCTTATCTATTTCATTTTTAAGTATAATGTTATTTCTTATTTAATTATTGCTTTGAATTGTAATTACTGTTAGCTTTAAGTCTTCATCTGGCATAAAGTTAAAAAAAACAAAAAAAAAATTTCTGCAGATTGTTAAACGGCGAGGAAGACCAAAATCCCGCTGTCGGGCAGAATGAACCATTCAACATGGACGATGACACACAAAACATCCGTCCACCTGAACAAAATGAAGTGAGGATAGCAATATCCACACTAAAGAACAACAAAGCTGCTGGCCCCGACGGACTACCCGCCGAACTCTTTGAAGCAGCCGGAGATGACCTGGTACAGTGCACACACCAACTCATCTCTAAAGTCTGGTCAGAAGAAAGTTTGCCTGATGAATGGAACCTCAGCATCGTTTGCCAGATCCACAAAAAAGGAGACACTCTAAATTGGGCCACCTATAGAGGAATAAGTATCCTGAATATCGCGTACAAGACCCTTTCTGCTGTATTATGTGAACGTCTGAAACCATTTGTCAGCAACCTGATTCGACCTTTTCAGTGCGGTTTCAAGGAAAGTGCACAATCGACCAAACTACCTTAGAACTCCAAATCGATACCCACCATCTCTATCGATTTTAAGGCCGCGTACGATAGCATTTATAAAGACGAGCTATACAGAGCCATGCCTGGTTTTGGTATCCCCACAAAACTCATCCGACTGTGTAGGATGACGATGGAGAACTCTCGCTGCTCCACTTAATACTTGAAAAAATTGTAAGAAATTCCCAGGCTATCTCTACTGGCACAATTTTTTTCAAGTCTGTGCAATTGTTAGCATGAACCAACGTGCGTAACTGGAGGCAGCTAGCCAAAGACAGAGCTAGCAGGGGAGGCATGTTGGTTGAGGCCCAGGTTTGTCCCGAACTGTAGCGCCACCTAAGTAAGTAAGTAAGATAATAAATTTATATACTTATACAATATACTCGTAGTTTACCAGATCTTTGATCTTTTCTGTGAAGCTTATCAATTTACTCAGTGTCGGAATTTCAAACGGCATTATATTAAATAACTTTGAGGAAAAGATGCCCTCTGGCTTAAAATATGCTGATGGCTCGTGGAACAATTTTTGTAAACAATGGCTCAACTTGTTACTAGATACCTATTTTCCAGGTAGCTCTCAAAATGTTAGCTTAACAGAAGGCGTCTAATAACAAGTCTAACGGGAAGAGTACGATAACTCAGGTGCCAAAAAATAAAAATGGATTCTTGTAGAACAGTTAGTTACAAATATTTTCTAATATGGGAGGAACTCTACCTCTCCCAGTTTAGGCGGGAGGGAAATTTTTTCAAAAAATTACTTAAAATGAAAAAAAATATTAAAATACAACAGCAACTCTTACAATAGAAAAATTATAGGTTTTCTAAAGTCCAGAAACTTATTCTTTTATAGTAGTAGTAGTAGTATTTATTTTTTCAATTCGATTTACAATTTATGAACATAATAAATAAAATATATACATGGTTTGAAACCGTCTGCCAGATGACAACTTATTTTTTTTTATAAATTGTTTGCTTTCAATTTAAAATAAAAAAAAGAAAAATAATATATAACAGCTTTTATAATATAAACAAGTGTTATGAATAAAGATAAGATCTTTATTTAAAGTGAATATAAATTTCAAATGCTCTTATTTTAAGTTTTAAATAGTCATTTTTTATGTATTATGTATGTATATATTGTTTTCTCCAACAAAAATGATTTATTTCTGAGACAAATAGAATTTAAAGGAAAGTGAAAATGAACGGTATACAATCTCTTAATAATCAAGAAAGTCTTTCCGATACTTAATAGTTCCATTACAATACTGGGCAAGAAGTTTCCAGTTATCTCCATTTAAGATTCTTATCGAATCTGCTTCATTTAAAACTGACTTTTGAAAGTATAGGAATCTTTATTTTCTTAAAATGGGACCTACAAATAAAAAGTGGTAAGATGTTTCTTGTTCCAGCAAGTTGCACAAAGAACAAAACGTACTCCGGTCATTAAAATATGGTCTATAATTTAAATCAAGAAGCTCGCCTCTTATACGAAAAATATTAGAAATTTCAAACAAGATTAGTTCATCAGTGAAATAGCTTAGATCGTTTAAATTGTATTCAAGTCTAGGATATAGTGATCGACGTGACGACCCTGTAGCTTCCTCTATTAGATTTGATCTTATCCGATTATCTATTAAATTAAGGATGTTAATTCATTTTTCCCTTAGATATATATTGAAAATATCTAAAGATTATACAGAGACCCCGCACAACAAGAATATATCATCCCACTTTTCAAACCATCTAATATTTTTGTGTATGGTATGCTTGCTAAAATTTTCGGAAGATGACTATCATCATATGACAATGCTTTTGTAACGTATTCAAAGTGTATTCTTAAAGTATACAGATATAGTGAGCGTCAAAAGAAAGTGTACAGCTATGAACTGCATTTTTACAACCCTGTTAAAACAAGGGGGTTCGATCTTTTAGTAAAACACTTATGTTATTTTTTAAGGTACTCGTAATTTATTTTCAATGAATTGCCATATAAAACTTAACAGAAAATAATGAAGTAAAAAAAAACAATACAAAAATAAAAAAATTATTTCAGTTTTAAAGCGTCAAAAAAAAAGTGTACATTATCCAATTAAAGTAAAAAACTTAAAACTAGTACTTTGTCTGCTTCCCTTTCGCCTTTAGAACAGCATCAATGCGTCTGGGCATTGACTCTACTAGCTTCCTTGTCAATTCGGTTGGGATTTTTGCCACTCTTCAACTAGAATTGACTTTAGTGATTCTCTGTTTGAAATGTTCCTCTTTCGGATCTGCTTATCTAGATACTCCCACAAATGCTCGATGGGGTTTAAGTCTGGGGATTGCGGAGGGTGATCCAGTTGCTTAGGTGTACGGTAAAGTAACCATTCCTTGACTATTTTCGATGTGTGCTTGGGGTCGTTGTCTTGTTGGAAGACCCATGAATCACTTAAACCCAGTTTCGCAACACTACTTGGCAAATTTTCTCTTAAAATATTAAGATAATCTTCTTTTCTCATTGTAAAGACGAGGTTCCCAACTCCAGATGAAGCCATACATCCCCAGACCATTAACGAACCACCTCCGTGCTTAATTGTTGAATTTAAATTTTTTTGTTCAAATTCAGTTTTTTTCGTTCTCCATATTTTTGGTGGTTTTCTTGAACCAAAAATCTCAAATTTGCTCTCGTCACTAAAGAGAACATTTCCCCAGAATTTCTTTTTGATACTTCTTGGCAAAAAGAAGTCTTCGCTTCTGATTTTTTTCACAAATGTATGGTTTTTTGCGAGGAACTCTTCCATGTAGCCCGCTACTATGGAGGGTCCGCCGAATAGTGTTCGCGCTAACGTTGACTCCAGAAGATTGGGTAATATTTTCAGCAATCTTTACTGCACTAGACGTGGGATTTTTTCGCACTTCCCTGACAATAGCACGTTCATCACTTACGTACATCCTTTTCGTTCCTTTCTTAATTTAATAATAAGTTCTCGTATTTCTACTGCACTTTGTTTACCCATTTTGAAGCAATTTAAAAAAATATTTTAAGGAACAAGCAACTTTCGATAGAAATGAACTCAATAACACTTTTAATCAATTAGTTATGAGTTGTAAAGAAAAAAAATAAATTTAACGGCTGTTTTCCCGATAAGCGGAAAGTTGCACAGTATGTGTTGCAAGTTGTACACTTTTTTTTGACGCTTTAAAACTGAAATATTTTTTTTATTTTTGTATTGTTTTTTTTACTTCGTTATTTTCTGTTAAGTTTTATATGGCAATTCATTGAAAATAAACTACCTTAAAAAATAACATAAGTATTTTACTAAAAGATCGAACCCCCTTGTTTTAAGAGGGTTGTAAAAATGCAGTTCATAGCTGTACACTTTCTTTTGACGCTCACGGTATAAGCTGAAGACTGGCATGTAATTGGGAGTTGACTGTGGTAATCTAAATGTTTTTAAAGGAAAAATCGTTGTAACTTTTCCACTTGGTCATACTGCTGATACCCCCATACTTGGGAGCCATAAGTCATTATTGACCTTAAAGCTGCTTCAAAAACTTTGAATTTAACGATATGCGTCGCATTCTTGTTTTTAAAAAGACGTTTCCAAGTGGAATTTATAGCAGCCATTGATTGTCTTAGCTTCATCTCAAGGTGTTTTTTTTGGGCGTTGAGGTTAAGGGTGATTATCATACCAAGGTAGTTATACTCATGCACCACTTTAATATTTTATCCATCTTTCCTTCATGCAGTGCCTACCTTCACCTGATCTAAAAATCATTACCTTGGACTTTGATGTATTTATCACCAAATTCCAAAATTTACAATATACATTCAGTTTGTTTATCATAAGCTGAAGGCTTCCTGGCGAGTCTGTAAATAGAACTAAATCGTCGGCATATAAGTGGCATTTTATTGTGAGTCCTGCTACACGAATTCCGTTTGGTAAGGCGTCAATTATATAATTTATATATAATGAGAACTGCAATGGGGATATTAAACATTCTGGCCGCACTCCGCTTATAGTTTTAAACCATTCTGACATTTTCTCGCCGTCCCATACCACCGACAAAGTATCCTCATAGAGATTTCTTAAAACCTTCAAAACTTTTGACGATATACCTAATACACTCAATTTATAAAAAAGTGATCCCCGATCTATACTGTCAAAAGCAGCTCTAAAATCGATAAAAATAGCGTACAATTTTTTTCTGTTTTCAAGGTAATAATTGACTATGTTTTGTAGCGCAGACAAGTGATCAATCGTAGAGTAGCCTGTACGGAAACCAGCTTGAAACTCGTTGAGTAATCTGTTTTCCTTTACCCAAACTTCAAGTCTATTTAATATGATGCCTGTAAAAAGTTTAGCAATAGCATTCATAAAAGAAATGCCTCTATAGTTTTCGACATTATTTACATCACCTTTTTTATGTATTGGAAACACTATTGATTTTTTAAAACTTTTAGGTATTTCAGCCGTATGTAGTATTAGAGAATATGTTTTCGCTAAATTCTAAAAACGAATTGGAAGCATTTTTAAAAAACTCGTAAGGCACTCTGTCGTCTCCTGGCGCTTTATTATTCCTGGCTTTGTTTTAAAATACACGTATCTGTTCTGAGCTTATATCCGCATCCACCGCATCTACCGTTACTAAGTTTTCAGCGAAGTGTACTGGTTCTGAGACGAGTTTAGGATTTAAAAGATTCTTAAAATAATCAGCCAGTTTTTGCCTATCTTAAATTTGTTTCCATTTATTTCTTTAACAATTTTACAGAATTGAAAAGAACCTCTTAAAGAACTTAAATCATTTGCAATTCTCGAAAAGTATTCTTCTTTTTTAGTTTTGCAAGGTTTTTTGTAATATGTGTTAGCTCTACATAAAATTTTCGAACAAACTCCCCATTTTGAATCTTCGCCAGCTTCAGAAGCTTAAAAGACTTAACCCTAGCTTTCTCGCACTCCAAATCAATCCAGTTTTGCTTTCCTATCACTACGTTTTTATTTCATTTTAAAATACGTTGTATTTTAATTTAAAATACGTTGTATTTTTGATAGCATCGATAAAAAGTTCAATTTATTGACTGATGCTGACTTGACTAAAATCAGTTCGCAAAGTAACTTCATCAAGTCTGCATGATAATTTTCTTTATCCCGTTCTCTCCACAAAAGTTTGGGTAAAAGAACAACATCGTTTTCTCGTCTTACTTTCTTTATATTTATTGAGACTGTTATAGGCATATGGACTGAGAAAGTTAATGTACCCACATTGAAATCTAATATTATTTGAGACCAGTTACCACAATAGTCTGCAACCGAGGTACCTGGTCCTCCTATAAATATCAGCTCCCCTAAAATGTTTCCGTTCGTTATTTTGTGTTTTGAATGTCTTTTCAGTTTAAATGGCTCATCGTACAACATCGTGCCACTTTCAATTTGTGCATCTCCTAACCTTGATTAACATTACGTTATTGCTGTTTAAGTTATTTAATAAATTACCTAAACTACAAAAATCTTGTTCCCAATTATTGCAGTTTAAATAAATTGGGAAAATATAATAAAATTCATCTGAAATTGTTATTTTTAAGGCTGTATGGTTTTCAATTGTTATAAAATTACAGTTTGTATTAACAGATTTATACCCAAATAAATAATGCCCAATTGGCCGCCCAGGAGTATGTACCTAAATAATTTGAAACCTATGAAAAACTTTTCAAATTCTGTATAATTGTTCAGCATTACATGTGTTTCACAAAGAAAGAAATAGTCAATTTTTTTAATATAATTAAAAAAAGATGGAAGGAGTAGTTTATTTTTTAAACCTTCTACATTATATGACAGTATATTTAAATTACTTAAATCTAATTCCGAATTTTGAGCCTGACAGACGTTTCTTTTTCACGCAGTATTTATTTTCAAATTTCAGTGCATAGTTCCAGGCGGTCTATTACTTACGACCATTTGCCTGTTCTTGTTGTCTCCGCTTCCGATGATGTTTGCTCCAATTCTTCCAGATCGTAAAAGCTCTTCGTTTGAAAGTGTGAACCCTGCAAACAATTCACCGAGAATCACACAGCCGCCAGACCACTCAGCAGCCTCCTTTCTCTCTGCACCAGTTGAAATTCCTGCCATCACCTAACAATGTCTCACCATTGATTTGTACTACCTCCTTTTGTTCACAATTTTTTATCGCCTTTCGTACACGCAGCAGTGACTGTCGCACTATCTGCCGCACTATTCTTTTATATTAGTTATTTGTGTTAAAAGTTTAAAAAAAAAATACTATAAAACTCAAAATTTATCAAAACAATTTTTTTGTTTAAATGTTACAATTGTTTTTATTCAAAATTGTGAAACTTAACACTGAATTGGCTTCAATCAAACACTGAAAACTAGATGATTTTATTAGCTTATGAGTTGTCTCCATGTTGTGAGTTTTTGAAAAAAAATTTAATCTTTAATTTTTATTTCAATTTTATCTTTAATCTTATCTTTAATTTTTATTTTATTTCTTGTTTTTTCTTATATGCACTATATACATAATTTAGGAGAGCTCTCTAATACTCCAGGAATTAACATACATATGCCTATTGCGATTGGCCATGCCTCCAAATGGCTTGACTGATTTAGAGAACGCATGTTTTTATCGGATAAAAGTGATTACACTCCAGGGTAACACAATGGATCTAGATTCATCTAAGTGTGACGATAACGTCATCAATTGTCAGCCCAATTACAGACCTGGCTCAACAGAATGGACCCGCGGTCGATCTCGCGGCACTTCAAAAAAAGCTCTTTAAAAGTTAAAATGCATTTAGTGAATACAATGGAGCCGTGTCCGCGAATCGCTACGCTAGACATTGGTTAAACATTTCAGTTTTTCCGCGCTTTGTTTGACAGATTACAAAAATAAAAAACAAAACATCTTGTTGGTTTTTGCATCCCTAAAAAATTCGTTCTCATATCACAAGTTGATACTGTTCAGCATTGGTTTTGAGAGCGAAACCCCACAACCCTTTAGAAACCCTAAAAGAACTGATTGGAAGAAATTCGGTCAAGTTGTTAGGTCTAAAATTCGTTGCACACAGAGGCTGAGTATAAAATCGGTGGAAGATTTTGAATCAAGGGTTAAAAGCTTTGAAACAGATTTCAATACTGCTTTCAGGGTCTCCTGCCCGATTAAATATAGCTGTAAATCGTTACCACCCTGGTGGATCGAATATCTCTCTAGTCTTAGGAAATTGACAAAAAAAATCTTCAACATCTGCCATAGATACAAATTCTTTCAGCCGTACAATGATTGCTTAAAAGTATATAAGCGAAAGATAGCTTCGGCAAAAAAAAAACAAGTTGAATAGACACAGAACATATAAATTCCCTTATAACAAGAGAAAATATTGACTAGGCTATTAATACTTTCTCCCCATATAAATCTCCAGGCATGGACGGCATACCACCAATTATGCCAGAAAAACTGCAAGACATAGTAGTGTCATGATCTTCAAAGGATGTCTTCGCCACAAACACGTGCCCGAATCACGGAGACAAGTCAAAGAGGTTCTTATTCCGAAAGTTGGCAGGCGGGGTCATGAATCCGCGAGTGATTTCAGACCAATTATCCTGACATCCTTTTAGCTAAGACCCTAGGGATATCCTGATAGGGCAAATCAACAGAGACAGCCTTACACGAAGTAGTGGGCACGATTGAGCGAACCATGAATTATAAGGAGTATACTCTGGGTACATTTTTAGAAATAAAAGGAGCATTCAATAATGTCCTTACCGAATCTAGTCAAGATTCACTTAAAAACAATGGTAGAGCTGACTATATCCAAGACTGGATTATCTCTATGCTTAGTGACAGGATGATAATAGCTTCGTTAGTGGACTCGACCGATACCAAATATGTAAATAGAGGAACACCACAGGGTGGAGTTCTGTCGCCGCTAATTTGGATCTTAGTCATGAATAGGATTCTTGTCAAGCTGGAGAATAGTGGTGTGAAAGCGGTAGCGTACGCAGATGATTTAGTACTTCTAGTGTCAGGTAAATTTGCAACAGCGATTAGTAAAATCACAGAGAGTAGTTGTGGACTAGGGATTAACCAACGCAAAACAGAATTGTTACTCTTCACTACTAAGACTAAGGTACCCACTTTCACGCTACCTCGATTAAATGGCCACAATCTTTCACTATCTTATATTTAGAGATATTTAGGAGTCATAATGGACCCGAAACTAAACTGGAAACTCAACATTTAAGAACGGGCTAAGAAGGATTGCATTGCTTGTACGCTTGTAGTAAAACATTCGGTAAAAACGGGATCTTCAATCGAAAATAATCCTATGGACATACACAGCAGTAATACGACCAATCCTGGCTTATGGTTCGATTGTATGGTGGCCCGCTTTAAACAAACAATTCAACATCAATATATATAAGAAAAATCAGAGAACTGCTACCGTTGGTGCCACAGGGGCCTTAAGATCTTGCCCAACGGATGCCTTAAGTGTTATTCTACATCTTCTACCTCTTGACGACCACATTAAACATCTGGTATGTTGCAGTTAAGAGTCAAAGAGTCAAAATGCTGGTTTTCCAAACCTTATGGCCATAGCAACACAGCAAATCTGATTCCACTAGATATTCTGCCCACAAACACTGACTACTGCACCCCTATTCTTAGATTTTTACCGGCGGATCTAAAATGGGGTGCGGTATAGGAGCAGGAGTCTTCTCATAGTCACTGAAAGTCTCTAGATCTTTCCGACTTCCTGACTTTCAAGCTGAAGTCCTAGCTATAATAGAAGCATATACAATTCTTAAATTAAGCCCAACTCAAAATCTAAATTCGGCAATATTCACAGATAGTCAAGCGCCTATCAAAACCGTAAATTCAACAAAAATATCATCAAAACTGGTCGAAATATGTTAAAATGAGCTATAAAACCTGAACATTAACCACAGAATCACTTTAGTCTGGATTCCAGGATACAGTGGTATCGAGGGCAATGAACGGGCAGACGAGTTGGCCCTGCAGGGATCATAGCTCGCTGCTATGGAGAGCAAAATTCGTTCAGTTTTCCTCACAGAATCCAACAAAAGATGGAATAATATAACCGACTGCGTGATATCTAGAATGATATGGCCTTCGTACAATAAATGCCGCACAAACGATCTCATTTGTAGAACAAGGCGGGACATAGCAAGAATAGTCGCTACCCAGACGGGGACTGGACTTTGGGGGAGCATGCAGCAAAACTGGGTTTTCCCCATTACATCTACTACCGTAGCTGTAAAAACCAGTTGCAAAAGTAAATAGTGCTTCACTTCCTTTGCAAGTGTACCTCTTTGGCTGGGCTAAGGATGCAATCCCTTGGAAGAGCTTTCTTTTCGGATCTAAAAACTGTCTGATACAAAAGTTAAGAATTTACTTTCTTTCCTCAAAGGGTCAAAATGGCTCTAGCGTCACTGCGCTTGAGTTTTGTGCCCTTTCTTTTCCCGCTAAAAAAAATCTTTCATTCAGGTCCGTGCGAGTTCTTGGTATCAAAATGGCTCTTCCTAGCGCTACTTGGGTCTAGATGCGAGTTCGCTCTGACCACCACCTTACCTACCTACAATTCACAATTTTGAATACATACATTTCTTTTTGACAAATTTTGGGTTTGAAAATATTTTTCTCAAAAACTGTGGTCACAAATAACTATACTGAAACAAAGTATAAAGGAACAGATTTCTGGCTTTCATAAAACCTATAATTTTTCTATTTTAAGTATTGCCGTTTTTTAAAATATTTTTTTGTCATTGTAAGTATTTTTTTTTAAATAACCGTTCCCGCCTAAACAAGAGAAGATAGTTCCCTCTCCCATAGCAAGAAAGTTAAAGGCCTCTAAAATTAGACGTTACTATTTTGCAGCGCTTGAGATATCGTAGTCGCGCCAGTCTAATTATCCACAATGTCTAATTACTAAGGAAAAAACTGCTATGGGTACTTAATAGCTTCAAACTTTTCAAGACCGCAGACCGTATAATTCCAGCCAAGCTGCAGAGGAACTCAGATCTAATCCTACCAATTTTGGAGAATCTGTTTCACAGCTGCTTAGATCTGGTCCACATACCTCTACTATGGAGAGAAGTAAAGGTCGTGTTCATACCCAAGTACCCACGGCGGATAAATACACCCAAGTTGCCCCGAAAGACATCTGACCTATTAGTCTATCATCTTTCCTAGTAAAAACTCTAGAAAGATTGATTTATAACCACTTACGTAATAGCATCGATACGCGAGACTTGTCAACGTCACATCATGCATATGTACTGCCCAGGAAGAGCGATAGATAATGTCTTACGTACACTAGTAAACTATCGAATACTCCCTCCACCATAAGGAGTATACTATTATCGTTTTCCTGGACATAGACGGTGCTTTCAATAATGTGGACGTATGTATCTACAATCGCATCTGCACTGTCAAGTCTAAAAGTAGATGGGTCGCTTCGTGAACTGATCAATCAAATGCTGACTAGCAGTGTTATCAATTCAAAGCAAAAGAAGATTTGTCAGTATATGTACGCCGCAAGGCGGTGTTCTATCTATCTCCCCTTCTCTAAAATCGTCGTAAATGAGCTGCTAATAGATCTGGAAGCGGAGAGATACAGAGTGGTTGCTTATGCGGACGATGATGTTATTGCTGTATCAGGTAAGCACCCCATCGTCCTAAAAGAACTCCTAAAAAACGCTTTAAATAAGCTAACAAATTGGGCAAACCGCTGATGATGCATAAACTACAGTAGTACTTGGTACCTCCCTCAACCTACCAGAAGAATATCGTGCACATCGCATTCAAACTCATTTCGTTGTCATCGACATGAGACACATTTCAATCCATTAC
Source organism: Philhelius pedissequus (assembly GCA_910595825.1). NCBI lineage: Eukaryota > Metazoa > Arthropoda > Insecta > Diptera > Syrphidae > Philhelius > Philhelius pedissequus. Next base: position 13,764,351 of record OU343164.1, on the reverse strand, counting down.
TATAGTACGAGTACTACATGAAGAGGAACGTCCGGGGAGCCACCTGGTAGATACTATAAGCATTACTATCTTGGGCTCATTTGCAAAATGTGTATAGCCTAATTGAAAACCAAGAGGGAGTAGAATACATATGCTTTAACATTTTCTAAAGTTAAACCAAGAGAAAAGAATATATACCTTTTTTGTGTATTTTTCTTTCCTCACGTTTATTTAAAATTAGAGAATCTACCTACATGCATACATATGCATGTATAAAGATTTGTGGAAGAATTGTATCGCGTTCGACCTATTTTTGGTGTTGGCATTATTATAATTATATATATATAGGTATGTGTGGATTAAATGTTTGCCGGGTGTTCGTTTTGTGTTAAAAAAAAAACAGTTTTTGACCTTGATTTACTCCACTTTTCGTTTAGGCAATAAATTTGTTTGAAAATAAATTTGTCCGCTGGTTTGTTTTGGGTTTTAAAAAAATATTAAATTCAGTTTAATTGGTGTCGTAGATAAGTAATTGAGGTGTGATGAGTGTAATTCAAGCAATGTTTAAATACCTACCTACCTATGAATTTAAATAAACTCTTTTTGTGTGATAAAAGTAGGTAGGTATGTACTTATGTAGGTACCTTTAATAAGATATTTAAATACCTACAATGCTTGTGATTTAAATTCAGGTTCAAACCATTTTGGAGTAAAAATTAAAGAGGTAAATAAGATACTACAAACGTATAAATATTATTTATTCTTACATAACCATATTAAAGCAATAAATTTACGTTTTTCTAATATGATAACAATGTAGGTAGGTATAGGTACCTACTAACATTTAAAAAATAAATTTTATGAGATAACTTTTTCATTTTATTTTATTTAATACGTACCTATACCTATCATTAGGAATGAATTATTTTTTGCATTTTTAATTGAAAAGAATGTGTAACTTTTTACTTGCGAGATACTACCTACATACATATATGGCAAGTTTTGGATTCGTAAAAAAAAATTAACTCGAGATATTGATCAAACTTTACATTACGATGATAGAGAACACGAATGAATTGGGTCCAGCAATTCCGTCTATCTGTCTGTCTGTGAAATTTCCTTGGAAACGCACAAATCTATTGTGGATTTGAAGCAAAAAGGAACATCATATCGGGAAAACCTTGTTTCAGTGAAACAAATATTGATACATTTGAAAAATTTAAAACATTGGAAAATTTCAAACGTACTTGAAAACTAAAAAAGTTAAAAAGCTAAATAAAGAATTTAGTGAACAAAATTTAAGAAACACAGTGAAACATGGAGGAGGTTCAGTGAAGGTGTGGGGGTGTATGGCGGCATCTGGGGTCGGAAATCTTGTCTTCATTGAAAGAACAATGAATAAGCAAGACTATCTTAACATGCCGAAGAATAACGTACAACCGAGCGTAGACAAATTAGGTTTGCTTAACAATTGGATCTTTCAACAAGACAATGATCCTAAGGATACCTCGCGACTCGTTGAAGAATGGTTGCTTTATCGAACTAGAAAACAGCTCGATCATCCTCTCAATCGCCGGACCTAAACATTTGTAGGATCATTTGGACACGAAAATTCGTAAATGACTATAGAGAAGAAAGAAGAATTAAAAAAGGCTTAAGTTGAAGAATGGTCCCAAATATGTTCTGATGTTACAAATAACTATGTTCTATCCATGCCATGTAGACTTAAAAAAGTTATAAAGTCTAAAGAGAGCCAAACGAAGTACTATTTGAATATATTTATTAAAGAAATAACAGATGTTTATTTATATAAGAAGTTTTTTTTAATAATACAAATTCTACATCAGCCAAGTAGAAGACTTAGCACTATAATATTTGGACTTGTTGAATTATTGATTCAAAATAGCTTTTAACAGCTTTTAGTCCAACAAAAATTGGCGTTTCGTCCCGGCGATCTTACATAGACTCATCAGTTCACTAGTGAGGACCTTTGTCAATACGCAATTTTTGCCAAGTTCATTTCATCTTACATAGATTTCGCGAAGAACATCTAGTGTGAACTATATCCAACAAGACTAGAATTCCTAATCATTAAATTGGAAATTTTTGTTTTTTGCCCATGGCCTGGCATTATTAATATAAGAAGTTTTTTTTAATTATACAAATTCTATATACTACTGAAATACATCAGCCAAGTAGAAGACTCAGTACTATATTATTTGGACTTGTTGAATTATTGATTCAAAATAGCTTTTAACGGCCTTTAGTCCAACAAAAATTGGAGTTTCGTCCCGGCGATCTCACATGGACTCATCAGTTGATTAGTGAGGACCTTTGTCAATACGCAATTTTTGCCAAGTTCTGTTCATCTTACATAGATTTCGTGAAGAACATCTAGTGTGAACTATATCCAACAAGACTAGAATTCCTAATCATTCAATTGGAAATGTTTGTTTTTTGCCCATGCCCTGGCATTATTTATATAAGAAGTTTTTTTTAATAATACAAATTCTATATACTACTGAAATACATCAGCCAAGTAGAAGACTTAGCACTATAATATTTGGACTTGGAGATGTTTATTTATTTTTGGCATGTAAAATATGGAATATGTTTAGTTTTTTATTATAGTGAAAATTAGATTTATTTTGAATTGTTATGTTTATTTTGATTTACTCCTATAATAAAGCTTTTATTTTATATTGTTGGAAATCGATTTTTCTTTAATTTGTTGTTTATATTGTATATTATTCAACAAACCATGTGGCTGGTTACTCACTTTTGACATTCATGGTATGTACATATTTACAAACCTACAAACCATCTATGTAGGTATAGGTATACATTACCCTCCTAAGTTACATGATTAAAATCCATAATCTGGACTTAAATATACATTGTACGTAGGTGCCTACATACTCATGTAACTATTCCTTAAATTCTATAATTCAGTGTGTATTCTTTTAAAATATTTCAAGGCTTTAAAAAACCAATGGAAAGGAACATCGCTTCCTAAAATTTGATATACAACAGGGGTGAAAAATCTTCTTTCAGATTGTATTTATTTGTATTTATATACCTCAAAATATTTATCGACATAACATTTTATCGAACTCAATAAGTTTATGTACATACATATATATAATATCCATTTAAATATGTACCAAAAAATCAACAGTGTATCATCAAGTTTTATTGTTAAATAAATGAAAAAAAACTTTGTACCTATTGTTTATTTAAAAAAAGTAGGTAGATGATAAGTTCAATAAAGATTATGTAATTAGTTTGCAAAATATGTTAACGGATATAAATGTAAATAAGTATGTACTACCAGGATAATTTTAATTTCTTATCAAAACGTTGGAGTTAGCCATGCATATGATATTGTTTTGAAGGCTAATCATTTTTCAATACATATTGATTTTCAAAAAAAAAAAATAATAACATGGGTCATTACAACATACAGGCTCGTGACGATTTCTTTAAATTTAATATTATATTTGTAAATCCAATAAATTTCAATATTATTGCACATCGCAACATTACCTAATTACCTAATTTAAAACAAATTATATGACTTTTGAATCTAGTAACTCGAAAGATTGATTTTGTACTTTTGTACCTATCTACCTATATTGTTTTGACCCAACTCAATATAAAATTTATCACAACACTCGTAATGAATTTATAAAATCGTATGGAAATTATCGTTAAAAAAATAATTTGTTGTATCATTCATACCTTTTTAAAACCAAATTAAATTATGCCAATATTTTCAATTCAATTGTGTTTAAAACCAAATTAACATTATCTTATATCAATACATAAGAACTTAGATTTTGCATGCGTAAGTTAATATTGTCGTCATTTTGAATAACCAATGGAGTATTCCACTGAAAGCTAACGTAGTTCATTCAACTACGAGTATTATCACACTTATTGAATATTTCATTTAAAAAAATCGAATTTGATTTTCGACCAATAAATAAGAGCAATAGCTCAGTATAATATTCACTCAATGTGCGAAAATCAATGAATTAAAAAACGCTCCCTTTTCTTCTAACACTCGATTGAATTTTCATAATGATGAAATAGGTATGTAAGTGTATATGCACTATGCACCTACCTACAATGTTTGAAGAAAACCGCTTCAGCTTCTATTATTGTATATGTTCTGAGATTGATGAAAACCTTAATTCAGATTTTTTTTATTATGTAGGTACTTCATCCAATTGTACCTAAATACCTATGTACATACACCTACACCAAATATACTACATTAATATATCACAAGTAAGAATGCAGATTTTTGTTTAATTTTGTTCTTGTTTTTATTTTCCAATAAAGTCTAATATACCTACACCTAGCTACATTTAATATTTATTTATTTATTAGCTTAAAAATAAAATAAATTTTTGTTTTGTGAACTTGTAAATAGGTAGGTATGTAGGTACCTAGAGCTTGAACCAACAGCAAAGCACCAACTGCCCCACATGCCACCTATTTAAAACAAATTAGTTAAGTAGGTAAGTAAGTACCTACATTTGTCTTTTACTTATCTTAATGCTAATTTAGCTCCGATTCGACTTGTTGGAAGTTTGACTGAGCTGCTTTTGGACAAGTATTGAAATCAAGTCTGAAACGATAAATAAAATAATAGGTAGGTACTTAAAATTTGTCAAAATAATTATCTTTTTTTAACTTACCTAGCTATTTAAGATTTTTATATTGCATTGAGCGCGCGGATTTGTAAAGATTCTTACACACACTACAATACATAGTTGTTTTGAAGTTTCTCAAATGATGTCTTGTCAATGAAATATTTATTTTGTGACAGTGTACCTACCTACCTACAGACAAAATAAATTAATAATATTAAAAAGTTAAAAACATTGATAACTAAATAGGTAGGTAGGTATATTTGTCTTTTTTTTTATAGCTGCCAAGCAAAACACACAATGTCACAAAAAGACATTCAATCCGAAATCATTCGTTACGAGGTAAGAAAGTAATGGTTTTAATAGCGAATCCTACTTATTGAAACAAAGGCAATACAAAAATCACCAAATCCAAATAGGTACCTAGAATGAAATAAATAAAATCCAAACCATGAGATGTATAAACGCAATGAAACTACCCCAACAATATTCAGTAACAAACTATAGTAAGTGAGTAGCCTTGTACGAGTATGTATGTAATTCAAAAATGCAAAATTATGTATATGAATGAAAAAGCAGCAAAATTAATAAAATTGTTACAAACCCAAATAAAACGAAAAACAAAATACCTTGAAATGTTTTCGTTATATGAATCACAAATAAGCCATAATAAAGATTGGAAACCTTCGTACGTTTCACCCCCCAAAACCCATTTGTTTACATTGTTGTATTTGTAGCTTTGAAACTCTATCCATGAATAGATGGGAAATCGAAAAGCAAAACAAAAACAAATTACTAGGGCTGTGTTGTCTATGTGTCTATAGGAAGAGGAACAGAGAAGATTCTTGTGTGCGTTTCTATCAATGTGTCTATTGGAAGAGGAACAGAAAAGTTACTTGTGTGCGTGTTTCAGCTTGTAGGCAAATGTCAAATGAAAGCAGAGGTTTCCGGTCTTTACATTATTAGTTTATGATATGAATGATCAACTTTGTTTTCCACTTTGCCTCATCCACTTGAAAGATAAAAAATTAAATTTATGATGTCAAAAAAGAAATCACATTTGGTTTTCTCTCTTATACTCCTTAATGTTGTAGGAAACGAAATTAAACTACCTCAACTCTTCTTTTTCCCCCTTTCTTCCTCTGCCCGCATCACAAAATAATCTCTGCAAAGCTGAAAACAGCGACATAGACGACATCTGCATCATCAAGAAGAACCCAATTTTCATGTTCCATAGTAGTACTATAGAGATGTATATACAATGGATATCCACAGCAGAACAGATACTTCTATCCGCGCAGGCTAGCCACGCTGCTACCTTCCTGTGCACAATCAGCCACCGCATACCTAACCGAACGATCGTCACTTACTTGGCTGCGACGATAAGAGATAACGGGTTATCCATTTTGCGGTTTCAAAAGTAAACGTTAATAAAACACAAATAAAATATTTTTTTTCATGATATTTCTTTTTTATTATAAAGTTTGAACGTTGCCATTATGTGTGAAACACTACATCATTTAAATGACAATCACGCGAATTGTTGCAAGCATCGATTCTTTTGAGGTAATTTTCGACCACTTTTTGACACATATTGGGCGGTATCTCAGCCATAACTTGACGAATGTTGGTTTTCAAGTTAAAGGTACAGATAAACCTTTAACTCACTTGACTTGAAAACTTTGTGTCGCCAATGGATCATTGCTGTCGTCTGTTTATACTGGATAAACAGAGTGGGACAATAAAAGCTGAGTGATTTATTTTAAAGTAAACAAGAGCTTCTACGATGGCAACTCCTAGGATGTCGCTCCCACGGAATTTAACAATTGGTGCTGGCATCGGCATATTTTACTTTGTGTGTCGATGTATATCCAAGGCACGGGCTTGGTACTAATTATTGGACTCCCTACACCTCTGGGAATTTTGGTGACGAAGCAGTTTCAACTTGGATGGCATGGCTTGGCTGGAGATGGACTTGCACTTGGGCAGTCAGTTGGTGTTTGGATTTACAATATAAGAGTTGTTTTGGAGTTTTCGTCGAGTGCGATTGGTTTTTCTTCTAGAACTTGGTTCGGTTTTATAGTTTGGAATTATTATACATTCGTTAACTCACTTAGTAGACTTGGTCTACTTACGGCATACACTTTAATAAATAAATCGATTGTATTAACTTAAAATTTGTGTTAGCAGAGTGCCCTTTTCCTTGAACATTTTGGAAACAGTTTTCGGATTTGCGACTCCTGTGTTCGGAAGTAGAATACCCGACAGTGTTGAATGAAATACAAAATTCCTTACGTAAATCCTGCTACTATTAAAAGTACTCCTTATGTCACGTTTAACTTACTACGATGGGTAAGGAGAAAACGATAAATCAGGCGCCAAAAAATAAAAAATGGATTCTTGAAGAACAGTTAGTTAAAAGTATTTTTTCTAATATAGGTGGGGTATCTATCTCCCCCCGTTTTGCCGAGAGGAGCAATCTCATAAAAAAAGTGCTAATAATGGAAACAAAAATATTTAAAAATAACGGTAATAGTTACAAATATATGTTATAACTTTTTTTAATCTATTAGTTATTTTTAAATCAAGTAAAATCTATGCATAAAAACGGCTGTTAAACTCAAACTTTGGGAAGAAAAAGATAAAAAAAAGGTTTTAATTGTAATTTTTTAAATGCATAATATTATATAATATTTTATATAATATTTTTTTTAAGAATCTCGTTGCTCTGATTAATTCGTAATCAAATCTGAAAACTATATGATTGTATGGCTTCTAGTTTTTGAGCAAATTGAAAATTACTAAAACTACTTTTTGTTGTGTATTTACGTTGTCTCACTTTGAGAGGAGAGTACGTTAACTACGATGCCGCAAAATAATAACGGATTCTGTAGAGGGGCTTAATACAATAATTTTTTCCCTACGGAAGTAAGGGTCTAGCTCCCTCCTTTTAATAAAAAGAATTATGGGTTTTCTGAAGCCAGAAACTTGTTCTCTTATAATTTGTTTCAACCTACTTATTACTATTAAGTTTAAAAAAAAATGTATCAAACATTTTTTTAAAATGTTTTCTTATTCCAACTAGTGAAATTAATTAATAATTGGCTTAAATTATTATATGTCCTTATAAATTCGTAATCGAACACTGAAAACTAGATGGTTTTATGTCCTCTAGTTTAAAATTAAAAATTACCAAAACGGCTTTTTTATGAAATTCTAATTTCTTGTTTTGTTTATATATGTATGTATCCATATTTAGAAAACAGCTGTTGACATTGGATATATAGGATAATTTCAAAGTTTTTTTAAAAAACCTATAAAAAAAAACTATTTTTAGAAAACCTATAATTTTTTTCAAAAAATTGCCCCTCCCGCTAAAAAGAGAGAAAACGCTCTTCCATAGGAACACAATTATTGTCTTAAACCCATCTATAAACCTGATTTTTTATCTTTTTCTTCCGAAAGTTTTAGTTTTAAACCAGATTTTTTTTCAAAACTTATGCATAGATTTCACTTGATTTGGAAATTAACTAATACACTTCGCTTCAACTGAATAAGCACACAAATTTTCTATGGTATTTTGCCCATTTTTTCCTAACTTTGAACGTTAATGTATCATTTGATGATGCTTACCGTTTGCTTGTGATGTTGAGAAAACAAATCAAAAAAAATAATTTCAAAAGTACCGCTATTTTTTTTCTCGCTCTCTTGCAAAGCGTTCCATATGGAAAAATGCAACTATTAAAATTGGAAATAAAAGCTAACGAAATGAATTGAAACAAGTTTTTCTTTAAATATTTTTTTATTGGTTATTGCTAGTAGTGCGTACTGCCACCTTTATTTTTAATTGCTTCATAAATTCGGTCCGGCATGGAATCGTATAGGCTCGTTAAGTAGTCCAGCGAAATTTCCCTCCAGGCTAATTTAATGGCGGCAATAAGGGATTCTCTGTCCTCAACGGCCAGACTCATAAACTTTTCGTACCAACCATCCCCATACATTTTCTATAAGATTCAGGTCGGGTGAGTACGGCGGCCATTGAAGCAATTCCACATTCTGGTCCTCTATCCAATTTTTGACAATGAGCGCCGTGTGGATGAGGGCGTTGTCCTGCTGGAAAGTCCAGTTAATGGGTCCAAAAATGTCCGCAAATTTAGGAAAATTCCTTTCCAAAATTTCTTTGTAGGTTATAGCGGTCATTTTTGACGTCTGAAATTCAAGCTCAACAGTCCCATAGTAGGTTATTGCTCCCCATACCATGACTCCACCTTCTCGACTATGATGCCGCGCTAAAAATCGTTCTTCTTTCCTCACATCGTGGAAGTAATAGTTAAATCCATCAGGGCCATCGAAATTGAACTTCTTCTCATCAGAAAAAACCACGTTGCGCCATTCATTTTTCCAACTCATATGGAGTCTAGAAAATTCTAACCGCATACTTTTTCGATGCTCGTTTAGTGGTGGTTTCTTTTGCAGTTTCAATCGTTTTAAGTGATTTGCGCTGTTTATTACTCTGCTTGCAGTTACACCGGCTTTTTGTTTAATTTTTGCCGCAGAGTCACTCGAATTTGAAGCACATCTTAAGATTGCTCTTCGATCGACTTCTGTTGTTGCCGTTTTTTTACCTCCTTTCATGTTTTTTCCATATGAACTTTTGTTTCTTAGGTAGGAATACACAACGCTAAAACTTCGATCGATTTTGGTAGCTATAGCACGCCCGGTTAGACCTTGTTCTTTTAACAAATCGATTTTGGCTCTTTCAACACTATTTAAAGCTTTTGATCTACCCATTTTTTTTTAATTTCAATTAAACCACTAAGCTTCACTAAGAACACTTCTACTATTGATTTAATGTGCCAAACACCTCAAAACTTTCATAAACAATAAAGATAATGAGCTTGTGTCTATTCAGTTGACGCAAAAAAAAGTGCATTTTTCCATATGGAGCGCTTTGCAAGAGAGCAAGAAAAAAAAATAACGGTACTTTTTAAATAATTCTTTCTGATTTGTTTTCTCAACATCATAAACAAACAATAAGCATCACCAAGTGATACATTAACGCTCGAAGTTAGGAAAAAAATGGACAACATACCCTAGAAAATGTTTGTGATTATTCAGTTGAAGCGAAGTGTATGTAAAGTGTATGTTATTAGTTATTGGCTTAAAAAAAAATTATAACACTTATTTGTAAGTATTACCGTTATTTTTTAATATTTTTCAACATTTTTGTTATTTTTTTTTTAAGATATTGCCCTCCAGGCCGAAAGGGGAGAGATCGACCACCCCCTCCCATAGTTAAAAAACATGCTTGTATTAAGCCATAATGTATATATTTTGAAAAAAAAAATCTAGTTTAAAACTAAAACTTTCTTGAGAAAAAGATAAAAAATAAGGTTTAAAGTGTAATTTTTCAAAACTGTAGGATTATGTAATTATTTTTTCAGAAACCCGTTAAGATTATATTATCTTATGTCTTCTAGTTTTTGAGAAAATTGAAAATAAATAAAACTACTTTTTTATGAGATTTTTTGTTGTTGTGTATTTACGGTGATCTTACTTTGGGGCGAGAGTACGATAACAACGGCGAAAATAACGGATTTTTGTAGACGGGTTTAAGACAATAATTTTGTTCCTATGGAAGAGCGTTTTCTCTCTCCAGAAACTTGTTATCTTTTTATTTGTTTCAATCTAGTAATTTGCGTTAACAGTTTTTGAAAAAAATACATTCAAACTAAAAATTAAAAAAAAAAACAGTGAGGTATGTATGGGGGCATGCTGCCGCCCGCAACCCCCCTGCTTGAGCATACTATAGGATTAGGGGTGGGTGCGAGGTTGGGCGTATGCAGAATCTGGATTTAAAGAAACTTTGAAATTATCCTATATATCCAACGCCAACAGCTGTTTTCTAAATATGTATACATACATATATAAACGAAACAAGAAATTAGAATTTCATAAAAAGCCGTTTTGGTAATTTTTAATTTTAAACTAGAGGACATAAAACCAGTAATTAATTTCACTAGTTGGAATAAAAAAAAAACATTAAAAAAAAATGTTTGATACATTTTTTTAAAAACTATTAACGCAAATAAGTAGGTTGAAACAAATTATAAGAGAACAAGTTTCTGGCTTCAAAAAACCCATAATTCTTTTATTAAAAGAAGGGAGATAGGCCCCCACTTCCGTAGGGAAAAAATTACTCTATTAAGCCCCTCTACAAGAATCCGTTATTATTTTACGGTATCGTAGATATCGTACTCTACTTTCAAAGTGAGACACCGTAAATACACAACAAAAAGTAGTTGTAGTAACTTTCTCAAAAACTAGAAGACATAAAATCATATAGTTTTCAGATTTGATTACGAATTAATCAGAGCACCGAGTTTAAAAAATATTATATAATAATATGGTTTTGCAAAATTACAATTTAAACCTTTTTATCCTTTTCTTCCCAAATTTTGAGTTTAAAAGCGGTTTTTTTTAAAAACTATGCATAGATTTTACTTGATTTAAAAATAACTAAAGTTATAAATTTTATTTGTAGCTTTTACCGTTATTTTTAAATATTTTTGTTTCCATTCTTAGTAATTTTGTATGAGATTGTTACTTCCGGCCAAACGGGGGGACATAGATACCCCACCTACTTTTAACTAACTGTTCCTCAAGAATCCATTTTTATTTCTTGGCGCCTGAGTTATCGTTTCCTCCCCACCCATCGTAGTAAGTTAAACGTGACATAAGGAGTACCTTTAATAGTAGGAGGATCTACGTGAGGAAGTTTGTATTTCATTCAACACTGTCGGGTTTTCTACTTCCGAAAATGTTTTAGGAGTTCTTTTAGGGCGTTGGGGTGCTTTCCTGATACAGCAATAACAACGTCGTCCGCATAAGCAACCACTCTGTAGCTCTCCGCTAACAGATCTATCAGCAACTCATTTACTACCAGATTCCAGAGGAGACTGACTGCTAGTCAGCATTTGATTGATCAGTTCACAAAGCGATCCATCTACTTTTAGACTTGACAGTGCAGATGCGATTGTAGATACATACGTCGACATTATTAAAAGCGCTCTCCATGTTCAGGAAAGCAACCATAGTATACTCCTTATGGTGAAGGGAGTATTCGATAGTTTACTAGTGTACGTAAGACAGTATCTATCGATCTTCCTGGGCACTACATATTTATGATGTGCCGTTGACAAGTCTCGTATCGTAAGTGGATATCAATCGATCTTTCAAGAGTTTTTAGAAGGAAAGATGATAGACTAATAGGTCTGCGGTCTTTCGGGGTGTACTCATCCACCTTGGGTACTTGGGTATGAACACGACCTTAACTTCTCTCCATAGCAGAGGTATGTGGACCAGATCTAAGCAGTTGTGAAACAGATACTCCAAAATGGTAGAATTAGATCTGAGTTCCTCTGCACCTTGGCTGGAATTATACGGTCTGCGTTCTTGAAATGTTTGAAGCTATTAAGTGCCCATATCAGTTTTTCCCTAGTCATTAGACCTTGTGGATAATTAGACTGGCACGATTACGATAACTCAGGCGCCGCCAAATAGTAACAGTTATTTTTAGAATTATTTAACACAATATTTTTTTTGCTATGGGAGAGGGGAATATCTCCCCTTGCTTAGGCGGGAGGGGAAATTAAAAATAAAATTACTTAAAATGAAAAAAAAAAAATTAAAAAAACGGCAACACCTGATCTTTTATATTTTGTTTCAGTATAGTAATTTGTGTTAACAGTGTTTGAGAAAAATACTTTCAAACTCAAAATTTGTCCAAAAAAATTCTTGTATTCAAAATTTTGAAACTAAGTACTGAATTGGCTTTAGGTAGGTAGGTGGTAAAATGGTGGTCAGAGCGACCTCGCTAGGCCCAAGTAGCCATGGGAAGCGCCGTTTTGATACCAAAAACTCGTACGGACCTGAATAAAGATTTTTTTTAGCGGAAAAAGGAAGAGCACAACTCAAGCGCAGCGAAGCTAGAGCCATTTCGACCCGTTGAGGAAAAAGAGTAAATTTTTAACTTTTGTATCAGACAGTTCAGAAAAGAAAGCCCTTCCAAGGGATTGCATTCTTATAGCTATATCGGCTCATCTGTGCCCACCAGCCCAGATTTTCTGTGCTTGTAAGAATGCGGGCGTTCACTCACTTACTTATTTATTTATTTATCATTCATCTACAAACTATTATGTTTTATAGACTACTAACAAAATTTAATTAGAAATTTCAAAATATAAAAGTAAAAAAAATAGCTTAAAAGGTACACAGTTAAATTTTTATATTCACTTCATTTGAATAATTATTAAGTAAAGAAATACATCTTGTGAAAACTTTATTGAACCCATAATTAGTTCTATGCCTTGGATAATATAAAAACTTACGTTGGCGCATTATTCTTTCTGGTACATAAGTTTCGAATATTGTAAGAATTTCAGGGCTTTCGTGGATTTCGTGGACAAACATCAAGCACCAAATAGATCGTCTCTTTTGTAGGGGGGAATCAAGACCAATTAATGCACATCTTGAAGAATACGATGGAGTTTCAATCGTCCCTTTTAATTGTTTTACTGCGAATATTGTTAAAGCCTTTTGAACTCTTTCTATTCGATTGATAATTACTAAAAAGGACTCCAAACAATTGAATAATATTATAGAAGAGGACGAATTACATACGGATTTGTAAATTCATTGCAGTTTCTTTTGAGAGAACCAAGCATAGAGTTTGATTCATCAGATGCATTCTTGATGCACATAAACAGTTTTATATCATCAGCATAAATAAGGCAGGATGCATTTTTTAATAAACACATTGTGGAACACCGGATAAAACCTTAATAATCCTGGAATAATTACTTCCAAGTTTAAAGCATTGAGTTCTGTTTGTAAGATTACAATTTAACCATTTCAGAAGCATAACATGAATACCAAAAAACTTAAATTTTGAGATTAAAATTTGCTGGGATATTCGATCAAAAGCCTTAGTAAAATCCGTATAGATCGTATCAACGAGAAATTTAGATTCAAATGCATCTGCAACAAATTATGCTATAGCATAAGGTTACTCGTAGTAGAAGTTGATCGTCCTGGCATAAATCCATGTTGTTCATTACAAATGCTTTCTTTTATATTAAAATATAGATGATCTCTGACAATGAGTTCAAATAATTTCGGAATTGTTGACAATTTGCTTATGGCTCTGTAATTTTCAACCATGTTTTTTGAACCAGCTTTGCAGATCGGAGATATATATGAAAACTTCCAAGTATCCAAAAATACTCCAGTTGACAATGAAAAATTAAAAAAAAATTGTAATGGCTTTGCTAACGACTGCTGATATTTTTTAATAACAAGCGAAGGAATTCCACCAGGACCTGCTTTAACAGTAGATTTCAGTTTGGATATACCATTTAAAACGTCAGAATCAGACAAATATATATTAGACGAAGGATGAGGAATAATTTACATACACTGATTCAAAAAACTGAGCAAATAGTTAGCAAGCACCCTGTAATTCGTTAGATTGTTTTCCATTAAATTCCATGTTTTGTTGCAATGAAGCACATTTTGTTTGCTATTTAAAAAAGTCCAAAAGGCTTTCGTGTTAGTTGAAATTTGAGACTGAGTATTCAATATGTACCGTTTATGCAGATATTTATTCAAAAAATCATATTCTTTGCGAAATTGATGAAAGTAATTTCTATCTATTTCAGAATATGAGATTTTGAATTTTGTATAAACTTTATTTTTAATATTTTTTTCAATTTATCAATCTTTGATTTAACCAAGGGATCTTATAAGAAAATCTTTTATAAGTTTTTGGTATAAATTCATTAAAGCAAATAAAAAAAATTTCAATTAGCTTCTTATACATTTCATTTAAAGGCAAGTTAGAAAAAATATGCGTCCAGTCAAATGAAGATAAATAATCGTTAAATGCAATGAAGTCTCCCTTACAGAAATCAAAACTTATTTCATTTGGAAATAAGGAAGAATTTTCGATACAGTTTTCAAACTTTAAAATACAACAAATAGCTATATGGTGAACTGAATTTTTTAGCAATGGAAATGGAACTTCAAAAACTTCATAAATCATATTATTTATAAAGATTAGATCTAGAAGCCTATTCAAAGAATTAGGAAAATGATTAATTTGAAAGACATTCATAGAAAGCATTAAATCAATAAAGGTATGTTCTATATCTTTACTCATATTATAAGGAATAAATAATTTTTCTTCATTTGAGTAATTCCATGTGACATCACTTAAATTTAAACCACCAGCAAGAAAAGGACATTGATTTTCTAATAAATTATTTGTTAAAAATTCAATATTTAAAATATGCATTTCATACAACTGAACTTAACTTTTTGGTGGAATACAGCTTAAAATAAGCATATTTCAATATTTAAAAACTTGCCATTTACACACATTTGTTCAATACAATCTTCTGTTATAAGTTTACTTGGATAAATAGATTTAACTACAATTAGTATTCCTCCTACACATTTGAGAGCACCAGTATATGTACGATCAAGGCGATAAACAGTATAAGAGCCATACTGTTTGAGATTTCAGATGACTCAAAATTCGAATTTAACCATGATTCAGTAATTAAAATCACATCATATTCGTGCAAAGTACTTGAAATATATAATTGATTTTTTGTGCGCAGACCACCAGCATTTTGATAATAAACATGAATTGAGGACAAATCACTTAAATCTGTTAATTTATTGGATTTTTCAAAGAGATTGTTTATTTTTGATCGTTTTTTGCAAAATTTTTAAAAGATCTGACTAACACATTTGTAGGCCAATTTAAGGGACTTAGCACGACTGTACAACTCTGATGGGAACCCTACTTTTAAATTAACAAACTTTAAGGTAGAAACGTCTATATCTTTTTTTATTAGTTTGTAACACAAAATATCTTTCTCGTCACAGTTCAATTTAGTAGCAACATATTTTTTAATTGATTCCACAGTCGTAGTTATTTTAAACTTTTATATAAATGTAACCATTCATTGCGGGCAATAACACCAATGTCAGTATTGGAATTATTATCATGAGCATGATCCATGCCAACAACATACATGTGATTATTGTTTGATTTCAATAATGGGCCGTCACCAACAACAACACGATCAGAATCATAACCAACAGCATCAACCGCAACAGTAGCAACAGCAGCGTATTAATAACGTTAATATTCCGATGATGTGAAGAAGAGGTTGAATGGCAAGATGCATCATTATTTTTCTTTTTAACACGTTGCCTGGTTTTATTTGGACTTACGCTGGCGGACGCGCGTCTGTCCGTGTAGCTAAGATGTTGTAATGTTGGCGGACGTGTGTCTGTCCGTATGGAGATAATGATGTCTTGCTGGCGGACGTGCGTCTGTCCGTATGGATGATACTAATATTATTTCTGGTGGACGTGCGTCTGTCCATGTAGCGTTGATGATTGTGAATTGGCTTGACTTCTCTGCCAAAGAATTGGCCCAATGTGACTCTGCTTCGGGCTTAGCCCAGAGTTCACAACTATCTTGGGAGTCGGTTGTAGAAGCCGCAAACGCAATCGGCTCTGCTTCCAATACTTAAATAACGCCATACACTTGCGCACAAAATATAAAAATGGTTGATTGATGCAATGGATTTTCTTTGTTTTTTTTAAATTTATTTATTTGAGAATTATAAAGGTTTTATTTTATTTTAATAGAATTTTAAAAGATATAGAGACAACAGTCGAATAAAATTGAAAATATTGCATTTTGACGAGTGCTTTTTTATGGTGTGATGTGTTCTATTCGCTAATTATTTTTTCTTTTTAATTCTAATTTTTTACTTAGATATATTAATGCTTTTAATTTTTTTTTTCCTTTAACATAGATGCACGATGTGCATGCCTTGGCAACCAAAAAACGAAAGGGAAAGCTTAGAGGCAAAGCCGGAAATGCCCACCAACTTACAATGGGGTTTTAATTTTTTTTATTTCCCTTTTGCGCTGGCTGCCATCCTCGATTGTAGTAGATGGGTGCTGCCAAACTGTCATATGTGCGGTAGCACAGCTTAGCACTAAATCAGTGCGGTGGCACAAGCTAAATTAATCTAACTACAATCGAGGATGGCATGGACAAACACCTTCTTCACAACTAGGGAGTTGAGCAGCGATATTAGCATTGCTTAGACCATTGGAATTTAGCGGATTTGCATTGTTTTTGTTTTTAACACAGCAACCGATAATGCGTTCATTTAAGTTTTTCAACTCTGAGTCCATCACATCGATTTTTGTGGATAATTTAAAGACGAAAGGCAAGAGTTCATTGACTTTAGAAAGCAGTTCGGTTATCATTGGAAGTTTATTACAATCATTGCAACGATATGCTACATTTTGATTTTTATTAATAATTGCATTCAGAACTTCATCATGCAAATTTAAACAAAGTCTATGAAATAGCTTTCCGCAAAACACACTACATTTAATTACTTTGGCGTCTTGTAGAAACGAATTGGCGCACTCGAAGCACTTGTTGTGCTTATATTATAGAGAAAGTAAAAGAAAAAAAACACTTTTGAACTGAATGAAAGATCGATCGTAATTAGATATATTATCTCGTATACCAAGCTATCGGAGTATATCTGTGAACGAATCAGATAGGTTAGCTAAGAGCCGTCAAAACACAAGAACAAAACTCGTACCAACTGAAGTTTTCAGTCAGCTGTTCTATACATTTATTCTCGGATAGCTAGTTATTCCAAAATTTTTGGGATAACTCAAGATAGCTTTCATGGGAACAGCATTTGTTTCATCAGATGCGCGCTTGTACTCATTACAATAACAGACAATTATTACAGATTGCTGAGAATAATTGTCCCCTCTCATTTTACTTGACATTTCACACCTCGCTTTTATTCGATCGTTCGGTTCTATTTACCAGAGTTCTTTTATAGAGGGCACTAGGTTCCGTAATCAAATATAAGGCCTGGTTTTCACTTGGTTGAAGAAACAGACGTCTCCCATAGTATTTTTGATGGAAAAAAAATAATAATCGGGCATTTGCAACAGTTTTAATAGTGTGTTTCCAATTTTCTACATCGAATGTGTGGGTAAGTAATAAAAGAATAATGTAATGATACGAGTATACCTACTCTGCGAAACACAATTACAAACAAATTCTTATCTTACGGTAATTACGCATCATAAAATGCCATTTAATTGGCAAAAAATATTCAACAATAAATCCATGATGTTAATTCAAAACATTTGTTTTGTTTGTTTCCTACCCCTAATATAATTAATCTCCAAACCCACCATCCACTTATACAACAGCACAAAAAGTCCAAAATTGTTCTCTAATCACCTTGATGTTATTTGCAAAGGGCAATCACAGCCCCTTTAAGAGCCGAATCGTAGATACTGAACCAAACTTA
Organism: Philhelius pedissequus; assembly: GCA_910595825.1. Lineage (NCBI taxonomy): Eukaryota > Metazoa > Arthropoda > Insecta > Diptera > Syrphidae > Philhelius > Philhelius pedissequus. The sequence goes on along the minus strand of OU343164.1, from coordinate 13,746,275 downwards.
AGTACTTATAAACATACGAAAACGGATATCATAACAACGCTACGGGTCTTATATGATTTTAACCCTTGTCGTTTAAATGTTCGTATAGATTTTACAGTTGTTACAAATGGTAATCATGATGACAGGATGATGGACGTTTGGTGGAAAGGGCAATTAAATTATGGGAATTATAGATAGGTAGGTAAGTAAGTAAGGTACCTGCTTTGAAACAGCAACAGCAACAACATCAGCAATCAATTCACATGTTATTTATGTATGTAATTATAATCACAATCACGTGACAAACACGCGCAGACAATATAGGTAGCTTACAGCGAATTATAAGAGTTCAAGCAGCTATTAACAACATCATCAACATCATCTTACCACCATCATCATCGACTGCTTAATAGACTGAGAATTAATGCTGAAACAATCAGATCATAGCAATTATGAAACTAATTTAAAAAAATACCTGCAATTTATAATTCAAATGTTCTTTCATAAAACAGTAATAGCCCTTTAATAAAAAACGCTTAGTGCACCTTTAGTCCATGGACTTACAAAACCATAGAGTAAGAGCTAGACCATGCACCAAAATTTCCTATTAATAAAAAATCGAACAAAATGTAGGTACTACAATAAGTATCAACTCTACCTCTTTTTATTTTTACTTGGGATTTTTTTTTAATTCATTTTTATTTATTATTAACTTAAAACTAACTTGAAGCTAGACAAAAATGTTTAAAACTAGCCTAGTTAACAATAACTTACAACTAATTTACTGGCCCTTTATAGGCGCTCTAAAATTTACTATATCTCTTAATACTAATGTCTTTCGACCTAAAAACTCTTTTATTTAATTCTAATTATTTTATTTTTATTTTTATTTAACCAAGAAGACTTATTTACAAAAAACTCGGTATCTTATCATATTTTCATTTTTTACTTAAAAAATATACCTAAAGCTAGACTAAAATTAATTAAAACTAGATACAACTAACATATACTAACTAAAAATAACTTAGGCTACTTAAGATACCTAAAAATACATAAAACTACTTAAGTCTACTTAAAAACTACTCGTAGAACAGGCACCGCAGCTTTTTCGGTTTTTTATTTATTTTTTTTATATTTTTTTATAAGCATGCAGACACATACAGACATGCAACCCAGTGGCGTCGCGTGAAATAATAAGATGAATGTGCGATTCGTGAAAATTATATATATAGTTATTTCTTAAAATTTGTATTAATTGTGAGTAGCAATTCATTGGCCAAAAACAAAAAAAGCAATGTTATGAAATTGATTTTTATTATGAAACTAAAAGCAAAACTAAAACTTAATACAAAACATAATAAATTATATTTTTTTATAAATTAAATCGATTCTTCCACTTTTTTTTTGGTAAATTCTTCAAGTACTTTCTCAACAAAATCAAAGCTTTCATTCAGTTACATTTGTGTTCTTGTAGCATTCAGGACGATAAACTACGTTTAGTTCATTTTCTAACTTTAAATAATTATCTTTTAAGAAGTTTGCATAGTTTTCTTTAAGGGAAAGCAAGAGTTCACTTAGAAACTTTGTATCGTGGCTACAAATTTATCACTATCTAATAACTGTACAAATTTAATGTTTTTAAATCTTTGTAACGCGCACTTATTTCAAATAAAACTTTTTCAAATATATTTTTATGGATTTTCTTAAAATAGTCATTATTTTCAGAACGTTTCACTGGCAAACTTTCGAATAAATCTACAGCTTTCTGAAAATTAATTTCAAAGGCCTCATTTCCACTGATCTTGCTTATAAATTCGGTGCAGTTAGAAAATTTTGTATACAATGCGTAAGGATTTTTGTTGAAGTAAATATAATTTACACGTCAGTTTGTGCGAATATATATGAAAATATACATTAAAAAAAAATGTTTTAAACTCGGTTAAAAACTGTAAGTAACCGCGAGCAGTAACATACTCGTATGTATTTTCTTCCCAGCTGTGTACTGTATTATCAATAATATATACAAAAACAGCAATTAAGTTCAGTGTTTCTTTTTCAATCAAATTAAGTAACCGCAAGTTAAAGGACCACTTGAAATTACAATCTGATGTAGTTTTTTTGTTAAGCCTTTCTTTTAATAACGTATCCCTCTTTGCTGATGTTGAAAAAAATGATGCTAAGTTACGAAAAATTCTTGCAAAAAACTGCTTTCTTTAACACTTTGAACGGATTATAAATCCACTAGATTTAAGACACGAATAAATAGAGCATGACAATACACTTTTTTATTTGAGACTGCACTCCATTGATTAGACCAGACATTACAGGTGTACCGTCATAGGTCTGAGCAACAAGTTTGGTACCAATATCAAGTTCGTCAATTACAAGACTACTTTGGTAATTGCATCAGCACTTTGATTACTAATTATAGCCTAGTACGCTGCTGATGCGAAACGAAAAATCCCTTACAAAAATGAAACGACGAAATCATGAACGAAAAATTTCGCTCTACTTTTCGTTTTCCAGTATACGCTGCTGAATGACGAAATGTGTAATTTTAGTGGATAGCTGTACTAGATTTCTTAGTACAATTCTCCACTCTTTTCGTTCTCAATTTAATTGACCTGCATATTAATTGCTTGCGAAATTTTGACATTTAACTTTTTTTTTAAGTCAAGCTCTTATATTGTTTATTTAATTTTTCTTTGGCTTTGGGTTTTTATAGTGTCTGATTTTTCTGTGCATTTTCTATATAAAATTATTAAAAATAAATTCAATTCTAATTTTTGTATCAAAACCAATTTCAAAATCGACTAAACTAAATTTACAAAATGAAAATAGAAAGTTGGAAAGAACATCCTTCACTTATCTTATCGGCGAACAAGATATAGCGGATCCGTATTTGGAGTGCTTATTATAACCAACTGTGGACTTTTCTCATACCCAGTGCTAGTGCTTAGATTAAAAATAAACTATGTTCTTTTAAAATTAATTTATTTTACTAAATAAATATATTATAAACAAGATTCAGTTCTTTGTTCTGCAATGAACTGTGCATGTCACGATTTTTAAAATCCCTTTGGTACTCCGACTTTTAAATTCTATGCGACCTTTGACACCATATAAATATCAAAAAACACTCACCATTTCCAACCACATAATTTCAACGCATAAATTAAGCCAATTGCCAAAAAGAAAAAATCAAATCGACCGCCCGTTACTGTCAGTACGAATATGAATTTCCGACCTGATCGGGACAAGATGTATCCAAGCCGGAAGCCGAAGGTAAGCGGCCTACAGCTGCACCAATGACAATTAAGGAAATCATCGTTACCACAATAATGTTTGGTTACAAAAAGGCCGTCTTAAATGATATTGGTTGCCCAATAAAAGCGAGCGGTATCTTTTTAGAATCAGCACTTCATGTTCTCAAAGGAAGCATCAACATTTTTTGCAAAGAATTTGTATTAAAAAAAATAACTCCAGGAATACGAATGCATCATTCTAAATATGCGTATTTCAAGATTGATTTTTTGCAATAAGCCTTCTAGCTAAAAACTTTTAATGCTGCTTTTGAGAGTATCAAGAGTAGATTACAAAAAGGTATCAAACAAGTTTTTAGGATAACCCGTCCCGAAGATACACTCCAAAGTATTTTCAGATTATGTATATCAAGGTGAACACTGAATAGCTTTTGGACTATATCTTTGGAACGCAGTCATCGGCTGCCCTTCCAACCGCAAAGACGTAGCTATTGAGATAAAGAGCGTTTTTTTTTCATTCCCTTGTTTTTTTCTCGCCATCAATTTATTTAGTACTTTAATTTGTATTTAATCTACCTATTCAGTTAAAAAACAAAAATTTAAGAAAGTCCCTCTTAACAAATTAAAGTTTTTAATCGGGATGGGCCCGAAGCCTAATCGCTTATCGGGCAACCGATACGGTATTCTGGACGAATGTGCGCTATCCGATCGCCCCCAACAAAAGAATAAAAACCTCAAGTAATACTTTCAGTGAATTTCCAGACCTACCAACAGAAACCATATATAAAATTCCCCGTTTTGTGCATATTACATCAAAAGATGAATCCAAGCCCTTAACCTCAATCAGTGTGTTAATTTTGAAAAGAAAAAAAAACAATCGATGCAATTAGCACTCAGTATGAGAAAATTTCCCAACTAAGAGACGGTTCAATTTTAATCTTAGCAAAAGATCAAAATATAGCGGATAAATTCATTAAATCGAAAACTCTTGATAACATTTGCCCGGAAAATATTAAGCTTCATACTAATCTTAACCTCTCAAAAGGCATAGCATATGCGCCTTGCTTAATTAATGTCCCTGAGGCAGAAATCGTTTCCGAACTCAAAAGTCAAAATATAACTGACGTTTATAAATTTACTAAACTTCAAGACAAAGAATGAAAACCTACCGGACTCATGATATTAACATTTGACTTGTTTCAAATTCCCAACACAATCGAAATTGGTTGGTACAAAATTTTCAAACAAAATTTCGGAATATGTTCCATGCCCAATGCGTTGTAGACAATGGACACACAATTAAATGGTGCAAGCGTGCTGCTTGCTCTCTCCCCTCACGATGACAAAAGCTGTACTCGCACTATGTGTGCCAATTGTTCAAGACTTCACCCTGCCTCTTCCGAAACCTTTCCAAAGTATGTCCAAAGCAAAGAAACACTTGAAATTAAAACAAAAAACAAGTGCCACACGCATCCAAAAAGAACGGAACCTAATTCGTCCCACTTTCTCTTCAGATCTCTATTCAGAGAAACTTAAACAAACTTCTCATGAAACAATAGCCACTAAACCTACCACCTCCTTCTCTTTAAATGAAAAAAATACTACGACCAAAGTAAAACCACCATAATTCTTTCAACAACCAAACCACATCAAACCTTAGCACAAAATTAACTCAAAATACAAATCAAGATCTCATCAAAACTACAAATAACGATAACTCTTCTTTGACTCAAAGACAAATTCATCAAATAAACTCAAACGCTACCATAGATAGCATTAAAACTCAAACTCATAACGCTTATTAATTGTATTTATATTTATATAGTACTACCATGGAACATGAAAATCTGTTCATCAGCGTACCTGTACAGATGGAGCTTGTCTCGAGAAATTTGCCCTTGAAGTTATTTGTTTGAGAGCGGGGCAGAGAAATAAAAGCGGGAAAAGAAGAGATGAGGTAGTTTTATTTCATTTCTTATAGCAATATTGAATAAAAGGGAGAAAACCAAATGTGGTGTATTCTTTTGACATCACATCTGTAGTTTACTATTTTATATGGTGATAAGGCAAATAGGAATATAAATTCAATGAACTTATGAATGGATTTAATTTTTCGTTTTGCCTTAATGTAGCAAAGTAAGTGTATTTGTTTGGCATTCCTCAGAGGCGAAATTGAAATTTTATTTTTAGGCCTAAAAATAAAGGTACCTGCAATACAACCGTTAAGGCTCCAACGATTCCGATAAAAATGTTTGAGAATTTTTTTTGTTAGCTATCATTTAGTAAGAACCAAGTTTACGGGAAGAGTCTATTCACGGCACCTTTCATATAACGGTTTATTAATTTATTGGGTTTTTCGGTAACGGTATACATTGGATTTCTCCCAAATTTTATATCTGAGAAGATCTAGGTAGCCAAACTAATTCTGCATATCAAAATTTTGAATAAGTTTTTTTTTTCTAATTAAAATAAATTTTTGAATGAATTTTATTTTTTATTTAAATAGGTTGCATGTGGGTGATATAGGTATGTCCTAGAAACTAGGTCATGTCTCATGTTATAGCTATTATCTACTATAAGTGCTTTGCTGTTATGTTAAATTATTTTATGTTTTTTTAACATATTTAAGGTTGTTAAGTATAGGTAGGTATTAAAACTTTTAAATAAGAAAAACTTAAAAAAAACATATTATTAAAATGCAGTATAGTAAAAAAACAGGAATGAAAAAGGAAGTTATAAACCTAAATTAATAAAGGTTTAGGACTTATTCCATATGGTGTGTGCAAAATATGTACATGGCAATGGGTGGCAATGGCGCAGTGGATAAAGTGCTTGATTGCTAACTTAGATGTGTGGGTTCGATCCCCACGCTAGGCGCATTCTTTTCTATACCTCCAATTTTAATTGGATGCTAGTTCTCAAATCCACTGTGCCAAACTAGTGCTGTGCAATTCAGGTTGCATTTAAAAGACCTTAGGTCTTACAGGCATATAGTTAACAAAAAAAATGCTAATAATACAACAGAATTTCTGATATTTCACATTCACAAACTTAGTCCTTCGCTAAATCATCGAAGACGGAAGTTTAGTGAAGGAATAAGAATTGGCATTACGATAAAAATGTACATGGACAGATTAAGATCAAATGCAGGAATGGATCGTACGAACTTGCTATTGTAGCTAACAACTTTAATGTAGCTAAACATTGACGCTGTTAGTAGGTAGGTATAGCCTATGCAGATTCAAATAGAATAATAAATTCTTGAATGGTACCTACCTACAAATGTATATTTAAATGGATTTATTTTTAATTATTAGGAAGGTAATAGCTATATTTTATGTACATACATACATAGATGGAACCTAGGTATATAAATATGTACATATAATATTGAAAGTGAAAGATATAGGTGGGTATGTATCAGTGGCGAGGCGTGAATAATTTCGAAAGGTAAGTCGAAGAAAAATTAGTCCCCAAAAAATTAAATTTCGGAAGTTTACTTGAAATTACTTCGTTCAGTGTGTGATGCTTTCGATGATAATTTCAAATCTAAAAAAATAAATTCGTGAAAGTCTATCTTGTATTTATTTAGGATATAATATTGTCTTTTATTTGTACAAAACGACGTTTATAACGTGTTTTGGAATCAATCAATCAAGACTCAAAACTTTCGATTTCTCTTTTTGCAAATTCAACATCCGTTTTGCTAATTTTGAACCAATTCTAAAGAAAGTCAGTCTTAGCCAAAATTTAAGAAAGACTATTAAGAAAAAAACAAAAATCTAGTGATTCTAATATAATTAACAAGCTCTCGGCAATAGAAAGCGAGTCAGTGTCCCATTCACTAGGGTTGTCTAATATTCTAATAAGAGTTAGAATTATATTTAATCCACAATTTAAAATGGCGTTTATTATCCGCGAATGATAATACCAGCGAGTTTCCGATAACCCAGCCTTTCGTCGGTTGGCTATTTGATTTAAAAGTTTTGAACATTTAGTTGATTTGTTAAAAAAAAACGGACAATATTATTAATACTGCCAAGAAAAACTTTTAGTTCCGATATATTTTTAAATGATCGGGATAAAACTAAATTTAAAACGTGAGTTAGCCATTGGACAAGCATCAATTCATTCTTTTTAACACCACCCATTTCCCCAGACATAGCTGCAGCGAAAGATTCGCCAATTAGCTTGTCCTTGCAGGAGAATATATCAAATACAATATTAAAAAATATGCTTTGTCAGCTCATCTGTGTGACGAGACTCACTAAAAAAAACAAGTAACCTTTCTTCAATTCCATCCTCCAAAAGGTACCGTAGAACAGCACTTTAAGCACCTGGAGAGTTGGAAAAAAGAGGTCAAGGAAACAAAACATTTTATTTAAAGACTTTGAATGCCCAACAACAACTTCAGTGTGCTACCACCAAATTTTTTCGCAATTATTTTTGGCTAGAATTATAGCTATTTCACGACTTGCCAAGGTCGATCATCAGATTCCTTTGCTCTAGTGGTGCTGGTCTACTTTTTCATTTTATTTGAAAAACTTCTTATGCCTTCATCGTGTATTAATAACATCTACAAAACTGCATCCTAACATTTCAAAAAAGTTTGTTTAAAAAAAAATAAAAACTAAAAACCGGATTTCATCAAAATCCGTCCCAACATTTTTGAGATACTTTTTTATAAATTTTCTTTGATCCGTGAAGTGATCTTTTTAGCACTTTTTATCAGTTTAAAACACGATTTTCACCCACCTATACACCATTCACTTCCATTATTATACATATGTATAATATATAAGTAAATATGTACAAATATTTACATACCTAGGCGCCATCTATGTAGGTAGGTACACATTACCCTCCTAATTTACATAATTAAAATCTTTTTAAATATACATTTGTAGGATGGTACCTATGTCTTCATTCCTTTAATCATATGCATTCGACAAATCATTATACTAAGAATCAAGGTAATCTTACCTACTTTGGCCTTAAACCTGCACAGGATAACTAAACTAGACTACCTATACCTACTAACAACTTCAGTGGTTAGCTACTACTTTACACTAAAGTTGTTAGCTACAAGAGCAAGTTCGTACGATCCAGTCGTGCATTTTATTAATTTTAATTTTAAATGTTTTTAAATGCATATAATATGCTTATATGTAAGTACTCCATTCGGATTTATTTACATTACATTTCAATTCGATTTCAAGGCTTGATATATAATGTAATATGTGCACTTCAAATTTCAAATATGTGGGTATGTAGGTATAGAACCATTTTTCATATTTTATACTTTATCATTTTTGAATGAACCGATCAAAATAATTTTTTTAAATGTTTAATAATTTTGCATATTCAAATTGCATATTCAATTGATAACTAGAATACCTAATTTCTAACAGCTTCAATTCTTATCTACATTAAAGTTGGTAGCAACAATATCAAGTTTGTACGATCTAGTAGTGGCGCATTTTATTATTATACGAATGCATTTTTACTCACTGCATGTACTAGGTATTTTGATCTGAAAAAAATATTTGTATGTACCTTCCTACCTATAGGTAGGTAACTCCTATATAGGTATAAAGACACTTCACAATTTTTTCACCGAACATCACTAATTAACTTCAACTTCACAAGACACTTTATCACACAGAAATAAAAAAAAATACCGAATTGTATTTTTTTTGCTACACACAACCAACGGCGAAATATATTTCACACACGTACCTACAATGTCCAAAGAAAATTTACACAAAATCTTGGTTAAAAAAACAAAAACAAAGCGAAATATACCTAGGTATATCCTAAACCAAAAGTAGGTCGAACGGGATACTTACAAATTGTAATTGGGATATTCTTCCTACATAGGTATTTTCTCCAGTTTATAATACTCGTAGATGTGAAAGAAAAATGCAAAAAATATATTTTCTTTTATACTGCTTTAGCTTTTCGCATTCTTCTCCCTCATTAGCTATTTGTCTACCTTATTTTTTATTTGTCAATCCTTCAAATTCTCGCTCTCTGAGAGTCGGCCCAATCTGCAGAGTTGTACCTTTCAGCGAGGCCACAAGAGAGCGCCTCGGGCGTTCCGCTTCATTATAGTACTATGGAATATATATACAATGGCTTATTCAAGAGCACATCTGCAACACATTCCAACCAACAGCAACATCAATTCAACCGAACATACTCAAACAGCATCCACATCAAATTTCAACAACAAGAATCACATCAATTCTCTTTCCAATTCCTCCTTTTTAACTCAAACAGATTTCTCTATGAACATTGATAATAATGAATATGAAAGCTTGTAATAAGAATACTGACCATCCACCACCCCGCGCCTCTACCGATAATGGAATCCCTCCCAAAGATGGAGGTGGTTCCCATCGCTGATGGGGGTGCGGGAATTCTTCAACATTAAGTGGAAATCTAGCTTCTGTCTGTACATTAAATTGTACAGACAACAAGACAGACTCCACCGCGTACAATGATATCAAAATTCTGCAATGGAACATGAATGGTTACTTTAATAACTATCATGCGTTCCAATTGCTCATAAAAAAACACAAATCCATCTACTTATAATATCCATTCAAGAAACGCATATAAAATACAACCAACAACGATTTTCACCAAAAACATATTCTTCTCTCTTTCACAATTTAGATTGCAATACAACCTCGAAACAAGGTACATGTCTTCTTGTAAACAAATCAATTCCCCACAAGTTCATCAATATTGATTGCAACATATCTGCAGTTGCAGTTGAAATCGAATTGAAATCTAAGTTAACTATCGTTTCACTGTACATCCCACCGGAACAAAAATTCGTAGCCAGTGATCTCGAAAACATTTTGAGAAATATCTCAACACACCAATTTTAACAGGCGATTTTAATGCTTGGAGTCCCTCTTGGGGTTCCCCTACTATAAACAGCCGCGGCAAAATAGTTTTTTTTTTATAATCTACACGCGCTCAAGGGATTCTGAATACCCTTTAAATGTTTCAACACAGCGCGGGCGTGAGTGTGAGGTTAAGGAAGAGAAAGAATGATAGGAAAGATGTGTGGCGCGATATTCGGAGACTGTATGTGGTTGTTGTCTCAGATTTTATCTTCAGGGATGGCGGCTGAACTAATGAGGAGAGATTTCCGTGTCTTATTTATCGATGTCCCTTATAATTCGCATTAATTTTTTTATTCTTTGTCATATTTTATCGGTATACTAGTTTTACTCAATCACATGTTGTTAGTTCTATGCCTAAACAGCATGTAATGAGTAAGCCAGCAACTCATTGTGTGACATCTATTTTTAGAATTGGTTTTTAATGGAAAAATAAAAAGACATAGACTACGGCAGGGATCGAACCTGTGACCACGGGGTTGACAGCCGAACACACAACTATCGCGCCACTGGGCTTGCAATCTTAAATGATGGACGGCGCACACACTTTCCCATGCATGGCACATTTTCTCATGTCGATCTTAGTCTTGTATCACCACACCTCAGCCCAAAAACTACTTGGAAGGTCTCCGATGACTTGTTTGGTAGCGACCACTTTCCTATCCTGACCACAATATTAACCGACAATAGCCTTAAACTCCCAAAAACTACCCAAATTCCTGACAGACTTAGCTAAATGGGACTTATTCCAGTCTGAGGTCACAAAACAAATATCGAATAAGACAACTTCGAATAACATTAACAGATAAGCTGCTGGCATTCTCAAGTCAATTCGTTCTGCAGCTAACGTATCGATTCCCCAAACTACAATATAAACACACAATAAAACTGTCGCTTGGTGGAACCCAAACCTTAATAATCTTCGCCAAAAAAAAAACAAGAAGCATTTAAGCTCTTCAGAAAGTCACCTTCTGAAATAAACTTAATATGTTACCGTAAGGCAAATGCCCAGTTCTGAGGAGCTGTGAAGATCGAAAAAGCCGCCTGTTTTAGTAAATTTACTTCCGAAATTAACAAAAACTCGACTCCCAAAAAAATGTGGGCCGATATTAAATGCCTCACAATTAAAGTTATAAAAACAGAAATAACTAATTTAACCTGCCCAATAAAAATAAATAAATATTTTGCAGAGTGCTGGGGAAAATCTCAAGATGATTCAAATTTTCATCCAAAGTATTTAATATAAAAGTATGAATCAGTTAACAAAGGCGTACCATCTTAAACCGTTTCACCTTCAGCAAAGTTGATCGAATTTCCTATAAATATGTTAGAAATAGCATGTGCTCTGCAAAAGGTAAGACTCCAGGATTTGATAGAATCTCGTACACAATGCTTAAAAACTGTGCATTTGATTTCAAAACAAAATTGTTGTCCTTGTACAACAGTATTTTCGATAAAGGAATAATCCCCCAAACATGGAAAATTGCAACTATCGTTCCCATACCAAAACCTAATAAAGACCACTCTAAACTATCAGTATACCGCCCAATATCCCTTCTCCCTTGTACCGCAAATATTCTAGTAAAAATTATTTCTAAACGTCTTTGGTTCCTAGAAAAAAAACAACCTAATTGACAAAAATTAACTAGCTTTCAAAAAGGGAAGAAGTAAGATAGATTCACTCCTACATCTGGATACTTTCGTATCATCGGCTCTTTCTGAAAAAAACCACATCTTTATATTTTCAATTGACTTTGAACAAGCTTTCGATAGAATCGGCCCACATGTTATCTTAAAGCAACTAATACGTACAATGGAAAATTGGGCCAAAAATGTTAAACTATGTTAAGGCTTCTATAACAAATCGAAAATTTCGATTAAAAACTAACAACATTTACTCTTCTATTTACAATTTAAAGCAACACATTCCCCAAGGATCGGCACTTTCAGTAACATTATTTATAATGGCTTTTAACGAAATAAGGAAAATTATTAATAATAACTCACAAATATTTCACGTTCTTTATGCAGACGATCTAATTTTGTATTCAAATTGTAAAGACCTGAGAGTCCTAGCAATAAACTTTTTAGTAATGATTAATGATTTATCAGTATGGGGTGAGATATCTGGCTCCAAGATATCTACCTCAAAATGTGAACTTTTACACATATGCAAAAAATATAGTTTCCAAAAATGTATCGAAGGAGTTAGCTTCAATAATATAGGGTTTTCCAATAAGAGGTGTTATTTTGATATTCAAAAAAAAGAAATGCGTTGTTGAAGCGTGCATCGTTCCATTTTTATTAATAGCGTAGGTTCTACTTGTCAAATGTCAAAAAATGACAGCTTCAAAAGTGACAGCTACCGAAATATTGGGCTATTCAAAATAACAACTCTTATTGGAAAACCCCTGGAAAACCCTTGGGTTTTACAATAAGAGGTGTTATTTTGATATTCAAAAAAAAGAACTGCGTTGTTGAAGCGTGTATCGTTCCATTTTTATTAATAGCGTAGTTTCTACTTGTCAAATGTCAAAAAATGACAGCTTCAAAAGTGACAGCTACCGAATTAGCGGGTTATTCAAAATAACACCTCTTATTGGAAAACCCCTTATTAATATTAAAAATGTAAATTGTTCAAAAATATTAGGAATTATGTTTGATTCAAAATATAGTTTTAAGGACCATTGTACATACATTAAAAAAGCCTTACTACCAGGTTAAATTTAGTAAGGTATTTGCCTTCAAGAATAAGTACTTGCAATGTTAATACTACCGGTAATGTCCGATCTATAATACTCTCAAAAATCGACTACGGCTTTTTGGAAAATGCTCAAAAACATCAATGCAGCTCATCTCAACACCATACCATTCAGCCTTAAGGACTAGTCTCAAAACTTTTCGTACAACGCCCATCAAAAATATTCTAACCGAAACCGGACTTCTTCATTTATATGACAGTATCGATAATTCAAAAAATCAGCTCTCCATACAAAACACCCGTTCACGGTGATGTCCAAAAATTACTGTAAATGAAAAAATCTCCGAAATATCCGTCAACTCTACAAAGGCACTTAAAGCAGCTGCTGACCTTAACATCCCAATCCGCATAGAAACAAACTGAAAATAAATCTTGCTCCATGGAATCTAACCAACCATTCTATAATCTCTCTACTCACAACATATCCAAAAGCATCTACCAACAAGATAATTTACAAAACTATGTTCCTGGAAATAAAAGAAAATTACTAAAAGCTAGGGTGCCAATTTTGGTTTTCCGATGCATCGAAAACAAATGGCAGAACTTCCTTCGCTTTTGTCAATGAAAACGGCACTGTTATTAGTAGGGGCTTACTCCATGCTACCGCATCCACTTTTACAGCCGAAGCTTTTGCCATACTTAAAGCAATTCAAGCTGCAAAAACGAAAACAGCTTGAAACGATGACAGCTTGTCATCAATTAACGCCAAAGAACCTACCCCACTTTGCGATGACTGTAACGAAAAACCAACATTCACCGTATCTCATATGCTACAATGCACAAACATCGATATAATATGCAAAAACACCTCTGATAAACACCTTCAACAACTCTTGACAAACATAATCGATAGTAATATAAGATCAGTATATGAAATTATTTTAAAACTTAAACTAGTACACTTAATTTAATTATAATTTAAATATCAAATAGCGAAAAGTTCTGGTAGCTATCGCTTTATCTGTTAATTATTGAAAATGTAATTTACTTTAGATTTCAATAAAGTTATAATAATAATAATAATAATAATAATATCTTTGGAACGGTTTGTCCAATGAAGGCGAGCGATATCTTTTTAGAATCAAAACTTCATACTTTCAAAGGAAGCATTAACAAAACCAAAAGTAATTTTGTCGCCAAATTACTTTTAGATGTTTTTTTTTGTCACCAAATTACTTTTAGTTGCAATTTTTTTCAAATAATTATTGGACTTGAAAATGGTATCCGGAATTAGTAAGAAACCATAAATTAGAACTAAGAACCGTTTACACCATCAAAATGAAGCACGCAGTTTTCGCATTTTAGAGTAGTTTACTTCCCAACTTCATTGATTTTCTTAAACTTGATAGAAATTTCATCAAATTGGCAGATAAACCAGTTTATAAATCGAAAAGTAATTGCTTAATTTGGATAATTTAAACGGTTCTGAGTTTTATATTAAATCCTCTATGTGTAACCAGAACCATTTTTATATCCAAGAATTTTTTCATAAGAATTACATCTAAAAGTAATTTGCTGACAAAAACAATTCCATCTAAAAGTAATGTGGTGACAAAACTCCTTTCTTTTTACAACTTGTCAACTTTTTTTGAGTGCTTACAGAACTCTCCGCAAATATTTTTCAGCTGTGGTTTTCGTTAGTATTTCGCTCTCCTAGTGGAGACCACCGAAAATGTTCATTTCGCATCAACAGCGTACTAGGCTTATATCTCAAAAATTATAAAAACGTTCTTCACACTCCCCGTTTTCTTTAACGTAACGAACTATTGACGAAAGCTGTGTTTTCAAGAGATGTCTGTAGTTTCCTGAAATTGCGACAAACTAAGTTTCCTGAATCTATCTCTTAATCTCCCTTATCAACACATTACTTACTGCTTCAATTAAGTCATTTTGAATAGTCACAGAAGTTCCCTAAAAAATTGTGGATGTTTCAATAAATTCCTTAAATGTCTGATTGTATTTAGCTGTCTATTCACATAAATTGCCTTTATTTAAGGATTGATTTGATTCATGGTCCCTGCCATATAACCATTTATGAAAATCTTATTTTTCCCGAAAACGGCTCAAACAATTTTCATAAACATTTTTGAGATTTTTTTTTTGTTTTCAATAGCTACCATTTAATCTGAACCAAGTTTACCGGAAAAGTCTAATAACGGTACCTTTCATATAACGTTTTTTTTTAATTTTTGTCTTTCTCGGTAACGGTACATTGGATTTCTTTCAAATCTTACATCTGAGAAGATCTAGGTAGCCAAACTAATTCTGCGTATCAAAATTTAGAATTACTTATTTTTCTAATAAAAATTAATTTTTAAAACTTTTTTTTTTTAAATCAATATTTTTAAAACTAATCAAAAAAAATAATTTTAAATTTTATGATCACATGCATATTATTAAACTCTAAAAAACTGCATACCAAAATTTCAAAAAAAAACTATTGTTTTCAAAAAAAACATAAAATAAAAAACCTTGGCATCTAATGGCGTTTTTCGTTTTTTCGAGAAACTGATTAAAGTGATGGTTTTGGCAGTTTTTATAAGTTAAAAAAAAAAAGGATTTTTACCCACCTATACACCATTCACTTTCATTTTTTTTTTTTTTTTTATAACTTTGCACGCGCTCAAGGGATTATGAATACCCTTTATATGTTTTTTCTTAACACAGCACGGCATCTGGTGGAAGAAGAGAAAGAAGGATAGGAAAGATGTGTGGCGCGATGTTCTGAGACAAGTGCTGGTTGATGTCTCAGATTTATCTCCAGGGATGGCGGCTGAACTAATGCAGAGAGAATTACCGTGTCTTATTTATTTATGTCCCTTATAATTCGCATTATTTTATTTATTTCGTTGTCATATTTTATGGGTATGCTAGTTTACTCAATCACATGTTGTTAGTGTTATGCCTAAACAGCATGTAATGAGCAAAGCAGCAACTTATTTTATGACAATTATTAGAATTGGTTTTTTAATGGAATATAAGAAGGCATAGACAACGGCAGGAATCGAACCTGCAACTACGAGGTTGACAGGCGAGCACACAACTATCGCGCCACGGCCACCCCACATATGTATGTACATACATATTTACATAACTTGGTTCACTATATGTAGGTAGGTACATATTACCCCCCTAATTTACATAATTCAAATCCATTTAAATATACATTTGTAGGTAGGTGTGCATATAACCATTCCTTGAATCATGTATTCCACAATTCATTATACTAAGAATAAAGGTATTCTTACCTACATCGGCTTTAAACCTGCATAGGATAACTAGACTACATACACCTACTAACAGCGTCAGTGCTTAGCTACACAAAATTTGTTAGCTATAAGAGCAAGTCGTGCATTTTATTTTTTATATAACCTACACGCGCTCAAGGGATTACACTACCCTTTAAATGTTTCAACAGATCGCGGGCAAGAGGTTAAGAAAGAAAAAGAAGGATAGGAAAGATGTGTCGCGCGATGTTCTGAGACTGTAGGTGGTTGTTGTCTCAGATTTTACCTCCAGGGATGGTGGCTGGACTAATGCGGAGAAATTTCCATGTCTTATTATTCTATGTCCCTGTAAATGTTGTTCTTAAATGTCAATTCCTAGTCCATCACTAGACCACCGGCTTCGATGGTCAAGCGAAGGACTAAGTTGGTAAACATCAAATAGCAGAAATTGTGTTTTATTAATAGTATTTCGCACTTATTCGTAGTACACGGAATAAGTCCTAAGCCTTCCCTAGTTCAAGTTTATTAATTTAGGTGTAAATGTATACTCTTCAAGTTATTAATTGGTAAATTTCAATTAATCTAGGCATCTAAAAATGCAACAAAATATTCTCAGACTCAATAACAAATTAAATTTGAAATCCCAATATCTTTTACTTATGGACGAAACTACAGAAAAGCCAATTTATAATAGTTATAACAGTTGTATAACAGTTGTTCGCCCTTTAAAGTATTAAATATTCTGGGGGTCTGCTTAAGCAAACAACATATTTCCGGAAGTCGAATGCCCTTTTAAACCTACGGGGCCACAAACTACCCACACACTACTTTACTGTCACACTGTTCGCATGCATCGAGACACATCCTTTATTTATATCACTGCCTATATTATATTCACATCGACATTCTAAGGAATATCATTCCCTGTGAATGATAAGATGAAAAGCTAAAGCACCCTTCGGCGAAGGTATATTATTATCGGTTTTGAATGAAATATCATAGCTAGTCTAACCTCTACCATAAATTAAAATGAATTGCCGTTGAAAAAAAAAAAAAAAAATAGGAAGAAACAGGAAAGATGAGTTAAATGTCACAGATATTGTGTTTTTATTTGTTTGTCTAAAGGGCAGCTATAATAATAATTATAAACAGACATAACACTAATGTCAAAACTAAATGAAATTTAATTTAATATTATTAAAACTAGGCATATAAATGCAAATTTGAAATTTTTTAAAATCAAGTAAATAGAATATAGACAAAATAATTGTGTAGTGACTAGTGATACATAAAAACATAAAAATAAATGTATATGTGACATTAAGACAGTATAATTCAAAGGATTCCATAAAATAAGCATGTCAATATGTTTTTGCGTAAATAGCCATATTTTATTTTTTCGATTAAAAGAAGATAATACCCTCTTCGATCTAAGATCAGCCGGCAATTTATTGAAAACTCGAGCAGCTTATCGATATAGAAGTGAGAAAAATGTGATTTGTAAGCCCTATGGGTACAGTAACAAAATTACTGGTATTAACTCGTAGATTATGACTATAATAAAATCTAGAAACATAATATCACGAATTTACAAAAAAAAAATGCTAAGTACTTTGTAGACATATTTTTCAGGAAGCTCCTGAAAAGTTCAAAGCTAGGAGTTTGACGACTACATAATACTAAGAGCATGTTTCTGCTTCCAACTAAGTTTAAAATCAAGTATAATACCCAAATACTTAAAAGAATCTACGCGTTCTATTTCAAAGCAGATATTAGAACAATTTATTGCATCGTAAGACGCTGAAAAAGGCTGTGAGCAGTGGTGTATATAAAGATTTGGCGCCCCAGTCCAATCAGTTTTATAGCCCTATAGATACATTTAAAAAAAAACTACAATTTTGTTAAAATGAAAAAAATTCTTAACGGTGGATACCATTCATTTTACTTTAAGATTTTTTTTTCAATGAACAGATTGGTTTACAAATTCGTCAATAACACTTTCATAATTAACTGATTTTGTTAAGTTGGCTTCAATATATAATTTGGAGATAATTTTTAATTATTAATTTAAAGAACGTTCTGCACTACAATTTGTGAATGCAGTAAGAAGGAACATACGCAATATTATTTTAGATTTAGATTTAGATTATTATTATATTATTTATTTGTGATTTCATTACTCAGCAAGATACAATATCTTATAAATTAAAGTAAAAATCAGTATAGCAATACTATAAGCATAAGTATATTTACAATATTATGTTGCTAAAGTGACATTGAATTATATATTTAAAGAGAATATTTCCGTTTTTGAAAAGCGTCCTTCAAATCTTTTTGTTTAAAAAAGAGGTTAGCTCATGTCTTTATTGGGCGGTAAGAAATTTCTTCTTGCAGTTCATCTGCAAGATCCATTGGGTATAACTTTTACAGATTATTGGCGTTTACTCTGATTTCAGCTTCAGACATCAGGTTCAGTTACCATAAGAATGCGAAATTGGTGGTTACTGCGTCATACGAACATTTTCGCATTCTCGCCTCGTTTAGCAAGTGGTTACATATCAGTAAGAAGGTATTAAACCTGAAATGGTCACGTCCTCGTAGTAAAACTCCTCATTCAAGACACTCATCATCTCGTTGTTTCTCTTGATTGTTCTTTTTTGATCGCTTCTGTAGTCTTCTGCGCATTTTTGTTTACCGACCTCTTCAAATGGAGCAACAAAGTCGCCCTTGTTTGTTACGAAAGTGATTAGAGACTTAAAAAGTCTAGAAATTAGTTCTACCTTAGTGTCAATACCTTGCAAAATTTTGGAGACTTTGTTAAATTGTTTAAAGATAGATATAGATCCCCGAAATTCCGATAATATGGCCATTTCCAAGGACTTTAGTTGAGCTAAACGTACCTTCATTTTATACTAAAGCATTTTGTTGAACATCACTTTGAATCGCTTCAGCAGCAGCTAATACCTGCGCCCAAATTTTTATTAAGGCTGGAACAGGCATCGTCCCTCGCTGCTAATTGCGTATTTGATAGATTTTTTAAAGTAACATTATCTGCCTTAGTCAAAAAGAATTGAAAACATTTTGCACGTTTCGTTCATGCTGTGAAAAAAAAGGAAAACATATTTTGCAGCAACCCGAAAAATTTGGTAACTTCAGGACAAAATTCAGCTGCCGATGATCCAACCAAGTTCAACACAATGAATGTGCAGCGCAGGTACATACGTTGTATACTGACTGTTTAAGAATCAGCTTATGTTAGGAGTTTATCAGTGTGGACTGTACAATAATTTTGTATAAAAATTATATACATATATATATTTCTAAAGCTTAGATATGTAAGGTATACTTATCCGTGGTGTTGTAATAACTGCGTATACCTACTACATTAATCTATGCGAATCCACAACGAACCTACATAAAAATTGAATAAAAAAACAAAGCACACAATTCATGTAGGTACCTATAGAATGGGAATGAAAAATACGCAACAACAACAAAATTCATCAGCGAATACATACATATCTGCATGCACCCATCTATGAAATCCACAAAACGATCAAACATTGCATATGTCGGGTCATGTCAGATGCCGGTCGGTTTGGCAGCTCCAAAGAAATCTATTTACCCCCAAAGCCGCAAAAGAAGTTTCACTTCAACAATAATTGTTATATTGCAAATATTTAAAGAAAAATTCTCTGAGTTATTCGTCATCGCTTAGTGTAGCATTTGTATTTTAAAACGCGTGAAAATATCCTAAGTTATCCAATTAGAACTTGTTTTTCTGATTCGTTTTCTTGATCGCTCACTGAATCGTTGTGGGGTACACTTCTGTAGAGAGCTTAAACTTAGTTTTTTTTTCTTTTTTTGATTAACTCTTTTAAATAATTAAATACAAAATGTCTTGCTCAATCTGTAAAGTTAAATTTACAAGAACTGAAGTCAAAGTTAAGTGCGGGGACTGTGGAATCATTTTTCATGGTAATTGCGTGAAAATCACTGCTGTCGATCTCGATTTCCTTAAAAAAAGTAAATCTACTTGGAGGTGCCTACAATGTGCTAATCAACGGAGAGAATCTCTCTCTAAACCATCAAACAGCACAATACCATTAACCAAACGAGCGCCACCACCATCATCATCGTCATCGCCACCACAAACATCATCGCCCCCACCACCACCATCATCATCGTCATTGCCACCGACCGCCAACTTCATCGCCCTCACCAACGTCAACGCCACCACCACCACCACCGCCACAGCCACCTACTGCTGCTACATCGGATTTTTTTCATCAAATGCCAGCCTACCTGAAGCTTCAATAACATTAGAGATGATATATGCTAAAGTTCTCTTGCCAAAAATGATGAGTGCGAAAAAAGAATAAATTTTCTTGAAGCAAAGGTCAATAACCTCGAGCAACAACTGCTATCAAATAGTATTGAAATATTCAACGTTCCTAACAATACTGAAATGCCATATACTGATGCAGCGCTTAAAGTGTTTCGTGAAGGTTTGAGCTTGGACGTGCAAGAGGGAGACATAGATCAGTGTTACATGAAGAAAGTAAAGTTAGCCAAACCAACAACAAATGGTAACGAAACCACCAAAAATATTCTTCACGTAAGACTGATATCAAGTCTATGTAAGGAGAAAATACTAAAAGCAAAGAGAGAAAAAAGAGAGCCGTTAACCACGAACCTACTCAATGCCGATGCAACTATGGAGAAGATGTATGTCAACGAGTGCTTAACATATGAAACCAGACGTTTATTTAAAACTGCAACATCAATGAAGACAACGAAGAACTATAAATACATATGTATGGACGAGAAATGGGACTATTGCGAAAAGAAGAGGGTGACAATTGTGTAAGAATAAATTGTACTGCTGATTTTCTTAAGTTATGAATGTAGTTAGATCTGATTCACCTTCTAATTTTTCTGTATGTGAAAACCCAGTCGATCTCGTTAATTCGCTAGATTATTGTTTTTGTTTACATCAGAACATACGTAGCTTGAGAAAAAATTTTTCGATATTTTTAGCCCATCTTGATTCGTTAATGAACTTACCTGCTGTAATAGTTTTAAGTGAAATTTGGATTTATAATAATGAATTAAATTTGTATAATATAGAGGGTTATACTATTTTTGGAAATTGTAAGAATCGTATTCTGCTGGAGGGGTAGCTGTATATGTGAAAAAAGGATATGTGTGTAATTGCTCTTGCCTTAATTTATCTAGCGCTGATGTATTAAAATTATCATTTGTCTTTGAGAATATTGAGTATACTTTGTTGTGCATTTATCGGCTTCATGGTTATAATAAAAGTTTTTTCATTGATGAATTAAGCAACATTCTTAGTGCAACTTCAGCCAAAAATTTAATTGTTTTAGGAGATATCAATATTGATATTCTTAATGAAATGGACAAAGATTCTGAAAGTTACTTGTTTACTATGGCTTCAAATGGTCTCAAGAGTTTAATAAACGAACCTACCCGCTTGACAGATTCTTCCATGAGCTGTATTGACCACATTTTTTTAAGATGTCATAAAAACAATACAAATATTTTCATTGGTAAAGTCTATGATTTAAAACTTACTGATCACAGCATGATTGCATTAAATTATTTATCTAACAACCATTCCCAAAACGTTAATACCGCTTCAGATGCAGTAAAATATTGTGTTAACTATACGTTATTGAAAGAATTATTGACATTTGAATATTGGGACAAAGTTTATTCCGAAAACAATCCTTCTATTGCATTTGATTTATTTGTAGAAATTTTTAAAAAGCACATTAATTCAAGTACTTTCCAGAAAAATCTCTCGGGTAAAAAGAAACACCTTAAACCTTGGATGAATAACTATCTCCTGAATAAGATAAGAAAAAAGAAGAAGTTGAGTTTAAAATGTAAAAAACATCTAAACAATGATAAACTTAAAAAATACTATGAAACCTGTTGCAAAACGATTAATAAAGAAATTGATGACACTCGTAATAACTATTATGTTGATATGTTTTCTAGAGCTGAGGGTAATATTCGTGAAGAATGGAGAGTGGTTGATAGCATTCTTGGTAAAAATAGAAATTCTGTTAAAGTTGACTCTATTGAAATTGAGGGAGCTTCAGAGTACGATTCATTGAAAATTTCTAATAAATTTAATGAGTATTTTACTGAAATTTCAGAAAAATTGAAACCTGCTATTGAACCTTGTTTAAATTGCAATTGTTCAATCTCCTCAAAAATTGTTTTGGATAACATACAATCTAATAGTTTTGTTTTCGATATGATAACATCAAGCGAAGTTTTCAAAGTTATTATGTCTTTAAAAAATAAAAATTCATGCACTAGTGATGGGGTATCAAGTATTTTGTTAAAAAATGTTGCTTGGTATGTTGTAGACGTACTGGCCTTCGTTTTTAACAAAAGTGTTGAATTTGGTTGTTTTCCTGACCATCTTAAATGTGCTGAAGTTATACCACTTTTTAAAAAAAGGAAACAAGAAAATTATTTCAAATTACAGACCTATATCACTTCTTTCAACCTTTTCAAAAATGTTTGAGAAGTTACTTAAAGTTCGAATTGTTTCCTTCTTGGAAAAGTTTAATTTCTTCTGTAATAATCAGTTTGGTTTTAGAGCAGGTTTGTCAACAGAAGATGCAATCTTAAGGGTGTGTAGTCAACTTTATAGAAGTTTAAATAGCAACAAATCAACTATGGGTCTGTTTATTGATATGACTAAGGCCTTCGATCTAGTGAACCATGATCTTTTGCTAACTAAACTTTATAATGCAGGTTTTCGCGGTAGTTTTTTCAATCTGTTGAATTCTTATTTAAAAAATAGAAAACAAAAAGTTAACATTAACGGAATCTTAAGTGAATCCAGATTGTTAAAGGACGGTGTTCCACAGGGATCTGTACTTGGGCCTTTGTTTTTCTTGATTTATATAAATTCCATATTTAAACTCAAATTAAATGGTACTTCAACTGCTTTTGCTGATGACATAGTTTTTACATATTCATCGGGGCCTATCTTTGAAAATATTGTAAATATTGATGAAGATCTTGATAAATTAAGGTTGTGGTTTACTTATCATAAATTGATTATCAGCGAAAAAACTAAATTAATGTATTTTAATGTTTATGGAAATAGTCTTTATGACTTTAATATACGGTTTCACGCTCTCGATTGTAAGAAATTTCCTTTACCTATTCATAAGTGTGGTAGAAGTAGTTTTATAACCAATTTACATTGCACAGATAATTGTTTTCAAATTGAAACAGTTCAACACTTTAAGTACTTAGGAGTAATAATTGATTGTAATCTAAATTGGAAGGATCATATTCAAATGATCAAAACATTTATGTTATTGGTTACACGAAAAATGTATTTAATAAAGTCTTTTTGCTCCCGAAAAGTTTTAAAAATGATATATTATGGGCTTGCAAACTCAAAGCTGCAACACGGCATAACAAGCTGGGGTGGTTCGTATGCTAATACTTTTCGACCCTTACTGATTGCACAGAAGCATTTAATTCGAATAATTTTAAATAAAAATCGGTTGACTGAAAGTTGGCCTTTATTTAAGGAATTGCTAATTCTACCAATGAGGCATTTATATGTTTTTAAAGTTTTGAGAGAGTTTTTCAAACAAAGTGGAAATATTCCTAGTAGGAATTATCAAATGTACAACCTACGTGTAAACAATATGAGCTTTGTTAATGTACCTTTCGCTTATAGAACACATTTCTCTCATTTTTATACATATACAGCTCCAAATATTTTCAATAAATTGCCCTTATCTATAAGAGAAACCTTTCGTTTTTCACATTTTAATAAAAATGTTAAAGACTGGTTATTCACTTTAAATTTTAATTGTATCGAATCACTAATTTAGTTTTTTTCAGCAGCACCAATAAAAATAATGTAAAATAAAATAGCTACATATATGATGTATGTATATTATTAATGAATTGTTAAGTATCTAATAATATTTTCTCTATATAGTTGCCGGTAAGCTTTTTTCATTCTTGCATTTTAATTTTCATTTTCTTGTATTTTTGTTTTACACTGATTGTCACCCCACATCAAATTACAATGGATTTTCAATTGATGTGTCATTCACCACTAACTTCCTAGTTAAAGAATGAACACTATTATTCTTATATTTTAATTGTTATATAGTTTTAAGTAAATGAATGAATAAAAATACAATACAATACAATACAATACAACTGCCCCCTTACTAACTGATTTGAACAACGATGTAAAAAGAACATTTTAGTCTGAACATTTTATATTGCATAGCTCCGATACCTAGACGGTTCGAGCTATGATTCAATGATAATTGTCACTTTTAGTTTAAAAGTAAACCAAATCCCCGTATGTAACTACCTACAAATTTTTGCTGAACTATCTAATAATTTTTAAATTAAAATTCATCCGATGATGAACGTAAAATTAATTTAATAATCAACGTATATTATTTTTTTAATTAACAAAGTAAATTCATTTATTCGTTATCATATAAGCGTTAACTAATAATTCATTATTTCATTAATTGCAGTAGTCTTGCCGTTTCGCCACAAATTGACGCCTTCATATAAACTTCAGAGCTGTAAAATACAACAGAGTTCAACCTTCAATGTGATTTATTTGAATGGAATTAAGATCAGGAGAGTGATATGATACACAATGTTTTTTGGTCTGTTTCCCGGCGCAAAAAGAAACAACGAAGACGGTTTGGCAACACGAGACCATGCAACGTACAGCTGACCGTGCGAAAAACACACAGACTTACAACGATTGGCCTTGCGATTTATTAATTGTCATCACAAAACCCAAGCGAAGGTGGAACTGAATCCACTTGAATTGAAATGGTAGATCAGTTGGAATATACGGAATTTGTGGGTTAAAGACTTCCTATTATATGGAATCACCGCAACATGATTATGATCGATTCCACCTTCAGCTGTAAGATATACTTCGCAGTTCCTGGCACATCGAGCGAGTTCAAAAATTCCGTCGGATTGTTGGTCGCTTCATCTTCGTCGTTCACATTGTCAACGGATTTGTACGGATGCAGTTTTCCAGCGGTTATACTTTCCATAATGAAATTCAAGCCATGGACGACGTCCTTATCCTTCGCTGCTAGTATTGCCCGTTCACAAATCCAATCGAGGTTCTTATAATTTTTTGCAATGCCGGGGAACACTTTACTTTGGTGATGAGTTTATCCTTCGACGTTGTTAACCCGCAAGCATTTGCCGGGAATGATATTAATCCAGTCGAGACTTCAACACGAATTTAGTAATTGTAAAGCTCCAGCAGTTGTCTAGAGAATTCAGCAGCCTATGGGTCGTTGCAATGTAACTCTCATATTCGTGGCAAATTCCAAATTCTTGACATGTCGGCCGCCACAAAGACGACAAATTTAGGCATGCATTAAGTTCATCGAGATCACTTGAGATTTGTTTTTTTTTTAATCTTACACGCGCTCAAGGGATTATGAATACCCTTTGCATGTTTTTTTTAACACAGCGCGGTCATCCTGTGAAAGAAGAGAAAGAAGGATATAAAAGACGTGTGGCGCGATGTTCTGAGACTAGAGCTGGTTGGTGTCTCAGATTTATCTCCAGGGATGGCGGCTGAACTAATGCTGAGAGAATTACCGTGTCTTATTTATTTATGTCCCTTATAATTCACATTATTTTATTTACTTCGTTGTCATATTTATGCGTATACTAGTTTACTCAATCACATGTTGGTAGTTATATGCCTAAACAGCATGTAATGGTAAACCAGCAACATTTTATGACAATTTTTAGAATTGTTTTTTTTTTTTTTTTTTATGGAATATAAGAAGACATAGACAAAGACAGTAATCGAACCTGCAACAACGAGGTTGACAAGCAAGCACACAACTATCGCGCAACAACCACCCAGATGACGCGAAGCGTTTGACGAAAATCTCAAATAAGCTATATCATATTTCCACAAAATCATCTCGAATCACCGTAAATCCTTCATTGTTTGGTCAACTGCCTCCAAAGAATTGTGCATTCCAAATGATGATTTTGCATTCTCGCAGGAAGTCTTTTATGGTGACATTTAAATTTAATTTATACATTTTCAAAAATATAAAAAAAAGTTAACTTTAAATTATTTTTTTTTTGTAAATATGTACTTCTATCTATTCAATACAAATTCCTCTATTGAACTTTGCATAACTATTATTAATAACATTTCCGCTTTTAGAAACATTGTTACGTTAATACAGTCCCTTAAATGAATTATATTGAAAATGACTATAAATACCCAACGTATATGGCACCACTTCATAAAACGTAGAGCTATAATGTTTCTGTAACTTTGTATCATTTTGATTTATAAATTATTATACCATATACTAAATGTAAATGTGTAAACTCCTTTTTACTTTTTCTCATTCGCAAATAAATTTTATTATTATGAAAAAGGCTATAGGTTTGTTTATTGATAGCTGAAATCACCAGTCGAGAAACTTGAACTTGAGGAAATTCTGTTTTTTTTTTGTTTGAGGCCTTGTGTCACCCCGAACTTGAGGACCATTTTTATGTTCTGCCTTAAAAGTTAAAACATAATTGATTAGCGTTTGGATATTTTAAATTAAATTTAAATCTTGATGTGACCAATAAATGTACAAATCGAACTAACATATTCCTATATTGAAATGAAAACATTCGTTGGGAAAGTGAATTTTTCGCTTGAGTTGACATGGCTACAGGTTTCACTCCTACACATCCTAAGAGCAAATGAAACACAATTTGCATTTTAAATAACGCTGTCAAAATTAATATACTTTTGGAGCGGTGAAAATACCATTTGAGATCTAGAAAATCTACAAGCCATAAACTTTCGGTGAAAAAAATTTGAACCATTTTGCGCACTGTCCCATAATACTCAGACTTACCCTAAATATTAATGGCCTTTTCGATTGGTCGCCCAGAAGGCTTCCGAAGTCTTCCGAATGCTTCTGAAGCTGTTCGATTGGTTGTGATAATTCCAAAGAAATGAATGTATGAATGTTTCGCAAATCGCAATGAATGTCATGTCCGCAACCTAATTGGATAATTCCACTATTACACTTATTATCTAAAAAACTTGTACTGATTACAGATGTGATGCGTGATATACGATTATCCGGAATTAGTGTAATAATGAAAACAAAATTGAGCATTGACCATCAAGTGAGTAACATTTTTGGTCATAAATCCGGTTCTAGAAATCGGACAGCAAACAGATTTCTTATACGAGTATGTATTCTCCAAACATGTCCTAAGATCTTCTTAAAATTTCATTCCAATCGATCGAGCCGAAAAAAGAAGTTAGCGCACAAACATAGTTTGGATTGTTCTTTATAAACGGTGATTTTTTAAGAGCTTGGTTTTTGAAAATTCAAAAAAAAAAAGAAACTTGTAAAAAGTGAATAAAATTTTTATTTGAATCGATAAATCAATTTCTGCCATTTACTTTTTAAAAATAATTTCACTTAAATGTTGCCCGCGGCTACGCTTCAGGTGGTCCATTCTGAAGGTCCAATTTTGGCAAACTTTTTCACACATTTCGGCCGGAATCTCACCAATGACGCGTTCAATGTTGGCTTCCAAGGCAGCAATCGTGTTTGGCTTGTCCCCATAGATAATAGACTTAACATAGCCCGACAAAAAATAGTCTAACGGGGTCAAATCACATGATCTTGGTGGCCAATTGACTGCGACAAAACGTGAGATCAACTGCTCACCAAATTCGCCTCTCAATTGATGCATGGTTTCGCGTGCAGTGTGGCATGTGGCACCGTCCTGTTGGAACCACATGTCGACCGATTTCAATTCTTGCATTTTCGGCAAAAAAAAATCTGTTATCATCGAACGGTACCTTTCTCCATTGACCGTAACCCTGCGGCCTTCATCGTCCTTGAAGAAGTACGGCCCAATGATGCCGCCTGCCCATAAACCGCACCAAACAGTGCATTTTTCGGGATGCATTGGTAGCTGCTGAATTGCCTCTGGCTGCTCTTCACTCCAAATACGGCAATTCTGCTTATTCACGTATCAATTTAGCCAAAAATGAGCCTCGTCGCTGAAACGGACGTAGCTTGCGAAACACATTTTTCACAGAGCACGAATTTTGATAATAAATTTCAATAATTTGCAAACGTTGTTCAGGCGTAAGTCTATTCATGATGATGAAAAATGGCAAACAATACTGAATCGAAATGTCAAATGTTCGTGGAATTTGTCATGTGTGATCTGTCAAAAATATAAACGTCAAAAACCAAGTAGCAAAAAAATCACCCGTTACATATATATAAATATAGATAGATAGATAAAAAATCTTAATTTATATAATAAGTGAATCTTATTAATTTTACTGTTTTTCATTATGCCGCCCTGTTGTCGCCCATGCTCTACGCCACTGGTTAGCAGTCATATAAGCGTTATTGCCACCGGTATTTTGATTCACAAGAACAAAAATGGACCTAATCCATTATCTAACTCGTTAACTTCCTACATTACACGATGCTACATAGTTATTTCTTAATACATATATTGCGAAATTTCTCATTCTATTTGTTTTTTAGTTTTTATTAATATAATAATGGGAGCATATTTATCATGCTTTCAGTGGTACAGTTTCAATACTATATTGTAAATGATGACCATTCAATTAAATACCGAAATTATTAACACGTATGTCAGTTTGTAGTTATGGTCATTTCAAAAGCAATTCGGTTTTTTTAACTTTTCTGACATCCCGCACGTGCATATTGATCAACTGAATCTAATTTGTATAACCTTAGTACTCTACCTATAGCATGAGAGCTCATTAATTTCTAACGACAAAAATAGACTATAACGATGTCGATGGTTTCTTTTTTTCTTCTGAAAAAAAAGTTGGTCCCTCTGCGGATATTCAAATAAAAATTTCGGTCCACTCCGCATAAGGAGTAGGTTAGGTATAAGCAAACAAAATGTGATAACATTTTGGAAACACACACCTCTCACTCACCATATAACCGGAAACAATCAATATGTTATGTGTATTTGTCCTTGGACGGTGCACACCACATGAGAAACAGTAGGACAATAATCATATAAAACAAGCAAATTATCTTTCGAGGCAATTTTTTTGTCATTTATTTTGTTATGAATTTGATTAGTTTAAATTATTTTTTTTATTATACCTAATTACATGATTACTGTTTAACATTTTTGCGTTCGGTGCCAAAAATCGAAATTGGAATCAAACTGTGAATGATTTTGTTTGCGATTCTGAAAACTTATTGCACCCTATCGGGAATCTCCCAGGTAATTTCTTTTCCCACGATATATTTTATTCCCAGGAAATTTTTCTTGCGATCGTAAATCTCCCGCGGAATAAATTTCCCTCGAACAAGAAATCGTATGAAATGAGAGCAAAATTCCCTGGGAAATCTTATTCCTGATACCAATAAATTCCAAGGGAAACTTTTGAGCATCATTCACGCTCCCAAGTTTCAAATTGGAGAAAAATTTCCAGGGAAATATCAGGAAGATTTGGTATAATAAGTTTTCAGAATCGCAAGCAAAATCATTCACAGTTTGATTCCAATTTCGATTTTTGACTGAAATGCAAACGATAAAATTATTTGTTCACAATCTGCTCCATTTTGTTTTAAATAATAGTCAGTTGGAACGAAAAATATTAATTTTTGTCAGAAAATTGCTAGATTTTAACAAAAAAAAAATAAATTGTGAGTGCCATGACTCGCGGTTGTCAAGATTTGTACTTTTAAAAACACGATGTAGTAAGTACGCAATAGTCCCAATGTAAGGAGGGTCTAAATTGCAATGTTCCGTAAGGCAACATGTTACACGGAACGTTTAACAGTAACAGGCTATACGGATAATATGTATTAGACCTATGTTCACCCCACCGTCGTCGTCGGCTTAGATATTTATACACCAAACAATTCTTAGGATTATTTACCATCTATCAATCGAGTAGCATTTATATTTAAAAACAGTAATTTATTCATTAGATCTTTTTTCCTGATTTGTATTACTGACCGCTGTAACTGACTCCTTAGACCTTAGCAGCTCATTTGCAAAACCCACGAAATGACTGCAAAGGTACGAAACGAAGTTTTTGTATGTGATTCAATTTGTGTCCACTTTCTAAATAACATACACCACAGTGCCGAAACCATAGTTTCGGCGCACCGGCGGCGCGGCGCGACAATTGAATAGCATGCACAAGTTAGCAATTGAATTTTTATGAGTGACAAAGTTAAATTCGGAATTCACGTGCAGACTGCAGACAATCATTTTTATTTTAACAAGGGCTGGGAAATGGTCCACCAAAATTGGGGCGGCACCTTTTTATTATTATTACAATGAGTTACACCTTTTTCATATTATTATTTGGTACTATTACTACATGTTTTCGTTAATAGATGAACGAGTATATGTATCTTTGTAGAAACCTTTTATTCTTTTTTTACACATAGCTTATGTAAGTAATTTATTGTACCTAGGTATCTACACAAAAAAAACATGATTTTATGATTTTAATGCCCTAGGACGCGACGAGTGGTTTTGGTAGATGTTGTATTCCTCCAAAAAAATTGGTTACTTTATATAAAAATCTTGAGTGCTGTTCTTAAAATAAATAACATTTTTTTTATACCCGATTGTTATTTTTGGGGTATTATATAGGGCAAGTTATTTGATCAAACTTAACATTACGATGATCGAGAACACTAAAATTGTGGGTTTCGCAATTCCGTCTATCTGTACAACGATCTACAGCCCAATCGGCTAAATCGATTTTCTTCAAACTTCGTATTTACGCGTTTTAGGTGATTATCTCAAATTGATTTTTGAATCGTTTTTTAGGCCCAAAACTAACGGTACCTGCCATACAGCTTTGTATACCATCGGAATTATTTTGTAATTTGTAACTGGTTGAACTGTTGTTGCTGATTATTCCAAATAATATGTAAATGTGTATATGTACATATATATTTTTTTTCATATTATGGGTTGTATGCGAGTGATTCATTGGAGGAGGGCAAACAAATTTTAAGAAGAATAAAAAAAATAGTTTTAAGTTGTTAATTGTTTTATACACTTTTTATATATATATTATAGATATGCATATCAATCTTTTTGAATTTTGGCTTAATGGCCTCTTTGATGATTTGTAAATGTCCTAGGTTGAACTTATGTTCTAAATAAATAAAATAATTATCTTGAAAACGGTTTTAATAAAAAAAAATATGTGCACTACTATACGTAATACATACTACATTTGGATACATTTTTTTTACATATTTTGTTATTTTGAACTTTCTCATTAACGGCTCGACGGATTTCGATAAACATTTTTATATAGGAGGTCCTTCAAATTAAAAATAATACTGCATACCAAACTTTTCGAAATCTTTTTTTTTTTTTTGAAAATTCAATATTTCGAAAGCGGATGACGTTTTTCTCGAAATTATATTTGTAAGCTTATATAATTAAATATATAAAATTGCCATACCAAAATATTTTTAAAAAAGAATTGAAGAAATTTTGTATAGGTATGTATAAAAAAATTAGTAAAAAACGAGTTTAAAAATACATTTAGCCCTTTATATTTAGCATCATTCGTTAAAGGGCAAGCATTAGAGTTCAATTGTTTAAGAGGATTAAATAAAATTAAGATAAAATAATAATAATTATAATCATAACAAGAAGGTCTCCCATAAGGCCTTACTGGCGAGCGTAGTAAAAATATCATATAGAGTAGGCATAACTTTTAAGATTTTCACTTTGGTTGGGCATATATAATTTATGATTGAATTTTTCGGATAGTAGCCGCGTTATTAAAATTAAAAGTGTACTTTTGTACTCACCCAGAACGTTTCGGATCAAGTAACGCGGCTAGCCCGAAAAATTCAATCAGTATTTAATGTCATATAGATTAGTATCTCTATGGAAAATACTAAAAATAAAATATTATTGATTTATTAATTAATAAAAGCTCACGTTTAAATTTTATTTATATATTTATTTCAATAATAAAATTATAAAATAAATGTTTGCATGCATTTTGTTGACTTACTTGGTTTCCGTCTTTGGCAGCTGGCATTTGTTTTTCTTCTTTGACGTTGACAGGAAGGGGATATTCCGAAAAAAATTCTTTTCATTCCGTGTTTAACATGAAATAAAAAGAATGCATTTCAAACGTTACCCGGAATGAATAAAGAAACAACAAAATAGTTTATCCGGAAAACTGGTATTCCGAATATTCTGGGCATCATATAATGAGTAAAGAAACACATTCATAGAGATTAAAAAAAGTTCCAATTTGAATGAGGATTTGATCATATATGTACATATATTTTTCAGTCCAACAAAAATACACTTCTTCATTCATATAAGAGCCCAATAATTGAAAATGTATGCTATTCTTTCCCTATAAGTTCGATCGCCACTTTAAACTAAATTGCCCATTTTGTCTCACCTGTTTTTTTTTTTGCATATAATATTGTGTTTTCTTATATGTTGTAAATATATTGAACTATAATCCCCCTCCTTGTTCCGTTATCTTTTATTATGTTTATCAAAATTACTAGTTTATTGTTTATAAGATCTGCGAAAAAAAAAATTAAATCCACCAACCCAATTATTCAATCATATACAAAAGCCATTAATTCAAATAATCAATCTATAAATGCCATAACCAAAAGCCAGCCACTGGCTATTACAAACCTCTCCGCCCCAAGCATTAGCTTGACAAAGCGACTTGTTTCAATTTTCTAATTGAGTTTATTTATTCATTCAACAAAAACAAATGTTCCACTTCTTAAAATGTATCAGGGTTAAAACTTTTTAATTTACGAGCAAGAACTATACCTACCTAACCAACACGTCGGAAAAAAAACCTTCGGAACAATTAACATCCCTTACAGACAACCACTTGCTTTAATAAGGCAATGTTTCACTTACATATTAAAAATAAAGGTAACTAAATATTAGTTAAAAAAGGGGTTGAACTAATACGGGTCTTTTGATTGTCTTTCTATTATTTTGTATTTTTTGCCTATATAAAATGAAACAAAATTATGGGATTTTGTTTTACAAGTTGTGTATGTACTGTCGAATTCCAAACAACCAAACATTCGATTTTTACTTGCGATTATGGGTACCTACTATAAGCCAAGGAATGCATTCGTCGACTAAAAAGTTTTGAGATAAAAATCAAACATGACATTACGATGATAGCGAAGACGAAAAAAGAAGGTCTACAAATTCTGTCCGCCTGTATGCCTGTCTGTCTGGCTGTCTGTCTATATGTAGGTATACACCTACAGCTAAAACGGATGGGCCGAATTTCTTCAAACTTGGTATATGTTGGGGGTGGCCGTGGCGCGAGAGTTGTGGGCTCGCCTGTCAACCTCGTGGTCGCAATTCTAAAAATTGTCATAAAATGTGTTGCTGGTTTGCTCATTACATGTTATTCAGGCATAGCACTAACAACATGTGATTTAGTGGACTAGTATACCCATAAATATGACAAAGAAATTAATAATAAAATAATGCGAATTATAAGAGATATTAACAAATCAGATACGGTAGTTTTCTCCGCATTAGCTCAGCTGCCATCCCTGGAGATAAATCTGAGACAACAACCACCTCGCGCAACACATCTTTCCTATCCCTCTTTCTCTTCTTTCTCATGACGTCCGCGCTGTGATAAAATCATATAAAGGGTAATTATAATCCCTTGAGCGCGTATAAGATTAAAAAAAAAAATATTGAGATTTTTATAGGTATATTGTAGAGAGGTGAAATTGAAATTTTGTTTAGCTCAAGAAATAACGGTACGTGCCATATAACGGTTACACTTCTATTTGAAAATGGGCTTTAGGTCAATAAAACAAATTAAATCTTTGTCACGACGCGACGTTTCGTTCATGTGTATGAACATCTTCAGTGATTCAATTAATCTGTATCTTAACATTGATAATAGGTTACATATTTTAACATAATACATCAAACAACAATAAAAATTACTTACACTTGTTACCTTTACATATACAGTTAAATTCGCTTATAGTGACTTCGGTTATAACGACATTTCTGTTATAAAGAC
Organism: Philhelius pedissequus; assembly: GCA_910595825.1. Lineage (NCBI taxonomy): Eukaryota > Metazoa > Arthropoda > Insecta > Diptera > Syrphidae > Philhelius > Philhelius pedissequus. The sequence goes on along the minus strand of OU343164.1, from coordinate 13,711,959 downwards.
GAAATTTAAAAGTAAAGTTTGGTTTCGCACTAAATAGTGAAGAATATCTTTGGGTTTTATAACGACTTCGCCTATAATGACCATTTCGGTTATAACGACTATAATGACGGGCTCTGTTTGTCATGAAATTCGGATATAATGACCGAAAACAAAAGTAAAGAGAATTTTCCCATTTTTTTCCTTTATGTTGATTGATACAAATTTGAGTCAGTTGTGCTTGTGCTAGTTATTTTTCTTGAAATGTGCAAGTTGTTTCTGGTACATACTTCAAAGTTTGTGTAAAGTTATGAAACTATTAATTCAGTCAATTTCGGCAACAAATAAATGTGTTTTATTCTTTCGTATATAGCGACGTTCGCTTATAACGACGGAAAATTTGTCTCCCATGAGTGGTCGTTATAACCGAATTCTACTGTATAGTAAATACAATTTTTTTTTATAAAACAACAATAAATAAAATGAGCTGCAAAGCCGGACTCCACTGTACAAAGTTAAACTGTCAAGTAACAAGAATAAAGAAGAAAGAAGGAAAATTAAATTTACTCTATTGTAAAGATCATACATGAACATGAATCAAAGAAAACAAGATTAGGACACGTCTTTGTTTTCCTTATTTTATTGACGTCATATGTGAAACAAAATCCATTAATCCACAAACAACAAACAACAACAATTTGCAGATTTTGTTTCACATATGACGTCAATAAAATAAGAAAAACAAAGAATTGTTGTAATCTTGTTTTCTTTGATTCATGGTACATGAGTATTAAAAACTTTTTAATCCGTTCCCCTCTAACAGGTGTTTGTATTGCGGCTGCGGGCTGATTTCTTCGATATCAGTGCGTCGGTTCATGGTATGGTCAGCATTGATAATGTGTAGAGTTTCTATTGTCATTCTTTTGTGCCTATCTTTGACTTGGACGCTTTCAAAATTTGGGAAGTAATTTTTTAATGTACAATGGTGCTGTTTTCTGCGTTGCGTTACTTTTTGTGTCAGATTTATGCCCTGCCAATCTATTTTGTAGTTTTTGTTTTTTCGTTCCGATGTAAATTTGGTTACATTCTTCGTCAGCGTTGCCATTGCAATTGATTTTGTAAATAAGATGAGAATGTTCCATTGCATCGATTTTTGTTTTTAGGTCGGCGTATAATTGTCGAGTATTATAATTTTTTTTCTTTATTCTCAACATAAACAAAATTTATTAATAACAAAGTAAAAGGAAAAAAAATTACAGTATTGAAATCTTAAGAATGTATGAAAGAGAATAGTATAGCATTATAATAGCATTTTTTAAATTAGTTCAAAACAGAGTTAAATGCCACTTAATGATTTGTAATAAACGTATACGTTTTTAGTGTGGGGTGAATATGAACCAAAAAAATTAAATTTACATTTCAAATATGTTATTAAAACAATTCAAGATTCAAAATAAAAAAAACATTTAACAATTAAACTATACTATATAGCGCACCCGATTTTCAATGTCATTGTGATCAAAACTTAAAAGCCATAACTTAACTTGCTTCAGAAAGATGAAGAAAAACCTAACGATTCGAATATTTTGCGGGAGAGCATTAAATAGTTTATGGGATAAAATTAAAAAAAAAGTTTCTAAAACTAGAAGTTCGAAAACGTGGAACTGTAACAGTGGATCCAGTATTACTTCGAAGATTATATAGATCAGATATGGGGCTTTGTAAGTAGCCACCTTTTATGGAAAAAATTTCAAAACTCTGAAATAATATATATATATATAATATATATATTTATAAGTGTCTACTAGGGAGAATTTTCAGCCTTTTGAACAGAACCATAGTGTGTGCTAGATGTGACAATTTGCAGATTTTTCTAATCACATATTTTTGTAATACAGTTAATTGTTGTATTTTATTTAAATGAGCTCCACCCCAGCAGCTAATCCCTTACTGCAATTTTGAATGAAAAATTCCAAAATAGATATTTTTTAAAACTTTTGAAGAGAAGTATTTCGAAAGCCGGTAAAAGCAACGCAGACTCGATAAAAAATACTGTTTCAAGCTCATAATATGGTCGTTCCAAGACAGATTACGGTTAGTTATCACACCCAAATATTTATAGTTAGTTACTATATCAATTTTGAAACAGTTTTCATTACAGTACATATAAGTAACAATTGCAGTACAGCATGCTTACTTTTGGACAATTAGCCGCATGAAATATAATGTTGAAATCAGGGGAGTCCGTTGTGTAAAGAGAAAAACACATAAGTTTTGCTTTTTTGCTAATTAACAACTTGTATTTTGCAAACCAAAGCCGGAGTAAATGAACATCACTATTAATTTCAGCAATTAATTCAAAAATGTTAGTTGAAACATAAGCAAAAGCAAGATCATCCGCAAAAGCCTTCACCTTGCCAACAAAAGGAAGTTAAAACACTGAGTTGACATAAATGAAAAATAAAATCGGTCCAAGCACAGATCCTTGGGGAACACCGAGACTTACAATCTTAGAATCACTTAAATTGTTTCCAATTTTAACTTTTTGAATTCTGTTCTTAAGGAAAGATGAAAACCAGTCTAGAATGAATCCACGGAAACCTACACCATACAGTTTGTTCAATAAAATTTCATGGTCAATCGTATCGATAGCTTTGGTTATGTCCACGAACTCATCAAGACCTTTGTAAATATTTTCACAAACATCGAGTAGAGAATCTTATGTGGAACAGTTTTCCCTCAAACCAAATTGCTTTGAACCAAAAAAATTCAGTTCAGTTAGATATTTCAAAATCCTGCGTTTCACAGCTTTCTCAAAATTTTTTGACATAGTAGACAACAAAGAGATGGGACGATAATTGGTTTTATCTTTACGATATCTTTTTTTGAAGATAGGAATCACATGCGCACTTTTAAGTGACTCAGGAAAAGTACCCGTCAAATCACTTAAGTTAAAAAGTTATGCTAGAACATCTACCACATAAAGCCCAATTTTTTTCAAAACGTTGATCGAAATGCTATCGTCTCCTGATGTATTTGAATTTTTGAGGGAATTTATTAGTCTTAAAACTTCGAATCCTGTAATATTTTCATAAAAAAAAGCTATTTCTATTATATGTAAGCTCAGGAAGTATTTCTGATTTTGAGCATAAGTCACATGACATTGAAAAATCATGAAGAGAAGAGATATGTGCAATAAATGCAAAATAATTGTTAAAAATGTTTGCAACTGCTGCTGGATCTGTAAACTTTTCATTTTCATTTATCAATGCAATTGAATCCTTATGGCATTCAGATCTTCGATCAATAATAGTATTGACAACTTCCGATTCTTTTCTAAGGTTACCCTGAGAAATTTCAATTTTGTTAAGATAGAAGTTATCCTTGCAGGTATTGATGTCTTTTTTCAATTTTTTGCATATTTGAGGGTAACGAGTTTTTAAGGCATGATTTTGTGGATGCTTGCAGCATTTCTTATGTAATCTGTGTTTGAATTTTATTCGAATAAGAAGAGATCTATTCATCCAAGGTTTTAACTTTACTTCCGATCTTCTGAGATTTGAAGTTATACTGGAATCATTTATGTGCTGCTTAAGAATTATAACAAAAACTTCAAATGCTCGCGACGCGTTCTCTTCAAAGTAAACATCGATCCAATCCTCTCTTAGCGGCTTAGTTCTTAAAATAATATAGTCAATAAACTCGAAGAAAAATCTCTATTAGTCGTGTTTTCAATGCTAATGCTGGTGAATAATAAACCAGTCATGCAATAATCAGTAATCTGAAGGCCAAAATTTAGAGCAGTGCATTGAATACTTGTCAACGTTAAAAACCGACCAAAAACATGATCAAGACAGGTTCCAGACTCTGGACAAGTAGGTTCATTAATAAATGAAGTCAAACCGTGGGCGGCCATAAGAGATTCATACAATTCTTTTGTATTACAAGATGTTAATAAATCTAAATTTAAATCGACAAGAATAACGGCATTTGCTCCCTTTTCTGAAGTTAAAAAGACCGAAAATTCTTCTTAAAAAATATTCAAAGCGAATACTGTATACACACACAAAAAACAAAAGATACATTCCATATAAAGCAAGAGATTGTAATAGCATCAGCACTCGATAAATTTAAGTCTATAACTTTACACTCATAATAATGACTTTAATATATAACCTACATACACCCCCGGGCGAATACGAATCGTTAGGATTAGCGTAAGACACATAGTTTGGGATATTGAAATCTCCCTTTTCGTAGGAATAACTCCAAATTTCTGTCACAAAAATCAAGTCAGGTAGAATTATAAAACTTTGAAGGTTACATAAAAGGGAATCGAAATTTTTACGCAAACTTCTTACATTTTGATGAACAGATTTTGTATCATTAGCTGCGTTTTATTATCTACGGGTCTGGGTTATGTTTTAACACGTATTACAAAAACAACACGAGATATCCAGGTTTCTATCGGGGTTTCTATCTGGGTTTGCAAATATTAGTATTAAATTCGGCAAACAGAGTGGTCATCTAACTACATAACCCAGATCGTTTTATTTTCACGGGGTGAACCATATGGGTTATTGGCGATAATAAAACACCGCTATTACCATTAGAATAAAAAATAATATCAAGCCAATTATGTATGGTTTCGATGGTGGGGTCAAATATTATAAGATCGTTATTATTGCTATTAGTTTTTTAATCAAGTTTCTTTAGATCATCAGATGATCTTATAACGGGTGATTCTTTTGCTACTTGGTTTTTGACGTTTATATTTTTGGCAGATCACACATGACAAATTCCACGAACATTTGACATTTCGATTCAGTATTGTTTGCCATTTCATCATGAATAGATTTACGCCTGAACAACGTTTGCAAATTATTGAAATTTATTATCAAAATTCGTGCTCTGTGAAAAATGTGTTTCGCAAGCTACGTCCGTTTTATGGTCGTCATAATCGACCCACCGAGCAGGCTCATTTTTGGCTAAATGGGTACGTGAATAAGCAGAATTGCCGTATTTGGAGTGAAGAGCAGCCAGAGGCAATTCAGCAGCTACCAATGCACCCCGAAAAATGCACTGTTTGGTGCGGTTTATGGGCAGGCGGCATCATTGGGCCGTACTTCTTCAAGGACGATGAAGGCCGCAGGGTTACGGTCAATGGAGAAAGGTACCGTTCGATGATAACAGATTTTTTTTGCCGAAAATGCAAGAATTGAACTCGGTCGACATGTGGTTCCAACAGGACGGTGCCACATGCCACACTGCACGCGAAACCATGCATCAATTGAGAGGCGAATTTGGTGAGCAGTTGATCTCACGTTTTGTCGCAGTCAATTGGCCACCAAGATCATGTGATTTGACCCCGTTAGACTATTTTTTGTGGGGCTATGTTAAGTCTATTGTCTATGGGGACAAGCCAAACACGATTGCTGCCTTGGAAGCCAACATTGAACGCGTCATTGGTGAGATTCCGGCCGAAATGTGTGAAAAAGTTTGCCAAAATTGGACCTTCAGAATGGACCAACTGAAGCGTAGCCGCGGGCAACATTTAAGTGAAATTATTTTTAAAAAGTAAATGGCAGAAATTGATTTATCGATCCAAATAAAAATTTCATTCACTTTTTACAAGTTTCTGTGTTTTTTTGAATTTTCAAAAACCAAGCTCTTAAAAAATCACCGTTTAATAACAACTCTACCATTATCAGCCGTTTTCATTAAGATATTAGATTTACTAAACCATAAGTATTTATAATTTTTTTCATTCTTTACTTTTTTTGCCTCCATAAACAAAGCCCTAGTGTATTATAATCATTGATGAAAATTCCTTGGCTGCTATCCTCACCAAAAAGCGATGTGTTAAGCGACTTCTTAGCAGAACAGTTGCTTCTCATTATACGTAGTTTGATATCAGGTGACGAAAGATGAATTAATATGGTGTTCATATTTGTTTGTTTCTTTTGATCGCTTATTTTTGTCGCGGGTATCCGCTTGACAAAGCATTTTACAATCTCTTCCTCAGAAACAGATACATTTAAAGCTTCATAAAAAATTTTGTGTACACTGTCTTATGTGGGATATACACTGTTCAAATGCATGACATGCACGTCCAAGTGTATTAGTAAATACAGATTGAAGTTGCATTTACACACATCAAGCATGAGTCTTTGATCTTTAATTTTTACATCAACAATGTGGTGCGACGTTCTTCTATATAAAATAGACTTTTTTTAATTTTGTCCAAGTAATTTGTTTTTGTCCATTTCATCATACAATTTTTGTTTCCTATTTTAATATTTAAATCGATAAATTCTAACATGTATTTCTTTCCATTTTTTTTACTTCTCTGCTTCCTATTTTCTTATTACTTCAACGTACTATACGCAATTGAGCCAATTCATGCATGATCAATCATCAATCTTGCATATACACTATTTCAATGCAGTAAGCTTGATTGAAGGAAAATCAAAAACATTTGATTTTACTTCAATCATACACCCAATCTATACGTGTGAATTTTTCACTAATACACTTGCACGTGCGTCGTATGCATTTGAACAGTGTATATCTGGCTTAATGCATTTTGAGCATTAGCCTCAGGCACACCAAAAATTTCGATTACACTTTCCATTTCCTTCTACTCCCCCCATTTCAATTTCCAAGTTTCCAAGTTTGTAAGTCTCGATCTCAGTGCAGTATTTTACTCAATTGTTCTATTTTGTGCAGAAAATCAGTATTCATATTTTTTTATAATAAGAATTTCATCATAAAGCAACTGCAAGGTGATTGAACTGCTGCCGCCGGTGGCGTTATTCATTGCCTTAGCATATGTACTTCCACTCAGTTGTTTGTTAGATGACGACCCAGCTAATGGAACCTAACGGGTTTTGCTATCAGCTTTTTGTTGTTGTGAAGATGATCGTCTAAGAGCGAGACACTGTTGACATTTAAATTGTTGTTTTGTAGAGTCCATATTTAATGCCAGCCTTGAGCTATTTTACACAACTGCCGTGAAACAAATGCTTACAGTCTATGCAAGCTAGTTTGATTTCATCGCTATTTTATACCTCTCTTTTTCAAAAAGTTGAGCGTTTTTAAAACTTTCGGTTATACATGTTATGTATGGGAAGGATTTGTATATTGGTTTAAGTTTTTCTTCTTCTGGTGTGTGTTGTTTTTGTCCCAGTAGGAAATTTCAAAAAATTCATGCATGAATCACCAACTTTTTCATCAATGAGTGGAAGCTACACCCCATGAATTTGGTATGAAAACATCGATGAATTTAACGTGGGACTGTCATGGGCGTTCACCAAGTGATTTTCGGGGTGAATATTTAACAGTGAAATCACAAAGTCGGGGTAACTAGTTTATTCATAAGCAAATTATATGTGATGAAAAATGGCATGAACCGTAAGCTGTGAAATTACTAGTTGTAGCTTACTCAGCAGGTGAAGAATGGCATGAATTCTCATCCATTAATTCACTCTGTTAATGTAACTCGTTAATTCGCATATGAATTGTATATGATAAAAAATACCATGAATGAACCTACTTCATTTTTTCCTCAAAGAAGAAATATGTTTTTTTAAGGAAACGGAAACATTGTATATGTATGTTATACCACCAAACATCATATTATTAATTTAATTCGACGATTATTCAATAATATAAACATTCAATTAACAACAAAAATACGTTTAGCTAATAATAATTAAAATGTCTTGATAAAATCTTGATGCGAAAGTAAACCATATCAATAATTGATTCTTTTAAATTTGATCTGATGTCGGTCTTAGCAATTCATTTTGTTCATTCTGCTGCGTAGGTTTTGCACTTTCAGTCGACAGCATTACGTATAGAGTAGGTATAATGCGCTAAAAGAAATATTGGCATTTTAAAATTTTGTTTTGAATAAAGTCGAAGAAATACCCACCAGTCGCCAAATATCTTAAGGTTAATAATTGAAACCTTTCAGCTGGCTCAATACAATTTCTGAACAAAAAAAAAAAACATTTTGAAAAAAAAAAAAAACTTTTGTTGCTGTGTTAAATGATGGTAATGATCGCGAGCAAAACTGGAATTTCTGGGTTATATGATTTTTCACTTTCTCTAAAAAAAAAACCCACGAACTCATGTCATGACCATCGAAGACTGACTACTGAGCGCATTTCTTGTTACAGGTAGAAAAAAGGCAATGTTCGTCACTCTTCCCATGGCAGATAAAACCTCTTTTTTTAGGGCTTTTTTGTTTGTATTTTTTTTTTCGATTTCGGGAAGAAAACAAAACAACCACACCACCGCAGAGAACCAAACATCAGTTGCGAACTCATGAACCTGTACATTACTCTTCATCAGTGGAATCATGGTTTATGATTTTTTAACTGAAAATGTAGTAAATTGTAAGCATTCAATTCATTTGAATTTATTTAACTGATGAAAAAAGGCGCAACCGTTTTCTTATGAAATTATAACACACTACTCATCGATGGAAATAATCGATGATTCTATTGATGAATTCACCAATAAAATTCATTGATGTCGAAATTTCCTACTGGGGTTTTTCATGTTGAATCATTAGTGTATTTAGTATTTTGTGTGGGAATGCATTGTTCTGTAGTGTATTTCTTTCTGATTTTGATGAAGTGGGTTTTTGATACCAATTAATTTTTAACTTTTCTTCTTCTCTGATGACAATTATATCAAGGTAAAATAGTGGGTTGTTTGTTTCCTTTTCAACTGTAAACTGTAATTTGCTATGAAAACTGTTAAGGCAAGTTAGAGTTTCTTCTAAGTTTTCAATTTTGACGATAGTTTTCAGTTTTCTTAAACAGTTATCCAGGAGGTCTTCAAGAATAATGTCTGCTATTATCGGTGATGCAGGGTTTCCCGTAGGCATTCCATCTCTTTGTTGATAGGTTTTTTTAATTTTGAAAACAGAATTGGGAGTGGAGTGGATGGTAACAGGGAATGCGAACTTTGGACCTAATGATAGTAAGTATGCGATTTCGTCTGGTATGGGAACACTTGTCTTGTTTACAAACCAATTTTTATTCAGGTGCTTGCCGTGTTTCTCTTTTAGTTTCTCTTTTACTGACGTTAGTTTTTTGTTGTGTGTTTGTTTTAAAGTTTCTTTCTTATTATTGTAGTATATTTGTTCATGATAAAGAAAACTTTGGTGCTCGTCTTCTGACAGAGTAGATCGTATTTGGTTCTCAATATTTGTTATACTTTTTGATAGCGAAGTTAACTTTTTACATTTAGCGGAAATAAATATATTTAAAAGCAAAAATAGTTTTTGATTTTTTGAAAAGCCAATAATAAAGAATGATTCTTACCAGTGCCTTGTTTAACCAATTCTTCAAGATGTGCAGTTGCGCTCGTTTGGTGTCAATCCCAGGTTTCTGCACCTCATGAGAAAATTGGTGCTTGTTATTGTTTTTACCTTTTTCGTGTTGAGCTTTCTGTGTTGTTTGAGTGTGTTGCACAATTTGTTACCATATTTATCCCGCATGTAGTTGAAGAATGCCATTGTTTTGTTGATAAATTAATTGTTTGGTGGAAATAAACAATTGCGGCTCGTTTTGGACTTTAGTGCACTATCTATAGTGCAATAAAGTCCAACATTTGGTTTTGGACTTAATTGCATTGGACTTTATTTCATGGCACCATTAAATCTTTGTCACGACGTTTCGTTCATGTCTATGAACATCATCAGGTGTCAATGAACCAATGTTAAAATACAGATCCATTGATGATGTTCATACAAATAGACATTTGTTTAATTGACCTAAAGCCCATTTTCAAATAGAAGTATAATCTAAAAGGTCACCACCATCAACATACTATATAACGGTTACGTTAAAAACAATTTTTCTTGAAAACGCCTCTAACGATTTTCATTTAAAAAAATCAGTGCAGGTTTTATAAACGACCGATCATATGGTTGAATATTTCTTTTAAATGTCTAAAAACGGTACTTTCCATTGGACCGTTCTTACTTGCGATTATAGGTACTATAAGGCAAGTAATGCCTTCTAACAATCAAACATGACATTACGATCATAGAGAAGCCTAAAAAAGTGATCAACAAAAAATGTCTGTGTGTGTGTCTGTCAGTGTGTCAGTGTGTCAGTCTGTCAGTCTGTCAGTCTGTCAGTCTGTCAGTCTGTCAGTCTGTCAGTCTGTCAGTCTGTCAGTCTGTCAGTCTGTCAGTCTGTCAGTCTGTCAGTCTGTCAGTCTGTCAGTCTGTCAGTCTGTCAGTCTGTCAGTCTGTCAGTCTGTCAGTCTGTCAGTCTGTCAGTCTGTCAGTCTGTCAGTCTGTCAGTCTGTCAGTCTGTCAGTCTGTCAGTCTGTCAGTCTGTCAGTCTGTCAGTCTGTCAGTCTGTCAGTCTGTCAGTCTGTCAGTCTGTCAGTCTGTCAGTCTGTCAGTCTGTCAGTCTGTCAGTCTGTCAGTCTGTCAGTCTGTCAGTCTGTCAGTCTGTCAGTCTGTCAGTCTGTCAGTCTGTCAGTCTGTCAGTTTGTCAGTCTGTCAGCCTGTCAGTCTGTCAGTCTGTCAGTCTATCAGTCTGTCAGTCTGTCAGTCTGTCAGTCTGTCAGTCTGTCAGTCTGTCAGTCTGTCAGTCTGTCAGTCTGTCAGTCTGTCAGTCTGTCAGTCTGTCAGTCTGTCAGTCTGTCAGTCTGTCAGTCTGTCAGTCTGTCAGTCTGTCAGTCTGTCAGTCTGTCAGTCTGTCAGTCTGTCAGTCTGTCAGTCTGTCAGTCTGTCAGTCTGTCAGTCTGTCAGTCTGTCAGTCTGTCAGTCTGTCAGTCTGTCAGTTTGTCAGTCTGTCAGCCTGTCAGTCTGTCAGTCTGTCAGTCTGTCAGTCTGTCAGTCTGTCAGTCTGTCAGTCTGTCAGTCTGTCAGTCTGTCAGTCTGTCAGTCTGTCAGTCTGTCAGTCTGTCAGTCTGTCAGTCTGTCAGTCTGTCAGTCTGTCAGTATGTCAGTCTGTCAGTCTGTCAGTCTGTCAGTCTGTCAGTCTGTCAGTCTGTCAGTCTGTCAGTCTGTCAGTCTGTCAGTCTGTCAGTCTGTCAGTCTGTCAGTCTGTCAGTCTGTCAGTCTGTCAGTCTGTCAGTCTGTCAGTCTGTCAGGTCAGTCTGTCCGTCTTTATGTATAACGAGCTACAGCCTAAACGGCTTAAGCGATTGCCTTCAAATTTGGTATGTGTAATTATTTTGGCATTCCGCAGAAGGGAATTTGAAATTTTATTTTTAGGCCTAAAAATAACGGTACCTGCCATATGACCTTGAAGGAAAATTTATTTTTCTCTAAAACGGCTTAGACAAAAATTTTTGAAAATTTTTTTGTTGGTAATAGCTATCATTTGATATGAACCAAACTTAAAGGAAAAGTCTACTTACGGTACCTTTCATATAACGGTTTTCTTAATGTTTGGCTTTCTCGGTAACGATAAATTGGATTTCTGTCAAATTTTATATCTGAGAAGATCTAAGTAGCTAAATTATTTTTGCATATCAAAATTTTGAATAACTTTTGTTTTTAAATTAAAATAATTTATTAATTTTTTTATTGAAAACTCAATCATTTTAAAACTAATCAAAAAAATAATTTTAAATTTTATATTCACATGAACATTAATAGTCTCTAAAAAATTACATACCAAAATTTCAAAAGAATTTCGTTTTCAAAAAACGAAAAATAAAAAAACAGGATTTCATCAAAACCCGTCATACAATTTTCGAGATACTTTTCTATAAAATTTTCATTGATCCGTGGCTTCTAATGGCGGTCTTCGTTTTTCCGAAGAACTGATTAAAGTGATGGTTGTGGCAGCTTAAATAAGATTAAGAAACGATTTTTTCCCACCTATACACCATTCACTTTCATTATACTCGTACACATGTATGTACTTGTACATATTTACATTATTACCCTCCTAATTTACATAATTAAAATTCATTTAAATATACATTTGTAGGTAACTATTCCTTGAATCATGCATTCGACAATTCATTATACTAAGGATCAAGGTAATATTACCTGTATGGGCTTTAAATCTGCATAGGATAACTATAATTGACTAGCTACCTACCAAGAGCGTCAGTGAGTAACACTAAAGTTGTTATCTGCAAGAGCAAGTTTGTACGATCCACTCGTGCATTTTATATTTGTTTCTCTTGTCACCGTAAGATTTATCGTGACAAAAACTATTATTTTAGTATTCCGAATCCTTGTGCCTGCCGTTCTAATCCTCTTTTATCTACAGGTGTTTTCTTGGATTTACTGGGAGAGAGAAGGGCAACTAAAGAAATTTTTTAAAGAATTAAGTAAAAAACGACTTTAAAAATATATTTAGATTTTTAATAGAAATCTTTCGCATACGATATGATTCTAAGAAATATTTGTCAAAACAGATTTTGCATTTTAAGCAAGGGTTCATAACCTTTAAACGGACCCTATTTTTTGCAAGTTCCTTACAACCAGTGTTGCCAATTAAGCATTTTTCCGCTAAATTTAGCAGGAAAAGTTTTCTTTTTTTTCAAATCCTGTCGGCAGTTTTTTTTTAGCAGGACATTTGGTTTTAGCAGGAAATCTTGCTAATAATAGCTTCTAAAATCTAAAATTAAATTTAAATGCGTATCGGTCATTACTTCTTTTCTTATAAAAAATGTTTGCGGATTCATAAGCAACCATTAAAAGATTTTTTAAGGATGAAAACATGAATTCTGAACTTTTTTCCAAAATTGAATCGCAATGGAACAGCAAAAACCTAAATAAATGGACAAATATTGAAAATACTGTTGAATTTTTGGTGCGCGGTAAATAGGTTCATTGATGCATCCAATCAAAACCCTTACAAAGAGTTGACAAGCTTTGTCAATTCGTTTTTAGGTTTGCCTATCTCAAATGCTGCCGGTAAAAGAGTTTTAGTTTTATAAATGTTGTAAATGATCAACGAAGGAATCAAATGAAAATTGATATGCTAAATAGTATTGGCACTCTCTCTCAGTATATTTAAGAAACCAAAAACCGATGTAACTGGCGCATTAAATGGAATAGCGCAATGCTTATCTAACGTAATGATGACAGACCGGCGGCGTTCTGTTCCAACCACTTCCCAAAAGAAAAGCGCAATGGACATTTAGTCCCCGTCCGCTAGATGTTACTCTTATAGAGTATGGCTTAGTGCCATATTTTTGGGTTTTGGAAATTTGGGGATAAAAATGGTTTCACAATTTATTCCGAAATTACTTTGTTCGATTTTTATTACTTTCGTCTGGTTTCTTTCAAAAAGTTAGAAAATGGTGGGAAAATGGTTGAATAAGTTCATCGTGTTCGCGCGCTCCTGGAAGTGATACCAGCGATCGGCGAATTCAACGATGACTTGCGAAAACTACGGTTTATGTGGGAGTAAGTAGGACCACTGGACTTCGTCAACGGTGGCACTATTCTTACAAGTAAACGAGATAGAAGTCCACGCCCTCCAATTGGCTGAAAGCGCTGGGGAAAAGAAAAAAATAGAATATAGACAAAGAAAAGTTTGCTGGAAGTTCTTCTAATCGGAAAAAGGAAAAAATAATTAATTCGATTTTTGAGTGATCTTCGAAGATAAATTAAGAAAAATCGAAGAAATTCATTTTGTGTGATTTTTATAGAAAAATTTAATTTTAGTGACATTTGGAATAAAATATAATTAAACATAAAAAGGTGAAAGGAGAACTTTAGGAGAACAAAATTAGAGGAAGCCATACAGGAAAGGAAATTTACGGAAGAGAGGAAATTGGAAAAGCATACGTTTTTTTAAGTTTCTTAATTTGATAATTAAATTTTATACATATTTCGTTGGTTATTTGTTGGCCAAACTGGGTACTTTTTTTGGTGAAATTCGGTTAGTTTTGTTTCAGTTGTTTTCTCCTGGAATTGCAGGAATCGCGACCCCGCTATAAAAATCCGCTTTAGTTCTTTCGGGACAAAGGGATAACGTTTCATCTTCTTTGTTCTATTTTGAATTTGTAAAATCAATTTACAAGATCTTGGGTATTAGCCCTCCGTTTGCAAGGTTTCCCAAGCAAAATAACCAATAAATATTCTTCATTTGAAATTATAATTTCTTCTTTTACTTTTGATAGTACCGAGTAGCATCCCATCGGCTGCACATCGTTCTTGTGAAAGTGATCCGGAAAGTTTAATTTGTCTTTAAAATCCCTCGTGTTGTGCTACCTCAAGTGTTTCTTTCGAAGCCCCATTTATCCAAATAAATTAAACAAAAAAAAAAAAAAATAGCCCATACCTACCCGTACCCCTTATATAAAATAAAAAAGAAAAAAAATACAAAATTAAACAAAATCAATAACAAAAAAAAAACGAAACAAACCTCACACGCAAATTATATTCAGTGACCTGTGCTCAAATATAAATTAAATCAATACGTTAATAGTTAATAAATAGTACAAAGCAGAAAAAGAAGCAAGCACAACGGGTAATTCCTTTCACTTCTCGCAGTTATATTAACTTGATCATTGTAGGTACTGTGTGGAGCTTATCACATAGTGCATGCAATGATTAGATTAGTATAACGTCAGATGGATTACTGTTTGTTTTTTTCTATTTAACCAGGGGCGGATCAATATAAATTGTCACTAAGGCATAACACTAGTGACAATTTATTATTGAAAAGTTCAAATTGGAATATAGATCAAATATTCATTATAGTTAATTGTCTGACTTGTGTTTTATTTGTTTCTAAATGTTAAAATGGTTGGTAGTTTTAGAGTCGATTATACCAATATTCGCGGGCTTAGGAAAAATTTTTGTGCCGCGTATGTCCACACTGTTAAAAACAGGCCAGCTGTTTTGGCACTGAGTGAGACCCAGATAGGCGAAAATTCTGATCAATCGGAATTTCGTCTGTTTGGGTACAACTTAGTGCCACTATTCTTTTCCCACCATGGCCTCGCCGTATACGTAAGAAATGATGTAGCGTACCAACTCCAACCACAATATGGCTTTTGCTCAAACACAAATTTTAATTTCATGTGGTTAAAATTCACGGTAAATAAGCACATCATACACACATGTTTTATTTATCGGAGCCCAAATTTGGATAGAGTTTCAACTTTTAACGAATTTGATGCTTTGTCCGACTCCATTCAAAGAATTGTTTCCCATTATCCTCACACTGAAATCGTCATTGCGGGCGATTTCAATGTACACAATTCTAGTTGGCTCCGCTTTTCGAGCCAGACAACACCCGAAGGAAGGTATGTTGAGGTCTTTGCTGAGTTAAACCAACTGACTCAGATTGTTGACGAGCCAACCCGAATACCTGACGTTGCAGGTCAAACCGCAAACACTCTAGACTTGTTCCTTACCTCTGACCCTAATAAATACACGCTAAATGTATTATCGCCTCTAGGTACATCAGACCATTGTATCGTATCTGCAAATTTCTCATGCCAACAACACTCAGTTAAAGAAAAACCACCTATGAGAACCGTTTGGCAATATGGGAAAGCCAACTGGGACGGTCTCAATAATTTCTTCAGAAACTTTAACTGGTCATTATGCTTCCTCGGTAGTGACATAGACTCCAGCGCAGATATGATAACAAATTTAATCCTTTACGGAATGAGAAATTTTATCCCGAATAGGGTGAAATCTATCATACCGAAAGAAAATGCATGGTTTGATTCAAGCTGTAAAGAGGTTATTAGGGCCAGAGAAGTCAGTTTCCGGAATTATAAAGCCAACCCCACTGAGGAAAACCGGAAAAAGTTTCAACAAGCTAGAAAGACTTGCAACGTTCACATTCGTAGAACCAAATTTTTGCATGACCAAAAATTAAGGCAAAAAATACTACAATGTCCCAAAGGTAGTAAGAATTTTTGGTCATTTGTAAAAACTATTCGAAATTCAACTTCTTCTTCGGTTCCAACGCTCGTCATTAATGACACCCCTTTTGTCAGTTCTCGCGAAAAAGCCAATTTGCTTGCAGCGCAGTTCGCTGTTAATTCGACGCTGTCAGAAAGTGTTATGACTCCTCCAGTACTTGAGAGCGTAAACGATTTTATGGGACGAATCTTCTTTCGCACTCGTGCAGTAGCTAGAGTCCTCAAAGATCTTGACATAAACAAATCCGCTGGCCCGGATAGTATCACTCCCATCGTTCTGAAGAGGTGTTCTTCAACGCTGGCAAAACCACTGCGTAAGCTTTTCTATCTGTCCTACTCTACAGGTCTCTTTCCGAGTGGATGGAAAACAGCATTTGTCCAGCCTGTCCCCTAAAAAGGCGCATCTTCTCCACCATCTAATTACCGTCCAATTGCACTTACGTCCCTTCTTTCCAAGGTCATGGAAACGCTGATTAATTATCAGCTCAAGAAATATCTTGAAGAACGAAAGCTCCTAAATGACCGGCAGTATGGCTTTCGTAGCAATAGGTCCACTGGTGATCTGATGGTATATCTCACCGAGCAGTGGCACAAATCTTTACATCGTTTTGGAGAAAGTAAGATTATTGCGCTTGATATTTCAAAAGCATTTGATAGAGTTTGGCATCAAGCTCTCTTATCGAAAATGCGTGCATTTGGTATCGATGAATGTCTTCTTCGTTGGATTAGAAATTACCTTTCGGACCGCTCAATACAAGTTGTATTGGACGGTTTCAAGTCTGATATTCACAAAATAAACACTGGTGTGCCACAGGGCTCCGTATTGTCTCCGACCCTCTTTCTCCTTTTTATTAATGATCTCTTATCTGGAACTTCTAATCCACTTAATTGTTTTGCTGACGATAGTACTCTCAGCTTTTCATATTCGTTTTTAGATGCACCTCCTTGTTTTTCGGATGTGCAACTGGAACGGCAGCGTATGATAAGCTCATTAAATTCTGATCTTGACAGCATTGTCCAATGGGGAATTAAAAACCGTGTAGAATTTAATGCTTCAAAAACTCAGTGCTGTCTTCTGTCGTTAAAGCAGAACCCACCCCCCATGCCGCTATCCATGAGCGGCACTAGCATTGAAGAAACCGATCAGCTTTCAGTCCTCGGCATGTGCATCACAGACCACCTCTTGTGGAATGAACACATATTTGATGTCGCCAAAAACGCTGCAAAGTGTTTGGGCTTTCTTCGAAGGTGCAAGAAATTCTTCTCCCCGTCTGATCTGGCTGTAATCTATAAGGCCTTCATTCGTCCAAAGCTGGAGTATAACTCGCACATTTGGGCAGGAGCTCCCAAAACTCATTTGAATCTTTTGGATAGAATTCAAAATAGAGCTCTAAGAATGATTGGCGATAGAACTATAGTGGAAACATTTACATCTCTAGAACATCGTCGAAATGTTATATGTCTCTCACTATTTTATCGCTATTTTTATAAACACTGTTCCAGCGAAATAGCCAGTTGCATTCCTCCCCTTAAATTTTTCAACCGTAATACTCGCGCTTCTAGGAATGCTCATCAGTTTACCCTTGAGCCCAACTTCGGACGTACTGTCAAGTACAGAGATTCTTTCTTTAGCCGTACAACGCGAATGTGGAATACTTTACCCGGCTCTATTTTCCCCTCCCATTTTGATATTCAGAAATTCAAAACCAATGTGCATCGGTATCTCCTCTTGCATCCTTCCCTACTTTCCTAACGCTCGCACTGTGCTTGTTTATTTTAAGGGTAGTCAAAACCCCTTTAGTGCGCGAATCCGTTAAAAAAAAAAAAAAAAAAAAAATCTTTTCATCGTTGCTCTCCGCTCCAAAAGGTTTGTAATTTACTTTATAAAAAAATTGCTGGCGCCCATTTCTATCTTATAATTTTCAGCCTCTACGTCCTGTTGCAATAATAAAATAATATAATTCAGTCATGAATTTAGTAATTTTAATCAATCACCGATTAATTTGATCGTGTACCCACCCCTTATGAGCAAATTTTGTGGTCTAAAGGCCGTTAAAAGCTATTTTGAATAATTTTTTTTTATCAAAAATGTTTGTTTTTATGTTTGTATATATAAATATAGAGATAAGTACATATGTGCACTGCGGCGGGTTTTTTTATAACTGTCTAACCAGCATACGTGCCTCCTAAAGTGGGGCAATTAGTGTGAGCCACTTATCCGGGTTTTACTGTAGTCGCAATAGAAATTAACCTAAATATAAAAACCAGCGTGATTTCCATATATATCTACCCTTCGAAACCTTTTACATCTTCCGAAATCTCTAATATCATTAATAACATCCATACACATATCATGTTAACTGGTGACATAAACAGCTGGAAAACCTTATAAGGTTCACCTTCAACTAACGCATTACACAATAGGCAAAGCGTTTAAAAATTTTCTTTTAAATACTAACCTGGCTGTTCTTAATGATGGAAGCCCAACGCATTTCTCGACACGTAGGACCTGGACTCATGTCGACATTACAGCTATTTCCTCAACTTCTTCCAAAAACTTCTTGGAAATATCAGACGATCTTCACGGTGGTGATCTTAATCAATCTTAACTAAGATATACCTGGGTGGTAAGACTTATTTCATCTTAATTTTTGACCGATAGCGAGAACTGGAAATTTTACCAAAGAACAATTCTTTACAATCTCCACAACTACAGTTAGAGTATGTATAATCA
The DNA here is from genome assembly GCA_910595825.1 of Philhelius pedissequus. Classification (NCBI taxonomy): domain Eukaryota; kingdom Metazoa; phylum Arthropoda; class Insecta; order Diptera; family Syrphidae; genus Philhelius; species Philhelius pedissequus. Next base: position 13,693,361 of record OU343164.1, on the reverse strand, counting down.
CAAAAACTATATGAGCAGCAGCGAATATATCTATTCCTCAGACCAAAAATTTTCCAATGAAAAAGTAGCCCCATGGTCGTCGTCGGAACTGTCCATCCTGCCTTCTATTAAACAAAATCTTTGGAAAGTATTCAAAAAATATCCAAAGGATATCAATTTCGTTAACTATTGAAAGGCTAATGCCTTATTCCGAAGAAACTGTAAATTAGCAAAAAAAAAGAGTGCTTCTAGAAATGTACATCAAATATTAACACAAACACATCAAGCAAAAAGATTTGCACTATCAGGAATTTATCCTCAATCTTCATTAAATAGTCTAATAACTGAATCTGATACACCTTATAACCCATAAGGATTTGCGAATACTTCGGTAAGGATTGATCCTCCTATTTTCGGGACCCCAACTTCCCCACAACATTTATCAATGCCAAACTCAAAGCATTAAATGTCGAACCACTCTCAGATAATAATCTGACCCTCGACTCAGAATATATCGAAAACCAAATTATCCTTGTCGAATTTAAAATTTGCTTGGAATCTCTGAAAGGAAAAAACACCAGCACTGGACCGAATCTCTAATCCAATGCTCAAAAAAGCACCACTCCTACTCAAAAAAGATTATTACTTCTTTACAACTCCCTAAGAATGCATAAAACCCAATCCGCCCCAAAAGGGTACAGAACTTTGTGCTAGTAAACTTCTAGAAAAAATAATATCTAAGCGCCTGCTCGCTTATTGAAAAACATTAAACTACATTAACCTTGAAAAAGTCCCATTTAAACATGTGCGTGGTACTATTGACTCAATCTTACATATTGACGAATTTATATCCAGTATCGTCAAACAAAAACGATGTATCCATCTTATGTCTTGATTTTGAAAAGGCTTTTAACTATCCAAGTCGTCATTAACAAGCTTATAAAATGCAAGGTCGGACCCAAAATTACATTAAATCTTTTCTCACCGAAAATTTAAAGTTAAAGTTAATAACTAATATTCTACGACATACAATCTAACAAATGGTATTCCGCAAGGATCCCCCCTCCCCGGTACCTTATTTATTATTGCATACAACGATATTAGCGAAATTATCGCAAAACACAAAAACCTAGACCACTGGCTCTATGCAGAGGACCTAATTTTACTTTAAAAACGCACCGATATAAACCAAAGAGATTTTTCAATCTACTTTATTAGAACTCAATCAATGGGCCTCCTACTCCGGATCCAATAAGTTACTAAATAAAAGTGTCGCCTACATATTTGTAAAAATGATAAATTGCTATAACCTAGACATATGTTTACATGCAAATAAAATTAAAAATGTAAATTCTTTAAATATTTTGGGTATTACATTTAACAATAAGTTTAGTTTTAAGAACCATTGTATATTACTTAAAAAGAAACTAGCTACCAGACTTAACATAATAAGATGTCTATCATCTAAAAATAGCTTCATTCATACAAATACTCTTGTGCTTATAGCTCGTAATATTATTCTCTCTAAAATTGACTATGGGTTGGGAATCTATGGTAAATGCCCTAAATCAATTCTCACCATCATTAAACCAACATACCACTCTCACTCTGCAATAAGAACCTACTCGAAAGCCTTCGCAACAACACCGATAAAAAACATTTGTACCGAAGCTGGCTTTCCAGCTTTGATCATCAAAGACCTTTTAACAGCTCGACTCATCCCAAGCATATGCCAGTCTTACAAGAAAAGATCTGAATCGTAAGAGGTCCCGTCCCGTCAGAATTATAAATTTCCCTTGACTTGTCCACATTGTCTGACAAGTGGCCAAAAATAAGACATGAGAAAAATTCCGGAAGGAAAAAAATTGCTGTTTTAACAAAAATAAAAGAAGAATAAGTACTCTTTTTGGAACTTTTAGCAATTATTATGCAAAAAAAAAAAAAGCGAAAAGTGGACAAAGTTTTTTACTTTGGCAAAAAGCCTGAATATTATTCCACAAAATAAATACGAATAATTTTTCGGGAAGACACATACTGTACCGTTGATTTTGACATTCGAAATTTTTCAAAAAAATAAATGTTCATTGATTTTTTTTTTTTTTTTTTTTTTAAATTCATTTTTATTTCATATTAACTTATAACTATCTTAAAGCTAGACAAAAATGTTTAAAACTAGCCTAATTATCAATAACTTACAACTAATTTACTGGCCCTTTACGGGCGCTCTAAATTAAACAATAACTCTTACAACTAATGTCTTTCGACCTAAAAACTATTTTAATTAAATCTAAATTTTTTTTTTTTTATTTATTTTATATTTCAAGAAACTTTTATACAGAAAACTTGGTATCTGATCATTTTTTTTTTTTTTTTTTTTTTTTTTTTTTTTTTTTTTTTTACCTATAAACTAAACTTAAATATATATTAAAAATAATTAAAACTAAATAAAACTAACTTATACTAACTAAAAATAACTTAAACTACTTAAAATACCTAATAATACTTATAACTACTTAAAAACTAGAACAGCCACAGCAGCATTTTTTTCGTTTTTTAATTTTTTTTTTTGTTTATTTTTTATATGCATGCAGACACACACTAGCATGCAACCCACCCACACATGTACATACGCACATACATATACGTACGCACACACATGTACAGACACGCAGATACATGCACGCATGCCCCCGCATACATACATATTTTAAATTTTTTTTTTGGTGCCACCCTGACTGTTACCTATACCTAATGCCCTAAATCTATGTAAGTCGGCCAAGATATATCATCTTCATCGACTTTAAATATCACGATGCTGTTCAGAGAGCCACCAGAACTGGTTCTCCTGTTTCGCCCTATCCCTCCGGTCCCGATCGGACACAGTCCTACTGAACCGAAGGCGCTCTTCTCCACCTTGAGCGATGACGTCTCGACTATACAGGAGTCGCCTATCCACAGTTTTCCGGCTGACGTGGTAGATGAGCGGAACCGCCCCTCCATCCTGTATCAGCCCTCGACTGTCTAAATAGAGGAATGCCTCAGGAGGGATGTAACCACTTAACCGCGCACTCTCAAAATATTCGTTATTGGGGTAATAAGCCCCAAAAATTAAGCTGTTAGTTGAGGACATCGCTCTTGCAACGTGACCCCGAATCAGCTTGAACAAAAAATTATCTATTCTGTTTATGTTGGCTCCGTTGTATAGAACCTGGTTGGAATAATATCTTGTGTACTCCGACTCTGGTGTTCTGTGTAATCCAAGGCAACGTCTAAGACATTGCCTCTCAAACACCCGAATCTTTTCCATTTGAGATGGGGCAACGTTGAACCACACCGGGCATCCGTAGGCAATCATCGGCCTGATGAGGGCCATGTAGCAAATCACCTTCACCCTGCTGTCAAGACGGCTGCTATAAAACAGTCGTTTTGTCAAGGCTAAGGCTCCCCTAGCCCTGGCCAAAGCAGCACCTATATGTCTGTCGAAATACAGGTACTGATCCAACCAGATGCCAAGGTACTTTACTACACTTTTACTCGCCAGTGGATGTCCATGTGGCCCTACGATCACCAGCTTGCGCCAGTTCTTTCTCGTATCCCTTGAGGCGCTAGACAGCGGAGTCCTAAACAAAATAGTTTCTGATTTCTGGAAGTTGATTTTCAACTTCCAGTCATCACAATATCGCTGAATCTTGTCGAAGTCACTCTGCAAGAGACTTTTGATGACCTCAACTGTATGAGCTGTTCTGTACGCAATTAGATCGTCGGCGTACGCAATTGCCTGAGTTAGACTACCTATCAGATCGCTGGTGTAAATGTTGAATAGAATCGGCGAGTTAACCGCTCCCTGCTGAAGACCATTATTAATATTAAAAATTGCAGTAGAAGTTACATTGCCACTCTTGACAACAAACTTTCTACCATTTAGCATGTCATAAAGCATATACAATAGAGGTTTACTTATACCTAGTCTGGTTAGCTTTAGATAGAGACCTTCTAACCATACGGTGTCGAAGGCCTTCTCCAAATCAACCAGACAGGCACCCGTACACTGTTTTTTAGTTTTGTTCCATTGGATATCAGAAACAAGTTTAGACGCGGCATGAATTGTGTCATGTCCCGCCTTAAAACCGAACTGATTATCCGGGATGATATTTTTGTCCTCCGCCCATTTGAACAGGGCTCTATTAATAACCTTTTCAAACACTTTGCTGATACTCGGAAGAAGACTTATCGACCGGAGATTCGCCGGATTGGAGTTGTCCTTTCCCTTTTTTGGGAGAGGGTGCACCACAGCTGTCTTCCACCGCACTGGATAATATGCATTATTCAGCGCGTTGTTAAACAGTGTGGTATAAATGTCAACTGCTTCTTGAGACAAATGTCGTAGTACAACGTTGGATATACCATCGAGTCCTGCAGACTTCTTTTTCTTTAATGAATCGAAGATGAGCTGGAGCTCATTCTTCGAAATTAACAGGGGGCTGGGCCCATTTCGGTCGGCGATTATGGCGTTTGCCAAATCTTCATCATTAAACCTGGTAAAACCAAGGTTCTCAGATCGCCATTCGGTTATATCGTTCCGGAGCCATAAGTGATGAAGCAGAGCTCTGTTCTCCAGGTCATGATTCGGGCGAATGCTAGCATTCACCTTGTACACTTGCTGGAAAGCAGCCCCCACAGCCTCCACTCTCTCCTGCGGATCTTCGATTATATAGAGGTCATCGTCCAATACGGCATCCTCTGGGTCTATGCCTGCTGTCAGAAGTACGTCTCTGTTCTCTGTCGTCCTCTGGAGCTTAAGACACGGAAGATCGTTTTGATCCTTTCTTCTAAAAATCTTATTAATTTTTGGGAACATACTTGGGTCGCTGGAGTTAACGGCACGAATTTTATTGTCCCAGAACGAATTAATAGCCAATCTATAATTTTCTTTGATCAATTGGTTGATGTTTTTGATGGACGACTTCAGTGTCCTAATCTCCAGGTCTCGTGTATCAGTAAACCGCCTGTACAAGCGTTTTAGTCTTGTCAGTAGTCCACTTTTTTGTCTGTGAAGTGCGTCAATTGTCGCGTTACGGTACATGTCAGTTGCGTTACGTTCTTTGTATTTCGGTATTGTTCTGTTCATTGTTCGTAGAATCGTTTCGTCAATTTGTTCTAAGTATCTGTCGATTTCAGTATTTGTTAGGTTCCTGTCATTTGGTGGGGATATACCATTTGAACGTAATTCACTCAATAAGGCATTGGAGAAACGTGGCCAGCGCACCTTACTGTAATTGTAAGTATGCACAGGCACATACTCCTCCAACTCCATAAGCTGGTTCGGAAGTTGTATTACGGCTGCGAGTCCGCAGTGGTCACTGTCGTACTCGATCGTTCGTAAACAATTTCTTGGCCTTTGACCCACAGCGTCAGTAATTGTTAGTCTTGCGTCTTTAAGCAATAGATCCAGATAGGCACCGCTTCTTGGGAACGATGGCCTGTCTGTGGCTAGAAGATCGATGCGATACTCAAGGTTGTATCGACCCATCCAATTAAATAGATGGTTACCTCGAGGATTTTGTATTTGATTTCCCCAATCTGTGTGCTTGGCGTTTAAATCACCCGCCAATATATAGTAATTCTCTTCCGAGCTCAATCTTAAGCATTCAAAAAGCTTTTCAAGCTCTGTTATAAACTGCGTGGGCTGAGGTGTTTCCGGTGCATAGGCAGCGATCACATACATTCGCTTCCCCTGTTGGAGATGAATGCATATGATGCATGCCTCTAACGTCCGAAATTTTCGCACATCACTATTATATATTACCTTATGACTAATGCCTTTACGTATAAAGATTGCGACGCCTCCTCCTTGCGTGGAGTTGGGTCGGTCTCTTCTTACGATATTGTAATTGTTGTTAGTCAATTTATGTTTCTGGTTAAGCTTAGTTTCGCTAGCCATAAACACATCTGGACTTATGTCTTTAAGCAATTGGAATAAATTCGCTCTACGTTCGGTCCTAATCAATGAATTTACATTCACAGCTAGGATCTTAAAGGGCCTCTCCGGCAGCGCGCCCTTAACCTCTAAGTTGCGTTAAGCTCGGCAAAACAGAGTAGAGATAATCCACCCTAGTCGCCTGCTCCCTGATCTGGTTTTGGAGGCCGTTCAACTGGCCCTGGATGGCCAGTAGAACGCCCATAATATCCGCCTGTGCCGCGCCGGCGCCTTAGGCACGGGGGCCTGTTGGGCGACCTTTGGTGTAGGCTGTACCGTGCTTCCCCTTCCTGACGCCATTTGGGCGTAAGAAATTTGGGGGTTGACGGACGTTGTTGTAGGAGGGCGCACTGTTGGACGCTTTTCTACCACTGTTTGCTTTGCTGCTTTATTGTTTTTTATAAGCTGAAACGTCGGGCATCCCCGATAATTAGCGGGGTGTCCGGCGCCTCGGCAGAGTACACATTTAAGCTGGGTCCTATCTTCGACCCGTTCTTTTCCTAACTTGCATTCATCTGCATTGTGGTTCTCTCCACACTTAACGCAGCGTGACTGCATTTCGCGTTTGCTGCTGGGTGAAAGTTGAACGAGGAAGAAGGGAAGACTCCGCTTCTCCCGCCTAGCTCTAACTGTAGCGAACGGCTTGACCCCGATAAAGTCGAGATCGTCATTCGCTTTTTGGCGGAGTTCATTTAAGAGCACCTGTGGTTCCGTGTAGGAATCTATGCCCTTCAAAAGGACCGTTTGAAATTTTTCGGTTTTAGGAGTGAAACTAAAGAATTCGGTAGTAGTTTCTTTCAGCAACTCTTTAATTTTTTTGTGCTGTTCCAGTGTGAAGCACTGGATAGCATGCCTATCGTTATTTAATCTTTTAATAGTAAAATTTTGACCTATGGTCAACTTACATAGATTTATGGTATCCTGTAACTCCATTTTATAAGTATTAATGGGTGGCACCTTTTCTTTTTTCATGATCGGCGGCTGTGGCTGCTGCTGCTGAGACTGATTTTTCTGCGGCTGTTGATTCTGCTGCTTTTGAATCTGCTGCTGCTGTTTTTCTTGCGGTTGTTTCTGGACTTGTGTCTGCTGCTGTTGCTGTTGTTGTTGTTGTTTTTGCCGTTGTTGTTTTGGCTGCTGATGTGGCTGTTGTTTTTGTATTTGTTCTTTTTTCTGTTGTTGTTCTTTTTCTTCGAGTTCTTTTAGTTGCCTCGCTCGGCGCGCTTCTTGGCTGGCCTTAACTTTACTTTTTATCTTTTCTATTTCTGCCTCCAAAGCATCAATTTGGGCGAACATTCTTTGTTCGTCCTCCTCAGATGACGCCTCTGATGTGGAGAGGTTCACGAAGGCAGTACTATCGCCCGTCGTGAAGTGCCCTTCTCCTTCTTCAGACATATATGCTATACCCTCTTCGGGTGAAGTGTCTAACTCGGTTTGTCTTGCTGCCTCTGACGTCTCGTCTATATCGGACGTATGCACCCCAGCTGGCAGCTTTGCTGAGGTGGCCGTGGATCTCCTTTTTACCAAATTTGGTGCGCACTTGATCCTCTTTCTGCGCTTTTGATTAGCATCGGATGATGTTGCCGTTGTTGTTATTGCTGTTGATGTTGTTGCTGCAGAATCACTGCTTGTAGTTGGAACATCTTTCGATGTTCCCTCAGCTGATGCCATCGCTGACCTCATTGGCCCTAGGACACCTTTCGATGCCCCGGTGCTTAAACTCCTCCTCCTTTGCTCGTTTTCCCAACCAATAAAGTTAACTACTTCACGGTTGTGAAAAAAAGCTGATAAAGTTCTGATGCCCTCTTGGGAATCGAACTGGCGACCCTCGGATTCTCGGTCGGCCACTCTATCCCTGTGCTACTGCACCACTTGTGAAATTTTGATTTAATTTAGAACTTAAGCTCACACACGAATTTTAATTGGAAAAACTGGGAAGCCGAAAACGTCTTAACACTTCCACAGTACGAGATCGACTGAAAATGTTCATTGATTTTATTCTCATTGTGACTATCAAAATCAAAACCAAATAAATACATCTTAAATTAAATATGTGCTTAAAACAAATTTTTAAATTATTTAGGTATGTACACTATATTCTAACAATTTAAATTATTTATTTTCAAACTGTTTTCACCCAGAAAATACACACTTGTTAACTAATGACAACTTCTAAATTACCTGTCACACACTAACTGTTATAAAAGGAGGGATATTCAACAATTTCCCACTTGTCACATTTTAAAATGACATAGAGCTTTTAGACTTGTCGTTTTGTGTTACAATTTTTTTTAAGACTTGTCGTATTTTACTTGTCCTATAATTACTTGTCGCGTTGTGTTATAGGCCCCAGAATGGCTAAATTAAAAAAAAATGTAATTCCTAAGGATTCTTCGAAAAAATGAAAGACTTGGCTCCTGGAACTTTTTTTTCACAGAGGGCTCCAAATTTGACAGAGTAACAGGATTTTTCGTCGTAACTGATGATGGAGACACGTTACTCAGCTCACTATAAGTACCAAACTACAGTGAAGCCCCCAAAAGAGAAAAAATCTACATATCCAAGAGAAACCACCACCAAAAATGAATAAATGTTTACTCCGTCTCCGTCTTGGCCACACACAAATAACACAAAGCTACCTTCTCACAAAGGATTCCACTCCCACCCAGCTGCCGCCTCTGCCAATCTAGTCTAGGCACAGGTGTTTTATCAATAAAACACCTCACATATGAATGTCCAAAATTAATATCCTAAGTGAACAATTATATAAAAAAAGAATAACCAACCTTCTGTCAACTATTTCAACCGAAAACATAAAGGTAATATATTATTAAAACTTAATCTAGAATCTATTATATAACTAAAAGTAGACTATTGATGGTGCTGTCTGAGGCTGGCATTCCTGCGCCCAGGCACGGAACGCTGAAATTCCAGCCACCCGACAGCCCCATGGCCATAATATAGCTTTATTCACCAAATTAAAATAGGCCATCCATTTGGTTTTTTGTTTTGTTTTACAAACCAGCTGGTGCTGTTTATTTATATTATTATAATGTACATTTATTTATATTGTAATAAAAAATAATAAAAATATTAATAATAAAATAATAATAATTATGATAACAATAAACGTTCTTCTAGAATCTAATGAGATGAAAAATGTTACTTGGCAGTATCGGCCATAGTATGGTTTAAATCAGTGGTGTCCAACTGGAATTGCTTAAGGGATTTTTTTTTTGAAAATATAAAAAACCTACGCGGGTAGTACTGATTAAAAAAGTTTAGGTTTTTAATAATTGTTATAATTTAAACTGAGAAAAACGGAACAGATTTACCAAACACTATTGAACAAGAACGGTTTGAATGACGATCTGCAGGTCAAGCGGTGCGCGTAATGACTTATTTGCATTTGACTGAATGAACTACCGAGCAAGCAGGGTGACAATACAGCCTTCTCACTTATTCAAACCGTTTAAATGAGTACGACACATAGGGCCATATGTTATATCGAATTTCAAATCGATTTCATATCGACTTTTTGTTGTAAGGAACTTGTAAAAAATAGTGTGCGCGTAAAGTCTATGAAATCTTGCTAAGAATGCAAGATTTGTTTTGACAGATTTTATTTAGAAATAATTCGATTGTGTTCAGAAAAGAAATCAAGTATTTAGTTGTTTGGAATTCGAAATTAGATTTAAAAGTTTCCTTGTACTACACTGAGAAAAATTGCAAACATAATCATGTTTAAATCAAACTCAAACACTTATGATTTGACATGGAAGCGGTTTCTATTTAATTTTAATAGAAACCTATTAACTCATTATTGAAATTACGTGAACCTGATTTAGTTTAAATTAACTTTGCTTCCTATTTAGCTTAAACGTATTACTGTTTTAATTGACTTCATTTAATGTTCTTTCAAATAGGATTATCTTCATTTTTTTTTTGAATATGTCCGTGTTTGAGACAAATTCGTTTTCTCTTTAGAGCAAATAGTTTCAACGTTAGCTTTTTCAAACAGATCCTATAGTTATTTCAAGTATAAATATGTTCATTTATACGAGTATCAAACTCGTTCGATTTTAAATTAATACGTTTTTTATTTGAAATGATGGTAAGAGTTTAGATTTTTGAAAATTCACACTCGGCTCTTAAACTATTAGCATCATTTCAAATAAAAAACTTTTTACTTTAAATATATTCTCAAGCATATAAATGAGAATATTTATGCTTGGAATAACTATAGGATCTGTTTGAAAAAGCTAACGTTGAAACAATTTCTTCATTACAAATAAAAAACAATTCTCGATTTAAAATTGAACGCTAATATACAGTATGTACTTACCGAAACTTATTTTATCACACATAAGCCAATGAATATGACTTGGATAATGAAACTGTAAAAGGTTTTAAAACGTCAAAAGCTTCAATGAAACCATGTGAAGAAGAAAAACACTTCAGTTTATTTTTTTTTACAAAAATTTATTTCTAAAATAACATTTTCCATTATTAATAGTTTAATAGTATGTAAATGTAAAGGAGGGCTTGTAAAATAAGATATATTCTGTATACACAAAAATTTGTCAAGCTTTTTACCAATTTCATATGACTGAAAATGTGTGTCAAAGTTTCTGACCTCAATCTGGTGGCAATAAATAAATACATCTATATTATTAGTTAAAAATGAAATAATCTTATAAAAACGAATGACAGCATTTGAATATGAAAAAGAGGATAAATAGAAGTGTTGCTTATAAATAGTTCCTTTATATTCAATTTCGTTTGTAGACTTATACGTTCTTTCGCTTAAATCGGACTCAACAATTAACTCTGATTTTGGAAGTGATATCTGTGAAGCATATTTGAATTCAGTGTATTTAATGTCTTTTAAATCTATTCCTTGATCATATTTGAAAATAAATTCAGAAAACTTTAAACAAGCTTTTTTGCTTAAAGTTAACGAAGGATTTACTATTGATGTGATACTTTTGGTGTACATTTTTGATGGTTTATGCTTGGCCTGACAAGACTAAAACGCTTGTACAGGCGGTTTACTGATACACGAGACCTGGAGATTAGGACACTGAAGTCGTCCATCAAAAACATCAACCAATTGATCAAAGAAAATTATAGATTGGCTATTAATTCGTTCTGGGACAATAAAATTCGTGCCGTTAACTCCAGCGACCCAAGTATGTTCCCAAGAATTAATAAGATTTTTAGAAGAAAGGATCAAAACGATCTTCCGTGTCTTAAGCTCCAGAGGACGACAGAAAACAGAGACGTACTTCTGACAGCAAGCATAGACCCAGAGGATGCCGTATTGGACGATGACCTCTATATAATCGAAGATCCGCAGGAGAGAGTGGAGGCTGTGGGGGCTGCTTTCCAGCAAGTGTACAAGGTGAATGCTAGCATTCGCCCGAATCATGACCTGGAGAACAGAGCTCTGCTTCATCACTTATGGCTCCGGAACGATATAACCGAATGGCGATCTGAGAACCTTGGTTTTACCAGGTTTAATGATGAAGATTTGGCAAACGCCATAATCGCCGACCGAAATGGGCCCAGCCCCCTGTTAATTTCGAAGAATGAGCTCCAGCTCATCTTCGATTCATTAAAGAAAAAGAAGTCTGCAGGACTCGATGGTATATCCAACGTTGTACTACGACATTTGCCTCAAGAAGCAGTTGACATTTATACCACACTGTTTAACAACGCGCTGAATAATGCATATTATCCAGTGCGGTGGAAGACAGCTGTGGTGCACCCTCTCCCAAAAAAGGGAAAGGACAACTCCAATCCGGCGAATCTCCGGTCGATAAGTCTTCTTCCGAGTATCAGCAAAGTGTTTGAAAAGGTTATTAATAGAGCCCTGTTCAAATGGGCGGAGGACAAAAATATCATCCCGGATAATCAGTTCGGTTTTAAGGCGGTACATGACACAATTCATGCCGCGTCTAAACTAGTTTCTGATATCCAATGGAACAAAACTAAAAAGCAGTGTACGGGTGCCTGTCTGGTTGATTTGGAGAAGGCCTTCGACACCGTATGGTTAGAAGGTCTCTATCTAAAGCTAACCAGACTAGGTATAAGTAAACCTCTATTGTATATGCTTTATGACATGCTAAATGGTAGAAAGTTTGTTGTCAAGAGTGGCAATGTAACTTCTACTGCAATTTTTAATATTAATAATGGTCTTCAGCAGGGAGCGGTTAACTCGCCAATTCTATTCAACATTTACACCAGCGATCTGATAGGTAGTCTAACTCAGGCAATTGCGTACGCCGACGATCTAATTGCGTACAGAACAGCTCATACAGTTGAGGTCATCAAAAGTCTCTTGCAGAGTGACTTCGACAAGGTTCAGCGATATTGTGATGACTGGAAGTTGAAAATCAACTTCCAGAAATCAGAAACTATTTTGTTTAGGACTCCGTTGTCTAGCGCCTCAAGGGATACGAGAAAGAACTGGCGCAAGCTGGTGATCGTAGGGCCACATGGACATCCACTGGCGAGTAAAAGTGTAGTAAAGTACCTTGGCATCTGGTTGGATCAGTACCTGTATTTCGACAGACATATAGGTGCTGCTTTGGCCAGGGCTAGGGGAGCCTTAGCCTTGACAAAACGACTGTTTTATAGCAGCCGTCTTGACAGCAGGGTGAAGGTGATTTGCTACATGGCCCTCATCAGGCCGATGATTGCTTACGGATGCCCGGTGTGGTTCAACGTTGCCCCATCTCAAATGGAAAAGATTCGGGTGTTTGAGAGGCAATGTCTTAGACGTTGCCTTGGATTACACAGAACACCAGAGTCGGAGTACACAAGATATTATTCCAACCAGGTTCTATACAACGAAACCAACATAAACAGAATAGATAATTTTTTGTTCAAGCTGATTCGGGGTCACGTTGCAAGAGCGATGTCCTCAACTAACAGCTTAATTTTTGGGGCTTATTACCCCAATAACGAATATTTTGAGAGTGCGCGGTTAAGTGGTTACATCCCTCCTGAGGCATTCCTCTATTTAGACAGTCGAGGGCTGATACAGGATGGAGGGGCGGTTCCGCTCATCTACCACGTCAGCCGGAAAACTGTGGATAGGCGACTCCTGTATAGTCGAGACGTCATCGCTCGAGGTGGAGAAGAGCGCCTTCGGTTCAGTAGGACTGTGTCCGATCGGGACCGGAGGGATAGGGCGAAACAGGAGAACCAGTTCTGGTGGCTCTTTGAACAGCATCGTGATATTTAAAGTCGATGAAGATGATATATCTTGGCCGACTTACATAGATTTAGGGCATTAGGTATAGGGAACAGTCAGGGTGGCACCAAAAAAAAAATTAAAAATATGTATGTATGCGGGGGCTTACGTGCATGTATCTGCGTGTCTGTACATGTATGTGCGTACGTATATGTATGTGCGCATGTACATGTGTGGGTGGGTTGCATGCTGGTGGGTGTCTGCATGCATATAAAAAATAAACAAAAAAAAAAATTAAAAAACGAAAAAAAGGCTGCTGTGGCTGTTCTAGTTTTTAAGTAGTTATAAGTATTATTAGGTATTTTAAGTAGTTTAAGTTATTTTTAGTTAGTATAAGTTAGTTTTATTTAGTTTTAATTATTTTTAATCTATATTTAGGTTTATTTTAAAAGTTAAAAAAAAAAAAAAAAAAAATAAGATACGATACGATTTTTTTTGTGAAAGTTTCCTTGGAAAATAAAATAAAATAAAATAATTAGATTTAATTAAAATAGTTTTTAGGTCGAAAGACATTAGTTCTAAGAGTTATTGTTTAGTTTAGAGCGCCCGTAAAGGGCCAGTAAATTAGTTGTAAGTTATTGATAATTAGGCTAGTTTTAAACATTTTTGTCTAGCTTTAAGATAGTTATAAGTTAATATGAAATAAAAATGAATTAAAAAAAAATGCTTGGCCTCAAATCTCAAGCACCAAATCAGTTTTAAAGGACCGCATTTCTTAATTGCGGAAAGATAATGTGTCAAGAAATGGTGCTTTGGCTTAAGGGTATCGCCATATAATGACATATATAAGGAATGATGTTTCTCTATCAGTTATTCCAAGAAACTAATATCCGTTTCTTTATTATACATTGGTCTTAATAGAAAATCGACTATTTCAATTAGCAAGCATAATAATTTCCAGGCTTTGTTTTCCCGAGGAACCAAATCGCCAAAAATTATAGGTAAAAAGTGTAAGAACGTCCAACACTCACGTGCAGTCATCTTCGTTTTAGTTATAGAAAGCAGAATATTACATATGTCATACACATACACCCCTTCAAATAAACCATGCATAATAAATATCAAACGAATAATTATCGGTTACATGGAAGGATCGAACACTATTAAATACACAATTTTCACGTATCCCCGTCTGCAAAATATCTTTATTATTTTATTTCTTAGCCTTTCGGAAATTTCTTTGCTAGATGATTTTGTTAGCGTTTTATCTAATTTGCATGATCTGCAAAAAAATTACTATTGAAGGATCGTGAAAATCCTAAAATACTATTTAAACCGAGATTGTCACCAACAACTACGCCTAAAAACGAAATGAGTAACTGTGTTATCGATGGAAATATCGATCCCATGTTCTTCAAGATATTTTATTTCATTAACTACGTGTGTGAAAGTTATATCATTCTGCAATATTTTCGTAAATCTTGTTTTGACAAATCCAAAGTGAAATATGAAATCTAATTTAGAAAGAAGGTGCCGGGGAATATTCGGAAAATGTAATAAGCTGCACACACACCATCGTTATGAGAACCCAAGGGGTTATTAATTTCGTAATCATCGAAGTATAAGATGAATGGAATGACATGTTGTTTTTGTAAAATCTGTTTTTTCGAAGCAAAAGTTTCACCATTTACAAAATTCTCAATCAAGTTACAATTTAATAGTAATTTGTCAATACATTGTAAAGTATTTTTCAAAACATTTGGCAACTCAAAGAATTATTTTATTAGAAAGCGAACTGGCATAAGATAGTAGTTGAAAAAGGTTTCCGCTAGTGTTGGTTTACCTCGTTGTACCCTTTCTGCCATAGAACTTCTCAATAGGAATGTCCTTGGTGGTTCATAAGCTACAAGTTCCTTAAGAGTTTCTTAAAATGTGTAGTTAGTATTTATATCTTTAAATGGATTTGCTGGTGAAATCTAATATTGCCTCCAATAATGTTTCTATTATTATTAATTGACAAGAGTTCAACTATGCTGCCAAATGATTTCATTAACTCATATACAGAGTTTTGAATTTTAGCCGCATGTTTGAGCGGCAGATTATCTTGTGAATATAAATCTAGAGAAAATAAAACTGTTTTATTTTTTAACTTCTTTATTATATTTGATATATCAGGTTCGGTTTCGTTTCCAACCTCTTCGTTACGCAAAATCGAATTATTATGTTTAGGTACAAGTTGTAGAATTGAAGTACTTTGCTCTATGTGCATGGATGGTTCAACTGTATCTTTAATTGTAATAAAAATAAAAAATAATAACTTTTAATGTATTGGGATGATAGTGGGATAGTAGTGGGATAATTTTTGCTTTTAAAATAATTCAATAATGTCACCACTGATGGTGATTGACATTGAGGGTCAAATTTTGTTGTAATTTCAAACAAATATTTTTGAATAAAGAGCCATACTCCTTGGCAGGCTTTCGGATAATCTAAATTTAATACTTGAAAAATTTTCAAGCTTTCAACTTGAATAAAATATTGTCAAAATATATTAAAAATTCTTTAATTTGATAAATATCATCCCCCACTAGTTGAATGGTAAGGGAAGATGACGAATATTTTGCTTTTAAACTGTCGACTATTGTCTTGTAATTATTTATTGAAGTTAGATGCACCACAAAACTTTCCTCGGTATCAGAAATGCTAAATGTACGCTTATTTTTACCTTCAGACACAGCAAAACGGGCAGTTGGCGTTATTACACTGTTGAGCAGTTTTAAGATGATGTAATCAGCACTTTCTAAAATGTTAAACCATTAGTTTTGACTCTTATGAATAAATAAAGAATAGTTGACGTACCTTTATCCACCAGCTGTTTACAAGAGGCAAATTCCTCCCGGGATTTTTGGTTTTTTATTTTTTTTTTTCCTAAAATTCACGATTTTTATATTTGAACTCGTCCCATTTGTCCACCAAACAATTTTCCTTTTCCGGATACAAAAGAGCGAAATCTCGGTTTATCTGTAAAGGAACACACAAACGCTCTTTAATTTATGGTTATGGTCTTAAAAAATGTTTTTACGTACCAATTTATAACGAAAAGATTCTTTGGCCGATGGCCAGTGTTCCAAAAATTGATAATTGCTCTGAAGGACTTTGAGGTCTCGTCTCCTTAAAAGTTAAGTTTTTGTTCAAATGTCCTCACCACAAGTGCCTAGTAAACTTAATCCAACGTTTGTTCTTAATTGCTCTTCCTCTTCCTCTATTGCTGATGTAATTTCATTAGTTTTTTTTTTTTTTATTCTGTATGTTGTGAAACTTGTCATAGAGCTTCCCTACCGGATTTTTTCTTGTCCTCCTTCCTACATAATAGTAGTCCTTTGAGCAAAACATAAAAGGCAAATAAAAGAAAACGTTTTTTTTTAATATGACATTAACTTAAAAAGGCAAATAAATAGACGAATTTCCTTTTTTCTTTAAAATAATTAGTTATGTAGTTATTTATTAATAGCTTAAAATAAAAGAAAACATTTTTATAAAAACTAGAATGAGATCTTTGGATCTTTGAAAAAAGAATTGAAGTCAACTGGACTGTAGATATTTATCTACAAATAATTTCTAGTGTAACGCTTATTATGACATGCATACATACCTTATTTTCATTTGGAAATATTGTTAAAATGTTTGCGGAAATTTCTTCGAAATCAGAGGGATGTAGTTTTTTTCCGCTGTTTAAGACTTTTTCTAATATTATATTAATTATGTCTTGACGATGTTTTTCTAACAGGCTTCCGTTTTTCTCGTGAAAAGAAATGACTGCATTGCTTTTGTCGGTTTGTTGTAGTATACCGAATAAATTCAGAAATAAATATTGATACATTATTTATGTAGGCCCGTAAAATTTCATTTTTTTTTGCTTAAATCTGCTAAGCTGAAGGAACTTGCTGATGTTGCTGGCGAGTTAACATTTAACATCTAATCGGATACTTTAGTGCCGACAGAAATTGTTGTATCATCGAATCCAAACTACAAACGTTATTCAAATAATTTATTATTATAGATATTCAGGTTTTTTTAGTGGTATGAGTGAATACCTTTTCTTTCTTCCATATAAAAAGCCTTTCGCTAAATTTAGGACTAGGGCTAACTTTTTGAATAAGTTCCTTAATATCTTCTGTCGAAAGAAATTTAAGTCTGTCTAGTGTAACTTCGCTTTCTAAAAAAATATTAAAATGAATGAACTGAAGTTTGATATTGATATCGATTCTGCTAGTTCCTAGGTATTCAAGAAAAAATATAAACAAAATATTTTCGGTACAGAGTTTTTCGAAAAATACAAAAATATTTAAAAATGTACTTGGTGCTTAGAAAAAAAATGTAATTACAGTTTTATTTTTACTGCAAGAACTGGAAAAGTTCCAGGCATAAAAATATCCAAACGGGTATACATAAATAATACTTTATCACAAAAAATTAATACATTTAACATAAATGTAAAAACTTGTAGGTACTTACCACAGAGAGCAGGGAACAACGAAATTAAATTCCACTTCTCAAGCAAATCCTTCAATCCTTTATAATCCCGATGCACAGAATCTGTGTCAATTATATATACAGTAATAAAACCCTCTCCGTCCAATGTATAGAAATTGATTATTTCCTCATTTGACATTTTTTTTAGTAAATTTGACCTCCTGAAAACGAATCTGCAATCGGTTTTTGCCTAGCAGCTCCCGATTTCATGTTATGGGGTAGGGTGTTGCAAACCTGACACCACTTAGAAATACCCAAAATAATTGGGAAAAGAAGAAAGTAAAACATTTTTTCTTTGAAAATCCAAGCTCATTTAGTGATATTTACATATAAATATAAAAAAATAATAAAATAATAATTTTTTTAACAAGATACTAGCGAGTACATTTCATATACAATATATTTTTCACTGCTGATTTGATGTACTGGAACCCAAGAAGCTACGTTTTTTGCTTTATCTGCAATGTGTTTTTTTCGGACAATCTCTTAGCAGATTCCAGCAGTAATCTGCCATCATATGCGTATCCCACTTGCCCTGGTATCGTTCTTCCATTGTCCTTATATCCTGGTGAAATCGTTCACCTTGCTCTTCACTGAAGTCTCCCAAGTTTTCAGGAAACCGGTCCAAATGGTTTTGCAAGTAATGCACCTTGATGCTCATGTTGCATCCAAGCTCACGAAAAGCAGTCAGCATGTTCTGAACTAAATCCTTATAATTTAAAGCCTTCTTGTTGCCCATAAAGTTTTCGACAACTGACACAAATGATGTCCACGCTTCATTCAGTGATTCAACAAAATTGGTGTCCTTTATTAACCGTCTGATTTGAGGTCCATCGAATATGCCAGCTTTTATTTTTTCAATGCTTAATCCTTGCATCTTTGTAGATATGAACTTAAAACATGATGAATCCTTATCTAGAGCCTTAACAAATTGCTTCATTAAGCCAAGTTTTATATGAAGTGGAGGCAGGATTATTTTATTCCGATCAACCAAACGCTCATTAATAACATTTTTTCCCCCAACAACCATGTTCTCTCTTTCAGGCCAGTCTTTTTTTACCCAGTGATCTTGTTTAGCTCTGCTATCCCAAAGGCACAAGAAGCAGGGATATTTTGTGTATCCACCTTGCTGTCCAAGGAGAAAGTTAACCATTTTCAAGTCAGCACAAATGACCCACCCATGTTCGTGATACTTAATCTTTTCCAAGACTATAGCTATATTCTTGTACTCTTCTTTCATTTGGGTTGAGTGAACAATAGGTATTGATCCCAATTCGTTACCATTGTGTAAAAGCACACACTTCAAACTTCGCTTGGAACTGTCAATAAACAGACGCCAATGATCTGAATCATACTCGGGAAGGCCCATTTTTGTTAAGAGACCTTTAACATCCTGACAGAAAACGAGATCTTCTTCCTGAGAGTAGAACGTAAGCAACTCTGCTTCCCTTTTACGATAGAACGTTATTGTTGTTCCTTCATCAAGTAGATTTTTTTCTTTTAGCCGGGATGCCAGTAACTCAGAAGATTGTTTTGAGAGATTAAGATCCCTGATGAGATCACTTAACTCACTTTGGTTAAATCGTTGGGGACTTGATGCATTTTCCTTATATTCACTGTCTTTATCTGTATCGCAGTGAGTTATTTCATCCTCAGAAAGATCTGGTAGCTGATGAAATGTTGGTATGGGAACTTCATCGGAATGAGGGATGGGCCGTTGAGCAGAATTTAAATCAGGATACGTCCACTAGCTTCGGTTTTTACTATTGATGCCTCTGATATTCACTACACAGAAATAACAGTCGTCATGTGATTTTGGTTCTCTCCAAACCATAGGCACACCAAATTTCAGACTCCTCCTTTTACCATTAGTCCACTGACGTAGATGTTCAGTACATGTTTTGCAAACTACATGTGGTGCCCAAGATTTATCTTGATCACCAAGTTTGAAACCAAAATAAGCATTGTATGCTTTCTTCACAAATTCAGTAATGGATTTTCTTTTCTGATTTGCCGTGTATTCACCACATACATAACAAAATTGCTCGGGATGATTTACACAGATTCTGCGGCTAGATGACATTTTTGAAAATTAGCTCTTAATCACTTAAAGTATTGTAATGTTTTACCAAGGGTTCGTAATAAATAAAACTTATTCACTTTGTTTAAAACTTCCACTTATTTATTTCGTAAATAAAACACTTCACTTTTTTACAACCAAACAATTTATTGTTCAACATTAAAATATACCGAAAATAATTTTCAAAACCAATTTACTTAATTCTTTACAACCAACTTTACCCTTTCACTATTAAAAACAAACTGTGTCCAGGTCGGCAACACAGTTGTCTTATATAGCAAAATTTAGGTTCAATTATTTTAATTATATAATTATAATTATAATTTATAATAAGATAATTATATAATAAGATAATTATCTTTCTATGGCAGGTAGAGGGGCTAATAATTCCCCTTCGAACATTCTTTCATATGAATTTCTTGCATATGAATTTTTTAAATTAGCGTAAATTGAATATTTCTGTAACTCAAAAACTAGAGCTGCTAGGGAAAAATGGTTTTCAGTTTTGAAATCAGTGTTAGAAGTATAAATAAAATCAGCTGCAAAACTCAAGGCACCAACAATTTTTTTTTTTGTAGACCTGTGTTATGTATGTTCTTTCTTCTTTGAGTTCAATTCAAATAGATTCAAGTTTGAGTATAACATTGCTTAATTTTTTTCTTCTGTAGTTATTTAAATTGCGTTCATGTTGAAGACAATCTCGTTCATATTTAAATACTTCTTAACAAGTTAAACAAAGAAGGCAGGCTTTACAAAAATCAAACACGTATTATTTAGACTTAAACCGACTTTACTTAAAAAAATAGTTTTTCGGATCTAAACGGATTCTAATTAGGTTTGAACAGAATTCTATTAGTATTATTGAAACATATAGTTAAACATGCTTCTATTTAAAAAAATCATGGTTCAGTTTTATCAGTGTACGTTTCCACCAGTGCCGGATTAACTATGAGACGGCGGGGGTGGGGGCGGTCCGCCCGGGCCTTCAGGTCCGGGGGCCTCCAAAAGCCCACATAATTCATTGATCAAAAAGGTTGTTCAATGCCTTCGTTTGTTAAAGGGCCTTGTATAGGATCAAACACAATTTTGTTTATTGCGGGTTAATAAAAAACAAACTAAGTGATCAAATAATTCATAATTTAAGATGTTTATAGTAGGTACATATGTGTATTTGAGACCAACACACAAAATATAAAGTCAAAATATTAATTTTTAAAAGTTGTCAATTTCCAATCATTTTCTGAATTTTTTGTGAGGTCGAAGGAAATATGCTTCCGAAATGCTTTTGTTAATCTAGAGGTATTTTCCTAAAAAGCAATATAGGATCTAAGAAAGCAAATGAAAAATAAAAAAAAATGCAGGGTTTTTGAAAAAAAAATTCAGTTTTTTGCGGAAAAAAGGGATCTTTATTTTCTTGCAAAATTGGCAATTTCTGATGACATTAAATTTGAAAAATTCAGTTTTTAGAAAACTCGTTTAAATTTAACGTGGCTTTTGAGTTGAGTGCATAATCGTAATATAAAAGAAAAATCGTTAGAACAAGGTTAAAAAAGTGGACCCAAAAATTTCACTGGAATCTTTCCACACTTCACCAAGACCAAATAAACTAAGCGGACGCTAGGCGGCACAAGCACACAAACGGGCGGAGTTTCGACGCTTGACGAGCTTCGCGTCATTTCTACAACTTTCCATTTTAATAATATTCAAGCTTCATTTAGGTACCATTTGCGGTAATATGAATTACTAAATCGTCTTAAAATCTAAAACCAGAAATCACTGACCCCTAAGGCTAAAAGAAACTAAAACTTGCCCTCACTCTTAATTAATTTTTTATAGATCATTATTTCATAGTATGATTTCATGGTCTGATATATTGCCCATTCCTGTAAATAAAACATGCCTTATACAGGTGACAAATCCAATAGCACAAGTTCTAAGCCTGCGTCCACTTGCACGAAGAAAAACTACTTACAAACAATAAACATACATGTTCATTCTATATATATTAATAACGATTGTAACCAACTTATGTACACACTCATTTATATTGAATTCAATAAATCAATTCTGTCCAGATCTTCATGACATGATTTAACAGTATCATTAGCTTTAGTTTATATATAGGTAATTTTTTTGATAATGAGTTTTATATTTGCATTGATAAGTGCAATTTCCCAGTTATTGCAAATTCAATTCATCATATAGCTATGGTGTATTTATTTCTATCATTACTTAAAGAAAAAAACTAACGTTCAAATTATCCCAAATGATATTTTAAAAGCTAACTATGACGGCATGGTTAATTATCTGTTGTCTTTTTCGTGGGATAACATTTTTTGTTGATCTGAATTGAACACCGTGCATTCGACTTTTGTTAGTATTTATTTTGAAGAATGCGGAGGCAATTGATAATTTTTTTCTTTTTTTTTTTTCTTCCCCTAATAACAATAAAAGGTTGACCAATCTAAAAAACAAGGCATTCAAATTATAAAAATTTCATTCAAATAATTCTGAACTTCGTATAAATTATCTAAATATCGTCAACGAGAAATAGATCTTCTCAATTCATACTTAAATCGAATTTTCATATTTTCTATAGAAAGTGACCTTAAAGTTACAATTACTAGTGATGTTCCTGCAATTTGTAATTTATTCGCTGACTATTTTCAATCAATTTATCCAGAAGCTACCTTATATAAATAAAGTTGACAATATCGCTCTTTAACTAAACTGGATGTTAATAAAAGTGAAGGGCCTTATGGAATTCCTGCTATTTTATTATTGATGTGTAGTATTGCAATAGCCCAGCCACTTTCGTGGATTTTTTATCTTTCATCAGCCAAAGAACAATTTTTGGATTGTTGGAAGGTTTCTTTTCTATATCCAATTTTTAAAACGGGCTCAAAACAAGATATAAGTAATTACAGACCCATTTGTAAAATTTCTTGTATTCCAAAAGTTTTTAAAAAATTAGTTTGCCATAGGTTAGCTCATTCACTTCAAAACCATATTTAAATTTATCAACATGGACTTGTAGCAGAAAAACCAACGGCAACAAACTTAGCTTTAATAAGCAATAACATCATTATAAAATATGGAAAAAGGCTTACAAAATGTTATTTTCACATATTTATCAAAGGCATTCTATAGAGTAAATCACCTAATCTTATTAAGTAAACTCACTTTTCTAGGTATCCATTCTTCCCTATTAAAATGGCTTGAAGCATATGAAACGTGTTGGGTTGAAATATTAAGAGTTGATAGTTCGCTCTCAAGATATATTTCAGTCCCATTTAGGCCCATGTTCTGTAACTTTCGAATCGATAAAAGTAGTCGAGAAACAAAAACAAAGTTTGTTTTGTTGTTAAGATACCAAAATTACTTTTTCAATTTAGCGCCTTCCATTGGAAAATCCCAGTCACACAAATTAAAATTTAAGGTATCTCCTCAACTTACCAGAGACCCATTTCATAGGCGTTAAGTGAGGAAAAGTTATCGCCTGAGTTACAGAACATGGGCCCTGGTGTTCCACAAGGAAGCCATTTGGGTACATTATTATTATTGCTATTTGTAAACGATATACCTGTTATTTTTCACAATTCAAATAGCCTTCCTTTTGCTGACGATCTGAAACCTTACCGTAAGATTTCTGACCGTTTTCTTCTTTTGGAAGATCTATCGAAAAGGGATATTGATACAAGCAAAATCACCTTCTGTTAAATGTATACAAATGTCAAGTTTTGTTGTGTTTCCGAAATTCTAAGCCCATTGTGTTTGATTATGTTATTAATAATACAAATTTAGAGCATGTAATAATGTAGAAAGATCTAGGGCTAATCCTGGATACAAACCTTTCCTTCTTACCGCACTATGATTTTACTGTAAACAAACCTATGTATTGTAAGTCAAAAGAGTTTCACAAGATATGCATTTTACAAGATAATTTTAAACTATTGTGTAAGTCTCATGGTCTTATGCAATACTGTGGTATCATGAAGCTGGTCTGATAAATAAGACAGAAGGTGACCATACGAACTTCTAAATTATAAAAGATCAAAGTAGCGTGTTTTGACTCATTCGAACCCACTCAATGAGCAATAACCCAATAACCCCATTGTTAATGCTAACCCGACTTGAACAAAATGACGGTTATAAATACAAATGTGAACTGAATAAAAAGTTTGTAAGATTACATCAACTTCTTACACTACTTCTTAAACTTCTTTAACACATAGGACCAACTATGGGATGCATGAACCTTTAGGTTAGGTTAGGTGGAAGTGGCCATCAGGAAAGCGACTGACACACTTAGACCTTAGATATCACATGAACCAATTGGAGCCTCTAATGAAGCGGTTTAGCTGGTCAATCTATATGTGTCTTAGATCCCCGGGGTCATCCAAGAAATATTTTAAATATTCTCCCAAGTGTAATCTACGTCCTTGGGCGAGAGCAGGACATGAGCAAAGTAGATCTCAGATAGTCGCCACTTCCTCCTCGCCCTTACAACTTAACAATTAAGCACTGTCCAGTTATGATACCTATTACCAAGATGTTTCCTGTTCAAAGAGAGCAGATGTTTTGAGCGTCTCGGATCTATTACTGGCCAGATTTGTCTGCTAGCCAGGCAACCCCTTAACCCCTTTGTATATGAGGACTTATAAATTGGAATTCAAACATTTTTCATTTCAATATTAGTAAAATTAAATTAAAAAATATTCTCAAAACCAGTGCTCCACGCTCCTAAATGTTTTTTGTTTCGTATTATGTTCTTTTTTTATTGCCGTAATATTATTCGTTTATATTTTCATTTTGTACTTGTGTAAGTTTTATTTGTAATAGAATTTGCCTACTAACATCTAGCACTACATTAAATGATGAGCCGGTGGTATAACAAAGTATTCTGTGTTGGCAAACCGTTGGTCGATTCAATTCTGATAATGTGAAACAATCTGGGGGCCTCATTCAGCTTTGCCGTCTCGGGCATCTGACGGGCTTAGTCCACCACTATTTTCCACTGAACGTTAATCTAGATTTAGATTTACTAAGTTTATTCAAAAGGATTTACGGACAGCGGGAAAACAGGCCGCGGGCTACCAAGTGGCCGCGAACTACGGGTTGGACACCACTGGCTTACTAACTTAGGCATCTACTTTGATTGATTTGATAATTTAAGAATGTTAACAATATTATGATTTTGTATGGTCTCCGCCCAGAATCTTGTCCCAGAAATACATTGTTTAGCTTTGGGCGCAGAATAGTCTCGCTCTCTGTAGTTATCCCGTTGCGACGCGACGCAGAGAATTGTATGGCTAATTCTTACTTGTGATTATAGGTACTATAAGGCAAGTTATGCATTCGTAAAAAAAAAATTCTAACTATCAAACATGACATTACGATCATAGAGAAGCCTAAAAAAGTGATCGACAAAAAATGTCTGTCTGTCAGTCTGTCCGTCTGTATGTATAACGAGCTACAGCCTAAACGGCTTAAACGATTACCTTCAAAATTTGGTATGTGTGATTCTTTTAGCATTCCTTAGAGGTGAAATTGAAAGTTTATTTTTAGACCTAAAAATAACGGTACCTGCCATATGACCTTGAAGAAAAATCTTATTTTTCTCGAAAACGGCTCCAACGATTTTGATAAAACATTTTCGAGAATTTTTTTGTTTATAATTGATATCATTTAATATTAATCAAGTTTACGGGAAAAGACTATTAACAGTACCTGTCATATAACGTTTTTTAAAATGTTGGCTTTCTCGATAACTTTATAATGAATTTCTGACAATTTTTTTATCTGAGAAGATCTAGTTAACCAAACTAATTCTGCATATTAAAATTTTAAATAACTTTTTTTTATAAATAAAATTATTTTTTTTAATTTTTTTTTTTTTTTTAAATCAATATTTTTAAAACTAATGAAAAAAAACTAAATTTAAAATTTACAGTCACATGTATAATAATAAACTCTAAAAAACTGCATACCAAAATTTAAAAAAAAATTGTTTTCAAGAAACTAAAAATAAAATACCGGATTTCATCAAACCCGTCTTACAATTTTCTAGATACTTTTTTATAAAATCGGATCAATGGATCCGTGGCATCTAGTGGCGTTCTTCGTTTTTTTCGAAAAACCGATTAAAGTGATGATTTTGGAAGTTTAAATAAGTTTAAAAAACTTCCTTGAATCATGCATTCGACAATTCATTATATTAAGAATCAAGGTAATCTTACCTACATCGACTTTAAATATGTATAGGATAACTATAGGCTAGCTGCCTACCACCAGCGTTCAGTGAATAACACTAAAGTTGTTAGCTACAAGACCAAGTTTGTACGATCCAGTCGTGCATTTTATTTTTATGAATTTCCTCAACAGTGCCATAAAAAAAACATTTTGCTATTTTAATGTTGGTTTAGTTTGTTCCCAAGAATTTAGGTGACGAATACTCTCATTAAATCTCATAATAACAAATTTTTATTACATATATATTTTAAAATAGTGTATAATTAATTTAAAAAAAATTAAGGGCTTTTAAATTCCACAACCGCTTTTCATCGGTCCACCGTCCCAACCTACATACTTACACATTATTGTTTCCCAGCAGTTTTTTTCGTATACTAAATACACTGTACCTGTATATAGCTGCTGAGCAGCAAACTGTAAGCCCAACCCTATTACTATATGTGGACAATATATTCGAATAGGTAGAAAAGCAAAGCATTTAAAATAGATCAATTCCTTTTTAAGTAGGTAGGTTTGTATGTATTTTGGACAAATATTTGATTTTCTCATGACTGCAATGTCACTTGATGCGTGAATAGAACGCAAACATGGAGCAAATATTTACTCCCAGACACATAATCTACCAAAAAAGACGGGGTAGACACAATTGAGTAGTAAACAATTGAATTACCATTATTGTTTATACAGATATCGATTAAAAAGGGGGTTTAAATAAGGCCGATGCCGAATAATGAAGTGGGTGGGTTATGGTTGGCACTGACTTTCAAGCAATGAAATGATTCTTGATCCCATATGTACACTATGTATGTATTGTATAGTTATAGTGCACAGGGCCGAAGGCGTTATAAACGTTGAATTCAATTCAATTGCAACGATTAAACAAATTATTATCAAAGGACGTTTACGTTTTCCCTGAGCCCCGACCATTATACTTTCGGCTATATGTTGTCTATCCACCTTCCTAGATACTAAACACAATAGCAGAGATAGATATTAAATTGGTAGGTATGCTTGAAGCTCGAAAGTAGAGGGCGACCATTGTTAAATGTGTAAACACAGCTATCGTCATGAGAAAACATAAGGAGGCACTTAGCAAGCAATTATTGCATTGAACGTTGGCGCTTCTGAGAATAAATACTTATCATAAGCTATGTAATGTGGGGAGGGGTATAACTTGAGAGAGTCACTTGTTACACTTTTATTCGCTTTATGTTGTGTATAATATGCAAATCAAAATCCATACCCATGGTAGCCTACTTTATAATTAATTAAATTTACTTTACCAGTGCGATGAAGTGCGGTCCTACTACCGTGTGGCAAGTAGTTGTGGATTGGATTATCAGAACCGCTACTTATACTTAAAGTTTTCTGCGTAAGATTTAGATCTTAGGGGCTTTTAATTATTAGGTACTTTATTTCACATCAAGATTCGAGATATGAAAGGCAAACATTATTATAAGTTGTTGTTATTAAGCTTTCATATACATAATTAAGCCACAAACTCTTAAGATAAACAAAGCTGGTAATTGTAACAATCGTTTATCCAACTGTTTGTAGGCTTACCTACATTTTTGTTAGAAGCAATCTGCGGCATATGGTTGTTGAGATATTTCAAGTCAATCTCCGCAACCGAACCCTGAAATGTCGAAAAAAGTGAATTCAAAAATTGAACAACAAATTGTACACCAATTGAAATGTCCGTCCAATCCATTTCGAGCATTCAGCATTGGCAGCCGCAGCTTTTTGTGGGGCTTGATTGCGGAGTTATCACTATATACAAAGCAAGTCAAATTCAGTTGGGTCGAAAATTATGAGAGTTTTCGTTTTTTTTTTACGCTCACCAAAGTGGATTTGAATACCCTTAAAATGATCAATCACGCAGTGCGAGCGTTAATAAAGTAAGGATGCCGATGCACTGGTTTTGGATTTCTAAATATCAAAATAGAGCCGGGTAATAAAGTATTCCACATTTGCGGTGTACGGTTAAAGAGAGAATTTCTGTACTTAACAATCAAAAAAAAAAAAAAAAAAACTTGTACTTAATTGTGAATTAGTGAATTAACATAACGAATTTCAAATCAAAATTTGTTTTTCTCAGAAATTGGCAATAAAAAAACAAATGTAAAATGACGCAACGCAACCGCAAATCCATTGTATTTATATTTATATAGTACTGCCATGGAACATGAAAATCTGTTCATCAGCGATCCTGTGCAGATGACCCTTGACGTTATTTATTTGAGAGCGGGGCAGAGAAATAAAAGAGGGAAAAGAAGAGATGAGGTAGTTTTATATGTTTTTATAGCGATATTGAATAAAAGGGAGAAAACCAAATGTGGTGTATTTTCTTGACATCACATTTGTTGCTTACTATTTTATATGAGGATAAGGCAAAGAGGAATATAAATACAATGAACCAGCGTTGCCGCTGAAAATTTTGAAAAAGTGGCCAAAAAAGGGGCTCTAGGAAAAAAAAGGGGCCTGCTCATAAAATGCAAACTATTAAAGCAAAAAAACACGAACATTTTATAAACATTTATTGATAAATTCATTACAAAAAAACATAGAGATTAGGTATAGCTTTTCTGAATATATATAATACACTGTACGTCACTTTATTTTTTTGAAATATTTTTTCTGTATTTGTAAATTAGTCTTTTTTTGGAACGCAATTTTTGAAATCTTCTAGTTCTATTAAATTTAGTGCAGATATCATTGAATTGCAGGTCTTAATGTTAAGTCTGTTTGTCAGTTTGTTCAATTTTGAGAAAACTCTTTCGTCTAAGGCGCTGCTATGAGGCAAAGTAGAAATGTTTGCAACAAGCATGTGTAAATTTTCAAACATAGGTTCATTCAAACTATTTTTAGATTCCACAATTACATACCAAAATTCGTCTACGTCATTAATTTCAAAAATGGCATCTGTTACATTGATCTCAAGGAATTTGTATTCCTCAATAACTTTTTCTGCATTCGATAATAAATTCTGAAATTCACAAACCAGATCTATATAATTAAACTCAAGTCTTTGTTTTATAACCTTTGGATCAAAAAATCGCAACGCGGAAAGTTTTTTATCTTTAACGTCGACTCTTTTTAAAAGTTCACTTATAATCGATTGATAATAATGTAGAACATTGTTCTTAATACAAGAAACATCTTCGGCTTCATGCCCAATGTATAAATCTGTCAATTTTTTAATATTGTGCAATTCGTATAATCAAAGCCTTCTAAATCATTATTTTTAATATATTCTTTCTTTAAAAAGTTGAAAATATAGTTGACAGAATAGCCCTAACGGACGAAATTAAAAAAATTATTTGTGAAGATTGACTTTGAAACATTTTGTTAAAATTATTCATAATCGAAAGAATGTATTTTAAAAATTTTATGTAAAGATGATTGATTGATATGGTTCAAATTTTCATTTATTTTACTGATATTTTTTTAAAAACCTTCGGCGAGGTCTGTTCAAATTGTTCGCATAAAAAATTGTGTTGCAGAACAACCCATTGTTCATCAATCCTTTTTACAATGGCTTTAAATGAAAGCTATCTTGTAGTTATCTTGAGATCTGGATGATTTACATGGGTGCGTTTCTCGGCAAAAAACAAAACTGCAGCGGTCAGTACATTTTATTTTTTATCGATATTTATTGGTGTTTCGTACTTTTTGCATTATTTTTCGTTGAAAAATATTAATAATGAAGCTAAAAATTGACGTTGTTAGTAGGTAGGTAAAGCCTATGCACATTCAAATAGAATAATAAATTGTTGAATTGTACCTACCTACAAATGTATATCTAAATGGATTTATTTTTAATTATTAAGAAGGTAATAGCTATATTTTATATACATACACACATAGATGGAACCAAGGTATGTAAATATGCACACATAATAGTGAAAGTGAAAGGTATAGGTGGGTATGTATCAGTGGCGAGGCGTGAATAATTTCGAAAGGTAGGTCGAAGAAAAATTAGTCACCAAAAAATTAAATTTCGAAAGCTTACTTGAAATTATTCCGTTCAATGCATAAGTTAGTATGAAACCATAAGGTATATCAATTTAAACCAAAGTTGTTATACCTTAAGTCATTTAAGTTAAATGTAACAATGAGCTTAATGCATAATAAAAGCGGTTTCGAAAGAAAACTTTTTTCGGATGCAAATACAATATCTTAAATAAATGTATTGTTAAGTTGAAAACATGGGGGAATGTATCACGCAATATTTCGTTTTCTAAATGGTTATTAAATGCTAAAACGTCAAGCTGTCGAAGAGAAGAAGTTGAACAAAACTTTAAGTTCATTTTTTAAAGCTTTAAAGTCAAAAGGCCCAGGGCAAAAATTTATTAAAGAAGATATTTTTTAATTTTGATTGGAAACTTCGAAATTATGATATTTTGATTTATTAAGTAAATCTAAAAAAATAAATTCGTGAAAGTCTTATATCTTGTATTTATTTGGGATATAATATTGTTTTTTATTTCTACAAAACGACGTTTATAACGTGTTTTGGAATCAATCAATCAAGACTCAAAACTTTCGATTTCTCTTTTTGCAAATTCAACATCCGTTTGCTAATTTTGAACCAATTCTAAAGAAAGTCAGTCTTAGCAAAAACTTCAAAAAGACTATAAAGAAAAAAACAAAAATCTAGTGCCTCTAATATAATTAAAAAGCTCTCGGCAATAGAAAGCGAGTCAGTGTCCCATTCACTAGGGTTGTCCAATATTCTAATAAAAGTTAGAATTATATCTAATCTGCAATTTAAAATGGCGTTTATTATCCGCGAATGATAATACCAGCGAGTTTCCGATAACCCAGGCTTTCGTCGGTTGGCTATTTGTCTTAAAAGTTTTGAACATTTAGTTGATTTGTTAAAAAACAACGGACAAAAGTATTAATACTACCAAGAAAAACTTTTAATTCCGATATATTTTTAAGTGATCGGGATAAAACTAAATTTAAAACGTGAGTTAGCCATTGGACAAGCATAAATGACTTTCCTTTCAACACCATCCACTTCCGCAGACATAGCTGCAGCGTAAGATTCGCCAATTAGTTTGTCCTTGCAGGAGAATATATCAGGTACAATATTAAAAAATATGCTTTGTGCTCATGTGTGTGGCGAGACTCACTAACGTCAAAAAAAAACAAGAAACCTTTCTTCAATTCCGCCCCCCAAAAGGTACCGTAGAACAGCACTCAAAGCACTTGGAGAGTTGGAAAAAAGAGGTCTAGGAAACAAAACATTTTATTTAAATTACAAGTATATATATATATAAGTATACTTTTGTTACAATCAAACGTTAAAATAAGAAACGATAAACAATCTTTTTGTGTTTAATCTATTTTCATGGAAGGTTGATTGTTTTGAAAAAAATGAAAACAATAAATGAACCGTTTTACAGAAAATCGAAAGCCAAAAAAATGTTTTTATAAGAGCTACCAACAATTTTTTCCCGTGGGTAGGTGTAAAACCTTCAAAAGGCTCTATGATGACCGAAAAACACGTGCTCATAGGAGTGTGAGATTCTTACTGCACTAAAAACACCTCCTCCCGATTGCAACTAAGTTGAAATTTATCTAGCAATTTATTTGTAACGAATTTAATTAACGTGTTGCAGGTAACTATCCGGTAATAGTTCCTGCTTATACCGCGATTTTAAAGCAGATTCTCGTTTAGTGCACCAGATCGGAAGGCTTTGTCCTTCGCAGGCAGCGTACTAAATTCGTCTTATCGATTTTATAGTACTATTGCAGTGTTGTAATAGCCGTTTTCTATGATTTCGAGCAATTTTTTTGTCCAATCATTGACATTATTCAGAGCTTTTTGTAATTTTGTCGTAGAATCATTTATCATTTATATTGCAGTGTCATCAGCAAACGTGGCTACGATAGTGTCTTCTGTTTGAGGTATATCACGTGTAAATAATGGGTACAATATTGGACCTGAAACACTTCCCTGTGATACCCCACCCTTTATTTCTTTCACTTCGATTTCAAACCTTGATATATAATGTAATATGTGAACTTCAAATTTCAAATATGTAGGTATGTAGTTATAGAACTATTTTTCATATTTTATAATTTATCATTTTTGAATGAACCAATCAAAATAATTTTTTTAAATGTAAATGCTTCCAAAAATGTTTAATAATTTTGCATATTCAATTGATAACTAGAAAACCTACTTTCAAACAGCTTCAATTCTTACCTACATTAAAGTTGTTATACCTACTATATGGGTATAAAGACACTTCACAATTTTTTCACCGAACATCTTTAATTAACTTCAACTTCACAAAAACACTTTATCACACAAAAATAAAAAAAACTACCGAATTGCATTTTTTTTCACACAACCGATGGCGTTTTCACCAGAGGGCGCCTCGGACGTTCCGCTTCATGATAGTACTGTTACGCTGATAAATAAACGAACTTTTTTAAATAACAAGTTCGATTATTTCTTTATTCTTGTAAAATAAAAGATACAAAAAAAAAATAAAAAAATCTACTCAATGACTATGTGTCCACCCTTCTTGTGACCACGCTCTTTTTTTTTTCTTTTTTCTCTTCTCCTTAACCTCTCCTGTCAGTTGATATCAGCTTTACGAATCCATAATTTTTACACAGGCATTAGATGCGACCGATAATTGTTACAAAGCTCCCTCCTTTAAAGACAGACTGTCCTCAGTCGTGAAAACTCTCAAGGAATTTTTTTTTAAATTCTGCGCTAAAAAGTTTTCTATTCGGAAAGCTGACATAGTGCCAACCGATCTCGATGAACTACCAATGACTTATTTGCTCCCTGCTTTATAATGCGATAGAGTACATCACCCAACTTTGCCAAGACATTGTATGGCCCTTGCCAGTCACTTTTCAATTTGGGGCAAACACCTTTTTTCTTCTTCGTAGCATATAACCAAACTTTATCCCCATTATTAAATGGAACAGCTCTGGCATTCATATCGTATCGGTGCTTCATTCTTCGACTGTACTCCAATAGCTGTTTTCGATTGAAAGAATAGGCGGTTTCCAACCGCGAGGCTAAGTCTTCTACATATTTCGAAGTTGCAGTAGGCCTGCTGGGAGGAGGACCGGTAAATAGTTCCTTGGGTAAACGCAGCTCACGCCTGAGCGTTAAGAATGCTGGTGTTTGTTTCGTTGCTTCGTGAACAGCAGTTCGATAAGCTGGAAGCAAAAACGGATTATGGGTATCCCTGTCCCTTTGGCGTTTAGCTGTATATTTAGCAAGATAACTGAAGAGCGTCCGATTAAACCACTCTACCATGCCATCGGGCTGTGGATGTAATGCCGTAGTACGTGTCTTGTCAATACCCATAAATTGCAGTGTGTGCTTAAAAACTTCGGACTCAAAATTTCTCCCTTGGTCAGGGTGTAGCTGTAGAGGAACGCCAAATCGCGAGAAGACGTTGACAGCAAGGGCTTTTGCAACAGTCTCTGCAGTCTGATTTGGGAGAGATAAAGCCTCAGGCCACTTTGTAAAGAAGTCGCAGAAAACTAAAATATATTTGCTACCTTGGGTGGTGACGGGCAAAGGTCCCAAAATGTCGACTGCGACGCGCTAAAATGGGGCACCTACATGCACAGGCTGTTATCGTGCGCGACTTCTGGTTGCGAGCCCCCTCCCTTGTTGGCAAGCTACACAAGCTTTACAATGTTTTTCTACATCGTTTGACCATCCTACCCAATAATACCGCTTTTTAGTCTTCTCTAATGTTTTCTTCACGCCGAAGTATCCACCGGTGGGACTGTCGTGCATCGCTTTCATAATATCAGCCTGTAAAGACATCGGAACCAAGACCTGATAAAAATCGCCGTTAGAGCTAGTTACCTTTCTACACAATACTCCATCTATATATTCGAGAGCGTCAAACATGTCCCAATAAGCTTTTACTATTGGATTCAAAGTCGGACTTCATCTGTTGTTGGTTGCCGTTGCTCTTCCATCCATTGCAGCACCACAGATAAATCACTATCATTTTTTTGTTTGTCGACTATATCCATTGACAACATCGTTGTGCGAACTATGGCTAACTATTTTTCTTCTAATCGAAAGCAATATGGACAGTCCATCAGTTCACAGGGGCGACGAGACAGAGCGTCAGCATTTTGATGATTTTTCCCTGGGCGGTGCTCGATCGTAAAATCATATTGCTGCAGACGTTCTATCCACCGCGCCGTCTGCCCCTCTGGATCGCGAAAATTTATCAGCCAACGTAATGAGCTGTGGTCCGTGCGCAAGAGAAAATGTCTTTTTAGTAAATACGGCTGGAAATGAGTGACAGCTTTGACAATAGCTAAAAGCTCTTTTCGAGTAACACAATAGTTTCTTTCTGGCCGGCTAAAAGTCTTATTGTGATATCCGATTACCTATTCCGCTCCCCCTTGAAGTTGTCATAAAACAGATCCACATGCATGTTGGCTTGCATCTGTGTCGAGGATAAATAGATCGTTTTCATTCGGCTGGGCAAGAAGAGGTGCTGTGGTAAGTTTTTGTTTAAGAGTTCGAAAAGCACTATCGCAGGTTGCTGTCCAAGTGAATTGCTTTCCTTTCTCGGTTAACGCCGTCAAAGGTTTAGCAATGGCCGAAAAGTCACTTATGAAACGGCGATAGTAAGCACATACTCCCAAAAATGTTTGAACCTCTGTCTAGCTTTTAGGTGTGGCCAAATTTTGAACAGCTGAAATTTTTTCAGGGTCAGCTGAAATTCCAGAACCGGAAATAATATGTCTTAAAAAATGGACTTCTCTTTTACCGAGACAACACTTTTTGGCGGAAAGTTGAAGGCTTGCTTATTGTAGCCTCTGAAATACGGAATCTAAGTTTTGCAGCATTCGGCAACAGACTTGCCGTGGACGATGATATCGTCTAGATAAACAAGACAAATCGTGTACGGGAGACCTCGAAGTGTAACGTCCATGAGGCGCTGGAAAGTTGCGGGCGCATTGGTAAGTCCAAAAGGCATGACATTAAATTCAAAAAGGCCAGTTCCGATGGAAAATGCAGTTTTATTCTTTGTCGGCAGCTGCCATCTCCACTTGCCAATAGCCGGATTGAAGGTCTAGAGTAGCAAACCATGATGATCCTCCGAGGGCGTCCAGTATTAGGTGAATGCGAGGCAAGGGATAGGAGTCTTTCTTCATCGCATTGTTGAGCTTTCGATAGTCCACGCAAAACATCAACGACCCGACTTTCTTCCGAACAAGAACAGCGGGGGAATACCATGTACTATTTGATGGCTCCACAATTCTCTGTGACTTCATTTCGTCTAATATGGACTCAGCTTCTGCTCGTCGTGCGATTGGCAATTTCTTGGGTGTTTGCTTGATCGGACTTGTAGCAATGGTGTTAATGCGGTGTTGAATACGGGAAGTGCACCTAGTGGGGTTAGCATCTGCAAATAAAGAACGGTTACGGAAAACTAATCCTTCCAAATCCGTTTGCTCTTCATGAGTGAGATTGGTAGCACTTCTTTTTAACATTTCTCGTATAGCAGGTGAGAGGGCGGCAGTAGATGAATCAGCTGTAAACCGTCCACATTTAAACATCTCTGGTTTTGATTCAATTTGAGCCAGTGTAGTGTTCCTTTGAATCCAGGTATCTTTTTCAGATATGTTAGTGACACAAACACGACCCGCTCCCTGTTGAACACGGAACACAGAAAATGGAATCTCAATCCCTCTCGATGCCTAAACTACTGTGATGAGTACGGTTTCTTCATCGGGTTCAGAAGTCATCAGAGTAATCCAACGATCTGATAAAGAGAAATTCGAACATCACAGGCATTAGAAGCAAAGGCAAGATGAGTGTTTGTCTGGTTTAAATAAATTTTCTCATCACCAACCTGCAATGTGTTATTTTTTAAATTTATATCACAGGAATGCAGACGCAGAAAGTGCATCCCTAGGATGCAATAATCAAAGATTGAGGCAACGTTCATGGAATGTTGGATGGAAAATTGTCCTATCTGCACTCGTACATCAACAATCCCTTCTACTGGTGCAGTGTCACCAGTGACAGTTTGAATGGTTGCATGTGACATTCTTATCACCGGGCGGGTAACCAACTTTTGAATTACACGAGGGTGTAGGTTTGTTTGCGTAGCACCTGTGTCCAGTATAGCTAGGCAACTAACCTCATTGATTTTAATACGGGCAACAAGATTACTTTGGCGATTTGAATAGCGGATTGATACTACATGTGGAGTAGAGGCGCTGGTTTTGTCCACTAATTCTGCCTCTGAAGAAATAGTGGGTCGACATTTCCCGATTTGTGAGGTTCAACAGGTGGGTTTTCTGATACTCGAGTTACTACCAAACTGGATGGAGCTATGTCTACAGGTATCTTAAAGTTAATGGCACGAGGGCCAATTCGTGCTTTATCTACATCAAACAAAATTGATTCTCCCTATTGACGGAGCTTAGGATTTTTGCGAAGCTCACTACGTGGTACATGAACTACCTCATTGTTGTCGTTTCTTCGAACAAACCCATAACCAGTTAGATGAATGAATATTCCCTTTCACTCCTGACTCTATTATTGCTGGCTTTGTTGACTTTTCATCAACAGTGGAAGTTCTGGTTTGGTTTTTTACTGTGGGAGCTCTTGGTGTTATTCGCGGCAACTTTTGCTCCTTTAAGCTGCGCGATGGTCGTTTCCCGACTGCAGTTCGGTAGAGAAATCATCAGTATCGGAAAGTACAACCTCTGCAACTCGAATTTGTCTGCGACTTAATCGAGTGGCTGCACGGCTAGCTTCCACTCGAACGGCGGAGGATAAAGCCTTTTCAAGCGAATCGGGAGCTGTATCTCTCACTCTTTGCTGCAATTCTGTATCAAAAATTCCATCTATGAACTGTGCTAAAGCAATTCGATCTTTCGCTTGTTCAGGGCAGTCTGGGAATGTGAGATAAACAAGGCGCTGAACGTCAGTTGCCAACTCATTTAGGGATTCTTTTGGTTTCTGTACCCGTCCGCGTAGCTCAGAATGACCAGTCGATTGCTCATATTCATTACCAAATCGCTGGCTTAATCTCATATCCAGGCGATAAAAATCATCTCGGATATGTGGTTGGAGTGTATTGAAGTAAGCCAAAGCAGTTGCTCGCAGATAGGCGGCAAGGTAAAGCGCTTTTAACTCGATTGTCCAACAGTTCACCCTCGTAACCGCATCAAAATGAAGACGATATGAGGGCCAAGGCGTTTTTCCATCAAACTCACGTGGAGTTATTTTAAGGTGCTGTGGTGCTCCCAGCATTGTGGTGGTGGTTTGTGTGCATTGTTGCTGAGAATGAGCCATAGGGACATTACTTAGAGTAATGACTTATGACAACGTGGTTAATGGGCGTCCATCAGCTGAGGTCTCATTGCTTATCAAATTTTGTGGCACAAAATTAGAACTTGCCGAACAAAATATTCGCATATTTAACGACTGCAAATTTTGATCTGGAACATTCGTAGAACTGGCTGCTGGTACTCCGTTAATAATGGAATGTCGAGCTGTACCATAGTTATTACATTCCGCTTGTGTGAGGGCTAGCCCAGTGTTACCTATGGGAGTAGAATGATTAGACAGAGGATCACTTGAATTAGTACGAGATTCCTGTTGCGTTAATTCGACTTGTGCGACCCGTTTCTTCCAGCAAGGAATAAAGACCATCCTATGCGGCGGATTGATCAGCAAGTAATTTCATTTGTGCATCCATTCTTACCAGAATTCCCTCCAATCTTTTCACCATATCTTCATTTTCTGACATGATTGGAGCGTAGTAGATATTCGGTTAGGATATCGGTCGTTATTTACCCCACACCTGACACCAATTGTTACCCTGATAAATAAACCAAACCCTTTTTTAAATAACAAGTTCGATTATTTCTTTATTATTGTAAAATAAAAGATACAAAAAAAAGAAAAAAATCTTTTCAATGACTATGTGTCCACCCTTCTTGTGACCACGTTCTTTTTTTTCTTTTTTCTCTTCTCCTTAACCTCTCCTGTCAGTTGATATCAGCTTTACGAATCCATAATTTTTACACAGGCCTTAGATGCGACCGATAATTGTTACAGTACTATGGAATATATATACAATGGCAAATCTGTACCACACATCACTGTGTGGCTCAGGTGGCTCGGCTATAGTAGGATTGCTTATTTAAGCATTAGCACTAGAAATGCTATTAAATGCCTTAAATGCCCATTTTTGGGCTTTGCAAAAATTACAAAATTTTATTAATTTTTCCTATATCTGTTATTTTGTTGTTCGAATATGAAAACACTGGTGCATAATTAAAAGCCACTCTACTCAACAAAAACTGATTAAGACTTGAAATATTTTTTTTGTTGTTCCTACGTTAATCGATGAGCGAACTATTGAGTGGACTAAAATTCAGAAGCAAAAAGGCAAAGAAAATGCACAAGAAATGCAGCAACCCAGTCATTGCGATTGAATCGAATTCATAGATGCAAAAGTACAAAAATTTGATGAATTTATAATTTGTACAGCTTATAAGTACAGTTAAGAAATGATTTAGGGCTTAAAATTTGTATAAATCTATTGACGTTATACAAAAGATCTCACGGTTTTCGGACCGCATTTTTCATTTGTTATACTCAGAAAATGTTGCAAACATGTTAATTTAACATTGATATATATCAAGAAAATAAAAGAAATATATTTTTACCTGCTGCACATCTTCAATTCGACTAGAAAATCGTCAAATCATACTTTTACATCATCTGGAAATTCTTGGGCAAATACCTCAGCAGACCTTTCTCTTTCTACTTCTTCAAGTTTGCCACATTTTTCGGGCAAAATGTTTTGAATTTTGGAAAGCAATTCACGACGATTGAGAAATCTATTTTTCATTGCATGACTAAATGGCCCAAAGGAACATAAATAGACCGGAGAAAATCTGAAACCGTACAATACGACTTGTATTGAGTGGTCCGAAAAGTAATTTCTAATCCAACGAAAAAGAGACTCATCGATACTAAATGCCCGCATTTTCGATAAGAGAGCTTGATGCCAAACTCTATCAAATGCTTTTGAAATATCAAGCGCAATAATCTTACTTTCTCCAAAACGATGTAAAGATTTATGCCACTGTTCGGTGAGATATGCTATCAGATCACCAGTGGACCTATTGCTACGAAAGCCATACTGCCGGTCATTAAGGAGCTTTCGTTCTTCAAGATATTTCTTAAGCTGATAATTAATCAGAGTTTCCATGACCTTGGGATATATTTCATTTAAATTTTATTTATATAATTTATTTATTTCTATTACTTTTCCATAAGTTATATTTATTTTATATTGGTGTCATACATACTTCAACATAATTTTGTTATTATTAGTTTTATTCAATATATAAATATCAATTACAATGGCCACTCTAAGGCTAAAGTACGTTCCGAGCCAATGGAAGGTTGCGGAAATTATAATGGTTCTCAAACCAGGAAAACCATCACATGATAAGAAATCTTATAGACCTATTTCGCTTCTGCCCGTAATATCTAAGGTCTTTGAAAGAATATTACTTTTGCGCCTGCAGCCAATAATAGAAGAAAAGCGCCTAATACCTGAACATCAGTTCGGATTTAGAATCAAGAATTCGACAATTGACCAATTGCATAGGATCACTGACGTCATTGAAAAAACTCTTGAAGAAAAGAAAATTTGTTCGGCGGTCTTCCTAGACGTGTCGTAAGCTTTTGATAAGGTATTTCAAGAAGTCCTAAATTTTAAATTAAGACAAATTCTGCATAAAGCACTTTATACGCTTCTAAAAGCATATCTAAAAAATAGATATTTTTTTGAGTAAGATATGGAAACGATTACTCGGATCTCAAAGAAATAGTGGGTGGGGTACCATAAGGAAGTGTGTTAGGTCCAATAGTGTACCTATTACTTACACATGATATACCTCAAACAGAAGACACTATCGTAGCCACGTTTGCTGACGACACTGCAATACTAGCAGTGGGCCAAACGATAAATGATTCTATGACAAAATTACAAAAAGCTCCGAATAATGTCAATGATTGGACAAAAACGTGGCGGATATCACTCAACGAAGTAAAATTAGTCCATGTAGATTTTACGTATAAGAAAATTAATAGATTACCGGTATTTGTTAATACGGTTCAAGTTCCGTTTGCTAACGAAGCAAAATATCTCGGAATGACTCTAGACGCGAAATTAAAATGGAAACCGCATGTTAAAAAGAAATGCGAAGAGTTAAATAATAAACTGAGAGATATGTACTGGTTGCTCGGGAAACACTCTTAGCTCAGTATCGAAAACGAGCTAATTTTGTATAGACAGGTGCTTAAGCCTGTCTGGACTTACGGTATACAACTCTGGGGTTGTACGCGAGATTCTAATTTAAATACCTTACAAACATTTGAAAATAAACTCCTAAGATCATTTGTAAGCCCACCTTGGTACATTAGAAATGAAGATCTCCACAAAGATCTCGGGATTCCCACAGTTCGCGATGAAATAAAAAATGTTGCTCGAAATCATAGAAAATGGCTATTACAACACTGCAATAGTACTATAAGCGAAATTATCGATGAGACGAATTAAGTACGCTGCCTGCGAAGGACAAAGCCTTCCGATCTGGTGCACTAAACGAGAATCTGCTTTAAAATCGCGGTATAAGCAGGAACTATTA
Source organism: Philhelius pedissequus (assembly GCA_910595825.1). NCBI lineage: Eukaryota > Metazoa > Arthropoda > Insecta > Diptera > Syrphidae > Philhelius > Philhelius pedissequus. Next base: position 13,652,636 of record OU343164.1, on the reverse strand, counting down.
CCGGATAGTTACCTGCAACACGTTAATTAAATTCGTTACAAATAAATTGCTAGATAAATTTCAACCTAGTTGCAATCGGGAAGAGGAGGTATTTTTAGTGCAGTAAGAATCTCACACTCCTATGAGCACGCGTTTTTCGGTTCTCATAGAGTTATTTGAAGCTTTTACACCTACCCACGGGAAAAAAAATTACATTGGAATACATTGATGTAAAGTCTAATATTATTTCCTTAAGCTTAACATTATTACAGACATAATATGATTGATCTATTTTTTAAATTGCGCTTTATTGTTTTATAAGCCACCATGTATAAATATTTACTTGCGATTATAGGAACTATAATTACCTGCGATTATAAGTACTATAAGGCAAGTTATGTATTCGTAAAAAAATTTTTTTTTCTAACAATCAAACATGATATTACGATCATAAAGAACATCAAAAAAGTGGGTCCCACAATTCCGTCTGTCTGTCTGTCTGTAGAACGATCTACAGCCTAAACGGCTGAACTGATTTTGTTCAAACTTGGTGTTTAGGCATTTTAGGTGATTGTCCAAAATAGATTTTTGAATTGTTGTTTTAGCCCCAAAAATAACTATACTTGCCATACAAATTTTTCTACCATCTTGATTATTTGGAAAAATCTAACGATTTTGATAAAAATTGGCGTGTGTACTACTTTGGGTATGGTCTACATTCTGGCTAAAAAATTTTTAAAAATATTTTGTTATTAACGGTACCTGCCATAAAACAATTTTAATGATTTCCGGCTTTCTCATAAACGGCTCAACGGATTTCGATACAAAATGTTGTAGAGAAGCTCCTTAAAATTATAAATAGTATTGCATTTCAAGATTATCGAAAAATAGTTTTTTTGGGTTTTTGAAAAAAAAAAATATTTTTTTTTTGAAAATTCAATATTTCGAAAACGGATGGACAATTTTTTCTGAAATTTTGTTCTTGAATTTATATTAATGAACATTTAAAATGTTCATACCAATTTTTTTTTAGAAAAAAATTAAGAATTTTTATATATACTCGTAAAAAATTAAGTGAAAAACGACTAATTTCTAAAAAGAAAATTTTGCATATAATGTGATCGACCATAGGAGCAAGCACGTGCGATCCAGTCGTGCATTTTATTTGTTAGGTAAGAATAAAGTAAAGAAATTGCGGTCAGTCTCATTGAGCATTTGATATGCTTTCAGTCATATTAAAAAATATATTAAAAGCTGGCAAAGCAAAGCGAGCACGAGTCGGCTAGTACATCATAAAAAAAATTGTTCGTTAATGTTCCCAGGTGTAAGATCTACCAACAGAATAATTTTTTAACTGCTTGAAGAATTAACGTCGGAGTTAAATAACTACCGAATTATTGCTTTTTGAAAAATACTATAAGTTGTAGTACTTCACTTCAAAAGGAAATTAAAAAATGCGACCTCTACCACGCTATAAATTAACCAACCACTTTATTATAAATACAATCAAAAGAAAAATTTATAAGAACAATTTATAGATGTTCGAAAACTTTACCAACACCTCGGTGTTAAGTTGTTACATAAAATAAGCTGTAAAGTAGTTATATATTTTGAAGTTTATTGAGTTACCTTATATATTGCAGACTGGAATTATATCCATTAAATTTACAAATACATTAAGAAAATGCTTATGTGTACATGTTCTAGGTTCTGCAAAGTGCAACAGATATAATATGAGCTTATATATTTGACTCCGTTAATTATTTTAACATGTTTATGTTATTGAAACAAATGGACGTTAATTTTAATTATAAGTAAGAGAGAGGGAGAAAGATACATTTAGTTTCCAGTGTAAAAATAAATTCTGCACATTTGACAATTCGGGTTTTATCATCTTCGTTGGCATTTCTTCTTACATCAAACATTAATTCAAAATCATTTAAATTTAAAATTAATAATTCATTTATATTATTGTAGGCATAGAGGAAATATTCATTTGACTATTTGCCGAGTATGTTAAGCTAATTTTCTGGCTAATTTACTATACATCTAACACCTAAGTCGAATGCATACTTCCTGCGCTCCTTCATAGTGACAAATGTGCATCAAATGTGTAATTAAAAATGTTTTATAAAAAAAAAACAATTACATTTTTAACTATTTAAATTAAATAAGGAAATCATTAATTTATCTGTGGGCGATTATAAAAATATATGTTGGGACTCAACAGTTAATATTTAGTTAGTATATTTCTTGAACCCCCCAATATTTTTTCTGCGTTCGCCTCTGGCTGCATCTAAAACACACGATATCAAACTGGCAGTGTTATGTAATGATTTTGATGTTATATGTTTCACTGAAACTAATTTTAACGATAGTATACAGTCGAATGAAATGCATTCCGGAAAGATAGGAACAACGAAATATTCGATTTGTGTTGGGGTGGTGCTTTTTGATTGCCGTATAAAATAATATACCAACGATTAGACTCGAAAAGTTGAAGACAATATTTGAATATTTATGGATCTGCATAACTAACCCAACTAACTTGCGAAAAATTTGTATTTGTTGTAATTATATAAGGCCTCAAACAACTGCTGATGTATACGATCAAATTTGTATACCAAGGTGCAAAGCCGAATCGCTTTTGATATCTAAATCTTTTTGTAACTTTTCACAAAAATTGCGACAATAATTTACTCGACTTCGTCTTTTTGACAATGCGCCCCCTAAATATTGAGGTATCCTTAACCGAATACGCTCTTTCTAAAATTGATTCATATCACCCACCGCTTTTAATGAAATGTAAGTTTCAGGTGGAAAGTTTTCTAAAGGAATCTGTTATTCAGCAAATAAATATTTATCGAGCAAATTTTCAAAATTAAAACTTATTTTTGGCTGAGATAAATTGATCGTATCTCAATACATTCGATACAAACCTAGCTTTTCGAAGTTTCTTTGACACCATACTCAATGCAATAAATTTGTATGTTCCACTTAAAAAGGTAAGTTATGCATCTTATCATAAATGGTTCTTAATAAATCTTATTAATTCAATAAAAGAAAAAAATAGAATGCTTCATAAGGTTCAGAAATTTAATAGACCAGATGATATAATAACTCATTGTTATTTTAAGTTCCTTAATGACGTTGAAAAACATCTGAAAACTAATCAGGCCTGTCACGCATTCCATCGTAATAGGAAATTTGTTACGAATCCCGTAAAAATCTATCACAGAATCTATCGTAGTGGAAATTCTCATACAAATTGCCACTACGGTCGGATTCAGCGATACCTTTTTTCTGGATTCGTAGAACTTTCCGATTACGATGGAATTCGTGATATGGCTGAATGTAAAATTCTTTTGGTCGTATTCTAAAGAACTAAGGAAATCTAATAAGATTTTTAACACAATGGTCACTCACGATGAAGTTTATTCGACAAATGAAAACAAAACAGAAGCATTTGCTTCATATTTTCAACGTAATTACAATCATACGAATCCCTTCCAGAAGCTTAGACAAAAATTCAAATCTTAACTTAACAGATATATCTGTTCTAAATATGACAGTAGACAATATGATCTATGCATTAAATAATCTCGATACCACCAAAAACGCCGAACCTGATGGTATTCCGAACCTATTTTACAAAAGTCTATGCATGATAAAATATTTCCAACATGTCTTAAACATTCATTTGTTACTCCTTCTGATGTTAAGAACTACCGCCCAGTGTCAATTTTAAACGCCTTGTCCTTAATTTTAGAGAAATGCAAAGTCTTGTAATGTGGTTTAAAACTTATTTGACAGATAGACAACATAATGTTTTTCTTAATAAAGCATCTTATAGAACTCTCTACCCCTCTTTAGGTGTGCTACAGGGTTCCTTAGGTTTAGGACCCTTACTTTTCAATATTTATATTAACGATATCACTCAAAATGTTTTCATTATCATTACGATTTGATAATTTTCAATTCAATTCAATTCAATTTTATTTCAATTTGGTGTTTAAGTAAGGCTTAGTCTTTTATTGTACCCTTCTATGGTTAAATTCAATGACATAATAGTATTCTTAAATATAATTTCTTACTATAAGAAATATTAATTACTAAATATTTGTAAACCAAAATAAAGAAAGAATTTTTAACCAGGTACAGGTCCTGCTAGGCACTGAAACAGTTTTAATTGGAACATGTTTTTTGAATAGCTCTAAAATTAAAGATTGAAAATAATTAACTTTATCATTAGCATTAGAGAAAGCATGACACTGATTCTAGGGGTAGTTGATATCATCATTTAGTAGCTCATAATTATTTATGGATTTGAGATTTCTAAATTGGAAAGTATAGGGTATAGGCACTTGCGAAAATTCAATATCGTACGTACAAAACAATAAATCATGGTCCGATATACCATCCAACGACAATTGGTCCTGTAGAAGGACATGTGATAGATCAGAAACTATCATCAAATCAAGAAGACTAGGAGTCGAATTAGGAGCAAAACGGGTGGCTTAAGAGTTAGATTCTGTAAGTGCGGCTGTTGCGATTTCATCCCTAAGTTGATTTGCACGGAAATCATATACATACAAGATCTGCATTAAAATCACCACAGATGATGATGTGCTCATACGATAGGGAAAATTCATGTAGCGTAGCGAATAATGGTTCAGCAGAAAAACTTTTATTAGTATTATAACCAACTTCTATAGAAGGCACTTGTGTGTCCATCAGTATGTCTACAAAAAGATATTCTATGCCCTTATCTTTTTTAAGAACTTACACGATAGGGTAGCTTTACAATAAATTGCAACTCCTCCACCTTTAGTATCAGTGATTCCATCATTTCTAACCAATTTATAATTACAATGTTATATACATCACTGGGAACTTCGGGCTTAAACCATGCTTAAACATCGACACCTGCGCCATCATTAAGACTTCGAGCATTAATACAACACATTTTGAAACCTTCACGCACATCTGAAAGTATTTTAATGACTGATTTTACAGAAAGCCCATTATCTGTGCAAATTGAAAGAGACTCTCTACCCAAGATAATAGAAATATACAAAAAAAACAAAAACAGAAAAAGCTTAGAGAAAAATAGAAAAAAAGGGGGGGGGGGAAATAAATGAAAGGTATATAAATTAAATATTAAAAAAAGAAGAAAAGAAAAAGAAAAAAAAAACAAACAGCAAACAGGTAGCAAAAAAAATATGTAAAACATAATCAAAACGATAATTGATAATTTACTCAAGCTTGGATAAAACAGACTTACATTAAATACTAAAGAATTTAAACCCTAATTTTTTGAAGTGTAAAATAAAAAGAAGATTAGTCCCCTTTCACACAGGAAAACCAGTTGCTGGAGATTTTTTTGACGTTTTCCTTTAATTGCCTTGTAGCTTTCCAACGAAGAAATTGATGAGGAAACTGAGTTGTATTGCTTTTTGATTTGACATTCGCTTTTTGTAAACAAACAATTTGCTTCGCGGCTGGAAAATTCTACACAATTTTGAGTTATAAATTAACCGCAGCTTATTTTTAGAAAAATAAATTCAAAATAAAGAAACCTGGTGCGATTATGTTGGTAAATGTTGTTTTTTTTTATTGTGGTTGTTAATAATGGTTTGCTAAATTAATATATTTAAAGGTCACGGAAAAACAATGAACCAGGAGAAAATTGATTTGTTGTGCGTTTCTCTTGCCATCCAAATTTTGGACCCAACACATGATAGTGATGATGGGAAGATTATATTGGACTTGTTGGAATGCACCGAAGCTTTATTGGTACAGTTGGACACATAAGCCACTGACAGGATTATATGACTTATATCTGTGGTGCTGCCTGCTGCTGCTGCTGCTCGCTAATACAGGAACATCATTATAAACCAAATGTGATGAAGCCACAAGCTGAGAGCTTAGTTGGTCCGTGCGTTTTTGTTGTCGATTTTCCATGTCTAGGCGCATAATTGTATGTATGAAATGTGTACCAACTCGTGATGGATTGAATTAAATGCCTTGCCTACAAGAATTAAAACTTGAAATTTTCTTTCACAATGAATTTATTTAAGTAGCTCACTATTTTGTGATGTGAGGCTCTCATTTATATAAATGCGTAATCTTCTGTTTTTAGAGTTTTCTTCTGACGTAGTGGGGTGATCATCATAAACCTGGACTGTCAGACCATTGTTTGCGGCGAATGCAGAGAGGACAGCTTTCTTCTCAGCTTGCGAATATAATTTTATTAGGAGTGGGCTTTCGTTGTTGGAATTAGAAGCTCGCAATCGTAAAGCAAGGAAGTGGGGAGTAATTGCATGCTGCAATTTACCGGATATTTTTTGGCTAAATCGATTGGACTCTCTTTAATGGTGCAAGCCAGTCCACGGACAATGGCATCACTTAAACGTTGTTGACGATGGAGAACCTCAGATGGTCTCTAATCAAATGGTTTTCATTCTCAGAGTTGAGAACTCGATTGAAAAGGGAGGAATTAGATTTTTGGGTTACATCTTTCATTTCCTTTTCAAAGTCAAAGAGCACGTTTTGAAATTTATTAAATAGGTCAGATGCTAACCCACGCAAGTTTTCAGGAATCTTATTCATATCATTAGCGGAGGAAGAAATTGATTTCAAATTTGCCTTTGATGATGCTTTGGTTTTTTTTTCATCAGAGATTTGTTCAGTGATTGCATTTTTGGGCTAGCAGCTTTGTGCGAGTATTTGATGATGGTTTGATGGCTGAATTAGAAGAGGAAGGGCTGTTTGTGGTGATATTAGTGGTAGTTAATTTACTTCTGTTTTTGATTTTAGTCATGATGCTGGTGTTGTTTTTTTTTTTTTTTTTAAACTATGCGCGCACTCAAGGGGTTATGAATACCCTTAAAATGTTAATACACAGTGCGAGCGATTAGGAAAATGGGATAGGATTAGACAGGAGATACCGATGTACCGATTAGTTTTAAATGCCTGATTATCGCAATGGGAGGAAAAATTCGGTCGGGTAAAGCATTCCACATTCGTGTTGTTCTGCTAAAGAAAGAATATCTATACTTGACAGTACGTCCGAAGTTGGGCTCTAGGGTAAATTGATGGGCTTTCCTAGAAGCGCGAGTGTTACGGTTGAATAGTTTAAGGGGAGGAATGCAACTGGCTATTTCACTAGAACACTGTTTATTATAATACCGATAAAATAATGAAAGGCATGAAACATTGCGACTGTGCGAGAGAGACTCAATTGTTTTAGTTATTGTTTCATCACCTATCATTTTTAAAGCTCTTTTTTGGATTCTGTCCAGGAGACTTAAGTGCGTTATGGGAGCACCTGCCTAAATATGACAATTGTACTCAAGCTTTGGACGAATAAAGGATTTATAGGTTACAGCCAGATCAGAAGGGGAGAAATATTTCTTGAATCGTCTCAGAAAACCCAAACATCTTGCAGTATTTTTGGCGACGTCGAATATGTGTTCATTCCACAAAAGGTGGTCAGTGATGCACATACCGAGAACTGAAAGTTGTTCGGTTTCCTCGATGCAAGCGCCGCTAATGGACAACGGCATTGGGGGAGGGTCTCGCTTTAACGACAGAAGACAGCATTGGGTTTTTGAAGCATTAAATTCTACGCGTTTTTTTATTCCCCATTGGACAATGCTGTCTAGATCAGAATTTAATGAGCTAATCATACGCTGCCGTTCAAGTTCCACATCCGAAGGACATGGATGAGAATCTAAAAACGAGTATGAAAAGCTGAGGGTACTGTCGCCAGCAAAACAGTACATTGGGTTAGAAGTTTCAGACAAGAGATCATTAATGAAAATGAGAAAGAGAGTCGGAGACAGAACGGAGCCCTGGGGCACACCAGCATTTATTTTATGAATATCAGACTTGAAACCGTCCAATACAACTTGTATTGAGCGATCCGAAAGGTTATTTCTAATCCAACGAAGTAGAGATTCTTCGATACCAAATGCACGCATTTTCGATAAGAGAGCCTGATGCCAAACTCTATCAAATGCTTTTGAAATATCAAGCGCAATAATCTTACTTTCTCCAAAACGATGTAAAGATTTGTGCCACTGTTCAGTGAGATATACCATCAGATCACCAGTGGACCTATTGCTACGAAAGCCATACTGTCGGTCATTAAGGAGCTTTCGTTCTTCAAGATATTTCTTAAGCTGATAGTTAATCAGCGTTTCCATGACCTTGGAAAGAAGGGACGTAAGAGCAATTGGACGGTAGTTAGAGGGTGAAGAAGATTCGCCTTTTTTGGGGACAGGCTGGACAAATGCTGTTTTCCACCCACTCGGAAAGAGACCAGTAGATTAGGACAGATGGAAAAGCTTACGCAGTGGTTTTGCCAGCATAGAAGAACACCTCTTCAGAACAATAGGGGAGATACTATCAGGATCAGCGGATTTGTGTATGTCAAGATCTTTAAGAAGTCTAGCAGCTGCACGAGTACGAAAGAAGATACGTCCCATGAAACTGTTTATGCTCTCAAGTACAGGAGGAGTCATGACACTTTGTGGAAGCGTAGAATTAGCAGCAAACTGAACTGGTAGCAAATTTGCTTTTTCTTGTGCGCTTACCACAGGAGTGTTATTGCAAACGAGCGTTGGAACCGACGAGCAGGTGGAATTTCGTACGTTTTTTACAAATGACCAAAAATTTTTACTACCTTTGGGACATTGGAGTATTTTTTGCCTTAATTTTTGCTCATGTAGAAATTTGGTTCTTTGAATATGACTATTACAGGTCTTTCTAGCTTGTTTGAACTTATTCCGGTTTTCCTCAGTTGGGTTGGCTTTATAACATCGGAAACTTACCTCTCTCAACCTGATAACCTCCTTACAGCTCAAATCGAACCATGAATTTTCTTTTGGTTTGATGCTTTTGGTTTTGTTCGATATAAAGGCTTTCATAACCTTAAGAATTATATTTGTAATCATATTAGGGCTGGAGTCAACGTCACTATCGAGGAAGCATAGTGACCAGTTAAAGATCCTGAAGAAATTATTCAGACCGTCCCAGTTGGCTTTCTCGTATTGCCATACGGTCCTCTTCGGAATGCTTTCTTTAACTGAGAAAATTGCGCACGAGAAATTGGCTGATATGATAAAATGGTCCGATGTGCCTAGAGGCGATAACACGCTTATAGTATATTTACCAGGTAGAGAGGTAAGAAACAAGTCTAGGGTGTTGGCGGAGTGACCTGCAATGTCAGGTATTCTTGTTGGCTCAGTAACCAGCTGAGTCAGATTATTCACTTTAGCAAAGAGCTCAACATACCTTCCTTCCGGTGTTGTCTGGCCAGAATAGCGTAGCCACTTGGAATTGTGTACATTGAAATCGCCCGTAACAACGATTTTACTGTGCGGATATTGGGAAACAATTCTTTGGATAGAGTCGGACAGCGCATCGAATTCGTTAAAAGTCGAACTACTGTCCAAACTTGGGCTACGATAAATAAATTATGTATGTAAGTTAGGAAGTAGTATATTGTACTTACATACCTAGGTATTTAAATATGTACACACACATAATAAAGAAAATGAAGGTGGGTAGATAGCTATATATACATATAATTTTATAATTTAGGTGCAATTTGCTTACCTTCAACGTTGAATAAGATTCATGTGATTTTTAAAGATACATATGTATATATAAATGTATGACGTCCTACATTTTATTTAGTATTTAGTGACGTACGCAAAAATTCGTAAAAAGGAAATAAATAGATAATACGCACAATAAAATGTTTTTATATTGCTTAGTTGTTATAGTTTGAGGAAAAATAAAGATGCCATTTGAATTTCTGGATAAATAAGAATATATTAAAAAAATCAAAAAGCATTGGAGCGGTTTATTAAAAAAAGTAATTTTTGTGTATAAAATCTTAAAAACATTTTTAGAACAAAAAATTGAAACGTCATTTTGAAGTTTTTATTAACATACATATAAAATTCAAATTTCAAAAACTTCAAATTTTTATTTATTTTTTTTTTAAATTGAAAATCGTTGTTTGAAAATTTGAGTATGCAGTTTTATTAACATTTTTAGGGAGCATTTGCATAAAAAATATCTAATTCTAATCGGTTTATCCAATAGTGAGAAAATCGAAAATATGGCAAGTGGTTCTATGGCAAGTACCGTTAATAAGTAGGCAAGAAAAATAAAATATTTGTATACTTTACAGTGAACTGTACTACGAGTAATTCAGGAAACATATTTTTTATAAAAATTTTTGCAGCCGTTTTCGAGAAATACATTTTTTAATGGATTTTTTTAACATTTTGTTTTTGTTTATTTATTTTTTTTATTTTTAGGAGTTTTTTTTAACTATTCCACATAATGACAAAAAACTCCCAAATACGAAGTTTCGAAAAAATCAAAAATTTTATAAATATTTAAAAAAAAGTTTTTTTTTAATTAAAAAAAAATTGAAAAAATTGCCTTACATTATTCTTAAAACTTTTTAGTTGCGTCTGCATAACAAATTTGAAAAAAATTACATCAAACTTTTTTCAGAAAATCGAAGACCAAAAACGTGGATCTATAAGAGGAAAAATAACCATTTTATTCAAAAAAAAAAAATACCAAACCGTACCTTTTCCCGTCATAAATGAGTTTATTTTTTTTATATAAATTGGAGCCGTTTTTGAGAAAAATACGATTTTTCTTTTTGGCAAAAACAAAAATATATGACAGGTACCGGTATTTTTCGTCCTAAACAAAATGAAAAAAACCAAGTTTGAAGAAAATCTATCCAACCGTTTAGGGTGTAGACTTGAGGACAGACGGAATGGCGGGACCCACTTTTTTGGTATTCCCTGTCATCGTAATGTCAAATTTTATCGAAATCTCGGGTTTGATTTTTTTACGAGCCTATAACTTGCAATATATATAGTACTTATATATCGCAAGTAAAAATTATAATATTCAGAAAATGTTTGCATCCGTGAACAACCCTAACCAAATTGATAGTGCTGAACACATGGAGCTGATACAAGAATTTAGATGCAATTTGTACTCCACAAAATGCAAAAGCATAAACCTTGCTCGGTTTCTTATTTTGCAAAAAATATTTGCCGCACTAAATCCACTGAAGAGCGTCTTATAAAAACAATCAAAAATTTTGATTTAGGACTATTTACGTCAAAGCCATGTGGCAAAATGCCACTGAACCTTTATGCGTTCAATTTAATCCCAATGAGTGTGGTTGGTTATTCAAAGACGAGAACTGCTTTGGTTCGCAGGAGATATCACTCCCATATCTGTAGAAGAAATAATTATTGGCGAAGATAGTGAAGAAGATGAAAGTTTTTATTCCGATGGCGAAAACTGAACGATTTCATTAAAAAAGAAAGAATGTACTCACAGTCCTTAAGCTTTCAAGCTCCTTAAAATACTATTAGGTGCTTGAAGATAATAAACAGAATGCATTTAAGTCCAGCTATAATTGAGAATTAATGTATTTTTTTTAATTGTGTGCTTTTATTATTTATTTATTATTATTATTGCCTTGTATTGTAGTTAAAATGTAACGGGTTATCCATTTTGCTTCAAAAGTAAACGTAAATAAAACACATATACATTTTTTTTTTCATGATATTTCTTTTTTATTATAAAGTTTGAACGTTGAAATTATGTGTGAAACACTACATCAAGCATCGATTCTTTTGAGGTAATTTTCGACCACGTTTTCAGTTTCAGTTTATTGATTTTAATGTTTGCCTACACATTAAGAATAATACTTCTTATAAGTTAGTATAAGACTTAAATTTATGTGTTATAATGAAGAAAAACTACTATTAATTATTTGTACTGTAAAATTTTGAAAAAATGATAACAGATCAAATTTTCCCAATTACAAGCTAATTCAAAATTTTTGATTTTAAGTAAACCTCATGGTCACAGGTTCGATCCCTGCCGTAGTCTATGTCTTTATTTTTCCATTAAAAACCAATTCTAAAAATAAATGTCATACAATGAATTGCTGGTTTACTCATTACATGCTGTTTAGGCATAGAACTAACAACATGTGATTGAGTAGAACTAGTATACCGATAAGATATGACAAAGAATACAAAAATTAATGCGAATTATAAGGGACTTAGATAAATAAGACACGGAAATTTCTCCGCATTAGTTCAGCCGCCATCCCTGGAGATAAAATCTGAGACAACAACCACCTACAGTCTCCGAATATCGCGCCACACATCCTTCCTATCATTCTTTCTCTTCCTTAACCTCACCCTCACGCCCGCGCTGTGTTGAAACATTTAAAGGGTATTCATAATCCCTTGAGCGCGTGTAGATTATTAAAAAAAAAAAAAAAAAAAAAACACTTTTAATAATAAAAAATAGAAAAAAACGAAAAAAAAAAACAAATCAATACATTACATCTCGTATTCACATGTCCAGAATTTCAGTTTTGAAGGTATGTTTTAAGCTCTCTACGAAAGCTGGTTTCAGATCTAACGCTCCTTATGTGCCTAGGTAGGGAGTTTCACTGCCAGATGGCGTTGATGAAAAATTGTCTCTCCGATACTAGACTGAAATAACGCGGTGAAATAAGTAGTTGGGATCTGTTTGAGGAACCGAACTGTATTCTATTGAAAACACTGCTTGGTTGTTGTGATTGAATTATTTTATAGAGCAGAACAAGGGTTTGATAGCGCATGAGTTGATCTAAAGATATTTTATATATTTAAATTGAGAAACTAGAAACACGGTCAAATCTACGCAACCCGAAGACATAGCGTGCGGTATTATTGAAAGCCACATTAAGCCTTCGTCTGCTTACTGCATCACAATTACAAAAAGTTTCACATCCATATGTTAGTATTGGCACAACCAATGTCTTTGCCAATAATAAACGCATCTTAAGGGGTGTATAATACTGCGAAGACCATATCATTCGTAGAACGCCATACCCTTTACCAACTGCGTCTTAATATGTGTATCCCAAGGCAATCTACTATTGAATAGCATGTTCAGATTATGAGCTGCAGGAACGTAGGCCAGCGGTAAACCATTAAGGTATATGTTAGGAAAGTATTCCAGACACAGCTCTTTTCGGCTAATGATAATGCATTTGGATTTCAAGGGATTGAGAAACAGACCATTCATTGTTTACCAACGCGATATTTCTTCCAAGTCATTATTAATTGAGTATGCACAGTCTTCGATCAGCCCAAGAGGGCAACTTTTGTGCAGTTGGACATCATGGGCATACATTTGAACAGAAGATCTATTTATCATAGCTGGAAGTTCATTGATTTATAACGAGAAGAGTAGTGGACCTAAAATTGAGCTTTGGGGTACTCCTCTGGTAGTCGGAAGGAAGCATGATGTTCGGTTGCCAACAGTGACTGCTTGTTTGCGTTGCCGAAATAGGATGAAAGTAAATTCACTGCCGACGACGAAAGACCATAAAGCGTTGAAAGTTTGTAACATAAAATATCATGATCCACAGTATAGGAACTCAAATGAAGCACTAGGCGCATTTTGGTGTAGGCCCCGATCAGAAATCCTCGACACTGAAGATAGAGATGGCAAGGATAGAGAAACGAGATCACGGTTGATGGAGTCTACATTGATAACCTCTTCACAAAGATGGGTTTGTGAAGAGGAGATGGGCATCTCCTTCAAATTTGTCCATAATTTATGCCCGTTCATACGAGTAGAAGAACTGAGCTTACTTAGGTGTAAGTTGGTTTTTGCAGCTCTTATTTTTCCAACTACTATGTTGAGTAGCTTTCGATAGATTTGATGGTGGATTTCTAATCTGTATCGTTTCCAAATATGAAATGCTTGATCTCGCTGCAGTAAAAGTCTACGTATTTCATTGGAAAACCATTTCCTCTCACCCAACCGAAATGTTTTAATTCGCAAAGGAACATAATGTCAAATAAGCCTGTTATATTATTGTTGAGAAATTCAATTTGTTCATTTGGTGATGGTAACATGTACAGACAGTCACATTCAATACTGCGGGTAGATTGTTTCAAACTTAAAAAATCAATATATCTGAAGTCTCTGTACTCAAATGACGATTGAGAGCCTACGGCATTAAAATTGAAAGTCATAAAAATAAGATGGTGTTTGGAAAACCCACCTGCTGATAATTGGTCGTATAAGAAAACATCACTTATTTGGTTAACAAGAAAAAAACATCTAGCAGTGTACGCGATTCTCTCGTAAAGTGTGTAGAGTTTGTGGTATTAACCGGAAATAGATCGAATGTCCGGAAACTGTCGATGAGAAAACTTTGTGCTAGCAGGTTACTATTCAAATCACCACAAATAATAATTTTGGTTGCACTCAAAGTGATTGATTCTAGGAGGGTTAACAATGGATTTAGATCTACCTCATTATTTGGTATATAGATAGTCCCTATAAGAAGAGGTCCCTCATCGCCTATGATATCTAAAAATAAATACTCAAATTCACTACCCATTCCCGACTTGCAATTAATTTTACAGGTTATATTTTTAAGTACATACATAGCGACTCCACCTCCTCTTCTTCCATGTCTGTCCGCCCGAAATAGTCTATATCCACCTAAATTAAACATGCAGTCATTGTATTTATCTGAAAACCACGTTTCTGAAACACAGACAACATCGACCTTCGATTCCTCAAACACATCAATAAACTCGTCAATCTTACAAAATAAGCTTTGTGCGTTCAAATGACATATATGTAAGCCTTTCCTCTGCTTAGGTAGAATTTTAATCATAGATCGGAGAATTCCATCGACATCATCGACTGGTGAAACTACACCATAATCATTATGATCCATTGCCATCATATATTAACAAAAACAAATAGATCATGATTAACACAAGTCGAGAAAAAGTTGACACTGGATTCGCGAACACGTACTTAAATATGATCATTCTGTATAATGATAATACCAAAACAAACAAACAAAAAAGTTAAAAGAAAAATAAACCAAAAGTTAAGAGATATAATGTATCACAAAAGTTCTGTTAAGTTTTTAAACAAGATAAAATAAAAAAAAATAAATAAATAATATTAAAGTTGAATTGAATAAAAAATCAAGTTCAAGAAAACAAACAAATAAAAAGTTTAAGAAGCTCTATAGAATTCTTAAGAAATTAAGATGATCCAAATATTTAGGCTGCATGTATGGGGTTGGCAATTCCGTCAAGAGTTTCGATGTTTTCAATGTGCATTCCTCTATCATCTGACATCTGTCGTTTGACGTATACGAGTCCTCTAATTGTATACACTGATGCAATGATGTGTTGTTTTTTCATTTGCAGTGCGGTACGTAGTAACAAGTTGTTTTTATTGGAAGTTCATTCGCGTAAATAAATTTTTGAAGACGATTTGAAACCTACGTGTCGTTCAGGCGTGTGTTCCTATCTTTTCGGGTTTTAGCAATTGTTGTTAGCACAAAATTCTTTTCATACGCCTAACGGAATTTTAGAATTATCCCAGTGTTTTGATTATTGTTTGACTTAGGGCGACTGCGGAAAATGTCAAGCAATGCCGGTGGCTGAATATCAATATTATCTTAAATTTTCATTTGGAGTGTGCGGAATACCAAATATAACAGCATCGGCTGCAACCGTCTTATTATCTAAGTCATCCTGTGCTTTAATAAATTCATTTAGATTTGTAGCAAAATTGTCCTTTTGACTTTTAATTTGTGTAATTTCATTTTCGTGGCTTATGAGTTGTGTTTTAGTGATTGTATGCTCTTTGTTGACATGATTAAGTGATGTTTTAGTGTTGTTGATATCTAATTTGAGCTGGTCTATGTCTTTTGTCGAGTTTTCGATCGATGACTCAAGTTGTGTAACCCTCTTAATGACATCGGATATGTTATTATTAACCTCGGTGAATTGAATTTGTATTTTTTGTGATAGTGATTCGATGTCCTCCCTAAATTTTTTAGATAATAAAAATATGATAAACTCACTCGGTTTTTTAAGTTTATCCTCGATTTTTTCCAGTAGAGTGTTATCCTCGGCTGTCATTTTTGTTTTCAACGAACGGAACGGAGTACGAGGTGAGTGAGTGGATTCTGTTTCCTCGATAGGTGTATTTGTATTTCCGCGTTTATTGAGATTAGACATTATAGGATGTTCGAAACGACAAAAGAGTTAGGTTTGAGCTCTCGAATTTTCAGAAAGAAAGTTTATAAAATGTCACAATCAATCAGAAAGAAAAAAAAACAGTAAAAAAAAGTAAAATAATGTTGCAAATTGAAATATTATTAAAATGTTTGGTTTTCACGGTTTTTATGAGAAATATTAATCACATTAACTCAGCTATCAGTACGTGTAAAGAAAGTTTTAATTGGGAACTTATAAGGTGTTCAAAACTATGAAAAAATTGTCCGCCGAATAAAAAGGTGTTTAACCTGTAACTCTCTTCATTTCTTTTTTTGACACATATTGGACGGCATCTCAGCCATAACTTGACGAATGTTGGTTTTCAAGTGCTCAAGAGTTAAAGTCGTAGCCCCTCAAAAAACGTTCAGCGGTGTCAAATAGCATGATCTGGGTGGCCAGTTGATATCGCCACGACGAGAAATTACGGGGCCAGAAAATTTTGTTCAAAAAATTGTCGTCCACCGTCTGTTGTTCAAGCACCCTTTCGACGTATCTACGACGTTGTGAATGGTCAGCTGGCTTCAGTTGTTGTGTGAGCTGGACTTTATATGGATGTAGGTGTAGATCGAAATGCAAAATACGCCATAATGTGCCGTAAGACAGTCCTAATTCCTGAGAACGATGAGGAATCGACACATTCGGGTCTTCGGCAACACTTTCACTTACAGCAGCGATATTTTCAGTGGTACAAGCGAAACTGTGATGCACAGGCCTTACAATATCTGTAACCAATCTAGTCTCTTCAAATTTCTTCACAATTTTGCCAATTGCTTGCGTAGTTAGACGTTTTAACAATTTTTATGCGTTGTGCGATAGTTAAGCGATACATTTGCGTAAATGTCAGACTCTCAACTGAAAAAAAAATCAGTTTGACAGATGTTGAATTCCAGCCATATACTTTTGAAACCGCAAAATGGATAACCCTTTAAAAATGTAAAGAGCTGTGGTCTGTGGTCCTTTTATTTTGATACAATTATGAATAAGAATATAATTTATTTACCAAACCTTAATTTCTGAATATTAAAAGTATTAAATTTACTTATGATGAAATCAAAAAAAAAAATAAAATGCACGACTGGATCGCCCGAACTTGCTCTTGCAGCTAACAACTTTAATGTAGCTAACCATTGAGGTTTAGTTATTTAGGTGTAGTTACCCTGTGCAGTTTTAAAGCCTATACCCTAGTACGCTGCTGATGCGAAACGAAAATTTTCGGTGGTCTCCACTAGGAGAGCGAAGTGCTAACGAAAATCACAGCGGAAAAATATTTGCGGAGAGTTGTCGTGTAAGCTGTCAAGAAAAGTTGACGAGTTGTAAAAAAAAGGAGTTTTGTCACCAAACTACTTTTAGATGGAATTTTTTTGTCACCAAATTACTTTTAGATGTAATTCTTATGAAATAATTCATTGATATAAAAATGGTTCTACTTACGCATAGAGGATTTAAAATAAGACTCAGAACCGTTTAAATGATCCAAATTAAGCAATAACTTTTAGATTTATAAGCTGGTTTATCTGCCGATTTGATAAAATTTCTATCAATTTTAAGAAAATCAATGAAGTTTGGAGGTAAACAACTCTAAGATTCGAAAACTACGTGCTTCATTGGGATGTTGTAAACGGTTCTGATTTCTAATTTATGGTTTCTTACTAATTCCGGATACCATTTTCAAGTCCAAGAATTATTTCAAAAAAATTATATATAAGGGAAATTTGGTGACAAAAAAAATACATCTAAAAGTAATTTGGTGACAAAACTACTTTTGGTTTTGTTAATGCTTCCTTTGAAAGTATGAAGTTTTGATTCTAAAAAGATATCGCTCGCCTTTATTGGACAGTCCGTTCCAAAGATATATTTCAAAAGCTATTCACTGTTCACCTTGAAATACATAATCTGAAAATACCTTGGAGTGTATCTTTGAAAGGTGTTATCCTAAAAACTTGGTTGATACCTTTTTGTAATCTACTCTTGATACTCTCAAAATCAGCATCAAAAGTTTTTATGGAGAAGCCTTATTGCAAAAAATCACTCTTGAAATACGCATATTTAGAATTATGTATGCGTATTCCTGGAGTTATTTTTTTTAAGACAACTTCTTTGCAAAAAATGTTGATGCTTCCTTCGAAAGTGGGAAGTGCTGTTTCTAAAAAGATATCGTTCGCCTTTATTGGACAACCCGTTACAAAGATATACTCAAAAGCTGTTCACTGTTCACTTTGAAATATATAATCTGAAAAATATAATCAGACTATATAGTATAAATATAATGGACTATATCTTCGGAACGGGTTGTCCAATAAAGGCGAGCGATATATTTTTAGAATCAGCACTTCACATTTTCAAAGGAAGCATCAACGTTTTTTGCAAAGAAGTTGTATTAAAAAAAATAACTCCTGGAATACGCATACATCATTCTAAATATGCGTATTTCAAGAGTGATTCTTTGCAATAAGGCTTCTACATAAAAACTTTTGATGCGAATTTTGAGAGTATCAAGAGTATATTACAAAAAGGTATCAACCAAGTTTTTAGGATAACCCGTTCCAAAGATACACTCCAAAGTATTTTCAGATTATATATTCCAAGAAAACAGTGAATATCTTTTGGAGTATATCTTTGGAACGGGTTGCATTATCACTTGTTAATCAGTGAGTTTTCTTAGAGGGTTTGTACTTGAAAGCTCTGCTACGCTGTCATAAACCATTCGTTTCGCAAATGCTCTATGATCGATTCCGATTTTAACTATAGGTCTTGCTTTCTCAATTAATACCAAAATCGAATGAATAGTATAAACAAGTGACCAGTGCATCTGCCATACGATGCCGATGGTTCAATTACATTAAAAAAACTTCGTCCAGAAAAGAAAAAGAAAGTAGCATGGCAATACGAGGTAAGCGATTTGTCATGATCTTCTTTCTATCACCAAACAAAGGACTATCGAGGTCATCACCAGAAATTGTAGGCTAAATAACAATGTCCATCCCGTGCCGATTTTCACGAAGTAAACATTAAACAGATTGTCTGAACTTGAGAAATAAGTTCTGGGGTATGGTATAAAATCGCCAATCAATGAGATCGGAAACAGGCTTCCCAAATAGAGGTGGGTATCTTTTAAGATGGCGTTTTTGCAACCAAACATTATTGTGGTAACGATGATTTCCTTAATTGTCGTTGGTGCATCGGTAGGCCGCTTACCTTTGGCTTCCGGTCTGGATACATCTTGTCCCGAACAGGTCGATTTGATTTTTTCTTTGTGGCAATTGACTTAATTTATGTGTTGAAAGTATATATGTAGTTAGAAATGGTGAGTGTTTTTTTATATTTACCTTTGACACTAGGTCGCATAGAATTTAAAAGTCGGAGTAACAAATGTATTTTAAAAATCGTGACATGGACAGTTAATTGGAGAACAAACTACTGAATCTTGTTTATAATATTTTTATTAAGTAGTCACTAAAAATAAATTAATTTTAAAAGAACATAGGTTATTTTTAATGTAAACACTAGCACTAGGTATGAGAAGAGTCTATAGTTGGTTATAATAAGCACTCCAAATAAAGATCCGCTATATATTGTTCACCGATAAGATATGTGAAGAGTGTGCTTCTTTCCAACTTCCCATTTTCATTTTGCAGATTTAGTTTAGTCGATTTTGAAATTGGTTTTGATACAAAAATTAGAATTGAATTTATTTTGAATAACTTAATACAGAAAATGCCCAGAAAAACCAGACACTAGAGAAAACCCAAAGCCCAAGAAAAATGAAATGTCAACATTTCGCAAGCAATTAATGTGCAGGTCAATTAAATTGAGAACGAAAAGAGTGGAGAATTGTACTAAGAAATCTAGTACAGCTATCCACTAACATTACACATTTCGTCGTTCAGCAGCGTACTGGAAAATGAAAAGTAGAGCGAAATTTTTCGTTCATGATTTCGTCGTGTCATTTTTGTATGGGATTTTTCGTTTCGCATCAGCAGCGTACTAGGCTTATGTAAGTAAGATTAACTTGATTCTAAGTATAATGAATTGTGGAGTTTATGATTCAAGGAATAGTTAAATAGGTGCCTGCCTACAAATGTATATTTAAATCTAAGTTATGGATTTTAATTATGTAAGTTAGGAGAATAAAATGTATCTACATATATATACATATTGTTGGAACCTAAGTAAGTAAACATGTACATATAATAATGAAAATGAAGGATGTTGGTGGGAAGGTAGCTACGAGTATATGCATATAACTTTATAATTTAGGTGCAATATTAAAATAAGATTCATGTGATTCTTCAAGACACATATTATGTATATATATATACATATGTATAGGGCCTACATTATATTTAGTATTCAGTGGCGTGCGCAATAATTAGTAAAAAGAGAATAATAATAAGGTAGAAATAAATGGATAATACACATACTTAAATGTTTTTATATTGCTTAGTCGTTATAGTTTGAGGGAAATTAAAGAATGCATTTGAATTCATGGATAAATAAGAATATATCAAAAAAAAATTTAAAAATCGTTGGAGCGGTTTTTTAATAAATTAATTTTGTATGTATTAAATTTTGAAAACATTTTTGAAAAAAAAAATTGAAACGCCATTTTGAAGATATTATTAATATACATATAAAATTCAAATTTAAACAAAAATTGTGTGACTGGTTTTTGAAAAATCGATTTTTCAAAAAAAAATGTATTCATTTTTTAAAAATCGAAAAACTTTTTTTTTTTGAAAACTTGAGTATGCAGTCTTATTAACAATTTTAGGGAGCATTTGTATAAAAAAAATTATTTTAATCGGTTTAGCCAATATTGAGAAAGTCGAAATTATGGAAAGTGGTTCTATGGGAAGTACCGTTAATAAGTACGCAAAAAAAATATTTTTATATTTAAATGGCAATGGTGGCAATGGCGCAGTGGATAAAGTGCTTGATTGCTAACTTAGACGTGTGGGTTCGGTCCCCACGCTAGGCGCATTCTTTTCTATACCTCCAATTTTATTTGGATGCCGCCCATGTGTTAAAATGAGACAGTCAATATCTGGTTCTCAAATCCACTGTGCCAAACTAGTGCCGTGCAATTCAGGTTGCATTTAAAAGACCTTAGGTCTTACAGGCATATAGTTAAATTAAAAAAAAGAAAAGTGACCTGTACTAATCTAAGAACAGACACATTTTTTTATTCTTGGAGCCGTTTTCGAGAAATAATTTTTTTTCTTAACGGTTTTTTAACATTTGTGTGGGAGGTACATTGTTTTTTATTTTAGAAAATAGTTTTTTTTAACTATTCAAGATAATGTCAAAAAATCACCAAATACGAAGTTTTGAAAATATCTATTAAGTCGTTTTCGAAATTTTGAGTTTCAAAAAAAAAATTAATTTCCAAAAAATTTTTGAGAAAAAAGATTTTTGTTTTTGGCCAAAAAAATGTATGGGAGCTACTGTTATTTGTCCTCTTAAAAACAATGAAAAAACCTGTGGGCATATTACCGAATAAACAATATGTACCAAATTTGAATCAAATCCACCGAACCGTTTCGGCTGCAGACTCGAGGACGGACAGACAGACAGACGGAATTGGGGGACCCACTTTTTTGGTGTTCTCTATGATCGCAATGCCATGCTTGATTTTTAGAAAAATTTACGAATACATAACTTGCCTTATAGTACCTATAATCGCAAGTAAGAATATTAAACCTTATTAAACAAATTATTAGAATATTAATAAAATATGATTCATAAAAATACATAAATATAAATAAAAACATTTAGTATCCGAAGATACAATACATTTCTTTTATTCAAATGTGATAACTATTACCCACGTATGAAAAACAAATAAAGATTTATTTCGCAAATTTTCCTTAAAGGTAAGTCATTTCGTAAGTTAGGAAAGAAGGTTATATTTTTTAGATAGTGTAGCGAAATTGCTTTTATAATGATGTGTATAAATGTGAAGCTTGAGGTTGATCAAATATTATAGATTTGAGCTTAAGAAACATGTTTATTGTGAATATAAGTAAGCAGTAATCAGTTAATCAGGGTTGCCATGTATTTTAAATAGAGACACGGTAGTATGTGCTAATGTTTTAAGAAAAACTACAGACTCAACTGTCATTTGATGGCAAGTCTTAAGCTAACGTCCTTAGAAAAGTAATTGTTTTTGTAAAAAAAAAAATCTAACGTAAGATATCAAAAGTTGCAATAAAACTTAATGTTCTTACCACTTTAATAATTTTGGAAAACGCAAAGCTATTTTATAAATTGTTTACAGATTCTCAGCTTTCATTTGATATATATGGTGCATGAACAAACTCAGCCAAATTATGATATTATAAAGCAAAATGCGGCTTTTGCACTTTTTTCATTATAATATGGCTGCCAAGTGCATCGGACCATTTTAAGTATGGCAAGCCTATATTTTCATAAACAGTACAGTCAAATCTTGAATTTGGTATTATTTTGAACCATTAACTCGATGGGCTAGGTCATTGTCGAAAAGGGTGCTCTTAAAAAGGAGGCTGCAAAACCCTTCGCCTCATTTTTAATTAGGCAGACCTATGTTTTTTGTTCTATCTCGTCGAGCTCTATAGTTTGGGACTAGTTTAAACCATAAACTCGATGGGCTAAGTCATGGTCAAGAAAATGCACCGGAAGTGGTCCGTTTTAGCCACTATCGCCCAGAACTTTTTAGCCAAGCCATGTGCTTTGTATTTCTCTCGAGTAACTCTATTGATTAAGAGCTCTAATTGTCATTGGCAGGATGAGCTAAGTGATCCGAAGTCGCGTCTTGGACTATCAGTTAGCCCGCTGAAATCGGTGAATTAAAATTCCGGAACCACGCGGATCAAATATTGAACCACGTATGCAACTAGCCCTGAATCACTGTTGTGACTTGTGAGTAAAATGAGAGATGAGTCGTCGAGTCATCTCACTTCACTCGCTGAAATAGCTTTATCTTGGTAACGGAGTGCTTCTTTCTATACTAAATGCATGGTGGTGCCTGAAGCGCAGGTAGAAGGCCCTCTTCCACTTTCAGTAAAAGTTAAAGTTAGCTCATTCGTGCGAAATTGCCAGATCAAAGATACATTAATAAAAGATGTTTGGGTGGCTCTGTGCCACATTGTTAATAAAAATATTAACTATACTCTGCCCCAGAAAAATAGGTAGTGTAGACAAGATAGGACGTTTGCCTCTCATTCGCGCTACAGTGGATTGCATAAATCTGTTGCTCAATAAAGTTCTCACAGGGTTCTCGTAGTTTGTATTTTAAATGGCCCCAAATATGAATGCTCTCAAATCAAAAGCACATCAACAGAAACCCAAGGAAAAAACCGAACAAGTTAAAAAATGGGCACGAGTAACTCTGAAAGCACATCAATATTTAATGGGGGTTGAATAGCAGCAGCAGCCACAGGCCACATCAAAAGCAATTCAGTCCACATTCAGTTGTCCGCTGAGTAGGACGTTGGGTCTGCGCCAGATGCAATGAAATTTTCTTTTATTATTTTATAGATTACGGACACTTTTTATGGAGAAGTTCTTTCAATTTACGATGGTGCAAGATATGACACGCCACACGGGTGGCCGTGCCGCGATAGTTGTGTGTTCGCCTCTCAACCTCATGGTCACAGGTTCGATCCCTGCCGTAGTCTATGTCCTCGTATTTTTCCATTAAAACCAATTCTAAAATAAATGTCATATAATGAGTTGTTGGTTTACTCATCACATGCTCTCTAGGCATAGCACTAACAACATGTGATTGAAAACTAGTATACCGATAAATATGGCAACGAATAAACAAATAATGCTAATTATAAGGGACATAGATAAATAAGACACGGAAATTTCTCCGCATTAGTTAAGCCGCCATCCCTGGAGATAAAATCTAAGACAACAACCACCTACAGTCTCAGAACATCGCGCCACAAATATTTCCTATTCTTCTTTCTCTTCCTTAACCTAACGACCGTTCTGTGTTGTACCATTTAAAGGGTAGTATAATCTCTTGAGCGCGTGTAGAGTATAAAAAAACGCTACTGATTTTGAAAAACCTTTCCCATAAGACGTATTTTTCTGAGACAGATAGCTAAAACTTGAGTAGCGCCCCCTACCAAATCTGTACAAATAGAATAGTACCAACCACTTTAGGGAGCAAGAAAGTGCATATTATTTAGTAATAAATAAGCACTCTTTGCCAGCACGTGCGTGTGTGTTATCGATAGAGCACTTATAAGACAAGCAAGCCATAAATTGTCGAATTTTATTGAAATTTGGTTAAGACTTCGATGGATTAAAAACCCTCTAAAAAAAACTCAAATTGTATACTAAAAATTGGTAAATTTTCATATTTAATTTCATCTCTGGAAAAGGGTAATACTTAAGAACTTTTCATCGAAATTTGGAAAGACATGTTTTAAATAGTTCAAAATATATAGTTTATTGACTAACCAGATAATATAAAATTTTATTGATGGATGTCGTAGACTCGTAGATAATGATACTTGATCATAAAATTCGTGTCAAACTAGAATTTCACACTATTTTGAATTTAGAGTAGAATTGACCATTAACCGACCAGTGAATATAAAAGTGAGCATGATGGTTTTTTCAGTATTCATATTTGTTGCAATGACAGGTTTATAGTTTTTTACCAAAACACTTCTATTCGCTATTCAACCCAATTACGAGATTCGTATCTATATAAAAAATGTAGGTATGCTCACGTACGTTGATTTGTTGATTTAATGTCATCTCTTTCCGTGGTAACTTTTTGAAACTATTTCTATAAAAACTTATTATGGTGGTATTTAAACTACCTAAATCTATTTTTAACAGGAGTAGCTAATAGGCTTTCCGACCATATTTTATGTAACTCATTCTTAATTAACTTCTCTACTCCAACTAGATCCTAAACGAAGTTCATAAAATACTTAATTATTAAATAATGAATGGTAACATTTTTTGCAAGCAAGCGAACATACCCCTCTACTTGCACAATATCTGATTAAGCCTAGTACGCTGCTGATGTGAAACGAAAAATCCCATACAAAAATGACACGACGAAATCATGAACGAAAAATTTCGTTCTACTTTTCGTTTACAGTACGCTGCTGAACGACGAAATGTGTAATTTTAGTGGATAGCTGTAGTAGATTTCTTAGTACAATCCTCCACTCTTTTCGTTCTCAATTTAATTGACCTGCAAATTAATTGCTTGCGAAATTTTGACATTTCATTTTTTTTATAAAAAAAAAAAGTCAAGCTCTTGTAATGCTTATTTGATTTTTCTTTGGCTTTGTGTTTTCTCTAGTATCTGGTTTTTCTGTGCATTTCCTGTATTAAATTATTCAAAATACATTCAATTCTAATTTTGTATCACAACCAATTTCAAAATCGACTAAACTAAATCTGCAAAATGAAAATGGGAAGTTGGAAAGAAGCACACCCTTCACATATCTTATCGGCGAACAAGATATAGCTGATCTTTATTTGGAGTGCTGATTATAACCAACTATCGACTTTTCTCATACCTAGTGCTAGTGCTTAGATTAAAAATAACCTATGTCCTTTTATAATTAATTTATTTTAAGTGACTACTAAATAAAAATATAATCAAGATTCAGTAGTTTGTTCTGCAATTAACTGTCCATGTCATGATTTTTAAAATACATTTGTTACTCCGACTTTTAAATTCTATGCGACCTTTGACACCATATAAATATAAAAAAAAACACTCACCATTTCTAACTACATACTTTCAACACATAAATTAACTCAATTGCCACAAAGAAAAAATCAAATCGACCACCCGCTACTGGCAGTACGAATATGAATTTCCGACCTGGTCGGGACAAGGAAGCCAAAGGTAAGCGGCTTTCCGCTGCACCAACGACAATTAAGGAAATCATCGTGACCACAATAATGTTTGGTTGCAAAAAGACCATCTTAAACGATACCCACCTCTATTTAGAAAGCCTGTTTCCGATCTCATTGATTGGCGATTTTATACCATACCCCAGAACTTATTTCTCAAGTTAAGATAATCTGTTTAATGTTTACTTCTTGAAAATCGGCACGGGATGGACATTGTTATTTAGTCTACAATTTCAGGTGATGACCTCGCTAGTCCTTTGTTGTGTTGATAGAAAGAAGATGATGACAAATCACTTACCTCGCATTGCCATCGCTACCTTCTTTTTCTTTTCTGGACGAAGTTTTTTTTTTTTTAATGTATATTGAACCATCGTATGGCAGATGCCCTGCTCGTGAATTTGATAGCAAATCAAGCTGCTTGCAAGCTGGTCACTTGTCAATGGGATTTGACATATAAGGCCATGCATTTTTACTATTCATTCGATGTTAGTATTAATTGAGGAAGCAAGACCTATAGTTAAAATGGGAATCAATCAAAGAGCATTCGCAGCGTAGCAGAGTGGTCAAGTACAAACCCACTAAGAAAACTCACTGATGAACAAGTGAAAATGCAACCCGTTCCAAAAATATATTCTAAAAGCTATTCACTCTTCTCTTGGAATATATAATCTGAAAATACTTTGAAGTGTATCTTTGGAACGGGTTATCCTAAAAACTTGGTTGATACCTTTTTGTAATCTACTCTTGATGCTCTCAAAATCAGCATCAAAAGTTTTTATGTAGAAGCCTTATTGCAAAAAATCACTCTTGAAATACGCATATTTAGAATGATGTATGCGTATTCCTGGAGCTATTTTTTTTAATACAACTTCTTTGCAAAAAATATTGATGCATCCTTTGAAAGTATGAAGTGCTGATTCTAAAAAGATATCGCTCGCCTTTATTGGACACCCGTTCCATAAGGCTTCTACATAAAAACTTTTGATGCTGATTTTGAGAGCATCAAGAGTAGATTACAAAAAGGTATCAACCAAGTTTTAAGGATAACCCGTTCCAAAGATACACTTCAAAGTATTTTCAGATTATGTATTTCAAGGTGAACAGTGAATAGGTTTTGAACTATATCTTTGGAACGGGTTGTCCAATAAAGGCGAGCGATATCTTTTTTGAATCAAAACTTCATACTTTCAAAGGAAGCATTAACAAAACCAAAAGTAGTTTTGTCACCAAATTACTTTTAGATGTATTTTTTTGTCACCAAATTTCATTTATATATAATTTTTTTGAAATAATTCTTGGACTTGAAAATGGTATCCGGAATTAGTAATAAACCATAAATTAGAACGCATAACCGTTTACACCATTCCAATGAAGGACGTAGTTTTCGAATTATAGAGTGGTTTACCTCCCTATTTAATTGATTTTCTTAAAATTGATAGAAATTTCATCAAATCGGCAGATAAACCAGTTAATAAGTCCCAAAGTATTTGCTTAATTTCTATCATTTAAACGGTTCTGAGTTTTATTTTAAATCCTCTATGTGTAACAAGAACAATTTTTAAATCCAAGAATTATTTTAAGAAAATTACATCTAAAAGTAATTTGGCGACAAAAAAATTTCCATCTAAAAATAATTTGGTGACAAAATTACTTTTTTTTTACAACTTGTCATTTGTTTTTGACAGCTTACAGAACTCTCCGCAAATATTTTTCCGCTGTGGTTTTCGTTAGCATTTCGCTCTCCTAGTGGAGACCACCGAAAAATTTCGTTTCTCATCAGCAGCGTACTAGGCTTTAATTTATAAATTTAGGACCACAGAGATGTGGAAAATTCAACTTTTTGTTATATCTTATTGCTTCATATACAGTGTACTCCCCCCTTACGGACACCTCCCATAACCGACACCACTAATAACCGCACAGATTTCAAATAACTGAAATAAATATACGATTTTTCATATAATCGGACGCTCTCATAACCAGACACGGACGCCAGCATTTTCATAAACATTATATAATATCGCTCTCCCTTTAACGGACAAAACACAAATATATATGGGGTTGTAAACGGTGATTTTTTAAGAGCTTGGTTTTTGAAAATTCAAAAAAACACAGAAACTTGTAAAAAGTGAGTGAAATTTTTATTTGGATCGATAAATCAATTTCTGCCATTTACTTTTTAAAAATATTTTCACTTAAATGTTGCCCGCGGCTACGCTTCAGGTGGTCCATTCTGAAGGTCCAATTTTGGCAAACTTTTTCACATATTTCGGCCGGAATCTCACCAATGACGCGTTCAATGTTGGCTTCCAAGGCAGCAATCGTGTTTGGCTTGTCCCCATAGACAATAGACTTAACATAGCCCCACAAAAAATAGTCTAACGGGGTCAAATCACATGATCTTGGTGGATAAAATGAAACTGGTGCGAAATTTGGTCACAATGAGCTGAATAGCCTACTCGGTGGGTCGATTATGACGACCATAAAACGGACGTAGCTTGCGAAACACATTTTTCACAGAGCACGAATTTTGATAATAAATTTCAATAATTTGCAAACGTTGTTCAGGCGTAAGTCTATTCATGATGAAATGGCAAACAATACTGAATCGAAATGTCAAATGTTCATGGAATTTGTCATGTGTGATCTGTCAAAAATATAAACGTCAAAAACCAAGTAGCAAAAAAATCACCCGTTATAACTTTGTTTTGTTTGTTCTTATTTATGGCTGTACAGACAATATTAATGCAGATGAGACAATAATTTTTTTCGTACTCATCCTGATAAAACATTTGCGTTCAAGTGCTCAGGTGGTAAAATTGCTAAAGAAAGACTCAAAAGTATTGTATTGTGTTCACATGGCCGGTGAAAAAGAAAAGTTGTTAGTTATTGGCAAAGCTGCTAGAAATCGCGTTTTTCGCAATCTTAATTTAATTAATTTAGCAGTAAATTGGTGATCGAATAAAAAATCTTGGATGACATGTGAACTTATGGCAATAGTGGTACAAATGGACGGGTCTTCTCCATTAGCCATAGTTTTATATGATACGGCAAAAATCCATTGCGCTTGGTAACAGTAACCACACTGGGGTCCACCACAATACTGATATGTATGTTAGAATTGCCAACCATGTTTGTTTTGAATTGATAAAGTCAATAAGTCACCTTATAGTCTTTTTTATTTATTTATTTTATTGACGCGTTTCTGCTATATAGCCATCATATATATAGACTATAAGTTGATTTATTGACTTTATCAATTTAATTTAAGTCTTTTTGGCTGAACTTTTTTTAAACAATGTTTGTTTTGGTCTCAAGGACAGGGACAATAGGTGATATGATCCAAGCTGTGTATAATAATTATAGGTATTATTATTATTATTATTCTTTATTATTTCTTCAACAAATGTATAAACATATAAAGATGAACAAAGAACTACAAGCATGCAAAACAATTTAAAGTGAAAAAAGGGCTTAACATAATAATTAACCTAACATAACATAATTATAAATAAACACATCAAACTATAAAACAAAAACAAGTTAAATATTTCGGCTAACATCAAATTTCGTTGTAATATATATATTGTATCAAAAAAGTAACAACTTATTTTTTTTGTTTTCATTATACATACTTAACTTAATTATGAACAAAATCTATTTTATAAAGAACCATAAGCTTTTAGTTTGGCTAAAACGAAAAAGTTAACAAATGTGATAATTTATTTTTTTTAAATTTGTTTTTATTATTTAATCTCTTTAAATAATAAAAATGAAAAGTTAAGTTTTTAGTTTGGCTAAAACGAAAAAGGTCAAAAGAGGTGATAATTTCCTTTTCTTTATCGATTGCTAAGAGCAAGGGGTAAAGTATCAAAAATTAGAATGTGCTTTTAGTTTAGCTAAAACAAAAGTATAATAGATTGGTCATTCAATTAATCTCATATTTTCATATAAGATCCCGAACAAGCAACTTCCATCCTAGCTCCCCATTCAACAATGAGACACATTCATCAAACGAAAGAAAACTCTTGCTAAGGTATAACCTGCGGATTTCCTGCAAAATTGGACACATCACCAAAAACAGGAAAAATAATTTGTGTTACAAGAAGGTTGCAGAGTGTGCAATTCGGACTTATTTATCTTATCTTATCTCGAGGCCTATAGTTTAATTGTAACATTTTTCAGTGAAAAAAAATTCATCCCTAAAGTAGCTAGCTTCTCCTAGGTTAAAGTTTAGTTCTCTATAGACTGATCGTGTTAAGAACTCTCTTACAAGTTCCATAGATGACTGAAAAGTGTTTGCGTCAATTCCGGAAATACAGACGTATAGAATATTTTTCGTTATAAGAATAAGGGTTAGTTCTAGATCATACGACGATGCCATTTCAAACCAATTCCTGAAAGGAGAATACCGACACCGTAAAGCTACAAGAAAACTCGCTTCTGGAGGTTCTGTTGGAACTTTGCATAGACTTAATAACATAATCGGCGTTAGTTTTGAAATTTCTAAGGAAGATTAAGTGTAGACCTGATTCGCCATGAATGGCATAATTTGGGGTATTACATGCCAGCCTGAAAATTCTCTTGAAAAAATATATCTGATTATAGTTTCAATATCATCAAGTTGCTGGTAACCATACACTTCATTTCCTTAACAAAAACAACTGTTAACAGTTGAAACAAAGTTCGCCCATATGGAGTTAATTGCTATCTTAGCTGAGACCATTGTATTTTTGATATAAGGAGGAAGATTCAGATTGTGCCTGATAATGAAACCAAGATACTTAAGCTCTTTCAGGAATTCAATATTAGGGTCGTTTAGAGTCCAAACATATAGTCATTGCTATTGAAGCGAGTCGACGGATTATTGGACAAGATGACAAGGTCGTCTGCATATAGCAACACATACTTGTAAATCTCCGAAAAGCACCCCTCCATGAATATGATTATCAATATCGTTGATAAAGCGAGCAAACAGAAGTGGAATTAAAGCAACCTTGAGGGACACCTGTCTCGGATCTAAACTGAGTTGGCTGATTTATTCTATTTCATACTGCATCAGTCATATTATTTAAAGAGAAGTTGCTCATACATTCTGTATTCTGATAAATTTTGTACATAAGCCAATAGCAGCGAGTTTGAATAAAATTGACCTTCTGCTTATAGCATCAAAAGCGGCTTTAAAGTCTACAAAAAAAAAACATATACTCGTAGTTTAGAGGAGTAAGGGTGCTTTCATGCAAATGATGAATTTCAGAGTTTCATAAATATAAAACGCAAATATTTGCAGCGTAAATATTAAATCTCACATGCATTCCGGTTTTATTCTTAAGGAAAGAGACAGTACACTCATGGTAAATAATAATAATAAAATTTTGTAAATATTTAGAAAATTGTTTAAAGGATAGAAGAAAACCATGTTTGGGAACTTAAGTATATCAAATTTATGTTGGAGAAAAGATTTGAGATGGAAAAACAATTTTCCAAAAGAAAAAAGTGTTCTTTTGGAACTCTGTCCAACGGACCATCAAGACAGATGACGCAAATCAGAGAAAGTGTTCTAAAATGCATATTTAAATGCATAAGCAAATAGATTTTCTGAGGTTAATATGATCGCAACTAATAGCATGTATACAAAGCAACCATGCATTTATGAAAGCACCCTAATATACAGTCGGGCTTGAAGGGTCGTATGTTAGGCAAGTATGAAGCTGTTTGGGTTACGGATCATAGACCGTACCAATCTGAGTGGCCGGGCCCAAGGAAGAATAAAATACATTAAAATTTAAACTTAATATCTCGTCTATTGTATGTACATATTTCTTTTTTAAAGGATTTCCATTTTTGTGTTTCCATACCGCCATAGTTAGTCCGGTTATGAGAGAGTTACTGTATATTCCATGTTATTTCGATTTTTACTTGCGACTATATAGGTACTATACGGCAAGTTATGGATTCGTGCAAAAAAAAATTCTAACAATCAAACATGACATTACGATCATAGAGAACACCAAAAAAGTGGGTCCCTCAATTCCGTCTGTCCGTCTGTCCGTCTGTCCGCAAGTCTGCAGCCTAAACGGTTGGATGGATTTGCTTCAAAATTGCTAGATATTGTTTTTTCAGTAATTTGCCAATGCCCACACGTTTTTTTCAACGGCTCTAACGATTTTTTATAAAAAAAAATTGTTCATTAATGAAGGGCAAAGGAACATTTCGGAATTTTTTTTTATAAAAAAATGTGTGTTCTTAAATTTGTATGGTCCCCTTTCAAGTATATAAATATTTTTTTGCGTACTTATTAACGGCACTTCCCATAGAACCACTTTTCATATTTTCGACTGATTAAAATATTTTATTTTTATACAAATGCTACCTAAGATTGTTAATAACAATGCATACTTCAATTTTCAGCAAAAAATTTTTCGATTTTTAAATAATAAATAAATATTTGTTTTTGAAAAATCGATTTTTCAAAAACCAGTCAGAAAATTTTTTTGAAATTTGAATTTTATATGTACATATATTAATAATATCTTGAAAATGGCGTTTCAAATTTTCTTTCGAAAAATGTTTTCAAAATTTTATACAAATAAAATTATTATAAAACCGCTCCAACGATTTTTGAATTTATTTTTTGATGTATTCTTATTTATCCATGAATTCAAATTGCATTTTTGTTTTCCCTCAAACTATAACGACTTGGCAATATAAAAAAATTAAATTATGTGTATTATCCATTTATATATATACCTTATTATTACTCCCTTTTTACGAATTTTTGCGTACGTCCCTTAACACTAAACAAAATGTAAGCCCTCATACATTTATATATACATATGTATGTGTCCTTAAAAATCACATGTATCTCATCGCTAATTTTGTACAGGCAGGTGCTTAAGCCTGTCTGGACTTACGGCATACAACTCTGGGGTTGTACGCGAAATTCTAATTTAAATACCTTACAAACATTACAAAATAAACTCCTAAGATCATTTGTAAGCGCACCTTGGTACATTAGAAACGAAGATCTCCACAGATATCTCGGGATTCACACGGTTCGCGATAAAATAAAAAAATTTGTCCGAAATCATAGAAAACGGCTATTACAACACTGCAATAGTACTATAATCGAAATTATCGATGAGACGAATTTAGTACTCCCCCTGCGAAGGACAAAGCCTTCCGATCTGGTGCACTTAACGAGAATGTGCTTTAAAATAGCGGTATAAGCAGGAACTATCACCGGATAGTTACCTGCAACACGTTAATTAAATTCGTTAAAAATAAATTGCTAGATAAATTTCAATCTTTAGTTGCAATCGGGAGGAGGAGGTGTTTTTAGTGCAGTAAGAATCTCACACTCCTATGAGCACGCGTTTTTCGGTCCTCATAGAGCCTTTTGAAGGTTTTACACCTACCCAAAAAAAAAAAAATTTATCTCATGTAGGTACCTATGCATATTGCACCTAAATTATAAAGTTCCATGCATATAGCTACCTACCCACCTACATCCTTCATTTTCGCTACTATATGTACAAGTTTACATACTTAGGTTCCATCTATATGTATATGTATGTAGATACATTTTACTCACCTAACTTACATAATTAAAATCCATAACTTAGATTTAAAGATGCATTTGCAGGTGAGGTAGGTACCTATGTAACTCTTCCTTCAATCATCCATTCGACAATTAATTATACTAAGAATCAGGAAAATCTTACCTATAGGCTTTAAACCTGCATATAGGATAACTACCTACACCTGACTAACTAAAACTCAATGGTTAGCTGCATTAAAGTTGTTAGCTTCATGAGCAAGTTCGTACGATCCAGTCGTGCATTTTATTTAATCTAAGTTTTAATTTTTTTGTTTACTTTTTAACCAAAGAAATAAAAACATACCTATCAATCGTATTTTTTTTTGCATTTAATTGATTGACAGATGGTCAGTAATACCAACCTTAAATATAAAAATGGAGCTGTCTTGCGGATCCGTTTCTTAGGAACTCCGGAACCAGATAGATTAACTGTACGTAGGTACCTATTATAAAAAGCCCATAGGCATACCTATGTACGCCATGGCAATTTTATTCTTTAAAAATAATTAATGTTAGGTACCTAGGTTCATATGTACCTTTATCATGAACATGGGTGTATCTAAGTTTACCTAAACAATGAAATTGAATTAAAAAAATAAATCAAATTGCTATCCTATGCAGGAGCTATGTAGTTACGATACCAATAATTTTGAATTGAAGACTGAATTTAAAGTCCTGTACTAAATCTTATAATACCTAGGTATCTACCATTGAATTAATGAAACCTTTGCTATACGCTATCAGAGATTTGGTTCGTGCGCACTGGTTTGTTCACTGACAGCTCTTAAAATATATCAACATTACTCGTCTCACTCTCGCCAAATGAGGGTGCGTCTGAATTCTCTGCCTGCCATACAACCCTTATGAGACATGACCACTAAAAACAAATTTCATTGGCTAGCAACTGGAGAAAATTATTGGGCATTCGTTCACAATAATTGGCTAACACACCAATGACAAGGATAACAACGATGAACCATCCCATTTTTTTTTGTTTTATAGCAAGTCACACGTTCCAGTTCGCCGTTTTCTACTCGTGCCATTACCATGTGGATGTCGGGCTGTGCCATAAAAACGCAAGGATTGCTTGTTTTTTTTTTTTTTAGTTGCCTTTTGTGATTCGGCTAAATTACGAAGGATACGATTACAAAATAAGCGATGTATTGTGTTATGTGTTGGGACGACTTTGTCCTCGTTTTCATCGTTGTCATCGTCATCGACTTTGCGTGTTTTGTGCCTTCGCCGTCATACTGCCCTCGCCGATAAAGTTGAACTTTGATTATCTTAACCTGACACGAGCTTCGAGATTCGACGTTTTATTTAAGATTCTGAATTCGTTTCGACGAGTGATCTTCTTATAATAATAATTGTGTTGTTCAAATAGTCAAACGGTTCGTAGGTTGTGTACATTGTACCTGCCTAATAGTGATGTGTGCGGTTATTGGTTTAGCTTAAATCAGATACCTACATATTGTAAGAATTGAAATTAACCTACCCCCCTCCTCCCCTATCTACTTTCAAGTCAGGATTAAGTTTTAGTTTTTTTAAAAAATGTATTCTATTACATATTTTGTTTAATCACATCAATGGTTTGTCTTATCTGCGATTTTTTTTAAATATCTACATAAAAATCAATTACAAAATAAAATACAACTACCTACAACCAGCATAATGTTGTGTACAGCAATGTGGATGTGATTTGGAAATAGGAAGTGTTCTGTAATTAAAAAGAGCACATAAATACCTACATAATAATTTCAATAATAATAACAATAATAATAATAATAATAATAATAATAATAATAATAATAATAATAATAATAATAATAATAATAATAATAATAATAATAATAATAAAAATAATAACAATAATAACAATAGTAAAAAAAATAATAATAATAGATATATACTGGATTATAAAAAAAAACTTAAGGATTGATTAAAATTTGAAACACGGTAATTTTTTTTCAATTTTTAATTTTAGATTTACTTTAATTTTATAATTAAAATTTTCAAAATCAAAACAAATATAGTTATTTACTGTAACAGAGTTGTGAAGAATGCAATCATTTGAGCGCAACATTTCTAGGTAAAATATATCTAGTTTGATTTTATTTTTGTCAAATTTTTATAGATACGAGTATCTTAAAACATAATTGGTCGTATTTATTTATTTAATAACGGCTTACAGATAAGACATAGGCGCAAAATTTTAAAAAGCCTAATGTTATGGGTTTAGCATAATACTACTTAAGAATTTGCTAATATTAAAGCCCTTTACTAAAATATTACTAATGTTAAACAATTTATAATTAGCACCATACTAAACCTTATTTCTGCAGCTGAACACATCTAAAAGAGTTCAAAAATCTCTTAACTTTTTGAAATTGGTAAATGTCAAAGTGGCATATGGATTTAGTACGATTCTAAAAACATAAAGTAATAATAATAATAATGTTAATTTTAATATCTCTAATTGTTAAAATCAAAATGAATGGACTTTACGCAGTTCAACATCGAACTGTTATTAATGATTATAAGTTTAATAGCATATACAAATAAAATGCTCGACTGGATCGCACTTAATTGCTCTTATCTTCGATGACATCGTATGAAAAAGAGTCATAATACCTGTAAACGGCTATGATAGGGGGGGATAAAAAAACCATTAAAACATTTATTTGAGACACTCACTAAAACGCTTAACTACCAAGCTTGAAGGAAATCGCTTCAGCTGTTTATAGGCTCTAGAATGCTCTACAGACAGACAGACGGAATTGCGGGACCCCCTTCCACCATCGTAATGTCAACTTTGATAAAAATCTCGAGTTCGATTATTTTTCAAATGCAAAACTTGCCCTATCTATAGTACCTATATCGCAAGTAAAAATAGCCTCGATGAATTAAGGTACTCGTATGTACTTTGTATTGTACATACAGGTGAAATAACATTTATGGTTCTAGCCGATAGCGCAAAGCATACCACTTCATTGTCATTAAGTATGATCTATGATGGTGTCCTTTTTTGTATAATTTTGTGCAAGAACAAACAATAGCAGCACTAGAACTTGTGAATCTCATTCAAATCTTTATTTATTCTGCAAATTAGATCTTCAAATAAATTTAAAGGTCGCGATTGATAGATTTGAATATCATCAGCGTAGAGAGGCACCTTGACATTTTTGCAAGCATGTGGAAAGTAATTTATGAACACACAGAACAACATAGGATCTAAAATGGAGCCGTGTGGAACACCAGAAACAAACTAATTGCATCAGAACAATTATTGCCAACTTTAACTTTTTGAGTTCGATGACTCAAATAGTTATAAGACTAAGGCCCGTTTGCTGATACGAAACTTAAGAGTTTTTGTTCTACATAAATGCTTATGTAATACATAGAGCTTTGCACCAAACTGAAACCTAAACATAAAAGTCGTTAAGTCGAACATAGTTTATGTTTTGGAAAAAGTAGCACATAAAATATTTAAGTATGACATAAGGGATTGAAGCACTCTTAAAAACAATTTTTGGATAGGTATTTGGTTTTTTAGTTATCAACTCATTTAACATACGAAATAAATAAAAATGGATTTTGAAATTCTGGATGTGCTTGACAATGGACGTGAACATCTCTGAAATTTCAGAGGTTATATTCCTCGTCAAATATACCAGAAAAATGAATATTTTTCTTTATTCTTGATGACCCCTGTTTTTACAAAAAAATTGGTTAACAAAAGAATAATGAATAATAAGTAACAAATTGAAGCTTCGATTATATAAAACCGCGTCCGAATCTGAGTACAGAGTGAACTTAAAATCCAAGAAGAAAAAAGATGGGAGCAATTAAAGTGGAACTATATTTCGCGATGTTTCTCGCTTGATCTCTTGTGCTTATATATAGCTTGTGGTGGTACTTGCGCAAATTGTAATTTTTTTTCAAGACTCGCTCCACGAAGGCGTTTGCCATTAAATTTAACCCGACGCGACGTGCCAAAAAAAATCTAAAATTATTTCGCCCAAACGAACACAAAGTTTTCATCGTATTTATGGAAGTGGAGGCAACGATTTTAGTGTCGACGGATACTGTCTGTATCTATCGGACGAAGAGAATGGCGGTGGGGGCGGTGGTGATGAGACAACTACTTATAAAGTTGGGGCCATTCCATGGATGCTGCCAACCTAAGCTCAATACAATTTATAAAAATGGTAGCTTTGAAGCTGCCAGCAGCCGCAGCAGTAGCATTGATGAGGAAACTGCTAAACCTACATATGGAACGTTAGATGATTAACAAATTCCCGAAGTATCCGAAGAAACTGATTGCGCCACTGATCCGCCGAAGAAGGGTCAAAAGTCAATAGAAGAAAAAACTGACTCTAAATTCGAAGAAATTATGTTTGTCTCGTTATCGCCTACGCCATCTACCTCGACTCAACTGCAGGGAAAGTTGTCAATCCAGAATAACTACAAGCTGCGGTTTCTCCAACTGTTCCCGCAGCAGCTACCAGCTGCTCCGCCACCAAAACCGGTGGCCGTCACCAATAATTCACGATTGCCAACAGACGACTACAAGAAGCGTGCGGATGGAAGCGTAAATTTATGTACCGCGCAAATACCGACATTTTTTTAAGATTTTAATAAACAAAAATGCACAATTATAATACAATTTCCCAATTTAAATTTAAAGCTTGTATGCAAAATTTTTAAATTTTGACATATCGCATACTTCGAAGTGAACTTGGATGCATTTTTATCTAAAGCCAAGTATGCTGCTGATGCGAAACGAAAATTTTCGGTGGTATCCACTAGGAGAGCGAAATGCCTAACGAAAACCACAACGGAAAAATATTTCCGTAGAGTTCTGTAAGCTGTCAAAAACAATAATTGACAAGTTGTAAAAAAAAAAAGTAATTTTGTCACCAAATTATTTTTAGATGGAATTTGTTTGTCACCAAATTACTTTTAGATGTAGTTTTTTTGAAATAATTCTTGGATTTAAGAATGGTTCTGGTTCCACATAGAGGATTTAAAATAAAACTCAGAACCGTTTAAATGATCCAAATTGAGCAATTACTTTTGGATTTATAAACTGGTTTATCTGCCGATTTGATGAAATTTCTATCAATTTTAAGAAAACTAGTGAAATGGGGAGGTAAACCACTCTATAATTCTTAAACTACGTGCTTCTATGGGATGGTGTAAACGGTTCTGGGTTCTAATTTATGGTTTCTTACTAATTCCGGATACCATTTTCAAGTCCGAGAATTATTTCAAAGAAATTTTTTAAGATCCAAAAGTAATTGCTTAATTTGGTTCATTTAAACGGTTATGAGTTTTTTTTTAAATCCTCTGTTTGTAACCAGAACCGTTTTTAAATCCAAGAATTATTTTTAAAAATCAAAAGATAATCTGAAGTGCCCAAATTGCTGGATAACTGTATCACTTACAGCGTAATTGGCATCCACTTTAGATACTCTCCAAATCTCGTTTGGTAATCCCAATCTACCGTACTCGGCTACACTATCATAATACATCACAACGGTTCATGGCAAACTTCTCAGTGTAGTTAAATGGAAAAATCTTTCCACTAAACGAAAATGGAAATGCATACGACATGATTTTCTCACAAACCGATCGACGAGAATGATTCTGCTGTTTGTGGGCAAACCATATTGTTCTGGAATCTTTGCAAGAGATCTCGATTCCATAACCATTCTCAAGTCGCGCTGTAGACCCTGCAATTTTTTCAACGCGACAAATTGTCCCTAATGGAACATCTACCACAATTATTTGGTCTGTCTCCCTTTGTGACAGAGAACGAAAGAAAAGTCGATAGTTGTTGATAATACGCACTCCAAATAAAGGTCCACTATACGGAAACATGTATCTTTATTGAAAACAAAATGACAAAAAATAATGCAACTGACAGTGAACATAACGGAACGATTTCGCCAGTAATTCCTAAAATGAAAATTAGATGAACTAAAGTTGTAATCTAATGAATCATGTAGTATTTACAAAGGTAACCAAAAACTTAGAAAATAACTTACTGATACTTCATCAAAATGCATGTTTCATATTATGAGTGTAACATGCAATAGCACATCGTCAAAGTTTTCGAATTATGAACTTTGCCTAACTTAGGCTAGCTGGACCGTGTGTGTTTGTTGTTGCCATTTTATAATTATATTTATTTATCAATTTTAATTATGATTTGTCCAAAGTAGCCTAGATCTCGATTCCTCTCGGTTCTGTTGGAATAGACGAACCAGAAGCTTGTGTCAGTTTAAGCTTCAATTTTTCCAAATCCATTTCCAGCAAACGATTCTTCTCTTGTAACGTATCATTTTCAGTTATGGTCTTTTCAACTCCAAACCTCATATTCTCAATATGTTTTTCAAACACTGCATTTTGCTGCGAAAAATCAACATGAGATTTTCGTAATGTTCGCAGTTCCATATCAACACATTTATTGTGTTCTAAAAATTCTTCTGGTTTGAGTGGTTTGCGTAGTTTGGGGTTGTTTTGTTAAGTTTTTTTGTGGGAGCCACGGCAATGGTTTCAATTGATTTACTTGAGGATGACGGCTTCGTTGAAGAAATCCATTAAAATTGTTTCCATTGACTTGGTTCTTTTCGGTGGGCACTGTTTTGGCTGCGAAGTTCTCTTTGCGCTTCCGAATTTTATTTTTTGCCAATTCGGATGCTAATATATCTGGACGATCTTTAAGAAAATCGTTAAGTTCTGTTAAATATCTCTGCCTGTCAACTTCAGCTTCTTTTAGAAAATGTGACTTTTTATCTTC
Organism: Philhelius pedissequus; assembly: GCA_910595825.1. NCBI lineage: Eukaryota > Metazoa > Arthropoda > Insecta > Diptera > Syrphidae > Philhelius > Philhelius pedissequus. Next base: position 13,612,210 of record OU343164.1, on the reverse strand, counting down.
GGTCATTGCTGACAATTCTTCGCCGATGGTTTTTTTATATTCAATCAACGTTTTCTCTTGGAATTCCGAACCCAACTGGTCCCTTTCTGTATTCATGTAGCGCACATATCCCGTATGTGGCATTTTAGGAGCCCCGGCAGCTTGCGTCGCGTTTCAATTGATATTTATTAATTATGAATATAGTAATTTATTGGTGACCTTTCTGTTATGTAAATAGATGTTTTTTATGCAGGCTCCAGGTCAATAAAAGACGGTATTAAAAAAACAAAAACAGACACAAAAAGAAAACTACGGACAGTAGTGTTTAAAATGGTTTAATTAATTTTGATTTTGTGACAAGTTTTATTAATAATTTTGATAATTCTTTTTATCTATATTGTGGATATGTGATGTACATTAAGTTTGTAAACTAATTGTTGTTGCCTGATGAAGAGTGTATTCATGCTCGGAACGTCGCTTACTTTTTAACACCGTCTTTTATTGACCTGGAGCCTGCATAAAAAACATTTATTAATTATGTACAAAAGAAACGTTCTATTTTTTTTATAAAAATGTATGCATAATTCGCAACACCTGAGCCCATCAGCGATGTGGTCAGCTTCGCTACTCAATACGTTTTCTATTTCTCCTAAACTAGAGACAGGATTTTTGGGCTCTGGTAGTGATGTTGTAGCCCCCTTTTGTCCAGCGTTACAAGCTGTAATGCGAAAATACTTCATAGATTGACAATTAAATATATGTTTAATACTTACGAACGTTTAATTAATTTGTTTTCTGTTGAGTTAGTATATTTCCTAGGTAGGTAGGCTTGTACGAGTATCATTACGTTGGAGTAAATCTTGTTCGGTGTTCGCCGATAAGAAATGTGAAGGGTGTGCTTCTTTCCATCTTCCCATTTTCATTTTGCAGAATTAGTTTAGTCGATGTTGAAATTGTTTTTAATACAAAATAAGAATTGGATTTATTTTGAATAATTTAATACAGAAAATGCAGAGAGAAACCAGACACCAGAGAACCCGAAACCAAAGAAAAATCAAATCAACAAAACACAAAATGAAACGTCAAAATTTCGCAGGCAATAATGTCCAGGTTAATTAAATTGAGAACGAAAATAGTGAAGAATTGTACTAAGAAATCTAGTACAGTTATCCACTAAAATTACACATTTCGTCGTTCAGCAGCGTACTGGCAACGAAAAGTAGAGCGAAATTTTTCGTTCATGATTTCGTCGTGTCATTTTTGTATGGGATTTTTCGCTAAGTTTCACATAGATTCTTACGTGCAACATAAATACATAAATAAATTTATGTATAACTTAAAAGTTATGTGGAACTTAGATATTAACAGGATTTATGATTCGAATCAGCAAACGGGCCTTACTGATCTCTCACTGAAGCCAAAGTATAATTTTAATTTCTTACACAGAATACTGCGATTAACTTGGCCAAAGGCTTTTGTAAAATCAAGCAAGGAGAGCAGGGTCAACATTTCTTCATTATATTGAATTCGAATATCGTCAAGGACCTTCACCATAGCCTTAAGGCAGCTGATGTGTTCTGTTCGAAATCTTGACTGCATCGGGGAATATAAGTTACAAGCACGAGTGGTGGACGATGGTTAGAAATCTGGTTAGACAACACTTTTTCTAAGATTTTAGACAAGTAAGCAGTATACTTATAGAGGTTTTAATTCCATGGCTTAAATGTGTGTGCGCCTGTGCGCTTATTTTTGGTGTATTCAATATTTAATGGCTAAGTTTTATCTGTTTTAAATTTCAAAACGTAAGTTGGAACGAATCGGGTTATATGAATGAAAGCAAATAAGCTAAATAAAAAAAAATTATTAGAAATGTACATCTGTGGCGGAGTGTATGTCGGTGTAATGTATGATGGGTGGACTCTGGACCGCGACCATATGTATATTAGACAAATAGGTACCTACTAAATAAATAAAAATCGGAAGGAGAAGGAGGTAGAAAATCAAAATAGTAAATTGAAGGAGTAAAAAAAAACAAAGAACTTAGTGCTTTAGTCACGCTTGCTTAATTTAACATTTATTATTCGGTTCACAAAGTGGGCTTGCGATATTTTTTTTTATCACCTAGGCACCTACACTTACCTGTACTCTTTAAAGTATTACACACAAATTAATAAACATGGACAAGGGAAGGTTTACGACTTATTCCGTGGACTAAGTGCGAAATACGAGTACTATTAATAAGACACAATTCCTGGTATTTGACGCTTACCAACTTAGTCATTCGTTAGATCGTCGAAGACGGTGGTCTAGCGATGCACTAAAAATTGCCATTTAAGAACAAAATTTACAGGGACATAGAATAAAAAGAGTTAGAGTTGATACTTATTGTAATAGATTTTGTTCGATTTCTTATTAATAGGAAATTTTAGTCCATGGTCTCTTATTAAATGGTTTTGTGAGTCCATGGACTAAAGGTGGACTAAGCATTTTTTATTAATATTATTTTTACATTCTTAAAATAGTTTTGACGCTGAAGCTGTAAGTACACCCTCGACAAGCATTAGTATTCAAAGTGATATCCCTATACTGAAACTGCAACAACCAATTGTGTTAAAACTGAAGGTGCTAATATTTCTAATTTAAAGTTCGTATCTATAAGTTCTGACCCTTTTGAGTCGTAAATCAATGATTTCACTATTAGTATTTTGATAAGAAATGGTAGAAACCAAAATGTAACTGATGCAAGTTTTGCAAATTCGAAGCCCATTTATTTTGACCAGTCACGGTTTCTCTCAAAATCTAATTTCACGACAACTTTGGTTAGTGGTGAGAAAGTAAGCCGATTGCGTTTTACATATTTTCCAAAAAATCCGGGCAGTGTATTGCGCTCCTTGTCGTCTCTTCAGCGAAGAGACCAATAATTTTTTACAAGAATTTTCTGATAAACGATAAAAGGGATAAACGGTATTGCCAATTCTATTAAATATTTAGGTGAATCCTCTAGTGACCCACATAAAATAGGTAATCTTTTTGCTGGTTTCTTTTCGTTTGGGTTACAAACTTTCGAACCCTGATTAGATCTCTGTAGCCTTGCTGACCTTCGGATTATAAAAATTAAAAGATGATAAGCTATCAGGTTTTAATGCTATTGTCTTGCTCCTATTCTTTTAAGTCTTAAAAGCTATGTAGTTGATGCTCTCGAGAAAAATCTACAATGTGATGTTAATTATAATGATTTTTCAAAACCGGAGTTAATCACAAAATCCTTTTGGCTAAACTTAGAAATATTTGTTTCCACTCAAATCTTTAAAATAAAAAAATAAGATCTTCTCTTACTGGTTAGTTAAAATTAATAACATTTTATTTGGACCTGTATTGGTAACTTCTGTTGTTCCTCAAGGAAGCCATTTGAAACCTTTACTGTTCCTATATACTATTTATAAATGATATTCCTAATTATCTCAAACATTGTAAGTGATTAATGTGTGCGGATGATCTGGAAGAGTAATTAAGCATTAAATCAGCCACAGACTGCATTTTTCTGCAGAAAGATGTATAGAGTTTATTGGATTTGTGTATATCCAAAAACAATCTTCACCCTATCACATCTAAGTATCAGAGCCGGAATAAATTTAAACAAGCTAGAAAGACCTGTAATTGTCATATTCAAAGAACCAAGTTTCTACATGAGCAAAAATTAAGGCAACAAATACTACAATGTAGTAAAGGTAATAAAAATGTTTGGTCATTTGTAAAAAATGTACGAAATTCCACCTGCTCGTCGGTTCCAACGCTCGTTTCCAATAACAATCCTGTGGTTAGCGCACAAGAAAAAGCAAATTTGCTATCAACTCAGTTTGCTGCTAACTTTACGCTTCCACAAAGTGGCATGACACCTTCTGTCTTTGAGAGCTTTAACAGTTTCATGGGACGTATCTTCTTTCGTACTCGTACAGTTGCTAGAGTTCTTAAAGATCTTGACATACACAAATCCGCTGGTCCAGATAGTATCTCCCCTATTGTTCTGAAGAGGTGTTCTTCTAGGCTGGCAAAACCACTGCATAAGCTTTTCCATCTGAGTGCGATACTTGTTCGTGTGGAAAATATCCTTCTCACTCGAAACTTTCTGGTGCGACATTTTTCAAAATGGTTCGCTTTCAGAAAAAATAAAATTGATAGAAGCACGTATTAAAGAAAATAAATAACAAATAATTGTGTATTTAGTATAATATATATATTAAAATTAAAAGGAACTTATAAAACAATAAGTATACGAATTTATAAAAAAAAGAAAACTAAATAAGGAAAACTAAAACAATAATAAAAATTCCTTTAAAAAAATTTAAGAACTGCAGTTCTAGAATATCGGAACAACAGTCTTCTTTATTTAAATTGGAGTTCAACTCAACATAAACTTAAATTTTCGTTTTAAACGAATAGCGATAGAATCACATGGTCTCAGATTCTGATATCAGTCAACTGAAATGTCTTTAATTAGGAAGCGCTTAAAGAAAACAACTTGAGAGTTCGGCAGTTCGGCTTAGACTAAAAACATTTATTTTATAATAGTTCTTAAAACTAACAAGAGCTTATGTACTAAGAATAAAAGAGTGAGTGGAGTTTATGTTATCTACATAAGTATATCTCATTCCCTCTCCCTTTAAAAAAATGCTATTAAAATAATTATCATAGAACAAAATCAATTCTTATCCAAAATTATAATTGATAACAACTTATTTCGAACTAATGATAAAGAAAAAAAAATCAATTATTAATATTAATCATAGTTTATAATAAATGATCTACCTATAATTAAAAAAATCGAGAAAGCAAACAAATTTATTTATTCAATATAATAACTATTGGCAAATGCCTTCATTGTATCCATTAAATTGTGAAAAATGTTTTGAATTTGCAATTTACTAAATATTGTAGGGATCAGTTTTAACAAAATTTTTCTTCACCTTTTTAGTTTTACTTCTTGTCATATGTGATTTTCTACTATCCTCACTAACATCACAATGACATCTTTTATTAATATTTACATTTTGTACAATAGGACAAGCTAAAATCTTACTTGTTTAATTCGTTTTCGTTTTATTTGATCGATATGTGCCTGTTTATGAATTCCATTGACAATAATTAAGTATCTAAAATTACTGAGTTTCTTAATTATCTTACCTGGTATCCATTTTATATTATTTGAAAAAAATATTTCGATATAATACAGTTTCACCTACTTTAAAATTTTCGATTACCGGCTTGTGTGACTGTGTATTAGAAATTTGGTATATACCCATCGCTACTTCTTCCTTATTAACTAAATTATTATCTGGATGCTGGGATAATATCAAATCAAGCAATGTTTTAGTTTTAAATTTAAACAACATATTTACAGGGGATAACTTTGTAACGGTGCAAGGGGTATTTCTATACTTAATAAGAAAATTATTTAATTTTAAATTCCAAGGTAAGTGTCGCATTTTTGGATCTACTAACATCTTTCTAATGGAGCTCTTAAATGTTTGAACGGCTCGCTCCGCAATGCCGTTGGACTGCGGGTGGTAAGGCGGTGACTTTAAAACTTCAATCCCATTCGAAGAACAAAATAAAAGAAATTCTTTGGAATTAAACGGTTGTCTATTATCACTAACAATGCATTTTGGTAAGCCAAATATACTAAAAACGGATCTTAGTCGCTCAATAACGCTGTTGGCTGTAGTACTGCTCATAGGAAATGCCTCTATCCATTTAGAGAATGTATCTTCCAAAATCAAGATAGTCATTCTATCTACTGTACAAAAATCTATGTGAATTCTTTCAAATGGAAAACTCGCTAAAGGCCATCTACTCAATACACTCTTTTTAGAATTTTGTGTTACTTGGCACACCTCGCAATGCAATACAAACACTTCAACATCACTATCAATATTGGGCCACCACACATATGAGCGTGCTAAGGACTTCGCCCGTACTACACCAATATGTCCGTCATGTACCAGTTCTAATACTTTATTTACCAAACTCCTTGGTATAATGATTCGATCACCATAGCATAAACACTCTGATTCCGTGGCCAATGATTCTCTTTTCAAAAAATATGGTCTAACTTCTATCGAAACATGCTCTGGCCATCCGTTTAAATCATATTTGTACACCTCCATTAACACCTTATCCTTCTTTGTTTCCTGACGTACATCTTCTAGCTTTAGTGGAAAATCAGAAATGTATAAGGAATTAATACTGTCATCCGCAACCTCCGTGCCTGCGGAAAGCGGCAACCCCGATAATGCATCTGCATTCCTCATCTGGGAAGCTTTCCTGTATTTAATAGAGTACTTATACATTGATAACATAATGGCCCATCGTTGCAACCTATTTGCTGCCACTGAGGGAATATCTTTTTTCTCGCCAAAGATAGCTTGTAGAGGCTTGTGGTCACTATAAATTGTAAAGCTAAGTCCATATATATATTTATGAAATTTCTGAATAGCAAACACAATTGCCAACGCTTCCCTGTGTAATTGCGAGCAATTTCTCTCAGCCAAACTAAGTGTACTGGACACAAACATCACTGGTCGTTCTACTCCATCGATTAAGTGAGTTAAAACCGCACCTACTCCATGCGGACTGGCATCCGCGGAATAATTATTGGTTTCTTCGGATCGTAGGGCGTTAAAACGTCGATTGCTAACACCAAATCTTTACTTCTCTCAAACGCACTTTTGTGATTCTCATTCCAATTCCATGGCTTATTAATCGAAGTCAATTCATGCAAGACTGATAGTTCGCCAGATAAATTTGGAATACACTTGTTATAATAATTGATTATCCCTAGGTACGATTTTAATTGAATTTTATTAACAGGCTCAGGAGCTTTCAAAACTGCCTCCAACTTGTTCGTACTTGGTTTAATGCCTACGGCACTAATTGTGTATCCCAAGTACTCAATTTCCTCCTTAAAAAACTCGCATTTGTTCAAGTTAACTTTAACATTGAACTCCAGAAGCCTATCTAATACCGACAACAAATTTCGCATGCAGTCATCTCTATCTTTACCACCTACCAATATGTCATCAAAATTTATGTGAACCATCTCAAGGCCCTTTAAAATTTCGCATATAATTCCCGAAAATATTTGAGGGGCTGTTTTCAATCCAAAAACAAGCCTCGTAAACTTAAGCAACCCAATATGTGTGTTTACTTTCATCAGTTCCATTGATCGTTCTGACAATGGAACCTGCAAATATGCACCTGTCAGATCTAATCTGCAAAAATACTTCCAACCAGCCAAACCTGCCAAAATATCATCAATTCTGGGAATCACAGTGTGCTCCATCTCTACAAATCTATTTATCGTTCTCTTACAATTAACGCACAGCCTGATTGTACCCTCACCTTTATTTACCACCACTAACGGACTTGCCCACCTACTCCTCTTTACTGGCACTAAGACACCTTCTACACATAATCTTTCTATTTCTTGCTTGACCGTATCTCTAAGTCCGAAAGGAACGGTGTATGCTTTACAGAAAATAGGATAAGCATCTTCTATAAGATCAATTTCTGCTTTATAATGTTTAACAACCGATTCATTACTTTTTGAAAAAATTAAAGCGTATTTATTTATAATTCCTTCCGGAATCCCATTTAAATTTTCAATTTTGCATACCATTCCCCGCTTTTCCAAAAAATATTGCCTCCAATTTGGATATATAACCTCTAACCAATTTCTTCCTAATAAAGCTTTAAAAACATGCTCACTTTTAATAATAATCAAATCAAGATCATGCATCACTTTATTAATTTTCACCTGCACAGAAATTTTTCCAGCCACCACAACGTTATCCCCTGATAATAACTTTAAAGGTATATTTTCTTTCACCATTTGACAATGTTGAAAATATTTTAAATAATCCGATTCATGACATAGAGTAACACAAGCTCCGGTATCGATTTCCATTTTAAACATTATACTCTCGACACATAACTCAATTGATAAAGGCCTTTTTTCACTGTATTCCATAGAATTTAAATAACGTATACCAATTGAATTTATTTCACATTCTTCTAAATTATTTACATTATGTGGTTCTCTATTTTTCTTCTAAAAACAAAATCTAGCATAATGTCCTATTTTGCCACAATAAAAACATCTGACACCTTTCCTACTGCTGCTTCAATCCCGCGAGCTATGCACTGTCCTCTGCTGATGTTGCTGCTTGATCTACCATTGACCATGGAATTGTGGTGAATTTCTTCGCTCTGCCTGATGTGAAGAAGTAGATCTACTAGACCGGTTGTTGCTGTTGTTGTTGCTCCTTCGTTGATGATTCCCGATGTAATTTACGTTCTTGCCTCTCATCATATCAATATTGTTGTTGCTCATTTCCATGCAAAGAGCGATTTCGGAAGCTTTCTCTAGCGTTTTTAGACCACTTTCATTCAAGAGTCTGTTTTGAATTTTTGAGTCATTTAGACCACATACAAATTGTATTAAGCTCTCTGTCCAAAAAACTCTCAAATTCAAACTCATTCGCCAACTGTTTCAATTCAACTATGTAGTCACTAATATTTTGACTTTGGTTCTGCGGTCTCTTAAAAAAATTAAAGCTTAGAACCAAACTATTCTTTTTGGGCGCGAAATGCAATTTTAGCTTTTCAATTAATTTGGTATAGGTAAAATCTGTTTCAAATTTCGGCGCAATTAAAGAAATTAGGATTTTATATAAATCTGGACCACCAAGGCTTACAAGAAATGACACTTTTTCTGAATCAATTAAAACTTTATTTAACGAAAGTAAATGATCCAATCGTTGTGCATATAAATTGAAGTCTTCACCCAGTGTGAACGATTCAATTGAACCCATAAAAAGTTTAGTACTTTCCGACATTTTGTTACAAATTATTTATTATTTATAGTTCAATACGAATTATAAAAATAACTTCGTCCGATTTATTCCTTATCTAAGCAATTAAAACTTTTACTAATATACTTGCGCCGACCACGCGCTAACCAATTTTTTAATTTTCCTCGTCGCACTGCAATGTCTTTAATTAGGAAGCGCTTAAAGAAAACAACTTAAAGAAAACAACTTGAGAGTTCGGCTTAGACTAAAAACATTTATTTTATAATAGTTCTTAAAACTAACAACAGCGTATGTACTAAGAATAAGAGAGTGAGTGGAGTTTATGTTATCTACATAGGTATATCTCATCAACAAGAGTTATAGTAGTTGGTAAAAAATAGTAGTTGGTAAAAAATCTAGCCCTAAGAACCTGCTGAACTAAGACAAATAAGCTTATTACCAGCCACTTAAAAAATCCTAGAGATTTTGATGAAATGGCAAATCAATGAATTTCTCACTAGTAAAAACTGGCTTTTTTCCAACCAATCGAGAAGTTTCACAGCACAAATACAACTACAACTTTAATTGATCTAACTGACACATTCGAACATGGATCGCAAATATAGTTTTTTATTTATCCTTTTAGATTTTAGCAAGGCTTTTGATAGTTAAATCATGTTGCTTCTTCTTTTCTTCAAACACAACCGATATTTTTCTTTCTCTACTGTGAATGTAATTTTATATTTTCATATTGATCGCATCGGTGTCAATATCTTGTATGGGTGACAATAAATCTGATATTATTAAGATTACTTCAGGAGTTCCTCATGGATCCATTTTAGGACCAATTCTGTTTTCTATATTTATAAATGACGTTCAACTTGCAACATATTTCTTTCGTGTTGATCTGTTCGCAGATGATGTTCAATTATTCTTTTCCTGTCCGATTAATGATATTTCCTCTTTTATTACTTTTGTCAATGCTGGTTTGAGTTCAGTTAATTTTTGGGCTATTGATAACAAATCGAAATTGAACCCGGACAAGTCGCAGGCAATAGCGTTTTATTATATAGACCTGTGCCTGTGAGTAACATGCCGTTGTGTTAGATAATGTTGTTATTCCTTACCAGAGTAAAATTAAGAGCTTGGGTTTTATAATCGATGACACCTTATCTTGGGAAGCTCAAACTCATAAGTCGAAACAATTTTATCTTGCGCAAACTGTATAATATTAATGACTATATTCCTTTGCCAATCAAACTTAAGCTTGTCAACACTCTTCTGGTTCCCCATTTTGTGTATGATGCTATGAATCTTTTCAGATTCTAATAGTGCTATCAATGTTAAGGGTATGCTTGAAGGTATGTTTATTCTATAAAGAGGAAGAAACACATTTCTAGTTTTACTAAATCTTTGCTGGGACTGGCAATATCTTTTTCTGCCTTTTTAGAGCTAAAAGTTCTAATCACACTCCATAAAATAATTCCGGTATATCTTTTTAATAAAATTGTGTTTAAGAGGAATACGTCTTAACAAAATTTCTATACCTACACGCAGAAGTACTAAGTTTCTTCGTCATCGTTTCTAATTCGTGGCATTAAACTTTGGAATGAACTTTCAAAACAATTACGAACTACTCACAATGTTTAAGCGTTTGGTATTTGCTTCCTTTGTATAACACATTAGCTACTTCCTATTCTTGTGCGATCTCTGGTTTAAATTTTATTCATGAAAGCTAGTATTGTTTTCTTTGTAATAGGTACAAGTTAGATTTATGTAATTCAATTGTAATGATAATTTTAAATTAAATTCACTCATATTTTGTTAAATTTGTAGTTAATCTTATGCTAATTGCTCTATAGTTTGTTCATTCTTAAATTTTTTTTCGAATAACTTAGCATATAAGCAAGGGACAATGTACTACAATATGTAATATCTTAAGTAGGGGAGACCGGGACTAGAATAGGGGTAAAAAGTAAGAAAGATAATTAAGAAACGCATGAACGAGAAAAATGTTCGTCTACTTTAAACTTTAAAGCAAACATTAAGTATACTTTAGCTGTGAATAGGACATCATGATCATACAGAGAAGTTATAAGGGTAGTTCCCAAATATATATGTATATAGTCGAACTTCGATAACTCGAACCATCACTTCCCAAAAAAATAATTCGAGTTATCAAGTAAAACACAAAATTACATTACATTACATTACATATTATACTATTCCGTAGATAAATCTACGTAGTAGAAACACAAAAGCACTGGTAACGGGACTATTGGTTGTGCACAACACAAAATTAATATTAAGTACGTATTATTTATTTGTGAATAAGGAAGAGTTGTTGTAAATATTTAAAATATTCTGTTACACCTGAATGACGAGTGAAATGCCGGAATGATATACTTAATATCGAGAGCCTTTCCTTTATTGACCACTCTCTGCCTCTTTTATTAATTTAAATTTATCCTCAAATGATGTTTTTAAAGTTCGCTATACCGACATAACCATAGCTTTAATTTTACTAAAAACTACACGCTGCACTGTTAATATTTACGCCAGTTTTTTTTTAAATAAGACCTTAAATTCGTATTATAATACATAGGTATACCAACTTATAATGTGTGTTTTAACACCAGAACATGACAGCTTTTACTCACACTTGACGGAATCACAGTTTTCAACATAATCATATGTATACAAGAGGAGGGTAGAACATCCAAAACACAGTACCCACAAACGCAATACATTATAAAATGAACTTGTAAAAATCCACAGAATTCGAGAATTCCCCTAAAAATTCGACTTATCGAAGCTGACGCCCAATAATATCTTCGAGTTATAGAAGTTCGAGTTATTAAACAAAAATAATATGTAATCTTCAGGCTTCGCACTATTGCCAACCAATTTAATTCGAGTTATCAAATATTCGAGTTATCGAAGTTCGACTTATCAAAGTTTGACTGTATTTGATATGTTTTTAACATAATTTTTTGTTTGTATTTTTGGTATTCCTTTTCGCTCGGAGGAGATATAGTTCTAGTTGTTTTTTTATCTACGTTTTGGTTAAGCTGATAAAAGTAGTTGAGCAACGAATTGTTTTTTTTTTTAATTTTTAAATTGAGTCATTTGTGTTAAATTTCATGGTGGGGCTAGCTGTAACATTTGTGTCGGGTAAGTTGTAAGTTGTAACTAATAAAAACAGACTTCGTTTATTTTTACAAACGAGTTCTTGGGAACCAAGATGATGGAAATGTTATTCTATGTTTATACTTCGCTTTGCTTATTTTTTTTTATATTTTATGAACAGAAAAAAGTCTGTTTGACGTATATCATTGTCAACAAAAGCTTGAAAAGAAAAGCGATCGCTCATGTGTTTTCCCGGCTTAGTTATTTAATACTGGTTTCGAAATATTTAATTACATTCCTAATTTGTATGTGACTAAATACAGTTTTTTTTTTTCAAAAAAATTATTATTGTTTTTTTTCCTAGGAACATTCAAAATGTTTGCTGCTCTAAATGCTATATTTGTTGTTGCTGAAATATTGCTCTTTAAACAGAAAAAAATTGGTTAGCTCATTTCCAAAATCTTAGGAACAGGATCAATTTTAATAAAAAGGTTTACTTTTAGCCCCGTATTCCCCTACATAAATAAATAAAATAAATAAATACAAATTTGGTTTTCTACGGAAAATTTTCTTAGCTACCGAGGACCTATCCAATTGAATAAACAAAAAAAAATTATGAAATTACAGAAAATAAGTACCACGAATTTGTGCGCGATTTTGTCTTGCGAAGTAAGAGTATACCTAACAAAAAAATTCAGGCTGATATCAAAAGTAAACCAAGAATTTCGTTGAGTTATTTCGGGATTAACTTAATATTTTTTGCAACGTCCTTAGAGTTAATTTCAAGAACTAAGTTTTTGATCGAAATGGAAAATTAACGAAAAAACTAAGTGGTTTTCTTCAAACTTGATATTTAAAGCGTCTTAGGCCGTGTGCCAAATGCGTTAAAAGTTCGTTAAATTTGATCCCATGGCTAAATTTTGACGGAACTGAGGTGAATACAGACTTCAAAATTGAACCTGCTACATTTGTATAAACGTGTGTTGTAGTAAAATGAAATTTAATAAAAATGAAAATATCAATAAGGAAAATAAGCATTTGGGGTTGGCCGTGGCGCGATAATTGTGTGTTCGCCTGTCAACCTCATGGTCACAGGTTCGATTCCTGCCGTAGTCTATGTCTTCTTATTTTTCCATTAAAAACCAATTCTAAAAATAAATGTCATACAATGAGTTGCTGGTTTACTCATTACATGCTGTTTAGGCATAGGACTAACAACATGTGATTGGGTAAAACTAGTATACCGATAAAATATGACAAAGAATAAAAAAATTAATGCGAATTATAAGGGACATAGATAAATAAGAAATTTCTCCGCATTAGTTCAGCCGCCATTCCTGGAGATAAAATCTGAGACAACAATCAGCGCCACACATCTTTTCTATCATTCTTTCTCTTCCTTAACCTCACCCCCACGCCCGCGCTGTGTTGAAACATTTAAAGGGTATTCATACTCCCTTGAGCGCGCGTAGATTATAAGAAAAAAAAAAAACCATATAATAAATAAGAAATTGAAACGAAAAATTGAAATAAGAAAAAAGAAAGAAGCCAAAACAAGTTTCAATTTACGCATTTCCAAAAAAAAAAGTGAAGTTCTAATCAAGCTTGTAGTTAAGAAGTGGCTAGCCATCACTTCTAAACTACTAGCTTGATTGGAATCGTGTATAGCTTTATAGAATGCTACAAGTATCTAAAACCAATGTGCATCAATCATTTTTGATTCCAACTGCAAAATCAACTCGTAACGAGACAAATTTTCATTTTCATATTTTGCTTCGGTGCTATTCGTTTGTCCTTTTTTTTTTATAGTAATTTTAAGTGATCATACGTACTACATCATACTGTGCTTAAAATAGGGTATTTATTTTTTGCTCTATCCAAACTTGCAGGGATTTTTTAAGTTAGAAGCTCTCTTATTGTCATTTTAATCATATCATTAAAAAATTGTTCTTTACAAAAGAATTATAAGTAGAAAAAAAAGAAGAAATATTTTGTTTTTCGTAAGTAGTTCCTTGCAATCGCGTGTGTCTAATCAACCTTCATTTCACATTTTGGTGAGATCCTTTCGAGGATTGAATTGAACGATTGCAACGTTCAGTTTTATTGGGATTGGTAATTTAATTAGAGTTCCGACCGACCGACGCCGACGGCGACGTTCCAAGTTAGCTCGAAAAACATGGAATAGGACTACCCAAAAACAATCCAAACAAAAGCGAATTATTTTCTGACTTTTGTTGGATGTTGGCTTTTTTTTCTTCTTGTTAATTTTGCACGATGAAAAAAGCTAGGAGAAAAGAGGGATAGGTTTGTCAAAAGAAGAAGATCAAAACGAGGCCTCAATGCGTTAACCTTGAGATGAGATGGAACAACGGACGAGTATACTACAGCGACGACAATGCGAAAAAGACGATTTGCAAAATTTCTTTATGCTCTTCAGCTCAATAGGTTTTTGTAAAAAACAATCTTTATAGATTAATTTTTATACAATTTTTTGTTGCATATAGCTATTTTTTAATCCACAAAGGAAAACAAACAACAGTTCTCGAGATCTACTTGATCTCGTTATTCTATTGAAATTTAGATTGCAAATGTCATAGAATTGTTTACAACAAGCACTATGATGGCACTTTTCTTCGAATTTTGCTACGTTACGTTATATGTAGAATTGAATCGGTGAATCAGGATAGAGGTTACTTGCATTGGCGGATCCATGATTTGGTTAAGGGGCGGCTCCAACGATTTAAAATTTAAGATTTTCATAAGTTTTACCCAGCTAAGTTAGTTCTTACTACGTTAACTGTGGAGCTATTTTGTCTCAAAATAATAAGGAATACATGGTATGATATTCAGCGTTGCCCTACGTCACTTGGTGACAAAAATGCATACAAAACAAATTCAGAAAGAAAAACAAACGTGGGGTGAACTACGTCACTTAGTGACAATGTGTGGGAGAGAGTTAGGATAATGAAATGCAGTACTTTTTATACCAAGCAACTTAAACTTTTTTGGTGCTAAAGCTACAACTTCAATTGTAGTCGTTTGATACGATTCAGATTCAGCTTTGTGCCTAAGCAATCCCAAGCAATAACAACTCGAAGCCGAAGGTCGAGAACCGAGAAATCTGAACGAAAGATAAAGAGAAACACACATAGCCGAGAGTTCTGTTTTCTGTCATTCATTGCTCCTTAACCAAGCATTCTATACTCTGTTCAATTTATATTTTCAGTACAGGTCTTAGGAAGAGCTTTTTCAAACACACTGCAGCCTATCGCTAATCAGATAACTCCGAGGGTTTTGAATACATGTCAGAAGATGGAGAAGGGCACTTTACCACGGTCGATAGCAATGCTACTGTGAAGCTCCCCACGTCAGAGGCGTCTGCCGAGGAAGATAACGAGGAACAAGAAATGCTTCAACAAATTGGAGCAGCGGAGGCGGAAATACATCTGGAGCCCCTTACACTCGCGCTAAAAAGCAAGCAAGATGCACGCCGTGAGAGAGAAAGGAAAGAGCTCGAGGAAAATAAGTCGAGGAAAATATGTACCTTCTCCATGCAGTCAACCCTCGTACTAGTTGTGTGCTTTTAAAATAAAATTAAATCAGAGTTATCACTGCTACGCTTGTGGTAATTTAGTATGCTTATTACTGCAACCATAAACTAATAACGTAAATACCCGAAACCTCTGCTGTCTTTTGACATTTGCTTACAAGCTGAAACACGAACACAAGTAACTTTTTCGTTCCTCTTCCAATAGACCCATTGATAAAAACGCACACAAGAATCTTTTCTGATCCTCTTCCTATAGACACATATATAACACAGCCCTAGTAATTTGTTTTTGTTTTGTTATTCGATGTGACTACTCATGGATAGAGTGTCAAAGGTACAAATACAACAATTGAAACAAATGGGTTTTGGGGCGTACGAAGGTTTCCAATCTTAGTATGACTTATTTGTGACTGCAACTCTGTAAGAGCTTTAAGACAGTACGAACTTATTGGCATTTCTATCAGTTGGAGTAAAAGGCAAATACCTATCTTCCTTATACTGAAAATATAAATTGAACAGAGTATAGAGACTTAATTTTTTTTTAATCAAAATTCATAATTGTTGATATTTAAAGTAGGTATAAGAAAAGTTTTAAAAAATTATTTACTAAAAACCGTGATAATGTGGGGTCATTTTAGAGAACCTTGATTCTTATTATTTCAAACGTTATTTAAATTTAACGTATTAAAGGTATTTTTGATTAAACAACAATTTTTTTAATAGTGTGTTGAGCCACCTTTCTTCTCCAGAACTTCACACATCCGGTTTGGAAGGGGTGCGTACAAAATGGCCAAATAATTTAGCAAAATCGGGCTCCAAGCCAATTCGATGGCTTTGGTTAGTTCGGATATACTCCAACATTGTTGTCCTGATCCATATATTTACGTGTCAACCATCCCCAAGCATTTTCAAGGTTGTTTAAATCCAGTGAGTAAGTTGGCCAACTTAATAGTTCTACATTTTGGCTCTCTATATAGGTACTTTTTAACTACCCGGTCTGTATGTACTGGCACGTTATCATGTTGTAAGTCCAAGGCAAAGGTCCAAAACGGGTATGAAAGTATCGAAAGGCCTCATTTAATATACCACTGTCAGTCAACGCATTCATTGTAGTGGACAAAAATTGATATTTGCAGGTGCCATAATAGGAAATTGCCACCCACACCATCACAACTAAAAATCTGCTATGCAGCTGGTCCAAATAATGAGTTTTCTTGCGGAGGTCATGAAAATAGTAGCTAAAGCCATCTGCGCCTTTGAAATTACATTTTTTTCGTCGGAGAAAACCACGTGATGTCACTCTGAAAAGTCCAGGTCACATATGCCCGACAAAGGCGTTGCTCTTTTCGAACCGGGTTAAGTTGTGGTTTCTTCTTGATTTTAAGTCTTCTTATGTACTTAGCTTTTGAAATAACACGACGCATAGATGTGAGACTTGGGTTGATACTACACTTTTTGATTTTTGCTAATTTGAATTTGACGGTTTTCTTAATATAATTCGCCTTTTCGCAATAGTAAGCACACTGTGTGTGCGGCCTTTCATATTTTTTTCCATACTTAAACTCATTACTTAAAAATCTGGATATAAGTGTTCGGCTCCAGTCGATTTCTTTTTAGCTATTTTGTCAATAGATAAGCCATCGTAGCGTCCTTATAAGCTTTGATTTGTCATTTTTTATCTCAAGTAATGCTTTTCCTCGACCCATTTTAGGTTTTTTTTACCAAATTGTCGAAATTAACAAAAATTTCGAGTTGCTCAAAAATGTTGTTCTAATTTCAATGAATGTCAACATAAAGTGTAAAAAAACATATAACATAAGTATATATGAGGGTCAATTCCCGATCTGTGAAGATGTGAAGTGATAAATTTTATCACGCTTTCACGTCTAATTCGATTCTCGATTCGTGAAAAAGTGAAGTTAAATGCCAAACATTTTTCATATGATAATTTTTTTATCACAGTCAATTGTTTTGTGAAGAAAATTTTTCTAATCGAATATTAAGAAGAAAAACAGGATTTGGCACATGACAAGTAAGCAACCATTATATTTATACACAAATATATTTTGGTTATAAGTTATATTTGTGTGTATTCGAGTAAATAACGAAATTGTTAAATCAACAGATTCACAACAGCCGACGCGACGACGACGGTGCTCATTCCCGCGACATATCGTTGGAAACTACCCATTGCAAAAAAATGCGGAGAACTAATGTCCTTTTCGATTGGTAATCCGGAAGAACTCTCCGATCCGGGATTCCAATCGAACAAGTAAACACTAGATTCTAGATTCTGAAAATTTATTTGAGTGTATGTGTAAGACGGGAAGAGTCAAACGCACATTTGGGATTATTTTATTTTGTAAGCATGGCTCACACAAATGTAGAAGATTTCGAAGTTATTCCTGATGAAAATGCGAAATTACAGTTATTGAAGGGAAAATTTGTCTTCGGAACAGATATCCATAATTTCAATTCTCTAAAGAGAAGAAATTATATTACAAAATTACAGACAAACCAAAACAAAACAATGACGTGAATAAAATAATTTGAATTTGAAATTTAGTGGGTGTGAGTGTGTGTGTGTTTCTGGTTTTGATTCTGACTTCAAATCCAGAAGGAAATTTCTCTTCTATCCAGGAGAAGAACTGTCATTTGATACCAATCGAACAGTTTCAGAAGCATTCAGAAGCCTTCCGGACGACCAATCGAAAAGGCCATTAACCATATTTAAATGGCACTTATAAGTTGAGTGTTTTTCAAGAATGCTCTCAATTCGCGTATTAAATCCATGCATAAATGTTTTGGGAATCTATAAAGTTCAATAAAGTGCTCCTATTTGTAACTTCGAATAGATTCTGCCCATCTCGAAGGAAAAGCCTCAAAATCCTCACATGAAAAAATAATAAATCTTACTCAAAACAAAGATACTATTGAATATAATATAAAACCCACAATTGTGCAGTACGACGTCTTTTTTTAATTTATTAAACGAATTATTATTGCGGACATTATTCTTAAGCAAATTTAGTAACTGAAATGAAATATTTACCTTTCCCAACAAAAAATCTAATCAGAAATGACAGAATTTATCATTTAGTACTTTTTAGTACAAACTTTATCACAATGAGTTCTAGAATCGCATTAGGCGTGTGCGTGAAGTTGGAAAATGATAAACCTCTGTGAAAACTGAAATGATATTTTTTTTATCACTTCATAATTTCACAGATCGGGAATTGACCCCATGGTCAGGTGAAACTAATAACTTACCAAACATTGATCGAAAAGAAACTAACCGTCATATTATCATATTAATAGTTAACTAAGTTAACATTTTCAATGCTCAAGGTGGGGGGGGGGTCATTATATTCTGTGTAAAGTCAGACTGTCATTTCGATTCCAATTTAATGCAATCGTTCGATCTCGCGAGGCCATGGAAATCTCAATTCGGATTCGAATCGATTTCCGATCCACTCATATAACCAGGATATTTAACAAAACTTTTCAATGGAAATCTAACAAATTCGCCTCGAACTTGCTTTTGCACTTTAGTTTAATGGTGACTAACTAAAAAATCAATAAGCATCCAGTTTATTTTTGTGTTTCAAGTTATCTCAAAATATTTTTTCTTTAATTTCGATACAAAATGCTCTACTACACCCTGACGAGTAGGGATTTATTTTCCTGGCAAAACAGATGCGACTTTGAAGAAGATTGAAGGCAACAGAAAAGACAAATGTGAGCCTTAGAAAAGGCATATTTTAATGATAAATATAAATGAAAATTGATAAACAATCATCTTTTCTTACAAATACACTTGGCTGAATCTTATGTTCTTGCAGCAGGCATCTATTGACATCTATTTTTAAGCATCTGTTTCCTATACTGGTATATGTAAATTGAGTTTATACATAGATACTCGTACATAAATAATAATAAGTACATCAGTACGACTAAAATAATATTAGGACTGTGATTTGAACCAAATGTATACTTTTTTACGTAACTTAATTCTCTTTTTAAATTATTGTTCTATATATTATATTCCATTAGGACATGCTAAGGGGTGAATTACGAAGTACTAATGCTTCGTTAGAATGAAGCATTTCATTTCCAACCTGCGAAGCTATTCTTTCGTCTTCCATTTCTTCTGTTCATGTTGGAAGCCAAAATTTTTGTTTGGCGTTCAATCATTACTGACAATATTAAAATGCAATTTCCGCGTTCAAGATCGTAACCTTTCATTTGCATTTGAACATTTTTGAATAGGTTGACACCGCCTCGGATAGGTTCCTTAACGGAAGGAATGTAAATGGGAAATGCGTGTTTTAAGAAATCCCATTTAATGAAATTGACACAGCAAAACCCTGCAATTTTATTCACCCCTATAAAAACGGATCAAATTTAACTGAGATCAAATTTAAACAAAATTTTAACCCAGTTGACACAAGGCCTTAGGTGATTTTTTAAAGGAGAAATCAACACCTGAACTACAACAGCTTTCAAAAAGTTTAATGATTTTGAAAATGGGTATAACGCCTTTGATACAAACATTTCTGTGTACTACTTTAGGTATACATTTTGGTTAAAATTTTCGATAAATAATATTTTTTCAATTCCTGAAAAGCAAACATTTTTTTTTCTGTAAAACTGAATGGCACATTTTTTAGTTGAGATTTCTATGCGAAAATATTATCTAAACTACAGACTCTTACGAAATATTTTCTAAATAAAATTGTTCATAAAAACCTGATAATTTCGAACACAATCAACGAAAATTCAGCTTAAATTAGTATTTTTCGACGATTTAATTTAAAAAAAAAGACAATTTATGTTAAGCAACATTTTATTTATTCAGATGATTGAGTTTGAAATGAAAAGGCAAGAAGAAATTAGCATGGGCCGGTTGAGAAAAAAACATTCGTTGTAGTTCTAATCCCGTAGAACTCCCGAACAATTGGTATGCCTTCAAAAAATCAATGTTTTGTCTTCCATTAGATTAATTTTGTACTTCCAATCGCACAAGGATGGTTTTTTGTTGATTGATATTTCTTGGATCAACATGTGTCAGGTGTCAGGCGACAAAGAAATTTGACGGTATGGCCCACCAACAGTCACATTTTTTTATTAACTGCAATTTATTGGTTCAGTTTTAACTTATAGTCCGAACAAATCTATGTACAGAAACAATCAAAGGTGCAAACAATAAAATATTTTTTTAGTGACGATAAGCAACTCTTTCCCTCACGAATCGGAGGCTCAAGAAATTTTAATTCAACAGGAAATTGTTCCCAATCACCTTTTTGGTTTGCTACATTAAAAATTTTCTTTAAGTAAAAAATGAAAAATATGATTTCAATTGCCTGGTTCAGATTTCCCTACATCTTTACTTCAAGGTAGTGTTTACAGCCTCACTTCCTTTTACCTGTAAGGATCCAAGCAAATAGTCGGTCTTTTCACTATACTTCTCAGGTAGGCCTTATATTCCCGGAGTATTTTGCTCGTCGGATGGGAGGGTTCTCGAGAATAGAGAAAAGTTATTTTGTTACCTAAATCTAAGGCCTAAGTCTAAGTTGAAACTAGACAAAATAAATTTGTTTTGATATTTGGGACCCGAAACTTTAAGGAGTTAGAATCTTCAGTTTTGTTTTCGTTTATAGACTTTATTCCGTTAGAGGACCTAGTTGTTGTAGTCCTTGAGCAATCCTTTACCCACCCTTATAGCATTTGTGAAAAAAAAGAAAATATATTCCTCTCACAAACACACCATGATCAATCATTCGCTTGCATAACTTTTGAAGTGATCACTTTACTGACGTTCCTACATCCTACTTTATCCCAAATTCACATCCGTTAATTATCTTTTCAGCAACTCATAGCTAATTCAGTGTCCACTATAAATATCATAAAAAACACATTTTTTTGGTTGTTAAATTTGCACATTCAAAATTATGTTTATTCCATTGACCTTACTTTATAATATCCGAGCTATAAACTATTTAATTTTAATAAGAAAATAATTCTTACTATGGTTTGGTCTACTCAAAAAAAAAACAATTCTTAAAAAATACACATATATATACATATATATAATTTCTCTTTTTTTTGTTTAATGTATTTAAAAAAATAAAAATAACTAATTTTTGTCTATGTTTTTTTTGTTTTGTGACTTAAAGCTTTAAAATTTTATTGTCTTAAATCAGATCTACCAATAAAATAAATCTTCCTTTGCCCCTTTAACACAGATGCACGAATTCCTAATTGTCTACTGTAAGAACTTAAATTTCAACTTCTTATAACAGACTTTTAGTATTTAACTGACCTACTCTAATATAATTTATTTGAGGTAGGTCAAAAAGCTTAAATATCCGTTACGATGTTACCCGTAACTTACGATACAGGATATTTTCAATGACACTGACTAACAGCACTCTCTTTCTCCAATCAATATACTCAAACAGGAACAAAAAATGAACAAAATTGACTAACCAGATCATATGATGAGATGTGCACAACTCGTCGTATGTCGTATGTAAACGGTGATTTTTTAAGAGCTTGGTTTTTGAAAATTCAAAAAAACACAGAAACTTGTAAAAAGTGAATGAAATTTTTATTTGGATCGATAAATCAATTTCTGCCATTTACTTTTTAAAAATATTTTCACTTAAATGTTGCCCGCGGCTACGCTTCAGGTGGTCCATTCTGAAGGTCCAATTTTGGCAAACTTTTTCACATATTTCGGCCGGAATCTCACCAATGACGCGTTCAATGTTGGCTTCCAAGGCAGCAATCGTGTTTGGCTTGTCCCCATAGACAATAGACTTAACATAGCCCCACAAAAAATAGTCTAACGGGGTCAAATCACATGATCTTGGTGGCCAATTGACTGCGCCAAAACGTGAGATCAACTGCTCACCAAATTCGCCTCTCAATTGATGCATGGTTTCGCGTGCAGTGTGGCATGTGGCACCGTCCTGTTGGAACCACATGTCGACCGAGTTCAATTCTTGCATTTTCGGCAAAAAAAAATCTGTTATCATCGAACGGTACCTTTCTCAATTGACCGTAACCCTGCGGCCTTCATCGTCCTTGAAGAAGTACGGCCGAATGATGCCGCCTGCCCATAAGCCGCACCAAACAGTGCATTTTTCGGGATGTATTGGTAGCTGCTGAATTGCCTCTGGCTGCTCTTCACTCCAAATACGGCAATTCTGCTTATTCACGTATCCATTTAGCCAAAAATGAGCCTCGTCGCTGAAACGGACGTAGCTTGCGAAACACATTTTTCACAGAGCACGAATTTTGATAATAAATTTCAATAATTTGCAAACGTTGTTCAGGCGTAAGTCTATTCATGATGAAATGGCAAACAATACTGAATCGAAATGTCAAATGTTCGTGGAATTTGTCATGTGTGATCTGTCAAAAATATAAACGTCAAAAACCAAGTAGCAAAAAAATCACCCGTTACATGCTTAAGATGATGTTGATGATGCTCGAAACTGATGGTTATGTATATATATATTAATTTGGAGAGAAAAAATCACTTTCATCTGCATATGACTGTAACCATATATATATTTTTTATATATTTTAGAGTTCACTCACTACGTTGTCAGGGGGGCCGGATTCTTTCACAAAAGATAGCTATATAAATATAACCACAAAAAAATTAAGATTTCACTACTACAACTTAAAAAATTACTATTATTCAACACAATAGGCTTAAGGGCTTCTTTTTTTCTTAAATTTGATAGACATTTTTTTTACTGAATTTTAATTTAAGAATTTTAGCTAACTTCGATTCTATTTTTTCTTATCTTATTTTTATATTTTCAAGTAATCCTTAAATTTTTTTTAACCAGGTCTTTTTTTTTGTTTGTTTTTGTTTGGCGTTCGCTTTCTATTTGGTAGCAATTAACTGATTTTTGGCTAGCTAACTGCTTAGCGGCTGATCGATGTAAGCTACATTCCAAAAGCGGAAGTTCTATCTCGCTGAGAGACCGGATAGACTAGATCGAGTATCGATCTGGCTTTTTTTTAGGCTTAAGCCCTCTAGCTGTTAGCTGAAACTTAGCATTGCCATGTCAATACATTTATTTTATTTAAGTTGACGATACATGGTTTTCCTGGAATATTACTTTCCTATCAACTTTTTCCCGAGAAGAATATAATTAGGTTATTAATTAGGTAATATTTAAATTTATTTCCCTTCAGGTTTTTCTTCGAAGAACCAATCATACTTATACATTTACATATTTACAAACGTCCATATTCGATTCCATTAAAATAACTAACTTTGCAAATTGATTTGCATTGGTCCTTATGATAAGTTATTACTTTTATTTATTTAACAATATTCACAATTTGCACATACATAAATACCTTTTTCTTTTATCGATCATTACGAAAAATAACTAGCTACATATTAATACAAGTAAATTTCAAACTTTTAGCAACAATAAACAGAAAATGTTTCCCGGCAAAACAATTCGCTAACGTTATCACTAAATAGGGGTATTCACGATCTGGTGTATCAAATCCTGTAAAATTGTAAAATTTAATTTTTTTTTCAACAGACTGTGAACACACCTTTTCTAATCTGTAGCAAAACTGAATCACATATCAAAATCCTCTTCATTTTTGTTCTGAAATATCTTAGTTTGTGTTAAATAAATGTTACATGATCGTATTTTTCTGTTACAATAGGGTTCGTGTATTGTAAATGTGTAAAAGTGTAAGACTTTGACATTCAGTATATTTATTTGTGTTAGTGCAATGCTTCATTTTTACACTTTTACAATGATACAAGACCAGATACATCGGATCGTGAATACCCCTAATATTTTGATTCGATAGTATATCACACTTAAATGGTTAAGATTAGCGAAGATTTGCTATTTGTAATCCCTCGATAATCAAATTCGCTACAGTTTTGACATTTGAAGCGAGCTAATTTTGAGCGAATCTTTATTCGTAATACGAAATTAGCGATTTCGCAAGATTTTAAGTTCGATTCGCACACATTTGAATTTTGTGACAAGCAGGCAACAAAACTTGTTACATTCACGTTACTTTGAAATTTTCCTAAAACAATTGAGTTGCTTAGATGTTTCTGAAAAGTTTTTCAACTTGATACATAATGGTTTTTGCGCCTATAGCTTGCGACTGAAAAGTGATGGTTCTGAATATAAATTACTAAGAAGTTACACAATCTAACTTGCAACTGATTTTGATTGTAACTGAAATTGAAACAATTCAGTAACTTTCATCTTTTGCAAACTGCGAGTGACTCAGCAGTAACCGAATGTTGACATATTATGAAAACTGAATTGCAACTCATATGGAACTTAAAGAAACTTAAACCTTGAATACTTCACATTGACTGAATAGAGACAAAGTAAAATCAATAACTTGAATCTAACACAATATTAACTAGTTTTGTCATACGTCAAAGTGTCAAATATTGTTCTTTATTTTTTACCATCACAAAATGGCACCAATTAAATTAAATAACAATTATACAAATGTATTGAAAAGATTAAAAAGAAATGGTAAAATATAATTCAAAAGAGTGATTAGAATGATCGTAAAATTCGTATTACTAGTGTCGAAAATTTAGAGGAAAATTTAATTTCTCCGGCTATGCCAATTCAAATTAATGATAATGACGAGCAAAATTACGAAAATTGCCGATTGTAGAATTTCAATCGGTATTGGCGAATTGGCCAATTGAACACCAGATTACTCGTGCTGCCATGAATTCACAAATGGAATTATTGAAAAGTTATGTTCCGCATTCTTCAAATTTGCCAAAAGGTCCCCGGACACTTACTAACACAATAGATCATGAAGGCAACAATAATAAGTATTAGCAATACGGATTTTAAAAAAAATGCCTTAAAGATGCGCTGATTGGTGATCGTAATATAAATAACAAGTGCTATTCATTGAATATTAACATCGTTGGGCTTCCTATGTTCAACAGTTCATTGATCAATTTTTGGCCAATATTGGTGTCAATTCATGAATTGAGAACTAAAATACGACCATTAGTTGTTGGTATATTCTGTGGAAAAAGTAAGTGTAAATTAATTTCTCAACAAAATTGAAGTCGATTGAAATTCTTCTTTTATTTGCTAGTTAAATCAGCTAACGTGAACGAATTCCTTCAAGAATTTGTTAATGAGCTAAATAACATTTTATGCGATGGACTGAGCTAAAGATATGAAAAAACTGTTCATACGATGTCAAAATTTTTTGGTTCTATTTAGTAAGTTTGACAGATGTCTTTACGACATCTGTTATGTTACTATATTGTTACTAAGCAGTCACAGAGAGGTTTCAATTTGTTTAGTTACTGAACGATTACTAAGACACTACTGTTTGTAACTTCACTAAAGAAAGGAATTTAGTTTTTTTTTAATTTTTTGTTTCAAAAAACTTTTATGAAATTCCTCAGTAACTCAAGCGGTGTCAATGAAGACTCCTTAAAAACTAAATAAGTCACTAAAGGGTTTCAATAAAGTTTTTTGTAACAAAAGTTAGTTACAATATGTTTTCGAGAATAATTAGTAGAAAAATATAACACAATATAGAGCTGGCGATATCAATATTTATTGCTACTGAAGGCAGCGCTTCATTTTGGTGAGCGATGGTGCAGCCATTGAATTTTTACTTTTTGAATAGATTATATTATATTTTATGTAGATACAACAAAAGTATTTTTTTTTTAAGAAATAGCGTGGACATCACCTTGATATTTGGCATTATAGAACTGGCTATAAATAATTTTTAAAAAATTTTGGGTAGAAGTTAATAAAACAAAATTTGTATTTATTATTTTAAGGCTAACAATCAAATTGTGTAAAAAACTGGGCTTATCATATATACTACTACTATTTATTACAATTTTCTATTAGTCTTTTATTGTCGTTTTCCATTTGCAAAATTCAGAGTAGAAAAATATCCGGGAATTAAATTTTTTTTAGCGTATGAATCGTAATTTTTCTATCCTTCCCAGAACTAAACAATAACAAGCGTTAAGATATGTACATACGTGTGAATCTAAGTAAGTATTCAAATAAGTCTAAATCTAGCTAAAAATCCGTGTGGATTTACTTCTGGAGAAGGAAATTAAAAAAAAACTTAAATATTACGTTCTGCTGCATTTTAGTCTTTAGTCGCTGGAAAAGTAGTGGTGCAAAATCTGGAGTTGTAAGATAATGCATTTTATTTTTTTTAAACATTATATGTATTGAGCTTTCAAGTTGTTTTGAAATAAAATGCACGACTGGATCGCCGAACTTGCTCTTATGTTCGATCACATCGTATGCAAAAAATTTCTATTAAAAATCTAAATATATTTTTACAGTCGTTTTTCACTTATTTTTTTCTATATACAAATTCTTAAATTTTTTCTAAAAAAAAATGGTATGAAAATTTTAAATATTTAATAATATAAATTTAAAAACAAAATTTCAGAAAAAATCGTTCACCCGTTTTCGAAATATTGAAAAAAACTATTTTTGTAAAATTTTAAAATGCAGTATTATTTAAAATTCAAAGGAGATCCTGTATAAAAATTGTGATCGAAATCGGTTGAGCCGTTTACGAGAAAGTCGAAAATCAATAAAATGGTTGCATGGCAGGTACCGTTAATAACAAAATATTTAAAAAAAAAATTACCTCAGAAGTGTAGACCATAATCAAGGCAGTACTCCCACCAATTTTTACAAAATCTTTAAATTTTATTTGTTTTTAAAGCGCGTGAATTTTATAGAGGGTAGAAAGTCATATTTCATGGTATAACTGCGAGCGTTTAAAAAATTCATATTAGAAAAGGCCGAACATAGATACTCGGATTTATACTCGTAAATTATCCATACACAAAAATAATCATATTAAGTCATACATTATTACTGTCATACTTTGTAATGTTTGATTGATTGTAAATTGTACTAGTTCGAATTTAATAGTTTCAGTAGAATTAAAAAATATTATGTATCCTACAAAAACTTGATTGAAACTTACTTTCAGTTACAATAAAGTTACGAAAACTTCACAGTGTCTAATCGCAGGGTTACAATTCAGTCTCGTAAAACTGCACTGTAACTACTTTATAAGTTGCAATTAAGTTACAAGAAACCACTTTGTAAAAATTGATTACACACAATGCATATAAATATAACTTCTTAGGAATTAGAATTTAATTGCAAATAAAGGCCACTTTTGCGCCTTTTTGATTGCAGAGAGGTTATAGCGACTTATTTGTAACTTTAACGTGACCGCCACTTTGTGACATAGAAGTCGCTATGACTTCATAGTAACAAAGTGTGCCACTTGGGGAGGTCACTCTCAAAAAAATAATTAAAAACAAAAAGATGAGTATAAATTCATAGAAAAGTTTCAATTGGATTTAATTTTCAGGACAGTCCACAAGAACTAGATTTTAATATTAAAAATCAAAGAAACGTTGTAAAGTTGTTCTGGTAACATTAACAATAACAACAAGAATCTATGAGGGATCGATTTTTTGGTTGAAAACGGCATTATCCACAAATAGCTAATTTTGCAGATTTTGAAAAAAAAATTCAATTGACATTTATTAATTCGTTCAGCCTTCGTTCAATATTTGCACTCGGTTTATATCCTATGAAGTGTTTAACAAACGAAATTTATAATTAAATCACCGCTGAAATTTCTATTTTGTGCTCGTTTAATACTTTGTGAGAAAGACTTAGAAATTTCATGCGCTATTAGAAAGCAAGATTTGGTGTTGTTAGTTGAAAATTAAGATTTGAAATTAGAGAAGTGTCAAACAATGCTAGTTTGTTTAAAGTAGATACAATTTAGCTAAAAATGCAAAATTTGTTTTGACCGGAATAAATTCGATTTTGCTCAGAATTTTTTTTTTTAATTTTCCAGAAAAATTGATGTTTCTTTAATGGGAATATTCCACAAGAAACTGATTATATATATATATATATATGAATCGCTATTTCCTTTATTCACGCAATCACGCCGTGAACGGCTGGACCGATTTCGATAATTCTTTCTTTGTTGTGTTTGTTATTGTCTTATGAAAGAAAAAATTAAGAAAATTGCGCGGAAAAGTAGAAAATTAGAAAATTTATGAATACTTAACCACCATATAAAATTATTTCTAATCTGAGTTTTCTTAAAATTTAATTTACATTTGAATTTTCGTTTTTGAAAATGCCAGCAATTAGACGCACACACTTAAGTCGCAGATCTCGCAATGATGCCATTCAAAGATATATAAGAGCAAGTCAAACCGAAATCAAAAACATAGAAATGTTTCGTTTAACCCCTATGGAGCTGTATTCAATTATAACGTGAAAATCTATTACACTTCACAGCAAATCTTTGCTATTATACAATTGAACGTTGTATGCCAATATAGCAAGGCATTAATGTTTAAAAATGAAGCTCCTGGATTGTGTTTCGCGAGCGGTCAAATCAAATTGACGCCATTAGTACCGCCACCCAACCACCACTACATTCATTGGTTTCAGATTGTAAACATTTATTGACTCTTATCTTGTCCAGTCATTTTAGGTTTTATCTGCGGAAAAATTCCTAGTGAGCTGAATTTTTGTATACACCTTTATTACGGTGTTGTAATGAAGATGTGAAAAATCGAAATCGATATCGTTCCGGCTAAAAAAGTTATTAAGGTCAAAAGGTCACGAAAATCATTTTTTCGCAAATATCTCGCGGCTTATTGCTCGGAGGTCAATATTGGTCAGTATAAAAATTGTTCTTAGTAAAATTATCTACAAAAAATGTCTCGTGCATTTTTCTGTAACATCAACCGTTTTCGGAGTAAAGCGCTGAGAAAGCGACCAGAATGTATTAACATACGGTATTGTATACCGTACACCATGGCGTGTACTTAAGTGTCTTAAAAACTTTTATCTGATTTGTGGACGTTTCGGGGAAAATATGCTTATCGTATAGAGGTTTAGGAACTTAGTAAAATCTACAATAACTTACCCAAATTACCTCCACTGGTAGATGTTCCGTACTTCATTGTTCCGAGACCCGTCCCTTTATACATGCTACTACCAGTCGGACTGTGTTCAGTTCAGTTGAAAATTATTTCTTGAGTGGTAAACACGTCTGCTCTTAAACAGTGCATAATGAGTGATACATGTTTTATATGTAATGAATTATTACCGGATGATGATGTTGTGGAAGTTAGCCGTGGTCCACAAAACAAACATAATTTTTTGAAATCAAAAGCGCGGAATATTTTCTTAAGTATAGTACGTATACAAAATTTTCTGCAAAATTTAGCCAAGCTAAGATTTAGCCAAGCATTTTAGCGGAGAGGTACGGTACACAGCTCCAGCTAAGAAATAAAATTTTTGGTTTCCACTATCTGTCAGAATTTAGCGCCGGAAATAAATGTCCAGCACATTAATTCGAAAGCTAAATTTTGACAGATTGTTTTTGTTTGTGTTTCCCAAGATTCGTCCAAGTAGTTTTTGGACACGTGGGCATTATCGATATTGTTATGCTGCAATGCGAAAAATAACAGAATTTATTCCACCACAACTACGGATGATTGGTGTGAGAAGTCAGGCTACAGATTCAGGAAGCAGTAACATTGAATATGGAAAGAGTTTTTCTGCAAAAGAAGCTACAGCAAAGGGACGTTAAAGAAAAAAGAGTTTATGCAGTAAGTTTTGTCTTATAAATTATCATAGTATTCGTTTTATGACTTGAGCTTTTGAAATTTAAATAATATTTTTTTCAGAACAGCTGTTTTTTGACATATTCCACAGAACTCTCGTATCAAATTTTAAACTATCCACAACTCTAATGTCAAATTTTGGCTAGGATTTTAGCTGATGCTAGGAGAGAAAAGTGCCAGCGAAATTTTAGCGTGATCTGCATACTAGGCATTACGCGGAGATATTGATGTACTTGGTTCTTTTTGGCGTCGTTTAAAAGCCGCAATACTTAAATTGTGTGTACAATTTTTACGAAAATAACTATGCACATCCACCAAATTCAAAGTATTTAAATATTCAATCTTACCATCAACACTAGGGACACTAGCATTTTTAAATGTTTGTAGAACACGGCTAACTTCTACAATATCACCATCCGATAATAATGCTTTACATATAAGACGTATATCACCCATTATGAACTGTTTAGTAGAAGAAAACAACTCAAATAACGTGTTTAACACACAGTTGAAATAATTTTCAACTAAACTAAACACAGGTAGTAGCAAGTATAAAGGGACGGGTCTCGGAAGAATGAAATACCGAATATTCGCCAGTGGAGATCATTTGAATAAGTTATTGTAGATTCTACTAAGTTCCTAAACTACTATAGGATAAGTATATTTTTCCCCCAACGTCCAGATATCAGATAAAAGTTTTTAAGGCACTTACAAACTCTAATAAAAAGCAATAGAGTTTACGACATGGTGTATGTGAGTGTATTGTAGTCGCCTTCTAAGCACTCTACCCCGAAAACGGTTGATGTTACAGAAAAATGCAGGAGACATTTTTTGTAGCTAATTTTACTGGGAACAATTTTTATGTTGAACACTATCGACCTATGAGCAATAAGTCGCGAGATATTTGCGAAAAAGTGATTTTCGTGACCTTTTGACCTTCATGACTTTTTTAGCCCGCACGATATCTATGTCGAGTTTTCACATCTTCATTACAACACCGTAATAAAGGTGTATACAAAAATGCAGCTCACTAGGAATTTTTCTGCAGATTGGGGATTTAAATGCCTAAAATGACTGGACATACAGCATTAAAAAAATTGTTTTCAGATGACGTCGTTTGGTGTACCAAAAGTTATTCAAGATAATTTAATGGCAACCTTCAAGATTCAGGGTTTAACATATCACCTAACAGGTTCCTTATTGCCAACGCCGAATAGTGACTACAAATTTTTGCAAATTTTTTTACGTGTGATTCAGCGTTGTGCACAGAACAATTAGGTGAAAAGACCAATAATTTTAGAATAACTCTAATCGTTTTTTCATCAACATAACGAACTGGTTGCATTATTCACGACCGCTTTGGGCCGCATGCCGACTGATAATCAAAAAAATTGTCATCAACGCTCACAGACACCTGCAGGACAACACGTCAGCCGTTTTAATGCGCCAACAATTGACGAAGTCGCTATTGTCGTCGTGAGTGAAAATTTAGAAAACCGAGATATTATCTTACATCGGCGTGTGTCTGAAACACATCGATCATATGATGACTTACAATAGATATCCTATCTTATTTTAGCAAGGTGAAGATGGATATTATTTTTCAATAAAGATAATAAATCCAGTTACAGGTTCCGAAGCTAACAAAAAAGTTAGTTCAATGAATTATTGGATTTTCTAAATTCGCTGGAATTGCCTGGATTACCACCTCATAATCTGCAATTAAAAAATCGGATCGGTAATCATTATGTTGCGGAATATAAAGAAGCCACGTTTTTGTAATGGTACCCGAATTGTGGTGAAATTAATGAACAACGTCATCGAAGCCACAATTTTGAATTGGAAGTACAAAGGTGCAGACTTTTCGATTCCGAACGACATGCCAATCGACTTTAAACGGTTGCAATTTCTAGTGCGGCTAGCATTTGCAATGTCGATAAATAAATCTCAAGGGCAGTCACTAAGTGTTTGTGAATCTTGAAAATCCATGTTTTTCACATGTCCAGTTATATGTATGTCGCCTATCCCGTGTTTGTATACCAATAAAAATAATAATTATATACGCGCAAGAAAAAAGAACTAAGAATGTAGTATATTATAAAGCATTAGAATAATAAACACTTTTTTTTAATATTTTTTTATCAATTAGGTGTACCAATTCGAATACAATATTCAAAATTAAGACAGGATAACGTCTGTCGGGTCAGCTGGTTTTAAATATTTTTAGTTTTAAAACAATGATTTCTGTTATTATATATCTACTGTTATTAATTTTATTTAGCTTTGATGCAATTCTAATTGAAATTATATACCAATGTACATTTAAGGTTACGTTATCACTAAGAAAGAAGTGTATTACGTTTTCATAGTTATGGAACATACCCATACCGATTTTAACGGAATTTTGAATTTGAAATGAAATTAGAAGAAAAATGGCAAGCGGGTGCGGATAATAGCATCTATGTGTGTGTTGTCGGAAGGACGAAATGGATAGTTGTGTGGGTTAGCGGCTTGTAGGCAAACCCGTTTGACAGCCGAAGACTCCCATTTTGGTATTTCTTATCTGTGCTTAGGATCTATTTTTGTAGATTTTAGAAGACGCATTTATATTTTCTCTGTCCAGTTACTTACTGTTACAGTTACTTATTCATCCTGAATAAACATCCTCATTTTAAAATTACACATGGCTTAACCAAAAACCCACAAATATATATACCTATATCACTCTATACTTCAAAACATTCATTCCATTACTAAGCTGTAACAAAAAGTTGCAGGGTAGGCGAAGTTACAGCTTATAGAATCATTTGAATTGCCTTCAATTGCATTTGGGGTTTGTAATACCATTTTTTTCGTCCTTCACTGCTTGTCAAATCTATTTAAACCATGTGTTCAGGGATATATCAAAGCAAAAAAAAGCACACCCATTCAAGCCTGTTAACAAAACATATCCAAATCCCCAATTCCAAATTCTTGTCCTGCAAAAAAAAACAAAAAAAATTCCTCCAGTTGTTTTCGTGTTTATAGAGATCTCTTGGCTGCACGACGAAGACCGACCGACAAGCCGACCGACGGCAGCGATGCACAGATGGATACGATGTGTTCAGCAGCCTTTAACCTCACAACAACAATAACATTCCTGAAACAGCTTTTATCCTGTTTTTGTTTTCTTATTTCGAACAGGAGATTACCACCGTTTATTCTATCTTTTCATTTAATCATTACATCCCCTTTCTTTTTTTTCCTTCTTATACTCCTATATGGATAGGTTAGGTCTATCATGGGCTTGTACTTGTTATAAGCCTAAGTACTTATGTATTATTGTTTGTGTTTGGTCACAAAATTGCACAATTGGTTCATCCCTTTCTGAAAAAACTTTTGGTTAAGCCTTTCGATTCCACCATTGGAATGAATCTGGCTTAAAGGAAAAATAAATAAATGCTGCCACTGAGCCCTTGTAAATTTTTATACAACATACCTATCAGAATTGGTTTAATTATTTATCTGCACAAAGCTTAATTGAGAAGTCAGATAAAAATTGTGTTTTTTCGAGGACAATACCTATAATTAAAAAATTAACGTATATATACTTAACACGACTTTTACGTAGAGACAGGTATTGTGAATCTTGCAGGCATTAATAGTCTTACTTACATTGTAGGTACACAATGTGAAAATAAAAATAAAATTGTAGCTATAAAAATCATCAGTTTATAACGGTACTGTTTATGCAGGTATTTTTTATGGATTAGACTTGAGAAAGTTCAATTTTAATTGCGATATAAATACATATACATATATGTATGTAGGTAGTGTATGGCAAGTTATGGATTTGTAAAAAAATCGAACTCGAGATTTTGATCAAACTTGACATTACGATGATAGCGAAGACGAAAAAAGTGGGTCCCGCAATTTCGTCTGTTTGTGTGTAGAACGATGTACAGCCTAAACGGCTGAAGCGATTTTCTTCAAACTTGGTACTTAAGCATTTTATTATTATTATTTTATTATGTGTTCGAGATTTAAAATATATCTCTTTCGGCTGTTTTGGTCGTAATGTTTTTTTAATGAAACAATTTCATTTCCTTTCCCGACGTTTCGACGGTGGTTGCCGTCTTCTTCAGGGGATCTTTTATTTACAAAAACAAATTGAACATATTATACACATACGAACATTTGGTGTAAGATTTTGGCAAACTTACATTTAGTAGGTATTACAGATAAACATAAATAATACAATGAAAGATATAAAAAACACTTCGATTGAAGTTTAGTCGGCTTTAACTTGTCATGGATTCTGCCTAGTCACCAAAGAGCAGTAAACCGATGAAATGTTCTGGCTATCTTGTTTACGATTCATATTGTATTTGTTATTAATAATATGAAGCTCTTCTAGAGTATACCGCTTGAAGACATGTTTCTCCCTTTCTAGGATTTACACTCTGTCAAAATCTGGTTTGTGTCCACGCTCAATTGAGTGTAAGGCCAATGCAGGCCAAAACATCTCGAACACATAATAACTCAACCAATTGGTCAATAACTTAACAATAAGTATTATTATTTTATTAATCTTACATAAATGTACTAATTAATATACTTAAAACTACAGCGCTAGCATACAGGGCTTTCTGCTGCGATTGATACAATTGAGTCTTTATAATGTTATTGATAAAATAAGTATGCCTGGTGGCGGTCGGGGATGCTCAAAACAAGAGATATACATCTTGATTTGAGCACCCCCGACCGCCCCAATGGTAGAAATAAACAAGTTAATTTAAATTTTACTGTTTAGTTCCAGGTTTTGTAAAAGTTTATATACATTTTTTTAATTATGTTCGAAAGGAACTGAAAAGATTGTTTTGATTGAATACAAAGATTGTTTACTTTACTGCATTCAGTAGTAAGGTGTTTAATTGTAAGTGTAACGTATCTTAGGCATAAATGGCAAGTCGCAAGTGATTCTTTATTGAGTATATAGCGTATATAGTTAATTTGCGTGTGTCCAAGTCGGAGTCGAAGGAAGCAACTATTCATTAAGCATGTGGTGTGCGTTGGGTATTTAGACACAGTTTCGCAAACGAATAAATACATTATGACCGACTGGCTCAAGTTCACAATACAGAATCAATCGTTTTATTTCGTCTTTCTTTTTACATCTTACTTATTCTAATCGAGAACATAAGCATATAAAGGTACATTAGTATTAGTGTAAATATCACATGATTCTTATATTCTAATTACTATACAAGTTAGGGTTGCCGTGTCTTTAATTACTACGGGTATAAAATAGGATTGATGGTGGAGTAGTGTGATTTTTTTGTTATAATCTACACGCGCTCAATGGATTATACTACCCTTTCAATGTTAGAACACAGCGCGGACATGAGGTTAAGGAAGAGAAAGAAGGATAGGAAAGATATGTGGCGCGATGTTTTGAGGCTGGGGGTGGTTGTTGGCCCAGATTGTATCTCCAGGGATAGCGGCCTAATGCGGAGAAATTTCCGTGTCTTATTTATTTATGTCCGTTATAATTCATTTATTTATTTCTCGTTTCATCAAGCAGACTTTCGTCTTATAGACTACTAAAAATACTAACAAACAATAATATACCTTAACAGTATCCACCAGTGCTCATATATAATAAAAGTTTTTTCTTAAAACAATCCCTGCTTAAGTACATATTAAAATGTAGAACACTACATACAAAATTTGTCTGTCTTAAACAACATGTTATGGGCTCATTATTTTCACAGAGCATAGAGCTGGCTTTCGCAGGCACAAAATCAACATGACTTGCAAAAGTAAATTTAAAATCGAAGATAACTCCTAGATCCTTTTTTTCGGTAACTCTTGACAAAGAGATTTCTTCAATATTATAAGAATAGATGATTGCTGAGACACCTCTTTTAAAGGTCATACATTGACATTTGTAAACATTGAGATAAAGATCATTATTTTTACACCAAGTGTACAATTTTGACAGATCATTCTGCAGAAATAACTACCACTGGATCAGAAAGGATATAATTAATACGAACGTATTGAACTCTACCAGAAAGGTATGAACATATCCAACTTAATCAATTTAAATGAAATCCAAGGGCTTTTAACTTGGCACATAATATTAATGACTGACTTTGTCGATGGCTTTTGAGAAGTCGGTATACACAACGTCACATTGTAGTCTCTGTTCGAGTACACCTAACACATAGTTGCTAAAAAGTGAAATGTTGGTTGTAGTAGATCTACCACTTATAAAACCGTGTTGGAAAGGCGATATGATTTCTTTAAAATGAAAACAAGTTGATTGTAAATTATTTTTTCAAACAATTTTGGAATAGCTGATATTTTGCAAATGGGACGTATTTTGTGACCTCATTACGCGATCTAGACTTGTTAATAGGGGATATAGTAGACACTTTCCATTTTTTCAAGAAGTCACCTTCTTCAAGAGAACGGTTGAAAATTATTTCCAGCGAGGTTGCTAGAAACCGGGTTATCTTTACTTAGTTTTTTTAATTCATCCTCCACTTCACTGTTGCACACTTTTAAGTCACCAATGTCAATAACTTCATTTAAAACATCAACAGAAAATGAGTTGTATGGATAACAGGAGGTTTAAAAACCGATCTAAAAAAAATCTGCAAAAAGATTACAAATCTTTGAGGGATCACTCGATGTTTCACCTAAATAATGAATAGAGTTTGGAATTCCGTTAGAAGGCTTTTTATTGTTTATGAACGTCCAGAAACATTTACTGTTCTTTTTTAACTTTCCATACTTAAAGTATACTGATTTTATAAGAACTTGTTTAAAAAATCGAATTCCTTCTGCAAACGAAAGTATCTATCATACTCGTATAATATCCAATTTTTATTTGACTCGCGTAATAATTTAAAAGATTTTTTTTTTTTAATTATTGATGTCAATCAATTTTTTGTTATACCAACACGGCTTAGACGATGATTTTTGAATAAATTTTCTAGTAAACAAATCAATCGCCTCGTGTAATGATTTTATAAAAATATCGAAAGCCTTTTCAGCTTTTCAATTGTTTAAAGCAGGCAACCATTCTATGCTAATTATACAGTTTGAAAATTCATTAAAATTGCATTTTTCAAAATTGTATTTATTATTTTCTTCAGATGTCTTTTTTAAATAATTAAAAAAATTGAAGCTCATACACAGCACTAAATGATTATCAGAGTTTGGAAGAGGAGAGTGTATTGGCTCCGATACTCACACTAAATTTCTTTATCTATAAAAACTAAATCAAGGAAACGATTCAAAAGATTGGGAAACAATTTATTTGTTTGAGACCAAATTCAGCTAGGGTATCAACAACCACACTGTCACACTCGCTTTTAATATTAAAAGGGATCAAACAATTTTTATCATCATCTAACAATCAGTTAGTATTTGGTAAATTAAAATCACCTAAGATTATAATATGCTGATTGCCTTTAAGATCATTAAGAATGAAAGAACAATTGTCAATATGAGTTTTATACAATTCAAATGAACTTTTTGGTGGAATATAACTCATATCTATATAAACATCATGAATATTATCAGCGCTTACACGTATAATCAGTTGGTCTATATCTAATGCAGAATGTGTTACTATAGATGAAGAGGGCAAATCCAATTGTATTGACGCTTGGAGTCACGGCCGGCACCTGGCAATCAGCCCGTGAACTTTCAATTGGAGATATATTTTTTGTCGATTTGACGTTTAATGTATTTCCCATAAGAGAAAACCAAAAAAGTGTCTCATTAATATTGCTTTTTCTAAATAACTTTGTATGAACAGGTATAAATATTTTGACAGTAATAGATAAATAAATAATGAAAGATTCTAAATCAAGCTTATAATAAATCGAAATTGATAACTTTAATGCTTTACTTTTGAAATAGAAAATGGTAAAAAAACAACCCTTCAACAAGAAACAATAACAACATCATCGGTTATGAAAAAACAAAACAGCTTCGTAGCCAGTTTGTTTGTTCTTAAAATGAATCTTTTTGAATAGTTGAACGGTTGTTTAGCGAATAAATAATCTTTTCATACAAATTATAAAAACAATTAAAAGTTTGTTTGCGTACATGAAATTTAGTTTAGTTTTTAAACTAAGAAAATAATTGTGTTTTGGCTTGTATATGTAATAATTTACCGAAAGCCTAAAGTTTTTTGATATTCTGAGACATTTTTTTTTTCTCAAATATATGTTTTAAGTACGTAGGTCTTATATCAATAAAAGCAACAAAATTAATGAACATTTTAATTGAATCCACGTAAGAAGAGGCTATTATATTATTTATATGTTTATATCAAATGTTTATATGTATTCAATAGGAAGTGTTTTTGTTTTTATAAAAAAAGGATCATATTATTTTATTTCACGAACGCAAATGATTTTATCAATTTTCTGCTAATAAGAAAATTAACAAATACCTATAAGCCTTAAATTAACAAAAATACCTACATCTATATTATAAACATATTTGCAAAAGCTGCAAATATGTGGCGCCATGGCCACCCCTCGAGCTAATGTACTCGTCCTATGATTCTGTTTTTCTTCGATCACAGTGAGATTTTATTAAATTGTTTGAATCTTTTTTGTTGGGTCGATAAAGCATAACTTCGGAGTTTAAGTCTCCTGCAACTGATTTGGCACTGAGATCTGCAGATTTATTACCTCTGATTCCATTATTTGCTGGCACGTATACTAATTTTATTTTCGAGCCAAGGGATATTATGTTATCCCGAATTTGGTTTATGACAGTTCCATGATGTTTAATGTTGTTGATGGCGAAAAGTACAGATAAACTGTTGGTGCAGATAATGGTGTTCTGTTTTCTTTGGTTGTAATTTGTGTTTCTTTTAGAACTGATAAGGCTTCTACTGAAAATATGGAAAAGTAGTTTGGGAGTCTTTCTGCAGATTGGAGTACGCTGTTTTGGTTAACAATTGCCATACCTGTGCCCATGTCACTTTTAAAGTGATTAATTCAAATAAATTTTTGAATCGTTTTTTTAGCTCC
The DNA here is from genome assembly GCA_910595825.1 of Philhelius pedissequus. NCBI lineage: Eukaryota > Metazoa > Arthropoda > Insecta > Diptera > Syrphidae > Philhelius > Philhelius pedissequus. The sequence continues at coordinate 13,572,937 of OU343164.1, read as the reverse complement.
AAAAATAACGGTAGGTAATAGCAATGCAAATTTGTCTACCATATTAATTACCTCGACATCAGCTCTAACAATTTTGATTAAAAAAAAAACTGTGTGGACTACTTTGAATATATCCTATTTTTTTTTTACATATTTTGTTATGTTATTAACGGTAGGTAGGGGAAGCCGGGGCATAACGGGCCCCTTAAGGATTTCTTGTTATAAAAACAGCAAAAATGTGTTTATTTTCTCCAAAACAATTTTATTAGATAGGAAATTGATAAATACGTTAGTACACAAAAGAAAAATAAATAAAAAAAAATAATTCAGTATGTTAAATTAGTTTTAGTAAATGATAGAATTTGCCCATTCTACCCCGGTACTGGGGCACAATGGACATATGTGGGGCATGACGGGCGCAAAGCTAAACTGGGTTGCAACGGGAGCAAATGTGGCTAGATTCATCGTCAACATCATCCTCTCCAGCACAAGAACAATGTGCCCACTTACCACATGATCTGCAGGAAACCCATCCTTCTGTAGACTGGGAGTATAAATGCCCACAATAAAGACACTCTTCGTCCTCCTCGCCTCTGAAGATTCTTCCTTCCTGGTAGTTTTCTTTTTTGTTGAGGCTTTTTTCTTTTTCATAACAAGACGCTTGGACTTGGTGGACTCGGCCTCCAGCTGCGCCTTGTAGGGAGAGCTTGTAATTATTGCAGTCTTTCCCCTGCGCTTAGAAACTCTTTTTTTAGCTGGTGCTTTGGGAACAGCTGCAATATGAGATGGAGAAAACTTTTGGAATGAAGTTGATGACGTTGGTGCATCATTGTTTGTCAAATCGGGCTCTGGAGAGGATAACAGTGCATCCATTGGTATCGGATTAACAGAATGTGGTGTAGACATTGTGGAGTGATTGGTTTCCGGAACGGGATTTGGGGACAACATCAGTGGATCGGCGGCGGTCGTTGATGAGCCTGGTGGTACCGAATATGGGTCGACACAAATTGTTTCATCTAAGAGTAGACGCTCTTCCCCATTTGGCATGTCTGTGGTTTGGCAAGGCAAGAAATCATGGTCTTCGAAAACATTTGAATTAACCGGCCATATTCCAGTCGTTTGAAAACCATTTATTGCGACTGACATTGTGGCTGCTCTTAAATATGCTCTACCGAACAACTGTCCTACCTGGTAATGTGTAACTGTTCTGCCAGGGTGTTGTCTGAGCCATTTCTTTACTTCATCTCCATAGTAAGAACTCAAGGGCTTCATAAAAGTGACATCCAAGGGCTGTAACCGATGAGTGCAATGTGGTGGAAAACAAAGCATGACCACACCATTGGCTCTTGCTACATCTATCACTTCAAGGCTCTTAACGTGGCTTGCATGCCCATCTAACAGCAACAAAACGGGTTGATCTTTAGTTGCCCTCGATCATTCAATGAATCGTTTCAACCACTTTAAAAACAAATCTTTTGTGATCCATCCATTTTGGTTACACTCGCCCCAAGAATTAGGAGGTGTTCCATCCATTAGTTCGACCTTCATTCTTTTACGTGGGAAAATGAACATTGGTGGCATGTACGACCCAGCAGCGCTCATACAAATTTCCACTGTGAGAAGCTGTCCTCGCTCCGATGAAGAAAGCGATCCTACCTGTTTTCTGCCTTTTGTTGCCAAAATTTTCCCAAGACTTTTTGCAACTGTTGTGATGCCCGTTTTATCAACGTTGAAGATTCGATTTGACAAGAACCCATATTTCTTGATGCACTCCTCCAGAAGTTGAAAAAAATTGCCGACAGAGACACGGTTAAATCCCATAGCTCGAGCTGCAGATGTTGCTTCCGGTTTTCGTAATGAAACCGTTGCATTGCGTTTTAAAAAGTTCTGCGCCCAATCTTCTCCAGCCATGCGTGTTTCAGCGTCAAAATTATTGGGTATTTCATTTTTTTCTGCTAGCTCATACGCCAGTTCTCGAAATTCCTTCAAAGAACAGCCAAACAAGCGCCCTTCCATATCCTTTAGATATTCGGCCAATTCATTCTCTTGATGCACGTTAAATACAGGTTTAAAATTTCCCACTTTATTGACAACTAGTGGAAGGTCGGGATTTAGATTTGATTTTTTTAAAAATCTTTGTAAGGTAGTTCCAGGAATTTTATAGTTCTGGGCAGCTGCCTTACAACTCATTTTCTTTGATTTAACTTCTTGAATAGCTCGTCGCATATCATCTATGCTCCATTCTTGTCGGTTAGTTTTCTTAACATAGTTGCGAACCATCTGAAACAATTGCAAATTGATACTAAAAAAATTGTACAAACAAATAACATGTGCAAAAACAGATGGGGCATAATGGGCATCCATGTCCATTATGCCTCGTCCATTCTGCCCCATATCACATTCTACAAAACATCTGTAAAAAATTCTTTTCAATTTAACTCTAAAACGGAAATAATTTAACTAATACCAGCTTTATTTACTTACTTTGATATTAAAGGATGAAAATCTAGTATAAAATAGATATTTTTTACAAAAAAACACACTTTATTTCACTTGAAAATAACTTCAACTCAATGAAAAATCTTCTTTTAGCCAAAACACAGAACACGTGGCAATTTTGTTCAGAGACGGGTTTTCCCCGAATTGCCACCGATGATTTAAGGAAGACATATTTAGTTTCGGAGTTGACACTTTACTCAACAGGGAAATAAAGAGGGGGCCCATTTTACCCCGGGTGCCTGTTATGCCCCGGGTTCCCCTACCTGCAATACAACCATTTTTTTGATTTTCTACTTTCTCATAAATGGCTTGTCAGATTTCGATCAAAATTTTTATGTGGGATTCCCTTCGAATCCTAAACAATATAAAGTATCAAAATTTTCGAAAAATATTTCTCTTGGATTTTTGAGAAAAAAAATATTTTTGAAAATTCAATATTCGTAAACGTATTTAAAATATATTAAAGATAATGTCAAAAATACGAAGTTTCGAAAAAAACGTTTCCAAATATTGAGTTTTCAAAAAAATCGATTGAGTCGTTTGAAAAATTTTTGTTTAAATTAGTGTTTAAATTTTGTAGGAGCCGTTTTCCAAAAAATCGAAAATAAAAAAAAAACGATTCTACTAGAGGTACCAAAAATAACCATTTTTTTGCAAAACAAAAAATTACTAAAAAGTACGTTTTGCCTTCATTAACGAACTGATTTTTTAAAAATAATAATCGTTGAAGCCGTTTTTGAGAAAAATAAGAATTTTCTTTTTGACAAAAACAAATGTATGACAGGTACCTACAGTTATTTTTCATCTTAAAAAGTGAAAACAGACGTGTGGACATATAACCGAAAAACAATATATATGTATACTAAGTTTGAAACAAGTCCATCTAACCGTTTAGACTGTAAGCCCGAGGACAGACAGACAGACAGATGGAATTGCTAGACCCACTTTTTTCGTCTTCGCTATCATAGCAATGTCTTGTTTGATCAAAGTCTCGAGTTCGATTTTTTTACGAAGCCATAACGTCCTATATAAAAATATCTTTCGGCAATTCTTTCAGTTATTTTCGTCCGATTAAAAATCCAACTATTTGTTTACTAGTTAAATGCTTAAATTTTCTTCTATTAATTCCATTGCATTAATAAAAATGCTTCTCAAAAACAATTATTCATTTATCCAGAATAATCTTCCTTGAATACTTTTTTTGTTGAATGGTGATTTTAATTATACCAACGATGCTCAAGCTCCGGAGCTATTTCTTATGGCTATAAATACAATGTATCTTATTTAATATATTTTGTTTAATCCCAAACTTTTGTTGTGCGTGCCCTTCCTGGAACGTATATCTAATGTAGATATATCTAACTATAGAAATGCAAGAAAAACAACCATAAACAATTCAATTTCACAGTTGGTTAGTTTTAATTTTTAAAACCTTTAAAGAAGATTTGTCAACAATTTAGGGGTGCAAGTACAGAGTATTCTTTTTATAGTGGTAGTTAGTATACAGGGCATGCACCAAAGTCTTCTGGCAAACGTTGACTTTAAGCATACGAAACATTGAGTCAATACGTATACATAGCATTTACCATGTCCTTTTGACAAAAGTTAAGCCACCAAAAAATAAACTGCCTTGCTCTTTTCAATTAATGGATCTTGCGATGCATTTTTGATGAGGAAGTTAAAAAAAATTCTTAGGGAAAAGTAATTCTCCAGAGAATTCCTTTTAGATTATTATATAAATGTTAGCCAATAGAATTGTCCTAGACGAGTCTTAAGTATACATCTGCTTAATATATGTATGTAGATACTTATTTAATGTGCCTTGACTGGGATGACGTGCGCCTCCTAGAACGCGAGTGTCAATGGCGCAGTGGATATAGTGCTTGACTGCTAACTTAGACGTGTGGGTTCGATCCCCACGCTAGCCAGCATTCTTTTCTATCCCTCCAATTTTAATTGGATGTCCCCGTGGGTTAAAATGAGTACCTAATTCTCAAATCCACTGTGCCAAAAAAATTGTTTTCTATCTTACTATTGCTTCTAGCTAGTGCCGTGCAATTCAGGTTGCATTTAAAAGAGCTTATGTCTTACAGGCATATAGTTAAAATTATTATTAACAAAAAAAAATTCACCATCCAGTTTGGTTTTTAATTATTTGCCTTTTGTTTGATTTGCAACTGCAACTGGAGTCGTGGTCAATCCTATAGGTCCGGTCTTCCGGTATGATCAAAGATTTTTCCGACGAATCCGCATAATTTGACACAGTCAACTTACATAATCAACAATCACTCAAAGAAGAAAGAAGAAGATTCTTCTCAAAACGTTACCAGCTGACGTAATATTTAGTGCGTTGGAGAGGTTTGGGCCTTGGATCGAATTCCCGAATAGTCATCCTTTTAGCTTAAAGTGGTTAAGGTTTGTAGAATAAGGAAAACTAGCGCTGGCGCTGTATTGAAACATTTAAAAAGGGTAAGCATAATCGCTTGAAGCGGGTGTAGATTATAAACAAAAACCTTAAAGAGCAACGAGATCTTGTATTTTTCTTGTATTTCCTTTCCAGATGTTTAGCTGGAAAGCCCTTTCTTTCAGCCACAATTGTTAAAAAATGAACGTTACTTCCCGATTCAATACCTGGAAACAAAACCAAATTAAGAAAGACGTATACCGCTTGAGAATTCAACTACTCTATTAAATTCATGTTAATATAAGAAAGAAAGCAAAGTATATAAAAAAACGATTGTGGATGTGTGTGTGTATGAAATTTACATTAAATCAACGAGTTTCCTTTTGACATCCTCCAAGCGGCGAATATGCAGGAATCCCCAGGTTGCGCAGCAGTTGAACAGGACGCGCCGTGTTTTAAAACCATATATTTCACAACCCTTATATGACCGTCTCGACCAGGGAAGTCGTCCTGTATGGTAGCTAGCTTCCATTCCAGTCGTGGCTTTCGAGAATGTGCAACCAGAATGACATCTCTCCTTTTAAGTGAAGAAGATGAACAAACCGTATTGTGATGAAATGAACGTAATAGCTGTAAATACTCCATCCTCTAACGCATCCACAGTTAATTAGTGCATTTCTGGCGAGGCGACCATAAACCTCAAATTCTATTAATATCATCTGGTAGGTCGATACGGTGGCTCCGAACTGAGTTCCCAAGAAGTGGAGCGGTTTCCATTGTTCTTCATCCAACGGATTGCTGCCAACATATGTTAAGGGACGTGAGTTGGCCACTCCTCCGGTCTCAATTATGATAGTAGTCAGTTGTTCCGCGGTCACTTTGACGCTTCCTATTACAACCTTCCACACATTTTGTATAGTCCGGATGAGGCTTTCCCAGAATCCGCCCCACCAAGGAGCTCACTCAATGGAGAACTTCCACTTTATACGTTTGTGTGCTAAAAAAATTTGACGTGCTCCATCTCCAAGCCCTATGCCTCTCAACTCGAAAGTTGCTCTACGGAACGTCTAGACATTATCTGAGTACATGATGGAAGGAATTCCTCTACGAGCGATAAAGCGTTTGATACCTGTTAGGCAACTATCCACTGATAAACTATTCAGCATCTCTTGTTCATCAAAGGAGGAAAGGGGACCGGCGAAGTCAACGCCAATAACATCGAATGGCATGAGCAATCTAAGACGGTCAGCTGCTAAGGGTCCAAATGGCGGCGTTGACCGTGGTTTCCCAAACAACTTTCGACAATTAACGCACGTCTTTATTCGGTTCTGGAAGCATTGACGTTCCTTAGGAATCCAGAACCTTGATCTCAATTGCGTAAGCACATTATTTGTCCATCCAACGTACGTTGATTATATTAGTCTATATGATGAGATTGGTGATGTGAGACGCTGTTGGTAATATTAAAGGATGCCGTATATGTGAAGTGTCATCAAGGAACTGAAGACGACCCTTAACCCTCAAAAGCCCCTTGTTATCGAGAAATGGAGGCAGTTCAACAATTTTTGACGTCTTTGAAATTGACTTCCTTCCCTGCAAAAAGCGAATTGCTTCATTAAAACAAACATACTGAACATACATAATCCAATAAACTTCTGCGGCGTTTATTTCTTCTGATATAGATATTTGCATGAGGTACGTCGGCCATGAGTAGACTTTGTATGGAGCTGCATGACAAGTCTGGTGAGGCAGCACATCGTAACAAATGCTTGGAACTACAACTCCTTCTACTTCGGCACAATGATCATCATATTGACTTTGTAGGGTAATTCTCACCTTGTTTAAAATCTTCGATGGAGTTTGATTTCTGGTTCCAAATGGCATCAGCGATAAATTAACTTGACCGATAGAATGAATTTTTAATTTCTTAACCAAACCCTCGCAGATATATGATCGATGGCTGCCACCATCAATAAGAAAAGGAATCTGACTTGATTTAATCGGTGCTGCAATAATTCCTCAACCAGCGATAATTCCTCGGTAGGTCATCAAAAAGACCTTCTGCTGATTCGATGAATCACAGGCACACAGAGTAGCACTTTGAAGTGTGGTTTCTTTTTTTGGATCACACAAAGATGTGAAATGCCTTTTATTGCATTTGCCACACGAGATGTAATTTGCACTTCTACAATTTTGTGATAAATGGCCACGCTTTGCACACCGGTAGCAACGATTTTCTTTTCGCAAAATTTCTTTTCTTTGTTCGAGTGACATCTGGCTATCACATTCTTTTGTTGCGTGTTGATCAGTGTCTCTTTTGTGCAAAGACATTCAATTTGTTGCAATGGTCGGTATTGTAGAAATGCGTTTAACTTGTGCATAGGAGATTGATTTTATCTTGCTCTTCTCTAACGAATCCACCTCTCGTTTCAAAAAACGCATTATACCTTCTACCTGTTAGCCTAGGTGATTTTTCGTAGCACTCTCTGACATGTGAGGTGTTCTCCCTGTGCCGGTCTTTCAACTTTTGCCGGGAAGTATTCTCCCTTGACGTATAGTGGATGGCCCCTTTTTGTTTATTTGGGTCTGCACCCTACAAAGAGGTTTACTCTTTAGGTAGAGGCTGCATCCAGGCTTCGGATCCTCACCTTGGAGGGTACGCTGCATGCGATACGCATACGCATTCACGGTGATATCCGGCGGAATGTTGCTTAGAGTATTCAAGAGAATGTTAAAAAGAACTACTAAATACAAATATAAAGTTTTAAAGAAATCGATTTAGTTGTTTTCGAAATATTTGTTATACCTTCTACCTGTTAGCCTAGATGATTTTTCGCAGCAGTCTCTGACACGTGAGGTGTTCTCGATATGCCGGTCTTAAACCTTTAGCCGCGAATTATTCTCCCTTGACCTATAGTCGATGACCCCCTTTTGTTTATTTGGGTCTGCACCCCACAAAGAGGTTTAATCCTTAGGTAGAGGCTACATCCAGGCTACGGATCCTCACCTTGGACGGTATGCTGCATGCGATACGCATACGCATTCACGGTGATATTCTGCGGAATGTTGCTTAGAGTATTCAAGAGAATGTTAAAAATAACTACTAAATACAAATATAAAGTTTCAAGGAAATCGATTTAGTTGTTTCCGAAATACTCGTATTGAGTTTCCAAAAAAACTAATGTTTATTTTAATATTTCAAACAAATTTTTAATTTTGGTTTAAAATACAGTTTAAACTTTTTAGGAGCTTGTATACAATATTTCAAATAAACGTTTTAAAAAAAACCAAAAAAAATGGTTCTATTTACTAGATTTACCAAAAATAAACATTTTGGTTTTGACTTGATGCAAGGGGTATGGAAAGAGAACTGAGAAGTTGCGGGTCTAAGGTACCGAAGACAGCAACCCAAAACATGGGAAAGCCAGCTAGTGAATGGACTGCACGCCGCCGCGTCGAGCTCAAGAGAATTGGACTAACCGCGTAAAAGAAACACAAGAAGCCTCTTCTATCAGCAAAAAAATTGAAGGCAAGGTTATCTTTTGCCAAAAGTCATACAAACTGGACCATTGTCCAATAGAAAAAAGGAGTTTGGTCTGACGAGACAAAGGTCTATATCGAGTAGGAACAGATGGCAGATCAGTTTATTGGTCACGTCGCGTCATGGAGAACCATTTCAGCAACATCAAGTTCATAAGACATTGAAATATGGTCGAGGTTCGGTGATGACTTGGGGGTGTTTTACGTGGAGTTCTGTAGGGCCTTTAGTAAGAATTGAGCGAATTATAAATAAGCAAAAATATTTTGACATCCTAAGGTATAATTTACCCAGATTTTCATCAGCAACTGGTTACAGGAAGTCTGCAATAACTTTTCCACAAGATTAGGGACCCAAAGTGTACATATAAAATTGTCAAGTAATGGCTCGGAAATCAAGAATTTCAAACGATAACAAGGCCAGCACAAAGCCTTGACCTCAATCCAATTGAAAATTTGTGGTCAATTGTAAAGCGACGACGGTTAGGTCAATGTAATCCACTATTTATTCAGTAATAATTCTCTTAACTAACTAATCTTAATTGATTTTAATTATTTAATACGATGAAATTAATTATCAGTTATTGACTCCCACTCTACTAATACTTGTTCCGTCCAACCTCCTTTTTGATCACGTCCTCTTTTTCTTCTTGTTCTGTGTCTGACATTAGATACGTTTGTTTTATTGCCATTTATTAGTTTGCCTAGACATGATCATTGTATTGTGTCATATTGTTGCAACCACAAGGTCTATGTGAAAATTATCCATCTAATACTTATGCAAGCTTTGAGTAGTAGTAGTAGTAGTAGTAAAATGTGATTTTTATTAACATTTATAAGAATTAATAACATAGTTTGATATAAAATTCACAATAAAACATTGGCATGTGCCATCAGCCGAGCTTTGATATCGAATAATACTGGAATAGAGCTGAATTCCTGGACAATTTCTTCACAATTTAGTAGAAAGTATGCCAAGGCGTCGCAAATGATCAAAAACAAAGAACTATGGACTAAATATTGAAACATAAACTTTATCCCGAAGCGATCAAAATTGGACAAGTCCAAAAATTTCTTATCTGTATTATGTAACATGTTTTATAAATTTTTTATTGCAGAAATAAATGTAACTTTAATACAGAAAATAAAACAAATAAAAATGATTTCATCTGTGTTCACAACGCTGTTTTAATCAAATTTTTAAATGATTGAAAACATGGGAAAACTTTTATTCGTCCCTGTCTGTATGTAAAGTACCGTTACTTTTGGCCTAAAAAAATTTAAAAAAACATGTGAGCAAAGTATCTAAAAAAACAAAATCTATTATGTTTGAAGAAAATCCATCCACCCGATTAGGCCATAGGCTCGGGGACAGACAGACAGACAGAATTGTGAAACCACAAAACTTGCTATGTATAGTAACTATAGGAAGTAAAATATTTTTAATGTCTAATTTTAAAGGACACGACTTAAAACAAAACAGTAGCAGGATTCAAATTTTTGTCCGGCTTCTTGATAAACGATATTTTTTTATTCGCTCTTAGTAGCAAAGTAGGGCACGATCTAAAAGCTCCCAGTACGGTAACACAAAACTTTGAACTTTAAGTGGAATACAATTTTAAACTTCTAATTCATGCAATATACCCATTTATTATTTATCAATGATAACAAATATTTTTCTTTTATATTTTACGCGCAGTCAACCCTTAAGATGTTTAATATGACATACTGATGCACTGGCGGCATTTTTCGTAAGCTTAACTGGGTAAAAAGTTTAGGAATACCTATTGTTTAGACTCGTTTGTCTAAATGTTTGATTTCCAAGCACATTAACTTGAAAATCGGTTATTCTTTGAACCAAAAAGCACTTCAACTTGTTCAAAGGAATTGACCTGATTAAATAAAATGATCATGTTTGAGTATTTTATAAATATTCCTTGTTTGGCTCATTTGACTTTGCATACGTAAGTTTTTTCGTGCCGAAACTCCAGTATTTCCAAGTGTGTCCATTTTCATCCATTATTCTTAGATTATGCTCCCTCCCTAGTCTTGACCATTCATTGAAGAGCTGCGTATTCCTGTTTTGAAGGTGTTTGGCGATTATGTATGTTAGACGATAAGTAGGTTGCATTAAATTGGCTTTTTCACGAGAACTGACAAAAGGGGTGTCATTAAAGACGAGCGTTGGAACCGAAGACGAAGTTGAATTTCGAATATTTTTTACAAATGACCAAAAATTCTTACTACCTTTGTGACATTGTAGTATTTTTTGCCTTAATTTTTGGTCATGCAAAAATTTAGTTCTACGAATGTGAACGTTGCAAGTCTTTTAAGCTTGTTGAAACTTTTTCCGTTTTCCTCAGTAGGGTTGGCTTTATAATTCCGAAAACTTATTTCTCTAACCCTAATAACCTCTTTACACCTCGAATCAAACCATGCATTTTCTTTCAGTTTGATAGATTTTCGGGATGAAATTTCTCATTCCGAGAAGAATTAAATATGTTATCATATCTGCGCTGGAGTCTATGTCACTACCGAGGAAGCATAGTGACCAGTTAAAGTTCCTGAAGAAATTATTGAGACCGTCCCAGTTGGCATTCTCATATTGCTAAACTGTTCTCATAGGTGATTTTTCTTTAACTGAGTGTTGTCGGCATGAGAAATTTGCAGATATGAAACAATGACCTGATGTGCCTAGAGGCGATAATACATTTACCGTGTATTTATTAGGGTCACAGGTAAAGAACAAGTCTAGAGTATTGGCGGTTTGACCTGCAACGTCAGCGATTTGAGTTGGCTCGTCAACAAGCTGAGTCTGTTGGTTTAACTCAGCAAAGACCCCAACATACCTTCCTTCGGGTGTTATCTGGCTGGAAAAGCGGAGCCAGTGGTTGAATCATCATTTATTAAATAAACGGCTAGTGGTTGAATCATCATTTATTAAATAAACGGCGAGACCATGGTGAGAAAGAATAATGGCACTAAGCTATACCCAAACAGGTAAAATTCCGAATGATCAGAATTTTCACATATTTGTATTTCACTCAGTGCCAAAACAGATAGCCTGTTTTTCGCAGTATGGACATACACGGCACAAACATTTTTTCTTTGACCACGAATATTACAATAATCGACTCTGACGACACCCTCCATTCTAACATTTAAAAAGAAATAAAAACAAAAGTCACAAATTATTGAATGTTTAATCTATATTCCAATCTGAACTTTTCAATAATTTGTATTCTCTTATGCATATCAAGTAGACTTTTCGTTTGAGCTCTGCAAAAAAATTGTTAGAATTGCTAGTGACTTTGTATTAAATAAATAAGAACACAAAAACATACAACTAAGACCAAAAGCTACATTTTAGTATGACTCTCATTACCAATCGTTTTGAATTTATCAAAAAAAAAATTAAAATAAGATTTAATTTTCAATTTTTATTTGCTTATAAAAAAAGTAAAACGAGAATCATGTTGGGTGGAAATTCTCAAGAGAGCCAGAGAAAATTGCTCCAATTGCTTCACCGAAAACCGCAACATCAGCCACTGCGTTATGGAATCAAATCGAAAAGCGCCTTGATAACCTTACTAAAACTATCAGTGAATCCGTTGTGAAGCAAATAAAATGTGAAATAGATCTATTGCATAATAAGCTTACAGACCCCATTACATGTCTCGAAAGTGAAATAAACAAAAAAAAATCAAAGCTGTGGAACAAACATTTAATGATAGATATAGCTCCATAAACAATACCCTTCTCGCATGCAATAGTAGACTTGCTCAATGTGAAACTCAGTGTAAAAATATCGTTGCTCTCCAAGAGCAGTTATCATTAGTACTGTTGCAGGCAAATAATTACGCGAATGATAACATTCTCTTAAAAAAACAGATGGATGCATTAGCCAGACAGAACATATCAGGAAATTAGGTTCACCACGGAATCCCATATAGAGAGAATGAAAACGTTGTTGAAATTTTTCACAAATCAGTGTTAAGAGAACCAATGTCGATGCCCCTCCAGATCTTCCGAACAACACTATCCAACAAATCAACAAGCGCTCCCATAATTGTGAAACTCCCACATGCAATCATCAAAAGACAATTGTTAACTGTATTTGCACTATTTACTAAAACAAACAATCGCCGAGTCTCTCTTACTGATCTTAGTTTTGATTTGTGAGAATCTATGACAGCTTAACAAAGCAAAACCACTTGTTGGCTAACGAATACAGAAGAAAAAAATGCCTGCACTCCGTGTTCACAAGAGATGGTAGAGTGTATATTAAAATATCCCATGCAAGTCCCCGCTTTATAACAACAACAACAACAACAACAACAACAACAACGGGGGTGGCCGTGGCGCGATAGTTGTGTGCTCGCCTGTCAACCTCGTGGTTGCAGGTTCGATTCCTGCCGTTGTCTATGTCTTCTTATATTCCATTAAAAACCAATTCTCAAAATTGTCATAAAATAAGTTGCTGCTTTGCTCATTACATGCTGTTTAGGCATAACACTAACAACATGTGATTGAGTAAACTAGCATACCCATAAAGTATGACAACGATATAAATAAAATAATGCGAATTATAAGGGACATAAATAAATATGACACGGTAATTCTCTCCGCATTAGTTCAGCCGCCATCCCTGGAGATAAATCTGAGACAACAACCAGCTCTAGTCTCAGAACATTGCGCCACACATCTTTCATCTTTCCTATCCTTCTTTCTCTTCTTCACCAGATGCCCGCGCTGTGTTAAGAAAAACATATAAAGGATATTCATAACCCCTTGAGCGCGTGCAAAGTTATAAAAAAAAAAAAAAAAAAAAACAACATTCTTTCATTGGAGTCTGCTTGCTGTAATGATAATGATGATGAAATGTCAACAAGAAAACAATCTACTTCAACTTCGCCTGGTGAAGCGGCTGATGCTGATGATGCTGCTGTTGCTGACTAGGTTTATGTTGCTTCCGATGACAATCTGATTTGAGTATTATTTTATTTTTATCTTGTATGTAGAAGTATAATTTTTGTAAAAAGCTTACTTAGAAAGATCTGTTTTTCTTATCTTCAATAATTCCTATCTCTTTTTTGTTTTCTGCTAGTGTTGCCAATTTGAGAGATTTTTCCGTATTTTACTTTTGATGAGGATAGTTAATGAAATATGTACATATGTGTTTTCATTTTATTAATTTGCTTAATTTAATATCTTGCGCTGCTCATAATATAATGAATTAATTAATTATTATTTATTTATATATTTATCAAAATAGCCATGTTTTCCTTCATTGCTCTTATTACCCTTTTCTTTTATTGCATAGTTGTTCTGATGCGTGTTTGGTGGGGTTTTTTCGAGAACCTTGGGACGTTTTATCGAGATATCTGGCGCTATGGAGCCTGACACAATACGATGGGTTCTTAATACTATGTGTAGGTTTTATAACGGCTTAAATGTTTGTCATCTGAATGTTGGAAGCTTGAGATCAAAGTACACATATCAAAGTACCGATATTGATGTTGTAATGGTTTCAAAATCCTGGCTCAATCCTTATGTATCAACAAAACTTGTTGCAATTCCAGGCTTTTCCTTGTTTCGTAACGATCGAAGGGATAGGGTTGGTGGTGGTGTATGTTTATATGTCAGAGCCAACTTATTGGCTAAACATGTTAATTCGTCTTCACTGTCTCCTATCGAATTTATGTGTATTGAAGTTAAAAATGAAATTGAAAAGTGTTTGTTGGTGACGGTGTATTGTCCGCCGCCGCCGTGCAAATTCAGGGAAGAGAATATAAAGGGGTTTGAAGATATGATGACAAGATTAAGTACTGTGTATAGTAGTTTATTAATTGGGGGGGGGGGGGGATTTTAACGTAAATATTCTGGAAAATAATGGTATAACTCAAATTTTTCAATATTTTTGTAATAAAGTAGGTCTCGCCATTATCAACAAGAGATGGCCAACTTGCTTTCAATCATCCAGAAATCCGTCTCTAATTGACGTGTTCTTGAAAAACACAATCACACAAGTAATTGGGAACGATCAGTTGAGGCTTACGCGTGCCTTTATTCATGATCTTATCTTTTGTTCATTTAATTTCAATAATCATAGAAACTCCCTCAAAACTTTACATTTGAAGGCGGTTGCTCAAACCGATTTATGCAATCTGTAGCAAAATTTGAATGCCTTTAACTTAAATAATATCTACAATATTGCCGATATTGATCCGAAAGTGACTGTCTTAACAAATATTAAATCAACTTTATGAAATATATGTTTCAGTCGTTACAAAAGTTGTGAAATCCCAACATTGTCCATGGTTTACCCAGCAAATCAAAGTGTTCATCCAAGAAAGAGAACGTTTATACAGAAATTATAAAAGAAATCCATCGGAATATGATCTACGACAATTTATTTTTTCCAGAAACAGAGTTACCACCTTGATTCGTACCGTTAAAAGATCCTATTTTATGAAACGCCTTGATCCACCGCTGAATCCAAAAATCCTATGGAAAAATTTGAAAAAATATTGGTGTCATTGAAAATGAAAGGTCTAAATGCTCTTTCAGCCCTGCTGTTATGGGTTCAGTCCTTGTAGCAAACACATATAATGCGGTAACGTTCGATATTGGTGAAGCCATCTGCATTGAGGGTTTTGAATTCAGATGTGTTAACGATTTGGATGTTGGGATGGCAATTCGCTCTGTAAAATCTAATGCGACTGGACTCTATGAAATATCACCTAATTTTGTAAAGTTAATTTCTCCACTTCTTATTCCTTTTTTAGTACATATTTTTAACTACTGTATTTACACTTTCCAATTTCCTGAAACATGGAAGAATGTCAAAGTAATTCCTGTCCCAAAAAAATTAAAACCATCTAGTTCATCGGATTTTAGACCAATCAGTTTACTTTCATTTCTGTCAAAGGTTTTTGAAAAAATATTGTTCCAACAGATTCAGGAAGATTTTGATAGGCATAATAAATTGTCTAAATGGCAATCAGGGTTCAGGAAAAAACATAACTGTGAATCTGTTGTCATCAAAGTTACCTCAGATCTAAGGGCAGCAATAGACCGCGATGAAATCAGTATTATGGTGATGCTTGACTTTTCTAAAGCATTTGATAGTATTTGTCAATCAATTCTATTACATAAACTCCAAATCAAATTTCAGTACTCCCATTCTGCTCATAAGCTAATGTTTAACTATTTAACAAACCGTTCACTAACTGTAGAAACCGATAACGGAATCTCTAGTCCCTATCTTGTCAATAAAGGTGTCCCTCAAGGATCCGTTTTAGAACCAATTTTGTTTAGTGCTTACATTAATGACCTGCCAGATATTATTTTGAATAGCAAAGTGCATATATATGCAGATGATGTTGCTTTATACTTATCAAGAAAACGTGATGTGTTAGAAGATTGCGTTGCCAGAGTAAATGAAGATTTATCTTATATTCATTTGTGGGCTGAGTCAAACCGAATTCTGTTAAATCCAACCAAATCATTCGGTATTGTTTGTTCAAGACGAAATATATCTTCTCATGAAGATCCCACTCTTAACTCAAACGGCATCACTTTGCCATTTGTTGAACAAGTTAAATATCTTGGTTTCATAATAAATACAAAAATTAGTTGTTGTGATGCTACGTCAGATACAATAAGAAAGTCTACAGTGGATTACGTGCGTTAAGAACATCATCGAGCCTGTTGTTGCTAAAAATGAAATCGCACTTGGTTAAGTCGTTGCTGCTTCCATTCTTCTCTCACAATTGTTTGGTATATCCTTGCTTAGAATATGAATGTCGACGTAAAATTAACGTTGCTTTCAACGATTATCTGCAATACATGCATGACTTGCCAAGACATACGAACGTTTCGCGTTTTAAAATTACGCTACTGGGAATGAGCTTGGATCATTTTAATGAGGACAAATTGGTTCTGAAACTTTATGACATTATCTATTATGGTTGTCCCAAATATTTATATGAACATCTTAATTTTCTGCAATCGCCCAGAGGACTTAAATTAGTAACACCGCGTTTTACACATACTATTGGAGAGCAATCTTATTTTGTTAATGCTATTAGGTTGTGGAATAATCTTCCACATCGATTGCAAAGAATTATACCGTTGCGTGGTTTCAGGAAGAACTCAAGGCTTATCTCTATACCTAATAAATTAATATTAACATATTAAATACACAATTTAAATATCTGTCTTATTTTTGTATTATTTTATATTATCTCTATTTATTTATTATCCTTGTATGTATATTATCTTGAATATGCAAATTTGTCATTTAAAACATTGAATTTAGAATTCTCAATATTTATTACGTAGTACTGATTTTTAATTGTAGTTCAAATATTGATACTTATTTATAAGATTTATCTTGAAGTACAATGTTAAACATTTATTCAGGAAATAAATGAAATGAAATGAAAAAATAACAAATTGCCACTAGTGTTATGCCTTAGTGACAATTTGTATTGATCCGCCCCTGGTTAAATAGAAAAAATAAACTGTAATCCATCTGACGTTATACTAACCAAATCAGTGCATGCACTGTGTGATGAGTTTCACACAGTACCTACAATAGCTGTGTTTTATTGGGAATCTATCCATTGTACCGTAAGTATTTCCCAAAAAAACGCATCGACCGTAGCATGGACCGTAGCTTTTTTATTTTTGTAAAAATGGTACACCTGCACAGCAGTCACAAGTAATGAATGAGTCTTTTGCAAAGTAAAATTATTAAAAAATCAAAATTAGGAACAATAATTAGCTTTTATTCATATAAAATAGAAAGTAGAAAAACGTACCAATATTTAATTTATGTTTCAAACCTATTTATTGTGTTCACTTTTTCTGCATTTGCAATTTTAAATTCGAACATTCATTTTGCACCAATAGAAAGGAAATGATAAGTGAACGGGTTTGTTCATAGACTATGGTCAAGCCCCTTTTTACACAAGGCAGTTTTTGTATTGCTTTAAAACCCGTCTATGACTTTCACACGAGGATACACAAGTTCCGGAGATTTGCTTGTTTCCTTTTAATGTTTCTTGGTTTTGAACGCACACTACAACGTAGTTTAAATTGTTCACTCTCCTTATATTTCCCCTTTATATTTCATGCTTTTATTTATTTTCTGAGTAGATCGATAGCTAGAGTTTTATTTTTCAAGTCAATTTACAAATTTATTTTCTGAGTATGTTTAGCTTTCAATTCAATATTCACTCAACAGAGATCATACTGCACTTAACATACGCGGATTAAGGAACAAATAGTTAACATTTGGTTTGCAATTTCCATGCACATATCTAGAGAAAAAAAAATTGGGATCACAAAATTGTACGCCCAGTCCATGTAGTGAAGCGAATAAACCAACACACAGACAACATATTGATTTAATGTGCGCGCAGTTACATTATAGTTCGGTGTGATTCAAACTGAAGAACTTATTTGGGGCGATTGTTCGATTTGTGCCAAAACATAAACTTTTAAGTTGCTCGAATCGCGGACTGAATAGTTTTTGCATGGTATTCACTTTAGCAACCAAACTGTTGCAAAACTGTAAGTTGCATATGTGCGCGCCTGGCATTATAACTCATAGAATTTCATACGAATGAATAATTTGCGGCGCAGTGTCGAGCAGTTCCTCTATAGTGCAGTTCCACTCAATGCGAATTGTCTTCACAAATTTTTTTTTTGTAGATCTAAATAAAAAGATGATTTTTTCACCAAACTCCGTTTATTTCTAACTATCAATAAAAATTGAACACAAAACGAATATTGGTCTTAGTTAGTCAAAAATAAAAGTAAAACCGAATTCATTCCATAGATATTGATTTTTTTTTTTAAATGGAAATCGAAATTTGTGAAAATTGATTAATTGACATTAGGGGTATGCAAAATTGCAGATATAGGTGGAATTTTAGACGTACTCCAGAAAATAATTGAGCAAAGAATATAATTTTTAATAGTAAAAGTCAAAAACTTTTCAGAAGAAAAGCTTATAATTTATTAAAACATGGAATTATCTAAGATCTTAGAAATATAAACTGGTCAACTATAAAAAAAAGAAAAAAAAAGAATCAAAAACATCGATTTGTCTTACGAATGAAATTAATAATTATAACACTCCATGAACACATCCATCGAGATTCAACCCAATTATCAATCGTACCAACAAAACTAACAAAATCAAATTCGAGACTCGAATAAACGTCATCTAGCCATCCACCGTAGCTTCTACTTTAGCTTTTTATCGACCGTAGCGAATTGTATGTAAAATGCTACGACGGATAAACTTACGGCGGATAAATTTCCCAATAAAACACAGCTCATGATCAAGCTAATATAACTGCGAGAAGAGACATGGAGAGGAAGGGAATTACCCGTCGTGCTTGCTGCGTTGATCACTTTGTAAGCTTGTAATTATGTATGTAAACACTTAGCACTGGATTTTTTTTTTATTGGGCGAGATTTTTTTTTAATTTATGGGGATACTTATTTTGGGCTATTTTATTTTGTTTTTTTTATGATAGGGGTTATTTTTTTATATAAATTGTATAGTTGGTCTATTATTTTTTTTGGTATTTATAATTTATAAGCCCTCACTTAAGGGCTTTTAAAATGATTAGACAGCACAACACAATAAACAAATTTTTCCGTCGCACACTTTCACGCACACGATGTGAAGCCGGTGGTATGCTCGTCGGTACTGATACTGGTATAGTGGAGGTCCTAAGACAGATCCCTGAGGAACTTCTGCTTGAGCATTAAGCTTTTCAGATGTGCCTCCATTAATAGAAACCATGAAATGTCTGTTAAATAAAGAACTTGATTTATTTTAATATGATATAGTGAGAAATACAACTCTATCATTTTATAAAGGTGACTTGATACAGTTATGTCAAACACTATCAAATGCCTTAATAATATCTAATAGGACTAGCCCCGAACATGTTTCGTTATTTTATTAACTTGCTGCACTGTGCTGTGGTCTGTGGACTGCTGAGAATACCTATATGTCATTATGCAAAATGAAAACATCTAATTTAATTTTTATAAGACCCTCACAAACATTGCTTGTACTTCTCAAGAGACTTATAAACCTGTAACTGTATAACCTTTGCCTCTTAATACCGCTAGTATTACATTGAAACTATTAATAGTGTCTGCGATATGGTTTTCAAAAGGAAGAGTTCCTGTTCCTAGAAACAGTATGTGGTTTTCACCGAAAGAGTTCGCTAGTGTATTTGCTTTATATCCTTGCTAGTAATGTACGGAATCTGCGTGGTTCGTAATGCAAGAATGAAATTATTTTTCTTTTTTTAATGCCTTTGATATATCCCACAGTGGCTTACTGTTTTTATTCAAGGATTGTAATTTCGAATTCCATTCAATATTTTTGAACTTGGAAATATCACTTTTTATCATGTTCTTAAGACGCTCTGAGGCGAGATTTCTAATCTTAAAAGTATTTAAAATTCCTTGTGGAAGCTTAGCTTTATTTTTATAACAAGTTCTTTTTGGAACCGAAATATCTGATACTAAGTTTTTGTAGTAAAGTTTTCTTGGTTAAATAAAAATAAAATAATTAGATTTAATTAAAATAGTTTTTAGGTCGAAAGACATTAGTATTAAGAGATATAGTTTAGTTTAGAGCGCCCGTAAAGGGCCAGTAAATTAGTTGTAAGTTATTGATAACTAGGCTAGTTTTAAACATTTTTGTCTAGCTTTAAGATAGTTATAAGTTAAGATTAAATAAAAATGAATACAAAAAAAAAAAACAAATATCTCTACTTTCGGCCACTGTGCTATCAAAGCTTTTGACAAGATCATAAATTTGGTGAATGTCAGTTATATGTTTTGTATTTTTTTATCAACATTCCTAAAATAATTACTTACAATGTTAATATATCTTTTACTATAATTTGTTAGATAAAAGTCTAATGTGGATGGGTTTTTTTCTTCTATCTGAAGGATAATGAGTTGGGCTATCTGTGAACATAATTTCAAAGCTATGCCATATGTATGTATATGTGTTCCAAACTGTTTCCCTAAGCATTGGCTCTAAGACAACCACCTGTACCTACAGTTAAAATCGCCTCCAATTAAGAAGGGCCCGTTTATATTAATAAGTTTTAATAAATCGTATTTAAGATGTTCTCTGTGTAGAGGAGTTGTTATACCCCCTGGAAAATGCACTGAAAATATTTGTATATTCTTATTATTATTGAAATGTAGCTCAATACCAATGTTTTCAATGCATTTTGTTTTTTGTATTGACGAGTGGCGACATGTAAAAGTGAATGTTTGATTGTCTTATATAACAACAACGGCAACCCCGCCACCAGCTCTATCTTCTCTGTCCACTCGGTAACAATTATACTCCAAGTTAGAGTTGTTAACAAATGATACAGGCCAAAAACTGACAATTATTATTAATCTTAATTTTTTCCGTCCCACATAACAACCAACAATAATCTATAGGTATACCTAAGCTTCAACACCTGAATTCGTTATTAAAAAATAATTCAACCTTAAATTGAGTTGCCCTTATATGTATAGAATCAAAACCAACCAACAAGATAAGCCCACCCCCACCATAAAGCCATATCGGCATCGCCAGCACCATCGCCATCACCATTACCATCGTCATCCCACCATTTGTCTGCTGCTTTAACCGTTTTGTAAGGTTATCCAATAAATTTGTAGCTTTTTCCGACTTTTCTTGCTTGCTATTGTTAACTGTGTGTCCTTAGGGACCTAAACGTACACTAATCGAAATCAATTCGGATACGTAGTTGCATTGCTTTTCCTCGACTTGAATTTCAATTTAAATCAGGGGAATACACTTTTAAATGTCTCGATTCCGATCCCGAAAGCAGAAGCATATTCTCAAGGGTTTTTCTGTATTATAGGTACGTAAACTTCTATTATTGCTGTTTGATATGCAATAGAGAATTATATAAAAGTACGTTTGGATTTGTTGTTTGTAATAATTACACTTTTTTTGTATATTTTTTGTCTTAGCACTTTTAAAATGTATTTGACCTACACTTGTATATGTAGAATCGAAATGGCTGGGGAATTAATTTATGTATGACCTTTGTTAAATTCCTTATTTAACTTTGTTAAATCCTCATTTAGACACGTAAATAAAGTGAATTAAAAATTCTATTAAAAAGAACAAAAGTCATTATTTACACGCTACAAATAATTCAACGTTTAATAAGAAAACAACTTAAATCAACGTTAAATTCAACTTTCGAACACAATTTTAAGGCTCTTGCAAAGCCATATCGACAATTTGTGAAGAATGTCAGCTAAAAAATGTTGTCTTCGAATTTTAAGATCTCAACGTATATATTATAAGTAGGTACATTGGAATCTCGTTAAATTGAACATACGATAACGATAACTTGAACATTTCTATAACTTGAACAGACCATATTATTAAGACTCGATTACTTAAATTTTTCCCTTAAGTACTCGTAATATATAAGTTGAACTAAAATAAGATTTTCGCAAAATCAACTCTGTAACTTGAACAGAGTTTAATATAGATTTTTTAATATTTGAATTTTTGCAAGGTACCTAGGTTGTTGGTACAAAACGCAAACGGTTTTTCATAATTGAAGTGAATTTCATTAGAGCAAGTGCGAATTTAAGAATCGACATTTTGTAAAGTGAAAAATGGATTTAAAAACTGCTAATAATTAAGAATGTTAATACTAATGTTGTTTTTGTTTGGCAATCCGGAAGCCTTCTGAGCTCTTCTGAAAGTGTTCACTTAGCAAAAAATGACAGTTCTAATTATGAAAAGAATAGAATTTGGCTTCTGGATTTGAAATCAGAATCAGAACCAGAAGCACTCACAAATTCATTTACCTACTTGACATCAAATTCAATTGTTGTCATTTTTTGTATCATAATTGTGCAACAAACATTTTTTTTGAATTTGAATATTTGCACGTACACAATTATTTTCACAAATATATATATATCATTAAAATTCAGAATCGTCAGAATCACACAAAAAAGTTTATTTGGCATCCCGGATCGGAGAAGGATTCCGGGTTGCCAAATAAAAACGTCATAAAACAAAGAGCTGCAATAATTGAAAAAATTAAAAACGGAGTCAGCATATTGCAACGGAGTCAGTTGGTGTTTCAAAAGGGACAATATGCAATATTAAGTGCACTTCCAAAAATATAGCTGAAAGGATTGCAAACGTAAAACAAATTGACAGTTAACAGAGTGTACAAACAATTTGGGGCGAGATTACAAGCTAAAATTGCAACTAACAACCCAGTAGATTTATTATTTATTTATTTATTTATTTGTTGAAATAATTTACAAAATTAATTTATAAATTACTTTTTTTTTTTTAAGACATCAGGGTAGCCAGACCATATGATGCCGTATTATGATTTTACAAGATTAAAAAAAAAAAAAAAAAAAACAATTATTTACATTTTATTAATTTGTACATTAAAAAGCAAGGTATGAAAGATAAGTTAAAGTGATGATGGCAAAATAAACCGGGTTAAATTTCTTCAAACTTTTGGTGGGCGGATACGGCAGCTTTGATTCGACGGATCGTGTTGACATCTGATGGATTTAGGATGTTGGCAAGGGTCAGTAGATTTATAAAACGTAGATGAAACCGCATTGTTTCATCTACATTTAGGGGATGGCCGTGGCGCGATAGTTGTGTGTTCGCCTGTCAACCTCATGGTCACAGGTTCGATCCCTGCCGTAGTCTATGTCTTCTTATTTTTCCATTAAAAACCAATTCTAAAAATAAAAGTCATACAATGAGTTGCTGGCTTACTCATTACATGCTGTAATACTAGTATACCGATAAAATATGACAAAGAATAAAAAAAAATTAATGCGAATTAGAGGGGAACATAGATAAATAAGACACGGAAATTTCTCCGCATTAGTTCAGCCGCCATCCCTGGAGATAAAATCTGAGACAACAACCACCTACAGTCTCCGAATATCGCGCCATACATCTTTCCTATCATTCTTTCTCTTCCTTAACCTCACCCTCACGCCCGCGCTGTGTTGAAACATTTAAAGGGTATTCATAATCCCTTGAGCGCGTGTAGATACAAAAAAAAAAAAAAATTGTGTTGGAAGATCTTACCAAAAAAACCGAAAAATTATCTCAGTTGAGTGACAATAGTGTTTTGAAACTATTTTTTTTTTTACAATTATACGTCAGCTCGAACATATTTAAATTTCACCGAAATTGGTTAAAGAACAACAAAGTTGACATATATTGATAATACTGTTTTGAAACTATTTTTTTTCCTTTATAATTCTACGTCAACTAGAATATATTTAAATTTCATCGAAATCGGTCAAAGAACAACAAAAATAAACTTATATCTACCTCTACCTCTAACCTCTATTTCTACCACTCAATTTCCACAATTTCACATTAACATTAACCAATCATAAAAACAGAAAACAACACATGGATACAATACCTACCTAATTAATTAATTACCTACTATTCCCAATTCTCCGCACAAAACGATCATTGATACATCTACCAACCTACATATCCATATACCTACATATGTACATAAGTGACAATCTCACACTCTATTTCTTACTCCATCGTTCATCATCTGAAAGATGTTTTAATATACATACACGATCTATATATCTAAATTTCTATAATAGGTAGAAATACCCAAATTCCGTATCCACATCCTACAATGAACTAAACACAACAACAATTATTCGTGGTTCTCCTCCTCTCGACCAAAAGAACGCACAAATATTTTTTCACCAAATTAGCGAATGCTAGAACAGATGTTGAAGCTTTCTATGCAAATGGATCGTTCATATAACTTTGCAACAGATTTTCATATTTTATATATGTATATATTTATGTGTCTGAAATATACCATCTTCATGCTTATAATCAATCAAAATAACGAACAATTTTTAAAAAAATTGGAATTCAATACACGAACCATTAACTTTCGTTAAGTTTATATATTCCCTATATAAATATTTTTCGTAGCAGTTTGACTTCCGGTAGCAGATGTCCATAGTATCAGTTGTCCATAACCGGACATCGGCTAGTAGCACTTGTCCTGGTAGCAGTTGGCTTGTTAGCAGCTGCGTTGACATACTTTTTCCCTGATTCGATTTCCTGATCGCTATAACGATAATGCTCATTCTCATCCAACAGAAGAAGAATTAATGGCTGAATTATATGCACAATGTTCTTGCCGCCAAACGTTACAGATTTGATACAACCGGTGGATCAAAATAGAATTAGAATAACAAAGCTACATTATAAATCAAGCTTGCTCTCGTCAACCATTGCCATGTAAAATGACGACATTGGTCTTTGTCATATAGGTTGCATACCCCTGCTCTATGTATTAATATGTATATATATAATGTGCACTTTGTAAACCACACTCATACATATTTGTAATAAAAGTACCTTGCAGTCCTTATCTAACCATTGACTTCTTGACATGTTGTCAGAATCAACTTAAAACTTGTACTTTACAAAATAATTTATTTAAAGTTTCACATAAATCGTAAAAACAAAAATTTTTTTTTAAATAAATGTATTAAATATAAAGATGGGAAATGCCGCCTAAGGAAGAAGGGAATCCTGAAACTATTGTTGGAGCTAATTACGTCAAACCACCACAGCCACTGCAAATAACCGGTGGAAATATTTCATTGGCATGGAAAAATTGGACCCAGCCTTACAAATGGTTTGAGATTGCTGCACAATTAAACAGAAAAACACAGGAGATTCAAGTGGCGACTTTCATGTCATGTACCTATAGGAGTAGATGCAGCAAACATTTATAGTTCTTTTTCCTTCCTAGAATTTGAGAAGAATAACGTATCAGCTATAATTACTAAGATTAACGACCATTTTTCGCCTAAGGTAAGCTTAACTTTCGAAAGATACACCTTTAATACGCTCACTCAAGGAGAAGGAGAAAGTTTCGAAGAAACATTTGAATCGCTTGAAGACTCATTATTGCGAGACAAAATAGTAACGGGTATAAAAAATGATAATGTGCGTGAAAAATTATTAGCAGAAGATGACTTCAAACTAGATCAACCTATAAAAGAATGTAGGGCAAGCAAGACAGCATCGCAGCAATTACGGGAATTACACAAACCCGAAACAGCAACTATTAATGCAATACAAAAATATGCACCACACTATCACAAAAAAAACAGTAAAACCAAAATCTACATACACCTACAATAATTGTAAACGCTGTGGCACAGAGCACGAACAAAATAAATGCCCTGCATATAAAAACAAATGTCAGAACTGTAAAAGAAATCGTCATTTACTGAACAATGCTTTCAACGGAAAAAAAAGTTCAACAAAAGACAAAAAGTATACGCATTCCAAAGAAACACACAATCTGATGCAAACAACGCCAGTGACAATACCAATCAGCAGTGATGATTCAAGCGGTTTATTCGTTATATCTCTCACTAGATCAGAAACAAACAAAGACGAGACAAAAAATTGGTTTGAAGAAATAAAAATCGACGAAGAAACAATTAAAGTTAAACTCGACACTGCTGCACAGTGCAACGTGCTTCCACACAGTCTCATACACAAATCAAATAGGGAAAAAATAAAACCAACAAACCAGAAAATTATAGCTTTTGGAGGAAAAAATATCGATGTGAGTGGTGAACTGAACCTAGACGGTGTTGTGCGAAATAAAAATAGGAAAATAAAATTCCTTATCGTAAAAGATTTCCCAGATTGCGAGCCAATATTAGGCAAAGA
The DNA here is from genome assembly GCA_910595825.1 of Philhelius pedissequus. NCBI lineage: Eukaryota > Metazoa > Arthropoda > Insecta > Diptera > Syrphidae > Philhelius > Philhelius pedissequus. Next base: position 13,546,685 of record OU343164.1, on the reverse strand, counting down.
TGACTGTGAAGAGGTGTTCTCTAGTGCTGTGAGTGCAAGAATTAAATTTGAACAACGAAATTTTTCAAGGACTTCGAAAGGTCAAAGATTTCGTTTATGAAATTGACCTAATCGACAATCCAAAGTTTGAACAGTACGCACCAAGAAAAATTCCACTTTCTATACGTGATGATGTCAAAAAAGAGATTGACAATATGGTCAAACTCGGTGTACTAACCAAAACAGACGGATTCCCCCTGCAGTTTCACCTATGCTAGTGGTAAGAAAGGACAAAATAAGGGTATGTATCGACCCCAAAGAAGTTAATAAAAATATACGTAGACGTTATCATACATTACTAACCATTGAGCAAATAACTGCAAATATTAAGGGATCTAAGTTCTTTACATTCAGTTTTTGTATGATTACATACTTGCTTTTTAAAGCACTTTTTCGTATCATATAATGACTTAATGTCCAACAACAACTTAAGTGTGCTACCACCATGTTTTTTCTTGGCTGGCATTATAGCTATTTCACGACTTGTCCATCAGATTCCTTTGCTCTAGTGGTGCTGGTCTACTTTTTCATTTTAATTGAAAAACTTCTTGTGCCTACAGCGTGTATTGAACCATGACCAGCCGCTCAGTAGCAAACGCACTTCGCATCACGCCACTGAGCCCACATAATCAGGTCCAACCTAATGCAGGTTTTTTCTGATTATCAATTGCATTGAAACGACTAGCGCTTTTATTAGCCGCACAAGTTTGTTGTTGCTTATTCGGGTTCTTTCTTATTTTCTCCTTACTCGATTATAGGCCAATATTTTTTTTTTTTTTTTTTTTTTTTTTTTTTTTTTTTTTTTAAATTCATTTTTATTTCATATTAACTTATAACTATCTTAAAGCTAGACAAAAATGTTTAAAACTAGCCTAATTATCAATAACTTACAACTAATTTACTGGCCCTTTACGGGCGCTCTAAATTAAACAATAACTCTTACAACTAATGTCTTTCGACCTAAAAACTATTTTAATTAAATCTAATTTTTTTTTTATTTATTTTATATTCAAGAAACTTTTATACAGAAAACTTGGTATCTGATCATTTTTTTTTTTTTTTTTTTTTTTTTTTTTTTTTTTTTTACCTATAAACTAAACCTAAATATATATTAAAAATAATTAAAACTAAATAAAACTAACTTAACTACTTAAATTACCTAATAATACTTATAACTACTTAAAAACTAGAACAGCCACAGCAGCATTTTTTTTCGTTTTTTAAATTTTTTTTTTTTTTGTTTATTTTTTATATGCATGCAGACACCCACCAGCATGCAACCCACCCACACATGTACATGCGCACATACATATACGTACGAGAATACATGTAGACACGCAGATACATGCACGTATGCCCCCGCATACATACATATTTTTAATTTTTTTTTTGGTGCCACCCTGACTGTTCCCTATACCTAATGCCCTAAATCTATGTAAGTCGGCCAAGATATATCATCTTCATCGACTTTAAATATCACGATGCTGTTCAGAGAGCCACCAGAACTGGTTCTCCTGTTTCGCCCTATCCCTCCGGTCCCGATCGGACACAGTCCTACTGAACCGAAGGCGCTCTTCTCCACCTTGAGCGATGACGTCTCGACTATACAGGAGTCGCCTATCCACAGTTTTCCGGCTGACGTGGTAGATGAGCGGAACCGCCCCTCCATCCTGTATCAGCCCTCGACTGTCTAAATAGAGGAATGCCTCAGGAGGGATGTAACCACTTAACCGCGCACTCTCAAAATATTCGTTATTGGGGTAATAAGCCCCAAAAATTAAGCTGTTAGTTGAGGACATCGCTCTTGCAACGTGACCCCGAATCAGCTTGAACAAAAAATTATCTATTCTGTTTATGTTGGCTCCGTTGTATAGAACCTGGTTGGAATAATATCTTGTGTACTCCGACTCTGGTGTTCTGTGTAATCCAAGGCAACGTCTAAGACATTGCCTCTCAAACACCCGAATCTTTTCCATTTGAGATGGGGCAACGTTGAACCACACCGGGCATCCGTAGGCAATCATCGGCCTGATGAGGGCCATGTAGCAAATCACCTTCACCCTGCTGTCAAGACGGCTGCTATAAAACAGTCGTTTTGTCAAGGCTAAGGCTCCCCTAGCCCTGGCCAAAGCAGCACCTATATGTCTGTCGAAATACAGGTACTGATCCAACCAGATGCCAAGGTACTTTACTACACTTTTACTCGCCAGTGGATGTCCATGTGGCCCTACGATCACCAGCTTGCGCCAGTTCTTTCTCGTATCCCTTGAGGCGCTAGACAACGGAGTCCTAAATAAAATAGTTTCTGATTTCTGGAAGTTGATTTTCAACTTCCAGTCATCACAATATCGCTGAATCTTGTCGAAGTCACTCTGCAAGAGACTTTTGATGACCTCAACTGTATGAGCTGTTCTGTACGCAATTAGATCGTCGGCGTACGCAATTGCCTGAGTTAGACTACCTATCAGATCGCTGGTGTAAATGTTGAATAGAATCGGCGAGTTAACCGCTCCCTGCTGAAGACCATTATTAATATTAAAAATTGCAGTAGAAGTTACATTGCCACTCTTGACAACAAACTTTCTACCATTTAGCATGTCATAAAGCATATACAATAGAGGTTTACTTATACCTAGTCTGGTTAGCTTTAGATAGAGACCTTCTAACCATACGGTGTCGAAGGCCTTCTCCAAATCAACCAGACAGGCACCCGTACACTGCTTTTTAGTTTTGTTCCATTGGATATCAGAAACAAGTTTAGACGCGGCATGAATTGTGTCATGTCCCGCCTTAAAACCGAACTGATTATCCGGGATGATATTTTTGTCCTCCGCCCACTTGAACAGGGCTCTATTAATAACCTTTTCAAATACTTTGCTGATACTCGGAAGAAGACTTATCGACCGGAGATTCGCCGGATTGGAGTTGTCCTTTCCCTTTTTTGGGAGAGGGTGCACCACAGCTGTCTTCCACCGCACTGGATAATATGCATTATTCAGCGCGTTGTTAAACAGTGTGGTATAAATGTCAACTGCTTCTTGAGGCAAATGTCGTAGTACAACGTTGGATATACCATCGACTCCTGCAGACTTCTTTTTCTTTAATGAATCGAAGATGAGCTGGAGCTCATTCTTCGAAATTAACAGGGGGCTGGGCCCATTTCGGTCGGCGATTATGGCGTTTGCCAAATCTTCATCATTAAACCTGGTAAAACCAAGGTTCTCAGATCGCCATTCGGTTATATCGTTCCGGAGCCATAAGTGATGAAGCAGAGCTCTGTTCTCCAGGTCATGATTCGGGCGAATGCTAGCATTCACCTTGTACACTTGCTGGAAAGCAGCCCCCACAGCCTCCACTCTCTCCTGCGGATCTTCGATTATATAGAGGTCATCGTCCAATACGGCATCCTCTGGGTCTATGCCTGCTGTCAGAAGTACGTCTCTGTTCTCTGTCGTCCTCTGGAGCTTAAGACACGGAAGATCGTTTTGATCCTTTCTTCTAAAAACCTTATTAATTTTTGGGAACATACTTGGGTCGCTGGAGTTAACGGCACGAATTTTATTGTCCCAGAACGAATTAATAGCCAATCTATAATTTTCTTTGATCAATTGGTTGATGTTTTTGATGGACGACTTCAGTGTCCTAATCTCCAGGTCTCGTGTATCAGTAAGCCGCCTGTACAAGCGTTTTAGTCTTGTCAGTAGTCCACTTTTTTGTCTGTGAAGTGCGTCAATTGTTGCGTTACGGTACATGTCAGTTGCGTTACGTTCTTTGTATTTCGGTATTGTTCTGTTCATTGTTCGTAGAATCGTTTCGTCAATTTGTTCTAAGTATCTGTCGATTTCAGTATTTGTTAGGTTCCTGTCATTTGGTGGGGATATACCATTTGAACGTAATTCACTCAATAAGGCATTGGAGAAACGTGGCCAGCGCACCTTACTGTAATTGTAAGTATGCACAGGCACATACTCCTCCAACTCCATAAGCTGGTTCGGAAGTTGTATTACGGCGGCGAGTCCGCAGTGGTCACTGTCGTACTCGATCGTTCGTAAACAATTTCTTGGCCGTTGACCCACAGCGTCAGTAATTGTTAGTCTTGCGTCTTTAAGCAATAGATCCAGATAGGCACCGCTTCTTGGGAACGATGGCCTGTCTGTGGCTAGAAGATCGATGCGATACTCAAGGTTGTATCGACCCATCCAATTAAATAGATGGTTACCTCGAGGATTTTGTATTTGATTTCCCCAATCTGTGTGCTTGGCGTTTAAATCACCCGCCAATATATAGTAATTCTCTTCCGAGCTCAATCTTAAGCATTCAAAAAGCTTTTCAAGCTCTGTTATAAACTGTGTGGGCTGAGGTGTTTCCGGTGCATAGGCAGCGATCACATACATTCGCTTCCCCTGTTGGAGATGAATGCATATGATGCATGCCTCTAACGTCCGAAATTTTCGCACATCACTATTATATATTACCTTATGACTAATGCCTTTACGTATAAAGATTGCGACGCCTCCTCCTTGCGTGGAGTTGGGTCGGTCTCATCTTACGATATTGTAATTGTTGTTAGTCAATTTATGTTTCTGGTTAAGCTTAGTTTCGCTAGCCATAAACACATCTGGACTTATGTCTTTAAGCAATTGGAATAAATTCGATCTACGTTCGGTCCTAATCAATGAATTTACATTCACAGCTAGGATCTTAAAGGGCCTCTCCGGCAGCGCGCCCTTAACCTCTAAGTTGCGTTAAGCTCGGCAAAACAGAGTAGAGATAATCCACCCTAGTCGCCTGCTCCCTGATCTGGTTTATATTTTTGTTGTTCATATAAGGAGGGAGATTTTTTATGTGAAAGATTTTGACACTGGTCATTTTTATTTGTATTATATTCAGTTTTAGTATGATTACATACTTGCTTTTTAAAGCACTTTTTCGTATCATTTTATGACTTTGAATGTCCATCAACTCAAAATTGGAAACATCAACATAGAATAAAGAACTTATACTACTTAAAAAATTTATTTTACAGGGTTGGCCGGAAAAAATCACCGACCTTCCAACTGATACGGTGATTTTTTAAGAGCTTGGTTTTTGAAAATTCAAAAAAACACAGAAACTTGTAAAAAGTGAATGAAATTTTTATTTGGATCGATAAATCAATTTCTGCCATTTACTTTTTAAAAATAATTTCACTTAAATATTACCCGCGGCTACGCTTCAGGTGGTCCATTCTGAAGGTCCAATTTTGGAAAACTTTTTCACACATTTCGGCCGGAATCTCACCAATGACGCGTTCAATGTTGGCTTCCATGGCAGCAATCGTGTTTGGCTTCTCCCCATAGACAATAGACTTAACATAGCCCCACAAAATATAGTCTAACGAGGTCAAATCACATGATCTTGGTGGCCAATTGACTGCGCCAAAACGTGAGATCAACTGCTCACCAAATTCGCCTCTCAATTGATGCATGGTTTCGCGTGCAGTGTGGCATGTGTCATCTGTTATCATCGAACTGTACCTTTCTCCATTGACCGTAACCCTACGTCCTTCATCGTCCTTGAAGAAGTACGGCCCAATGATGCCGCCTGCCCATAAACCGCACCAAACAGTGCATTTTTCGGGATGCATTGGTAGCTGCTGAATTGCCTCTGGCTGCTCTTCACTGCAATTCTGCTTATTCACGTATCCATTTAGCCAAAAATGAGCCTCGTCGCTGAAGACGATTATGACGACCATAAAACGGACGTAGCTTGCGAAACACATTTTTCACAGAGCACGAATTTTGATAATAAATTTCAATAATTTGCAAACGTTGTTCAGGCGTAAGTCTATTCATGATGAAATGGCAAACAATACTAAATCGAAATGTCAAATGTTCGTGGAATTTGTCATGTGTGATCTGTCAAAAATATAAACGTCAAAAACCAAGTAGCAAAAAAATCACCCGATATAAGGAATTACTGGAACTTCCGGGAAGAGTTAACCTTCGAAGACGAAATCATCTACAAAGCAGCAAAAATTGTTATTGCCAAAGCTATACAACTAAAAACGCTTACATTTATGCACAAAGTCCATTTCGGAATACAAAGATGCCTACACGGTACAAGAGCAACCGTTTTCTGACACACTGACGTCAAAACCTTTGTAGAGCAATGCAACATATGCCAATCGTATCAGCCATCAAAGCCAAAGGAACCGCTTATTATTAAACCTATTCCTACCCTTCCCTTGGAAATAGTAGCAATCGATATTTTCCATTTCCAAAATAATGAATTATTATTAATTGCAGATAGCTACTCCGGGTTTTTTGACTTCATGCAACTCAAACAAACAACATCAACGGTTGTTATAAAGGCTTTGAAGATTTGGTTTGCAACCCATGGCATTCCATCAGTCCTGAAATCGGACAATGATCCGCAATTTGCATCTAAGGAATTCGTTAACTTTGTCAATGATTGAGACATTCAGCATCAAACATCAAGCCCATACTATCCACGATCCAATGGTCCAATCCATGAACGATACGTAGTCTATGCTAAGGAAAAATGCTTCAAATGCCAATCAGATCCTTATTCAACGCTCGTTAACTATCGGAATTCACCTCGAAATGAAACTCTACAATCTCCAAACCAACGCCTAATGAGCAGGCTTACAAGAACAACATTACCAATATCCAGTAAACTACTTAAGCCAAAGATTATACCGGACGTATACAAAAATATTAACAAAATGCGACAAAACTACAAAACTACGACAACACCGCCACCATATCGAAACAGTTTCACGCTGGAGACAGACTGCGGATTCAAAGAAGCCATCGTGACTGGATAACTGAAGTCGTCGAAGAAATACCGTAACAAGCACCAAGATCGCTTGGAATACGAACAGATGACGGAAAACTGCTTCGACGAAACTTATCTCATATTCAGCCAACTAAATCCATCATCCAAGCTCCAAAATCAGTTTCAGCGAATATACCACCTACGAATACCAACCCTGCAAAGAATTACACTAGCAACTTTAGCAAAACAACAAACACACCGGACAAGGCACCAGATTCAATAAATCAAACAGCTAAGACGACAAGATACGGACGTGTCCTAAATCAAACCGATCGCTATACATCTACAATAATTAAACTATAAATTATTTTACTATATTCATCATTTTCATAATTATTAATTTACCTTTTTTGAACTCGCTAAACTTTAATAAGCTGGTTGTAAATAGTTTCTATATAATTTTGTATTTAAATAGATTTCTTGAATTAATTAAATACTCCTTTCAATTTTAACTTAATGAAACATTAATTTTAAATTTAATAAAAAGGGAGATGTCCTATAGGTTGGATACCACTGCCCTATGTATTACATATGTATATATATAATGTGGACTTTGTAAACCACACTTCAACATATTCTTAATAAAAAAAATACGTTGCAGTCTTTATCTAACCATTGACTTCTTGACAGTATTGCACTGAAAAATTTCAACAAGCTATCATTTTGAGTCCCAAAATCCTGGAAAAGGTGTCCGTTCAGATTCTTGAACAGTGTGTTGCTGTGTCAACGCAGGTGCTACTAAGCCAACTGCTACCAGGACAAGTGCTACTAGCCAATTGATACTATGGACAACTGATACTATGGACATCTGCTACCGGAAGTCAAACTGTTAAAAAAATATTTATACCGGGAACATATAAACTTAACGAAAGTTAATGGTTCGTGTATTGAATTCTTATTTTTTTAAAAATTGTTCGTTATTTTGATTGATTATAAGCATGAAGATGGTATATTTTAGCCACATAAATATATACATATATAAAATATGAAAATCTGTGGCAAAGTTATATTCACGTTCCATTTTCATAGAAAGCTTTATAATCTGTTCTGACATTCGATAATTGGATGAAAAATATTTGTGCCTGGGTTTTTTTGGTCGAGAGGAGGAGAACCACAAATAATTGATGTTGTGTTTAGTTCATTGTAGGATGTGGATACGCAATTTGGGTATTTCTATCTATAGTAGAAATATAGATATAAAGATCGAGTATATTGTATATTAAAACATCTTTAAGATGAGGAACGAGGGAGTAAGAAATAGAGTGCGAGATTGTCACTTATGTATATATGTATGTATATGGACATGTAGGTCGGTAGGTTTACCAATGATACTCGTAGTTTTGTGCGGAGAATTATGAATAGTAGGTAATTAATTAATTAGATATTCTATCGATGTGTTGTTTTGTATTTTTATGATTGGTTAATGTGAAATTGTGGAAATTGAGTGGTAGTGGTAGAGATAGAGGTTAGAGGCAGAGGTAGAAAAAAGTTTGTTTTCGTTGTTCTTTGACCGATTTCGATATGTTCGAGTTGACATAGAATTATATATATATACATACATATTTAAATTTTATCAAAATCAGTCAAAGAACAACGAAGTTGATATATTTTTGACAATATTGTTTTGAAACAATTTTTCTTTTGTAATTCTATGTCAACTAGAACACATTTAAATTTCATCGAAATCGGTCAAAGAGCAAAAAAGTTGACATATCTTTGACAATAGGTAGGCACTATTTTGAAACAATTTTTTTGTTTTCTAATTTTATGTCAGCTAGAACATATTTAACTTTCATCGAAATCGTTCAAAGATCAAAAAAAAGTTGACAACGAAATCAAACTTATCTCTACTCTACCAAAACAACCATCCCACAAATATTTTTTTACCCAATTAGCGAATGCCATGATGAAACGTGGTAAGTAGGTAGTATAACTTTTGCCATAGATTTTCATAATTATATATGTGTATATATTTATATTTATACATTTCGGCAAAAAAGTTCCACTAAAATAATTTTAACTAAACCATTGTATGCAAGAACCCATTGGTTTCGTTGACTTTTATTTTCCATCTTTTTATGGCAAGTTTCGTTTCCGGTAGCAGTTTGCCATAGTATCAGATGTCTTAGTATCAGTTGTCCCATTGTATCAGTGTGCTGGTATCACTTGGCCTGGTAGCGTTGGCTTACTAGCAGCTATACCCAACCCTGTATTGCAAACCAATCTGAAATCATGACGGTAACGGATTCTTAAATGAAGAAGACGTTGTGTTGTTAATTATCAGAGAACGCTGTCGAAATAATCAGGGAAGTGGCCAAACTGAATCCTTATAATGTTTGCTGGAAAGAGTAGATAACCAGGGAACTTTCCTTTACACTTGTTTTTGATAAGGAATTGGTAACATACAATTTAATCCATTCCCACAGGAGGAGTACAGAAGATGATACCAATGAGTGGTTACTTAATGAAAATGTTCCGGATTTAGTAGCAGACATCAATGCTGAAAGTACAAAACATTGTGACTGATGCAATTGAAATCTTCGATCACGCATTGGTTGGACCAAAAACTTTTTCAGAACTCACAATTCTCCTGAATCTCCAAGAATCTGCTATTCAAAATTTCCTTTCCAAGTCGTCTTAAAAACGCCTCATTTTAAATTATTATTAATTCATAATATACATATTCTTAAAGAAAAAACAACAATTTTGTATACTGATCCAGTAACTTGCATAACCCTATAGCTTGAACACTCCTGGTTTCGTACGTATTCAAGTTCAACGAGCATCCACTGTAATTCCATATAATATGCTAATTAGGTAAATCCAATTTCTTAAATCCAAATAATCCTACTAATAAAATCTTATTCTCACATTTATTCTGTAATATTATTATAATACAGAATCAATACAGCTTCGAAACAAGAAGAACTATTTGCGAAAAGTGTTGTTGTTGGTGGTGTTTTCTGTGTTGTTGCATAGATGACATCTTTTTCTGTTATACAAACTCAATTGAAATATTGTTATTTTACTTACTTTAAATTTATATCATTGCCATTGTAGTAATATTTTTTTTTTATATATATTGGTAGCCTTTTCGAAATGATAGAACATCAATCGGTAATGGCAATGCCAGTTGCAACAGAAAAAACTGAAGATAATAGTGTTTTATCAAGGACTAACAGCATTAACAACAACAATAAAATAAATAACATGATATCTTCTCCAGAGAATAATGTAACATCATCTTGTCTACATCATTTTGTTAAAATGATCAATGAACCATCATCAACTTCAAACGGACAACAACCACAACAACCTCATAATATCCTCGATAATAGTGTAGACCCTCACTATGAACCTCAACAACAACATCACCATCAACATCAACAACAGCAACACGAACAGAAGAAACAGGAAATTGAGGGATTATCTTCATCCATTTCTTCCCCAAAACCAAATCAGGTGAGTTCATGTATAGGAGGTATCTAGATACATTTTTATGAAAACAAACAAAAAATCACACTCACTGTCAAGTTTATGTGGTTTTTCATTGGTACAAAAAATTGATTCTCTTTTCATACAAATCTGCCAAGGACGGATTTCGGCAATTATATCCTTCTTTTTTTATTCTGAATTAAATCCGCAGATCCATTTTTGAATCTATCCCTCTTTAAGCTAACACTACATAACACTAGTACAATTGGGAATCATTTAGTTTGACAATTACCAGTTTCACTGAAACGAATATACGAGTAAATAACGAATTATATATAACGAAAAAAAAAAAAAAACAATTCCAATCGCGTTACATTCGGCACGAAAAACATTAAATATCGCATTAAATTCTGAGTTTACCAATGGAAAACACCATTAGTTTTGCAATTTAAAGTTTGACTTGTCAGTTGACAGTCATTTTAAATTAATTTAAACAAAGTTGCAGATTTTTCAATTATTATCCATTGATTTTACAGTTTTCTGACCGTATGAGTTACACTTTTCTTTGGTCTGCAGCCGATATCACAATTCCAGAAATTCATATGAGATCAGTCTAAATGAGTAATGAATAACAGGAGAGAAAATACCATACAGATGCCAAAAAATAATAAAAAGATCAACTTCATGTAGTATTTTAGATCTTTTATGATCAAAGTAACACAAACATTTGTACTTTATTGTTTTTATGGTTTTAAATATAGATTTTAACAGAGATCTTGGAATGCTGAATACCAAAACCTTCTACTTAGTCGTAAGAGATTTGCTTTACAGTTCCAACTCTTGGATGTTCATAACAATTTTTTTAACAGATTTTTTTTTGCCTAAAGCCAAGTTGCTCAACTTAAAAAATACATGCATTCCTTATGTTTTTTAAACCAAAGATTGTTTGACGTTTAAAAGCAAAATGTTTTTTTTTTAACGAAATGTGAGTGAACTAAATGCCTTTCCGATTGGTAGACCGGCAAATTCGTTATTCTGGTTTCGATTCTGAATTGAAAAAGAGAATCGTTTACTGTTTTGTCTAAAGTAGCAACCAGCGCTGCCGTTTTGAAAATTTGGGTGGAAGTGTTTCAGAGAATTAGAGGGGAGTAGATATTTCGTGATTGATTCGTGCGTACTCCCAGCAAAAAAAGCAATTACCATTGATATTACAATATAACTGTATTAAGATATATTTAAAAATTGGTCATTCAACTCATTTTTTTAATCACAAAACAAAAGTATTAATAAAAATAATAATTTGTATTAAATCAATCAATGTGAAAAAAATCAGACTTTATTGTTACGAAATCCGCAATATCAGACTTTTTTGTAGATTATTTTTAATAATTATCTATACACAAGAGCTCATTTTATGCCCACTTATTGTGATGCATGTGCATTTTGAAAAAGAGGTTTTGCCAATAAGATAGGAAATATTTTTATAAGAAAAACGAGAGAATAAATCGCATACGATTTTCCTTTTTGTATTTTCATTCATGCCGGTGAATAGATCTCAAGCATACTTTTGTAAAAAATATAATTAGATATTAGTAGTTTTTCGGTTTTGTATGTGCAAAGAAATGACGGCCGAGGTAAAGTATCCTTTTGCAAAAATATGAATTAATACCTTCAAATAAAATCAGAAATGCCATCTTCAATGAATCTTTGCGAAATTTTTTGGGTATTTTCAAAGATAGAACCTACAATTCCAGCGGAGGGTACAGAGAATGGGGCATGGGTATGAATACTCCCTTAGTACTCACTTCGGCAGCGCTGGTTACAACTGTTATTTTGTGGGGTTCAGAACTGTTCAGCACGGCCGAGATTCGTGTTGAACATTATTTTAGTGACATTGTTTTGTGGAAAAAAAGAAGAAAAGGGTATAAAGGGTATTCATAATCCCATGAGCGCGTGTAAAAACGAAAAAAAACTTATTCATTTTCTACCCTCAGATTCTTTTTTCTAGGAAAATTGCTTTTTTCCTACCACCAATTTCTTTGTTCAAAAGAACTATAGGATAAATACCAACATTGTAATTCAGTACAGAATAAAAGTTCACGTCGAATAAGTAGCGAAATAGTAGCCAAAATTGTTTTTTTTTTTGTCCGTTGGCTGGGGCCCAACAGAGTTCTAAATACATTTTAAACCTTATTTGTTTTAAAATATTTTTGAGATCTTAAATAGGTATGTATATACTGACCATGAATAAACAGCTGATTTAATTTCAAGAGGAGATATTTTAGATTGTATGTTTAACAATAAAATTAAAGGCAGAATTGAAAATTCGCTTGAATATTATTTAAGCATCCACTTTTGCTGAAAGCCGCTTCTCAAATAACAGTTTTTTTGGGAATGAATAATTTGGAAGTTAGGCATTTCCATAAGGAATCTTTTTCCTTTCTAATTTTGACATTTCAATTAACCATATTAGCAGCTCTATTTCGTCAACAAATTTTCAGTTTTATGTATTCCAATTACATACATACAATTACCAATCGAATGTTTATACTTATCAATTTCCAGTGAGCTAAGAATTTACCCTAGAGCCTTGTTTAACCACCTGAAGATATCGCTTTGTTGGTTGGGTTCGGATTCGGAGCTACTGTGTTGATTATTCTTTTATAATGTTTTCATAATAATTGAATCAATGCCTATCCTATTTTGAAAAATACCTCCTTATTATTATAACTTAACGATTTTCTAAAGAGTCTTGATAATGTCCTTAAACTTAAAAAAAAAACAACAGCAAAACACATGCAGACAAATATTATCTTATATTCGAATGAATTGTACCCCTGGGATAGCCCAGATTGCCATAACCATAAGCCTTACTATCTATCCCATATACGAAAGGGGTTGCAATCGTTCCGCTATAGTTACAGAAATAGAAAACAAAATGTAAAAAAAAAGAAAAACTTTTCACTAAATCGATGGCCAAGGAAAAGTGTAAGAGCAAGAGGTTCGTTTAAAAAATGATGGCTCTTCAGAAAACTGTAATCCTACACTGTTTTGATTGAACAATTTGTCGAAAATAATTGAGAACGTGAGCAGATTAGCAAGGGCGCACGTCCTTACATCTAATTTATTTGTTTAACTCTCCAGAGTCCTAACTAAGGATGTTTTGTTCTTTTGTATTTCTTTTTTTTTTCAAGGTAAGCACTGTTTTGCTGTATGGGATACCAATTGTTTCGCTGTACATCGAATCGCAGGAACGCTTATGTTTAGCTCAAATTTCGAATACACTCCTTAAGCAATTCAGTTACAATGAGATCCACAATCGGCGTGTGGCACTTGGCATAACATGTGTCCAATGTACTCCGGTGCAGTTGGAAATTTTAAGAAGAGCAGGAGCAATGCCTGTAAGCTCGAGACGCTGTGGCATGATTACTAGGCGAGAGGCTGAGCGCCTTTGTAAATCTTTTCTGGGCGACAATACACCACCGCGTCTGCCAGATGACTTTGCATTCAGCGTGCATCACAAATGTGCTTGGGGTTGTCGAGGTTCGTTTTTGCCAGCGCGATATAATTCGTCAAGAGCAAAATGCATTAAGTGCTCCTATTGCGGTTTGTTCTTTTCGCCAAATAAATTCATATTCCATTCGCACAGGATCGGACCAGGTGATAAGTATGTTCAACCAGATGCAGCTAATTTTAATTCATGGCGACGCCATATGAAATTGAGCGGCAATCCACCCGAAGAAATAACCCATGCCTGGGAAGATGTCAAGGCAATGTTTAATGGAGGCACCAGAAAGCGCTTAATGACATCGACATCGAGCTCATCAAGTTCACTGAGGTCGACAACAGTGGCGGCTGTGACAAGAGTCACCAAAAATTCTGCATCATCTTCTACATCTTCGTCGTCTTCTTCATCATCAATAGCTGCTCAGTCTCCGAAGCGTTTAAAAGAAACTTCACCGGGGCGAGCAAAATCAGTTAGTTCGCATCAAGTTGGGCAATTTTCAATGAGGCCATCTCTAAGTGTTAATCCACATCAAGTTAGTGGTTGCAACACTCCATTGACGGCGACGAGCCAAATACCCTCTTTACCAGGCAGTACATTATCGAATGATATTAGTCTGCCTTTTTCAAGGCATTTTATGATGGACTATATGTGGCATACACACACTCAAAACAAATCCTCAAACAGTCACCTACATTTCTCAAATTACACCCTGCCATGGATAAAAGGCAACGCTGGATCACTGTTATTTGGAAATGCCAGCAACCAAAACTCCCATACGATACCTAGTCCAACCCAAGACCAAACCTTAACGATTTCCATTAATTCACCATCGGATCCATCGGCTCAAATGCGAAAGAACACATCACCGTCATCGATAGCAAAGTTTGGCTCTCCTCCAGAACATATTTATCCTCCGCCAGTGTCAGGAGTTACTGCTGAAATAAAAAGCCTTACCGGATTGTATAGTAATTCAGCCTTCAAGCCTGTTATGCAGCCTAATAGAACGACATCTTCTTATTCAGCAGCTACGACATCTTTAGCTTTAGAAACTGTAGCTGCAGTATCAGCTGCTGCTGCTGCAGCTGCCGCAGCAACTTCCTACAACGACACTGATCACAAATCGATGGGCCGAAATTCCATCACGGCAATTAATAGCTCCCTGTTATTCAAACCATTACCAGCTTCAACACAAATTAAAGAGTCTTATTCGTCCGACGATGAAATGGTTGACATCGAAACAACCGAAGAAGAAGAAAAGCCTTTTGACATCGGTGAACAACAAGAAATGGAGAAACTATCCCGAATGCACAATGACCCCAATGAAGATCTTCTTAATGCCCCCATAGAAGTGGACAACTCCAGTGAGGAGCTTTCTTGGAAAGGTCTGAAAAAAGAGGTAAGTCAATATTTTAAGATTTAAATGTCTTATTTAGCATTTTGTCTTGCGTTTACACAATTTGTGCTTAATTTCTTTTTTTGTGGAAGGAAAGTACTTAAGTTTAACAAATAGGATAATAGGTATTGAATAATAACCCACTATTATCCAGCTCCTTATTGGACAGCTATGCTTGAGATTAAGTTGCACGGAGCGTTGTGTTTTCTATGAGTGTATAATTTATTGTCCTATGCAAATTTCATTTGGACTTTTTCCTATAGGATACAATTTTCAGTAGAATGATCTATTGAGCTTTCAGGAGCACTATGTAGGGTAGGTAAGAACTTGCAATAATAAAAATAGCTTCACATAAAAACTATTATTCGGACGATGGAAAATGCAAAATTATAGTCAGCTCCTGTTAAGTAGGCTTAGAACACATGTACTAACTAACTTACTTTTATTTTATAATTAAATTAATTATAAAAAAGATTAAAACCTACTTACAACTAGTATTAACGTTAAGTGTTAGGTCATATCCACAATTCATTTTAAATGCAAAACTAAACAGTTTGGAGGAACAAAATACAAACGAAAAAAGAAAACAAACACGAGCAAACAACAAAAGACAAAAAATATACAAAAAAAAATTTATTTATTGTAACGAATTGTACTTAGTACTTTATCTTATAATAAAACACTATTTAAAATAAAACACCTGAAAGTATGCTACAAACTACATACCTATTATTCCCCTAGGTGGAGACTTTTCATTTAATAGTCAGAGACACAAACCAAACAAGCAATTTGAAAGGAACGTGCTTTAAACGTTTGACAAGAACTTTCAAGATTTATTTAGAAAACCTAAACCAGTATAAATACGGGTCGAATAACTGCGAGATGAGACAGTTTTAATTTGGAGAGTGCAAGGGTAAAATTGGTTGTAACAAAAGATATTGAAGTTGTAATTGGTATAGCTTTTTTCGGTAGGAATAATAAAACATGTATTGTGTTGGAAAAAAAATATTATGGAAACGTCGAAATATATTTTGTAGCCTATCTACCTGTCAATCCATGAACTGTCAAAATCCATTTAAGGATTACTCCGAAAGGTCTAGAAAATTTAAATTTTACCTCGAAAATTCGATTATATTTCCGATTTTATTTTTTGCTCCGAAAAAGTTGATTTTAATGCTTGGACATTGGAAAACATACTATCCAAACGTCAAAATATAGTATGTTGCCTAACTGTCAAGGCATAAACTGTCCAAATCGATGGAGGAATGGCTCCGAAAAAACCTCTACAAAATTCAAATTTTACCTCAGACAATTCGAATGTTTTCTGACTATGGATGAAACCAAGACCAAGACCGCGACCGGGACGAGGCAGCACATTAAAATTTTCACGAGAAAAAGCCGAGACAAGGATTGAGACGAAGCTTAGTTAGGTGAGACCGATACTAGAGATGATACTAAATTTTTTAATTTTGACGAGCCCGAGACGAGACTAACAAAAGTCTATCCTGGTCTCATCTCATTGGCAGCCCTAATAATTGGCCCCTACGTCATATTTAATATCGAATTTCGTAATCAAATTTCCCAAAACCGTGCATTATTTTAAAATAATAGGTATATCCAATGGGCATAATGTCGAATAGATACCTAGGTATACCTTTTATATTTAGCTAACCATCAAAAGCAGTTTTAATTAAAAAAAAAAAACTATCCACCTACCTAAGGGCCTAATACCTACATACATTTTTGTCTGATCCCCCCAATGTAAGCTAATTTCTTTCAATGATTGTTTGATTTGAATAAACTGAATTATTAAAAATGTTAATTAAATGTTATTCCTTCCTAACTACTTACCCTTTGTAAATAAATGTAAATCGTATATGCTACAAAGATGAATACCGCAACATTTTCCCACCCCCACTCTATTACTACACAAACAAGTAACACCTTACGTCTAGGAGGTGTACCTAGATAGGTTGGAAAATTAATTTATTTTATTGCCGCTTCAATTAATTATATATATACCTACCTACCCATCTATCTACGTGTAGCCAACAGTCCACACAGTTTACAGAATACACCCTTATGCCCTTACATTCAATTTATTTTCAATTGTAATCCAGTTTTGACTCGTAATCAAGACATATACGAGTTAATTAATCTTACCCAGGCAGTGGAAAGCCACAAAATTCTTCTCTAGAGTCGTTCCCGTTATACGTCTGGCTGTATGTATATATGTATATAATACGTACGTACTATCTATGTAGGTAGCCATATGCCAGCAATATTGTAGAGAAGATAACTGTCACGGAGAGGAAGGAAGGTTATGCAAATTATCCATTACCGTTTCTATGTGTGTAGAGTTTAGAGTACCTCTCCACCTATTTTTACCTCACATTTCGAATTGAAATTTTGATATTAAATAGGTTTAACGTTACATTACGTTTCTCGTTTCCTTAGCGGCACAGGGAAGACCAGAAAAAACAAAAAAAATCTCCATTGGAGCCAAGCCAAACCTTTAATTGAGAGGAGTTTCCCATTTTTGTTTCTTTCTTGTTTGAGAACGATAACAAAGCGAGACAACAGGAGTATTTTGTTTTTTTATTGATCGAACCGTAACTGAGAAGAGAAGGAGGAATGGAGGTGTGTTCTGGCTGCGGCGCACTCTTTTAATCTATTGTTTTCGTTTCGCTAGTGTGAGGATGATAGATGATATTTTAAATTAGGATTACGACGTGGATTGGGGAAACTGAAGATTGGGCGGGATCAGGCATGGCTGTTGGTGGGCGTTAAATGTTTGGTGGAATGATAAAGCTTTTTTTGGGAAGGGGTTTTTGTTGGAGAATTTAAAATGAACGAGTAGGTATGTGCCATTAGTGTTCTTCGCAATATCAGCTCCAACGCAGCAGCGCCAACGACAATGCCAACCCCAAGCACAGGATATTTAGATAGGTAAGTTGCTTGTTATTCCTAGTCGTATAAGTAGGAAGGAATGCGGAGAACTGAACTGGTGGAATGTCAATGGTGACAGGCAGGGCAGGAGTAGTTAGTTGACTAATGCGATGATGGTAGATAGGTAGGTACCCAAATTCAAATTGAAAGCGGGTGTTAAAGCGAATCATTTTAAATTGACTATAATTTTGATGTTTCGTCTGTTGGTTTACTCCAGCTCGTCGCTTATATTATCGTCATTGACTCGTTGTTTTACATGCGAACAGTTTATGATTTTAATTGAAAATTTATTTTCCCTCTCCCTGTTTTAAATTGTTCCACTTCTTTTGTTTCGGTTTTTTGATTCCTTCCGCTCCCCCAGTTGATCACCATCAATGCAAGCAAGGACAAAAAACAGCAGCACGAGGACTAGGACGAGAACCTGGTTCTGGTTTTGGGTGTTTGTTCGTAGGTAGTATGTAGGTAGGTATAAACCCTGAACGTTAACGGTAGATGTAGTATAGGAAAATTACATTGACTGTGTTTGTGGAAAAGTGTGGACCTGAGCAGATATGTATATATGTATGTAGGTTAGAAAGGTAACCTTGTATCGCTCAATATGCTACTCACTGAAAGAGTAAACCAAAAATTGAATTACCGTAATCTCAATTTACATAGTAAATTGAATTGCTCTGTGTATCCGCGAGAAGGTTGTGTGCACAGGAATTTTTTTTATTAAGGCGAGAGCGAGGCGAAGGCAGGATGGTAGTTACGTAGGTAGGTAGGTAGGTATAGATAATTTAATAATAATGGTGTTTGTGATTTCAATTATTTTATAGTCAGATGAGCGATCTCTTATTTGTCATTGGTAGACAAGTAAGTAGAAATGAGTATAAGTAGGGGAGAATGGGGCAAGATATTTTTTTTGTAAATAAGCTCAATGTTTGAACTACATCAGGTATGTCAAATTGTAAACTCAATTTCAAAAGGATAAACAAAGATAAAACTCTAAATACCTATAACAGGGTCCCAAAATTCCATTTTGCCCTAATAGCAGGGTAAAACGACGGACCCAAAAATGGGGCAAAACGAGATATGTTTTGAATGTTATTAGCATCACATACCTATGTTGGAACCAAATCAATTTAAAATTGAACAAATACTTATTTATTTAAACGTAGTTAGGTAGGTATTTGAATTCAGTAATTTCAATTTACAAAAAAAAAAAATAGAGAAAGATTACAAAAGTATTTAAATAGAACAGCTCTGCGCAGCTTGACGGCTTGATTTGTAATGTCCGGCTTTATAATTCAATTGTCATCTTATCGTATGATAAGAGGAGATGAGAAGCGATAACAAGCTAAGAAGAAGATCGTGGAGTGGAGACTTGTATTAGTGTATATGTATGTACCTATATATTTTCATTAAAAACAAAAAATACCTAATTAAGTTAATAATTAAATAAAATGCACAACTGCATCACACGTAGGTAATCTGTCTTATGTTCAATCACATCTTAAGCGCAAGATTTTTAGTGGAAACTGCTTAATATGTGTTTATAGGTACCTTACCTATACAAAACATCATAAATTTGTTTGTACATTTTTTTAGTAGGTAGGTAGATACATATATATCAATTTTATGTATTTATTTATATAAAATTAAAAACCGAATTTCAAAAAAAAAAAAATAGCCCTCGTCTCATTTCCGAAATATTAAATTTTCAATAAAAAAAAATATTTTATTTTCAAAAAAAAAAAATATTTTATTTAAAAACAATCCAAAATATTATTTTTCGAAAATTTCGATATGCGGTATTAAGAATTTAAAGGACCTTCTACATAAAAATTTGATAGAAATCCGTTGAGTCGTTTATAAGAAAGTCCTAAGTCAATGGTTGTAGGTAGATACCGTTAATAACCACATAGGTAGGTACCTAAAAAAAATATAAAATGTAAAAATATGTCAAAAATCTGATTTAGACAATCACCTAAAACGCTTAAATACCAAGTTTGAAGAAAATCGCTTCAGCCGCTCAGGCTGTAAAAAATGTACAGACAAGCAGACAGACAGGCGGAATTTCGGGGCCCACTTTTTTTTTGTTTTTTTAATTTAACTATATGCCTGTAAGACTTAAGGTCATTTCAATGCAACCTGAATTGCACTGCACTAGCTTGGCACAGTTGATTTGAGAACCAGGTATTGACTGTTTCATTTTAACCCATGGGCAGTATCCAATTAAAATTGGAGGTATAGAAAAGAATGCGCTTAGCGTGGGGATCGAACCCACACGTCTGAGTAAGCAATCAAGCACTCTATCCACTGCGCCATTGCCACCCTCTATAGTATCGTAATGTCAAGTTTGATTAAAATCTCGAGTTCGATTTTTTTCAATGCAAGACTTGCCCTATAGGCTATATTACCTATAACGCAAGTTAGAATTCTCTGTGTTAATGCTTACTCCGACGAGAAAGTACCTCGAAGTTGTTTATATAGTCACTTTAATCATAGGAGGTTATTAGATGTTTTTTGTATGATGACATGATGTACATATTATAGAACATATCATTTTCTCAATTAGGTACTTCAAGTTATGTAACCTTTTCAATTTCTCAATCTCTGCTAACAAGCTGCTCTATTCCTATTTGTCCTATCGTTCCCAAGTCGTATCAACCAAAAGTAAGCTTTCTTCCTTTCTCTTTACTAATGTCGGGGTTCCTCGGGGATCAATGATGAGTCCTCTGTTCTCATTTCTTCCTTCTGTCTTAAATCACTGCTCTTACCATATCTACACTGATGATGTACAGCTGTACATAAGATTCCCATTAAAAAATATTGTAGAAGCCTTTACTAAAATTAATGATTTTATTAAAATTGAGGTCTTTTGGGAATAAATTGCTGATAAACGCAACAAAAAAAAAAGCTATTACATTCTGTAGACGTCGAATTGATATAGACAGTTTTCCCCTTATCTTTTCAAACCACATATACACTCAGAAAACATATTGTTAAATTACCAATATTTTAGTAGGTGTTTTAACAATAAATTTAGGCAAAATCACGACAACAATAGTTTATTGTTAAATTGCCAATAAACTTTTATGGGAAATCTGTCATAAGTTTATTGTTATATTACAAGTTTGTATTGGTATACGTACCCAATTTAATTCCGTTCCATTCCGAGCTCATAGCAATAGCTATAGGAAAAATAACAATGTATATTTTGATATTACCTATATTTTTATAGATAACCGAACAATACGTATTGGTAAATGCCCAATTTTGTATAGTGTTAATTACCATATAGAATGGGATTTTACCTATAATTATTGTTGAAATACCTATATATTATTTATTTTTGGATTTTGTGCCTGGAGTCTATAACAATATTTAATGGAAAAACTCCAATAGTTATAGTTCCATTTACTATATAGATTGGCGTTTTAACTATAATTATTGTTGGAATACCTGTCTCCGTTTTATGCTTCGATTTTGAGCGACGATTTTAACTATGTTTACTGGAAAAACTTCAATAAATATAGTTAAATTAACCATCTAGAATGGTATGTTAACAATAAATATTTTTGTTTTTTTCGAGTCTCGATTTTTGGGACGATTCCAACGATATATAATGTATACATCGAAATGGTTTCAAGCGTTCGAAATCTTGGGATTTTGATCAATAATAGATTGTCTTGGGATGATAATATAAATAGCGTTGTTTCTAAGATATATGGCTCATTAAGAGGTCTCTCAGTAACCAAAGATGTTCTTCCTTTAGATCTACAACTAAAATTAGTGAAATCTTTAATTGTTCCTATAATAAGTTATGGATGTGAGCTTTTCGGAAATCCTGATGCCAATTCCTTAAGAAAACTTAAAGTTGCTGTTAATTCCTGCTCTAGGTATATTTTTAACCTTCGTCGTTCCGACCATGTTTCTGCACACTCTAAGATTTTGCTTGGATGTTCACTTGAAAACGTATTAAAATTTAGAGCATTTTCAATGATTGATAATATTATTCGCCAAATGAATCCGGAATATTTTTTTACAAGATAAATTTCTTACAGAAGACCTTTAAGGTACAAGTGCTTACTATGACAACGCCAATTTTTTGTCTACGCTGTTAGAATCTGGAATCAACTACCAGTCTCAATCAGATCAATCTTCAATCACAAAACCAAATTCTTAAAGTTAACTTTTTCTTATCTTTCTAATGCAAACTGAAGATTGTCACACTCATTTAATTTTTTATCTAACTACTCAACTTAATAACATAATTTACGTTTTGATCTTTAATTTTTGTAAACATTAACTATTAACTATTAATTGATTTATTTGTTTTTACTTATTATTATTAACTTTTTTTCTTTAATTTTTTTTTTATATTCAATTTGCAGAAAATTATGGCTACTTAATTGTAATAAACATTACGCATATGTTACCTGTATTAAAAAGAGAATTCTTTTTAATACTGCGATATTACTATTAATAAAATAAATAAATAAATGGAAAATGTAACTCGGTTTTTATTTAACAAAAACTTTAATTTGTCCTACTAATCGATTTTTGTTTGCAAAAATCCAAATTATATTTTTCTTTCCTACATTTCAGCAACCCATTACTTCTCAACTAGACACTACCTGCAGAATGCAAACGCCCACTTCATCATTGATATCCCATTCTCCGGCATCGTCCATTACAAGCGAACATCATGTTTCCTATCAAGTATCTAACAAATCATCATCAAGCACACCCGATATCATACTGTCGGGATCGACATCAGCTTCTTCAAATTCAACAAATCAAAATTTACAAAAAACCAGTAGTCCCGATCAGCAGAGAAATGTTGCAGCGGCTATAGTATCTGCATTTAGTCATAATCACAATCAACATAATAATCATCACCAGCATCATCATCTGCATCCATCACACCAACCGCCACCATCGATCTCAGGACGCGTGCCAATATCACAACCGACAATCGGTGCATCAGCAAATGCCAATGAAACATCGATATCGTCATTACCTAGTGGACATCTAACAACAGAAATCAATAGCAATAGTATCCTTTTTGGGGCAATAGGCAATAATCTTTCAAACAAACCCAATCCGTTTTTATTAAATATCAAAAATTCAAATAGCAACGATGATAATAATGGGGCTTCAATAAGAACAGCCGCCGTTTTACCAACATGTGTCAATAACGAGTTCTGGAGCGTTGCTCGATTGTCATTCAATCGACCCAGCTATTACAGCCAGCACCACAATGTACCAATTACAGCAACATTCCATAAACATAACCATGACATAGCGAAGCATTTTCAAGCTTTCCGCAGTCATGGACAAGAAACCCCAACACAAACCAATGGAGTTGGTTAGTTTTTTCTTTCTTTTAAATCGTTATATATTTCTTTTGTTGCTATAGAACGGTTAAACTTTAAATAATAATAATCGCTTTCTTGCAATATTTTGTTACATAAATTGAGTAGAAATTAAAAATTATAAAGTTAATGAAGATGTTTAATATATTTATTGTCATGATATTCATAAAAATACCCTTAGTACAGTATTACAAGTCTAGGACACGATTACGAGGTAATTCATTTAAGAGGTAAGAACATAATAATTGCTTCGCTGCAAAAAAAATACAATTGTTTTTTTTCAGGAGACTAAAACGCAAGCGTTACTACTTGAAAAAAAAAAATGCATGACCGGATCGTACGAACTTGCGCTTGTAGCTAACAACTTTAATGTAGCTGAACATTTATTTTGGAATATGAATTTTTTGTTTTTTTTTTTTAGTTAGATCAATTGTTGGCCAAATATGAACATATCAAAAATCGTTGGAGCGGTTTAAAAAAAAAAATAATTTTGTATGTATAAAAAAACACTTAACAAAAAAAATTGAAACGCCATTTTGAAGTACCTAATTATTAATATATCTACATATAAAATTTTAATTTCAAATAAAAATCTTTTCTTTAAAAAATAAATATAATTTGAATTGGTCCATCCGATAGTGAAAAAGTAGAAAATATGAAATGTGGTTTTATTGGCAGTACCGTTAATAAGTAGGGGAGATCAAGACTAAAAGTAACACTTTTTACTAAGATTGATGCTGTTAATAAGATAATTCAGCAGCAAGAAATATAGCATTTACAGCAGCAAAACGTATGAAATTAATATTAAAATTTAAAAAGACGTATATTAATTCACAAATTTAAATAATTAATTTTGAATGTCTATGAATGAATATCTATTAGGCGGCGATTTTAACTGCCGGCATAGAGATTGGGGGTGTGCAAGAGCTAATGCCTGGGGCAATATATTGTCTGACTTTCCATTGACTGTACCAATTAATATCTTTTATCCTCCTAGTCCAACTTATTTTCCTGCGGGTTCCCGTGGTCGTCCTTCTGTTCTTGATCTTTTTGTGTCCAATGTCCCTCATCTAATAACAGAACCCGTATCGTTTAGGGCGCTTAGTTCAGATCATAATCCTGTTTCTTGTAACCTTTCTTGGTTGGGGGAAAAAAAAGTGCAATATTTTCTAGACTTAAAAAATGCTAATTGGAAATCGTTCAAATTAAAGATAAAAATGAACCTGCAAAATAGTTGCACCGATCTTGAAAGAGTATCTTGTAAAAATGATGTAGATTCCATCGTTCAAAACTTTACACAAGCTGTTCTTTCCTCAGTTGATGAAAGCATTCCCAAACGTGAAAAAAGAGATTTATTTAAAAAACTTCCAGATCATATATTAGAACTTATAAAAATAAGAAATGTACATCGCAAAAATTGGCAAAAATATCGTCAACCCTTTTCTCGAACAATGGTTTCTCATTTTAACAAACTCATTACTGATCAAATAATGATTAATCGTAACGAAGAGTGGAACAGAAAATTGAGCGTTCTTGATAAAAATGCTAAACCGTTCTGGAATATCATCAGAGTTGTAAAAAATAAAAACAGAAAGGTACCATTTCTAAAGGATTCTTCAAAAACATATTTTACAGATATTGAAAAAGCAACCATACTTGGCACAAACTTTTCAAAAAATCACCTAGTTTCTCAACATTTGGGTGAGTTTGAAACAAACGAACTTGTAAGGGACGCAATCGAAAGATTTGACATTTCAAATGAATTGACTCCTTTAAATGCTTTTGTAGTAGAAGAAAACATTAAATATGTAGTCAACAGCTTGCAAACCCGAAAAACAGGAGGACTAGACAAAGTTCGAAATGCATATTTAAAACAACTACCTCAGGTTGGAATTAAATATTTAACATTTATTATCAATGCATGTTTAAAATGCCAATACTTCCCTCAATGTTGGAAAAAAGCCATGGTTGTCCCTGTTCTTAAGGCTGGAAAACCCCCAGATATTTCTGAAAGTTACAGGCCAATTAGTTTATTAAGCAACGTTAGTAAAGTTCTTGAAAAAATCCTGAAGCAATATATTTTAAAAATAGTTTCAGATAAAGGTCTTTTTCCTGATGTACAGTTTGGTTTTCGAAGCTCTCATAGCACTTCACACCAGGTAAAAAGAATTTGTAATTATGTCTTAGATCGTCGTTTAAGGGGTCAGTCAACGGGCATGATATTGATAGATATTGAAAAAGCTTTTGATGGTGTATGGCACAATGGAATAATATATAAAATGTTACAGTTTGACTTTCCTTTGTATTTATGTAAAATTGTTCAGAGTTTCTTATCCGGTAGATGTTTTCAGGTGCATGTTAATTGTGGTGTTTCTAAAGTGTTATTTTTTGATTCAGGTGTGCCTCAAGGCTCAGTCCTTGGACCAGCCTTATACAATATCTACACTTCAGATTTTCCAAATCTTCCGCAATGTGAAGCAGCCATTTTTGCTGATGACACTGCAGTATTTGCGTCGCATGAATTTGCTCTCAACATTGAGACCAATCTTAAAAATGCGATTGAAATACTTGAAAAATATTATAAGAAATGGAAAATTAAGCTGAATGTTGGGAAGTTGCAAGCCATCTTTTTCACACGAAAAAGAAAAGCTTGCTATCTTCCCAGCAGTCAGCTTCAAATAAATGGTAACGCTATAGAATGGGAGCAATCCGTAAAGTATCTCGGGGTTCATCTTGATACAAAACTTACATTTGGCCAACATATTCAAAGCACGTTAAAGAAAATAAGTATTGCAATTAAGATGCTTTACCCTTTTATCAATAGAAAATCTTCTCTCACAAATGACAATAAGATTATAATTTATAAAGTAATTTTCCAAGCAATACTATTATATGGGTGCCCAATATGGGGCAATGCAGCAACATGCCATATAAAGAAGTTGCAGGTATCACAAAACAAAGTTTTAAAAATGATGTTAAATCTGCCCTGGCATAATTCAACCCTTGATCTCCACAGAAGGGCGAATGTTGAATTGGTTCTTGAAAGGATTCGAAAACTAACAATTAATTTTAATAATAGCTGTGATAGTTCTGAAAATTCTCTCATAAACCAGCTTAATCCTTAATCTGTGATATTTCTGTGTAAATTTTTATTGCGTTTGCTTTCATTATGAAATATATATTATTTATTTATTTACTAATTTATTTATTTATTTATTCATTATTATTTATTTATTTGTTTATTTCTTATTTATTTCTTTATATATTTATCTATTTATTTATCTATTTATTTATTTATTTATTTTATTATTTATTTATTTAGTTGTTAATTGATTTATTAAACTATTTATTTATTCACTTATTCATTTATTTGTATAAAACTTTTTGTTTTCGTTAATTGATTTTCGTTAATTTATAGTTTGAATTATAATACTATATTTATTTATTTTTTTTTTTGTTTGTTTAAATGAAGGTTTTTTTTTTCGTATTTTCCTTCGATAATATATTTTTTCATTATTTATATTTACTAATTTTATTATATACAAGAAAATGTTTCAGTAGAAAGATATTGTATCAAATCTCTGAATTGTAAAATGTGCGGTCACAGACTTTTTTTTGAAAACATTATTACGAAATAAAGATAAGATAAGATTTCGATTATCTTAAGGGAAAGTAAAAGTAATTTTGAATGTTCCAAGAAAAAAAAAACAAAATCAATATAATTTTTTTGAAAAAAAAATGAATTTAGTCACATACAACTTATAAATGTAATTAAATATTTCAAAACCAGTGTTTAGGATTCAATTAATTAATTAATTATTTTAAAATTTAAAACTGAATTATTAAGTTATTAATTTTGATTTAAATTCAACTTTGCCAAGCAAAGTTAATCCCTATTGTATTTTTTTGCTTTGCTACTCTATATATATATACACTTACTTGTTTGCCACGATCGTGATAGCTAACGGGTTTGTCTTCTGCAATGCACCACTATCTCATGTACATAACGAAAGCTTTTCTATATACTTACAATAATCTGTACTCTCTTAGCTCGCTTACATAATTTATACTTCCGTTTTTCAATTTGGACTTCATCGAGTAGACACCTTCATTTCATAACTATTTTGCTTTTGTTTAAAAAAAATTAATAATTTTAATAATTCATCGTTGGGACATCTTTTCGCTTTTTTTTTGGATTCGATTATTTAATTAAATCGATTGTGCGTTATGCTCTTTTAATTAAATTCATGGTCCTCGGATAACGTAGGATAACGGACGGTGCCGATGAAGTCATTCGTGGTCTTGAGGCAGCTAAGAAAGAAGATCGCAATCCTGGGCTAATTTTCTACTTTTCAGTAAGGTCGATGAATCAACGAGACATGCCTGGGCGAAGAAGGTCGGTTCTCGGGACGATTTTTCGGTACAGGAATTAATTGATTTCCTCGAATTACGGTGTGATGCTTTCTAATCATGTTAGCCTATGAACACTTCGGGTATATCGCGTAAATGCAACCGGTTTCCATTCGTTCACATGCGGCGGAATCACAGGAACAAAACTCAAAATGTCCTAAGTGCAAAGGTGACCATAGCTTGCCACAGTGTGCTTCGTTTATCGGACTTAGTATAGAATCTCGTCGAACATTTGTAAAAGACAATTCATTGTGGTTCAATTGCATTCGTTCTGGCCATGCATCTTACAAATGATTTAGCCATTCTCGGTGTCGTGTCTGTAAATCTCGTCATCATTCACTCGTGAATTCGAATCAAAATAACAGTCCTCAGACGTTTTCGAAACAAAAATCATTACTCGATTTACAAATATCAGACAACTCAAAACTACAGATGTCTTCGTTGTT
Organism: Philhelius pedissequus; assembly: GCA_910595825.1. Classification (NCBI taxonomy): domain Eukaryota; kingdom Metazoa; phylum Arthropoda; class Insecta; order Diptera; family Syrphidae; genus Philhelius; species Philhelius pedissequus. The sequence goes on along the minus strand of OU343164.1, from coordinate 13,518,302 downwards.
TCCCGGTGCTAATTCGGTTATACCTTTAGAAATGAATCATTCTTATAACCATTTTCCTCGAAAGCAAACAATTTTGCCTACTTTTCTCGCTAAGGTTCAGGATCTTCAGGGTAATTTAATTGATTGTCGCATTCTTATGGATTCAGGATCTCAGTGCTCATTCGTCACAGAGGCGTAAGCTCAACGGATTGGACTTCGTCAAACCCATTCTAGGATTCATATCTTAGGACATTCATTGACAGAGGCTGGCCACACCGACAGGTGTATATCTATTTGATTGTTTTCTGGATTCTATAACACGGTTCTAAGTTGTGATGAACATATTTTGGGAAATGTGACTTCGAACTTACCGACGCATTCTTTCGATATTGAGTCATTGTCTTATATCAAAGGATTAGATCGAGCGAATCATCTGTTCAACGTTTCGAGTTCAGTCGATGTTTTGCTAGGAGCAGATAGGGTCTGGTCGATTCTTAAGGGTGAACAGATTCATGGTCCAGAAGGTAAGCCATTAGCTCAGAAAACGATTTTGGGTTGGGTCATCACAGGAGAATTCGTCGATAGCATTTCTTGTAACGTCGGTTTCTGTGATCCTCATTCCACTGTTGATATAGATTCTCTCCTACAACGCTTCTGGGAACTGGACGAAGTTCCGCCAATTGCAGACCAAGCTGATAATGATCCTGCTGAAGTTGTTTTTCGGGAATCCGTTTCTCGCTCTGAAGAAGGAAGATACGTTGTTGCACTTCTGTTAAAAACTCCCTCCCCTACCTTTGGAAACTCATTAGAAGCTTCTATATCGGGTTTGCAATCCATGGAGCGTCGCTATCAAAGGAATTCTGATTTAGGTCGACTATATGGGCAGGTTATGGCAGAGCATTTGAGTCTGGGTCACATGGGACGTATTCCTGATAAAGAGGTTAAGTCTTCACCTGGTAAACATTTTTACCATCGACACGCGGTGTTAAAACCCGACAGCTCATCAACTAAGCTTCGGGTAGTTTTTGATGGTTCGGTCAGTGACTCACTTGTGCAGTCACATAACAACATATTGGGCCTGCTATTAAGGAAGATCTTATTGATGTTTTGATTTTCGCCAGCATCGATTAGTTTTTACGGCTGATATAGTCAAAATGTTTCAACAGAAATTCTGAAACTGACTATCAGCGTATTGTCTGGCGGACTTTTCCCAGCGAAGCCGTTCAACACTATTGACTTAAAACCATAACTTATGGTACTGCTTCAGCTCCATTATTGGCTGTTCGGGCTTTAAAGCAACTTGCCGATGACTATCGATCGACATCTTGAACGATGTCTACGTTGATGACATTATGACTGGGGCAACTTTATCGAAAATCTATTGAAAATCCAGTCAGAACTTGTTGAGCTTTTATCAATTGCCACAATTTAACTTAGAAAATGGAGTTCAAATTGTTGGGTTCTTCACAAGGCTCTTCTTCTCTTATTAAGGTTCTAGGGATGTTTTGGAACCCATCAGTAATCAACCTGATATAAAACTGCCAATCACAAGAAGTTTGCTTTCGGAAGTAGTTCGAATCTTTGACCCATTGGGACTATTGTCTCCTTCAGTGATCCTGTTTAAGATAATATTCCAAGAACTTTGGGCATCATGATACGTGGATGGGATGATCCAGTACCAGACAGGATAGCTTCTCACTGGATGAACTATCGCAAGGAACTTCCACTTTTGGAAGATATTCGTGTTCCCCGTAATGTTTTTGCTGGAGTGGACACAGAACTCCATGGGTTTTCAGATGCCTCATCTTTGGCATATGCGGCAGTTGTATACGCGCGTTCGAAATCGGTCTCTGATGAAGTTAGGGTAACTATAATTATGGCGAAAATAAAGATGGCTCCTCTAAAACCTCTTTCTATCCCGCGGTTAGAATTTTGTGGTGCCCTTCTTCTATCAAAACTCTTAAGACTTGTTAAAACTTCGCTAAATATTAAAAAAAAAACATTAAAATCTCCGGAGGGTATGACTCAGAAATAGGGCTTCATTGGTTGTCTTCGCCTAACGTCGTTGGGCTACCTTGGAAACGATTCCAAGTTATTCATTAAGACACATTGCATTAGAGTTCAACCCAGCTGATTGTACGTCGAGCGGTATTGTCCCTTCGCTTCTCATAAATCATAGCTTTTAGCGGCCCGGCCCACCATGGCTATCAAAATCCCAAGAAAATTGGCCTACTTCCTCCTGGTGTAACAATTCAGAACTTGCGAATAATGACCTAGTTGAAATCGAAACCAGGAAGATTTCGAAAATAGTGCTCGTGTCGTGGATTGATTCGAAAATTATTCAAACTTTAATTGATAGTATATCGTCTTCGAATCGCATGATTACAGTGTTTGCATATATTCTTCGGTACGTCTTCAATTTACGCGTGAAACCACCAGGCATTCGCGAATCCCACAGTTTAAAATTCTACGAAATCCACTCTGCTAAAATATCTATCACAAAATACGTTCAGCTAACCAGATATCAAAGGGATATCAGCGATTTAAAAAGTAATAATACTCTTTTATCGAAATCAACTTTACTCAGGTATTTAGCATTTTTGGACAGCGATTTACTTCTACGCGTTGGCGGTCGTATAAAACATGCAGTTCCTTACAATATAAGACATCCTTTAATAATTCTAAAAACTAATAAAATTTCTTTTCTTATAATACAGGATGTTCATTTGAGGTACGCGCATGCTGGATTGTCGGAGACCTTTGCATTCGTTCGACAGCATTTGTAGGTGATGGGCAGTAGAAACATTGTTCGAAAGGCTGTTCATGACTGTAAGCAATGCTTTATGCAGCGAAAGTCAACTTCTGATCAGCTGATGGAGAATCTCCCTCTTCAACGCATTCAACCCAATCAACTATTTACAGATACGGGTTGCGACTACGCTGGGCCGCTGACAATGAAGCTATCTCGAGGCCGAAGGCAAAAACTCCTGAAGGTGTATATTAAACTCTTCATCTGCTTCTCGACCACGGCTATACATTTGGAGGTTGTGAGCGATCTCACGACCGATGCGTTTCCTGCTGCCCTGCGCCGATTTGTCTCTAGACGGGGACTTTGCCGAAACATCTATAGTGACAACGGGACTAATTTCCAGGGAGCACGGCGATGCCTCTCTGAAATGCATAAATTAGTCCTCTTCCAGACGCACAACGATACAATAGTTGCATCGCTTGCAGAGGATGGAATTGCTTGGCATTTTATTCCCCTTTCTGCACCTCACTTTGGAGGGCTGTGGGAGGCAGGAGTCAAGCCTGTAAAGCTTCACCTTTGGCGTGTTATTGACTCTTCTATATTAACAATCGAAGAGTTGGCGACGGGAACTTCTCAAATTGAGGCGATTTTAAATTCTCGACCACTATCTTGTATCTCTGATACAGATCTTAATACTTTAACACATTATAACTTTCTCATAGGCGAACCAATGATTGCTGTACCTGAACCTAGAATTCTCGACGTACCAGCTAATCGACTTAAACATTGGAGTCATCTACAAAGTTATTCCCTATTGTAAAGGGTTATCCATTTTGCGGTTTCAAAAGTAAACGTAAATAAAACACATAGAAAATATTTTTTCATGATATTTCTTTTTTATTATATATATTATTATATTTTATTTATTTGAACGTTGACATTATGTGTGAAACACTACATCATTTAAATGACCACCACGCGAATTGTTGCAAGCATCGATTTGTGTGAGGTAATTTTCGACCACTTTTTGACACATATTGAGCGGTATCTCAGCCATAACTTGACGAATGTTGGCTTTGAAGTGCTCAAGAGTTAAAGGTTTATCTGCATAAACACGCTTTTTCGCGTTGCCCCACAAAAAAATGTCCAGCGGTGTCAAATCGCATGATTTTGGTGGCCAGTTGATATCGCCACGACGAGAAATTACGCGGCCAGGAAATGTCTCTTGCAATAAAGCCGCATTCGCTCGAGTTGTGTGGCATGTGGCACCGTCTTGTTGAAAGCACATATTAACGAATTCATATTCTTCAATAACAGGCAAAAAAGTCGGTTATCATATGACCATAACGCTCCGAACTGACGGTGACAGCCGTTCCATCGTCGTTTTCGAAGAAGTAAGGCCCAATCACACCTCCTGGCCAAAGAGCACCCCAAACAGTGACTTTTTGTGGCTATAATGGCCTCTCTACAATTACTTGAGGATTATCAGAACCCCAAATACGACAATTTTGTTTATTAACATATTCACCGAGTGAGAAATGGCCTTCGTCGCTGCAGAAAATTTTGTTCGAAAAATCGCCGTCCACCGCCTGTTGTTCAAGCACCCATTCGACGTATCTACGACGTTGTGAATGGTCAGGTGGCTTCAGTTGTTGTGTGAGCCGGACTTTATATAAATGTAGGTGTAGACCCAAATGCAAAATAAGCCATAATGTGCCGTAAGACAGTCCTAATTCCTGAGGAATGGACACATTCGGGTCTTCGGCAACACTTTCACTTACAGCAGCGATGTTTTCAGTGGTACGAGCGAAACGATGATGCACAGGCCTTACAATATCTGTAACCAATCCAGTCTCTTCAAATTTCTTCACAATTTTGCCAATTGCTTACGTAGTTGGACGATTATGTAAACCATAATCTCCTCTTAAAGCACTATATGTAGCTGTGGCAGAATTATCATTTTTGTAGTAGGTTTTAACAATTTTTATGCGTTGTGCGATAGTTAAGCGATCCATTTTCAACTAAAAAAAAAAAATTGGTTTAACAATTTAGTTTGACAGATTTCGAATTCCAGCCCTATACTTTTGAAACCGCAAAATGGATAACCCTTTATTTTTTTGCTTTGCTACTCTATATATACTTGTTTTATGTACTTGTTTGCCACGATCATTATAGCTAATGGGCTTGCCTTCTGCAATGCACGACTATCTCATGTAAATAACGAAAGCTTTTCTATATACTTTCAATAATCTGTACTCTCTTACCTTGCTTACATGAATTATACTTCCCTTTTTCAATTTGGACTTCATCGAGTAAACACCTTCATCTGATCATTGGTAATATATTAAATTAAATTAACTATTTTGCTGTTGTTTGTTAAAATGAATAATTTTTATAATTCATCGTTGGACATCTTTTCGCTTGCTTTTTTTTTAGATTCGATTTATTTAATTAAATCGATTGTGGGTTAGGCTCTTTTAATTAAAATTAACCAGTATTAGATATACCTACATAAATGCATACGAATTTAACTAATTAGCAAGCCAGGAAAACACATGAGCGACCTCTTTTCTTTTCAAGCTTTTGATGGCAACGAAATACGTCAAATAGGCTTTTTTATGTTTATAAAAAATTAATTAAAAAAAATTAACAAAACGAAATATAAACATAGAATACCATTTCCATTGTCTTGGTTCCCAAAACGTGGTTGAAAAAAATAAACGAAGTCGGTTTTTATTAGTTACAACTTACAACTTACCCGACACAAATGTTACAACTAGCACAACCATGAAATTTAACACAAATCACTCAATTTAAAAAAAAAACGAAAACTTCGTTGCTCAACTAATTATATAAAGTTAATAAAAACATTAATAAATGTTTTAAAAAAAAACAACTAGAACTATATCTCTTCCGAGTGAAGGGGAATACCAAAAATACTAAGAAAAATTAGTGTTACAAACGTATCAATTTGGACACTACCCTTATAACTTTTCTTTACGATATCCTATTCACAGCTATATATACCTTACGTTAGCTATGAAGTAGACGAACAATTTTCTCGTTTACGCGTTTCTTTATTTGCAGGGGAACCCTTTCATTTTTAGCTGTTACTTTTGACCCCTGTTACTTCTAGTCCCGGTCTCCCCTACGCTAAATAAAATATTTGTTTACTCAAAAGTGAATTGCACTAATTTAAGAGCACATACATTTTTTTATCCAAATTCTTGGAGCTGTTTTTAAGAAATACATTTTTTTATCCAAATTCTTGGAGCTGTTTTTAAGAAATACATTTTTTTAGAAGTTTTTTTTTATTTTCCAGAAAATCGAATACCAAAAAATACCAAGAATAACTATTTTTTCCAAAAAAAAAAATACCAAAAAGTACCTTCTCCTTTCACAAATGAACTGGTTCTTACTTGCGATATATGTAGATACTATAGGGCAGGTTTGGCATTTGGAAAAAATCGAACTCTATATTTTAATCAAACTTGACATTAGTTTGTTGGAGAACACCAAAAAAGTAGGTCCCGCAATTCTGCCTGTCTAACTGTTGATCGATCTAGAGCCTTAATGGCTGAAGCGATTTTCTTCAAACCTAGTTGGTATTTAAGTGATTGTCTAAGATAGATTTTTGAATCGTTTTCTTAGGCCCAAAAATAACGGTACCTGCCATACAACTTTTTCTACAATCTTAATTACCTCGAAAATGACTCTAACGATTTTGATAAAAAAAAAAATATGTGCACTACTATGTATGTATATAGTATAAATGTTGGTCAAATATTTTTTTAAAATATTTTGTTATTAACGGTACCTGCCATACAACCATTTTTTGAATTTCCAGTTTTTCGACGGAATTTAATAAAACAATTCACATAGAAGGTCCCTTAAATTATAAATAATACTGCATACTGGAATTTCGAAAAATATTTTTTTGGATTTTTGAAAAAAAAAAAAATTGAAAATTCAATCAAAACGGGATGATTTTTTTTTTTTTTGAAATTTTGTTCTAATGTTTATATTAACAAATATTTAAAATGTTCACACCATTTTTTATTTAGACAAAATTAAATAAATTTTGTGTATTCAAAATTAAGTAAAAAAACTGCTTTTGAAAAAACGCAAATAATAATTTAATATTATTTTTGTTTTTGCTTTTGTGGACCGTATGGATTAAAGCCAAATTGAAGATTTTAATGACGATAGTTGGTAAAAGTAAAAAAAACTACTTTAAAAATATATTTATACGCCTCCTGTTTTTAAGCTTTTGAGAACAAAATTTAGTAATGTGAGGAGGAGAAGTGTTGTCGCTTTGATTTTCTCCTTTTTATTTGGTTGTATTTATTATGTACTTCGTTAATTTTTTTCGATTTCGGTGTTTTTACAGAAAAAGTTGTTTGTGCAAAGTATCAAAACGTTTAAAGCAAATTACTTGAATTACTAAAGGTTTTATTTAGTGAAATTTTGTTTTATTAACAGTGAATAATTGATATTGCGTTTGTTAAATAGTAAAGTAAAATTGAGTTAAATAAATAGTAAAGTTATATTATTGTAGGTGTTAGAGGTTTAAAATATATCTCTTTCGGCTGTTTTGGTCGTAATGTTTTTTTAATGAAACAATTTCATTTCCTTTCCCTACGTTTCGACGGTGGTTGCCGTCTTCTTCAGGGGATCTATTATTTACAAAAATAAATTGAACATATTATACACATAAGAACATTTAGTGTAAAATTTTGGCAAACTTACTTTTAGTAGGTATTACAGATAAACATAAATAATACAATGAAAGACAAATATAAGGCAATGTTTAAAAAAAAAGCGTGGACACAAACCAGATTTTGACAGAGTGGAAATCCTGGAAAGGGAGAAACATGTCTCCAAGCGGTATACTCTAGAAACGCTTCACATTATAAACAACAAAAATAATATGAATCGTAAACAAGACAGCCAGAACATTTCATAGGTTTACTGCTCTTTGGTGACTAGGCAGAATCAGTGACAATTTAAAGCCGACTAAACTTCAATCGAAGTGTTTTTTTATATCATAAATTTTTTTTTTTTTAACATTGCCTTATATTTGTCTTTCATTGTAATATTTATGTTTATCTGTAATACCTACTAAATGTAAGTTTGCCAAAATTTTACACTAAATGTTCCTATGTGTATAATATGTTCAATTTATTTTTGTAAATAAAAGATCCCCTGAAGAAGACGGCAACCACCGTCGAAACGTCGGGAAAGGAAATGAAATTGTTTCATTACAAAAACATTACGACCAAAACAGTCGAAAGAGATATATTTTAAACCTCGAACACCTATAATAATTCAACCAATTGGTCAATAACTTAACAATAAGTAAAGTTATATTATATAACTTTTACGGTTTTCGAGGAAACCCTTAAGAATTGTTCATGTTGGCTTTTTGCTTGCTTATTAGTGTAGAAATAATTTAATAAAAATGTTAATTGTTTTAAATAATCAGATGGTAACCCATACACACATTTCTCTCATACTCGCTTTGGGAACACTTTTTGAGCTTTAACTTGAGATGGGCTTATGCAAGACAATATAACCAGAGTGAGAGGTGTGATGCAAATGCCCTATCTTCCCTGTACTGACTATTTTTTGTTGGACAGTGTATAGATTCTTAATAGAAATCTTTTGTATATGATGTGATCGAACATAAGAGCAAGTACGTGCGATCCAGTCTTGCATTTTTTTTTATAAAAATCGTTATTGCAGGTACAGTTATTGTTCTCAAGAATATTGAAAATAAAACTTGTCGGGAATATTACCAAAAAAAACCACATGAACCAAGTTTGAAGCAAATAAATCCAACCGTTTACGCTGTAGACTCGAGGACAGACAGACCACCATTTTCGTCTTCGCTATCATCTTAATGTCAAGTTTGATCAAAATCTAGAGTTCGATTTTTTTACGAATCCATAACTTGCCATAAAAATGGCTCTTTGCGAAATGAAGAACAAATACCGGTGGGCGGTTAATTGGGAAAGCTTATTAGGGCAAGCTTTTGGAGAAGTATTGACGTTAGATCCAAACAGCTTAAGAAATCGAAAGGAGCAGTTTTATTACATCAATCAAGCACACGAAACCTCAGTAAGAATTGCACTAAAAGGAGAGGCACGTAATTCAGAAAGCAGAATAATATATTCACAACTCGAGGTTGAATTAATGGAAGGAAACTACACGATTTAATGTACTACAAAGAGATATCGTTAATATTTAAAGCTAGATGCGAACTCATAGTTCTTAGTGGGTGCCCGTACAACGGAAGATTTTATCAATTTTCCACTCTATGTACTTTGAAAGCCAAAGTAGGCTGCTTTCATATCATAAGTATCTATGTGTCTAATTTTTGTTCCTCAACGACTACCATGTTTTGGGAATAAAACGATGACAATGAAAGAAACATTCTCATCGCTGAATGAAACTGATTGAAAAATACTGAACCGCTTTTTGAAAAATATTTTTAACAACAGGATAAAAGCGTTCAATCTTAGTTTATTATAAAAAAATATATAAAACGTAAGCTGGCCAACCGAGCTGAAAGCAATGTTATAGCTTCTAAATTCATTAGAATTGTAAAATATTGTGTTGAGCTGTTTTAATATAATTTTTAGATCGATCGTAAGAAGAAACTTATTCCAAATCGTTAAAGCCATTTCCGATAAAAAAAAATTAGAATGGTTGGTATTTCAGTAGGCGGATTTTACTAATAATTTCTGGCTTATTAAAATAAACTCTGAAAACCAAACATATACATATATACATACGTAGGTCAAATGGCGATCAAGAGCGGGCTCGCATCTTAGACCTAATTAGCACTGGATAGCACCGGTTTCATATAAAGAACTCTAACGAACCTGAATGAAAAGACGATTTTTAGCGGAAAAAGGGGAGAAACCACCCAAGTGAAGCGTTGCTGAGCCATTTCGGACCATTGACGGAAAAGATTAGGTTTTTGATTTTTGTATCAGATAGTTCTTTAAGATCAGAATAGCAAGCTTTTCCAAAGGACTGCATTCTTATTCTGGCAAGAGCGAGACACTTGCTGACGAAGTAAAGCACTATTTCCTTTTCCAACTGGTTTTTACAGCTATGGGAATAGGTGTTGTGGGGAATACCCAGCTTTGCTGCCTGCTCAACCAAAGGCCGGTGTCCAGTGCAAGTAGCGCATACCCTTTATCATTTGTGCGGGATTTATTGTAGATGGGTATGGCTGTCGTGCAGTCAGTCGGTTAGATTGTTCCATTTTTGTTAGATTCCGTGATGAAAATTGAAAGAATATCGCCCTTCATAGCAGCGAGTATGATAGAGACGCTCTCTACAACAAGCTATAAAGAGCCGATGACTGTCGGGCCAGGTCGTCTGTCCGTTGATTAGTCTCAATTCTACTGTGTTCTGGAACACAGATTAAGGTGATTTTATGGTTAATGGCCAGGTAATCGAGCTCGTTTCATGTACCCGTTTTAAAGATATTTTTGTCGAATGTACGGCTTTGATAGCCGATCGTCTGTTATCATTGACGAATTTAGATTTTGAGTTGATATATGTACATATATATATACCTACCAAAATTGTTCACATCGTTCAGAATTAACCAGATCTAACACAATAGCTGTGTTTTATTGGGAAATTTATCCGCCGTAAGTTTATCCCTCTTAGCAATTTACATACAATTTGCTACGGTCGATAAAAAGCCAAAGTAGAAGCTACGGTGGATGGCTGGTTGACTTTCATTCGAGTCTCGATTCTGATTTTGTTAGTTTTGTTGGTACGATTGACAATTGAATTGAATCTCGATGGATGTGTTCATGGAGTGTTATAATTATTAATTTCATTCGTAAGACAAATCGATCTTTTTGATTCTTTTTTTTAATAGTTGGCCAGTTTATATTTCTCAAATCTCCATTTTTTAATAAATTATAAGCTGTTCTTCTGAAAAGTTTCTGACTTTTACTATTAAAAAACTATTCTTTGCTCAATTATTTTCTGAAATACGTCTAAAATTGCTCCTATATCTGCAATTTTGCATACCCCTAATGTCAATTAATCAATTTTAACAAATTTGTATATCCATTTTGAAAAAGAAACCAATATTCATCGAATGAATTCCGTTTTACTTTTATTGACTAACCAAGCCCAACTTTCGTTTTGTGTTCAATTTTTATTGATAGTTGTAAATAAACCAAGTTTGGTGAAAAAAAAATCATCTTTTTATTTAGATCTACAGAAAAGCAATTTGTGAAGATAAACCGCATTGGGTGGAACTGCACTATAGAGGAATGCTCCACAGTGCGCCGCAAAATATTTATTCGTATGAAATTCTATGAGCTATAAGGCTAGGCGCGCAAATATGCAACTTTCAGTTTTGCAACAGTTTGGTTGCTAAAGTGAATACCATGAGAGTGCGCGCAAATGCAGTAACAATTCAGACCACGATTCGAGCAACTTAAAAGTTTGCGTTGGCACAAATGGAACGATCGAACGATCGCCCCAAATAAGTTCTTCAGCTTGTATCACACCGAACTATAATGTAACTGCGCGCACATTAAATCAAAATATTATTTGTGTGATGGTTTATCTCGTCGATTAATTTTAAGTTGCTAATATGCGCGATCACTAGTGATTAAACTATTTCGTTTCGGAAAAATTTCATGTGCGCGCCTAGCTTAAACGCACTAAGCGGAAACTGAACTTCACAAAAGGTGCTTTTTCTTCACTGTTTAAAGGACGTTGGCCATGGATTGTATTCGTTTCACTACATGGCCATGGACTGAGCGTGCATTTTTGTGATCCATTGTTTTTTTTTTCTGGACATTTGCATGGAAATGGCAAACCAAATATTAACTACTTGTTCCTTACCCCGCGTATGTTAAGTGTAGTCTGGTGAGTGAATATTGAATTGAAAACAAAACATAATCAGAAAATAAATTTATAAAATGACTTGAAAAATAAAATTCTAGCTATCGATCTACTCAGAAAATAAATAAAAGCATGAAATATAAAGGTGAAATGTAATGGATTTAACAATTTAAACTACGCTGTAGTGTGCGTTGAAAACCAAGAAACATTTAAAGGAAACAAGCAAATCTCCGTCAATTTTGTATCCTCGTGTGAATGGCATAGAAGATTTTTAAAGCAATACAAAAATTGCCCTGTGTAAAAAGGGACTTGACCATAGTCTATGAACAAACCCATTCACTTAACATTTCCTTTACATTGATGCAAAATGAATGTTCGAATTTAAAATTGCAAATGCAGAAAAAGTAAAAACAAGAAATAGGTTCGTAACATAAATTAAATATTGGTACGTTTTTCTACTTTCTATTTTATATGAATAAAAGCTAATTATTGGTCATTATTTTGATATTTTCTTAATTTTACTTTGCAAAAGACTCTTTCATTACTTGTGACTGCTGTACAGGGGTACCATTCTTACAAAAATATAAAAGCTACGGTCCATGCTACGGTCGATGCGTTTTTTTGGTAATTACTTACGGTACAATGGATAGATTCCCAATAAAACACACCTAATGTCGAACAAAAATTTAAAAAAATATGGAACCGAGCAGACAAATCAGGCAACAAAGGCGAAATTTATTTTGGAAGACTTAACATTTAATATATTTTTCAAGAGTGATCACGGTGTGCCTATACTCAAGTGACATATACCAAGCTAAAATTACCTACCAAGCTAGCAGGAGTATCTTGATGGTTGAGCTCCAGATCCACAACAAAATATACATTTTAGAAGCACAGAAGTACATTATGCCCATGTTTCTGAATCTCTATAATATCTGTTTCTTGTTCTCCATAATGCTGATATCAACCTAGCCTTATTTATATTTCCATGCATCCCCTTCCGCTGTCAAAAATTATCATGTATCAATTTATTAGATCGTGTCAACACCTAAATACCCACTGCATATTAAGTCATACATATTTCCCGAAGCTATAAACAACACAAATTTTGCAACATTTGTGAAGTTTCTTATCCATGTTATGCTATGAACAAAAGAGTCCTTAGCAATTCATATCACATTAATTGAATCCACATCCGAATCAAATTTATTTGCTGAATAAAAAAGGGGGTTGAACACCATTATTTGAGATTCGACTGTGGTGCTTAACACAGTCCACATGACGTGGTAGGCGTTTTTGCTGTAAGGGCAACTTCTCTCGTGCTTGTGGCTCGTTGGGCCATAGGACTTTTCCACTTTCGAGGACCACATCAAACTGCCTTGCCGTCTAACAAAAACAACAACCCACACCACGAATTATTGTAAATTTGATTGCACGGTGAACAGATAATTAATTCAATGTGCAAATAACGTGAAATGAAAATTACGTTTTTTTTGTTCATTTTTGTGTTTGCGATTATTATAAAGTTAAATAATAATAATCATTATCATCATCATTATGCATAGGAATGGAGGGGTGATAATATGATTGTCTGTTTACAATGAGTATTGCACCGACAGATGTTTGATTATTATACTGCTGCCTTTAGCCGAGAATTAGATAGTGTGTTGACTAAAAAACGATTTAAGCCTTGGAGACATATGACCATATACATATATGTATAGCTATAGCAGAAAAAAAATATAAATACATTTTATAGGCAAGTACAAATTTTAAGCTTGGATCTTTCTTGAAGGTTAAACACTTTTATAATAAACTGTTAAAAAGCACTACTAGATATTGAGCATTAATTTATTTAATTATACGAATTATTTAATAAAAGATACAAATTAATTGTTCGTTTTTTTTTTCTCAAATTTGAAATCCAATATTGTTGGCAATATCTTTGTGTATAGGTATCTATTAAAAAGATAGATACGGATTTAAATATCTTAAGTTATAATATAAAATGGATTAAAAAGTAAGTTATTTACGTATTAAATGTTATTACTTCGTTAAAACATTTGATGTATTTTTATTATAGTCTAAGAGATGGGGAACGTTTTTGAATTGTCATCGGAACAAAGAAAATTTATAAGTTATCTTTTTAAACTTGGGTTGAGAACCAATAAAATCAACATCTGGCAGTTACTAGCTGGGGCGTTTGGGCGTGGCTAAGCCAAAGAGGCGTCAAAAAAATGATGCAGTTAGGTCATTAGTCCACAGCTGATTTTTTGTGTACTAACAGTGGAGGTGATTATGTATACGATATACGTATTGGCAGACATTTAAGTCGGGGCCAAAAGGGTCCCAGACGGGCTGAAACCTGCACAACAAAAATAGGGATCGGTAACGTAATTAGAGCAAGGCTAACTTCTTTTGTGCCTGTTAATTGAATTCTTACTTACTAATTATTCACAAATGCCAGACAAAAATATTGTGGCTTTTATGCTTTTGGGGTACGCAATGGTGGATAGTGAACTTTTTGTAAATTGCTCAGTAGATGGTTTTACAGCTGGGAAGCATTTTAACAGATGCAAGAGACTGCATCCTTTAATGAGTTTGGGATTTCGTATCTTACATTTTGAAACTTTTCTGAAAAAGAGAAAATAGATATTGGTGATGGTTATAACTAGTTATCTTAATAGTTTTCATTGTACGCAGATTTCAACGCCCACTATTGATAATCCTGGCGTTCTTCATTTGCTGAAAACTATATAGTGAATATCAAGAAACAACGATGAATGACCGATTTGGAAAAACCCACAATTTTATATGATTTATGTAAATCTTATAAGTTATTATTTATTTTAAACTCGAAGCATTGGCACAACAAATTTTGAATTATTTATGTAATTACATTGTTCGTGATTTCATAAAACGAAAACATAAGTCCCTTGGCAACACCGACGAAAACGATCTAAGACACCCGTCTTGCCCATGAGTGAATATAGCTGTTTCACTTTTGCTCTACCAACTTCATCTTTTTCTTTTAATTCCAATTCATTGTTGTGCTAGAATTCTTGATGGATAGGTGGTGGCATTGCATATTGGCAACTAGTTAAATTAATAATTAAAGCTTTCAATAAATTAAGAAATTGTATAGCCGTTTAAACTTTGTTTGAATTCTTTTTGTTTAATTTACAAGGCAAGAGATAAAAGGAATTTATTTTCAGTTTCACGTTGATTCCTCCGAGTGTATGAATTGGGAACTTCATTCATTTTTTGGCGCCTCATGTGAGGAATTGATACAAAACTGTTAAATAGTGGCGTCATAGCGCTACATTTTGCGGTTAATATTCTAGAAGGTTCTACAAGCAGAACAGTACCCATTACGGCAGAGCTCAATAGGGGTACCTCTGCATCTCATTCGATTATGCGCATTTCAGCAAAGGTTTTACTTGAGATGAATTTAGTCTTCGACAAGAGATAAATTCATTGCAATTGTATTTTGATCGTTTTGTGGCTACTCATGACATCTTAATGGATGCAGCAGAACCTTCTGAAGTTGGCTTCCATACGAATCTTTGGGATGACATGGAAAAGCATTATAATACTTCAATGGCTAAACTGCTTCGACTTATTTCAAATGCACAAACTAACCCGAATCCTGGTATTGATGCTGCGGGAAAACAACCCGTAACGTCGTCGTCCACAATGGATTTGAAATTGAACCCGTTGTCGGTGCCTAGTTTTGATGGCACTTTACAAAATTGGTTAGCTTTTCAAAATGTATTTGAGACTCTGGTACATGTGCAGGATTTTCCAGAGGCGTACAAGCTTGGCAAACTCCGCGAAGCAGTTAAAAGCGATGCAGTAGCATTGGTTGGCGGAATGTGTACTGGTGGTTATGAAGACGTCTGAAAAGCATTTAAGCCTCGCTCCGATAACAGAAAACAACTAGCAGAAATTCATGTCTCTCGATTTGTTGGCCTCAAACGAGAACCTACTGAATCTACATCGGCATTGCTCACTGCGGTGGATACGGAAAGAGAGGCATTTCGGGCATTAACTGTAATGCAGTTACCAGTGGACCAATGAGATTCATTAGCAGTGTCTATTATTTGAAGCTTCCTACAGCGATAGAACAGGCGTGGGGTATGAGTCGAACTTCAAACGATATACCCATGATTTGCTAGGGTTTATCGAAAAACGAGCTCATAGTTTGGCATCGGATATACTGCGATGGAATACAGTCGACCGCAACGACAAGCATGGTGAGAGAATTAATGCAAGCACTTCAAGGAACTCACATCGCTTGGTGACATCTAACTTGGCTGCCACTGCACCCGGCAATTGTGAATGTTGTAATAATAACTCTCAACGTATCAGCCGATGTCCTCAACTTTTGGCCCTTCCAGTGGCGAAGCGCTCTCAAAGACTTAAAGGTTCAAACCTGTGTTTTAATTGCCTAAGACCAGGTCATGCAACTAAGGAATATAGCTCACAGAATTGCCGTCAATGTAATGGAAGACATCACACGCTGCTTTGTCGTCGTACATCATCACATTTGGTATCACAACCTGGAACCAGTTCAGCTGCTATGACAACTACAACAGCGTCCCCGTCCACTGTCGTTTTAACCCCATTAACGACTCAGGCTCCCCGAAATTATATCTGACTAGATGGCTCCATAAAGACGTTCGCAATTTTCAATGATCGTGTTATTCTTTTGGCAACGGCTTATGCACGAATACTTGATGGCTTTGGCGAGGTGCATCAGTGTCGATTACTCTGCGATCCAGGCTACCAGGTTGGTTTTATGACTTTACGCTTTTTTAACAATTTGGCTCTTCGCAGGAATAAATGCGAAATACCAACAGAAGGTGTAGGAAACTGTTTATCAACATACACTTGTGGCAGAGCAATTGTACAACTGTCTTCTAATATTTATAAATCACTACTTTGGTATGAGTATTGAAGTCCACCTCATCGAAACTATCACTTCTCCCACACCTGTGTCTAAGATTTCGGATGATTGCTGGCAACATTTACGCAATTTGCAATTGGCGGACCCTTCATTTGGCACTACTGGACGAATTGGTGTATTGCTTGGCGCAGACGTTTGGTGTCAATTAATTACCAATGGTATAGTTCGTGGTGGTGAAACAGAACCATTCGCGCAATCAACTCATCTTGGCTGGGTTGTATTTGGACCTGCTTCAATTCAATCTCTTACAGTACATACAGTAAGGTCGTTGGCAACTTGCGCTAAATATGCCCAGCGAGTTGACGAGTGGTTGCGTATACTTTTTGAGGTCGAGAACGAGTACACGACGTCTGCGACTACTCTGGAAGCTGATATATGTGAACACATATTTAGGTCTACGCATACCCATGATCTAGATGGCCGATACATTGTGCCAATACCATTTAAGCTGAATGCATCAGAACTTGGAAATTCGCACAATTTGGTAGTACGACAATTTTATCAACTAGAGAGCAGACTAGTTTCAAACCCGGACCTACGGAAGAAGTACTTTGCTTTTTTGAGAGAATACATCCAGCTTGGCCATATAACTGTAATTTCGGATCAAACAGGCGAACCATGACAATCATACTACATTCCCCATCATGCAGTGTCAGTGAAATTTCGCGTTGATTTTAATGCCTCAACGGAAACATCAACAGGCATCCCGCTCAACGACACATAATTGGCTGGATCACTCATACAAGAGTTATTGGTAAATAAAATCCATCGATTTCGGCGTTTGGCAGTTGCTCTATCCGCAGATGTAGAAAAAATGCTTAGGCAAGTACTGCTCGACAAACGACATAGGCAATGTAAACAGATTCTGTGGCGGAAATCTCCCACTGAATTATTGCGCACCTACCAGTTGAACACCGGCACATATGGTAAAGCTAGCGGAACCTATTTGGCAGTTCGTGCGATGTAGCAGTGTGGCTTGGATATCTCTTCAATATTACCTACGGACGACCGGGCGAAGGCCGCTCAGAAAAATATATTACGGGACTTCTACATTGACGGCTATCTCTGTAGCACTCCATCAACAAAAGCAGCAGTTGTATTGGCCAGGGATGTTGATTCTGTGCTTAAAGAAGGACACTTCTTTCTATGCAAATGGCGATCTAACGACTCCGAAGTTTTGGCAAAACTCACAAATACACCATTCATGACGCTGACGAACTATTCTACAAGGTTAAATTGGAAACTGATTCTACCTCAACTACGAAGCGCCAAGTCCTAAGTGACACGGCAAGGTTATACGACCCACTTGGCATGTTGGGGCCTGTAATTATCGTGGCTAAACTTTTCATTCAGTGAATTTGGCAGGCAGGATTGGCATGGGATACACCTCTACCAACAGATATGCTCGATTTCGTTGCGATTTGCAGAGATTGGAGAATGCGACTCTCCAACCACATGGCTTTTCCGATGCAAGTATGAAAGCATATGCAGCGGTCATTTACCTTATCACAGTCGACAACGAAGGACATTGCAAATCAATACTCATTACATCGAAGACGAAGGTTGCACCTAGCAAGGCTGTAACAATTCCAAGGCTGGAACTGTGCGCTGCCCAGCTCCTTACTAAGACGATGATAATTACCCTGTAGGCTTTGGACCTCAACGACGTTCCATATACCATGTGGAGCGACTCGAGCATTGTTCTCTTCTGGCTTCCGAGTTTGGCAACTGGAGTCACATTTGCACACGCTTTAACCCAGCAGATTGCGCAAGCAGAGGCATAAGTGTTGATGCGCTTATATCACACCCGCTATGGTGGCATGGCCCAACGATTGGCAGCGAACAATCTTATGTAGAAGACACTACACTCACAGAGAATGAATCTCTGGAAATTGATAAGGAACTAAAACCAATCAAGGCACATATGGCTTGTGCATTAAAAGGGCTTTCAATTAAAACACTTTATAGGCGGGGTACGAAAACTATAACAATTTCTTTGGTAGACCCTTTCAGTAAACTTGGGAAACTGCTTCGTACAATAGCTTTCATTTTACGTTGGAGCTATTGGCGACAGCTAAGGCAAATGAAGAAACATTTCTAGAGACGTTGACAGGATGAGTACTTGTAAACATTGCAACTACTTTCCAAATGGCATGAAGCAACTAAAAAAATATCAACATTGGCGATGTCGTTATCATCAAGAACGAAAATTTACCAGCAACACAGTGGCCACTTGGTCGAATTATGAAATTACACCCAAGCAAGGAAGGCCTAACCAGAGTCGGCACAATCAAACATCAAAAGGGTGAATATATGAGACCGAAACAGAAACTATGCAAAATGATGGAAGACATCCGTCTTGCTCATGAGTGAATATAGCTGTTTCACTTTTGCTCTACCAACTTCATCTTTTTCTTTTAATTCCAATTCATTGTGCTAGAATTCTTGATGGATAGGTGGTGGCATTGCATATTGGCAACAAGTTAAATTATTAATTTTTCAATAAATTAAGAAATTGTATAACCGTTTATATTTGTTTTAATTATTTTTGTTTAATTTACAAGGCAAGAGATAAAAGGAATTGATTTTCAGCTTCACGCTGATTCTTCCGAGTATGCGAATTGGGAACTTCATACATACATACTGCCCAAAATCTCAAATTAGTTTTTTTTGTTGTTCAACCAAGCCAACAACTTACGTTGGTTGGTCAAATACCACGATAATTTTTTATTAAAGATAAAAATCATCCTGGACTAGAAGAATCGTTTGGGGAAGGGGCTTTCTGTGTCAAAAGAACAGATAAATCATTATCTAGACATCCAATAGATTTGACTTTGGAGCAGACAGTAAATGCAGATGCAGCTAGAAG
The DNA here is from genome assembly GCA_910595825.1 of Philhelius pedissequus. Classification (NCBI taxonomy): domain Eukaryota; kingdom Metazoa; phylum Arthropoda; class Insecta; order Diptera; family Syrphidae; genus Philhelius; species Philhelius pedissequus. Next base: position 13,498,847 of record OU343164.1, on the reverse strand, counting down.
ATTGACTGGAGTTATACATTTTAGCAATTCAAAAGTTGAAAGTGCGACAGTATAGAACGTTGATGTTGTAATAATCGATGACTTTTTTATGTTGCAACTACTAATAGAAGTTACAAGAACATTATTGGAAACATCTCAAAAAAATCTTGCATATGGTATCTAGACATTCTGCACCTAGAATCGATATTATTTTCGATCGTTACTTTTTCCTATCAATAGCGAACATATTTTTAGACAAATTTGTGACAGTCACAACTTCATTCACAACATAATATAGGGACCAGGTCAAGTACCTCCAACAGATTTAGTTAAAAAGCTAAAAATTATGAAATTTATGAAAAATTTTGCAAGTTTCTTATCAATGAATTGGGCTAGTGATTACATGTCACCATTTATCGGAACGAAGTGTTTATACTTAAACTATGACGTATGTCAGTGCTTTACATCTGAAAATGGAAAAGTTATTAAAGCTGTCGAAGACAATTTATCTTGCCAAAATCTTGAGAAGCGGACACTTAAATCATATAACATGTTTGCAATATCGATAAGATGTCAATGTTTTAATAAAATGCTCGGATACAGAAGTTATTGTTATCATGTTAGGTAATACGGAAAATTTGAAGATTTCCTTGAAAATTTGGATGGAGGTTGGCGTTGGAAATTCATAACGTTTTGTTGATGTATCAGAATTGTTTATTGCTTTTGGAACGTTCTTGTGTAATTCACTACCAGGATTTCAAACAGTAACTGGTTGCGATTATAATTTTCCTTCTACAGAAAAGGAAAACAAAGACCTTTGCAGAAACTACGGAAGTCCCATAAATATCAGGAAGCATTTACTGATCTTGGTTCTTTAGATGTACAAGGTTCCAGGGAAAGGGTTTTAGAGATATAGGAGGAGTGTATGTCGCTTGTATAATATCCGGAACGCAGTCAATAACTGCAAATATGAGATTGTTACAAGGACATATAATGCAAGCAACATTAAGGAAAATTTTCATATCAAATTTTAAAACGTTGATGCTGAAAATTTATTTCCATGTTAATCTGAGCTGCGGCAACATTTTCTATGAGTTCACTATATTTCTAATATTTGAAGGAATGCACATTTAAAAAATCCAACCAATTTATCCCCAATTGAAAATGGATGAGTGGAATCTAATTATTAATATTAAATTCTTTAGTTTAAGGCTGATCAAGATGTTGTAATTCAAGCTCGTGATATTGGTGAGGAAAATGAAAATTTATATTTTTGGTAAGTACTTTCATTCTGTATAACCATACATCGTTACTGTATTAAAATTTATTAAAGTACACAAATAAAAATCATTGTTTATTTAATGAAAATAATTGCATTTGTATATTAAAATGTCGTTATTTGGAGTATAATTTTCAGAATAATTTATGTATTTATTAAAATGATATTTTCGTACTACAAAAGACATTCATATGCATATAATCCACAATATTTTTGTCTGGCATTTGTGAATAATTAATAAGTAAGAATTCAATTAACAGGCACAAAAGCAGTTATCCTTGCCCTTATTACGTTATCGACCCCTATTTTTATTGTGCAGGTTTCAGCCCGTCTGGCACCTTTTTGGCCCCTACTAAAATATCTGGCAATACGTGAATCATATACATAATTACCTCAACTGCTAGTATACAAAAATTCAGTTTTTGACTAATGACGTAACTGCATCATTTTTTTGACGCGTTTGTGGTTACCCACGCCTAAACGCCCTAGCTAGTATCACTGCCAGATGTTGATTTTATTGGTTCTCAACCCAAGTTTAACAAGATAACTTATAAATTTTCCTTGCCCCGTTGACGTTTCAAAATCGTTCACCAGCTCCCCGACTATTATTTGAAACCTTTTTATTGTAAGAAAATTATGAATTATTTGATGCCTATTTTAACGAGTACGACTTGGTATTTAAGAGCAAGTGGTGGACGCACTTGCGGTTTTAAGAAAACATACAAGGCATTTTTGAATTTTGAAAACATACAGGGAAACAATATAATTACAGTTATGACAATGCATGTACGCCTCGGACATGCGCGTGAAAGCTAATTGCTGTATCATCATTTCATAATGCTAACCTGTTCCCACAGGTAACTGTTAATATGATTCTATTCTATTTATTCGAAGACACTGGATACTTATGTCGCATGGGTAGTGTCCAGTCATTGACCTTTTTATCGCCACTGAACAACGGTGCATCGTGGGATAGAATAAGTTAGTCTTAAGTTGAACTTGATTTAGCGCGGTCTATATTTTAGAATATATATAATATTTTTAATTTAACTATTCGGTTTTGTCATTGAACTAGTAAGTTGAACCCTTGGGCCGGCCCCTTAGGGGCGGTGTTCGCAATTTTTTTAGAGCCCTCTTCCAGGACATCTTTAACTGGCGCCCGAGCAGGGACTAGCTCAAGCTTCAGATCCTTCCATTTAAAGGGAATTGTTGTGACTTTTCATACAGGTCAGGAGGCTTATACACTTATCTAAATAAGTGAGAGGAACGACTGTTACCATGGGAACACAGTTGTCCCTATAAGCTCTCCAGCAACGAAAACTTTATGTACCCATGGGAAGATGATTGTTATCGCTGGTGGAAAGACTTGGAAGTGAAGTTGATCGTGCCATGAGTAGGTCGCTTGCAAAAATAAACGCTTGCGACTAAAAGGGATAAACACGACTCTTCCGGAGCCAGTTCCAAGAACAAAACTAACTCGTTCGTTTTTCTTTTTATATATATCTACACACACGACGCACGGCCGAACAAACTATCAACATTTCCTTGTTGCTGTGAGTGTGTGAAATCACGAAAATACATTTTTTAAGCAAAGACGAAAAAAGTGAAAGAGAAATTGATAAGAATTAAAAATTTCTCAGATATACAATATTGGTATACATACATGTGATAAATTTTTTTTTTTAAATAAATAAAAAGAAAAAAATCCGATATAAAAATAGAAAAGCACACTACAAATATTTCTCCAACAAAAAGGAGAAGTAAAATTATATTTTGTTCTATTTGCAATAAATTCTGGAATAAAAAAAAGTATATAATACTAAAATAAAATAGGAAATATATCCTGAAGTTAAAAGTGAAAATATTTGTATAAAAATTATAAAGTAGTACAGTGATAAAAGAAATCAAATTTGTATAAAAGAAAGAGCATTCAAAATTGCCTAATATTTATATATAATAAAATAGAAAATATATCCTTAAGTAAAAGTGAAAAAAAAATTTACGAAGGTTATAAATTAATACAGTGATAAAAAATCTAATTTCCATTAAAAAAGAGCATATAAAAGTGCCGTGAGTGTGTTGTGTTGTGCAGCAAAAAGAAACCCCATTCAGATTCGGAAAATTCAGATGAGAAATTCAGATTTCTTTTATTGTATTTTTTTTATTAATTAAAACCATCATGGACCAACTTACAAGATCGGTCACTGAGCTTTCTGGCGCCATGAACACTGTTCTAACGCAATTAAGAGCCCTTGAAAATCGTCTCAAGATAGATAGACAGATAGATACAAATTTTTATTGCAATACATTTTTATTTACATTTACATAATTATATAAACAAAAAAAATATTTTAGCACGGCATTTGCGTCTGCCTGATTGACAATTCAGAACGATTTTATTTTAGAAAAAATTAACAAAAGGAAAATCAAAAGTTTTCATTCATTATTGCAGTCCTATACCTTTGTGCTATTTTGCAGTAACCGTAAAGTTTGGCTACATCCATTTCGTTCAACATGCGAACAACTTGTTCCTCCGATAAAATGTCACTTCCAAATATGTCTCTTCTAATTTCCCTGAGAATGAGGCACCTTCCAATAGTGTGAATAACATTTTCTCTTCCCGCCAAGTTGCACATATTACACTCGATTGGTAAGTCAGGCCTGTGTGGAATGAAGTTCAGATTGAGTTATTCACTACGAAGTCTTACCATTATAGCAATCACGTGTGCATTATAGGAATCACAAAAGTATTTGTTTTCAGCCAGGTTATAATTTAGCCTACTGTACGTTGTTCTGAATATGGAGTCAGAAGCTTCAGCTATATATTCAGCTGTACATCTTTCATCAACCCTTGATATGACGTCATAAAAGAGGGCCTTACTGGTTGATAAATCTTCTATATTTAAATTAAAATGTGTATGACATCCTTCTGCAAGACATAACCACTCTCTGTACCAGCCGATCTTGTATAGCTTTAATAACTACTTTTCTAACGACCCGCGATTCATCCAATTTGAAGACGTTTAGCAAATAATCCGCTTGGAGCTTTAATGTTTTTATAAATAGAGGCGAGAGTCCAGTTTCAAGCATAATTACGTAGTTTGGTGTGTTCTGAGGTAAGGAACAAAATTCCCTTTACATAAAATGTTAGCAGTTTTTCAACCGTGTTGCACTTTCTACATCCCCATAATTGCGCACCATACAAAAGTATACTCCCAGCTACTGCCTCAAACACCTTGAATTTACTGCTGTGCGATATATTTTTATTGTTAAATATTCTTTTCCAAAATATGTTGATAGCAGTTTTCGCCTTTTGCAGTTTCTCCTTAAAATGTTTCTCCATATTTAAGTTTTTTGTTATATTAATGCCAAGATACCTGTATTCATTTACGCATTCTATGTTTTCTCCATTGTAATTCCATTTTCATTTACCGCTTTACGCCCACCACCCTTTTTAAATATCATCACCTTTGATTTTCGATGTTAACTATAAGGTTCCATAGCTTACAGTAATGATATGCTTTGTTTATCATGAGCTGTAGTGTTTCTGGGGAACACGCAAACATGACTAAATCATCAGCAAACAACACTGCTTTAATATACACTCCAACGAACTCAACTCCACCAGGAAGATAGTCTACAAGGTCATCTAGGAAGAGCGCAAACAAGGCGGGGCTTAGTGTAAAACCTAGCCTCACTCCACTTGAGGTTGCGAACCAATCAGAGAGTTCTGTTCCCGTCCATACAGCAGCCTTTGTTCCTTTGCAGAGATCTTCAAGAACGCGTCCAAACTTCAGTGATAAACCCAGACTATATAGTTTGTACAGCAACGCATCTCGATTGATTGTGTCAAAAGCCGCTGTAAAATCGATGAAGAATACGTACACCTTGATTCAAAAGTTGTCCGCTAGGCTGTTGAGTATGAAGATGTTGTCGTTAGTAGAGTATCCTGCTCTAAAAACAGCTTGGAATTCTTTCAGCTGCTTGTGTGATTTTATCCAATTCAGAAGTCGTTTATGCAACATCATTGTAAACATCTTATAGTTGCGTTTAGAAACGAGATTCCTATGTAGTTAACTGCATCCAGTAGCGATCCTTTTTTATGTATTGGGAATATAATGGCATCCCGAAATTCTTCTGGAGAGAAATCCCAGTCTAGTATTCTATTTGAAAGTCTTAAAAGGTGATGTTTGAGTGTGACCGTTTCATATTTATAGCACTCAACTGGAATGCCATTCGCACCGGTAGCTTTTCCATTTTTAAGGGTCACGAGAGTTTCATCTAACTCGGCCAAAGAGAAATCAGAATCATGAATTTTGTTGGTAAAACCAGGTATCGCAAAGTGCCACTTAGTTGATGTTGGTTCCGGATTTAGCAGATTCTTGAAATGGGAGAGTAATATGTCCGCGTTTAATTTTGTGTGAATAGTATATTGTTTCCTATTCAACTCCCAGGCCAATTTCCAAAAGTCAGTAGCGTTTTTACAGGATGCCAATCTTCTTGCTTGCAGTTCGGCATAAATCTTTTTTTTTTGGTTATACAAAGCTCTTTAAATTTTTTGTTGTCCTCAATATAGAAATCCTTAAGAAGTCCTTGGGAAGAATTCCGAGAAATTCTCAGCCATGCAAAAGATGTCTTGCGAGCTTTTTGACATTCTTCATCAAACCATGGTTCTTTTCCTGTTTGGCACCTTTTTAAGGTGTATACTTGTTGAGGGTAGGAATCTTTACAATCTGCGCTAGCAAGGGAAAGTCTACAGTTTGGTGAGCTTGTAGTTGCAAATCAAGATTATGCCGATACTCGTAGGCCTTTGCATTTGTCCAATTGAGTTTGGGAAGTAGCCGCATATCTGTGACTTCATCATGCGATTGACCAAAAAGTTGAATTGTACCAACTACCGGAAGATGCTCTGAAAATGTGACTTCCTTAATCTCAAAATCTTTTACAAATGGTTCCCAATCGTCTCCTTTGATGGCATAATCAATCACTCAATTGCCATGATCCCCAAGAAACGTAAAATGTGCTGATGCATCGTCCACACTGGTTCCGTTAAGAATACGCAGACCAAAAGAATCACAAAGATCTGGAAATTTTGTTCCTCTTGCATTACAACACTTATCTTTTGATTGTCTACCACATCCTCTCATCTCACTCATCGCCCCTGGTTCAATACCAACTCTCGCATTCAAATCACCAATTATCATCGCATCCAAAAAAGCAACCTCCGCTGGCTCTCCATCGGGAGTGATTTCGCGTGGCAGGAATCCACTTAAAAGTATAATCTAATATTTTGTTTTCAATACTAGTAAAATTATCTTCCGTTGTGAAGGTTTCATATAAAAAAATTAAATCAAAGTTGTTGACAAACTTATAAGTCATTAAATAGATATTTATTACTTAAACCTGATACATTGTACGACAAAATTTTAAAATATTCAATCTTTCCGTTTAATACATTTATTACTTTATTACTTTTGGATTGGCAGACGGCTTTTTTACTAAACACTATTCTTTCTACTCCTACCCATAGAGAAAATAATTACATAGAGGCGCGACTCGTACCCCCCTTGTCTGAAACACCCGCAATTTTTTTTTGAGGTGAGTAAGAGACAACTCTCTTAAATTACTTATTTTTTTCTATCCGTGAATACATGTGAGTGGTGGATTAAAAATTCATTTGCTCAAACTGACAGATTTTTTTTTTGTTGATTTGTCATAAGTCAATCTGACAGTTCTCAATTTTCACAATTGTTTCTTTATTGGTTATTTCACAATTTTTTTTATTTTAATCAAAAAAAATATATTGTGTATAAGCTGCGTGTCTCTCAGAATGTCAGAACTTCGAACATAAATTTTTTTTTATTCGGTGGCCTAAAATTCCCGCAAAAAATTATAATTTTATTTTCTCGAATTAAGTTTAACAAATTTCTGAAATATAAACACTTTCAAACAACTACCTCAATTCAATAATGTTCGAAGAAGCTGATAATTTTGAGGACATATTATCTTCTAATTGCTTTACCAATTTTGATAATTTGTTCCTCGAATTCAGTCTTTGCATCCAGTGAATTTACCGTCCATCGGATGTCCCAATTCGATGGCAATGGTATCCCATATGGTTGCCGAGCATCTGCATTAACCTGGAGGCCAAATCCTTGTATTCATGGGGAACGTGAAGACATTGTGTGGTGACAAAGTTCCAAGATATGACAAAAGATCAGTTTAGAGACATGCGTCAGAAAGCGGGTGGCTTCCAGGCCACATCCTTTAGCCAAGAAACATTGCATCATTATATTGATTGTACCTTATGTTGCTCTTTCTAGCAAACAATTCCGCCAAAAGTGTTCCATTTTTTCCGAAACTTGATCCTGTAACATCATGGTCTCACAATACTGTGGAAATAGGCGGTGCTCGGAAGCCGCGAGTACACATTCTTACGATCATAATTTACAAGTAGGTACATTGTTATGCACTAGTCAATCAAAGCACGTATTCTACCTCCCCCAATGAGTATCCTCATGAGAATTTGGCCAAATTCTCTTGAGCTAGGATATGGCGACTGAGAAAATCAAAATTCAAGTAAATCGTGTTTACTTTCCTAAACTGAAACATCTACACGTGATGGTCTAATTATTTTTGCGAATAATGACATTAAAGGACCCGAAATTGGAACAGATTAAACCACCATACTATAGTCTGGGAAGTATTGGATCTCTAGGTATGTAACTCATTGTGTGTCGACAACGGAGATTTAGTCTCGCCGTTTTTTTTTTTTATTTTCTTAAGTTCATTTCTTATATGATAAAATAATCCATAAATATTTGCTTTTTCTTAAGGAACTGCTCGCCGTAATGAAGATGGTGATTCGTCCAAGAGCCGCAGGTAACCTAAGGCCATCAAACATATAACACGTATAGATGGACATGAAGATAGAGAGTCATTGGCAAAATTAGCTGCAAGTGGTGATGATTCTTCCACTACTGATGAGGAGACTTATATTGAAAAAATATACAAAAGGTGTCTGCTGTGGAAAGTATTCTAACTTTATATCGTTTGCAGCAAAACGTGGCCGTAAAAGAACTTGAAACCACCCACGTATAGCCACTGTCAATGAGGAAGACCGTTAGTGTACCGAACTTCTCACAGATAATTCGACTCGATATGTTAATGTCATACCCCAGGTTAGTGAAATTATTATATTTTTTTCTAAAGGCATTTTTAATTAAAATATGGCTTTTTATATCTTATGATGGCTGAAGAGCAACCAATATCCAAACGTCTGACATCAACGAAAGATCACCCATTAAAAGACATCAATGAATCTGAAACTCAAGCACAAGACTCTCAATATACTGATGATAATATGAAGCACACATCCAAGAATCTTTTACAGCCATGAACGAAAAGGAACATTTAATTGCAAGTGATGAGCATAAAAACGAATTATGCGAGCTACAAAAACAGTCTGAGGATAATCAAAATGCAAACGAACCATCGAATGCGGTTCTTAATAATTAAGGCGGAGAAGAGCGACTGCAGAAAAGCAATACATAAAACGAACTGGTATTGTGAAAACAAAATTACCATTAGGCAAAGGGTTACGCAGAAAAAACACAGTAGTTAATCAAGTTCGTATAGTGGACATCGGGCATCGCTTCCGATGACGGATTCTGTCGATCTAACGTAATCAATTCAAAAATATGACAAGCAGCGGCATAACAGACTCTTCAGAGAGATTAGAAGGTTAGTTAATTTTAATTATTAAATAACCGTTATGATTTTGAGAAGAAATGTTTTAAGCGAAAGTCTGCGCTCACAATTTTCCTAGTTTTAATTTTCCAGAAGAATTTTTAAAATTTCTCTTTGGATTTCTAAATTTACAAAAAAGCTACATTTTTAACAAACCAGAATTGCATTTTTCCCTCAAACTATACCTACAACATTTTTGCATACGTCAATGAATAGCTACATAGGTATGCACTATGTAGAGTTGACCATCATAAATTTATACATATGTATTCTTAAGAATCACATGAATATAATATAGGGTTGCAACTATCATACAAGGTTATATGCATATAGTTACCTACCCATCCAAATCCTTCACTTTCATTATATATGAAGGTACTTACATACCTAGGTTCCACTTAAGTAGGTAGATACATATTACAATCCTAATATACATAATTAAAATTCATTTAAATATATATTTGTAGGTAGGTGCCTATGTGAATATTCCTTGAATCATCCATTCGGCTATTCATTAGACTTGAAATCAAAATCAAGCTAACCTTACCTACATTGCCATAGATTTGTGACAGCTTTCATCTAATCTATCTTTTTGTTTCACAAATACACTCGACGAATTGTTTGATATTCGCGATAACTTATGATATAAATAAGTGAAAGCGTCAATATCAATATTAATTATGTATGTACATATATATGTTTTACTTGCGATTATAGTGTAGTATAGTTTCTCTATGAGTATGTGTTAGAATCTTTGTTAAAATCAGTTTTGAATCCGTCTCGAAAAAGAGATTCAATACGGATCTGTTTTTCAAGAAAAAAATTGGTTTTAATTTGAAACGAAATCGACATAAATTAATTTATTTCTTCAACAAATCTTTTCGCACAACAATCCCAGAACTTATTTCTCAAGTTCAGACAATCTGTTTAATGTTTACTTCGTGAAAATCGGAACGGGATGGACATTGTTATTTAGTCTACAATTTCTGGACCTCGATAGTCCTTTGTTGTGGTGATAGAAAGAAGATGATGACAAATCACTTACCTCGCATTGCCATCGCTAACTTCTTTTTCTTTTCTGGACGAAGTTTTTTAATGTAATTGAACCATCGTATGGCAGATGCACTGCTCCAAAAGCTATTCACTGTTCACTTTGAAATATATAATCTGAAAAATATAATCAGACTATATAATATAAATATAATGGACTATATCTCCGAACGGGTTGTCCAATAAAGACGAGCGATATCTTTTTAGAATCAGCACTTCATACTTTCAAAGGAAGCATCAACATTTTTTGCAAAGAAGTTGTATTAAAAAAAATAACTCCAGGAATACGCATACCTCATTCTAAATATGCGTATTTCAAGAGTGATTTTTTGCAATAATCCTTCTACCTAAAAACTTTTGATGCTGATTTTGAGAGTACCAAGAGTATATTACAAAAAGGTATCAACCATGTTTTTAGTATAACCCGTTCCAAAAATACACTCCAAAGTATTTTCAGATTATGTATTTCAAGGTGAACAGTGAATAGCTTTTGAAATATATCTTTGCAACGGGTTGTCCAATAAAGGCGAGCGATATCTTTTTAGAATCAGCACTTCATACTTTCAAAGGAAGCATCAACATTTTTTGCAAAAAAGTTGCATAAAAAAAATAACTCCAGGAATACGCATACCTCAGTCTAAATATGCGTATTTCAAGATGGATTTTTTGCAATAATCCTTCTATCTAAAAACTTTTGATGCTGATTTTGAGAGTATCAAGAGTATATTACAAAAAGGTATCAACTAAGTTTTTAGTATAACCCGTTCCAAAGATACACTCCAAATATTTTCAGATTATGTATTTCAAGGTGAACAGTGAATAGCTTTTGTACTATATCTTTGCAACGGGTTGTCCAATAAAGGTGAGCGATATCTTTTTAGAATCAGCACTTCATACTTTCAGAGGAAGCATCAACATTTTTTGCAAAGAAGTTGTATTAAAAAAAATAACTCCAGGAATACGCATACCTCAATCTAAATATGCGTATTTCAAGAGTGATTTTTTGCAATAATCCTTCTACCTAAAAACTTTTGATGCTGATTTTGAGAGTATCAAGAGTATATTACAAAAAGGTATCAACCAAGTTTTTAGTATAACCCGTTCCAAAGATACACTCCAAAGTATTTTCAGATTATTTATTTCAAGGCTAACAGTGAATAGCTTTAGAACTATATCTTTGCAACAGGTTGTCCAATAAAGGTTTTGTTGTTGGTTTGTCAAAAGTCTGACTGACATTTCTAATTACCAAAACATAAATAATAGCTTTTTTCACATTTGGTAAGTTTTATTTCATATTTATTTAATTATTCCTTATTTCAATGGAAAAAATATATATAACTATAAAAAAAAATAGTTTTGTATGTTTGTTTGATAAAGATTTGGCCACAATGACGGAGATCCGATGGAAAGCGTACATCTAAAGGTATATCTTGGATTGGAAACTCAGAAACGAAGCTCAATTGTTTCTTGTTTTCTATAATTGTTTTGTTGTTTTTTTTTTTAGATTGGGAGTGAAGACGTACTTAGTCCATCTGGGAGTGATACCACTAACACTCCACTTAACACAAAAACCAATCCATCAACAAAAAGTGAAGATCGAATTGGTTATTTAGAAAAGGAGGCTTCACATTGGCGGACACAATGTGAAATCTCACGAATAAGCGATTCGCTGCCTCATGAAATGTCTCGTCTATGTAAAGAGAAACAACAATACAATGAGCCATTAGTAGTGGCGGGTTGTTGCTGTAGTACAGCAGCGACTGGATTATCTGTGGTCGTATATATATCTTCTTAGATCCGTCGCATTAGAACGCTTTTCATGGAATCTATTCTTCGACAGGACATGTCTTGGTATAACACAAGCTCCGGAAACAATTTCCCCAGCAAAATGACAGAGTAAGTAAACCTTTATTTTGCAAGTGCAAATTCATATCTAATCGATGTTTTTCTTATAAACTTTCAGAGATCTCGATAAACTGAAAGAAGGAATCGCTGAGAAAGTAGCCATATTATCTTTTTGAAAGAAATATATAGTGAGTTGCAATCTCATGAACGAGATCGATATGCACATGTTGACCGAAACACCTCGGTCTGTATCTGTAGCTTCTAAACAGATTTTTGGTCTGTCTGTGGATCAGCATTCAGTCAAGCAGAAATAAGGTACGTTAAATACAAAAAAACCTAATTTGATGTATTTTTGAGTATTTGTTTTACTTTTAATTGTGTAGGATAAACAGCGCCTGCCATTCATCTTAAAATGATGACAAACAACAAGGTCAGACCACACAAACAATGAAGCCCAGCAGGAAGTCATTATTGCCAGATATTATAATTAAATACATTGGGCTCAATATTTTAAAGCGTTCTCCTTATGTACATATATATGTATATAGCTTAAGAATTGTGATTCACTTAATTTTTTTCGATTACATTTTCTTTATGGGTGTTCAAAAAAATTATTTTCTTTTCAAGGGAAATGTAATGTTGTGTGTCTCAATGACACATAGGTAAGTATTATAGCCCTATGCTGAGGTAAATTAACACTCAGAACAGTTACAATCATCGAGATCAAGCAAGTACTTTGGAAATGACAGCTTGTCCAAAGTAGCAAATCCAAGAAATTTCTACTTATATCAAGAAAAATTTGGAATTCAGTTCCTACGCAAAGCTCTTATTTCCAAACTACTTGCTTGATTTCGATGTTGTAGCTGTTCTGAGTTTTAGTTTACCTCAGCTTCTAAATCCTTAAAATCATTTTGTAATCAAACAATTTTTTGGAAAAGTGTCCAACACAAAATTAAGTAAAAAGCGACTTAAAAAGATTCTACAAGAATCTTCTGCTTGTGATTTTATCGAACATAAGATCATATTTATATATCACACGTATCTATGCATTTTATTCATTTATGTCTACGATATTATTCGCAGTGCTGTTATTAAACAAGAATTCTGTTTTAACCTTAAAAATGGTTATTTTTACTTGCGATTTAGAATTTTTTTACGAATAGCTTGCCTTATAGTACAAGTTATGCATTCGTAAAAAAAATTCTAACAATCAAACATGACATTACGATAATAGAGAAGCCTAAAAAAGTGATCGGCAAAAAATGTCTCTCTGTCTGTATGTATAACGATTTGGTATGGTGATTATTTTGGCATTCCTCAGAGGGGAAATAGAAATTTTATTTTTAGGCCTAAAAATAACGGTACCTGCCATATAACCTTGAAAGAAAATCTTATTTTTCTCGGCTCCAACTATTTTAGATAAAAAAAAAATTTTGAGAATTATTTTGTTGGTAATATCTATCATCTGATATGAATCCAGCTTACGGGAAAAGTCTATTAACGATACTTTTCATATAACGGTTTTTAAAATGTTTGGCTTTCTCGGTACCTGTACATTGGATTTCTGTCAAATTTTATATCTGAGAAGAAGATCTAAGTAGCCAAACTAATTCTGCATATCAACATTTTAAATAACTTTTTTTTTATAACTAAAATTAATTTTTTATTTTTTTTTAAATCGGCATCTAATGCCGTTCTTCGTTTTTTCGAGAAACTGGTTAAAGTGATCGTTTTGGTCGTTTTTATCAGTTTAAAAAACGATTTTTATCTCACCTATACACCATTCACTTTCATTATTATACATATGTATAATATATACATAAATATGTACATATATTCACATACCTTGGCGCCATTTATATAGGTGGGTACACATTACCCTCCTAATTTAAATAATTAAAATCTATTTAAATATACATTTGTAGGATGGTATCTATGTAACCATTCCTTGAATCATATGCATTCGACAATTCATTATACTAAGAATCAAGGTAATCTTACCTACTTCGGATTTAATCCTGCACAATATAACTAAACTAGATTTACCTATTCTTGATGCAAGACATTTGGTCGTATCTTGTGGAAGCCTGTCTGTTGGTATATTGCCGAGTAATTTTCTAGCTGAAGGACAACACAGATGTGGTAATTTAGTACGCGGTGTTTATATAACTTCCACGCCAATCGGTAATGGGGATCAGAACTCAGGTGGTGGCGGAGTGAATGTAATAAGGCTGATAGACAGTTCGCATACTACCAGAGGAGCAATTTTGCTGCAACTTTCGCATTATTCAGGAACGTGTCCTAAAGGATTGTGTAAGTTGACAAATTCTATTACATATTATATTTTCATGACGAAGACTTAAAAGTAAAAAAATAGGGGATTACTTTTTTCATACATAATTATAGAATTTCTAACATATGCAACTTTGTTTTAGGGAATTTTTTTTTATAAATTGTGTCGCTGCTCAAGTTATGTATATAAAACACTTATAGCGAGTTTCATTCAAGAAAAGATTGGCTCAACAATTTAAATTTAATATTTTTTTTTTTTAATCATTTCGTTAAAACTGTTCGTCTGAAAAATAAAGCAGCTTTAAAACTTGATTTTCTTACTAATCTAATCTAAAATACAAAAACCTATTACTTATGTTAAACAAACTTATCTATTTCAGATTTGATTCACATCACTGCTGAAGCCGTATCTACTGACCCTGAAGCTGATTTGGAACCATTTGTTAAACAAATATTTAATACCAATATTAATGGCTCCTCAAAACTACTATTTGCTGCTTATTTCCTTATTAAAAGATGTAAAATATGTCAACAAAATGAAACTTATTCTACGAATCGTGTGCCTAGGCTCTTATCCACATGTGGACCGTTCTTCGAAATTGATTATGATTCATCTATTCAGAATGCTAAAAATATGTCCGAGAAAATCTATCCCAATGAGTCGTTCCTTCCAAGAGCTCCGGATCCAGAGGAAATTATTATTGGAGATGAAGATCCCGTTGCATTGGCGGAACATACTTTGGCTGATGATTTAAAAGAACAGATGCATGCTATCGAGGGTGGCATGGAGTCAATGGACGTTTGTAAAGGAGAAGTAGGAGACACATTTTGCATTTATAATCTTTTGAAATTTGTATTTTTTTAAACATATTTAACATAAATGAATTTTTTGTTATTTTGTTATGTTGTTTTCTAGATTTATGAACAATGTACTAATTTCCACTTATGCTATACACTTATATAATATAAATTATACACTAAACGACACAATAATATTTAACCATAATTAAAAAAAGAAAATGTTTTATTTCAAAATAATCACACAAATGTTACAAACTGATTTTACAGAAAGTGACGATTTGTATTTATTGGATGTGACGTGTTATGTAGCATATCGCTTACATCCCTCTTTAAGTTATTTAAAAAAAATATTAAATATATAAATAAATATATGTATATATTTTTAATTTTAAATGTGTTTTAAAAAGCACGACTTAATCTTACGAACTTGCTTTTAGAGCTAACAACTTTAATGTAGCTAAACGTTGATGTAGGTAGGTAGTTATGCACATTACTTCACATCATATGTACAAGGTACATAGTATTCATGTGATTTTTAAGGATATATTCTTCAGCGACCCCCCAAGAATTATGTATATGTAAGCTAAGGCAAAAATGAGTTGAGGAAAAATCTTAATTCTTGCGCAAATATGAATTATCAAAAAAAAAATCAAAAATCGTTGGAGGTTTTTTTTTAATAATTATGTTCTTATGTATTGAAACGCCAATTTGGTAATTATTAATAGAGGTACATATATAATTTTAATTTCAAAAAAATACAGTGACTATCGTTTTGAATAATCGGGGTTTCAAAAAAATTATTTTTTTTTTTAAATCGAAAATCATTTTTTTGAATATTTGAATATGCAATATTATTTATACTTTTAGGGAGCATTTTCAGAAAAAAAAATATAATCGGCGTCCATATTCGGTGCGCTTCTATGATTAGCAAAAACTGCACATTACCAAAGTGCTCGCACATCGTGTGTCAACAATGTGGCCTTTATCAGAGGTATGCAGACTTGTTACTTATTTCTAATCATATGGACGTTTGCGTTTTACCAACATTCACATTTTCTTCAACTGCGTAATGAGAAACAGACTAGTTAAAATGCCACTTATCCACAGTCCCAAATAATCATACATAAACATTGACCATTTATACTCCCAACTCCACTATGACCGTTAAAGAAAAAGCTCCTTTTTATTAAGAACATCTACATACAAAAGATTTGCATACAAAAAGAATCTTTTTTTCAAATAATTTTACCAAAATCGATTTTTACACTGAAAAAAAAAAGACATATCATTTTGATATTTTTTCAATATCAATTCACATATCATATCAATTTCACTAAAATTGCAGTAAAAAGTTGTTATTCTGATATAAAAAATATCACGATTATATTTTTCATATCAGGAAAACAATAAAATATCAATTTATCAAGTCATTTTTTTACATTGTAATATCAATTTTAAATATCAAAACTACTATTTCCATTACTAATATCATTTTCATAATAAAAATGTAAGATCAACTTTTTTCAGTATCAAAATGGTATTAAAAATATAAATAGTATATTTTTGATATTTTAAAATATCAAAACCACATTTTTTGAATATCAATTCGACACACCACATTTTATGTTACAAATTTTGATATTTTAAAATATCAAAACAACATTTTTTAAATATCCATTTGATACAAAAAATATAAATAGTATATTTTTGATATTTTAAAATATCAAAACCACATTTTTTGAATATCAATTCGACACACCACATTTTATGTTACAAATTTTGATATTTTAAAATATCAAAACAACATTTTTTAAATATCCATTTGATACAAAAAATATAAATATTATATTTTTGATATTTTAAAATATCAAAACAACATTTTTTAAATATCCGTTTGATACTAAAAATATAAGTAGTATATTTTTGATATTTTTAAATATCAAAACAACATTGTTTTAATATCAATTTGATGGGAAAAATGTAAAAATTACATTTTTTTGATGACTTAAAATATCAAACTTCCCAATCGATCTAAGTAGCCTTTTACTTTTTACTCAGTCATTGATTTTAAACCGGTGAAGTAAGATATTTGTGATTTCGCTTATAAATTTTGTTTTCGTTATGGATCAAAGTGAAAATATTAATTATAATAACTGTGTTGTGTGGTCGGAAAATGAACTGAATTCTTACATTAATAACAGTTTGAGTGGAAGTGTCGGTGACGGTGAAAACACTTTTAATAATTCCGAGTGCTCTGAACTTCAAAAGTTATTAAAAGAGTGGAACTTGGAAGAAACATTCAATGACTTAAAATGTAAGTATTTAGCCAATGCCAAGTTTTCTTAAAGCACTTTCTTGAAATTCGTAAATGCCGTTCTTAAATCTATGCTTGTTTCTAATAGCTTGTGGAGTAACCATCGACAGGATTAGATACTTATTAAAAGAAGACATCGATGAAATCTTCCCAGGACGGGAAAATATAGGACTTCGTGCAGAGTTTAAGCACAAACTTATGTCATGGAAGTTTAAAAATGTAAGTTTTGAGCTCGCAATAACTTTTTACTTATTTATCATATACTCGTATTATAACTTATAAATATAAAGTTCCCAGAGGAAATCCCAACCGCTTCAACAGTTACTTGCAACTCGGATGTTTGCAGTTGGCTGCAAAATCAACATACATGTACCTCAAGCACTTCTAAATCGACCTGCTCTGCTTCTACAAACAGTTCATTGTTTCAAAAGCTAAATACGGTAAGTTGATTTATTTTATCAAACATCAAATCCAGAAATAACACGGCCACTTTTGACCTCAACTCGTAAAAAATAATCTTTCGAATATGTCAGTTTTTTAAAACAAATATTATTTAAAATAGCATGTGCGCGATATATTAAAAGCTACAAACAGTGGACAGAGTGTTCTAAGTTACTATCAAAAAAACAACAATTTGGAAAAAGAATACCGAAAAAAGATAGTGAACTCGATCGTGGAGTTCTTTTATGATCCGGAAGGCAACATCTACAACGTTCCCAAATCCAAAAACTTGGAGAACATAGCCGACCAAATTATTGAATTTTCCCAACTGAAAACAAGGACGTCTACTACATCTCAAGATGGGCAAACGACAAACCAAATCCATGCGGACTTCTTTTCAACCGATTCAACAACATTAATCGAAACAAACGGAAATGTTCAGATGATCGGCTGTTACAATCTAATAAAGCACCAAGGCCAAATGAACTTGAATTTCAACCTGACATGGAAAATGTTTCAATCAAAAATAAAATAAAAGTTTTACAAAATCATGACAATCAATCTGTAGAATATTGGAAAAGTACCTATGAATATCGCCGCGCTGAAATTTTAAAAATCAAAAACCTTGTTGAGGTATTTCAAGAGTGACCTTTCTTCAAGCAAGCTGGTTCAGAAAAATTTGTGAGATTTTAAAAATTAAATTTTTTGTCTAAAATTAATATAATTTTTATATTTACAGATCGATTTGGATTTTGAATTTTTGCACCCCTCTAAAAATTTTGTACTTTTTAATGAATGGCCACAGCTAGAAAAATCATTGAGTAAATACTATGAAAAATATATTAAGGATAAACAGTATAAATCACTGTTTGAAAAATTGATAACTGAAACTGTCGACAAAAGTATGTCAAACGAAAAATTAAATAAACTGCAAATTAAAATGTACAATTTTCTTATTTTCAGATTCAAGAGATTGCATGCTGGTAATGCTTCTGAATACGGTTTTAAAGCCCACATCAAGAGTATCTCAAAAAACCCAGTCAGGTACGTCAATTAAAAAAACCACGATAAGAGACGCTATAAATAGTTGCATTGTGCATATTTGTACGATAAACGATTTGGAAAAAACGCGCGAAGAAAAATTAAAATTTAAAATTGAAACAAAAGGAACAATTCAACCATACCTTATCGTAGTTGGTGCAGATTTAACAAAGTTGGAAGAGTTTTACGTTGTAATTGGGGAAACTATATCAAAATTTAGTTCTTTTATTGCTGCTTTCGATATATGCTTCAAAGCATTTCAGGTTTTCGATCTATGCTATCCAATTGAGTCCCAACTAGTTTGGCTTTTTTTTCAAATATTTGTTTATAAAATTCAAACAGTACATGATTGTAAAAACTCAGTTCTTACCGAATTTATTGAAACTATAAAAAATTATTAAAATGATATGTTTTAAGTGTTTTCATGACTTTTGTTTTCAAGACCTTCTGTTACATTTCAAGTTGGTTCATGGGCTGAACATGAGGGATGATTACACTTGTAAATATAAAAATTGTGATCAGTTATTTTCCAATCTATCGGCTTTTAAAAAACATGTTAAAAAAATTCATTTAGATAAGGAAGACCCAGAAATCCCCCAAACATCAAACTCTGTTAATGAGAATACTTTTGGTGTTTCGGAAACAAATTGTGAATCAGAACCTACAACTTTTCTGGCACCTGACATCGGGGTTTCTCCTATTTTTTATCATGATTATGATACTCTTAAAAAATTAATTTCTTCTTGCTGTGAAGCATTTTCCTTAAGCTTACACACAAAAAATAATTTGACCAGAAAAGATGTAATTGAAATACAGGAAGAAATTTCTAAAATTACTTTTAAAATTTCAGAAAGTATTAAAAGTAAGATTTTAACTTACATTCCAGAGGAAGAAAAGAATAATCTTATAGATTTTTTTGATTTTTGTAAAAATCCATTCATTGAAATTAAATCAGAGTATAAACTTTTCCAACGTGTTTTAGATTCTGACAACTTTGCAAGACCACAAGTGTTTACTGTTAATAACGAAATATGTGAAATAATTTTACAAGGAAAACCAACGCTAGATGCAAGTAATGTACAAGGCTGTATAATGCCGCTAGAATTTCAATTTCGTAAGTTTTTTGAGCTTCCTGGAGTCTTGACTCAAGTACTTAACAATTCACAATTATTACTTGCTGAAAATGATATGACACATTTAATCAACTCATCTTACTTCAAAGACAAAGTAAGTTGTTATCCAAGTAAAACTATTATACCATTTTTCTTATACTTTGACGACTTTGAGATCAATAACCCATTGGGTAGTCATGCAAATGTTGACTCAATTTGTGGAGTATATTATAGTTTTCCTTCATTACCCCAACATTTTTTGTCGAGTTTAAAATATGTTTTTGTTGCAGCTTATTTTAAAACAAAAGAAAAAAAGTTATTTGGTAATGATCCTTTTCTTCGACCTTTACTAGATGTTTTTAAATCATTAGAAGAAGATGGCATTGTCATTAAAAATGAGACTGGTTCTCATAAGATTCATTTCGTTCTTACTACAGTTCTTGGTGATAACTTAGGTCTAAATGATATTCTTGGTTTCACAAATTCGTTTAATTCTAACTTTTACTGTCGTTTTTGTTTGAGAGAAAAGAATGACATGCAGAAAGACTGTGTAGAATATCCAGAATACTTAAGAACTGAGCAAAATTTTAACGAGGGATTAATTGTTAATGATACGAAGCAAACTGGTATAACAGCTAACAGTTTGTTTAATGACTTGCCAACTTTTCACGTAACAAAGAATTTTGCAGTAGACATTGTTCATGATCTGTTTGAAGGTGTTTGCAGATATGATCTTTGTGAAATATTATTGTATTTTATATTTAAACGTAAATTTTTCTCATTGAACGCTTTCAATTGCAGAAAACAGATGTTTAATTATGGAGATACTGAGTTAGGGAATTTATCCCCATCTATTGAATTACATCATTTAAAAACTACCAAATTAAAAATGTCAGCGCGTGAAATGATGACGTTCGTTCATTTTTTTCCTCTAATTATTGGGGATATGATACCCGAAGATGACGCGGTTTGGATTTTTTTTATAAACCTCTTAAAGATCGTTGATCTAGTTTTACTGACCCGTTTTAATGAAAATAATATTCAAACTCTCGCATCTTACATTGAAACACATAACACGAAATATTTGTGCCTTTTTAAAAAAAAATCTGAAACCAAAATTTAATTTTTTGAATCATTATCCAAGACTTATACAACAAATTGGTCCATTAAAATATATATGGAGTTTTCGTTATGAATCAAAGCATAAAGAAGCTAAAACGTATGCTAGAAACATATCATCAAGAAGAAATATTTCATATTCACTCAGTATGAAATCATCCCTTAAATTTAGTTATTTCCTATCAGAACATACAAAAGGTCTTCCACTTAATCTTAAATTTAATGAAAATAATTTAATTTCTATCGATATCGAAAAAACCAATTTTAATATAATGAATTTACAAGAAGTAAAACATCAATTTTCAAAAGCATTTGTAACAAAATTAATAACTTATAAGGGAACAGTTTACAAGCAAGGATATTTCCTTACTTTAACTGAAGAACAACAAGTAGAATTATTCGAAATAAAAGAAATATTATTGGATAGTATTCAAGAACCTCATATGCTGGTAGAACAATATAAAATAGACACATTCTCTGAACACTATCAATCATACTTTGTTGGCCCTAAGCTAAATGTATATAAAATTATCAATTTAAAAGTATTTACTGGTCCACCAATTCACGTATATGTTTTACCAAATGGAAATTCTGTAATTAGAAATAAAACTTTTTGAAAACAAATAAAACTTCTTGGAAAATTTTAACGTTTTTTTTTTGTTTTAATTTAAAAAGGTCGAAATGGATTGAGATTAATGAAAAGGGTAAGTATAAGTATATTAATGTCAAATGGATATTTTTAAATATATGTATATTTAAAAGTATCAAAGAATAATGTCATTTTGATAATTATAACGTTAAACTGTAAACAAAATTATCAAAATAATATTGATATTTGAATGTCATTTCGATATTTAAATTATTAAATTTACATTCAAAAAAATATTATTTTGATATGATAGACATATCAATTTGATATTTTTAATGTTTTTTAGATACTGAAAAATTGATATTTTTAATGTAAATGAGAGATAAATATTATTAAATATACATTAAAAATATCAAAGAATAATATCATTCTGATAATTCTAACGTTAAAGTGTAAACAAAATTATCAAAATAATATTGATATTTGAATGTCATTTTGATATTTAAATTATTAAATTTACATTTAAAAAAATGTTATTTTGATATGACAGACATATCAATTTTGATATTTTTAATGTTGGACGACTTTTATCACCGAAAAATATCAATTTTACAGTTGTATTATCAAAATTTTTTTTTCGGTGTATAAACAAACAAGAATATTCATAATATCCAATTCAAATTTTTGTATATTTCCTTGTACTTTCTTTTCTTTTTGCTTACTACGTACAAGATACAAGTTGCTCGCAAGTATGGAGATGTAATTTACATTTTTTTGTGTCATCGCAAATGTTTGAGATGATCGCAAATTGCCTCCAATTGTATGCGACATGCGAATTTAAATGTAAATAAAATGCACGACTGGATCGGACGTACTTGGTACTATGTTCGATCACATTATATGCAAAAGATTCCTACAATCTACCTAAAATCGAGTTCATAAATGTAAAAGTTAGGCTACACAATAAAAATCGCATTCAATTATTGAACGGGATTATTTTGGTACACACAATTATTTTTTGCTTTCTGTACAATTTTTCAAAAAATGTGCAGGTGCATACATAATTATACAAATTTATTGTGTAGAAATGAACCAGATTTACATTTACGAATCCGGGCAAGTCTAATAGTTTCATGTAAATTATCTTAGAAGTACCTATTCGTAAAAAAAATAACTAAAAAAAACCTCTTTGCTCTCATCTCTCTATCGGCTATCATTTTTAACTATCTGTTTTTTTACCTTTCTAAATGAACCACTCTTTTCTTTTCGTTACTTGGTGTCCAGTTGTTGATTGCTCCGCGGGGTCGTCAGCATTATCAGCACCCTTGGCTTCGTCGCAAGATAATCACCTTTGTGTCGGTGAAGATATCTTCCGATCAGAATTGCCATAAAAACGATACGGATAAACAAAAAAAGCAAGCAGACCTAGAAATAAGTAAAAATAGTACACATAATAAAGGCCCTTAAATAAATAAAAACCAATTATAAGACGTACTGCCCAAAAGCACTGACTTAACTTCGTTGTAGGCTTTTCTTAGCTTCTCTTCGTCGACTAAAGGTGGGGGTCGAGTTTCAATTTCAATGGGAGAATGAGTAACGGGCTCTACACCACAGAAGTCTTCAGTAAGTTGTGCTGCAAAACAAAAAAAAATATTCTATTACATTTGTATAGGGTTTTCCAACAAGAGGTGTTATCTTGATATTCAAAGAAAAATGGCATTTTTGGAGATAAATGATCGGATGTTTATTTCATTATAAAGAGGAAGGTATGCCGTTAATAATGGAACACAACATCAGCCAAATGGCCGCCAAGACCACGCTTACAGGACCATATCCTTTTCATGAAATTTTCCATAACCAAATCGCAAAGTGGCTGCCCATGTCCTCGATAGCCTTACGAATTTCATCTTTGAGGTCTTGAATCGACGCTGGGCTGTTGGCGTAGACCTTATCTTTCACGTGGCCCCAAAGGAAGAAGTCGCAAGGTGTTAAATCACAAGATCTCGGTGGCCAATTGTGATCACCTCTTCGAGAGATAACACGGTCCGGAAACTTTTCCCGTAAAAGATCGATGGTTTCTTTGCTTGTGTGGCACGTAGCGCCGTCTTGTTGAAAGTAAACGTTGTCCAGATCAATACCATCCAATTCAGGCCATAAAAAATCATTAATCATCTCTCGATAGCGCAATCCATTGACCGTAACTGTTGCTCCAGCCTCATTTTCGAAAAAGTAAGGTCCAATGACCCCGCGGGACCATAAACCGCACCAAACAGTCACGCGTTGAGGATGGAGAGGCTTTTCAACAATAACTCTTGGGTTTTCTAACTTGTCCCAACAGCTCGAATTTGTCCACCAATTTCTGTATTGCGGTCCGACAAGGTGCTTCACGACGACCCAAAAATGTTTTAGTTTTACGAACCGTCTCTGCCAAATTTTCACCATTTTTATAGTGAATTTTAATAATTTCAATGCGTTGTTGAAGCGTGTATCGTTCCATTTTTATTAATAGCGTAGTTTCTACTTGTCAAATGTCAAAAAATGACAGCTTCAAAAGTGACAGCTACCGAAATAGCGGGCTATTCAAAATAACACCTCTTATTGGAAAAACCGTTATCATAACTCTACACATAACTGCTGGAAGGACTAGAGGCTACTTTTGAGATGTATCGATAAAAACATTTCTTTTGTTTTCTACTTTTTTAATTTTTTTTTAATAATACTTACTTCCTAAAGACTTAACATTCTGTGGTGTATTTTGTTGGAACATAAGTTTAAGAGGATAGATATCATCAAACTGAGCCCTAGCTACACAACCAATGAATCCGTCAGCCATAGATTCGTTCTTTCCAATATACATTTATTGAATATTTTTAAATTGTGCATCTGCAGACGCTTTAATATCAAAGTTGTATTCCACTGCTTCATAGTTATCCTCCTGCAGCACAACAGTGGAACCACTATTTTTGCTTGAGAATCGTGCATTGTGAAATTGACCAAAACCGATGTATCTTCGGATAAATTATCTCCTGACGTTCAAAACCGAAATCAAAAACTCATTGTAAATGACCTTAAAAAAATATATAGTTAAAAACACAATTTTATGTTCATGCTTGAAGTTTGTATGGTTAAATATTCTCCAGTTAGATTGGATGAAAAACCAAGGAGAAAGCCCTTTTGGATTAGCTGTGGTAAAACCAACACGTATATTTTCAACAATGGTTGATCTCAAGGAACCTTCAAATTCGTAACGAATCATTGAATTAGCACAAAGATTAGCGCCAATTTTTTTAAAAGAAAAAAAAACAAAGGAAAAGAAAATAAACAAACTTTCTTACCTTCAGCACAAATATGACCTTTGAAGGCACTCCACTGAGTATCCATCGTACTTCTGATAACAGGTACAATTATTAAGGACTTGATTCACAACGGCCAACACAATCAGCACTTATTCCACAAAGTCCATGCATAGCGTATGATTTCGGATCAACCATTCCCATCCCATTAAGAAGAGCTCGAATGCATCCTACATAACCATCGCAGTATTCCAATAACTAAATCTAATTTAAGATGTAGCGCGCGCACTGGATCTGGGGCTCTCGTACTTCTGCTTTGAGTGATCCATCAACGGCAAGGCGAGCTTCTTTACTGTAAGGATATAAGAAGTTTTTCATAGTAATATTTACTTTGACTTTAAAGATAAGTGGAACGAAAAAGATAAAAAAATTTTCCAACATAGCTTTTTTACTTACGGATTTTTTTCACGATGACTGTATGCCAGCGATTGTCAGTCAAATGATAACTTATCTCAAAAAATATTAAATCAACCAACAATTAACTTAAATTATTAATACGTTAAACTATTGAGGATGGAAGAAAAGTACATTTCATTTGGAACCACAAAGTTTCAGAGCATCATACAGATCACTTTTTTGTCTTCTGCCAGAAGTAAATAATATCCTTGATAACGAAATGGAACACATAATCTATTTGAAGAGTTTTTTCAACAAAAAAAAAATAAATTATATGTATTTTAATAAAGAATAAAGTATGAAATTATCAAAATATAACTCGCTTCGAATATTTCTTTTTTTATTGTTTTGTCATCTGTCAAAATACTCCCCTCGAATTGAGACAACTGATCTTTTCTTGTGGTGGAATTTAGACACGTACGCATTAATATGCTATGGTTTGCTTCTACTTTTTGATTGGATTTTCTTCATTTTGAACATGAAATTAATAAATGTTGCTTAATTTGTAAACCAGAATCAACAAAAAGCTTTTATTAGTATGTTTTATGTTTGATTAAGGCCTTTAAAAATACAATTTAACTAAAAAGCAATTCATTTTTCAATTTTTGAATTTAACGGATTTCCATTTTAAATATATAAGCTCACCATATCTACCAAAAGTGCAAATGCGCACTCCTCCGTTTCGATAAGCCTGTTTGGTGTCTGGTCCATTTAAAATGCACGGGCAACTAACACATGCTTGTCGAAACGGAGGAAATCCTCTCTATTTAGCTTGTAAGGTGAAAGAGAAAAAACCCCCGAAGTCGTGCCACTATGTTATTTTCTCTATGCTCCTACCGCTAACACTGGGCTCCGGGTGTTGAACTGCATTACCGGCATTATTGAGTTGTGAAGTTTCTGACGTCTGAGTGCTGACACTGCAATCTGTCATAATTTTGTTGAACACGAGTAATCGGTCAACATCGTTGCATTTAATGGTGTTGTTATGATCCAGATAAAATGTTTTATTTACTATTATAAGTGTTTGTCCACGAATTAATAGCTTAATGTTTTTGTTCTTGGCATTAATGTTTGCTTTTATTTGTGATAAGTGTTTACGTTTTTCTCTAGCCGCTTTGGTATAATCCCGGTGCATAGTGATCCCCGTGCCCCGCAATTTAAAGGCCGCCTTGAGTATACGCGGGACATAATCACTTCTGCATTTCAACGATGATATTTGCAATTTGGTTGTTTCTGGACCGAATGATCTTTATTTTCGTTATCGTTGCTGGATTATTTTCTTGTAAAAGATCCAGACAGACACTTTTAGCTTTCTCGATTGCATGATGATCGTCATCTTGCGTTAGAATATGTAATACCAAATTGTTTTCGTTGGCTTTCTTTTCAAGCAAATCAATTTGTCGCTCAAGTGCATAGCATTTGTTCTCAACATGTTGCAGATTAAGACTAAGGTATTTATTTGTGTATATGTGGTATGTGTCGTACCTGAAGAAAATTCTTAAATCAAGAGAAGGAGTTAAATCAGTTAAGAAGAAGAAGAAGAAAATAGAAAAGAAAATATATAGCAGCAGATACAATATAAAATGTTTTTAAAGATATCGTTAAATGTACTCAAAAAGGGTTTATACTACAAATAATTATCGTGTGTTTTTGAAAAAAAAGTGCACATTCTGGCCATTTTGTCAATTCTTGAAGTTTTTAATAACCTTACTACGCGTGGTATACAGATTCGTTGTAAAATCATATTTGTAAGTGATGAATAGAGTTTCTTAAATTTTGTTTGTGTCGCGTTCGTTAACTAAAAAGAAAAAAACGCTAAAAGTCCTCCTCCAACGAGCTCATTTGAGGTAGTGAACATTAATAAATTTGAAGGCGTATTGGAACATCAGTAAGTGCCATAAGTATAAATTTTAATAATTTTGGCTTTATACATCATAAAAATGTTTCTTTATCTATAGGTTTTTTTTCAATATTACATTACATTACATATTATATTACTCCGTAGATAAATCTACGAAGCAGAGACACTGAAGCACTGGCAACGAGACCATTGGCTTTAAACATCACATACATTAAAGCAACAGAGAGAGACAGAGAAAAAAGGAACACACAACAGAAGAAACACATGTCAACAGCACGTCGTTGATTTCCGACGATCCCTCATTGAAGTAATAACCCGGAATTTAATCTAAACGGAAGATGATCTTTTGAAGAAATATTTTTCATGGGGTGCCAACGTGAAGCAGAACAACTGGTGATTTAGTGACCTTAAGTTGAAAAGTCCTGAGGTTGATCCGGGAGAACCCAATTAAGGCCAGCAGGTTCTCAATGTAGGGAGGGTATAGAAGCCCACGCTGCTACTACATCCGCAGTGCCCCCAAAGTGGTAAATCCGTCCGCGCCGTCAGAATTTCTTGTTTTCAAACCGGCCTGATATATGTTTTTGCTGTAGGTGTGGTCTTATTCCGCGTTACTAGCAGGACACCCTTCCGGGATAAGACATTCATTTCCTGCCTTTACTCTCTTTTCCTTTCCTCTTCAGTTTTGGTCCTGGTAATTCGGTTCTGCCGTCTTGCCGACAATCCCAAGCCTATTATCCCTTCCTCTCCTCATTGGTGCAACAAATGGCACACAATGTCTAAGGTAACCGTCTTAGGCTTCTGCAGTCTTAGTTTCTGTTTTTTTATGTTGTGATAGTTCTCAACTGAACTTACCAATTTCTTTCAAAGCATGTAAGTCTTCTTCTAGAAGGTCTTTGACGGACTAGAAAGAATTGCTACTGTTGAAAAACTTTGAAGGGCTGTACCTTTTGAAGGAAGCGCATTTTCGCAAAAATTACGTTATTTTGAGATAACCGATATGTTCATACACATACTTATAAGTGTGATTAGTTTGATATAAGAATAATATAAAATATATACAAATAAAACAATATTTTAAACTCTATTTTTTAAACTAAGGTTTCTAACTTTTTTAATTATTATTTCTTTATTTATATTTGGTTTCCTTAAAAAAACGTGTTCTGTCTTTTACAATCGCCAAAACCAAGATGGCCTCTTTTTTCATTTCCGCCCTCATAGAGAAAATAATTACATAGAAGCGTGACTCGTGCCCCCCTTGCCTTAAACACCAGCACATTTTTTTTTAGGTGAGTAAGAGAAAACTCTCTTAAATTACTTTTTAATTTTTTGTTGTTTTGTCATAAGTCAGTCTGACACTTCTCAAATAGCTTACGAGAAATAAAATTATTTACTTTCATTTTCACAATTGTTTCTTTTTATTTATTGTTTATTTCACAGTCTTATTTATTTTAATCAAAAAAAATTGTGTGTTGATTCACTTGATTCGTCGCTTTGGCCATCGAAAATTAAATGGGAAGAATAAAACTAAAGAGATTCAAGTAAGTTCATTTTGAATTATATTACATTGATTTTAATTTATATTTCTCTTTCTAGCAAACAATTCCGCCAAAAGTGCTCCAATTTAATACGAAACTCGATCCTGTAACATTAGTCTCACAATACTTTGTAGTTAGGCGGTGCTCGGAAGCCGAGTACACATTCTTTCGATCGAAATTTACAATTACATAGTGTTATGTCAATCAAAGCACGTAAACCAATGAGTATCCTTATGAGAATTTGGACAAATTCTGTTGTGCTTGGATATGGCCATTGAGGAGCATTCTAAACTGAAACATCTACACATGATAGATCTAATTTCGGAGACCGAAATTGAATCCAACACCCTTGGAACCGATTAAACCACCATACCATAGTCTGAGAAGTATTGGATTATGTAACGCATTGTGTGTCGACAACGCAGATTTGGGCTCGTCTTTTTGGAAGAAATATATCGTAAGTGGCAATCTCATGAACGAGATCGGTATGCACATGTTGACCGAAACACCTCGGTCTGTATCTGTAGCTTCTAAGCAGATTTTTGGTCTGTCTGTGGATCAGCATTCAGTCAAGCAGAAATAAGGTACGTTATATACAAAAAAACCTAATTTGATGTATTTTTGAGTATTTGTTTTTCTTTTAATTTTGTAGGATAAACAGCGCCTGCCATTCATCTCAAAATCATGACGAAAAACAAGGTCAGACCACACAAACAATGAAGGCCAGCAGGAAGTCATTATTGCCAGATATTATAATTAAATACATTGGGCTCAATATTTTAAAGTGTTCTCCTTATGTATATATATATCTATATAACTTAAGAATTGTGATTCTCTTAATTTTTTTCGATTACATTTTCCTTATGGGTGTTCAAAAAGTTTCTTTTATTTCAAGGGAAATGTAATGTTGTGTGTCTCAATGACACATAGGTAAGTATTATAGCCCTATGCTGAGGTAAATTAAAACCCAGAATAGTTACAATCATCGAGATCAAGCAAGTACTTTGGAAATGGCAGCTTGTCCAAAGTAGCAAATCCAAGAAATTTCTACTTATATCAAGAAAAATTTTTAAATCAGTACTTACGCAAAGCTCTCATTTCCAAACTGCTTGCTTAATTTCGATGATTGTAATTGTTCTGAGTGTAAATTTACCTTAGCTTCTAAATCCTTGTAATCATTTTATAATCAAACAACTATTTCGAAAAATTGCTATCTAAAAGTAGTTCTTTCGTGTTTTTAAAGTTATACCGTTTTTTTTAAAGGTGAAGGTAAACAAACATTCCCGAAAAGAAACAAAGAATCATATACATGTATATATATATAAATATTGTATTAATGACAACACAAAATAATTAAAATTATTATTACGAGTATTATTCATTACAAATAAGTTTGCTGCTCACAGAGATATATAGAACATTATGAAGAATAGAATAAGATCACATTTTTGCCAGGAACGCAATCAATGTTAATTATTATGATCCTTTTTTATTTCAATATTGGATTATGTGTTGTCTTCTGTTGAAGATGATGTAGCAGTTTGTGAGGCAGAATCATCTGCAACAGTTGTAGCCTGTGCGTCGCGTCGTCGGTGTTATTGTGTGTGTCGTCATCGGCTGCAGCAGATATTTCTCCATTGAACTGAATCAAAGAACACAAGGCTCCATGGCATAGGCAAGCAGTTTCATAGAAATTGGATTCACACGCAGCAAATTTCCCACAAGAACTATGTAAAATAAAAATTAAACAATCTGTAAATATTTAGAGATTATGAAATCCGGTTTTATGATTTTCGACTACGATTGGATGCTATGATTGATTGTTCAGGATTCGTAACAGATTTTCGATTGCGATAGATTCTGTGATAGGGCCGATTTATTAGTTTTAAACTTCGATTATTCTTTAATGTAGCTAAACTTTGAGGCTGTTAGTATGTAGGTCCAATTATCATTATGTAAGTTTCAAGCCGATGAAGGTAAGTTCTTAGTATACTGGATCGAATTGTATGTTTCAGGAAATAGTTACTAGGTACCTACCTACAAATGTATATTTAAATCTACATTATGGATTTTAATTATGTAAGTTAGGAGTGTAATATTTACCAACATACATAGATGGAACCTCTAGGTATGTAAATATGTACATATAATAATGAAAATTCTTATAAAAATACTTATTAAAATACATAATAATGAAAATGAAGGATTTAGGTGGGTATAGGTATACATATATCTATAATTTAGCTGCAATAAATCTAGATTATGGATTTTAATTATGTATGTACGAGTAAATTAGGATGATAATTGTGTACCTACACTACATTAAGATATGTATGTAGGTATGTAAATATGTACATACAATGTACATTGAAAATGTAGGTTAGTGATAAGTAGGTAGATATATGCATATAAACTTTATATGATAGATATTCATTTTATTTTTAAAGATATATAGTATTAACCCACGTGCAACTCTACCCTTATAATTCAACAAGTGTCACTTTACACTTATTATGAGTATACCTTATTCGGCAAGGAAATCCCTCTTGCCGAAAGGAATTATAACAGTTTAGGATTAGGCTGCACAATGCAATGCAGTCAAATGAGGCAGACGTATAGAGTTAAGTTCTTATTGCGTATCTGACCGAGAAGGGCGCTTGGCGAGTTAGCGCAGTGTTATTTTGCATAAATATAATTTAATAGTAATTGTTTAAAGTTAATAATAGGTATATAAATGTATGAGAGCCCAAATAGTACATGATGTATGTAGGTTGGTATTCAGTGACGTAGCTAGCAAAAACAGCGTAGGTATGTAGTTTAGTCAGGGCAAATATGCATACAAATATTATGTCTCGTCGATTTGGATTCGATTCCAAAATAAAATGGACGGCTGGATCGTACGAACTTGCTCTTGTAGCTAACAACTTTAATGCAGCTAAACATTGACGCTATTAATAGGCAGGTAATTTGGTTATCTTATGTAGGTTTAAAACCTATGTAGCTAATATAACTGATTCTTAGTATAACAAATTGTCGAATGGATAAATCAATTAATAGTTACATAGGTACCTACCTAAAACTGTATATTTAAATCTATGTTATGGATTTGAATTCTGTAAATTAGTATGGTAATATGTACCTACACTACATACATATATGGAACCTAAGTATGTAAATATGTATGTAGGTACATAATAATGTATAATGAAAGTGTGGGATGGTGAAGGTTAGGTAGGTACATATATGCATATAAAACTTTATATTCATTTGATTTTTAAAGATATATATTTTTATAAATGTTTGAGAGTCCACCTAGTTCATAATGTATGTAATTTGGTATTCAGTTACGTAGATAGCAGAAACTACTAACTCGATTTGCGTTTTGTACGTAATTTATTATGCTAAAAATGGAAATTAAAAGAATACTCAAATTTAATAAATAGTAATAGGTAATCAAAAGGAAGGTAATGTTTTTTATGTCAATTATATGCCTTGTACACATAAATATTTTGCTTACGAAAAGATTATGATGTTGGAAAGCAATGCCACTAATCCCGGAAAAACTTCGGCAGCGCTAAAGAACTACTTCCAATAGTGGAGTTTGATTTTTCATTTCGTAACGAGGACTCTTCTGGGGATGATTCTGTTTCAACTGTGTCAGCCTATAATAAAAAAAAATGATAAAGAATTAAGTTAAAGTAGGGTTCACCAAATACGATAAATTAAAAAATTCGATTGGCTTTTTCGATTGATTGTCTAGAAGAAAAAAATTCTTAAACGTTCTAAAAAAAACTGAAGTTATTTATGTATTTATTGAAATTAGTGTTTTAATTGACAGATTACCAACCGAAAAATGCTCATTTTTCGTTAAATTGATATAACTAACCTCTTCTAAGCCATCATCTTCCATTTCCTCCTCTTCCAACTCCACCTGTTGTTCACCAAAACTTTCATCGGGTCTTTCAATTAGCTCTCCATTAAGAGTGGGAAAGGGAATTTTAGGCAGCGGCAACTGACTTGGATTATGTTCGTGAATTAAATCAGCCAATAAATTTGCGATCTTTTCTCTTTTTCTAAAGCTGTTTTCTTGGAATTGTATAACTACGAACTGGATCGGCAAAGAGTTGCTCCACATACTGCAGCAGATATAAACCACAATCGGTAAAGTTGTTCTGCTGGGGTACTTTTACACAGTTTCCGGAAATATTAAGTTTTGTATAGGCATGAGTCTGATTATCTTGAACCTTTACTTGATATTCACAGGTGGATAATCACGCAAAGTAGCTGCTACTCGGCTTCTCGATGCTCCCGCCAGCGAGTCAAAAATTAAAACAACTGGCTGTTAATTGCTTGACGTTGTAGTCCGTTTGCACTTAGTGAGTCATGGTAAATCACTATCGTCACCTTCAGCTTTATCACGTTCACTATGTTCTTCTCCCAAACAGACGGTTTCTTCTCGCGACGTGGGAAGAGACAGCTTCTTTTCACAACCTTTTGTAAAAAAAAATAAATTTACTTTAAATTTCTTTAAACAAAATTAAATGGATCTAGTGATTACTTACTTTTCTTTTTTGTTATTTGTTGCGGAATAATTGGTTCATTTGTGTCAAAGGTTACCGGCCCCTTGAGCATAGGGAAGCAAATAATCGCGAAAAACCAATGTAATAGCTCATTTATGGGTATTATAATGTTGTCTTTGTCAAATAAATTTACATTTTGTGTCCAATTAGCAACACGAGCATGCCGCTTCTGTGCTGCCGTCTGTTTTATTTCTTTAGCTCTTTGTGTGCGCGGGCGTGAATTCATTGTTGTCAGACGTTTATAAAAGAAGCTACTAAGGATGTATGTACGTTCTCGACTCTTTTCCGGACAATAATATTGTGCACAAATTTTAAATACAAATCAATAATCACATCGATATTATTATATCAATTAAAACAAAAAAAAACATTCGTTTGATATTTGATAACTTCATAATGGAAGCCTCAAAAATATCCATGCGACGAGCTTCGAGGGCAATTCCTAGTGCTTGACTAAATTGTCCATCGTTCAAACACCGTTGATCATACGGTTGTGATTCGAGTCGGTTATCCATCGGTTTGGCTTCCTTAGGAGTTTTAATGAAAGTCACGCGCTGAGCGATGTAGAAAATAATGCATTTAGCGATGAAGGTTTCGGTATACTCCTTGCGGGCCACATCAAATAAGTAACCAGCGCCGAGAGGGTCAGTAGAAAACCTTCGATGTTACAATGCCTACTAGCTTGTTTTCTGGGAATGCTCGATCTTCATGGTGTATTTCAATTTTCTCAATTGATTCGGATATTTCTGGCCAAAATTCATAGACGATATTATCGATCTTCTTGAGAGCACAAACCGGGCGATTGCTCGTTAAGAAGGGACCTCACCTGCGGAAGAGGTGGCTCATTTTGTTGGATTTTTAGTTCCACAGAAAGATCAATGTATTTCAAGATAAATTCGCAGATAAACGTTTTATTAATCTTCAATATTTTATGTTGAAATATTTTTGACGAAATGCAATGGCGATGGAGAATAGGCTTTATTAAAATTATGCAGAATCACTTTTGGTGCGCCTGTTGTTGATGTTGCAAAACTTTTTTTAATACCAACCGATTTAATAACTGCTTGGTATACAAATACATCTCTTGGAAGTGCCTGAGTTTACAAAGTAGTAGTCAGATATTTACAAAAACCATAAGTGCCTTCATTTTTAGCTAAAAATATTATATCAACCAACGATTTACTCACATAATTATTATTACTTTAAACCATTGAGAAAGTTTCAGACACATTTTTTGATGTGGTACTTCTTCGTCTTGTGATCACTTCTTCGTCTTATACCAGAAGTTTATCAGTAGCACATAATTTAATGGAAGAGTTTTTTCAACAAATAAAATAAATTACATATATTTAAATAAAGAACAAAATATGAAATAAACAAAATAACTCACTTCGGATCTGTCAAAATACTCACCTCGAATTGAGTAAACTGGTCTTTTCTTGTGGTTGAATTTAGGCATGTACGCATTAATATGCTATGGTTTGCTTTTACTTTTTGATTGGATTTTCTTCATTTTTAATACAAAATTAATAAATATTCCTTAATTTGTAAACCAGAATCAACAACAAGCTTTTATTAGTATGTTTTTGTTTGGTAAAGCCTTTAAAAATACAATTTAATTAAAAAGCAATTAATTTTTCAATTTTTGAATTTAACGGATTTTCATTTTAAATATATAAGCTCACCATATCTACCAAAAGTGCAAATACGCACTCCTCCGTTTCGATAAGCCTTTGTTGGTGTCTGCTCCATTAAAAATGCACGGGCAACAAACCCATGCTTGTCGAAACGAAGGAAATTCTTTCAATTTAGCTTGTACGGTGAAAGATAACGAACCCCCGTAGTCGTGCCTCTATGTTAGTTTCACTATGCCCGCCCTTTTCATTCTTTTTCTTGCATTGCCAGATTACAAATTCATTTATATAAAAACGCTACTAGATGGCGTATAGAGAGCAAGAAAGAGATAAATTACATTTAGCATCAACAGAGGGCGTTATAAAAATTATTAGAGTCGTTCGCGGCTATTGTGCGCAGCGGGGTGAGTGTGCGCATAGCGATTTTTATGGAAAAGGGGATGAAACTTGAATTTCTGTCAATGCACGATTTAGTAGGTATCTGATCTTTATTGAGGTCAGTTGTGTTTGTGCTGGTGTAGTGTTTGGTGCGTCGTAGAAAGACAAAAGAAAAAAAGTTAAGTTTCACTAAAAATTTTCTTGATTTTCAAAACGTGTCAGTGATCTCTGTTTGTATTGTAATGCATTGAATAGTGATGTTTTATAGAATATACTATATGAATTTTATATTTGACTGAAGATTTTACTGATTTCGATAGTTATTTGTTTACATTTTTGCAAAAACAATAAAATAGTGCTTCAAAATAGCTTTTAACGGCCTTTAGTCCAACAAAAATTGGCGTTTCGTCCCGGCGATCTCACATGGACTCATCAGTTGACTAGTGAGGACCTTTGTCAATACGCAATTTTTGTCAATTTCAGTTCATCTAACATAGATTTCGTGAAGAACATCTAGTGTGAACTATATCCAACAAGACTAGAATTCCTAATCATTAAATTGGAAATTTTTGTTTTTGCCCATGGCCTGGCATTATTTATATAAGAAGTTTTTTTTAATAATACAAATTCTATATACTACTGAAATACATCAGCCAAGTAGAAGACTTAGCACTATAATATTTGGGCTTGTTGAATTATTGATTCAAAATAGCTTTTAACGGCCTTTAGTCCAACAAAAATTGGCGTTTCGTCCCGGTGATCTCACATGGACTCATCAGTTGACTAGTGAGGACCTTTGTCAATACGCAATTTTTGTCAATTTCAGTTCATCTAACATAGATTTCGTGAAGAACATCTAGTGTGAACTATATCCAACAAGACTAGAATTCATAATCATTAAATTGGAAATTTTTGTTTTTGCCCATGGCCTGGCATTATTTATATAAGAAGTTTTTTTTAATAATACAAATTCTATATACTACTGAAATACATCAGCCAAGTAGAAGACTTAGCACTATAATATTTGGGCTTGTTGAATTATTGATTCAAAATAGCTTTTAACGGCCTTTAGTCCAACAAAAATTGGCGTTTCGTCCCGGTGATCTCACATGGACTCATCAGTTGACTAGTGAGGACCTTTGTCAATACGCAATTTTTGTCAATTTCAGTTCATCTAACATAGATTTCGTGAAGAACATCTAGTGTGAACTATATCCAACAAGACTAGAATTCCTAATCATTAAATTGGAAATTTTTGTTAAAAGCTATTTTGAATCAATAATTCAACAAGTCCAAATATTATAGTGCTAAGTCTTCTACTTGGCTGATGTATTTCAGTAGTATATAGAATTTGTATTATTAAAAAAAACTTCTTATATAAATAATGCCAGGCCATGGGCAAAAACAAAAATTTCCAATTTAATGAAAATTGCCCCATACTCATTTTTCACAGTCACAGAAATTGAGACCAATTATTTTGTTTCTAAATTTTTATTGAATTTCGCTGCAAATATTTATTTTCTGACGGGTATATATGTCTCGAGCATATGTGAGAAAAAATCCGAACAAATAGATTGTTACACAAGCCCAGATTGATGAAGCTAAACGGCTCATAAATCTAGGCTCTAGTAAGCGTGCGGCCGCAGATAAAGTGGGAATCAGCGAAGCGGCCTTGAGAAAACGTCTGATATTGAACACTGCTGCCATTTCCCTTGGGTATTATAAAACGACGTTTACTCCAAGCCAAGAAACTGAAATATTGGAATACTGCAAGCAAATGCACAGCCTGTTTTATGGAATGACAATATCATCTATTCGAAGGTTGGTCTTCCAATACGATGAAGTTAACCAAATCCCTAACCCATTCAATAAAGAGGTGAAAATGGCTGAACGTGATTGGATTGAGTGCTTTTTGAAAACACATCCTGACATCTGTTTGCGGCAATCCGTTCCGACAAGTCTGGCCCGGGCGATAGGCTTCAACAAAGTTCAAAAGTTAATATTACAATAAAAGTACATTTCGTTTCTTTGTCAAAATCGATTGTTTTTTTTTATTATTATTTATGCACTCAACTTTTTTATAAAAGATATTAAAAAGCAGTATTAACATTGTGCGAATTTCGCAAATTAACGAAGAAATGATTTAAAGAACCTGCGCACACTTACCCTACATCCTGCGTACACTTACCCCTTCATTGGGGCAACTGTGCGCAATTTGACTTGTTTTGGTTTTCATATAAAAACATTATATAGTTTATAAATAATTGATGTTTTATACTTCAATGTAAGTAGTAAAAACATGTACGTTCCATATTTAATAAACTTCTTTTGTGTATATTCTATATTTTGAATAGCATCCTTCTTCAAAGTCAAAAGTGCGCACACAATCTGACAATCTTGATTGACCTCAATCAATTCAAAACAATTAATTTACTCAAATAACTCGTTAAAGTTTTCATCTACTTCAGGTGGCCTGTTGTTAGTGATTCCAGATTTTGACAATTATTTAGGTGTCAGCCAAAGTCGAATTTTAATAGCTTCAACGACTCCATCATACGATAACTGACTTAGCTGACAGTTTCCAATACCTCTAATAACATACCGATCATTTGGTAACTCCTTGTGAATAACGTATGGACCACGATATTTCTGGATGAGTTTCTTATTCGTTCCTGTAGTAGTGTCAATATGCCTAACAACAACAAAATCACCAATGGAGTACTGTTTTGCCGATCGACTGTGTCTTAAAAAATACTTGATATTTTTCAATAGCATTTAAAGCATCTTGTCTAGATCCTTATAGGTCACGATCTGCCTCTTTACTAAACTTGTTTTCCAAATATTCTGTTAGCTTATCAATAATTTAACCCCTCTTGTTCACCCTAAATAATAACTTACTTGGGGATTGCTTTGTGGTACTATGAGTAGTATTGTTAATGGCATATTCGACTTGTGACAACTTTAATGACCAGTCAGCATGTAAAACTGGTTCAGACAACTTACTAAGCATCGGTTTTAATATTCGGTTAACACGTTCAACCTGGCCGTTTGCCTGCGGTGAGGCCTCAGCCACGTTGATATGATTCACGTTACGGCTATCAAGGAATATCTGAAACTCACGGTATTCGAAACAAGTACCACGATCGGAAATTATTCGCCTAGGTCCGCTGTAATAATTAAAGTATTTGTCTAGGGCACGACAAACTTCCTTTGTACTAGTTATTTTGACTGGGTAGAGTCGAACAAATTTGGTAAATGCATCAATAATTACTAGAACATGTTTTCGATTAGATGCTATTGACGACAGAGGACCAAAATGATCAATATGAATTGTGTCAAAAGGGATTGTTTTTTTTGATATAATATATAAATTGTGTTCATTTGAACGAGCTGGTGTTATATACATAATGTATTTAATATTTGCAAACCAATTATTTTCACGTAATTTGTTATAATACTGATCAGCACTTAAGTGACCTATTTTTTCATGAACCATACGAATCACATTGTCTTCCATCTGACTTGGTACACACAAAAGCAAATTGTCTGCCCCATCCCTTCGAAAAACGAGGCCATTATGTAACTCGAACTTGCCAACCGTTTCTGTTTCAAGTTTTGTCCTCATTTCTTCTATCCACTTATCAAGCATTTGCTCTATCTGAATCTGAAAATCTAAATCATCACAATCAACAGATGCAACCAGCTGATACACGGGTGTGACGTCTTTTCGTACTTCCATTTGATTTTCCTTTTGAAAACATCGACTTAGAGCATCAGCGTGCCCCATCAACACTCCGCTTTGGTGCTGAATATTATAATTGTAGTTTTCTAATTCAAGGGCCCATGGAGCGATTCGTGGATTCAAACTTCTTTTGTGTAAAGTCATCGTAAGCGAATTATAATCAGTTATAATTCTAAATGGAATTCCCTCTAAATACACACAAAAACGCCTAAGTGAGTAAATGATTGCCAACATCTATAACTCAAAACTGTGGTACTTTGATTCTGCGTCAGTGGTGGATTTTGAAAAGTATGAAATTGGATGGAACTTTCCATCATTTCGAAGTTGCAGCAACACTGAACCAAGGCCATGAGCACTGGCATCACAATTAGAGCTGTGTCAATCGTGATTGATTCGCTCTTTATGACCCGGTCACTAAAAAGATTGATTGATTGCAATCAAAGTAAGTAAATCGAATCAATCTATTTCAATACCAACCGTTTTATACAATACTACAATTTCAATCAAACGATTGAAAGCAATTCAATCATATTTAGTTCATTCCACTTATTTACAATCAAAATAAAT
Source organism: Philhelius pedissequus (assembly GCA_910595825.1). Lineage (NCBI taxonomy): Eukaryota > Metazoa > Arthropoda > Insecta > Diptera > Syrphidae > Philhelius > Philhelius pedissequus. The sequence goes on along the minus strand of OU343164.1, from coordinate 13,459,190 downwards.
TGCATTGATTGGTTTCACTTTTCACTACATTCTATCGTTCTAAAGAACGAACGAAACTGAATGGAAATGAAATATGTATGTATTTGATAATCTCTTTATTTTCCCATAATGTTTATGGGTTAATGGTTTCCTTACTCCGAAACTAAAGAAATACCTTAAACCAAATGTAGGTATGTTTTTACCAATTTTGTTCCTGATTTTTTTTAAAAGCATCAGTTAAATTTCACAAACATTCGCATCAACCACATTACATATGCACATCCATATGTATATATGTTGAATTTAAGTAAAATATTGATTGACTTCACACACACACAACCATGTGATTGTTTCAATTCAAAAATGTTTCCATATGGGTCGCAACTGTAACAAATGATTGATTGAAAAAATGAACGATTGAAAAGACCGAATCTTTGAAATGAACGACATTTGAACGATTGAATCTTTAAAAATGAACGATTGACACAGCTCTAATCACAATGAAGTTCTGTATCGTACGTTGGGTTGTAAACAGCTAATATTAGTGCAGCAACAAACCTATCGCGTAACTCACAGAAAGCATTAATGCAATCCTGGGCAAAATCAAAAAAATTATTTTTGCGTAGAAGAACTAACAGAGGTCTGACAATTTTTGAAAAAGATGGTACAAACCTACGGAAGTAGGAAAATATCCCAATCCACGAATACAATTCCTGTTTAGTCCTTGGAATAGGGTAATTCTTAATAGCACTAATATGGGTATTAGTTGGTCGGATACCATATGAATTCACTACATAACCGAGGTATTCAATTTCATCATAAGCAAATTTACATTTTGCTAACTTAATTTCTAATCCCATTTTATATATTCTGAGCAAAACCTCTTTCACTGTCTCTACATGAGATTCAAAATCAACAGAAGCTATTAAAATATCATCTATATAGATAATTATTTTGCCAGCGTCGATTAAGTCACGGAAAATATTGTACCCAAATCTCTGAAAATTAGCTGGGGCGTTCTTTAATCCGAATGGCATTTTTAAGTATTCAAATTGCCCATGAGGTGTTACAAAAGAAATGAACATTATTGAATTTTCGTGCATCTTAACTTGATTAAATCCATCTTTCAAATCAAACAAGGTGTACCAACATTTACCTGCTGTGTATTCAATACAATCCTCGATTAATTGCAATGGAAAGTTATTACGAATAGTTTTCTTATTAAGACCAATATAATCAATGTACATACGTACATCACCGATTTTTTTCCCAAGACTATTGCTGAAGCGTAAGGGGATTGACTTGGCCGAATAATTTTTCTAGACAAAAGATCATTGGTGATTCTTTGTACCTCAGTTCGATCATGAAAAGATAAGCGGCGTGGCGCACAATGGAAAGGGGTATCATCAGTTAATCGAATTTTCATTTGATAATCGGTGGTTCCCTGTGAAAGACCTACTGGCCTCAAATAGGATTCGGCAATTATTGAACCAATAATATCAGCTTTAGTTTTCTCTAATCTAGGGCAAATATCAATTTCGTATTGTGATCTATCTATATCAATAGAACACATTTCCATAAACCTATTTTTGACACAATAGACAGGCAACTCGCACTGACCTTGCGCCACCCAAAGCATGACAGTCAATCACCTCTGTCCTGACTGATTTCTCAGGTATATTTTTGAATTTTATCTGTTTTCTAGGATCACCAACCACTTTTCCTAAACTACTCAAATCAAATGCACCAACATGTAAATTCATAGGTTTATTAAATTCAGATTTTACTTTGACAAATTTAATTTTAGTTAAACAAATATTGAATACTTTCATAAAGTCACGTCCCAGAATAAGTGGCGTCATCATTGTGTCCTGAGGGGTAACCAAAAAAGAAATAATTTTAAATTCATTGCGAAATTGTACTTAATATGAAACTGTACAGTAAGTACATATTCTCTGCTTTCCCAAACCGCAAAATTTGGTTGGAACGGCAACATTTGATAAGGCAATCAAATTTGCAACACTTGAACGTTGTATTATACTAATTGGGCTACCAGAGTCGAAAAGAGATAACAAGTTTTTAAATCTATTGCATCTGCTTTGATTACAACAATAAATTAAAGCCACCCTTACCTTTTCCATAAACGAAACGTTATCATCATTATTATGCGCATCATATGAGGTTACATCAGTTGGTTCACACGATAAAGATGCTACCGTATGTGTCTTCTTCATCGGGCAATCCTTATGGAGGTGTCCCATTTTGTGACATGTGAAACAGGAACCCACTGGACGAATTAGCTTAGGACATGTACTTCGGTAGTGTCGATTGTGAACAGTTGAAACATCTAACCTCTCCTCGATTCACAGTGACACTAGCAGCGGCAGCTTTTTGTTTAGTTATGGCAATTGTATTATTTCTGATTGCCCTTGGACGACGTTGTTCATAGCGATCCATACGACGCACAAGATCGTTTATGCAACTTGCACCATACAGCATTGTAACACCGTTGCTGCTGTTGGGGATTCCATCTATAATTATGTCCACCAGTTCCTGCTCTTCAATATCGGACTTTGATGCAATCGATTGCATGGACGCAACATGACTCAAACAAGATTCGTTACTCCTCAGGGTACGGGCCCTCAACTGTCGATATACCTCTTGCCGCAGGATAGTTCTTTTGAACATGTTAATGAGACCCGCTTTCATCTCGTCATATGCAACCAGACCCAAGTTTAGGATATATTGTTTTGCTGTCCCTTCCACACATCGACGAACATCTTGACTTTTTCTTTTATTGTGTACCCACACGTCCCAGTAAAGTCGTCGAATTGTTCGAACCATTTATGTATGTCGTAATGAACATCCCCACTAAATTTTGCTTTTATTATGCATTAAGCTCATTGCTACATTTAACTTAAGGTATAACAAATTTGGTTTAAATTTCATACTAACTTATGCATTGAACGAAATAACTTCAAGTAATCTTCGGAAATTTAATTTTTGGTGACTAATTTTCTTCGACATACCTTTATTCACGCCTCACCACTGATACATACCCACCTACATATATCTTTCACTATTGTATGTACATATTTACATACCTAGGTTCATTCTATGTATGTATGTACATAAAATATAACTATTACCTTCCTAATAATTAAAAATAAATCCATTTAAATATACATTTGTAGGCAGGTACCATTCAACAATTTATTATTCTATTTGAACCTGCATATGCTATACCTACCTACTAACAGCGTCAATGTTTAGCTACATTAAAGTTGTTAGCTACAAGAGCAAGTTCGTTCGATCGAGTCCTGCATTTGATTTTAATGTGTCCATGTACATTTTTATCTTAATGTCAATTTTTATTCCTTCACTAAACCACCGTCTTCGGTGATTTAGCGAAGGACTACGTTTGTAAATGTGAAATATCAGAAATTCTGTTGTATTATTAGCATTTTGCACACACCATATGGAATAAGTCCTAAACCTTTATTAATTTAGGTATATATGTAACTTCCTTATTCATTCCTGTTTTTTTTAATATACTGTATTTTAATAATATGTTTTTTTTAAGGTTTTCTTATTTTAAAGTTTTAATACTTAACAACCTTAAATATGTAAAAAAATTATATAAAATAATTTAACATAACAGCAAAGCACTTATAGTAGATAATAGCTTTAACATGATACATGACCTAGTTTCTAGGACATACATCACCCACATGCAACCCATTTAAATAAAAAATAAAATTATTTCAAAAATTAATTTTAATTAGAAAAAAAACGTATTCAAAATTTTGATATGCAGAATAAGTTTGGCTACCTAGATCTTCTAAGATATAAAATTTGGGATAAATCCAATGTATACCGTTACCGAAAATTAAAAAACCGGTATATGAAAGGTGCCGTTAATAGACTTTTCCCGTAAACTTGGTTCTTACTAAATGATAGCTAACAAAAAAATTCTAAAACATATTTATCGGAATCGTTGGAGTCGTTTTCGAGAAAAATAAGCTTTTCCTTAACGGTTGTATCACAGGTACCTTTATTTTTAGGCCTAAAAATAAAATTTCTATTTCTCCTTTGAGGAATGCCAAACAAATACCCACGTACCAAATTTGAAGGTAATCGCTAAAGCCGTTTATGCTGCAGCTCGTTATACATACAGACGGACAGACTGACATTTTTTGTCGATCACTTTTATATGCTTCTCTATGATCGTAATGTCATGTTCGATTGTTAGAATTTTTTTTTTTTTTTTACGAATGCATACTTGCCTAGTACCTACCTATAATCGTAAGCCTTATACACTATAAATGTTAATTTACCTACCTACGATTGTTTTAAGCGCGACTGAGCCGCTTTTGTTCAATTACCTACCATATATCAGAAGACATCAACTCTAAAAAGCTAAATAAAATAATACCTAGGTACTTAAAATTTGTTACAATAATTTCTTTTTTCACCAAACCCAAACCATAAAATAACTAAAATCCAAACAATTGTATGTAGGTACACAGCCAAACTACCCCCACAATTCAGTACCTAACTTATAATACGTATGTATCATTGTATCACGTATGAACAGTCAATAAGCGATGGAAGTAACAAAATTACTTACTTTGCTACATTAAGGCAAAACGAAAAATAAGATCCATTCATAAGTTCATTGTATTTATATTTCTCTTTGACTTATCCTCATATAAAATAGTAAACTACAAATGTGATGTCAAAAAAATATACCACATTTGGTTTTCTCCCTTTTATTCAATATTGCTATAAGAACAGAAATAAGACTACCTCATCTCTTCTTTTCCCTCTTTTATTTCTCTGCCCCGCTCTCAAACAAATAACTGCAAAGGCAAATTTCTCGACACAAGCGCCATCTGCACAGGCGCGCTGATGAACAGATTTTCATGTTCCATGGTAGTACTATATAGATATAAATACAATGGCTATTGGTTTCGTGGTTTGAGACATGAAATTAGATAGCATATCAAATGTTTAAATAATGGCGATGGAATCTGTAGAAGAAAATGATATTTAAACAATTTTTTGTATCGATAAATATTTTTACTTACAGTGGCTGTGATAGTTCTAATGGATTTGAATGATCTCTTAAACTTCGCCTTATGGTTCTTTGTGCAATTCGTTCATCTTGTTGCATTTCATCAATTAATAGTAAAAAGGATATTCTTTGCATTTTGAATTCAAGATTAGCACAAAAACAAACTATTTATTTTTTTACTATAAATCGACCGTCAAATGAGTTGAAAATTATGTTCGAAAATTAAGTTATTATTTTCATGTTGGTAAAACTTTTTCCCATGGGAAACAAATTCCGTGGAGAATTCCCATTATTAGGAACTGGTACCCGGGAAGGGAAAAATTCTTTGGGAAAAATATTTTCCAAGGAATTCCCGATAAGGCTGAATATATCGCGTTCTCGTTCGTGGATGTATATTGGACACAATTTGTATATATATATAGATACCGTTCTCGTTCGTGGACTCGGATTTATATTCGACGCGAATCGTATATAGATCCCGTTCTCGTGCGTGAATTTATGTGTATATTCTACGCGATGATAGCACTTCTGAAATTGTTAAAATGAAAAATTAAGAAATGTTCTTCTTTATTAATTTGTGAGAATGAGAAACTATAAATTTAAGACGATATGAAACATTATGAATGTGAATCCGATTTGGCAAGATCCGCTCGCCGCAACTGCTCGACTTCAACTGCCTTGGTATTTTCGACAGCTTGTCAGCTATGGTGTCATCGTGTTCCTTTATGATGACATAAGATATAACATTATGTACTTTTTATTATATTTTAATAGGTATTTGGGATTAGTGTTTTAAGAAATAGAAAAACTGTAATTGCCAATATTTTTTTTTGTTATAGAGTTTATTTAACTGACTTATACATACAATTAATAATATTACATGCTAATTCATGATGTACCTCAACCAACACATGGTACATAAATAAAATTATTAGAAAGGTTGTTTTTATTTAAATATATTTTATTATTTTTATTATTTTATTATTTTTGTATAGATAAGACAACACTTTTGATTCAAAATCATCTTTTGGAACAAAAAGACATTATGTTTGAATAATGTCACCAATTTTTTTTTTTATGTTAAATAAATATTTTTGTTTTTATAATTTAACAGGAAACATAAGTAATATTTTTTATAAGTATTTTTATATTTAAAAATATAAAATGAAAAATTCGACAAGATGTATTTTATTCTTCGTCTTGTTTTTGCGGATTTTTCGTTTTACTTAACTAGGCAAATAAAAATATGAGTTTGTTTTGTAACTGATGTTATCATTGAAATTTTCTGCATATTTTTGCTTCTAATTATTAAAATGATGTTTCTCCTGGCTCAAAAATTCGTCAGTGACACTATTTACTGGCTCAATAACAATCGATGGTAGATTGTGATGTTTTTCATTTTGAATAGCTTTATCATTTTTGTTTAAATTGTTAGAACCTACAACAATTGATAGTGGTTCATCTTTAGCATCAACTTCAATATCATTATCGAAACTAATATTTGGGCCTTGAACATGAGCAGTTCCTGTAATGGTTTTTGGTGGTGATAATGGTAGTGGTAGTTCTTTTATTTCTTCGTCTTGCGTGATGTCAAAATTAACTAATTCTCGTTCATCTTCGTGTTGCTGTTGATATTGGGTTTGCAATTCAGCAGCTTGTTCAGCTGCTGTTGAGAGAATTGAATTTTCCAAATATTCTATAAGATCATCTTTATTTAATTGTATATCATCAACTGTTGCATTTGATGTTGTGTTTATTGCCCGCCAATCTCTGTAATGGTAAATAAAGGATTAGTTTCATAAACTTTTTATTTGCCTTGAAATATTACATATATCAAATTAAAATTACATTCTTTGTTTTTTTTTATATTTTCCAATTAAATATCATAAAAAGTTTTATCCAAATTAATAAAATACGTTAATGCTAGCATGCAAACATTAAAATTAATTAAATTAATATAAATATTCGAAAAATGAAAGTTGAGTTTTTTTTGTTTTATTTTCTTGATCTTTTTTACAATTTTTTAATTGGCATAAGCTTCCCATAGTTCTTAGTTTTTGGCATTGTTGTAGCAGTTTGGACAGAAAAAGGCTAAGTAATCTTTACATCTGGTTTTTGGTCTTCTTCTTAATCTATTTTTTTTCTGTTGTGTCCACTTGGTTAAAATATTGGTCAATCTATCGTCTTGAACTTGAAGTCTGGATATGTGTCCTGCCCAGCTCCAATTCAACTGTTTAACTATTTTATTATTACGTCAGTTATATTTGTTTGAATGCATATTTCTTCATTATTTTTGTATTCTTTCTAGTGATGTGATGTTAAGAATCCTTCTTTCTATTTTCGTTTGGTAGACTATAAGTTTGTCAAAAAGTTGTGCATTAAGACCAACCAAATGTTTGAAGTCCATACGTCATCACCGACCGGTAAAATTGTTGAGTCCCAGATGTATTTTCTTGCTTATTTTGTTAGTTTGGCCTTTCATAACTCTTTTAAACTCCAGTATTGGTACCGTGTATTTGTAATTCGATGGAAATCGTCAATGTAGTCCACTGGGTTCCCTTTAAGTGTTTTTTTTTGTGTTTTGATTGGTAATTGCTTTTGTTTTCTCAAGGTATATTCAAAGTCCACACTCTTCACACAATACCGTTAGATCATTTATCAGTATTTATCTGCATTATTATATAGAAGAACAATGTCGCCAGCAAATCTTATGTTATAGAGAGTTGTTCCCCATATCTTAACGACATACTTGTTTTGAAATTTAAGCCTTCTAAATATATCTTGGAGAACTGCCGAAAATAGCTTGTGAATGATTTGGTTATCCTGACGAACTCCTCTTTTAATTTCAAGCTTCGGTCACAATGTCACAAGAATGGGATTGATACGTGATTGATATTTGTTAACGCGGCCGTCCAAATAGTATGCTCTACAGTTTTAAAGGCTTTATTGAAGTCAATATACTACAGATAAAATGGTTTGTAATATTCATTAAGCTTTTCTATAAGTTGATGCGAATGTACGTGGAGTCGTTTGTTTAAAACCCTTTTCGAAAACTAGCTTGCAATTTCGTTTGGGATGTATTTAAGTCATATTTCATTATTTTATAAATTGTTTTTGAGAAAAAAGTGTAGTAAAGATCGTATTTTATAATAATCTGCTTTTATATCGTCGCTTCCGACGTTTTTTTTCCTTTTTTTTAGCACTTCTATTGATATGATAGTTCCCTCTAAAGAGGGTTAGTCGCCAGTAATATCAGCAACAAGGACAGCGACAACGACAACAACAACAAGTATAAAACGTCTGAAAAGACAAGAAAACTCGATCAATTTTGCAGCGACTCTTCTCCCTGCTCTTAATAGCATGTCTGTTGACGGTAGGGAGACCTTGGACAGACCTCCATCGATAGGTAGCCAAACCGAGGACGAGCTGCTGGAAGACTCGGGTCCCGAAGAGGCTAACGTGAAGCACATTGCACCCCTCAAGAAATCGAGAGAACGCAGTAACTACAGATCCTCGAGAAGGTTCGTGAGCAAAATGGAGAAAAAAGACCCGGCTACTCTCACCCCGAAGGACAATCCCCTCTTAAGAAGCATAAGAAATTGATGAAAAAATACGAACGGCAGCTGACATTAGCTGACAGCGAACGCAGTATCTGTTCCCAACAGTTGAAAGATAACGTACCTGACATTGACAGAGTAAATGCTGCTACATCTAGGTCTATCTCTAACAAGATACACCGTGAACAGGCTGGCAATAACTCTTCTACTCGACTTCCAGTAAGAAACGGCAGACCAATGCAAGTTCAAACCTGAAAACGAGCGAAGTAGCATAGGGCGGCAACTCTTCTGGGACGAAGCCAAGTTCATCCAAAAGATTAAGATAAGAGGAGACAGCCGAAACTGTAAGCTCTAAAAAGCTTAAAGCTAACAGTTGGCACCAATAAGTCGAGACAACCCAGATGGGAAAATCACGGCCAAAAATTGGTTACTGGTGGAAAACAAAATCCTTAAAGACATGATGGCAACATTTGAAACAGATAGCTCTGATAACTTCATATTCGATGTGGGCCGGATGGCGCAAGGGAGTGAAAGTGCTCTGTTGCGGGAACCAGAAATCCCTGGAGTTCCTCACTCACACAATCCCCAATATTGGAGAACTGTGGGCGGGAGCCTCCCTGGGGGTTATTCCTGTCTCAGACCTACCACTGAGGCAGCAGATCAAAATATGGATCACTTCTCCTGCTTCCCACGAGGACATCTCCATAATTAAATTGCTGGCTAAACAAAACAAGGAGTTTCTTATAATGGAATTTAAACTACTACACCCCAGAAAGAGTTCGAGCGGGGAAGGAAAGGACCTCTTGTTCGTTATCGAAAAAAAATTTGACCTTATGCTAAAGGAGAAATCGGACGTGCTGAGGTATGGTCTTGGAACCGTCAAGGTAAGAAGGCATGATGGCAAAGGAGAGACGAAAGCTGCTAGTGGTGCAAGTAAACTTGTAACAAGCTAAAGCAGCAACACACGACCTAATGCTCTTCATGTCCCCAAGAGCCCGTGGATGTGGCCTTAATCCAGGAACCATGGATTAACAAAAATCAGGTTCAGGGGTTGAGGTCGAAATACTATACTCTGTTCCACTCCACGTCAGCAGGTAAAATTAGAAGTTGTATTCTAGCAAAAAAATCAATAAATGCTTTCTTTTTATCTGGGTACAGCAAAGGGGATAATGCGGCAATCAACGTTCAATCCAATGAAGGAGACCTCGTTTTGGCATCAACGTATATTCCGCATGACGAGGGTAACCCTTCAGCAGAGACGGTACGCCATCTTGTCAACCATAGCGCAGAGAGAAGGATACCTCTAGTGATAGGATGTGACGCTCACCACACTCAATGGGGCGGCATTGATATTAATGAAAGGTTTGAGTCAATCTTTGAATACATTTTATGTTTCAATCTAGTGTTGTGTAATAAAGCTGATGTGCCAACATTTAGTAACAGAAACAGGGAAGAAATTCTAGACCTCAATCTAATGAGTAACAATGAAAAAAATCTCTGTAGGGAATTGGGAGTCTCACCTACGAAATCCTTCGCGGATCATTTTAGGATACTCTTCACTATAGATAGAAATATAAATGAAATAAAACCTTTTAGAAACCCAACTAGAACAAATTGGACAGCATACACTAAATGGTTAGATACCACCAGAGGTGGATAAGATTACGACAACATCAACCATTGACACTGCCGTTCAAAATCTTACCAGTAAAATGAAAACAGCCTTTGAAAAACACTGTCCCATATCTCGCAATGTTAAGCACACAGACCCACCTTGGTGAGCTTAAAAAGCGAAAAACAGAGGTCAGAAAACTTTTTAACAAGGCGAAACTGAGCAAATTAGAGATAGCCTGTAATTCATACAGGGCCGAACTCAACTCTTATACCAAGGAGTTGAGAAAGGCCAAAAAGCATTCTTGGGCTAGACACTGTCAATCTATTGAATCTATTGAGAACACAAGTGAGGCGGTGATACTTCGTAAGTTCCTGGCGGCAAACCCCATAGCACCGGGATATATTAGGCAGCCCGATGGAGCATGAACGAATTCGAGCCAAGAAACACTTGAACTCTTTATGAGTACACATTTCCCTGGCTGTTTGGATCCTGAAGAAACAGGTTATACTCAATTAGACTCTTCGGGTTCATTTCGGCCAGTAACAGAATTGGATAAAATTATCACAGAGCAGAAGATTATGTGGGCAATAAACTCGTTCAAACCCAATAAATCTCCTGGACCAGACGGGAATATTCCGGCATTTCTTCAGCATGCTCTACAGATAATAACCACATGGCTTAGGTCATCTTCAAAAGTTGTATAGAAATTAAATACGTCCCTATCAACTGGAGGAAAGTCAAAGTTTTGTTTGGTTTTTATTCCAAAGGCTGGAAAACCGACACACTCGACTGCAGAGTATTAAAGACCGATAAGTCTCTGCTCGTTCCTTCTCAAGACACTGGAGAGAATCGTTGATCTATATGTAAGAGACTTTCTCTCTCCAAACAACTTGTGCACTACCAACACGCATACCTTAAAGGTACATCAGTGGAGACAGCATTGCACGAAGTAGTTTCAATAATAGAGAAAAGACCTGAGCACAAAGAACACTCCTTAGCACCATTTCTGGATATCGAAGGGGCGTTTAACAACGTTAAAACGAATTCCATTAAATCTGCCTTGGAGAAGGTTGGAGCTGAACCCGCCATTGTAGATTGGATTTATTCCATACTGAATGGTAGGATCATAAGCTCACAATTCATGACACTATTGTAGAGAAAACGCTTACAAGAGGCACACCAGAAGGAGGAGTAATCTCACCCCTTCTATGGGTCCTAGTAGTAAACATCATTCTTACAAGTTCTAAAAATAAAGGAATTAAAGCAGCACTTTATGCAGACGATATAGTAATTCTGATATCGGGTAAGTACCTTACCACTATCAAAGATATAATGGAATCTGCGCTTAGGGACTTTTCCTCGTGGGCAGAGCAAAACGGTCTTAATGTTAACCCTGCTAAAACTGAACTAGTTCTGCTCACGAGGAAAAGAAAGCTGGAGGACTTTATACCTCCTAAGCTGAACGAGATCCCTCTGAAACTTTCCACAAAATTTTAAATCTTCCAGGTCTGGACGAGTACATAAGGTGCACAACGGCCAAGAGTGCACTTCGACTTAAAGAAACGGGCTCTTGGAAGCACAGTACCAAAGACTATGGATCTATCTGGCAAAGGTGCGGCAACATGGCTGAACTTGATGTGACAAGGGACTACTTACCACCGAGAATTGATTTCAACAGTAACTTCACGATGATAATACCCGAAAGACATGGATGGGAACCTAGCTCACTATTAAGAGAACAGGGTATTCCCATCTACACTGATGGGTCTAAAATGGTAGAAGGATAAGGAGCCGGGGTGTTTTGTGAAGCCCTTAATATTAAGGAATCATATAAACTCCCACATGAATGAAGCAGCTGAAATGATCCAAAGGAGAAAACTGAGTTCATCAGCGATCACATTTTTAGTGGACAGCCAAACAGCTCAGGGGGTATACCGACTGTATTATAATGGTGCCTCGGTGAAACTAGGTCGAATCAAAGAGTAACTAGATCCTACCATATAATGCGGAACTCTGATATGGCGGACCCCATTATTTCTCTGGCTACTCGTGGGAACAAAATATATGCCAAAACAACAAAAACAAAAAAATAACAAAAATTACAAAAAGTTCAACACTCTGCGAGATGTTACCGCGAGTGAATACGCAGATTGAATGGAGAGACCTCAGTGGAGACGATCTGAGACCGGAAAGTAGTAAGTACCTGAAGAGGATGCCTTACGGGAACTCACGAAACCGGGCAGTAGAAGAAACGCCGACCTCTGGTCAAGGGAGAACATCTCATAGACAAGAGGAAAGCGCTACTCCAACTAAAGCTTCCACTAGCAAGGGGAGAATACCTCCCGTGCAAGTGAATACTGTAACTCCAAGTACCACAGAAGACGCAAATGATGGGAAGTTACCATCATCAAAGACCGCAATTCCACTAAAGAAGCCACGGTACCGACGAACTTACCTGCTTCCGGAACTGTGTGCACCAGGTACCCTGGACGACCTGTATAGAAAAGGGCTAAGTGGAGCCGGGGCAAAATGGTATCACCGGTTCCTTGCCGAGGGGATGTCCCTGCAGGAAGCCAGGAATAAGGTGGATGCGAGGAATAATGCACTTACGAGTGAAACAAAAAGATTGACGGAGGGTAAGAGGAAAAAAGAACCAAATAACTCCTCCTCAAAGGCAAGAAGCCAAGAAGCCCAAGTCAGCGGCAGCGTCAAATGAGGAACCCAAACTCGCTAAGACAAATCCCGTCGATCGCAGGCTCTCTTATGCAGCTGCGGCCGTGAGCGTCAGAGTTCCTGTCATGCCGGGGGAATATCTTCAGGTCAACCTGAATGCCGAAGAGTTGTCGGCACTTGAGGAGGCTTCACTTGGCTGGAAGCATAAGCTGAAGTTCAATGGCGTCCACTTCAAAACCAGTCTAATTGTGATCGACTGTGCTGGCCCAGAACCAGCAGACTGGCTTAAAGAAAGGGCACCAAAATTGAGTACGTGGAAGGGCATCGAGCTAACGACCTGCATGGGTGATCAAATCCCCAAAATGCGGACCATCACGATATTCTTGTTAACGGTCTCTGGCTTAAAGAAATCAGCCCAATGCCCACCCTTTAAACCAGGAAGCCGTGATGAAAGAAAAGTCCCAACCGAGGGAGGCCTGAAAGCACCGTTATCCACTGACCCACCAATCCCCGTCCACCCACCACACAATTCCCAACATCATCACCAGCCGTTCCACCATCGTCACCATAAACAGCTCCGCTGTCAACAAACAAACCAACTGGCAGCCAGGCAACATCACTAGCAAGTATTAGACCGGGTCCAACAGACAAAGAGATAGGGCATAGACCTCTGCCAGAGTCGTATGGACCGCGACGAAGTGCTTCTCACCGAAGAGGAGGAAGAACACCTGCTGGCAATCTGCTAAGCTAGAACAGGATGATTGGACGCGGGATCAAAAAGCTAGCCCAAGTGCACATCCATCACGCAAAAGCAGCATCAACTATCTTGACGAGGAAGTTCACTGCGGATAACTTATGGTTAGCACTGATCCAAGAACTTTGGATATACAAGGTAAGAGGGTTGACAAGTAGCTACTCTAAACTAATATGGGACTCAGAACTTGCATAAAATAAGCAATAACATACATTTTATAAGTCTTTCAGAACTTATGACGAGGGATTTGGTCCCCATACAGGCCCAAATAAACATCCAGGCGAAGTATCGGGCACTGGTTGTAGCAGCAGCCTACTTCGACGGTGACGAGGCCAACATTCCACCAACGGAGGTACAAAGGCTAGTGGACTACTGCAGCCAGAAAAAGCTTCCATTGCTAGTCGGATGTGATGCTAACGCCCACCACACAACATTGGGAAGAATAGATTAGATTAGATTAGATTAGTTTTTATTGAATATAAGTGAATATATAACTTTACAAAATTTCATTTGAGTAGGTACATATGTACCACTCAGTACGGTGTAGGTTTTGTTCGCACCGATCGCCTTTTATCGCTCGTTGTTGTCGCTTAAGTATCATATTTACATAGCAAAGTTTGAGAACTACGCGAATTCGCCTATATACATAAGAGCTTGTTTAGTAAAATGTATAGGCGATTCCAGCCCTCGATTCCATTTAGAAGATCATACAGTTCGCTTTGATCAAGAAAGCTTTTCTCAAAGTGAAGTCTTCTTATTTCTTGTAGTATAGGGCAGCTCGCAATTAAATGTTTAACATCTTCTCGTTCGTTGCAGTTGCATAATCCACAAACTTCTGGTAGATCTTCCCTATACGGGATAAAATTTAAATTAATAATTTCTGTTCTCAAACGAAAAATGGTATTAATTTTATCTATACTCATCTTGTTCATGAAATAGTTATTTACGCCAAGCTGATGATTCAAGTTTTTGTAAATCAACCATGAATTTGAAGAGCCAAATTTAAATTCTGCTGGTATAAGTGTTCGTCGACTTTTGCTATTTTGCTTCTTCAATCTTAGCTATTTTGCTATCTTCAATCGTCATACTTTTGTGACAGCCTGAATTCAAAATTGTGGACCCTAGCTAGTTCGTTCCAGTCCTTGAAAACTCCCGAAGATGTCCTCAATAAAAATAGCAAAATTTGTTTTTGCATGCAAGAGCTACTCCTCTTCATTGTTTTTATTATTATTGTAGTCCATGTTGGATTTAAGATTTTTTAAATAGATATTTGACAGCCCAGTTTCCACATGAATAGCATATGTTGGTGTTGTTTCTGGTAACCTGAACAAACGTTTGAAAAAATAGCAATGCAGCTTTTCAAATTCTTCCACATAGGAACAGCCGAATACTTCACTTCCATAACATAGACACGCCTTGATGGTGGCATTAAAAACCTTTTATTTCGCAGATGTGTTTAAAACTTGTTTACCGTAAAAGGATTTCCATATCGAGTTGGTAGCTGTTCGTGCAACCGTGCATTTGGCTTTGAATTGCTTATCTAGTTTTAAGTTCGATGAGAAGATTACAACTAGGTACAAGTAGACCATCTTTGGGTTTAACTTCTTCTCGAATAATTACCACGAAAAACCAGTATCTTTGACTTTGAGATATTTATTTGCAGATCCCATAAAGAGCAGTAATTAGTAAGCTTATTAATCATTAACTGGAGAGTTTTTGGATCATCTGCTAACATAACCAGGTCATCGGCATAGAGTAGCACTTTTATAAGTGACCCTGCGAAGTTCACTCCACCCGGTAGGTTTTCTGTTATGTCATCAATGTATAAAGCAAACATAATCGGGCTTAAGATGCACCCCTGAGGGACTAAACAAATTTGAACCTTCTGTATTCCCATACACTGTTGCAGAAGTTCGAGTAAGAAGTTCCATGTACATCCTTGTGAATTTAAGCGCCAGACCCATCAATGATTGTTTGTATACAAGACTATTCCTGTTTATTTTGTCAAATGCTGCCTTAAAATCTACGAACAGGCAGTATATTTTTTTTTCAACAAAGAATCGAGCGATATTCTGAAGAACAAAAATTTGATCCGAAGTTGAATATCCTGTACGAAAACCTGCTTGATAGACGCTTAATTTACCATTTAATTCAATCCAATTCAGAATCCTAGCGTACATTATTTGAGCAAATATTTTTCTACTAGAGCTCAGAAAGGAGATTCCTCTGTAGTTTTTCGGCCGGCAAAGAGCTATCACCCTTTTTGAAAATCGGAAATATAATTGCTTTCTTAAAATCTTCTGGAAGCTGAGTGCTTTAGAATATTCTATTACAAAAGCATGTTAAATAGGCCAGAAACTCATTCGAAGAATACTTATAAAATTCTGAACTTATACCGTCAGTTCCTGTGGCTTTATCATTTTTCATTCGTTTCAAGGCATTTAGTAGCTCGCATTGTGTAATGGGGCAGTCCATTTATAATTTGGCAACATATGGTACCGCAAATTTATAAAAAAAGAAGATTTTCAACAATCTCGTTGAGCAGATTTTCAAAATGCAAGCCCAAAGTGTCTTTCAATCGAGACTATGGCATTATTTTTCCATCCAGCAATAGTCTTCATTGTACTCCAGAATGATTTAGAGTCTTTGTTATTTTTCAGTTTTAAAGCTAGATCATTATAGTATTCGTTTTTCTTGTTCAAACACATTTCTTTGTAACTTTTTCGAGCTTGAAGATATTGAGCCGAGTCATCACTTCGCCTAAGTTGTTTAAGATAATCGAAGCACTTTTTCCGTAGGATTTGACATTCGTAATCAAACCACTTGTTGGTTTTGATAGGTGTCCTTGTACTGTTTTTTGCTGGAGCGGAAACTTTAATAGTGCTTGTTATTAGTTGATATAAATCAACTATACTTTCGGCTTCAAAATTTGGTGCATGATTTAAGAGGCGGTTAAGACATTGTTCATATTATTGTCTTAGAGAATTTTTCCACTTGATCTTTGACATACGTTCAATAGGAGTTTCTGTAATTTGAATAGCAGCTTCCACCGTTGTTAAAGTTGGAAGATGAGCAGAATAAGCCGCAGACTGAATTTCGAAATCTCTTACATAATTTAACCATTCGCCTTTTATAAAAGCCTAATAAATTGTTGATCTACCTTGACTACCTTAAGATAACCATTTGGATCGCTTTTTTATATTCCATTTAGAATTGCAAAACCAAAATATTCTAATATTTCTATTAAACGCTTTCTTTGTCTATTGGTTAACGTGTCTTTGGATTTTCTGGTTGTACTAAAATGTTTATGGAATACTTGTGTTGGTAAATCTATGTTTTGGAAATCACCTATTCTTGCATTAAAGTCCCCCACGAGCATAACATTATCTGACTGTGAATAATTTAATATTTCGCATAATTCGTCATAATCGTTGGACCAGTTATTGCAGTTCAAGTAGATGGGGTATATAATGAGCTCCTTTCCATGCAATACAAGTTCCAATAAAAGAGTATTTCGAATTTCACGTATTCTAGCAAGTTGTCCACAGGTTTTACTTTCAATTCCACAAAAGATTCCACCACTGGCTCTTCCAAAAGTATGCATTTTGTTGTTATCCATTTAAATATAAATCCGTTAAAATATTTGTTAAATTCTACTTCCTTTCCTTCCTCTATGAATGTTTCAATTAAAATAATGGTATCGAATTTTTTTAAATAATTAAAAAAATCGGGAAATAATAATTTATTTTTGAGTCCGGAGAAATTATAGCTAATAATTGTAAAATTGAAATCATTTTGGCAGACAGCGATATCCTATGCAACATCCCTGGAATTCCCCTTTCTGTGTAGCTGTCGATTTGCAGTTTTAGAGCGAACTCCATTACCGACAGGTGACATTTGCATAGAAATGGTTTGCGCCTGCACTGATACGCAAAACAACGATAATGCATTTTCCAGAAAGAGTATACTTATGTATGAAACGTCATTGGTAGACGTCAGATTAACGCCACTGCCAGATTTATAAATTAACTCGTGCTCACCAATTCCATTTTTTCCTTTTTATGTAGATTTTAACTTTTGAGTTGATTTCTTTAAGTTTGTGTCTTAAATTCATAAGTGTTCGTCGACGATTACGGGCAAAAGCTGTTTGTTCTCGGTGTACTATGATACCTTGCTTTTTAAAACTTTGCGCCTGGCTTAAGGTTTTCCCAACAATGTCGCCGGATTGAAACTCAGGTGACATCAAAGATTTGTTTTCGTTCTTTGTTCGAATTAATTGCACTTTTTTTTATCGGTAAACCCTCCGTCGAATTTATTTTTAATATGTTTGCAAACGTATGTTGAGCTTCAGTTGTAGCATTAATGGAGGCTGCGGTTCTAGGCATATGCATTGCTAGACAACATTCATTAGATTTTCTAGCAAGCTATTATACTTGCCTTTCGAGGTAATCACAGCGCTCTTTCATTTCTGACAGTTGAGAGCTCAGTTGTTCGTTTTGTGATCGAAGGCCTAGTACATCAATAGCAATGGATGCCAGATCATCCTTTGTCGATAGATCTTTTATAGAATCTTTGATCAGCTCTTTAAGCTCTATTACGGACAAACTTCCTACTGCCATATCTTTAAATTCTTCAGGTGAGTATCTTTTATAATTTGAAGTGTACACTGGAAAAGATGATGTATCTGGCACTTTTCTTTTGTTCATAAAGAATAGGTAGAGCAGTAATTGTACTTAAAATTTTTGAGCTTTAGTAATTCGTACCTGTGTAGGTTATCGGCAATTACTCCAATTGTATGCTGAACAGAACTTAAAGACGCAGTGTTTAATGAACAAATAACTTATATTTAAAACTTTAATATATTTAAATTTAATTATTAAAATCGGACAGTAACTTTTCCTCATGCACTTAAAATGACGGCTCAAACGTCACTCTCACTCTCCCTTTTAGACTATATGTTGGTGAAAAATCTAGAAATATTTAATGTAGGGAATACACCTACCTTTGTTACTAGAACAAGAAAAGAATTGTTAAACATAACTTTCGGAACTCCGAACGTAGGCTGTCTAATAAGGGATTGGAGAGTATACAATAAACCCTCAATGTCTGACCACAGAATAATAGTGTTTAACTTGGAAGGCCTTTTCACAGAGAATACATCTAGCAGGAACCCCAATAAAACAAACTGGGACCTATACAAAAATGCTCTTAAATCATCTTTCCTATCATTCTTTCTTTTCCTTAACCTCACCCTCACGCCCGCGCTGTGTTGAAACATTTACAGGGTATTCACAATCCCTTAAGCGTGTGTAGATTATTAAAAAAAAATAAAAAAAATTTATAGTTAATGAGTTTAGTGGGCAATACAGGAGGCATTTGAACTCAGTTGCCCTATTAAACCGATTAATAACAAAAAGACGCCCCATGGTGGAATACAAATCCGTCAAAATTAAGATCCAATGTTAAAGGGCTCTTCAATGAGGCAAGAACAACCAGGGAATGGGATAATTACTCCACAGAACTGACTAATTATAACAAAGAAATAAGGAAAGCCAAAAGAAACAGTTTCGCGTCTTTCTGTGAGGGAATTTCCTCAACCCTTGCTGCGACAAGACTACACAAAACGCTTCCAAAAGAGAAGACAGTAACATCATTAGCGCTTCGCTATAATGATGGGAGCTTCACAGAAAATGAAGAGCAGAGGGCGACTCTGCTACTTAACACGCATTTTCCAGGCAGTCTACCAATGGTAGAAAACTCAATAGAAAGAATACCTCTCAAACCAAACAAAGAAGACTGGAAGACTGCAGCAACCATATGCTCAGGAAAAAGGATTGAGTGGGCGATTAGCACCTTTCAACCCTTTAAGTCACCAGGGATAGATGGTATCTTCCCGGCCTTTTTGCAAAAGGGCAATGAAGATCTAATGCCCTACCTTATTAGTATTCCCCGAAGTAGCATTGCTCTTGGGTACATACCAAGCCTGTGGAGAAGAGCTAAAGTAATCTTTATTCCAAAAATTGGAAAAAAGAATACAACCGATCCAAAGTCTTTCAGGCCAATAAGCTTAACATCCTTCATACTGAAAACTTTAGAGAACATAATAGACAACTTCATAAGATCGGAAGTTTTAGTTAAACAACAACAACATACCTATAGAGCGGGTCGATCTACAGAAACCGCCCTCTACGTGCTCACTAACACCTTACAAAAAGCTTTAGATGCAAAGGAAACGGCACTAGCTGCCTTCCTAGATATAGAAGGTGCTTTTGACAACACTTCCCATGATGCAGTCAACAAAGCTCTTGTTGGGAAGTGTAGATACCACAACCAGATGGATTAGACAAATGTTAGTCAGTAAAACAGCAGAGGCAACAGCAGGAACTACGTTTCAGAGCATAAGCACCATAAGAGGATGTCCTCAGGGAGGGGTATTATCACCCTTGTTGTGGAGTCTTGTAGTGGACGAACTGCTAGAAAATCTGAACTCCCAAGGTATACACTGTATTGGCTTTTCCGATGATATAGTTATTACAGCAATATTAACAACTAGAAAATCCCTAGAGAAAGTACAAAGGGTCGCATGCTTGGTCATAACAGGAGCAATGAGAACCTACCCTACATCAGCCATGGAGGTTATACTTCATCTGCTTCCTATACACGAGGTTATTGGAAGTGCTGCAAAGGGAGCCATTATGAGATTTGCCAAAGAGGGAACTGGGACTTTCAAATGTATATGTCTCAGGGAAAGATACAACATTCAGACGTCTTCAGTATCAGACCTTATTGACATTCCAAGAGATGGTATGATTATAAAATATAACTTCGAGAAAAACATAAGATCCAACAATTGGATAAAACTCCCCAAACTGAGACAGTCCAAGCTACTACTTGGGAATTATAACCAACAACGTTTCACAGACTGTATAACCTTAAGCAGAAACAATCTCAGAATAATAACGTGTCTCCTTACAGCACACTGTAAATTAAAAAGACATCTTAACATCCTTGGCTTAGTAAATATTGCCACATGCAAGTTCTGTGATATAAAAGAGGATACTCCGGGCCATATTCTGGGCAATTGTGATGCACTTGTTCATCAAAGGAAAAAACACCTTGGGCGATACCAGGTGGAAGAGAGTGACTTACCATCTCTAAAAAATACTTCAAATACACAAATTCATGAGGGAAATAAATTTGGAGGAAGAACTGTAAAATGAGCTATCCTCACCCAGCTCTAGGCGGGGGCACAATAGATCTCAAGTGCGCAGTGCAAAACCCCATACTAATATTCATTAATTCATTCAACTCTAACCGAGTAAAACTTTGTTGGGTTCCTGGACATAGCAATGTAGAAGGGAATGATATAGCAGATGAATTGGCAAGGAAGGGCTATATTGCAGATAGGGGCAGGAGCAACTTATTGGGTATAGGTCCTGCAGTCCCGCTTGGCGTAATGAAAAAGCAAATAGATATTAAAATGAGAGAGCATATAAATAACTCCTGGATATCCAGGAGCGACTGTGTTATCTCTAGAAGTTTATGGCCTAGAATCAATGAAAAGAAACCCCAGTATATTTTATTACTGAGTAAAAAGAGCATCAGAATCTTGATAGGTGTACTAACAGCACATTGTGCCATAGGCACAATGGCCACTAGATTGTGTTTGCACCCGACTACTGCAGGAGCTGTCAAGACGCTGCTGAAACAGAAACCCTTAAACACGTGCTCTGTGACTGTCCAAATCTACAAACAAATCGCCTCCTACACATCGGAAACAGGTTTGTTGATGAACTAGACGACCTGGTGCATATACCAATAGTAAATATGAAAAAAAATTTAGAGTACGGACTGGTTTGTAAATGAACGAATCTTCATAAAACATTAGTTATTAACATGCCTGTGTGAAAGGGGACCACAATGGACCAATAGCCCCCCTGTACGCAGCAGGCTTTGAGCTGCGCACGCCCCTCCTAACCTAACCTAACCTTAGTGAGCGAAATGTTTTAAAATATTTATTTTTTCAAGAAATAAAACATTTCAAATGAATTTAAATAATTTGGATGTTTATATAGCATCGTGTTTTTGTTGGGAATAACACAATACTTCTGGATAATCGTTTTAATGAGTCCAGTACAACACATAAATATGTCAAATTGTAATGGTATTAGTACAAAGATCAGCCGAAAAATCTATATCTGCAAAAATGATCTAGGTTCAAAAATAAATCAATTTATTATGCATAACGGTAAACAAATAAGGGGAAAATCGGCGCTTTGACAGATCTATATGTAAAATAAATTAATTTATTTTACTAAAGGAAAACCACATTAGTTTTTTCCCTGTTTTTTAGTGAGCTAATCCATTCTTTGTTGTTGTCTTTCAAGTATTGTGTTGCTATTTTTTGTAGATTTGGTTGTTTTCAATATTTTCTTTTTTATTTTTACGTCTTTTTTGACTTGACCTTTATTGCCTTTAAGTTTCTCAGTTCAATTTTTGCTTCTGCGGTTGGAATTTGTTTTATTCTTATGTTTTCTCTTCTATTTGAATTTGGAACAATTGTTTATTTATACCAACTCAAAATAATTTGTTTTAATATTTGCTCTTACCAATCGATGATTACAGTTTTATACTGTTAGTCAGTACCAAATCAATTTAATTTCTTGCCCATTTATTTTGCTCCTTCTTTTGAAAGAATAAAAACACAATTGGCAAAAGCTATATTCATATTTTCTAACCATCGGATGAGTCTCTCTGCACTTCTGTTTCTAACTCCATTCCATATCCAAATGAGCGAATATTTCATTCTTGTCCATCTTTTCGTTTTCCTATTTTTGAATTAAAATCTCTTATTATAGGCATCACTTGCATTTTTGTTTTATTACAGTAAAATCTCTCAAATTGAACCACCGTTGGGACCGAAGAAAAGTGGTCCACTTAGGAGGTGGTCCGATTGTAGAGGTTCCTTTTTAATCGGACCGGTCCACTTAGAAAGGTTGTTCCTTCATTCATACATGTATGTTAAGAGTATATAAATATATATGTATATCTATACATAAAAATACGACTGCCAGTGCTTACCAGCTATTTGCAGAAAATATACAATTAATTAAATTTGTTTATATAGCCAGTCGTTTTGCTAGGAGAATTGAACCACAAATTGGCACATTCTTTTGTCTTGCTAAGCAAAACCATTGGATGTCAAGACATCAATTTCGGCAAAAGATACAAATGATTTCACTCGTTTTGTTGTCAAGCCAACGAATTTTTCAAATGACAGTTTGATTTCCGTTTTCGCGCCCAAAAGTCTTTGGATTTGAGATTTTCTGCAATCAAATTTCTTTGCAAGAGACAAATGTGCATCTTCGAAACACATAGGCCCGTTTTCTGATACGCATCATAAATAATAATACAATAACAATTACAAAAAAAAATGCCACGCATTCATATTTCGTATTTCCTACGCTTGGACCAATTAAAAAGGTGATTACATTAAGCAATCGGACCATTAACTTAGTGGTCAATGGTCCGATTAGAAGGTGCACCAATTATAAGGGAAATTTGTATGAAAAATAGCAGGGAATACATAAGGTGCGGTACAAATATGAGGTGGTCCGATTATAGAGTGTCCCAATTAGCAGGTTTTACTGTATATGACTTTTCTAATAAATTGTCAAAAACTTTCAATCTCTTCTTTTGAAGCATTTTTTGGCGGTGCATATACCTGTATTACTGTTATTTTTATAGTCTTCATTTAAAGATTTATGAAGAATAGAATTTCGAACACATTTTTCTTCATTTCTGGTTTTATTAAAAAGGGTGTTCGTGGCGCGATAGTTGTGTGCTCGCCTGGCAACCTCGTGGTCGCAGGTTCGATTCCTGCCGTTGTCTATGTCTTCTTATATTCCATTAAAAAAACCAATTCTAAATATTGTCATAAAATGAGTTGCTGGTTTACTCATTACATGTTGTTCAGGCATAACACTAACAACATGTGATTGAGTAAACTACTCAGAAATATGACAACGCAATAAATTAAAAAATAATGCTAATTATAAGACATAAATAAAAAAGACACGGTAATTTTCTCCGCATTAGTTATGCCGCCATCCCTGGAGATAAATCTGAGTCAACAACCACCGTTCTCAATACGTCGCGCCACACATCTTTCTATCCTTCTTTCTCTTCTTTCACCGGATGCCGCGCTGTGTTAAAAAAACATATAAAGGGTATTCATAATCCTTTGAGTAAAGTTATAAAAAAAAAAAAAAAAAAAAAAAGCCGCCTCCGTGAATATGAATGACCATAACGCTCCGAATTCATGAGTCGATATCGTACTGTGGAAGTGTTAACACGTCTCGGCTTCCCAGTTTTTCCAAATTAAATTTCGTGAGTGAGCTTAAGTTCTAAATTAAATCAAGATTTCATAAGTGGTGCAGTAGCACAGTAGTAGAGTGGCCGACCGAGAATCCGAGGGTCGCCAGTTCGATTCCCAGCCGGGCATCAAAACTTTAGCTGCTTTTTTTCACAACCGTGAAGTGGAAAACTTTATTGGTTGGGAAAACGAGCAAAGGAGGAGGAGCTTAAGCACCGGGGCATCGAAAGGTGTCCTAGGGCCAATGAGGCCAGCGATGGCATCAGCTGAGGGAACATCGAAAGATGTTCCAACTACAAGCAGTGATTCTGCAGCAACAACATCAACAGCAATAACAACAACGGCAACATCATCCGATGCTAATCAAAAGCGCAGAAAGAGGATCAAGTGCGCACCAAATTTGGTAAAAAGGAGATCCACGGCCACCTCAGCAAAGCTGCCAGCTGGGATGCATACGTCCGATATAGACGAGACGTCAGAGGCTGCAAGACAAACCGAGCTAGACACTTCACCCGAAGAGGGTATAGCATAAATGTCTGAAGAAGGAGAAGGGCACTTCACGACGGGCGATAATACTGCCTTCGTAAAACTCTCCACATCAGAGGCGTCAGCTGAGGAGGACGAGGAACAGAGAATGGTCGCCCAAATTGAAGCTTTGGAGGCAGAAATCGAAAAGATAAAAAGCAAAGTTAAGGCCAGCCAAGAAGCGCGCCGAGCGAGGCAACTAAAAGAACTCGAAGAAAAAGAACAACAACATAAAAAAGAACAATTACAAAAACAACAGCTACAGCAGCAGCCAAAACAACAACGGCAAAAACAACAACAACAGCAACAGCAGCAGACACAAGTCCAGAAACAACCGCAAGAAAAACAGCAGCAGCAGATTCAAAAGCAGCAGAATCAACAGCCGCAGAAAAGTCAGTGAGTCTCAGCAGCAGCAGCCACAGCCGCCGATTATGAAAAAAGAAAAGGTGCCACCCATTAATACTTATAAAATGGAGTTACAGGATACCATAAATCTATGTAAGTTGACCATAGGTCAAAATTTTACTATTAAAAGATTAAATAACGATAGGCATGCTATCCAGTGCTTCACACTGGAACAGCACAAACAAATTAAAGAGTTGCTAAAAGAAACTACTACCGAATTCTTTAGTTTCACCCCAAAACCGAAAAATTTCAAACGGTCCTTTTGAAGGGCATAGATTCCTACACGGAACCACAGGTGCTCTTAAATGAACTCCGCCAAAAAGCGAATGACGATCTCGACTTTAACGGGGTCAAGCCGTTCGCTACAGTTAGAGCTAGGCGGGAGAAGCGGAGTCTTCCCTTCTTCCTTGTTCAACTCTCACCCAGCAGCAAACTGGATAGTTTGGAGTATATCCGTCCGCAACTGCCAGGTTGTAACTTGGGACAAATTAAAAAGGCGCGGCGACATGCTTCAATGCATGCGCTGCCAAAGGTTCGGCCACACCGCAGCAAACTGCGAAATGCAGTCACGCTGCGTTAAGTGTGGAGAGAACCACAATGCAGATGAATGCAAGTTAGAAAAGGAACGGGTCGAAGATAGGACCCAGCTTAAATGTGTACTCTGCCGAGGCGCCGGACACCCCGCTAATTATCGGGGATGCCCGACGTTTCAGCTTATAAAAAAACATAAAGCAGCAAAGCAAACAGTGGTAGAAAAGCGTCCAACAGTGCGCCCTCCTACAACAACGCCCGTCAACCCCCAAATTTCTTACGCCCAAATGGCGTCAGGAAGGGGAAGCACGGTACAGCCTACACCAAAGGTCGCCCAACAGGCCCCCGTGCCTAAGGCGCCGGCGGCACAGGCGGATATTATGGGCGTTCTACTGGCCATCCAGGGCCAGTTGAACGGCCTCCAAAACCAGATCAGGGAGCAGGCGACTAGGGTGGATTATCTCTACTCTGTTATGCCGAGCTTAACGCAACTTAGAGGTTAAGGGCGCGCTGCCGGAGAGGCCCTTTAAGATCCTAGCTGTGAATGTAAATTCACTGATTAGGACCGAACGTAGAGCGAATTTATTCCAATTGCTTAAAGACATAAGTCCAGATGTGTTTATGGCTAGCGAAACTAAGCTTAACCAGAAACATAAATTGACTAACAACAATTACAATATCGTAAGGAGAGACCGACCCAACTCCACCCAAGGAGGGGGCGTCGCAATCTTTATACGTAAAGGCATTAGTCATAAGGTAATATATAATAGTGATGTGCGTAAATTTCGGACGTTAGATGCATGCATCATATGCATTCATCTCCAACAGGGGAGGCGAATGTATGTGATCGCGGCCTATGCACCGGAAACACCTCAGCCCACACAGTTTATAACAGAGCTTGAAAAGCTTTTTGAATGCTTAAGATTAAGCTCGGAAGAAAACTACTACATATTGGCTGGTGATTTGAATGCCAAACATATAGATTGGGGAAATCAAATACAAAATCCTCGTGGTAACCATCTGTATAATTGGATGGGTCGATACAACCTGGAGTATCGCATTGAACTTCTCGCTACAGACAGGCCATCGTTTCCAAGAAGCGGTGCCTATCTGGATCTATTGTTGAAAGACGCAAGACTAACAATTACGAACGAGTACGACAGTGACCACTGCGGACTCGCCGCCGTAATACAACTTCCGAACGCGCTTATGGAGTTGGAGGAGTATGTACCGGTGCATACTTTCAATTACAGTAAGGTGCGCTGGTCACGCTTCTCGAACGTCTTATTGAGCGAATTACGATCAAATGGTATATCCCCACCAAATGACAGGAACATGACAAATACTGAAATTGACAGATACTTAGAACAAATGGACGAAACAATTCAACGAACAATGAACAGGACAATACCGAAATACAAAGAACGTAACGCAACTGACATGTACCGTAACGCGATAATTGATGCACTATACAGACAAAAAAGTGGCTTACTGACAAGACTAAAACGCTTGTACAGACGGTTTACTGACACACGAGATCTGGAGATAAGGACACTGAAGTCGTCCATAAAAAACATCAACCAATTGATCAAAGAAAATTATAGGTTGTCCATTAATTTGTTTTGGGACAACAAAATTCGGGCCGTGAACGCTACCGACCCGAGTATGTTCCCACAAATTAATAAGATATTCAGAAGAAAAGATCAAAACGACCTTCCGTGTCTTAAGCTCCAGAGGACGACACAAAACAGAGACGTACTTCTGACAGCAGGCATAGACCCAGATGACGCCGTCTTGGACGATGACCTCTTCATAATCGAAGATCCACAGGAGAAGGTGGAGGCTGTGGGGCCTGCTTTCCAGCAAGTGTACAAGGTGAATGCTAGCATTCGCCCGAATCATGACCTGGAGAACAGAGCTCTGCTTCATCACTTATGGCTCCGAAACGATATAAGCGAATGGCGATCTGAGAACCTTGGTTTTACCGGGTTTAATGATGAAGATTTGGCAAACGCCATAATCGCCGACCGAAATGGGCCCAGTCCCCTGTTATTTCGAAGAATGAGCTCCAGCTCATCTTCGATTCATTAAAGAAAAAGAAGTCTGCAGGAGTCGATGGTATATCCAACGTTGTACTACGACATTTGCCTTAAGAAGCAGTTGACATTTATACCACACTGTTTAACAACGCGCTGAATAATGCATATTATCCAGTGCGGTGGAAGACAGCTATGGTGCACCCTCTCCCAAAAAAGGGAAAGGACAACTCCAATCCGGCGAATCTCCGGTCGATAAGTCTTCTTCCGAGTATCAGCAAAGTATTTGAAAAGGTTATTAATAGAGCTCTGCTCAAGTGGGCGAAGGACAAAAATATCATCCCGGATAATCAGTTCGGTTTTAAGGCGGGACATGACACAATTCATGCCGCGTCTAAACTAGTTTCTGATATCCAATGGAACAAAACTATAAAGCAGTGTACGGGTGCCTGTCTGGTTGATTTGGAGAAGGCCTTCGACACCGTATGGTTAGAAGGTCTCTATCTAAAGCTAACCAGACTAGGTATAAGTAAACCTCTATTGTATATGCTTTATGACATGCTAAATGGTAGAGTTTGTTGTCAAGAGTGGCAATGTAACTTCTACCGCAATTTATAATATTAATAATGGTCTTCAGCAGGGAGCGGTTAACTCGCCGATTCTATTCAGCATTTACACCAGCGATCTGATAGGTAGTCTAACTCAGGCAATTGCGTTCGCCGACGATCTAATTGCGTACAGAACAGCTAATACAGTTGAGGTCATCAAAAGTCTCTTGCAGAGTGACTTCGACAAGATTCAGCGATATTGTGATGACTGGAAGTTGAAAATCAACTTCCAGAAATCAGAAACTATTTTGTTTAGGACTCCGTTGTCTAGCGCCTCAAGGGATACGAGAAAGAACTGGCGCAAGCTGGTGATCGTAGGGCCACATGGACATCCACTGGCGAGTAAAAGTGTAGTAAAGTACCTTGGCATCTGGTTGGATCAGTACCTGTATTTCGACAGACATATAGGTGCTGCTTTGGCCAGGGCTAGGGGAGCCTTTGCCTTGACAAAACGACTGTTTTATAGCAGCCGTCTTGACAGCAGGGTGAAGGTGATTTGCTACATGGCCCTCATCAGGCCGATGATTGCCTACGGATGCCCGGTGTGGTTCAACGTTGCCCCATCTCAAATGGAAAAGATTCGGGTGTTTGAGAGGCAATGTCTTAGACGTTGCCTTGGATTACACAGAACACCAGAGTCGGAGTACACAAGATATTATTCCAACCAGGTTATATACAACGGAGCCAACATAAACAGAATAGATAATTTTTTGCTCAAGCTGATTCGGGGTCACGTTGCAAGAGCGATGTCCTCAACTAACAGCTTAATTTTTGGGGCTTATTACCCCAATAACGAATATTTTGAGAGTGCGCGGTTAAGTGGTTACATCCCTCCCGAGGCATTCCTCTATTTAGATAGTCGAGGGCTGATACAGGATGGAGGGGCGGTTCCGCTCATCTACCACGTCAGCCGGAAAACTGTGGATAGGCGACTCCTGTATGGTCGAGACGTCATCGCTCAAGGTGGAGAAGAGCGCCTTCGGTTCAGTAGGACTGTGTCCGATCGGGACCGGAGGGATAGGGCGAAACAGGAGAACCAGTTCAGGTGGCTCTCTGAACAGCATCATAATATTTAAAGTCGATGAAGATGGTATATCTTGGCCGACTTACATAGATTTAGGGCAATTAGGTATGGGGAACAGTCGGGGTGGCACCAAAAAAAATTAAAAATATGTATGTATGCGGGGGCATACGTGCATGTATCTGCGTGTCTGTACATGTATGTGCGTACGTATATGTATGTGGGCATGTACATGTATGGGTGGGTTGCATGTTGCTGTGTGTCTGCATGCATATAAAAAATAAACAAAAAAAACTTAAAAAACGAAAAAAATGCTGTTGTGGCTGTTCTAGTTTTCAAGTAGTTTTAAGTATTATTATGTATTTTAAGTAGTTTAAGTTATTTTTAGTTAGTATAACTTAGTTTTATTTAGTTTTAATTATTTTTAATCTATATTTAGGTTTAGTTTATAAGTAAAAAAAAAAAAAAAAAAAAAAAAAAAAAAAAATGATAAGATACCAAGTTTTTTTTCGTAAAAGTTTCCTTGGAAAAATATAATAATAAATATAATAATAATTAGATTTAATTAAAATAGTTTTTAGGTCGAAAGACATTAGTTCTAAGAGTTATTGTTTAATTTAGAGCGCCCGTAAAGGGCCAGTAAATTAGTTGTAAGTTATTGATAATTAGGCTAGTTTTAAACATTTTTGTCTAGCTTTAAGATAGTTATAAGTTAATATAAAATAAAAATGAATTAAAAAAAAAAAAATAAAAAAAAAAATAAAAAAAAAAAAAAGCGTTGGTCCAAAGAATTTGTCGATCCCAATGTTGCTCGTGCTTTATACAACTACTTGCTTTTTCGCCATCTTGAGTATAGATTGCAGGTTTGCACTCCTCTTACGATATTCATAATGAGAGATTACTCGTTTTGCATTGAAAGTGCTTCAGTGGAGTGATCCTTCTAATGTCCTCTCTTATGACCAACGTTTATCTATTCTTCTGATGCAAACACTGGCACAGAGAAGACAAACAATGATTTGGTATTTTTCCACCAAATACTAACAGGCGTCACAGATGCACCAGACCTACTATGATTAAAGTGCCAAAACATATGAAGAACTATGGGATGCATGAGCCCCAATCAAACAACCCCAAAAAATCAATGCTCCACGCTCCTAAATGTTTTTTGTTTCATGTTATTTTCTTGTTTTGTATAGGCGTAATATTATTTGTTTATATTTTCATGTTGTAGTTGTGTAATGTCGTTTTTATTTGACAATCCGCAAGCCTTCCGGAGTCTTCTGAAAACGTTCACTTAGGAAAAAATGACAGTTCTAATTCGAAAAAAAAAGGAAAATTTTTCTTCTGGATTTGAAATCACAATCAGAACCAGAAGCACTCACACATTTATATTTGTCATTTTTTGTATCATAATTGTGCAATAAACATTTTGTCTAAGATTTGAATATTTTCACGTCACAATTTTTTTCACACATACAATCTCATTAAAATTCAGAATCGTCAGCATCACAGAAAATTGTTCAGTTGGGATCCCGGATCGGAGAAGAATTCCGGATTGCCAAATAAAAGCGCCATAAGTATTATTTGTAATAGCGTTTGCCTATTAACAACTAACACTACTCTATGTGACGAGCCGGTGGTATACCACAGTTTTCTGTGTTGGGAAACCATTGGTAGTAAGACCAATTTTCACACAAAAGGTGACGTGTCAACTTTCTTTTAAATATATCTTTCATTACTATCATTAAATATTGTACATTTATTCTTGAAATATCGAGGACTTAGTGCCATTGTATTAAATTTAAGCATTTAATTCATCAAAAAAATAATTAATCACAAATTCTTACTCATCATGATTTCCAGCAATGGATCCTGTGGATTGTTCTATTCCTTGGTAAAAGTCTGGTTCTGTTAACAAAGAAATTTCGTTCAATTATACAAGTTTATTTATTTTTATATTTACAATTTTTGTAGACTAAGAATATAAAAAGTGAGAGGAACACAAGAAAAGCAAAAGAACAATGTTAAGAAAATAATAATGCAAAATAAAAGAAATACTCGTGCTTAAAATAAAATTTGTTTTGTGAACACAATTTCGTCAATGGTCACCTATATGAAGTCGTTGCAGCAATGTCAACTAAATCCATCCCATGTGGCAACAGAAGCTAAACTATTCTCCCTATATGCATAAAGCCAGACAAATTCGAAGACGAAACAGAAATAAACAATTAGCATTAGAGGAAATCAAGACTCTTCCGTCAGAGATGTTAAGAAAATCGTGAAGCCGACGAGATTCATACACAGGGGAGACTGGGTACGGTTGAAACAATGCAAATATATATCTCAACAAAGAAAATGGTCCACAGGTAAAAGAAGAATACTAGACGGAAAAATGTATGAAACCGTATGTCCTTTTCGATTGGTAATCCGGTAATCTCTCCGATCCGGGATTCCAATCGAACAAGTTAACACTGGATTCTTAATAAAAATATTATTTTAAAACATAAATAAATAAAAAAATTAATTTTTGAATTTTAATTTTAAATCTTTCAACAACTATATAAACTTAATAAATTTTTTAACTAATCGCGACGCGTTTGATGGAGAACACTTCCCTATCATCGGGCGGTGAAAACACTCCGAAACGCGTCGCTATTAATAAAATATTTTATAAAGCTGTTAAATAAATAAAATTAAAATTCAAATAATTAACTTCTTGATTTTTATTTATTTATTTTTTTTTTTAAATAAAAAAACAGCATGTATATATACTAGATTCTGGATTCTGACTTTTAATGCGAGTGTATGTATGAGGCGGGAAAAAACAAAACAATGGTATGGAAATGTAGGGATGTGCGATGTATATCGATGTTAGAAACAACAATGTATGTTTCAAAATTAGAGTTTGTACCCCGGTAGCAAGCGTACTCACACAAACAAAATGTTTGGTTATACATACTAACCTAGAATATTAATCAAGTTAAAATTAAGTATAAATTTAAATTATAAAATATAATTAGAGTTCGTCCAGACATACCTTTAAAAGTCGGCCACAGTATTTAGACGTAAGATAAAACAAATGTTCTGATTTTTAAATGTCTTAATAAAATTGAATTGAATTGAATTGAAAAATTGATGTTTCAACATCGATGTTATTGTATTATGTGAAACATTGCAACTAAGATTGAAATAAACTGAAATCTTTTGTCGATAAACTCATGCTTATAAAGGTTAGACCGCACACGACGGAACTGCACTTCAGCGGAACTACGCCTCACAAGAATTTATCTGAAATTGTATAAAGTTCCGCTTAGTGTGATATATGAAGAAAAGGGAAACTAAAATTACGATAAATTACAGTTACACTTTTCAAAACAATGAAGGTATTTTGAATTTATAATAACGGGCGTTTTTTTAGACGTGTGGTTTTCAATAAGAAATAAAACGCATATAATTTAATGTTATGGCCAAGAATTTGGCATTATGTTTTAAAAATGATTTCGGGCAAGTGGCAACCGCGGCTGGCTCGAATAAATTCCAGCCGAGGCTCAATTTTTTGCAGCAATTGGGCCGCATATCAACAATTTCGCGCTGAATATTCTCTTCCAAGGAGTCAATCATCTCCGGTTTATTTGCGTAGACAAGCGAATTCACATAACCCCACAAAAAATAGTACAGCGGTGTTAAATCGCACGATCTTGGAGGCGACGCCACAGGCCCACGACGCGAGATAATACGCTCACCAAAAGTTTCCTTAAATAAATTCATTGTTTCGTTTGCTATATGGCATATAGCGCGGTCTTGTTGGAACCAAAGGTCGTCCACATCAACATCCTCCAATTCAGGCACGAAAGTCATTTTTGAAGAAATATAGACCAATGATTCCATCAGCACATAGAACAAACCAAACTTTTTGAGGCTGTAACGGCGTCTCAACAATGACTTGTGGATTATGATCACTCCAAATACGACAATTTTGCTTATAAATGTACTCATTTAATAAAAAGTGAGCTTCTTCGCTGAACAAAATTTTCTTTGAAAATCGGGATATGTGGCCATCCCGTTTTGGCCCCATTCACCGAACGTGCGCCGCGCTTGATGGTCGTTCGGTTTCAAATGGCAAATCAAACTGAGCATACATTAAGTGACAGCTGTCAAAAATACCAACTCCGAAAAAAGTATTGCCAAAATTAAAAACCACACGTCTAATAAGCACCCAGTACCTATATTGATTTTTTAATCAATTTTTGAATGTCCTACTATTTTTCAACAAAAAAAATAATATAATATTTATTTCGATGCTGTTTTTTTCCGATCTTAACAGCGATGTTTAATATAGCTCATCCCTACAGGACATTGTTTTTGACATTTAATTCGAGTTTAACATTTTGTGGGTGTGAGTATGTGCGTGCCTCTGGTTTTATTCTGATGGAAATTTCTCTTCTATCCAGAAGAAGAACATATACATTTAAATATAGCATCTATATATTAAGTTAAAATAAATATAATAGTTCGTCACTACTTTGTTTGATTGGTATGATATTTAGGAATTTACTTTATTTAATTTATATATTGTAAGCGGATATATATTCTTCCCTCACAATGAGAACATACATATACAAGAAATCCTGCACACACATTTAAGCCAGTGAATATATGCAGTACATAAGGGTATTCAGCCGCTATATAAATCATTATTTATAAAACATTTTCCTACCGATATGCAATAGATACTAAAAGGGCTTATTACACAACTTAGGTGTTTGTAGAAGAAAAAAGCATTCTTTTTGCCGCGCGCGCCGGCCGGCCGCTTGATTTAAATTAACAACAAATGTCATAGAACTACAGAAAACCAAAAATTCCTATGTATTAATTAGGGGGTACAAATTTAGGTAAATCTAGCGCATTACATAGGGGTTAATGCGCTTGGGTATAGTCATCTAATAATATCTATGGTCTTCTTTTTTGCCTGTGAGAGCTCCGTTATTTGAAGTTTCCAATCGATTAAATTATTTTTCTGATGACAGCTTTTGTAATTCACCTTTGGGTATAGAACTACAACAAAAACTACATTGGTCGGTCTTATTCGACGTTTGAAAAACACTGTGTGTTTCGATATTCTTCGTTAATACAAAATTCTGAGAGCGGACAATAGTTTTATATAGTCAACAAGAACCCCTCTTTGCACAACAAATTTTGGACTTGTTAAAATTAAAAAAATGATATTCAAATTTATTTTGAAATAATAATAAATGTAATTCAATAATACAAAATTTTATTTAACTCACATGCAAATAACAAATAAAATCTTTGGCAGCAAACCACGAATTAAAGTCTAGAAAGTACCTCGATCTATGTACTTGTATATTTACAGAATTCGTAGCTTATTTTATCACTTAACATCATTTGTCGCAAGGATTAGTTTTATAAGGCTCAATTTTGACAGATGCTGTTATTTTTCGGTCGTGCCACATGTCGACAGCTGCACACATTTGTATTTGTCATGTATTTTCATATGATTTCTTTTTAAAAAATGGAAATTTTCTGTAACATATGCCAATATTACTCTTCTTATGTAAAAAATTAGCTGATAGGAAGAGGAATGCGTACTAAGTTTTGGAAAAGATTACCGATATCGTGATTTGCGCCTCAGAAATAATAACACAATGACAAAAAGAAAAATAGTAAGGCGAAGTAATATTTACATGCATTATATAAATAGATATTGAATAAACAATATTAAATATTTATAACATTAGAAGTATTTTTTTGTTTACAGAACAAGAGCCAGCCGCTGATTTTTTTTATGTGAAAGATTGACCACAAAAAAGAAATGAAAAAAGTTTTAAAAATATATATATGATGAATACTATTGACAGCTTATTGCTATAAACTAGCCAAACTGGATGTAAGTATGTAGGTATGTGCATATGTAGATCACAACTGTCGCTCTCATACATTTATTTGGCTCTGATTTCGAATGTAATAAAGGAAAAATAAATACAAATTACAAAAAAAGAACATTACAATAGTTCAATTATGTCAGGTGTGAGTTGCTGAGATATGGAATGCTAATAGAACTTTCAATCAATGTCATCAATAAGTCAAAAGTAATCATAAGCTGACATTTACAGCAACAAATTCCAAAATAGACATTCAACTTTTGGTAAAAGTTTAACTAATCAATCAATTTGGTGACAGCTTTATTTTCAGAAGTATTCCTGTAAACTGGCCCCCTCGTTCTTTCTACCTAACTCCTCCCTACTAATTTTTATGGGGCTATGTTAAGTCATTGGTATTTATGTCGACAAACCACGAACTCTTGAAGCATTGGCAGCTAATATTCAAGTCACAATAGACGCCATACGGCCAGATTTATTGGAAAAAGTAGTCCAAAAATTGGATTGATCGAATAAACTAAGTAACTCGTCAGCGCGACGGAAATCATATTTAAAAAATAAATTCCATTAAATGTATCTACCAGATTATAATAATAAAAAATTCATTCTAACAATATTTATGTCTTTTATTATTATTTAAAGCTCGCAATCTAAATCTCTTAAAAACTACACCCTATACAAACTTTTAAAAGTGGGAAATTTAGTTTTAAAAACCTTCGCTCCAGCTCTCGTTGTATATCAAATTTCTTTAAAAAAACGGCTATAATAATTTTGAATTTAAGATAATATTTAAAACTGTATTTCAGGATGAGGGAAAGACAAAGTTATACTTAAACTATTATCGAAATCTAATTTTTAAGCGAGTAAACAAATAAATATGAAACTAAGGAAATAACAATATAGTTTTTTAATCTTTCACATCGAAAAATGAGTTTCCCCTTGATTTTATTTGTTATTTTAGCCGCGTTTTATTATGCACGAAGACCTATGTATATAGGTCAGAGCTTTGCATGCATTACAACAACACTATAAGATCTTGATCCAGATCAATATTCCTGACCCAGAATTTAATTACATATCTCACCACTAGGGTTAGCTTTTAACTTGTACAAGTTGGTACTTCAATTTTGAATTGTCAACCATGGTGTTGCCAAGTAACTAAAAACTACTTATAATTTATTAAGTCTGCTTCTACACTAGTGCAATTTGTATGTGGTTTCCCATTGGTAAAAGATATCGATTTTGCCAAGTTAAATCCTTCCATTGGGCAAACAAAAATTTGTTTCTATTCTGAATCAATTTTGCAGATCCTTTTTTTCTGTGGATCAACCTCTATTTTTACTAACACGAGTACAATCGAATGCATTTACTTTGACAACTAGTAGTTTAATATACACGAATACAATCCAATAACATATCGAAAATAAAATCATTTCAAATCGCTTTCCATCAAATTCTATATTTAGCAATGGAAATGGAAAGTAAAACTTCATCTCTCCGCGCTCCTTATTCTTTACTCAAACAATAAGGAAAATCACAACGAAAAAAGAGCGATAACTCAGTAATTTTATTTACCACCACCACAACCTTTCGAAAAATACTATTAACTGGCTGAACAGAATGGACACGCGGTCGATCTCGCGGCACTTCAAACTGCTCTGTCAAAGATAAAATGCATAGAAACTAGGTTGAGTGAATACAATGGAGCCGCGTGTCGCGACGCTAGACATTGTTTAACTTTTTCCGTTTTTTCGCGCGTCGACAGATAACAAAAAAAAAACAAGCGCTCTTGAGAGAGTAAAATATTTCCCCTTCCTGACAATTTATTGCCAATTTCTGCCTAATAAATTTTTGTAGGCAGCAATTTGTGGGCAGAAAATTTACAATTGTCAACTTGACGTTTGTTATAAATAAAGAAAACACTTCTCGTGGTTATTGTGAGAAAAGATTAGTTGAAAAAATAAATTAATTTAGAACCACTAAAATCGAAAATTTTTAGTTTGAACGTGAAAAAATGTGAATTTTAAACAAACAAAAATATAAAAAAAAGGTATAGCCGTTTAAAAATTGGCAGAAAATTGTGCTCAAGCTGTTCCAGAATTTTTCGGATTATATTTTTTATTGAGAGAATTTCGTCCCCACTCTTCAAAATTTTATAAGCTGCCAATTTCTGCCCAAAAAAAGTCAGCATCAGACCTAATATTTTGTTTAGGCAATTTGAAGATGAGACAAAAAACAGTAGGTAGTGGCGCGAACCCAACGAGGGGAAAACTAAAAAAAAGGTTTCATTTTAGCATCATTTATTTTTTTTAACAGGTCGAAAATCTTTTTATGAAAGGAAATCTTCGCGTCCGGTTTTGCATTGATTGTGTATTCATTAAAGTTTTTTTTTGTTCTTGTATATTCTCTACCTTTTTACTTGAGCTAAGCACAGCATGCTAGTTAAATGGCAAACTGGTGACCGACTGTATTACGTTTCATGAGTGAAATCAACGATAATCTCGTCTATATGACCGCAGTCATATAGGATTTCATCAATGCATGTTTTCATTGAGGAGTGAATTTCCTACTGGGTTAGTGTGTTTGAAACCCAAAGTTTCGCTATATTATGGGGGAGCCTTAATTAATTTCTTTAATACACAGCTGGTAACTCCGCTTTGACAGAAATGCAAAAAAAAAAATCATGTTCTAATTATTTGAAGACAATTTTTATTTTCAAAATGCAAATTTGATTGATTTTCTTTTTTCTATGCTGGGGATTATTGGGGATTCTTGAGTATCTGTGATTTGTCAACAAGTATTAGCATTTTTGGAATAAGATCCTCCATTTGACTGGTCTTAAGCAGAACTTTCAGTTCTTTTTTCACTTCTTTTATTCACTATTAAACTGAAATCAAATTATATTTAATCTAACGACATATATTCACCGGGGTAGAGCTTACGATTTAGTATTGTTTCGAAATCGATGGGTTGCTGCACTCTATTTATTTCTTATAGTTTATTATTTTATATTTATTTAACGAAAATAAAATAAGAAAGGACAACTTCCGAGCACCGCAGTAAAGAATTTATTTAATGTAAACGAACAATGAAATGTCAAAAGGTAATCACAGCTGCCAACCATACAAAGTAAAAAATGTTCATAACCTAGATCGTTTTATTTTCACGTGGTGAACTATATGGGTCATTGAGCATAATCAAACGCGGCTTTTTATTGTGTTAAATATTTTCCACATTATACTGTCAATATAGTATGTAGCCCAGTCGACAGTTGTTTTTTTTATCCACATAAAAATCGAAAACAGAAATTGTATACAATTATGATTGCAAAATCATGTGTGGTCTTATCTTAACCTTTGAATATATATACACCTATTATATGTATATTTTAATTTCATGCGACTGTAAAGCCAGCCGCCGCGCGCCGCCCGCCGCGCCGTCTGGGTTATTCATTTTCATTATTATTTTTTTTATAAATTATATAAATTATAAATATTTTTTTCTAAATAAGATAATCTTATATTTTGTGCTACTTTAAAGTCTACCTGTATGTTCTTCGTCCTCGCTTAGCTCAATACCAGTCTCATGCAACGCAATATCCGAATCGGATGACGAGCCAACAGTTTTAATATTATTTTCCAGCGATTTAGTACTACTGGTTTTTGATTTCAATGAAGTGATACTATTCTGTGTGATGTTTGTCGTCGCAATTCCAGCAGAAGAAGCGCCAGCAACAACAGCTGATGGCGATGAGGTCTTTTCAAGGTCTGGTAAACTTGCTTCAGCTAGAATCTCTAGAGACGATATAATCGGTGTATTTTCTTCATCCATATTTTGCAGTTGAGTTTTGGCATTTATTACTTCTTCAACCACACCGCTGGGGTATATATTTGTGAATTCTTGAACACACTCTAATTTTTGTTGTTGTTTAACGGGGTCGTTTTCGTATTCAATATTATCTTCTTCATATCTAGCGTCGCCTTCAAGTTTCGGTGTTGACAAAAACAGTTCGACATCATGAGATTGGCTTGGCACATTATTATCTAATTCATGAACATCATCCAAATTAGATCTTGAAATTTCCATGAAATTACTGCCATCACATTGATTATTGACCACTTGATTGGTAGCCACTGATGAAGAAGCCAATTCAATAACTGATTCAAAATTATCTGCAGCAAGAAGCTGTAAATGATGATTACTCCTTGTAAGATCCGCATCCAGGCCATCGTAAGGAGATTGATCAACACTAACGCGTTCAAGTTGCTGCGGCATTTTTACTCGACCATCACCACTACCTATTTTGAAGGATACATTCTTTTCTTCTTCGATGTCATCGCCCCCATCACCATCATTATTAAAAGCAGACGTTTTTTTCTTTGTATTTAAAGGTTGAACATAACTTTGCTCGTATTGTTGTTGATGACAGTAAGGATGAGCAAATTGCCGTAGTGGCTGACTGATCACGGTTTCAGGCGAGTTCAAATCTTGAAAAAATTAGAACTTATTTCTTAATATATTTTATTTATAACTTTAAATCGTTCATATATTATGTTTATAATATAGAGTTTTTAATTAACTGCATTTTAAAAATGTTTGTACAGTGTCCCCCACGACTAATCGGATACAGAAAAGACACATTTTAACAGTCAAATTCCCTATTAAAATGTATGGAGGGTGTAGAAATTTACCTTTGATTTATAAAATAGAAACCATAGAGTTAATTTTGTATTATTTAATCTTTTTTAGAATTTAAAAAACAAAAAAAGAGTGTGTACTTATGTACACGCGCCAAAAGTAAAACTTTCCTAATTTGAAACAATTGTTTCTTTCGTAATTCTAAGTCCGCTACAACATGTATATGTATTTCAATTTTAAAGAAACCGGCCAAAGAACAAAGAAGTTTACATTTTTGGATACCAGCCCCGTAATTGCATAAATACATCCCCAATAAAGACTATATATTGCAATTGTAAAAACGTCACCGTTGCGTCGTTTGACTTTGATTCATCCCTCCCGCGGGGTTGAACTTGTCGTGGTTTAAGTACACTCGCTATAGTATTTGACGGAAAATTGCAAAAAGAAAAGAACAAATAAAGGCAAACAGAGAGTGGAAAACTAACAAACCTCAAAACCCCCTAAAAACTTAATCCGGATAAAGTACAAAAGAAAGAAATAAAAGTCCGACCGCGGATATACGTTCGTAATTCGGCAGGTGCCACGACTGCCGCCGATGGCTTGGGTCCGCAAGGAAACAAGTCGCCAGTGACTAATACAGTTAAAACTGAGAAGAATTGAAGATTTGAGACCGGTTCTCGTTTCAAACCGGGCGGCAGTACGGCGGCGGCGTCTAAGCTGTCTGTCGATGTAGCTCCTGCGGCACTGTGTAGTGGAGGATTTTTTGCTACTCATGGCCCCTATACAAGCGATGTTAGCGGAGCGAAAGAAGTAGGCAAAACTATTCTTAGAGATGGTGGTAAGAATAAGGACTCACCTGGTCTTTCAACTATCTCTGGCGCCACAGAGGTTATACCTCTTCCCAAAGGCATTAATATTCGAAGTAGTTGGGGCTCTAAGGACATACCTGGTACGCCTGCTGCCTCTAGAACCCCGGGAGGATAGCAGAGTCGCGTTCCCTCAAAATCATAATACAAGGATCGTCGCAATGCTGAGAGATCTCTGAAGCTTATCGGTGCAATACCGGTAAGCAGGAGAACCTCTCAGCAGTCGAGCAAATATTCATGGGCCAAAAAGATCCTGGCTACCGCTGAAAGTCTGGACAGACCTCCAAGTCGAAAAGGCAAAGGTCGATGGAGGATGTTGTACCCGGTCCTAAGGGTAAATCCTCATGTAATCCCTCCGGCGGTAATAACCGAAAATCGTTTAGAGATGCCCTGAAGTGTAAAACCATCGTTGCGGTTATTGACAGGAGCGATCCGGATGGCCCGATCTCGTCCGAACAATGGCAGTTAGGTTATGGGAGGCTCTCGGCCGGCTTCTTAGATATTATGAAGGCGAACCCTGGTTCACCACCAGTCACTAGTGATGGGGGTTAGCATCAGGGCCAGGTAAAGCTGATTGCCTGCGAGGATAAGAGGTTATGTCAGCTATTTAAACCTACTGTCGGTAGCGTAGGTGAGGTCTGGCCAGGTGCAAGGCTGGAGGCAGTTGCAAAGGAGGACATCCCTAGCAGGCCTCGGGCTCGTACATGGCATCCATTAGAACCCTCCTCATTGAATGCTATCACCAAGACTTTAAAGATCTGTAACCCGCTAATACCGACTCACAACTGGAAAGTCGCCAAGCTGGATGATCCAAGAGGTCTTTATCGATGCGCGCTTATTGTAATCAATAAGGAATCCCTTCCTGATTTGGCCAAAACTAAAGGTGTGATTAGGTGTGGGTTTGGATCTATAACCCTCAATGTGTACAAGAAGGACGAAATCGAGGCAGGAATTATTCCTCCACATCCTTCGCTAGTAGAGACGGAGATGCAGAGTTTGGATGCCTCGACAGCTTCCTCATCCGAGGTCAGCTATACACAACGGTTATTAGACCAATTCTTACTTACGGAGTGGTCGTTTGGTAGACTGCTCTAGAGAAAGCGACAAATAATAAAAAACTGAGTAGAGTTGCATGCACTGGTTGTATGTCTATAAGTGGTGCTTTGCGTACTATTCCAACTGCAGCGCTTGAAATACTTTTTAATCTGACACCCTTAGATATGTTCAGCAAGCAATCCGCAGCCATCTCAGCTATTTGCCTGAAGGCTACCTCACAGTGGAAAAACAACAGCTTTGGACACTGCAACATAATGAACACGTTCATCCCACAAAGTAACATAGATTACATCATACCCCAACCACTTTTTGATAAAAACTTCGGGATAAGCATACCCTGCAGATCACAGTGGGAGGATAATGCTTTCTTGGAAGATGGAAAATTTCAGTTTTTCACCGATGGGTCAAAAAAAAAACGACGGTGTAGGGGTTGCTGTTTACTCTAACAGACTAAATCTTAGTCTCTTCTTCCGTCTTCCTAACCATCAACAATCTCATGTGGTCCTTTCTTTTTGGACTAAGTGTGTTAGTTAGTTTTTTTTTTTTAACTGCTAACAGCCACTATAACCTAACTTTGATTCATGGTTCAAATTTACATTGTATACATTATACTACTCTGTATATATAAATCTACGAAGTAGATACACTGAAGCACCTGCAACGAGACCATCGACTTAAACATTACACATATTAATACAAACACTAATGTATGAGCATCAACAAAACGAACCACCAAAAAAATTCCTCGTTGAATACCCACAATGCGTATACCTACTACATTAATCTATACGAATCCAAAACAAACCTACAAAAAAAATTGAATAAAAAAAAAGCAAGGCAACAAAAAAAGAATTTCTCGTTTACACACAATTTATGTAGGTACCTACAGAATTAGAATCCCCAACTCGTACCTAACAACAAAAAAAATCCTTAGCGAATCCTCACAATGCAGATACATATGTACATACATATCTGCACATACAATTCCAAATATCTGAAAGAAATTCTTGCAACAAACACATCGTATGGTCATATCGTATATCATGTCGCATATAATATCGTTGGTCTGAAATTTTATAATCGTTTAAGTATCGTTTGTGAATAAAATAATTATCATTTAATCTGACATATGAGATAGACCAAATCATAGTAAAAATAAACTTCGCAATTAAATATGTGGTAATTGTTATTGTATGTTATATTCCGCCTAAAAGCTCACTAGATATTTATAAAGTACATGTACAAAATTGTGAA
The DNA here is from genome assembly GCA_910595825.1 of Philhelius pedissequus. NCBI lineage: Eukaryota > Metazoa > Arthropoda > Insecta > Diptera > Syrphidae > Philhelius > Philhelius pedissequus. Next base: position 13,416,320 of record OU343164.1, on the reverse strand, counting down.
TTCTATCTATCGAAACTTAAAAAATTCGAACATATAATTATTCTTGGAGATTTCAATCTGCCTAACATTGAATGGGTATTTGATCCCGAAGAACTACATCTCTTATCATTTAATGTAAACTTAGATTTTGAATGTGAAATAATCGATTCATTTGCAAGTCATGACTTAATCCAAATTAATTGTTGTAAGAATAGCTTAAATCGTGTTCTCGATCTTGTTTTTGTAGACAGAGAATTAGCTATATCTATAGATAAATCATTATGTCCTATTTTTTCTAACTCTGTTCATCACAATGCTTTAGATATTTGTTTCTCTTTTTATGATTTTATTAAATCTACAAATTGTACCTACCAAATTGAAATTTAATTACAAAAAAGCTAATTTCGATGGCAAAGCGAGTTATATGTTGAGTATTCGTAGCATGAGCATTTTTGCTCTCTCGATTTATTAATTTTTTATAATTTTTTTATTGATAATCTGAGAATGGCAATTGATATGCATGTTCATAAAGTCAGAATCAAAACAAATTCCAAGCCTCCTTGGTTCAATAAAAGGCTTAGTAACTTAAGCAACAGGAAAAACAAAGCTTATAAACGTCTACGCGTAGCAGAAAATGATGACAATTAAAAAAGTACTTATATTCGGTTGGAACGAGATTTCGATGTTCTAAACAAATTTTTGTTTCAAAGTTGTATTTTATCAGTTGAATCTAATCTAAAAAAAATAGTAAATCCTTTTCGATATCAAAAACAAAAAAAAATCTTGTGTCATTCCAAGCTGTATGAATTACCTTGGTTCAACATTTTCTGATCTATCAAGTATTTGTGATTCCTTCGCAAACTATTTTGAATCTAATTGCACTAAACGTAATGTAAATTCATCCTGGACAGCTGAATATTTATCTCATGAATGTAATGTAAATATCGGTTGTTTAGAGTTAAATATTTCAGAAATTGAAGAAGGTCTCTTGAGTTTAAATGATGACAGCAATCCAGGTCTAGATAAAATCCCACCGATTGTTCTTAAAAAATGTGCTGCTTCTCTTTCTGAACCGCTTTTCTTTATTTTTAAGAGCTCTCTCGAGAACGGTGAATTTCTTCCTGTATGGAAGAAATCATTCTTAAACCCAATTCACAAATCTGGGTCTAAACATCAAATATCCCACTACCGTCCGATTTGTAAATTGTCATGTATACCAAAACTCTTCGAGAAATTGATATATGAAAAACTGACATTTTTAGTTAAAGAATACATTTCACCGCGTCAACATGGTTTTGTTGCGGGAAGATCAACAACCACCAATCTGTCTATCTTTACCAATTTCATTTTAAATAATCTCGAAAATGGACATCAAATTGATGTAATTTATACCGATTTTGCAAAGGCATTTGACAGAGAAAGTCATTTTATTTCAATAAAGAAGTTGAAAAACTTTGGTTTTCATTCAAAGCTCTTGAAATGGTTGGAATCATATCTCACGGGTCGAATTCAATTTGTTTGCATTGACGAAGTTATCTCGAAACCAGTTTTGGTCTCATCTGGTGTGCCCCAAGGTAGTCATCTTGGACCCCTTCTTTTCCTAATTTTTATAAATGACTTACCTAGTATTTTCCATAAATCTAGTCAACTTCTTTTCGCTGATGACTTAAAGTTATTTCGGTGCATACAATCTATTGGTGGTTGTCCTCTTTTACAAGACGATATTTTAAAATTGTCCCAGTGGTGCACGAAAAACAAATTATATCTAAATGTTTCTAAATGTCAATGTTTTTCATTTTGTCGCAACTTTTCTGAAATTACTTTTGATTATATAATTATATAATAACCAAGTTCTTGAAAGAGTTAGGGAGAAGAAAGATCTTGGTGTAATTTTTGACCCCAAGCTGAACTTTTCGAAACACATTGAATTTAGTGTATCCAAGGCAAATTCCATGCTAGGTTTTATTAAACGTAATAGTAAGGAATTCACAGACCCTTTTGCGCTTAAATCGCTTTATACGTCTTACGTAAGATCAATCTTGGAATACTGCTGTGTAATTTGGAACCCTTGTTATAACAGCCATTCTAAGACAATTGAAATTGTCCAAAAAAAAGTTTACACGGTTTACTATTCAGAAATTTGCCTGGAACATCGATACTCCATCGTATAATATTAGATGTCAACTTTTAGGAATTCAATCACTTGAAAACAGACCCAACATTTATTCTGTGATGTTTATTAGTGATATTTTATTTAATCATATCAAATGCCCTTATCTGTTGTCTTTAATCAACTTATATGCTCCATCACGTCAACTTGGAGTACGTTGTTTGTTTCGAGAAGATGAACACGGAGTTAACTATGCGAAAAATGAACCAATAACTCGTTGTGTCAAAGAAGCAAACCTCATATTAAATCTTGTTGATTTTGATTTTCAATTAAGTTGATCTTCTTTGAGAAATAATTTAATAATGCATTTTCATTTTAATTGATTATTAAATTTAGATTATGATTTTAAAACAATGTTTGTTTTTCATACTTTTAATTATAGGTATTTTAAGTATTTATATTTAAGTTAAGAATTATTTAATAAAATGAACACATATATTTATATTTATCTAGTAATCTAATTGTAGATTTTAAATCTCATATTGATGAAATAAATATTAAATAAATAAATAATCATACGCACACAAGATTTTTATTTCGGTAGTTCACCAAACGAAATTTGGGTTGGCCAACATTTTTTGTATTCCTCCATCTGGGTGGCACATGGCCATACCGGGGTGCGGCTCGGCAGACTTTGTCCAAATCGTCGATACATTGTCTTGTGAGCGTTTGTTTAGTCCAATAAAAGTACAACGATAATTCAAGTTACAAGTATATAATAGAAGTGTCATACATACCACGGGTTAAATATTTAAACCAGGTTTGTAACTGGCATTGGCACAACAATTTAGTACTCGTAGTTATATATAAATGTTACACAATTGACACTGGACCGAAAATTTTAACGGAGAGATTAGCCAAAAGAAAATGGTTCACTATGCCCAAAAAAGTAAGACAAGAGCGTGCCAAGATTCACTGTAATAGCGAGTTTCACCTCTTCTCAAAATCGAGATTTGATCTTTTCAATGAAACTTTTTATAGATTAATAGTTAGTATTGGTGAATGACTGACACACACATTCCTGAAAAAAACATATCTTCATCATCAGATGACGAGGAAGTCGAAGACGAAGCAATCAAAAACTCCACTAAATTTATAAAATCTAAATTATTAACATCTTGTTCCATTACTTGTTCATTTTTTTAAATTTTATTAGCACTAGTTTACAACTTCACTACAAATTAATAACAAAATAGTTACCATTTGACCGTTGACAGAACAGACTGTATATGTATGTGTGCATTCTGAACAGATCTGCCAACCCATCAGAGTGATCAGACCTTTTGTGCTAAGTTTTGATCTAGATCTGCTCTTTTTATATACAATCTTTCTATAGAAAGGGCCACTCTTTTCTTGATTGAAACTCGCTAAAGCTTTTTTAATTATATAACCATTTCGCAATTCAACTTCTACTTAATTGGATAATGTATCGTGTGGATCCTAACTTGAAAATTGTACACCGGCTCCGATTGCCTATGCAAACTGTTTACGCCTTTAACTTTTCATTGACTGACATTCCTTTCATTTGTTGGCATTGACTTTTCGTCGTAATAAAATCAACAAAGAGGATATGCAAATATTTATCATAAGTTATTGTTAATGTATATTAAAGATATAAGTTAATTATGCCAAAAAAGAAGTGGTTTGTGTTGTTGTTTATTCCGCGAGTGTTGTTTTAATATGATGTATGTTGTGCAGGTTAAATATTGTGGTAATTGTACGTACACATTTGTATGGGAGCTTGTAGTGTATGGTAAGCTTTCAGGTCACGTCAGATGTCGGTCGGTATGACAGATCCAAACTTCAAAAATGTAGACAAACAAAAAGACTCAAATATTCTCTCTCCCACACATAATCGGACACTCTTGCTACTGATGAACTGTAACAATGCTTTTCACGTCAAATTATGATAGGCTTTAGTAAATGTTCTATCGCGAATTACGAGTATATTCAGTCTGTTTGTTTTTTGAAAAGTAAACCCTAAAATTGCCCAGAAAGGCAAGCAGACATCAGTTGAAATTAAAGAAATTGGTTATAACACATAGTCAGGATGGAAAATCTGTTGGTAAATTGGTAAAATAGCCAAAACTGTAACGAACGAAGCCATTCAACGGTTTAAGACATAATTTCACGTTATAAAAACGAAAATAGGATCCTTTATGTTAGCAAGGGAAAAAGTTGGATATGTACGATGAAAAGCAACTTGTTCGGCAAGTTGAGGAAAATCCTTTTTTATCATCGGAACCCGTAAAGGTTTATTTTTTAAACTAGATCAAGAATAAGGAAATGAGCAACGAAACGGTCCAAAGAGTTCTGCGAAAACAATATCCGAATGGCCGCGTAGCTCGAAAGCATTCATAACTGGAAAAAATAAAAAATAAAGGCTCACTATGCATAAAACTCTCGCGGAGTCGCAATCCTAAGACTTCAAGGGATTATATATGCGTGTTTGTGTGTATGGCTACAAAGCCATCCAAAGCTTTCCTGGCTGCCTTGTGTCGATTTGTTTTTCATCGTGAACGGTACAGGGTGGCATATGAATTGTGCTACAAAAATAAAACGTAATAACTTTTTTCAGTGTGAGTAATCGGCTTATTTTTTTTTATTTTATAGGCTACTATCTAGATTTATCAAAATGAATGCTTGGGATACTGAAAAAAGGATTTGGATAGTGCAGCGATACCATTCTTTGCAGTCCGTCATTTCCGTCCAAAGGGAATTTAGGCTGGAGTTTGGCGGTAGTCCCCCGAGTAGATACACCATTATGAGGCTGGTGAACATGTTTGCCGAATCTGGCAGCTCGAACGAAGACCGTATCATCGAGATTCCAATGTTCGGGTTCAGGATACAATCGTGGCTGTTGCATCGGCAATACAGGCAAACCCAAGTGTTTCGACTCGAAACTTATCGGGCCAAATTGGAGTTAGCAGACGGTCATTACAACGCATACTTCATGATGACTAAAACTTGTTACCGTACAAAGTCCAAATTACAAGCCAGTTAAACCCTCAGGATTTGCCTGTTCGCCTGGAATTTTGAGAAAAATGATTGCAATGGCCGAAGAAGACAACACATTGATAAATTGTTTGTTCATGTCTGATGAGGCCCATTTTGACTTAAACGGCAATGTTAACAAGCAAAATTGCCGTATATGGAGTGAATCTAATCTAGAAATGCTCCATGAGAGGGAACTGCACCCAGAACCAGTCACTGTGTGGTGCGCAATTTCATCAAGGTGTATTATCGGGCTATACTTCTTTGAAGAAAACGGTGTAACACAAACTGTCATTGGGGAACGTTATATAAAAATGTTGAAGGAGTTTTTTTACCCAGAACTTAGCCGAAGACGTATCCCTTTCAGCAGGATTTGGTTTCAACAAAATGGTGCAAGTGCACACGTAGCCACACAAGTTATGCCGGAGCTCCAACGAAAATTTCCAAACAAATTGATATCCAGAAACTGCACTTTCCGCTGGCCCCCAAGGTCACCTGACCTGACTGCACCAGACTTTTTATTATGGGGTTATGTCAAGCAGGAAGTGTACAAAACGAAACTCAGGAATTTGACTGAATTGGAGCAGTCCATTAAGACAATAATTGAGGCGATCCCAATTTCAACCCTTCAGACCGCAATGAACAATTTTGTGGAGGTCATTTGCGGTCTATCATCTTTAAAAACCATTAGTTATTTAAAATAAAATTTAATTTTTAATCCAATAAAAAAAAATTTATAAAATACATCGATTAAAATAAAAGTTATTTAAATTTCTTATTGTAGCACGATTCGTGCGAAAAGATGGCATTCGGACTACATAACAACACGTCGCAAGAGCGACCAAAAAGGCAGAAGATTACAACAAACTTAAAACCAGGCGATCCTGTTATTATAAGGGAACCCAACCTTCCACTAACAAAGCGGCTCCTCGGTAAAATCGAGACAACAAATGAAGGAACAGATGGTCTAGTACGAGTTGATTACCGTGAAGAAGACTGGTGTACCCTTATTCGCGCAATCATCAATCTGGAACTATTGCATACGTTTAAGATTCAATCGTCATTTATTTTATTTAAACAGACAATTGAATACTTGCTATAATTTAATTACGATATTATATAATTATTAAAACTACATACAGCAAAATCTTAAATTACCCTATGATTCTCTTTCTCTGTTAAATTATTACATCTGTCACTCAATGTTATCATATCAACTTATTCGTAATGCCGCATTCTTGCTTTATAAACGAGACAATATTGAAATCTACCGCTCTCTTGGAATTCATCCGGCAAGCTGAGAACATCTATTGTTAATTCGTATCAAAGCATCTCCAACAAATATTATATTAAACTGATCTACTAAAGCTGTTGATGACGATAATGTAAGTTTTTTGGTCCTTTTGGATTTTTCGAAAGCTTTTGATACAATTGGCCACTCGATTCTCATTCGTAAGCTTATTCATCAATTTAATTTTTCATGTGCTGCTGCTTATTTGCTTCATTCATATCTAAGTGATAGAAAACACGCTGTAAGTCACTCCAATACGTTGTCTTCTTTTCTGCCGGTCTTGAAAGGTGTTCCTCAAGGATCGATCTTAGGCCCCATTCTCTTCTCACTTTATATAAATGAATTGCCATCGATATTGAAATTTTCACTTGTACAAATGTATGCTGATGACGTGCAACTTTATTTGAGTAGTCCACTAGGTCTTATTGAAAATTGTGTTCATAATATTAACCAGGATCTTTAAAGTATCCATATTTGGTCCCAGAAAATGGCCTCTTTTTAAACCCATCGAAAACTAAATGCTTAGTTATCTCTAAAAAGCCTATTGATCTTTCTTATTTCCCCCGCCTAATGCTTAATAATATTGCTATTGACTATGTAGAAACAGCTAAAAATCTTGGTATCACTTTCAACAGATCTTTAACATGGCAAAACCACATAAATTCTTGCTTTTAGGGTTCTTCATGATTCCCAATACTTAACTCCGATAGAAACTCGTAAGATGTTAGCTAAAACCTTGATTATTCCACTCCTTACATATGGTTGTGAAATTTACTGTAACTGTGATGCTGAGAGTAGACGAAAGCTTACGGTTGCTTTCAACAAAACAATAAGATACATCTACGGCCTTAAAAGATATGACCATATCTCCGAATTTGCTCCTACTCTATTCAATATGCAGTTTAAGTATTTTCTTCAATATCGAACACTTCTTCTTCTCTTCCCTATTAAACAGACGCATCAACCACATAACCTATATTACAGATTACAATTTCCTACTTCAAACAGATCAAACACACTCAACATCCCACGCCATACATGCCTAACTTCCGAGCGGCAGTTCTTTGTCAACGCCATTCGCATATGGAACTCTTTGCCAAGTGATATCAGAGGTCTTAGTAATGCTAAAATATTTCAGAGTAAACTAAGTCACTAATTTTCTTTGCTTTAAATTTGTGGTTTTACCTTTAATACTTTAATACATTAATAATTTAAAATTTGCAGTTATTTTTAATTTTATAGCTTCATTTATTTGTAAACTACTCAGCTTTCATTTTAACTTCATTTTAATTATTGTTCTAATGTAATTATATAACTTTGATCTTGCTAGTTAGCTTTTATTCTTATTCATGTATACATTATTAAAGCTATCACTTTTTAATAAGATATTATATCTTAATGTGTATAGCATATCGATAAATTGAATAAACTAAACAAAAATTTTAAATAGATAAACTATACGTAACACTACGACTGCCATCCCAATGTGGTTACTCGTTCACTCATGCGGTAATTCGACTGCAGATTAAATCTGCCTTACTCATACAACAGACATCTATTGATGATGTGTATAAACGAGAAAGCTTGCAATACTTGCAATTTTGCTTGCGATTATAGGGACTATAAGGCAAGTACGCATTCGTAAAAAGAAAACAATTCTAACAATCAAACATGACATTACTAAAAAAGTGCTGGAAACAAATTTGTCTGTCTGTTTGTCAGTCTGTCCGTCTGTAAGTATGTATATCTTAAGCGGTCACCTTTAAATTTGGTGTGTGTGATTCCTTTGGCATTTTCCAGAGGGGAAATTGAGATTTTATTATAAGACCGACAAAATAAGGGTACATTCAAGAAAGGCTAATTTTCTTGAAAACGGCTCCAGTAATTATGATAAAAAATTTTGAGATTTTTTTTGTTGGTACTAGCTATCATTTAATCAGTAACAAATTTACAGGAAAAGTAAAAGAATTTTTTTTTCGGTAAGGGCTCTTTGGATTTCTTTCAAATATTTTATTTCAGAAGATCTAGGTAGCCAAATTAATTCTTCATATTAAAATTTTGAATAAACTTCTTTTTATTTAAAATTAGTTTTTGATTTTTTTAATCAAAAGAAATTATTTTAATCACATGTATAGATATTAATAAACTCTAAAAAACTGCATACAAAAATTTCAAAACTAAAAATAAAAAAACAGGATTTCATCAAAATTCGTCCTCGATTTTCGAGATACTATCTTATAAAATTTTGATTGATCCGTGGCATCTAATGGTGTTCTTGTTTTTGTTTTTCGCAGCGCTTTTTAAAGTTTACAAAACTATTTTTACTTCGGCAAATATTTTTTTTAGATATATTCATTATTTGTTCAAGAATTCAGTTCAGCGTCAGTGGTTAGCTATATTAAAGTTGTTAGCTATAAGAGCAAGTTCGTACGACCCAGTCGTACATTTTATTTCTATCATATGTAATATTTCTGTTATGGAACTCCTTTTTTATTATATAATAGTCAAATCTACTAAATTAGGTATCACTGGATAAGAATTTAAACATAGCGATGACATTGTGCAAAAACTTTATGACCTTAAAACTTTATTAACAGTTTTCTATAAATTTCGCCAATTTCAAATAATTGAATAAATGAATAATTTTATATAACGAATGCCTCAATTTTAACCCAAGAAAAATATGTAGGTTGTACTTCTGTAATTTAAAAGTTCTCTTTTTTCGCTTGCACATTGAGTGATTTGAGGAGATACACTTTTTTAACTGCACCATAAACGAGTGTGGGAGAAACATATTTATTTGTCACTTCTGTTTGTATTCTTTTTTCTCATTTATAAAGAACCGCACTAAAAAATGCACTAAATTAGGTATCACTCTTTAAAATTGTAGCTGATTTAAGCTTGTTTGTAATTAGACCTAGTAAAAATTATATGTTCATATCAATAACGAATGATAGATCAATAACAGAAACAATTGCATCTCTTGAACACACCGTCGCAATTTTTCAAGTCTTTCATTGTTTTATCGTTATTATCGCCCGCACTGTGTTAAAATGTTTTAAGGGTAAAAAAAAGCATTGTATTTGAAAAATTAATTGCGAAACCTTATTTAATGTGCGAAATTTTGGCACGGGTCTGCTGGCGTCTGTAACACAAAACTACAAGTACTTGAAATACAAGTGATTTATTACAAGTGTAACAAATTTCTGTAACATAAAGCTACAAGTTTTTTGGCTCTTCTACAAGTATAATGGGCGGATATTACAAATGGTAAATTATATGATTTCCCTCTTTCTGTAACACGAAGCTACAAGTGTAGACAAAAAATTAAATCCTACTTCTAGCAAAATCCACTAAATCTTACAGGTGATTCCAAACTTGTAGGATGTAGAAGATGTTATTAAATATACAAAAAAACGATCTTTTCAATTAGTCAACATTTCCATAATTGTTTTCTTCGTAGTTATGATATTTTTAACCAAAAAAACTATTTCAAATGTCAATTTGTGAATATATTTTTATATAGTGTATATTTGTGATCCTTTTTCAATAGTTAATTATTTCGGTAATAATTTGAAATGCAACTGAAAAATGTTATAAACCTCAAACCTCAAACAATTTTAAATCTCAGTAAACTAAACAAAAAAATTAAACATAATACAAAATAATGCATTCTGACTTTTCTTAGATTTACTTTTTTTTTTTTTTTTTATAATCTACACGCGCTCAAGAGATTATGAATACCATTTAAATGTTTCAACACAGCGCGGGCGAGAGGGTGAGGTCAAGGAAGAGAAAGAATAATAGGAAAGATGTGTGGCGCGATATTCGGAGACTGTAGGTGGTTGTTGTCTCAGATTTTATCTCCAGGGATGGCGGCTGAACTAATGCGGAGAAATTTCCATGTCTTATTTATCGATGTCCCTTATAATTTGCATTATTTATCGGTATACTAGTTTTACTCAATCACATGTTATTAGTTCTATGCCTAAACAGCATTTATTATTAGAATTGGTTTTTAATGGAAAAATAAGAAGACATAGACTACGGCAGGGATCGAACCTGTGACCATGAGGTTGACAGGCGAACACACAACTATCGCGCCACGGCCACCCCCAGGTTTAGAAATAATTGAATTTTTATTGATCGACAGGTTTAGAAAAATTAGTAAGAATGGAAAACATAGGAAATCTAAGCAAAATGAATTAGGAATGAACTAGGAACGGAACATGCATAATTGTATTATATACATAATAATTTAATTGAACTTCGATCTACTTATTCGGTTAATTGGGATTGTATTTTTGCACAAAAGTTGTGAAATCCTGAGTCTTAAAAAAATATCCTACGTTAAGTCTTCAAAAAAAAAGATGTTCTTTTTCGATTCTAATGAAGATAGAGATAATGATTCAAAATTAACGAGAATTAAAATCTATAAAGAAAGAAGAAAATTTCAAGTAGAACATTTGGTTTGCGAAAAATTTCGTGTGTCGAAACCCTTTATTGAATATCTCTCAGAAAAGCTTTCGCATAAGTTCCATTCGTCATCCAATCTCGTCAGACTATATTCATTACTATATTTTCGCTAGTAGTCAGCTGCAATCTTAACCCTCGGCCGCACCCGTTTTCTTTGAATTGTCTAGTTTGGCATATAAATCGTAATATATATGATCTTGGTATTCATGTTTTGGAAACTAACGGCGCATTAAAACTAAAAACTGTATTTTTTTCAGCAATTCTCCCAAAAACACATCGCGGATGTATGACCACTCTTTATTTTGAGGAATTAAATTTAAGCTCTTGCCTAAAGTACAAATTTCCTTCCATTTTTCACATTTAATTTCACACATCCAAAAAGGGTTGAGGTCAAAATTCTGCCAGGTTCAAAATTCTTTCAACAAAATTCTGCTTTTAAAATTCTGCAAATAATAAAGAAAACAAAGATTTGGAAAAAATATTTTTTTGTCGGTCAACTTCTTAAGGCAATTATTCAGTTTTTAGTGTCTAAGAAAGAAAAAAAGAAAAAGTGTTTCGAAAAACAAACAAATAAAAAGAATTATAAAAAAGAGAACCGATGGAAATCCTAGGGAAGAGTGGAAAGTAATTAACAGCATTACATATAGAAAATTGCAAACAAATCCTAGTATAATGTCAGTTTAAAATGGTAACATGGTTGTTAACGATCCTTGTGAAATAGCCAATCTGTTTAATGTTTTATTGGACAAATTTCCTTTCATAATGATACATCTTGTGGTTTCTGCACTAGTTCAATTGCTTCAAACAGATTCTCGAACAGAAATTGTTTTTATTTTGAACCCATATCTGGATTTGAAAATATAAAAAAAAAACTTAAAAACTAATATTCTGATGGTATAGACGGTATTTCAAACTTTGTTCTAAAAAAACGGCTTTAAATTGAGTAGATGTTTTGGCACATATTTTCAATTTGGGAGTTTTTTAAGGAATTTTCCCTGATGATTTAAAATCTGCTATAATAATACCATTAAATAAAAAATGTAACAAAAAAAATATAAGTAACTATAGACCAATCTCCTTACTGCCATCCATTTCAAAAGTTGTTGAAAAAGTCATCAAAGTTAAGATTTTCCGGTTTCTGACTAATTTGAATTTTCTTAGTCCTCTGCAATTTGGATTCAGAACGGCTCTTTCTACCGAAGATGCTCTGCTAGACTTCTCTAGTTCCATACAGCAAGGTGTTGATGGCAAACAAAAGTGTGGGGCTTTATTCGCCGATATAACCAAAGCGTTCGATATGGTCAATCACTCCATCCTTTAAAAAAGGTATATAGAATTGATTTTCGTGCTTTTTTTTACAGATGGTTTGTATCTTACTTGATAAATCGAAGTCAAATAGTTAAGGTGAATAATGCCCTAAGTGACTCTATGAATATTAACTTGGGAGTACCCCAAGCATCAGTCCTTGGTCCCATTCTCTTTTTAGTCTACATAAATTATATTTTTGAACTGCCATTTGTGGGGAAAGTTAAAGCCTTTGCTGATGACCTTCCAATTGGATATACTGCTGTAAGTCCGTTGAATTTGGTTGCTGACTTGAACCATGACGTGCTGAACACAAACTTGTCATTAGCACTAAAACCAAATTAATGTTTTTCAGTCCTGTATCAAATTACTTAAAGGAGATTAAAATGCTCTCGAATTTAAGCGTTCTAGTCTATTTAATAGCAAATGCTTAAGACATATTTCCCAATTACATTTTAACTACAATGCTACGTGTGTACCTGCTTTAATATTGAAGTGGTTATTGATTACAAGTATCTTGGTGTTACTATTGATCAAAACTTAAAATGGACAGAACACATTTCGAATTTGAAGAAATTTTCCCTCTAAACTGTTCGATGTTTTTACCGCCTGAGAAAAATCTGTTCAAATAAAATGTTAAAAACCGTATATTATGGAATATTTCATTCTCGGCTTCAATATTGAATATGCTGTTGGGGAGTTGCTTATCTCAACCAATTACAACAATTAACTATCCTTCAAAATAAAAAACACTTTTTTAACAAGTTAATCTGTTAAATGAACAAATTTGTGGTCTGGATTATATTGAAATTGTTGTAAGTCTCTTCCTTATTGACCGCAAAAAGATTTGAAGAAAAATAAAATAAAAACAAAAACAAAAAAAAAAAAAACAAAGAAAATTTTTTTATATTAGTTGTACTTTATTTTTCTAAATACCGAATGCATTTCGGAAGGCATTGGCCTACCATCTTCGGCGTAATACGCGTGACAACTGAAAACGTTTAGAATTAAATGCAATTAATGCAAAAACAAAATTTGACAACAGAGAGTAACATTAATATTTTTTATATGTAACCATTCAACACATACAAATTATTTAGCAAGAGAGAGTAAATTAGATGATATTGGACTCTCATCTATTTTCATTAAATTTTGGTTGATGTTTATGTAAATGGATTCATATGCGTCTAGTTTCGATGGAAGAGGTACACTTTTTATTAGCTTGTAATTGTCGATGAGAGGTGTCATATTATGGGGTTCTGTGTTTGTTAAATCAAATGCGTGAGCTGCAACAGCTTTTTGAATATCTTTGTTGTTGATGTACCTCTGATGTTCAGCTATGCGACACTCAACAGCACGCTTAGTCTGGCCGATGTACTTGCTGCCACAGGTAGGACAAGTGATTTGGTAGATTCCGCTTTTCTTGTTCATGGGTTTGACATCTTTGGAAGAACCAAGAGAAGAGCTTAATTTGTTATTGTTCGAGTTTATGATAGTCAAATTGGCTTTACTAAATGAGTGTTTAAGTTGATTACAGATTTTAGGCACAAATGAAAGTGCGACACGACGTTCATCGTTGTTGTGATGTGCATTTTGAGAGAAAAGAGTAGAACAATTCGTTTTCTTTATTCTTTGCGTGTGTTTCTTAATTAAGCGGTCGATGAGGGAATTTTAATAACCGTTGACTTGAGCTAAATGAAGAATTTGTTCATATTCTCTTTTGTAATCAGAAACTGATTACAAAAGAGAATATGAACAAATTCTTCATTTAGCTCAAGTCAACGGTTATAAAAATTCCCTCATCGACCGCTTAATTAAGAAACACACGCAAAGAATAAAGAAAACGAATTGTTCTACTCTTTTCTCTCAAAATGCACATCACAACAACGATGAACGTCGTGTCGCACTTTCATTTGTGCCTAAAATCTGTAATCAACTTAAACACTCATTTAGTAAAGCCAATTTGACTATCATAAACTCGAACAATAACAAATTAAGCTCTTCTCTTGGTTCTTCCAAAGATGTCAAACCCATGAACAAGAAAAGCGGAATCTACCAAATCACTTGTCCTACCTGTGGCAGCAAGTACATCGGCCAGACTAAGCGTGCTGTTGAGTGTCGCATAGCTGAACATCAGAGGTACATCAACAACAAAGATATTCAAAAAGCTGTTGCAGCTCACGCATTTGATTTAACAAACACAGAACCCCATAATATGACACCTCTCATCGACAATTACAAGCTAATAAAAAGTGTACCTCTTCCATCGAAACTAGACGCATATGAATCCATTTACATAAACATCAACGAAAATTTAATGAACATAGATGAGAGTCCAATATCATCTAATTTACTCTCTCTTGCTAAATAATTTGTATGTGTTGAATGGTTACATATAAAAAATATTAATGTTACTCTCTGTTGTCAAATTTTGTTTTTGCATTAATTGCATTTAATTCTAAAGGTTTTCAGTTGTCACGCGTATTACGCTGAAGATGGTAGGCCAATGCCTTCCGAAATGCATTCGGTATTTAGAAAAATAAAGTACAACTAATATAAAAAAGTTTTATTTTTTTTTTTTTTTTTGTTTTTTTTTTTATTTTATTTTTCTTCAAATCTTTTTGCGGTCAATAAGGAAGAGACTTACAACAATTTCAATATATATCCTTCAAAAGTCCATCATAAGGAAAATATGCAATTTGTCGCGCTTAGCTCATACTATGGAACTATTTAGATTAACATGAATTCTACCAGTAAGACACCTATTTTACTTTAAAGTCTTAATGATGTTTTTTAATCGGGGATATAGGCAAAGTCATATAAGTCACATACATAACCTAAGAAGTAACTATCATTTTGTTCCTACTTTACCTTTTCGGACTACACTTTTTAGGAACTCATACGCCATTGTATCTCAAAGGCTTTTCAGCAAACTCCCTGAGAATACACGAAGCATTAGAAATAAATCAATGTTTTTAAATTCTATTAAATCGTAGCTTCTTCAATGTAACATTTTTTTAAATCGAAACTTTGCTAAGCTACATTGTCTGATTCAATTTTATTGTACATTCTTTCAGTTTTATCTAATTGTACTCTCCCTTTGTGCATTGAATGTTGCCCTATTAAATCTGTAAACAGTTTTGTATTTTGTATCTCCTTTTACTTTACCATATTGTAACTATAAATGTATATTTTACTTTACCATATTGTAATTATAAATGTAAATTATGTAAATTTAAATTAAATGGAAACTCCGTTCAAAACGTCAATTTTAACTGTACACCCCACAATGTAAATTGATTTCATAAAAAGTAGCATTATCTGTATTTAAATTAATTTAAAATAAATGCTACAAACTATTTATCTTGTATATAAAAAATTATGAATTTATTTAGTGAATAAGCCAAAATGTATTTTGTTGGCAAGATTAATAAGTAATAAAATAAAATACAATACAAATCTACACTTGTAAGATTAAAATTATATTACAAGTGGATCTTGACTTGTAGACTTGTAGCTTTGTGTTACAGGCCCCTGGTATACATATATTGTACAATGTTTAAACCGCATTTTCATAGCACATTGCAAGGCATGTTATGATTAAACAATACAACTTTTACTAATCAGCTTTCTGGCCACAATTCCAGAAGCAAATGTCGCGATCACATAAATACTCGATTCCGAAAGAGTGAGATTAAATTTAAAGTATCGTTTACAAATTAAGACTATTGATATTGGTCATCAACTGAACTACATTTATAAATAGATAGATATTTTTATTAGTATAGAAAATATACTTTTGAATTTACAAGGTTTAAACGTTATAAATAAATAAATTTCTTATGTTTGCCTAACAAATTGCACAATTCTTTTTTTAAAGTTAAATAATTTTTCTCTTTTTACATTATTTCGTAGACTATGAAATAACTTACTTTACTTTTTACTTTAGATGGCGTTTACAATCCAGGATGGATCACGGCCTCAGACAGCAAACCTCTCCAGCTAGCCTTCCTAGGCTAGGTTCCTAGCTACCTGCCACTAGTGTATAAAAATGATTGCCCCATTAAATAAAAACAATATAAACTAATGTATAATAATAAGATTTATTTATTAGAAACGATTAGATGCACTCTTCCTGAGTAACAAATTACTACTAACTTTAATGATAACATCATGCGCATTGTGGAAATGGCATTGCGGGAAATTTTGCTTTGTCTTTGTATTGGTGTCCAAGCTTAATTTTCAACAACCAGTTACGCACACCAAGTTGGTTGAAGTCGTTCACCACTTGATCGCGCCACTTAAGACAAGGCCTTCCTCTGTCGCGTTGTCCACTGGGGTTGGATACGAACACTCGTCGGGCTGGTGCGTCGATGAACATGTGTTCCACGTGACCTAGCCATCTCAGTCGCTGTATTTTCAGCTTTTTGACCAGGTTGATATCGCTGTATAGCCCGTAAAGTTCGTCGTTAAATCTTCTTCTCCACTCACCACCGATGCACACTGGGCCAAACATCACTCGAAGAATATTTCTCTCAAAGCAGCCCAGCTGGTTTTCATCCGATTTTGTCAGTGTCCATGCCTCTGCCCCATACAGCAGGACTCTGGGATGATTAAAGTTTTATATAGGGTCTCTTTGGTTCTTTGAGAGAGGGCTTTACTACTCAAATGCTTTCTAAGCCCGAAAAAACAGCGAAATTCCTTCATTGTCATTCTGCACAAGCGGACAAGTTTGGCAGGGATGCCGAGATGTGACACGGCTCTGTATAACTCGTCTCTATCAAAGCTATCATAGGCGGTTTTAAAGTCGATGAAAAGATGGTGTGTATCGACTTGGAATTCTTGGGTTTTTTCCAGGATCTGCCGGAGTGTGAAAATCTGATTGTTAGTTGATTTTCCTCGCCTAAAGCCACACTGATAAGATCCGATCAGGTCGTTGGTAAAAGATTCTAGGCGGATACACAAATACCCGACATAATTTTGTATGCGATGTTGAGGAGACTTATACCTCTGTAGTTGGCGCAGTTCAAAACATCTCCTTTTTTGTGGATAGGGCACACTATGCCGAGCATTCATTGGGCATACTTTCCTCCGACCAGATTCTAGAGTTGGTGTATGCTCCTAAACAAGTCATCTCCCGCTGCCTTAAACAGTTCAGCTGGTAGGCCACCTGAACCCGCGTCCTTGTGCGACTTAAGTTTGGATATCGCTGTTCTTACTTCTTCTAGGTCGGGTGGACGGATATTTTGACCATCATCGTCCAAGTTGAATGGGTTGTTCGCGGCTTAGCACCTTGGAAAAGTGTTCCTTCCAAATTCTCAGCACCGTCTGCG
This sequence comes from Philhelius pedissequus, assembly GCA_910595825.1. Taxonomy (NCBI): domain Eukaryota; kingdom Metazoa; phylum Arthropoda; class Insecta; order Diptera; family Syrphidae; genus Philhelius; species Philhelius pedissequus. Next base: position 13,398,772 of record OU343164.1, on the reverse strand, counting down.
TATCTCTTACGACATTCCAATTTTTATCACGGCAGTCTTCTATTCGGGGCTGGAATCCTTGGGTAGATCGTTTCACCCTTTGATAGAACTTTCGGGCGTTACCCCTGCTGTAGCATCCCTCAATAGACTCGACCGCTTGCTTTTCGCGCTATTAAATAACTGGTAGCCTTTAAATAAATGTGAATTTTGTGTTGCCGCTCTATTATACAGTGGTAGACGAAAATTAACATCTGAATTGCGCAGATTGTATGGCTGACTTTCTGCTACTGTTCTAAGTTGCTCACTAAATACTCCGGAAACTCAGATTCATTGATTCATTGATTTTAAAGACATTCAACTTTATCCTCTGCATACAGTCAAGCCACCTTGTGCTACATTTTAGGATTGACCTCATCGCCTTGATAATAGTGTTATATATTTTCACCGCGCACAACATGGAAACTCTTTCGTTCGATCACGTGATTATTCATTCTTAATAATATATGCCATTCATCACCATAAACTTAGTCTTTTGAACGTTGATTTTGAGCTTATTGACTGCCATCCAATTGGATCAAATCCTCTTCTAACAGTGTCTTTGCTCTATGAAGTCGGTTAAATCAAATTCTATTGGTCCTGACGATATTTCACCAAAGTTCTTAAAGCTTATACTCCCTATCATAATCAACCATCTTCTTCATGTAATTAATTTCTGTATTTATAGTGCTCAGTTTCCTGATGCTTGGAAGAAAGCTAGTATAATACCAGTCCCTAAAAAAGCTAATCCTTCTAATCCTTCTGATTTCAGGCCTATCAGTATTTTATGTTTTTTATGTAAAGTATTTGAAAAAATTATTCATGACCAAATCCAAGCCTATTTAACTGAAAACAACTTACTGTCTCAATGGCAATCTGGGTTTCGAAGCAAACATAGCTGTGAGTCTGCGGTAGTTAAAGTTACTTCGGATTTTAGATTTGCACTCGATTCTGGTAAATTCGGTGTCATGGTGTTACTAGATTTTTCCAAAGCATTCGACTGTATTGACCATTCCATCCTACTATCTAAACTTAAGGTAAAATTTAATTTTGCTGGCACTTCGCTTAGGCTTCTACACAGCTATTTACTTAATCGAATTCAACGTGTAAAAACGGATGTGGGTACATGTAATCCTACTATAATCAACGCGGGTATACCGCAAGGTTCAGTCTTGGGTCCGCTTTTATTTTCCTTATTTATCAATGACCTTCCCAACGTAATTAAAAACAGCCAAATTCATCTGTATGCTGATGATGTTGTTCTATACATCTTTCGTTCAGTTGGTCTGATGGAGGATTGTATAGTAAGGTTAAATGAAGATCTAAGTTATGTTCTCAATTGGTCGAATAACAATGCAATGAAACTAAACCCTTCTAAATCTGTCTCCATGCTATGTTCTAGGGATCAATTAAGTCTTGAAGAATTTCCTCCGGTAATTCTTGACAATGAAAGAATTGTGTATGTGAAAGATGTGAAATATTTAGGATATAAAATAAACAGTAATTTAAGCTGCTGTGGAGCAATCTCAGATACAATTAGGAAAATTTATTTTGGTCTCCGATCTTTGAGATCTTCCTCTGAGTTATTGTCTTCTGATATGAAATCATACCTTATAAAATCGTTGATTTTGCCATACTTTATTTTTAATTGTTCGGTCTATCCCATTCTTGATTGTCTATGTAAGCGTAAACTCTATGTTGCTTTTAATGACTGCATTCGTTTCATATATGGTATTCGGAGACATACCAGTGTCTCACAGTTACAACATTTACTGGTTGGTATGAGTCTTGAGAATTATTTGAGATACAGACTTATTTTAAGGTTCCATAATGTCATCCACAGTAGATGTCCTGCTTATTTAAGTGAATCGCTTCAGTTTACCAATTCTCAACGAGGATTGAAAATAATTGTACCGCGTTTTTCGCACATCATTGCAGAACGCTCTTTCTATGTATCTGCAGTTCGTTTGTGGAATTCACTTCCGAACGAACTGCAGAGTATAACCTCACCTATCACTTTTAAGAGGAAACTATATTTGCACTTTTCTAGTCTTTAAGTACTATTGTTTTTGTTTTTGGTTTTCATTTTAGAATACTATTTTTCTACTAAATAACGTTAATTTCTTTACTTTTTGTTTCATTTTTATATTGTGTAATAAATAAATTACTATATTTACTTCTCTTGAAAGCATATATTACATTTTACTCTTATTTTTGTACATAATGTGTATAATTAAATCTAAATTAAATTAAATTCATTATTTAAACATATTGTAAATTTTATTCTAGATACTCTATAAGATTCATATCTTAATGTGTCATTGTTAACCTTATATTTTATTGAAATAAATTGAAATTGAATTGAAATTGAATTGAATTTATTTCACCTATATTACCTGTTATCCTAATGACCGTATCGTCTGCAAACAGTTTCACTTTACAATGCTTCAACACACTCTGGATGTCATTGATATAAATGGCGAAAAAGAGTTCCAAGAACAGCTCCTTGAGGCACTTCCAATTCAACACATAAATTAGAAGATAATGTGTTCCCGATTCTTGTTCTTGGTGTTCTGTCTTCCAGATAGGTTTTGAACCATCGTCCCTCTACACCTTTAATGCCATAAGCTTCCAGTTTCACAAGCAAAATTTCCCTGCTTATAGTCTCAAAGCCACGTTTCAAGTCCAGAAAGATGACGACAATCGCCTTCCTCCAGTCCAACTCTTCCTTCCATTCAATTATTGCGCTGTCTCGCAGTTGTGCTTCTTACGGAATTCCGATTGTTCCTTTACCAACAATTTGTTTTTTTTCGAAGAAGTCTTCTAATTGCATTTGTATCACTTTTTTCTAGTGTTTTCAGAAGCAAAGTTAACATATTTACTGGTCTAAAATTCTTCCATATTTTTGTATTTTGAACCTTCCTTATAGGAATGATTACTGATTCCTTCCAGCATTTTGGTACAATTCCACTTGGTATTGAGTTGTTGATAATTCTTGTTAACACAGTCCCACATTGAATCCAGTTATCCAAAACCGCTTGCTTGTTGATTCCGTAGATGTTCTTCTTATTATTCAAGTTTTTACATATCAACAATACCTGTTGTTCGCTAACCTCCACGAATTGAAATTCTTTGTTCGTTGCCACTAAATTATTTTGAGTTGATCTAACGGGTTTAGAATCATGAATATCCTGGACATTTTCTATAAAGTATTTATTAAAATTATCTGCAATCGTTTCTTCTGTACTTGCGAATTCACCTCCAAACGACACCTCTGTAATGCTTTCATTCGATTTATTCAAAACAAGTTGTTTGATAGCACGCCACAATTCTTTTTGGGTTTTCGCATTATCTATTCTATTTTTTATATAATAATTTTTCGCTTCATTAATTTTCTTTTTATATAAATTTCGTATCCCTGTGTATTCCTTCCAATAAAAAATATGTCCTGTTATCTTAGCACATTCATATAGGTTGATTTTAGTTTTCTTAAGATTATTTAATTCTACTGAAAACCAAACATTTTTAAACACCCCCATGCGTTTCGTTTTCGTAAATGTTTGTATCACCAACTCGAACGTTCTAATAAAATCTAACAACACTTATAAAAATCATTCAAAAGGCATAACTCATTTAATTGATATTTGCTTCGTTCACCAGAAAACAATTGTTTGTTATATTTGAAATATGTATGCAAAGATTGCTTTCTATTTTGCTCCTTTTGATTATGTAAAGTTATTTCTAGAGATTCGTGGTCACTCATTTTAATATATTTATTCACCTATACCGATATTTCATCAATGTTTGTGATAACATAGTCTATAGTTGTTCTTGAATTCTTTGTTACACGCGTATACTCCTGAACTGATTGACGGAATCCATTGTCCTCTATTAATCTTTGAATTTTAATCTTGTTTGAGCTTTCAACTTTCCAGTCTACATTTACATCGCCAGCTATTATAACATTTGCATCCAACTGGTCAACATATGATAAGAAACCTTCGAAAACATTATAGAAAACACTTACTGGAAAGCTTGGTGATCTATAAAATACAACAACAACGAGCGAAAACCCATCCGTCCTACAACTTCATATTGAATACTTGATTTAAGATAAATTAAAACACCCAATGTATGACATGAGTCAGAATCACACCTTAATGTAATATAACCTTTTAATTCAATTTCACTATTATCTATCACCTTAGTTAAATGTGTTTCTGAATGAAGTATTAAACAAAAATCCGATCCAATAAAAGTTTTTTTCAGGTCGCAAAAGTTACTTCTCAAGCCATCAATATTTAAATACGCACACCTAAAGTTATTTATTTACTATTATTGAATGAAGTTTCTTTCCACTTTTAATTTTCTTTGATAAACAGGGCACAATGGATCAAGAGCATTATGGCTTATGTTGGATCCAGAGTGATATTGAGTGTTGCTTTGGCTTTGATACAATTAACACACTGTACGTTTTCACTTAAACAGTTCTTTGCTTCATGTTAGAATTCAATAAGACGTTGTTTCATAGTTTTATTTAAAAAAAGTGTCTGTCTTACATTCCCTTCAACTTCTGTACAATCGTATTAAAATTAACTGCATAACAATTTTGTTTTAAAAAAATTATTCTGATCAATGAACGTGCATTTAGGAGGTATACCTGAACTTCTCATTATAGTTGCTAGCAAAAATTTGCTTTCGATAATAAAATGTGAATTTATCAGTATCACTATTATCAGCAACCAGAAGAAAATATAAACAAAAAACTGGAATCAATAGGATTAGCTGCTGTAAGACTGTAATTTTAAGAAATTTATTATTTTTAAGAAATGTAAGAACATAAACAATACAAACGCATGTACATACGTAGGTATTGCTTTTGTTCTTTCAATTGAAATTTATTATTCCTCTTTTGACGAGCAAATTGTCTTATATACTATAAAGAGAAGAAAAACTCCATTCCTGAAGTAACAATGGCGCAGTGGATATATAGTGATTGGTTGTTGCTAACTTAGACGTGTGGGTTCGAGTCCCCCTGTAGGTAGCATTCTTTTATATACCTCCAATTTTAATTAAATTAATTGAATTGAATATCTAATTCTCAAATCCACTGTGCAAACAAATATTCTTTCCTATCTTTTTATTCCTTCTGTTTAGTGCCGCGCAATTTAGATTGCATTTAAAAGACCTTAGGTTTTGAAGGCATAAAGTTAAAATATATAAAAAAGAATATTATTATTTTGCCAGAGTAAAGAAATACTTAAAACAAAATGTACTCACCTTCGGCTTTGATATGATGTACATTATTATTATCATTAGATTCAGAATCGTTTTCGGATTTCTCTTCGAATTTTCGCAAACCATCCATCGCGGATTTCTCTTCGTTTTGAAGTGATTCTGTAGATGCAGGCAGTGGTGGAGTAACTGCCATTTGTTCGATATCGATTGTTTTGAATTTCTGTATCGGCCTATCATCTCTTTGAAGTAAGGATGTATCACATGACACTGAACCTAAGAGGTCACCACTTAAAGAATCGAATCCGGACTGATCAAGTTGCATTTTTGCAACTGCCTTTTCCATATAATCCGTTACCAGTTCCAGATTGAATATGCACTTTTCGACAATATCACTGCGATTGATTTTGTGAAGGGCCTGTTCGAGAGTATTGCCATTAGCATTGTAGCCAGCTTGCCGCAACCATAGTCTCAGCATTACCATAGCCTGCTTGGAAGCTTTTTGGCCTGTGTATTCGGATTTGATTAGGTCGATATCGTTTTCTGGGACTTGTAATTCTTTTGCCAAACTAACCCAGTCGTCTTCCAGTAAATTACATATGTCAGACAAACGAATGTCAGCCTTATGTATTTCATCAGTTTGACGGTAGCCGAAGTTAAGCATATCTCGATAATTTAGACTGTGATCGAGGCTCTTTTGGGAACCATTGTGGTTGTCTGCAATGATTTCATGGTCCGTTAGGCTGACATTCAAAGTACAAATTGGTGTTTGTGGTGCTTCGCCTTTGCTTATTTTTGGCTCACTCATAAAACTTATACGACCAAAAGGATCTTCCTGGTCTTTGAGATGAACAAGAAACGAGAGTCGATTTTCACGGAATGCATGGAACTTCATATTTAGCTGTTCGCCTGATTTCAATACTGGTAGTAAATTGCCAGCAAATTCAAGATAGATATCCTGATCCTCAGGTATTTCAACATCGCGGCTTTTAGCTACTTCAGTGAAATACTCCTGGTGTTCGAGTGTTTTATCTTCTTTGTCATCCGTCATGCAAAAGACACTTAATTTTGCTTCCGTATTGCTTATTCGCTTAGCAAATACCACAAACTTTACCATAAATGGAACTTGGGCCATGTACGAGTAGAGTTCTGTGGCCATGCGGTGGGCTTCGGATACATTCCGGCAATCCATTAGCCAGAAACGTGCCGATACGGTTGTGGTGAAGGATACACTGTCCTTAACAAACGCCAATGGGGTTGAACCAGTCACATCCTCCCAAACAGCTCGATTTTGGCCGCCCGTAATTGAGCAAAGTAAACGCAAGGTCGGTGCGTTGCCTGAGTATTGATTTACCATTCCTTGTGTATATGCTTTTGGTGCAGGAATAGTTAATGTTATTGCCTTATGGAATTTCCGACGACGCGGTTCAACGGTGACTACTGGCGAGACAGCTACACCTTGACCGAGTAATTTGCAGCAGCCATTCAAATCGACTGGCTGAGCCTGCAGGCCGACACGTATTTTTTTTGTGAGCGCATTTGGCGGGAATATTGCCTGCACTTGAGGCACGGCCGTTGATGACACTGTGCCACCGTCGGGTCCGATTGCATGCACTTCCTGCCGAATGCGCGACACAACCGCAAAGAAATGTGGGAAGTTGCGCGTAACAATGCGAACAATGCGCGAAGTGTGTAGGTCCTCCAAGTGGCTGAGTTCGTTCGATTCGAATGTCTCATTGAGGACGTCGCGAACGGCTTCCTCGCTATCATATAGTGTGTGTTCACGCCAGGTTTCGCCGTTGTCGGATCGAAGTATAATAATTTCTCGTTCTTTGTCACGCAAGGAGCCAAAATGTGGTACTTCCAATATAACAGAGCTAGAAAAAAAAATTACTAAAATCTTATATGTTTAATTTTTACTCCTTTTTTTGCATACCCTAAGAATTTAGCTTCAACTGGTGATAGCTCCATGACACGACTGACTAGTGCTTCACCTTCCATAAGTGGTGGTGGATTAGCAACACGTTGAGGCTTAACATAACGACATGTAATTCTTGTGGGCTGGGCACATGATTTGGGTGGTACAATAACTCTTACACCACTATGACGACAACCACGCATGGATCCACCACGAGCATCAACAAGGAATGAAACTAGGAAACTTAGAAAAAAAGAAAATTATTTGTGCATTATGTAATAATGTTTTAGTTTATCTTTTTTTTTTATTTTCGATATATAGGCAAGTTATGGATTCGTAAAAATTCGAACACGAGATTTTGATCAAACTTGACTTGCGATTATAGGTACTAAAAGCAAATTATACATTTGTGAAAAAATTCTAACAATCAAACATGATATTACGATCACAGAGAAAACAAAAAAAGTGTTCCCTCAATTCTGTCTGTCTGTCTATCTTTCCCGAGTCTACAGCCTGAACGTTTGGATGGATTTTCTTCAAAATTGGTACATAATGTTTTTTCGGTAATATGCCACAGGTTTTTTTTCATTTTTTTAAGACCAAAAATAACGGTACCTGCCATACATTTGTTTTTGGCCAAAACGGTTAATCTTCTTCTTCTCAAAAACGGCTCCAACGATTTTTATTTTATTTTGATAATTTTTTTTGTTGATAAAATTGCTATTTTTGGTACCTCTAGTAGTACCACTTTTTTGGTTTTGCGATTTTCTGAAAAACAGCTGAATAGATTTTTTTCACATTTTTTAGCCAGACGCTCCTAAAGTGTAAACACTAAACCAAAATTATATTATCTTGAACAGTTAAAAAAAAACTGTATTCGTAAAATAAAAAACTTCCCATACAATTGTTAAAAAAAATTAAAACTTAAAATATGTTAAGTTTAAGTTCTTAGTACATTTTTGTTGGCCCTATGCACAATCGACAACTTCAAAGATTTCTATTTTGCATGTCTGAGTCTAAAAAATATTTTGAGTATTTTCTTATTTTCATTTTAAAAATAACAAATTGCCTACAAAACGAGAACTCACAACAAAACAAATGCATCAGATTAGGGATGATCGATGTTCATCTATATTAATGAAACATCGATATTAAAATAAAAAATCGCTGATTCAATATCGATGTTGAAGGAAGAATAAAGGAAAATCCGTCAAAACATCGAGGTTTTCGATTCGATAATTATTAACATAGATGATCAATATTCGATATTTTTCTCTCTTTCGCCCATCCCTGATTCAGATCTTATGTCAATTTGACGTTTATTCATTTACCTCAACTTGCCCCAGCTAAAAACCTAGATCTACTTCAGGGCGAGTTGAGTGCGACCCTAGGTTTCAAAAAACACAGAATTTGTTTATTAGGGTGACTTAAGGTTTTTCAAAAAACGTTTTACGGCGACTTCAGGTCTCAACGAACTTACCTAATTATATGTGTGTGTATTCTTTACAGTAAACAAACCCGTTTAACGTTTTAGCAAATTTAGCTTTTTTGATGAGTGTGCAAGTGCGTATTTTACATATGTAAAAATCTGGATCTGTGATTTTAATACCCAAAAGAATGTGCAAACTGGTCCGGGATATAAAAATTCCATGAGGGATCGATTTTTTGGTTAAACTGAAATCAACATTATCCAAAAATAGGTAATTTTGCTGATTTCGAAAAAAATTCAGTTGACAATAATTGTTGTTCAATGGATTAACAATCGTACAATCGTGCTTGTTCAGTACTGGTTCAATATTTGAAGCCGGCTTAACTCCTATGTAGTGTTGTACAATCGAAGTTTAGATTTCGGCTGAATTTTCGATTTTCGTGTGCTCTTCTGTGCTAGTTTTATACTTTGTCAGCAAGACTTCGAAATTTCATGCGCTATTAGAAAGCAAAATATGGTGTTCTTTATAATTACTTGCGATATATAGTTACTATAGAATTTTGGCAAACTTACATTTAGTAGGTATTACAGATATACATAAGCAATACAATGAAAGACAAATATAAGGCAATGTTAAAAAAAAAAAGAATTTTTTAAGATATAAAAAACCACTTCGATTGAAGTTTAGTCGGCTTTAAATTGTCACGGATTCTGCCTTGTCATCAAAGAGCAGTAAACCGATGAAATGTTTTGGCTGTCTTGTTTACGATTCATATTGTTTTTGTTATTAATATGTCAAATTATGGATTCGTACAAAAAATCGAGAGATTTTGATCAAACTTGAAATTACGATGATAGCGAAGAAGAAAAACCTTGGTCCCACAATTCCGTCTGTCTGTCTGTTGGCTGGATAGATTTACTTCAAACTTGGTACATATGTTTTTTTTCGGTAATATGCCCACACGTTTTTTTCATTTTTTAAAGACGAAAAATAACGGTACCTGCTATACATTTTTACTTGCGATTACAGGTACTATAAGATAAGTTATGAATTCGTTCAAAAAAGAAATCAAACAATAAAACATGACATTACAATCATAGAGAACACAAAAAAAGTGGGTCCCCCAATTCCGCCAGTCTGTCAATTTGTCTGTCTGTCACCGAGTCTACAGCCTAAACGGTTGGATAGATTTGCTTCAAACTTGGTAGATATCGTTTTTTCGGTAATATACCCACACGTTTTTTTAATTTTTTTTAATACGACAAATACAGTAGCTCCCATACATTTATTTTATTTTTGGGCCAAAAACAGAAATCGTATTTTTCTCAAAAACGGCTCCAACGATTTTATAAATCGATATTTGTGGTACCTATAGTAGTACCATTTTTTTTTTTTTCGCTTTTATGGGAAACGGTTAATTAAATTTTTTGGAGTTTTTTGCGCAGAAGCTCATAAAAAACGTTAACACTATTCTAAGCTAAATTTTTTCAAAAAAAAAATAATATAAACTTTTTTTTTTGTTTGAAAACACAAAATTTCAAAAACAACTAAATGGATTTTGTCGAACCTTCGTATTTGGTAGTTTTTTGACATTATCTTGAAAAGTTAAGAAAACTATATTCCCAAAAAAAAAAACGGTACCTTTTTTTGTCTTATATTCTACACGCGCTCAAGGGATGAACCTACCTTTTAAATGTTTCAACACAGCGCAGGCGTGAGGGTGAAGTTAAGGTAAGGAAGAGAAAGAATAATAGGAAAGATGTGTGGCGCGATGTTCCGAGACACTGAAGGTGGTTGTTGTCTCAGTTTTTGTCTCCAGGGATGGCGGCTGAACTAATGCCGAGAAATTTCCATGTCTTATTTATCTAAGTCCCTTATAATTCGCATTAATTTTTGTATTCTTTGTCATATTTTATCGGTATACTAGTTTTACTCAATCACATGTTATTAGTTCTATGTCTAAACAGCATGTAATGAGTAAACCAGCAACTCAATATATGACATTTATTTTTAGAATTGGTTTTCAATGAAAAATAAGAGGACATACCATGAGGTTAACAGGCGAACACACAACTATCGCACCACGGCCACCCCCAATACAAATGTTAAAAAAAAACCGTTAAGAAAAAAATGTATGTCTCGAAAACGGCTCCAAGAATTTTTATATAAAAATGTGTGTTCTTAGATTAGTACAGTCCACTTTCAAGTATAAAAATATTTGGTTTTCGTACTTATTAACGGTACTTACCATAGAAACACTTTTCATATTTTTTACTTTCTCAACATTGGATGCACCGATTAAAATATTTTTTTTTTATACAAATGCTCTGCTGGTTGTTAATAAAACTGCATACCAAATTGTTCAAAAAAATTTTGAAAAATCGATTTTTCGAAAACCAGTCACAGAATTTTTTTTGAAATTTGAATTTTATATTTATATTAATATTATCTTCAAAATGACGTTTCAATTTTTTTTCTAAAAATTTTATACATACAAAATTAATTTATTAAAAACCACTCCAACGATTTTTAATTTTGTTTGATATATTCTTATTTATCCATGAATTCAAATTGCATCTTTGTTTTTCCTCAAACTATAACGACTAAGCAATATAAAAACATTTATTTATGTGTATTATCCATTTATGTCTACCTTATTATTATTCCCTTTTTACTAATTTTTGCGTACGCCACTGAATACTAAATACAATGTAGGCTCCCATACTTTTATATATACGTATGTGTCTTTAAAAATCACATGAATTTTATGTATGCATATTGCACCTTAAAAGTTATATGCATATAGCTACTTACGCACCTCCTTCATTTGCATTATTATATATGTACAAGTTTGAATAATTAGGTTCCATCTATATGTATATGTATGTACATACATTTTACTCTTCCAACTTACATAATTAAAATCCATAAATAAAGATTTAAATATACATTTGTATGTAAGTACCTATGTAACCCTTCCTTGAATCATCCATTCGACAATTCATTATGAGTGTGTTTCTTTATTCATTCTGGTATGTCCAGAATATTCGGAATACCAGTTTTGCGTTTCTTTATTCCATAGAATACTCCGGATAAACTATTTTGTTGTTTCTTTATTCATTCCGGAACGTTTGGAATGCATTCTTTTTATTGCATGTTAAACACGGAATGAAAAGAATATTCTCGGAATAACCCTCTCATATGAAAGCAAAAAAAAATTACAGCAGTCAAAGACGAAAACCAAGTAAGTAAACAAAATGGATGAGCAAACATTTTTCATATTTTTATTATTGAAATAAATATATAAATAAATAAAATCAATCATATTTTATTTTTACTATTTCTTATAGAGATACCTGTTTTTTTTTTCATCATCACAACATTTTCAAACGGCTGATTGATGTCATCTTTTTCTTTACTATTTCAGATGGTATTTTTGTTTCTTTATTCATTCCATTCTGGATAAACATTTCCAGTCTTATTTAATGGAATGCCCTAAACAGATGAATAATTATACAGTGAATAACGGCTTATGTAGCCTCTTATTTACCTCCCATAAATTCCTATTTATAAAATATTTTCCCATAAAATATAGTTACGCAGGGGTTTATGTCCAAAAAGTACCAAAAACGGGTAATCTATTCCATTTGGCTGTCATGATCAAATGAGCTGTTTGTTAGAAATCGCAACTAGAACTTTTGTTGGTGTTGTGATTTAATGAAAACAAAATAAAATCAAAGAACCATGGAAACGAAAACGAAAACATTTCGTGCAGTAATTTCGGATTCTTCTGATAAGGTTTATAGGTAATTATTCTTCTAATCAAATTAACCTAAACTTCTGATTTTTTTAGATTCTTTTTAAAAAAAATTATTGAAGTAAAACTTTCACAGTTGGACCAAATATTTGAAATCTTTGAATCACTTGTGTGCTGAAAAGTATTTTTCAATAAATACACGTCATGTGAGATTTTGGCAGCCTTCGGTTTCGAATCTTTATTGATTTTCTGACGCATTTAGTTGGTTGTTACCGTTTACATCATCATCTACTAAAAAACAATATATTAAAGTTTTTAATTTTATAAAATTTTAACCTGTGGATAGAACATCATGGAAATCGATCGAAATTATTGAAAACATTTAAAAAGGATACAAAATTTAAAGGCATTTTATTTTCTGTGCAAACCCAAAATGACATTTTGACACTATAATTTCCTTACGTAGGCCCTATTCAACCTATAAGCGCGTTTAGCTTATAATGGGTCTATTTAACGTTGCATAAGTTTTATAAATGAGATTTTCTAGTTCAGAGGCATTATAAGGAGTACATAGCGCTATATACTCGCTATAATTAAATTTTAAATAAAGCTGTTCGTCTTTTCCATCCATTCTATTCCTTATCCGGAATAAATAAAGAAAAACACTCTATATGTACTAAGAATCGAGGTAATCTTAACTACATAAGCTTTAAACCTGCATATGATATCTACACCTAACTAACCAAACCTCAATGCAGAGACTGTTTCAAGGAAAAATCTGAATTACCAACAAATTAAAAAAGTCATTATTCAAAGGTATTGAAACGGCAAATGTTCGTGTTTATTCAAAATCTTCCTTTCTACTCGAAGAATACATACATAGTATTCTGTTTTAATTAATTGAAATAGATGGAATTTTGCTGCATTCAAAGTTGAAAGATCTAAAATCGAGATCTTAAAATTGAGTTTTGATCTTTTCAATTAAACTTTTTTCAACTTTTTCCCAGACTTAATTGCATTATTTGTGAATGACTGACACACCTAAACATATCTACATCATCAGATAAGGAGTAAGACGAAGACGAAACAATCAAAAACTCCATTAAATTTACAAAATCTTTATTTTTTTTACATGGATTCGACCTCTGGTTTCCGTCAAGAACAGACGGGGTTTTACTCCCTCGTCTCATTAGCAAAAAAAGTAACTGTGTTTTATAATTTAATTCTTGCTATAGCAGTAAAAAGTAACAAAAATTGTTTAAACTATCATAAGTAACAAAATAAGAGTGAACCATGCTGAAATCATGAAACAAATAGAAGGGGTCCATTATGTCCTGATAAAAGCCGAAGCAGTCAATTCGTAACTGTCATGTTTCACACAATCATCACTCCTTGACCACACATCATCCACGTACGGATGATGCTGTACCATAACGGAAGCATCCTCAGGATGCACAACGACTGCACATATCAGTCCCTAATTTGGCCAGTTCCTGGATTGGCATACAACTCTAACGAGCACTTCATCACACATCGTACACTAATGGACGATGCTGTACAGTTACAAAAAATCCCTAGGATGTGCGCATTAGCCGCCCATAACCCACAAACAGAATTAGCCGTTAATCAACTACTGTTCATAACAGTTACCTAGAACCACATGGAAGCAAGCGTCAGAGGAGCAAACAGTCTCAACATTCCACATATTATTTCGCTTTAAGCAGAAAGGACTCCTCATCAACTTACTCTACAATTCTATATGTTTTTGTGTCATTCAATAGTGTAAAAAAAAAAAAAATCGAGCTAAGTTAAAAATGAATTTCATATAAAACCATAACCCTTTAAAAGATAATTTTTTCATATAAGTACAAAATCACATGTCTTATGTAAAGTGCGTTTGCAATCTCGCTCATTCATACGTTAAGTGTATATACCTATGTTCATGTATTAACGATGTAGAGTTCTCGCTCAATCTTAATGAAATGTTAAGCATAAGTGTTTGTATATATGTATATATTTATTTTAGGTTAGTTTTAGGTGGCACTACGCCACAAGTTACCGATGCACTGTCTCTGTGAAAGAGGCAGTTCCACTACTTAATTAAAAACATTAGATGAAAACACGTCACAAGTAACTGATACACTGCTCTTGAGCAAAGCAGTTCAACTATACAAAATTATAACGACCAAGTGGTGAGCAACTACATTCCAGACAAAGCAGGCAATACTTAATAGCCGCAGTATAATATCCTAAAGCAATCGAGAAACACACAACTTTGTAAAACCATTTTATAAAAGACCCAATAAGAAAATCAAAATCAAAAAATTCTTTTTTACATGTACATACGTGCATAACATACTTCTAGGTGCATGAATCTAACCAAATTCCCCTAGAAAAATATAATTTACAGTGAGTAATCGCTGTAAGTTTTATTAAAGTCGGTAAACATCGATCAAAAAATAATGCGTCTTAGAAAGGTACTACAGCATCTAACTGATGAGCCCAGCTGTAGTACCTGGGCGAAACGCATTTTGGACTAAAGGCCACAAAATCATTCAATAGGCTTGAAATCCACACAGTCCACTAAAACAAAAACAAAAATAATATAAACATATTGTTTGCGTTTTCTTCAATTAATTCACTGGCCAGACCACGGGCATAACATACTTCTAGGTGCATGAATCTAACCAAATTCCTATAGAAAAATATAATTTACAGTGAGTAATCGCTGTAAGTTTTATTAAAGTCGGTAAACATCGATCAAAAAATAATGCGTCTTAGAAAGGTACTACAGCATCTAACTGATGAGTCCAGCTGTAGTACCTGGGCGAAACGCATTTTGGACTAAAGGTCACAAAATCATTCAATTGGCTTTAAATCCACACAGTCCACTAAAACAAAAACAAAAATAATATAAACATATTGTTTGCGTTTTCTTCAATTAATTCACTGGCCAGACCACGGGCATAACATACTTCTAGGTGCATGAATCTAACCAAATTCCTATAGAAAAATATAATTTACAGTGAGTAATCGCTGTAAGTTTTATTAAAGTCGGTAAACATCGATCAAAAAATAATGCGTCTTAGAAAGGTACTACAGCATCTAACTGATGAGCCCAGCTGTAGTACCTGGGCGAAACGCATTTTGGACTAAAGGCCACAAAATCATTCAATAGGCTTGAAATCCACACAGTCCACTAAAACAAAAACAAAAATAATATAAACATATTGTTTGCGTTTTCTTCAATTAATTCACTGGCCAGACCACGGGCATAACATACTTCTAGGTGCATGAATCTAACCAAATTCCTATAGAAAAATATAATTTACAGTGAGTAATCGCTGTAAGTTTTATTAAAGTCGGTAAACATCGATCAAAAAATAATGCGTCTTAGAAAGGTACTACAGCATCTAACTGATGAGTCCAGCTGTAGTACCTGGGCGAAACGCATTTTGGACTAAAGGTCACAAAATCATTCAATTGGCTTTAAATCCACACAGTCCACTAAAACAAAAACAAAAATAATATAAACATATTGTTTGCGTTTTCTTCAATTAATTAATTAATCAAATCTGCAAGCCCATTAGATGTCAAATATTCGTGTTGAAATTGGATCTAGATTTGTTCTTTTTGTTGGCAATGAAATTCTCAACATTTAAAAACACCATATCTTTTGACAGAAAGAGCAATTTTTTTCTTGAATGAAACTCGTTATTAAATTAATTTTCAACCTTGATTAATTTTGTTTCCTGGGGTACTTGTCTCTGATTGAACGATTTCGACACAAAACCGAGAACAATTTTTTGATGTATGATCTCGGGTAACGGGACCCAATTTTCCAGGTTCGGTAAATTGAAAAAGATATATAAATACTTAGCCTCAGTCCCGATGAACTGTTATGTTTTTTTTTTTGCAAGAGATTATTAGCATTTATATGCATTTTTCAGCATGAATAAATAGACGAAAACGCAAATAATACCTACATATATATTATTTTAGTTTTTGGTTTAGTGGACTGTTTGGATTTAAGTCAAATTGAAATATTTTATGACCTTTAGTCCAAAATGCGTTTCGCCCGGACATAATAGTTGAGCTCATCATTTAGATGCTATCGTGTCCTAAGACGCACTATTTTTTGGTCGATGACTACTGACTAATAAAATTTGCAGCACATACATACTGCAAATTATATTTTTCTAGGGGAATTTGGTCAAATTCATGCACCTAGAAATATATGTATGTTATGCCCGTGGTCTGTCTAGTGATAAATAAATAAAAGAAAACGCAAATAATATCTATATATTATTTTATCACTAGCATAACATACATATATATATTTCTAGGTGCATGAATTTGAACAAATTTCCCTAGAAAAATATAATTTGCAGTATGTATGTGCTGCAAATTTTATTAGAGTCGGTAGTCATCGACCAAAAAATAGTCTGTCTTAGAAGGACACGATAGCATCTAACTGATGAGCCCAACTATCGCGTCCGGGCGAAACACATTTTTGACTAAAGGTCATAAAATATTTCAATTTGTCTTTCAGCATGTGCAGAATGAGGCGAGAAAGCAAGCAGACGTTCGAATATTGTTCTAAACTCTTCAAAATGATAGTATCGTTCAGGTTCAGCCAATTTTTTTTAAAGATAATTTAACCAGGATTTTATTCTGACAAAAATCATTACACTGGAGATAGCTTTGCCAAATCTACATCTGCTTCAATTAATTTATTCAATTTTTCAACGTAAAATGTCAAAACCAGGCAAAAGATCTTTGCTTTCACATTGAAATCGTTGTTGTAAGAACATGACTAGTTTATCACTAAATTTTTTAAGAATCTCATCGGTTGTACAACCATCGATTTCGCGAGATGACCTTAACAATATTTCTTTTTTCAACTCAATGTTATACAGTAACTTATTACCGTCGGTAGTCAGAATTAAGCTTTCTAACTCACTAACGAAACCAGTTGGAATTGGCAGTCTCTTGCATGAAGTTTTTTTTTGAAACCTTTAAGAAAGGAATAAAAACAATAATATGTATATAAATTTTCAATATTAGTCAGAAAAGAATAATATCCCCTGGACTGCGCATCATTATTTCTTCGAAAATACAATGCAATGTGTCGGCAATTATTTGAAATAGGGGGCAATAGTTGAAATTTATATTGCGTGCAACGCATTGGAAATATTTTTGGCATCTTTTCTAAAGCTCCATTGACCGATTTGCTGAGACATGAAAATAAGATAAATTGGAGTTGAAAGAATTATATCGACTTTGGAAAAAAAGTTGTTAGATAAAGATGGTTGATGCAAATCTGAGCGAATGGGCACCACAGCAATTCTTCAATAATGGTATTTCAGAACCATTTTCAGATATTCGTCTTTATAAATTCGCCACCAGATTCACAACTTCTTACATTGGTCCCGGTAGTGCAAATTAAATAAGAGATCATTTTCAGAATAACCTCATATATGGAATCGTGTCAAAAAGTAGCTGCCATTGCACAGAGAGCGCCGTATTCAAAAGAAGTTGATCATTTACACCCAAATAATAATAACTGTCAACGAATCTGAGCAGAAAAATACAATACACTGAAATCAACAGGCATGATTGTCAGTGCCCGCGTTCCCAGTGCGAAGCGGCTTGGCTAACCAAGAGCTTACTAGCGCCTTTGTTTTCGAACGATCCAGGTAGCTTTTTCTAGAGGAGCTGTATATCTGGAGGAAATTTTTGTATCTCGTTTTAATTTTGTTTGTTCGGAAGTTTGTATTCGAACTAATAGACCAAGATCCAATGGTCGGCAGACATAATCATTTTATTATAGCTGAATTTTTGTCTGTGAATAGATACCAAAGTAGTTCAGAACCAATGAACATTCCGCATTTTCAAAGCTGGGGCTTTTCGGAAATAATCAGTGTTGAAAGTGCATACTCAATTACGTTATTTTATCAACGCTGATTTTTTTATATATTTAAGGTAGTTTTTTGACATTATATTGAACAGTTAAAAAAATTATATTTATTTCTAAAATACAAAACAACGCTACCTGCCATACATTTTATTTGGGTCAAAAAGGTAAATCTTCTTTTTCTCAAAAACATCTCCAACAGTTTTTATAAAAAAAAATCAGTTCATTAATGAAGGGAAAAGGAACATTTTGATAAATTTTTTTGAAAGAAAAATGGTTATTTTTGTACCTCTAGTACCATTTTTTTTTGGATTTTGGTTGAAATTGTTAAAAAATCTGTTAAATAAATGTATTTCTTGAAAACGGCTCCACTAATTTTTATAAAAAATATGTGTGTTCTTAAATTAGTACAGCCCAAAAAATAAAAATATTTTATTTTGCGTACATATTAACGGTGCTCCACAGAACCACTTGTAATAGGGTTGGTGGTCAAAATTCTGCCGGGGTCAAAATTCTTTTTATAAAATTCTGCTTTTAAAATTCTGCTTTCATAATTCTGCTAGCCGAAATTCTGCTTTTCAAAATTCCGCTCATCAAACTCTGCAAAAAATAAAGAAAACAAAGGTTTGCAAAATGTTAAAAAGCGCGCGCTTTTGCAAACCTTTGTTTTCTTTATTTTTTTTGCAGAGTTTTGATAACAGAGTATACCCTTACTTTCTTTACAGCTTAATTAAATAACAGCTTTTTTGTTTCTTATCTATATTTACATATATAGGTCAACTTCTTAAGACAATTATTCAGTTAGTGTCTATTGTTAACTCTTCGGGAAAGTGTTTAAGTACCTAGTTGAAAATGAATGTTTGTATTATAAAATCTAATAAGGAAAAAGAAAAATTGTGTTCTGATGGGTATATGTTTTATTTTGAAAAGTTTAATAAATGTAAATATTACAATTGGACGTGTGCAAATCGCATAAAAGATAAATGGAAAGGCCGTGTAGTGACAAAATTCAACGGTGAAATGCATATGGTTGTACGCCAGTCAGTTAAACATAGCCATGAGCCACGTGTTGTTAAAAAGTATGTTCAAGAAGCCAACAATACAGTAACAAACATGGTGAAAATAACTTCAATGCAAGCTAGCCAAATAGTACACCAATCGGTTATCGAAACAACTTATGACTGTCGGTTTGCTCTTCCATCAAAATTAAAAGACAAAGAAAAAGCAGAAATGTGCAAAAAGAGCCTTCAAATTTATTGGATATTGATATCCCTCTAAGTTTGTATGTTTTGGAAGGAGAATTATTTATATTATCTGAAAAATGGTTCGAGGATGAATTTATAATTATACACGGAACAAAGTCATCTTTAAAGTTATTGGGAGAAAGTGATTGCTGGGCGATGGACCGAACATTTGACGTTGTCCCAACAATTATGCGACAATTGTTCTCCATTCATGAAAGAATAGAAAATTAAATGTTTCCCCTCGTTTTTTGTTTAATGAGCAAAAAAACGCGCTCGTTTTATGAATGCTTTTTTACAGAGCTACTACGAGTTGCAAACGAATACAGCATTCGGCTGGCACCCAAGCGAATTATACGTGATTTTGAAAAGGCGATTTCTTCTGTCGCAAAGACGTACTTCCCCTCAGCTGATTTAAAACGATTTTTTTTTTCCATTTCGGCCACATAATCTGGAGAAGAGTTCAAAAAGAACAGTAAGATTCAAGCCCAACATTTAAACATTTACTTAAATTTATTAAAATTTCTTTAGTTTAGTGAAGAAATATGCAAGTCTGAACAGTTTGCCACACTTCTGAGGATGCTGAAAAGCCTAGCATTTGTGAGTGTCCCTGAAGTCTAGCAATACTACGAAAGCTTACGTAGTATTATCGATGATCAAGACGTATTAAAACTAATTGAGTGGTTTGACAACAACTATCTTAGAGACATCCTGAAGTATCCACCAGAGTTTTGGGTGGTTTATGACACAACGAGAGATGCTTTTCCAAGAACCCAAAATAGTGTAGAGGCTTGGCATCGTCGGCTTAAAGTTTTAGTTGGCCGTAGTCACGCAGGTGGCAGGTCTCTATAGATTAATAAATGACCTAAGAAAAGAGCAGAAGTCCAGCGTGCGAAGAATGGGGAGAGAATAAAGAAAAAAAGAAAGTGTTTGAAAAATAAACGTTGGCTATCTGAGACGGATTTCGAAAAACTTTGTGCTCTTTGGTTGTGTTTAGCTCTGTTTTCTTGTTTTTTAAAAATTTTTTTTTTTTCACATTTAAGTTTTCCTAATTTTTGTTTCCTCTTAATATTCTAAATAAAAAAAAGAACTAAAAATTAAAAAAAAAAATAAGCAGAATTGTTTTCTTTTTATTTGACGGACAGAATTTTGAAAAGCAGAAAAAATTAAAAAAGCAGAATTTTGAAAAGCAGTGTTTTGAAGCCAGAATTTTGACCCGCTCCCCTTTTCATATTTTTGACTTTCTCACTCTTGGATGAACCGAATACAATTATTTTTTTATCCAAATGCTAGAAGTCCTAATAAAACTACTAACCAAATTTTCAAAAAATGGTTTTTTAAAAATTTGGTTAGGTAATTTTTTTAAAAACACCGCTTAAACGATCTTTGAATTTATTTTGATATATTTATATTTGTCCAACAATTGTTGTTACGTACAAGAGCAAGTTCGTACGATCCAGTCGTGCATTTTATTTTATTAGTTATTTCCACGATATACTGTTAATACGCCAATGAGTGTAAGAATGATTTTGTTCATTTAAAGCAGATGTATGCATAGGTATAAGGATTAATCGTAACTGTTATAGTCATGTCGATAAAATTTAATAAAATAAAAACTGGAGCTACTTCTTCTCTTGAAAATCAAATAAAGGTGTTTTATAAGCTCTAACTTATCGTCCAGCTGACAAATTGACCTCACGAGAGCATAAATAATACTTGCCATAGCAATATTTTTATATTCTTTAACATTTTCATTAAATCAGTAAATTAAAAATAAAAGCATACTTATTAAAAACGTAAATACGTAAAAACTTACCCAAGATGTACTGGTGGTTTGATAATTGCAACGTTGTTGGTCGATTTAATTTGATAGGCATTTGTTGCTGGCGACATATTTTGATTGACATATTTGGCAGTTGCATTTTCTGTTAAAGCTGAAATGAAAAAAATGGAAAAGAAAACTAAAATACACTGAACCAAAAGATGTTATAAAAGAAAAAAAAATTGATCCAGCTTAAATTTCATGTTCTATTGGCGGCTATCCTGGTCAACTAAAAAAAATCAAAAAACTCGGTTTGTATGTCGAAAGGAAATTATATTATTTATAATTATTATAACTATTTCATGAACACATCTATGGAGATTCAATCCAACTATCAATCGTACCAACAAAACTAACAAAATCAAATTAGAGACTTCAATAAATGCCAACCATGTAGCGAATTGTGTATGTAATGGCGAATTCGTTTCAAGAAAATAGGATTCCCTAATAAAACCAATGAAGCAAAATTTTAAACAACCCATTGTTAAGGGCTTAGCATTTTACTAGTTAGCAATTTCCAAGATTTTTAAAACCTTTTCTAAACTAGTAATTTGCTAATTAAGCAAAAGGCTGAGCATTTATAGATTTTGTTGTTATGCGTTGTAAATTAATTATTATGTTGCTGAAAACCCAACATGTGCCCTAAAAAGATATTAGACATTTCTATTTTCATCATTTTATCTTCATTATTTACAAAAGAACTAATTTTGCACCAGCAGGAATCGAACCTGGGACCCTCGGGTCCATCAGCGATATACTTGAAGATGCCATAATGGATTTAGCAAATTGCTAAAAGTTAATTTATTTATTTTTTATTCATCTACTGATATAAATCTTACAGATTACTAACAATATCAATATACTATGTAAATATGTATATGCATATACATATATATATGACTTAAAGCTAGTGAATAATATTTTGTAGTATAGTATTAAATTCCAATCTGTTTACTGATAGATCAAATTCTTTACATACAGAATTAAAGTTTTGTACATTTAGAAAGTGATTCATTGCAGTTATAATTACATCTATGTCTTGGATTGTTAAAAAAATGACGTAGACGCAATCTTCTCTCCGGAATATATACATATATTTCAAAGTATGTCAGAATCTTTGGGCACTTTATACGATATGAAAAAATATCATGGACAAACAACACACATTGAACAGAATACCTTTTTTGTAAGGAATCAAGTAAAATCAAAGCACACCTTGATGGATATGAAGGAGTATCTATACTACATTTTAGTTGCCTGACCACAAATCTAGTAAAAGCCTTTTGAACTCTTTCAATGAACAATATTCAAGAATTGGACGAACTAAAGACATGTACACCGATTTTAAGGCATAAGTGTTGGAGAACTCACTGCAGTAGCCATTTCATGATTTTAACTTTAGCAAAATGGTAAAATCGTTTAAAATTAGCTAAATCATATATTTAGCTTACTAAATTGCTAAAAGGGGCTTTAACATTTTACTTAATTGTTGAAAATTTTGCGCCAATAATTTTTGCTTCGTAACGAACGATTACGGATCGAATTTATTTTTGTAACTGTATGTTGCTTGTCAGGTATTTAAAAAATACATGTATAAAATATTTGTTTGATAAGATCGTCCAGAATCAAAGGTTATACATACCTTTACGGTTATTTCCGTAGATTTGGCCATCATCGGTTGTGTCATAATTGTGTTGATCATTCTCATTGATAATGGTTTTAAGATCATCTGTAGCCATGTATTTGTATTGATGTTGGTCCAAGTGATCCTCGCCGCCTTCGTCCTCCGAATCGGACATAAAAGCTTCGTGCATAGACTCTGGAGCGACAACTTTGTATTTTTCTTCCAAAACTCCAGTAACAGTATTTATAATGTTTTTTTCGGTAACAACTTTTAATGTTTCAACAGCAGTAACATAACCAAGTTTATTTGCAATATTCAAGGCCGTTTGTCCATGCTTAATAAAAAGAAAATAATAATAATAAAAAAGGGCGGATTACAAAAATGCACACGAAAATTTAAACAACAAATTATTTTTCTTTTCATATAATTATTAGGCCCGGTATATTGAATGACAATCTGAGCAAATGAATTACACTTCTTATTTTTTTAAATTTTTTTTTTTGTATTTAATAAAAAAAAGCAACTTTAATCCGATCAATCACAGGGTAAGTTACACCACCACCCGAGGGTAATTCGATTCAACCAAATACAATTTTTGAAACAAATTTTCAAAAACAATCTATACATAGTATTTACCGAAAGAATTTGTGTCTTATTTATTTTTATTGATGTGTACTCCTCTTATATTTTTAGAACGCACGTTCTCATCTCTGATGTGTGTTTACTTTTTGTGTTTGGATTTTTTTAATTATTATTTGTTGGATATTTTAATAAAAAATAAACAATTACCACAATGAAAACAAATCTGTTTTTGAAATTTTCTAATTAGTTCGCTTTGCTTTTAAATCTCTTAGCCGTTGCATTGAAACAAAAAATATACCTAATTTCAACTCGCGATTGAATGTATGTACATATAAAACAATTTAAATCTTACTAAATTGATAAATGGAGCAAAGTTCTAATATGCTTATTTTAGACACACTGCGGATCAATGGGCTAGGCTGTTTTTCAATTTATTGTTTTCAAAATAATCAGTATATTGAAAAAGAGTTATATTTTTTATTCATTTTCATTTTGAAAAATTAGATGTTTTCTGTGAAAATTTACAAATTATGTACATAACTCATTTTCCTTACAAATTTATATTTTGGAATGATTTAATTGCTATCAATGTATTTATTGTATTGTATTTATTGATTTAAAACGTAAGCATATTAAGACGAAGTGTCTTTTTTTTATACTTTGTACATTCTTGGTTAAAAATTAAATGTACATTAAAACAAAATTAGCAGTAATAAAGATAGATATAACAAGTTCATTAAATTAATTTTAATAAAATTTAAAATAAAACAAAAAAAAAGGAGTGAAATATAAACTTTTGAACTTACTTTATAAATGATTTTAACTTCTGAAGTGGATCTTAAAGAATTTTCAAAGGATTTGCAGTTAGTTGTTTAGTCGTCTCAGGTTGATAGGCAGATATATCCACAAACTTACTGTGTGTACAAAAAATTGTCGCTTAGAATTTCTATATTTATAACGAGGCGTAATTATAATATTACTTCTTTCTAATGTTGGAAATATAAGATTTTCATACAAGTACCCGGGAGTTTTATTCTCAATTAACTTATATAAAAATACTAGTGCTTGTAACAAGGGCATATTATAGATACTACTAGCATAGACCATAAACGAAGCGTGTAATATTGTTAAAAGCCACATTTAGTTTTCGTATGCTTCTGCTGTCTAGACAGCAGTAAATCAGACTTCCATACAACAAACCAGGAAGAACAAGCGTTTTTGCTATAATAAGCTTTGCTTTTATAGGTAGACAGCTACTAGTAACGTGTAGAGCCCGCATTGCAGCATATGTTTTCCCCAGAGTGTAAGAAATGTGATGTTCCCAAGTCAAAGTTTGATTAAAAACAACTCATAAATTTTCAACTTTTCCAACATAATCAAGAACAGAGCCATTAATTAAGTTCAATGTTTGGAGAATATGATGTTTCAAGTGCAGTATTACTAACAACAATAGCCTGACATTTACTTGAATTAAGTTTCAAAAGATTCTGATCAGACCACTCCACTACACTCATCAGATCATTTTTCCAGCTTCTAGAGCTATTCATATATATTTCTTTGTTTCATATATTCCACCTTTATCTGAATATTCGATTTATGATGCTCACATACAAAATATTAATAAAATTCCGAAAAATTTAGATGAAAATTGTTACTTTGTAATTCTTGGAGATTTTAATTTACCGGATATACTCGTAAAATGGTTATTTTCAAATGATGAGAAAGAATTATTTCCTTATAATGTTTCTAAAGATTTTGAGTGTAATGTAATCGATAGTATAACAGCTTTAAATATGCGCCAAATTAACAATATTAGTAATTCCATAGGTCGTATTTTAGATTTGGTTTTTATTGACAAAAGTCTTGACGCTAGCTTGGATGAAGCTAATTTTAACTTACTTGAAAATAGTGTTCATCACAAGGCACTTCAAATTACTTTTAACTTTTCTGTTTTAATAGAATAGCAATTTTCTTGTAATGTAGTAAAGTTACATGATTTTAAGAATGCTGATTTTGTATTTATGAATAACTATTTTCAATTATGTGATTGGCAAAAAATTTATAGTTGTACTAACTTACAGTTAGCTTTTACTATGTTCCGGAATATTTTAGATTCGCCGATCTTAAATTTCGTTCCAATAAAATATTTGAAAAATTCAAAGAGGCCTGTATGGTTCAATAAAAGTTTATCAAGACTGAAAAATGCTATGAAGAAGCTCCATAAAAAAAGTAAGATTTCGGTTTCTTTGCGTGATAAATTTTATCAAACTAGGAAAGAATATGAGTACCTGAGAAAGTTTACTTACAAGCATTATATTTGGTCTCTTAAGTTAAAGATTAAAAGTAATTCTAAATGTTTTTGATCATTTTTGAATACAAAACGTAAATCGCTTGGGACTCCATCTGACGTAACTTTCAAAGGAGTATTTTCTGACAATCTTAATGAAATTTGTAATTTTGCGTCGTTTTTTCAATCTAATTTTAATCAGTTGAATATTAGTTCTGATCAAACATTTGATAATTATATATCTTGTATTGATGAGGGTAGTATTTGTTTATCTTTTGATGATGTATTAACGGCTTTATCATCTCTAGACAATAGTTTTTCTGTAGCACATGATAAAATTCCGCCATTTTTTTTTTTAATATTGTAAATTCAGTTTGGCAGGCCTCTCTGTTACATTTTTAATATGTCCCTGCAAAAAGGTGTATTTTTAGATATTTGGAAAGATTCTTTGATAACTGCCTTGCATAAATCTGGATCTAAGAGTTTGGTAGAAAATTATAGACCAATAGCTAAGCTTCAACTAATTCCCAAGGTATTTGAAGCGATAGTGAAAATGAAACTTTATAGTTTGGTTCGAAATCATATTTCGGTACACCAGCATGGATTTATGAGTGGTAGATCAACAACAACAAATTCATCTCTGTTCACAAATTACTGTCTTCAAAGCTTGGAAAGACGTTTGCAAGTTGACGTTATCTACACTGATTTTTAAAAGGCTTTCGATAGAGTACAGCACAATGTTCTTATGAAAAAACTTGAACTCTTTGGATTTCACTCTGTTCTTCTCAAATGGATTAATAGTTATTTAGTTGGTCGAAAACAATTTGTGAAAATTGGTAATGTTATTTCAATTGGAATTGATAATTTTTCTGGTGTACCACAAGGAAGCCATCTTGGACCCCTCCTTTTTATTCTGTTCCTTCCTAATTATATTTCTTTTTCAAATTGTCTTTTGTATGCTGATGACTTAAAAATTTTTAGCTGCATAAGATCTCAATTAGACTCAAGTAAAATTCAGGTTGATCTTAATAATGTTGTTCATTGGTGTAATCTGAATGGATTGTATTTCAACAATAATAAGTACAGTGTTGTCACTTTTTCTAGAATGGTTAATCCTTTATGTTACAATTACAAAATTGATAATCAATATTTACAAAATTTAACAAGTCAAAAATACCTTGGCGTTATATTTGACTCAAAAATGAGTTTTTCTCTCCAAATCGATAATGTTATTTCTAGAACTAATTCTATGTTGGGCTTTATTATTAGAAATTCAAAATCTTTTGAAGATCCATATACTCTCAAAACGTTGTATTTATCCATTGTCAGACCGCTTTTGGAATATGGTTTCGTTATATGGAATCCCTATACTCAATCAAGTAATCTTCGGATTGCAAGAATCCAGAAAAAATTTACCAAATTTGCTTACGGAGACTTTCAGAAATGAGGAACTTCCGTCTTATGAAAAAAGATGTGCTTTAATTCATTTAAAACCTCTAGTCCATAGAAGAAAACTATATTCTGCGCTTTTTGCCTTCGATGTTCTCAGTTCTAATATAAATTGTCCGGTGTTACTTTCATTGTATAATATTTATGCACCTACTAGTAGTTTGCGACCAAGAGATGGTAATCCTTTATATGTGTCCGTATCATAGTACACGTTATGAAAGCATAATGCAATTACTAGTTCTTGTATTGCTTTTAATGAATTTGATAATGTTATTGATTTTAATAAAAGTAGGGTTGTTATTAAGAAGGATGTATTGATATTATTGTAAATATGTACATATTTTAGTTTTATTGTATAAATAAGTTATTTATTTTTAAATTACTCTCCTTAAAGTTATGTAGCTTGATTGACGAAAAAAAATAAAGATAAGATTGATTTTGGTAGTTGCATCCTCAACCATGCCAATTTGATAGCTCAAATAAATTTGAACATCATCCGCATACATGTGGATTCTACAGTATTTGAGGATCAAAGGTAAATCATTATTAAAAAGGGTGAAGAGAAGTGGGTCTAATATTGAACATTGCGGTACTCCCGCGTGCGTAGGAAGAAAAGCAGAGAGTTCACTATTTGCAAAAAACTGCCTGAGTTCTACCGGTTAAGTATTTTTTAATGTAAATAAACCAATTCAATTTTATTTGAAATCGCTTTTGTAATTATTTTTTTTTTTGTGAAAAAAAACGTGGAGGTGACAGAAAGTGCCAAAAACCAGATTTGGAAAAACTAAAACTTGAATTAAAACAATCCAAATAAAATCAATATGAAGTATATGCAACAGTAATAAATAACAAAAAAATTAATTTTTCACAAGTGTTGATTTTAAAATTATTTTATGTGTTCGACTTCTTTTTTTAAATAAATCAGATGTTGTGTCAGTGGAGGGGTATGACTTACAAAAATTATAGCATTCATTATTTAACTATTACGTAATTTATGAACTTCGTTTATATGCGGTTCAAAGATCGAGTTGGAGTACCTCTCTAACAATTAAAAATGAGTTATATGAAATATGGGCAGAAAACCCTTTTTAGTTACTTTTGTTAAAAAAAGATTTAATTAGTTTAAATACCACCATAATAATTTTTGTATAGTTACGAAAAGTAATCACCGACAAAGATGACATTAAGCCAAAAGAACAACATAGGACACCATACGTTTTTGATACAAATATCGCAAATGGGTAAATAGCCGTATTTTGGGTAAAAACGTTGAATAAATAAACACTGAAAATAAAAACAATTATGTCCACTTTTTATATTCACTGGTCGGTCAACGGTCAACTCGACTCTGAAATCGTGAAATTCTGATTTGACACGAATTTTAGGGTTAAGTTGATTGTCGTAGATAACACAGGTCAACACTATTTTTGTTTCTGGGTTCCTGATATGATTTTCTTGTTCCTCCCATATAACTTACTAATTATTAAAAGGTTTTACCTGAAAAAGTTTGTTTTTATAGCTAGAAGTTTGATATTTTGGGTTTATGGGAAATTCTATTTTTTGTTTTGTTTTAATGGTATGTTAAAATAAAACAAAATTTTAAAATGATTTCAAATAACTATTTTTTATTTTTATATAGTTTAAACTTAATACAATGTAATTAATACATGTAATTAATAAAAATTAATATTTTTTGTGTGTGCTGTTGTGTATGGATGAACTTTCTTGTATAAGACCCCATATATAGGCTCCTATCATTCTTTCAATAACAATTACAAGAAAAATGTAATTGGAAACAAAATAGGATCCCTTGGCTTACCTTCGAGAATAACTTTGCAGCAACTACATGAAAAATGAGGAGCCCACCAGTGCTGCCGTCCGAAAATTTTGGAAAATCAGGAGATTTCCTGTTTAATGGGTAGACAGTTTACATAAAACGACCTGTTACGCCAAGCGAATCGAAATATTAATTGAACTCAAATTTCTTCGTCTCAATCTTACCATTGGAAATCACTTAAAATCAAATATAATTGATTTTTGTACCAAGTTTTCTTCTGAATTGAATAACGTTTTTAGTTTTCCAAAAATGGGTAAAATGAAAAAAAATATTCTAAGACCACGATTTGGTCTTATCAGACTAAAAATAATTTTGTATATTTTTTTTAAGTCCAAATTAGTCCAAATTCTAAATCAGCTGTGAACTGCAATAATTTTCAAACTGCCACACAGACTTCAAAACAGGGATGAACTCGGGGAAGAACTTGAACAGGTATGTTCTATAATAACATTGTTTCTTCGAGTTGAAGATGACGCATAATGTTTTAAGAAGTGACATAAACTTGCGGAAGTAACAAAATGTTTTATTAAGAAGCCTATAATTGTACCTACCTGTTTCCATAGTAGATTTGAAGTTTATGGAGCGAAAAAAGAGAAACAATCGTAACAGTAGAAACTGCAGCACTGGAGCCCAGCACTTATCTTATCTTCTCGAATAGGAAGCTTAAAATAAGCTGCTTAGGCTTCACAAAGCTATAAATTAGTACTATTTTAGAAGTTTTGACCAAGTTGGTTTTTATGTGGACTTTGGAGAATTTTTAAAGAGTGATCTCATGGCTTCTCACAGCGTTGATACCGGTCACACACCAAACTTCAAGGGAGTGGAAATCCTTGCAACAGAAAAACATACATCTAAACGTTACACACTAGAGACACTGCATATAATTAACAACAAAAATAATATGAACCGCAAACAAGACACACAAAATATATTAGCCGTTTACTGTTCCTTAGTTTCTGACAGTAAATATCATTAAACCTAGACTAATCTTCAAATAAGAAGTGTTCGAAATCTGTTTTTTTTTTTTTTTAATATTTTAAACAAATTATTGTTTAGCTTAGTGCAATCGTAAAATTTAACGTAAGTCATATTTAGTTCGTTTACTTGTATATATATGTTCAAACATTATATCTCTTTTTAATTTTGTATTTTGTAAATAAAGACACCCCTGAAGAAGACGGCAACCACCGTCGAAACGCTGGTAAAATAAAATGAAAATTGCTTTCATTTAATCATTATAAAGACCAATAAAGCCGATGAGAATCACTTGTTAAAAATTCTCCAAAGTCCATATAAATTAGTAACTAAAGCTAATTTTGTATTCTTTTGATTTAATTAATTCGCCGCAAATGTAACAATATTTTTATATTCTAGAGGCCAGTTTTAATGTACCGTTAAGATGAATCGCTGAAATGTGATTTTCAGCATTGATTTTACACCACGTGATGCGTTAAGCTTCATTATTCGTTCACCGCTCATTGCGCTCTTACTAAAGAAAAGAATTAAACCTTATAATCGTGGTTAACAACACGTAATATTTATTTATCATTCTAAAAGGTATAGAAACAAACTTTGAAAACAAAAAAACAAATGTTGCACAATTTTTTTCAATACAAAGATTGAGAAAATTGCTATTTTGACACAGAAACGAAAAACAATATTTATTTGTTGACCTGTGTAATCCGTTCATAAAATTTGACATTTCTGATTCTAGGCAGAATGTATTTCTTGCAAAATTTCACCAAAAAAGCTCTCTATCACTCTTTTCCGCTGATGCAATTAAATCTGAAAATTTCCAATTGTTGGTATACAAAATTTAGATTTTTTAGATGAAATCTTAATGGAACTCGACAGTCTTATAAGTGCTTCATCGATAACACACACTCATGTGTTTCCAATGCAATCAGTGCTTATTTATTACTAAATAATATGCAGTTACTTGTACCTTAAAGTGCTTGTTGCTTTTTAAATTGTAGAGCTTTGGTATGGGCGCTACTAAAGTTTTAGTTATGTCCAATTCCAAACAATCATTTCAAATCGATTTTTTTGTTTGCTGTTAGGTACTTGCAAAAAATGGTTTGCGAGTTAAGTCTATGAAATCTTGAAAAAACGCAAGATCTGTTTTGACAGATTTAGCTTACAAATAATTCGAATGTGTTCAGAAAAAATTGAATGTTAGATTGCTTGGGATTCGATATTAGTACAGCTGACACAAAGCTACTCAAACATCTTTTATTAAAACATATTTTATCTGGCAGTTTCGCACGAATAAGCTAACTTTAACTTTTACAGAAAGTAGCCCCCTACCTATGATTATTAATATGATTAATAGAACAACAAAAATAAATAAAACTTATTTTTGGCCTAGTTCGCTGCGTTAGTCATTTTTATTTCCAGTACGTAAATAGGTGTGAATTCATTTTTTTGAGAAACGAACTTCGAACAAAGACTTCGAGATTCATGAAAGTCATCGGAACTACCAACTAAACAACATTATATAATTCGATACTCGAATAAATGTCACAAATCTATCCAAAGCATAATTTTGTCTTAATGCGTGTAAATTCTGTTTTGTTGTACATATCTGTTGTTGCCAACAAAACGCGGCACATTTGTTTCCAAAAAAAAATCGTAAGTTCGTATCTTCAAAATTAGGGATCAACGTTTTTTTTTTGAAACACAATTTGCTAAAATATTAACTCAGTGATAGTTGTTAATTTTATCAATTGGGCTGTTAAAAGCAAAAATGTCAGTTCTTTAAATAAATTTAATTTAGTTTATCAATATTGTTATATTTTTAACTAGAATTTGAGATATTTTCAATTATTATTTTTTACTTGTATTCAAAACGATAAAGTGTGTAAAACATTTTTTTTATTTTGTATGTTTTTTAAGTACATTTCAAACTTTCAAAATATTGATATATTATTCCCATTTGTTTTCTTTTTTGATAATTTAAAAATTACTTTCATTGTGTCTCAAATCAAGAGAACTACAGTGTACCCACAACATTATTATATTTGTGAACATTCCAATGAATGAATGTACCGCATTTGTATCCAGATGCAAATGAAATAATAGGTATGACGTATGTATGTTTTCAGATTGGAGGCAAGAATGTTCGGTTATATAAATAAAAGCTTGCTAGGGCTTTACGAATAATTTGAATATCGACAAATAATGAATCGACAAAGGCTGAAGAGTTTTAATCTGAAATTATGTTTGTAGTTCCGTGTGGAAGTATAATTCAAAACGAACAAATACAAATACAGCGGACTCTAGTTAACTTGTACATTCCAATAACTTGAACAAATATTTTTTCCCCTTACGCATTCTATAACTCGAACAGACCATTTTTAACATTTTTTCTTTTAAGTACCTATGTAGCGACATGCCCATCGGCTGAATTCTGCCGTCATCTAATAGCGGGTAATAGCGGGTCGGCTGATGGAAAGATCGAGAAAACGATTCACTTCACTTTTGGAATTTCAGTGTACGAGGCAGCATTTTTCCCTCCAGTGAAATTGCAACAAGATTCCGGATTTATTGATTCATATGTATTCTCGAATAAATTAAAACAACTTAAACAAATAATATCAGTTGAATAACTGCGAATAAAATAGAAATGTCATTAATTGTATTCAAACGAGATCCGAGTTTTATTTTGCGAATATCAGAAGCCGTGGTGTCAAGTACACTTTGTAGATACCTACACCTACTCTTTAAGTTGAACAGAGTTTAATATTGAATTTTTGCAAGGTACTCGTAACTAGGATGTTAGTATAAAATGCAAACGGTTTTTGTAAAGCGGGATCCCAGGAAATTTATTTTGTATTTCCTTATAAAGTCTTATTCTTCATAATTGTAGTGAATTTCATTAGAACAAGTGCGAATTTAAGAATCAATTTTAAAATTTGAAGATTTCACTTCTTCGGCTTTTTTGGTCGTGATAATTTATTAATGAAGGATATTCATTAGTTTTCCCAACGTTTCGACTAAGTTTTCAGTCTTCTTCAGGGGCACTTTATTAACCATGAAAAAAAAAATAAGAGAAACATTTGTATGCTTACATTTAGTTGTTAAGATTTTACACTTACAATTATATGAACGAAACTATTTTATCAAATTACATATATATATATAAATATTTTTAAAAAATAATGACAGTTTTTTATTTGAATATTTAAATTAAAGCACTTCTTCTTAGTTAGAAGTTAAGTCAACAACTGTTTAATAAAATTTTCTTTTAAAAGAGCAACAAAACTATTGATGTATGTATGTATGTATCGCAGTTATTTAGAGACTAGGGAACAGTACACCGACGAGATACACTGTGTATCCTGCTTCCTGTTCATGTTATTTTTGTTATTCAAAATGTGCAAAGTTTCTAACGTATATCGTTTCGATGTATGTTTTTCCGTTTGAAGAATTTGCACATTTTTATAGTCTGGAGCATGATTTTTTTCTAAGCTGTGACTAGCAAGAGCTGTTTTCTGAGAACTTTTGGACTTGATATCAGATTTGTGATTTGAGATCCTTTGTTTTAAAAGCTGCTTGGTAGTGCCAATGTAACATAGTTCACAATTTTCTCTTTCGTTGCCTAGGCAATTGATCTTATATACAACGTCTGTACTTTGATCCTTTTCACTTTTCTTGTTAAGTTTTGTAAACAGTGTGTTAAGTGTTTGGTTGGATTTGTAAGCAACATTGACATCTTAAGCTTTGCTAGCGATGGTTTTCTTAAAACTTTCAGCAAGTTTCGGCACGTAAACCATACTTTTGAAATAACCTGCTCCTTCATGTTTATTGCTTTGTTGGTGATTGGTTTGGTGTTGTGCTATTAATTCGCGAATCATATCTAGCGGATACCCATTATCAATAAGGATTTTTGTTATTTTCTCTTTGTTGGCGGGATGGAATTTCTTTTCACTAATCGTAAGGACTTTCTTAATAAGGTTGGAAGCCGTATTGACTTTAATATGTTTCGCTTGATTTGATCGAAAATTTACGATTCTTCCTGATGCTGTCTCTTTTTGATGCCAGTCAAAGGTGAGTCTGTTTCTCTCACGATTAATTTTTACGTCCAAAAATGCTATCGTTTTATTTTTTTTCCTTTTCCACCGTGAATTGGATTTTGAAGTTGAATGCGTTAAGACTTTGCAAAACTTTGTCAATCTCACGATTTTCCATTACTGCAAATATGTCATCAACGTATTTGGTGATGAATTTTGGGGGATTTATTGCATTGAACGTTTCTTCTAACAAAAAATCTAAGACAAAGTCGGCGATGGTAGGTGAAAGTGGATTCCCCATTGGGATTCCATGTATTTGTTTATATATGTTGTCTTTATATTGAAAAAGGTTGTTATCCTTCAAACATGAATAAAAGCGAGTACGAAGATAAAATGCTAGACCTGTTGTCAGACCGTTCCGTCTACAGAGGAATACGAACTAATCCAATTTCTTCTCTTCAAAATAAGAACAATGAATTTGTAAAATACCTACACACAAACAAATTGATAACTGACAAAGAAAAGTTAAACATGACAACTTACACCGCACAGCTCCCTTCCATCTATGGATTGCCAAAAATCCACAAACCGAATTTACCACTGAGACCCATTGTGTCGTCTATGAAAGTCCCATGTTATGAATTGTCTAAGTACATAGGTAGAATTCTACAAGGTGTTACTCGCAACTCAAAGTACACTGTAAAAAATTCGTTCGTGTTTATTGAAAAGACAAGAGAATAAGAACTAAGGGAACATGAAGTCTTAGTTTCTTTCGATGCGGTGTCACTTTTCAAGAATATTCCGGTGCAGGTGGCGATAAACATTATAAAGAAAAAGTGGAGTATTATGAGTGAACACACAAGCCTTAGCTTAAATAAGTTCTTGGAAATGTTTGACTTCTGTTTGAAGGATAACAACCTTTTTCAATATAAAGACAACATATATAAACAAATACATGGAATCCCAATGGGGAATCCACTTTCACCTACCATCGCCGACTTTGTCTTAGATTTTTTGTTAGAAGAAACGTTCAATGCAATAAATCCCCCAAAATTCATCACCAAATACGTTGATGACATATTTGCAGTAATGGAAAATCGTGAGATTGACAAAGTTTTGCAAAGTCTTAACGCATTCAACTTCAAAATCCAATTCACGGTGGAAAAGGAAAAAAAATAAAACGATAGCATTTTTGGACGTAAAAATTAATCGTGAGAGAAACAGACTCACCTTTGACTGGCATCAAAAAGAGACAGCATCAGGAAGAATCGTAAATTTTCGATCAAATCAAGCGAAACATATTAAAGTCAATACGGCTTCCAACCTTATTAAGAAAGTCCTTACGATTAGTGAAAAGAAATTCCATCCCGCCAACAAAGAGAAAATAACAAAAATCCTTATTGATAATGGGTATCCGCTAGATATGATTCGCGAATTAATAGCACAACACCAAACCAATCACCAACAAAGCAATAAACATGAAGGAGCAGGTTATTTCAAAAGTATGGTTTACGTGCCGAAACTTGCTGAAAGTTTTAAGAAAACCATCGCTAGCAAAGCTTAAGATGTCAATGTTGCTTACAAATCCAACCAAACACTTAACACACTGTTTACAAAACTTAACAAGAAAAGTGAAAAGGATCAAAGTACAGACGTTGTATATAAGATCAATTGCCTAGGCAACGAAAGAGAAAATTGTGAACTATGTTACATTGGCACTACCAAGCAGCTTTTAAAACAAAGGATCTCAAATCACAAATCTGATATCAAGTCCAAAAGTTCTCAGAAAACAGCTCTTGCTAGTCACAGCTTAGAAAAAAATCATGCTCCAGACTATAAAAATGTGCAAATTCTTCAAACGGAAAAACATACATCGAAACGATATACGTTAGAAACTTTGCACATTTTGAATAACAAAAATAACATGAACAGGAAGCAGGATACACAGTGTATCTCGTCGGTGTACTGTTCCCTAGTCTCTAAATAACTGCGATACATACATACATACATCAATAGTTTTGTTGCTCTTTTAAAAGAAAATTTTATTAAACAGTTGTTGACTTAACTTCTAACTAAGAAGAAGTGCTTTAATTTAAATATTCAATTAAAAAACTGTCATTATTTTTTAAAAATTTTTATATATATATATGTAATTTGATAAAATAGTTTCGTTCATATAATTGTAAGTGTAAAATCTTAACAACTAAATGTAAGCATACAAATGTTTCTCTTATTTTTTTTTTCATGGTTAATAAAGTGCCCCTGAAGAAGACTGAAAACTTAGTCGAAACGTTGGGAAAACTAATGAATATCTTTCATTAATAAATTATCACGACCAAAAAAGCCGAAGAAGTGAAATCTTCAAATTTTAAAATTGAACATATTGAATTGGTCAAAACACTTTTAATTAAAGAATTTAAGAATCGACATTTTGAAAAGTGAAAATGGATTTAAAAAAAGTTAAAAATTAAGAATGTTAACACTAAAGAAAAAAAGCTGCAATATTTGAAAAAAATTAAAAACGGAGTCTGCATCGCAACGGAGTCAGTTGGTGTTTCAAAATAGACAATATGCAATATAAAGCGCAATTCCAAAAATATAGCTGAAAGGATGCAGAAACTTTTTCTGGACCAGATAAGATGTGTACAATGAAAAAAGCTGCAAATCCAAAGCCAAAAGCTGCAATCCAAAGAGAAAGCCCTTTACAAGTGACTTCTTAACCAACGTAAAAAAAATTACAAATAACGAAATAGTCCCGGAAAATTTTATAAAAAAAAATGATGAAACTTCGAAAAAATTCCGACAAAAAATTTTTACTCCGGTCCAAATTTAGGGAACACCAAAATTCAGCTTTGTCGGAATTTCTTCGAAGGGAATGACTTATTTTCCTGGACTTAAAATATAAAAAAAGCTAAGCGACTGTACAATCAATTTGGGGGCCAGTTGTGGGTGGTTCCAAAAATGGAAAAGAAGATTTGGTATACGTTTGCTGAACTAGCAGCATAACTGGGACTAGTCGAGCCCTTTAAAAAGAGATTACAAGCTAAAATTGCATTGCTTCAACTAACAACCTAGCAGATTTATAGCGTAGATTAATCCGCATCGTTTTGGAAGATGTTACCAAAAAAAACTTACGTTTCATTTCCTGAAATCAATGCGCCTGGTGGGAAAATTCCACAACAAAGGGTAACGTTAATGTTGGGATGCAATGCCACACATATTATGTTCACATAAAATCGTTGCGTTAATTATTGGAAAGTCAAAACATATACGTTGTCTTAAAAAAATTGAAATGCCAGTAGAGTACGAAAGTTGTGCGAATGGATTCTTAAATGAAGAAGACGTTGTGCGGTAGTCCACTCTCAGAGAACGCTGCAGAAATAATCATGAAAGTGACCAAACTGAATCCTTGGCATGTTTGCTTGAAAGAGTAGATAACCAGGGAACATTCCCTAACACTTGGTTATGAACAAGAATTGGTAAGATACAATTTGATCCATTCCCACAGAAATTCATAAAATATGATATCAGTTACTTGATGAAAATGTTCCGGATTTAGAAGAAAACATTAAAGCTGAAATTGGATCAGATTCTGGTGATGTACAAAATGTTGCCACTGCCAAGGATACAACTGAAATGTTCGATAAAACCATCAATTGGGCCACACAAACACAAAACTTTTTGTAGAACTCACAATTCTCCAAAATCTCCGAGAATGTGCTTTTCAAAATGTGCTGCTCAAATCTAAGTATAATAATATAACGATTTTTTTCAAGTTGTCTTAAAAACGACTCATTTCAAATTATTTATTGATTGTTCTATAAAATTATTAAAATTAATTATTGTGTTATATTAGTCGATCATATATTCTTTGGACTTTGACGATCAGTTAGTTAGATGCATTAATTAAAAAAGAAGTAATTCATATTTTACACAACGCAACGTTTCGTTTGGTTGTTTTCCAGCTTCTTCAGGGGTGGATATTTATTTAGCTTTAGAAAAAGCTGGAAAACAACCAAGCGAAAAGTTGGGTAAAATAGGAATTATTCTTTTTTAATTAATTGCACTTAACTAACTGATTATCAAAGTCCAAATAATATTCAACTATAAAAACTATTTGTTATTAAAAAACCAACAATTTTGTATCTCGATCCAGTAATTTCGCAACTCTATAGCTTGAACACTCCTGGTTTGTATGTGTTCAAGTTAACGATCTTCCACTGTAATTCGTTACAAAACAGTGTACAATTATTATATATGTACAATATATATAATATACAACTGTTAATGGCATACCTTCTCCGGTGTTGAAATTTGACAAATCCTCTTCAACGGATGATATTTCAACACCAAATCCTTCAACTTAAAAAAAAGTAAAAAGAGGAAGGGACATGACTACCTGTCCAGACAACGCAGTACCGGCTCCTAAGAAATCTTCAAAAAGATCTTCCATGATAAGTTGTGAAGTAAGTGCTACTTCAATAACTGTGTCCGAACCCGTCATTGAATCACCCCAAAATAATGAGCCAGTAAATAATATTATAACCCCACCAGAACCCAATGTACATATTCCACTTGTGTCTGTGACCGAACAGCTTGAGTTAGTTCCATCACAGAAGCCCGTCGTTATTGCACCCAAAACTCTATCATCAGTTACAAAGCCTAGGGCCATATTTGTTTCTCGTATCTTACCCGAAACCAAGCCGGAAGACTTATTGGATCATTTGGGTGCACTAAAGCTATTGTAAATTCATCATGCGTCAAATGTCCTAAAATAAGTAAACCTAACAGTTTCTTCGAATACATGTGTAGTAGTTCTTGGCCTCCTAATACATTGGTGAAAGAATTTATAGCCCCCTTGAAAAAGAAAGCTGATCCAAATTCAGCTTCTAGTTTAAATTCAAAAAACTGTCCAGGTTCTGCCTCTACTACCACTACCAAAATGTAGGAGGTGTTCGTAGTAAAAATACGCAGACTTATAACGATTTTTTTGCTACTTGGTTTTTGACGTTTATATTTTTGACAGATCACACATGACAAATTCCACGAACATTTGACACTTCGATTCAGTATTGTTTGCCATTTCATCATGAATAGACTTACGCCTGAACAACGTTTGCAAATTATTGAAATTTATTATCAAAATTCGTGCTCTGTGAAAAATGTGTTTCGCAAGCTACGTCCGTTTCAGCGACGAGGCTCATTTTTGGCTAAATGGATACGTGAATAAGCAGAATTGCCGTATTTGGAGTGAAGAGCAGCCAGAGGCAATTCAGCAGCTACCAATGCATCCCGAAAAATGCACTGTTTGGTGCGGTTTATGGGCAGGCGGCATCATTGGGCCGTACTTCTTCAAGGACGATGAAGGCCGCAGGGTTACGGTCAATGGAGAAAGGTACCGTTCGATGATAACAGATTTTTTTTTGCCGAAAATGCAAGAATTGAACTCGGTCGACAAGTGGTTCCAACAGGACGGTGCCACATGCCACACTGCACGCGAAACCATGCATCAATTGAGAGGCGAATTTGGTGAGCAGTTGATCTCACGTTTTGGCGCAGTCAATTGGCCACCAAAATCATGTGATTTGACCCCGTTAGACTATTTTTTGTGGGGCTATGTTAAGTCTATTGTCTATGGGGACAAGCCAAACACGATTGCTGCCTTGGAAGCCAACATTGAACGCGTCATTGGTGAGATTCCGGCCGAAATGTGTGAAAAAGTTTGCCAAAATTGGACCTTCAGAAGCGTAGCCGCGGGCAACATTTAAGTGAAATTATTTTTAAAAAGTAAATGGCAGAAATTGATTTATCGACCCAAATAAAGATTTCATTCACTTTTTACAAGTTTCTGTGTTTTTTTGAATTTTCAAAAACCAAGCTCTTAAAAAATCACCGTTTAATAATTCCCTACATTTACCATACGATCTTTTTGCCCTGACTGAGACTTGGCTTAATCCCTCAGTATTAGACACGGAACTTTATGATAACGAGTTCTAATTTACCAAAAGTATCGTAACTGTAGATGTTACAAATTCAGTTGGTGGCGGAGTACTTATTGCTGTAAGAAGTAATTTCTGCTCAACACAAATAGTATTCCCATT
This sequence comes from Philhelius pedissequus, assembly GCA_910595825.1. Lineage (NCBI taxonomy): Eukaryota > Metazoa > Arthropoda > Insecta > Diptera > Syrphidae > Philhelius > Philhelius pedissequus. The sequence goes on along the minus strand of OU343164.1, from coordinate 13,358,545 downwards.
CAATCTGACAATTGAACCCTTGTGCGTCCAAATAACTAAGGAATTTTTAGTCTTATTTGTTTTAAATGTTTATATTCCACCTAAAAGTCCTGTGTCAGTATAGACTCAACTGTCTTTAGCACTCGACTTTATTTTTAGCTTAGCTAGCCTGGTCAGTAATATCCTTCTATTAGGGGATTTTAATCTTCCTCACATTGAATGGGTTCCCTCTGATGACGAATCCTATTTTGAAGCTTCCACAAGTTCAATCCAACCAGAGCTCCAAATGTTGCATAATATTATCTCTACGGATGTACATTAAGTTAGCTCTATACAAAATTTTAAATATAGACAACTTGACCTTGATTTCTCATCTGACGCCGTTAGTACAGTAGTGGTAGAATCTACCTCTGCTTTATCTAACATAGATAGTTATCACCCGCCTCTTGACATTTTTCTTGACTTGAGTGGTCATTTACTAGAAAATAGTAATCTTCATGACTGCTCCCATACTTTTGACTTTCGCAAGGTTGATTTTCAACAGCTCTTGGATAGTTTATTAAATCCCGGTATAGAACATTTACCGATTTCATATTGATCTTTACTCAAACACCTCAAGCTTCTATTCTATTTTGATGAGATGCATAAATGAAACAGTTCCTAAAAAAGATCTATCCACTCCAATTATTCTTATCATCCTTGGGTCATAAAAGAACTGAAATGTCTCCGAAACAAAAGAAATAAGGCTTGGAAAATATACATCAGATTCATGACGGTTAAAAATCAAGTAGTTTACATTTCTCTTTTTGAAGAATTCAAAAAACTCTCTATACAAATATTTGGAGACATGAGGCGTTCTTTCGGAGTTAGACCTGAAAAACTCCTGGAAATTTTTAAATTCTAAAAAGCAATGTGACGGGTATCCATTAAATCTCATTTATAATGCCGCAATCTTGAGTTCAATTTCTGAAATCTGTGAGGGATTTGCTAGTAATTTCAGTCAGTCCTTCATTGATTCTCCTGTTGTTGTTGACGAAAACTATTGTCGTTTTTTAAAATTGTCCTCAAGTATCATTCAAAAATATTTCAAAAGAGCATGACAAAATGTTGTGGCTTTTTGGCACATTTAAAAGAGGATTATTCTATTGGGCCTGGTCGAATACCACCTTCTTTATTTAAAAAATGTAGGTCTGCGTAATATTTTTGAACTGTCTTTAAAATTAGATAAATTTCCTTCAGTTTGGAAGAATGCATTTATAACCCCAGTATTTAAAAAGGGAGATAAAACCAATATTATCAACTATAGACCAGTTTCTAAGCTTTCTTGTATTCCGAAATTGTTCGAACAAGTTGTATGTGATAATTTAATATTTATATCAAAAAATATTATCATTTAATGACTTTGAATGACCAACAACAACCTCAGTTCAATTATTTTTGGCTGGAATTATAGCTATTTCACGATTTGCCAAGGTCGACCATCAGATTCCTTTGCTCTAGTGGTGCTGGTCTACTTTTTCATTTTAATTGAAAAACTTCTTGTTCCTTCATCGCGTATTGAACCATAACCAAGCTTTGCTTAGAAGCCAACGCACTACGCATCACGCCACCGACAAAAACTTGGTGGTAGAACACTCAAGTTGGTGTTGGTCATTCAAAGTCATTAAATGATACAAAATAGTGGTTTGAAAGCATGTAATCATAAAAAAACTGAATATAATAAAAATATTATCTGCAACCAACAACATGGTTTTATGCAGAAACGTTCTACTGTGACTAATCTAGTTGTCTTTTGAATAAATGTTTAAGTTCCCTAGAAAGTGGTCAAGAAGTTGATTGTGTTTACACATACATACTTCTCGAAAGCTTTTGATCAATTGTCTCATGAAATTATCAAGTTTAAACTTAATTCATACGGGTTTACTCCATCCTTCATTAAGTGGATATCCTCATATCTTGAAGATAGGTTATATCGAGTCAAATTCAGAAATTCTTATTCAAGACCTTTTATTGCCAAATCAGCTGTTCCGCAGGGAAGCCATCTGGGACCACTAATCTTTACATTGCCTATATCTACATTGCTCCTCTTTGTGTACGTAATAGCGAAATTCTTATCTTTGCAGACGATATGAATATTAATAAAAATATATCATCTTCAAAGGATCGAACTCTATTGCAAGAGGATATTAACCACTTTGCCTTGTGGTGTGAAAAGAACAGTTTGAATCTTAACCGGACAAAATGTCAAACAATGACATTTTCAAAAAAAAAATGGTCTCCTTTTTCTCAAGACTATGTTATCTCACATCACATTTTAACTCGTGTTATAACTCTAAGGGACTTTGGAGTGCTTTTTACGCCCAATTTAGACTTTTCTGCTCATATTAATATAATCGTTAACAAAGCCAATTCAATGTTAGGGTTTATCAAGCGTTGGTCCAAAGAATTTGTTGGTCCCAATGTTACCCGTGCTTTATACAACTGTTTGGTTCGTCCCCATCTTGAGTATGCATCGCCGGTTTGGAACGATATTCATATTGAGAGACTAGAATCTGTTCAAAGGCAATTTATCCGTTTCGCATTGAAAGGGCTTCATTGGAGTGATCTATCTAATTCTCTTCCTTATGACCAACTTTATCTATTCTTCAAATGCAAGCACTTGCACAAGGAAGAAATAACAACGATTTGGTATTCTTCCACCAAATAATAACTGGCGTCACAGATGCACCAGACCGACTATCTTCAGTTTGTTTTAATTATCGGGGAGGGGTTATAATCTCCGTGGCCACGACTTGACTAAAGTCCCAACACATAGTTTTCTGGGCACAGGCGGGCTTGCTATAAGCTCTCTTCGACCAATTCTGATAGTGTAAACAAAAATATGCTCGTATACATGTATGTATGTAAGGGAATAAGGACCGCCAATAAATCTAGAAAACAAGACTCAAAAACCAAAATGGACAAATCCAATAAATCTTTTTTTACATAGGTTAAAATAGATACTAGGTGTATTTGGTAACGTGAAATTCGTACGAATTTGTATAAATTTGCCCATTTTCCTGTCAAAACTCATAGGAAAAAGCCTAAATTTGGGAAACGTGGTGAACATTTTTAGTTACCAAACAGGCATACTTTTTTCATTCACAACTCAAATACTAGTCAATCAAGTCGTAGTAAAGTGAGTAGTAATTCTGCTCAAAAAATTTAAAATCTGAAAAAATCTGAAAGAAAGTTAAATAGATTTCTTGTAAGCAATGGAATATCCCTATCATAATTAATTTGCTCAAATGTTTCAATATTAAATAGGGCCAAAAAATATGTGTTGTTAATTTGGCTTACATTTGTAAGAGCATTGGGATTAGCCTTATGTGTCAATAGTAAATTTATCACCAACGTATGTCCTTGTTGGGCAGCTTGATGAAGAGGAGTATATCCTACATTTGTACTTAATTCAATATTTGCATCGTTTTCTAGTAAAAACTTAACCATTGTTATTTGACCGAAATGAGCAGCAACGTGCAGCGGTGAATATCCAGCTTTGGTTCGTTCCGATATCTGTGCATTATTATCTAATAATATTTGAGCAACTTTAGCTCTATCCTCTTGAGCACACAAGTGCATCGGTGTCATGCCATTTCTGGCCGATATATTCGCTGATGCGCCATGCTCCAGCAACAGATTCACCATATCGACATGGCCCTCTTGAGCTGCTAAATGCAGCGGAGCAAATCCAGATTTGCTTTTGGCATTCGGATCGGCACCGTATTGCAATAGATTCGTAGCGATATCCATTTGATTTTTTTTAGCAGCAATGTGAAGTGCAGTGTGTCCATTTTTGGCACTTGCTTGCGGCAATGCACCTTTTTCAAGCAATAATAGGGCGATTTCCTGATGGTCATAGTGGCTTGCCACATGTAGTGGTGTAACGCCATTCTTTCCTTGACAATCAACGTTAGCGCCTTTCTGAAGTAATAAATGTACTATCTGAACTTTTCCATATTTAGCCGCTAAATGAAGTGGTGAAAAACTCTTCTTCGTGACAACATCAAGGGATGCATTGTTATCGATCAATAGAGCTGCAACCTCTTCCTGACCTTCTTTAGCTGCAATGTGCAAGGGTGTGTAGGCATCTTTCGTGATCGAACCGACATTAGCTCCGTGCTGGAGCATTAGCATTATAATATCAATATTCCCAAGACGTGACGACACATGTAGGGGGGTTTGTCCTTCACGAGCTTGGACATCTACTTGAGCGCCATTTCGCAGGAGAATTCGAATAATATCTGTTTGGTTTGCACGAGCAGCTAAATGAAGGGGAGTTTCGCCTCGTACAGTTGGTGCGTCTAGATTGGCATCGTGTTGCAGCAGATAAATAACTATATTCATGCAACCCATAAAACTGGCAACGTGAAGAGGCGTTAATCCGCTTTCGGTTGTCGCACTAATACTGGCATTGTGTTTTAACAAAAGCTCAACCACTTTAATACGATTTTTTTTGCAAGCGATGTGCAGCGGGGTGAAACCATTCAGAGCTCTTGCATTTGGATCAGCATTGTGATCGAGTAGGAGCTTAGCTACCTTAACATGTCCGCAATGTGCCGACACATGCAATGCAGTCAAATAGTCCACGGTAACTTCGTCGACAGGCGCTTTGTGCATGAGAAGAATACGAGCTGCTTCGTCGTGTTCGCCTTGAGCAGTCATGTGCAATGGTGCTAGACCATTTTTTGTTTTTGATAAGATCGGTGCGCCATTTTCAACAAGTATCTCTATTACGCCTTTGTGACCTGATCGCGCGGCACAATGAAGCGGTGTAAGACCGTCACGAGTTGTAGCGTCTATACGAGCATTTTTCGAAAGAAGCAATATTAAAATATTCTTCTTGCCCCATTTGCAGGCCACGTGCAATGGCGTTATATTGTGTTTGGCAATGTAGTTCACATCTGCTCCGCATTCAATTAATAGCTTCGCAATATCAACATTTCCATAGTGTGCAGCAATGTGAAGTGGAGTGAATCCGCTTTTTGAAACAATATCAGGATTATGGTCGTTTTCTAGAAGCAACGAAGCTGCCTTAACATCGTCCTTTTTGGCGGCAATATGAAGCGCTGGAAGACGGACTTTACTCCTGGAGTCACTCTCCAGCAGAACAGCAACTACTTTGTCGTGACCCTGTTGCATGGCGACGGCAAGTGGTGTGAATCCATCCTATTTTTTTTCATGCATAAAATAAATTAAACTTCATACAAATACAAATTCAAATATATGTATAGGTACCTCTGTCGCTAGAGACGGGTTGGCGCCCTTAGCCAACAGATATCGCACGCAAGCATCATGATTTTCTTGAGCCGCCATATAGAGCGGTGTAAATCCATTAAGCGACTGAACGTTAACATTTGCGTTGTATTGAATAAGCAATTTGATTACCTCCTTTTGCCCTGCAAGCGAAGCTATATGCAGAGCTGTGTTGCCTTTCTTTGTCGCATTGTCCACATTTGCACCGCGTCGCAGTAATTCGCTTACAATATCAATGTAGCCATCTTTCGCTGCTAAATGAAGTGCATTAAGGCCATTCTAAATAGGACAGTTTTTTGTTTATATTTTGTTTTTTTTTTGTTTTCTTTACGGTTACAAAAAAAAACTTCTTATGAAACGAAAAGCTTTTTAATTTATTAAATTTAAGTTACAGCTTTTGTTTGAATTAACTTACCGCATTACAGGTGTTTATGTCTGTTACTTGCCCTGATTCTAGAAACTCAATTACTTTACCTAATTCACCGCTTCGGCCAGCTCTAAGGAACGATATTGTTGCATCGATCTGAAAACAAAATAAACAAATGTAATAATTTTTATGACGCCCTCTGTTGGTGCTAAATGTAATGTATCTATTTCATGCTCTCTATACGTCATCTAATAGCGTTTTCATATAAATAAATTTGTAATTTGGCAATGCCAGAAAAAGAATGAAAAGGGCGGAAATGAAAAAGAGGACATCTTGTCTTGGCGATTGTAAAAAAGCGAAAAACGTTTTAAGTAGATAAAGAAAGAAACCAAATTAAAAACAAAGATTGTCATATTTTAGAAACTTGAAACCTTAGTTTATAACTCAGGTGTGGGGTTTTTACCAAAAAACATAAACAAAAATTAAGTTCTACGAAAATGCAACGTTTGGCTCGCCAGGCAATTGTTGAAGCACTTACTAAGGCAAATGTTGAATTTCCTGTAGGTGCAACAATAAGACAACTACGTACACTTTATAAGGAGTGCATTGCATCCGCTGTTGCTGCCAAAAGTGTACCTGCTGTTTCTTTTTTTCACACTATCAGAATTGGCCGAAGAGAGCTTATAGCAAGCTCCTATTGCAAGAAGGCAGGTCTTATTACCATGTTCAAAAGAACTATCACGCGGCAAGAGGTATGTCCACAGTTGAGGGCCCGTACCCTGAGGAGTAACGAATCTTGTTTGAGTTATGTTGTGTCCATGCAATCGATTGCAGCAACGTCCGATATTGAAGAGCAGGAACTGGTGGACATAATTATAAATGGAATCCCCGACAGCAGCAATGGTGTCACAATGCTGTATGGTGCAATTTGCATAAACGATCTTGTGCGTCGTATGGATCGTTATGAACAACGTTGTCCAAGGGCAATCAGAAATAGTACGATTGCCATAACTAAACCAAAGCTGCCGCTGCTAGTGCCATTGTGAATCGAGGAGAGGTTAGATGTTTCAACTGTTCACAATTTGGACACTACCAAAGTACCTGTCCGAAGCCAATTCGTCCAGTGGGTTCCTGTTTCATATGTCACAAAATGGGACACCTCCATAAGGATTGCCCGACGAAGAAGACACATACGGTCGCATCTTTATCATTTGACTCAACTGATGTCACCTCATATGATGTACATAATAATGATGATAACGTTCCGTTTATAGAAAAGTTAAGGGTGGCTTTCATTTACTGTTGTAATCAAAGCAGATGCTCTGGATTTATAAGTTTGTTGTCTCTTTTCGACTCTGGTAGCACAATTAGTATAATACAACGTTTAAGTGTTCCAAATTTTATTACATTATCGAATGTTGCCGCTCCAACTGAATTTTGCGTTTTGGGAAAGCAGAGACTATATACTTACGGTACAGTTTCATGTAAAGTACAATATCGCAATGAAGTTAAAATTATTTCTTTTTTTGGTTATTCCTCAGGGAACAATGACGACGCCACTTATTCTTGGACGTGACTTTATGAAAGTATTCAATATTTATTTAACTAAAATTAAATTTGTCAAAGTAAAATCTGAATTTAAAAAAAAAAACCTATTAATTTACATGTTGGTGCATCTGATTTGAGTAGTTTAGGAAAAGTGGTTGGTGATCCTAGAAAACAGATAAAATTCAAAAATAGACCTGAGAAATCAGTCAGGACAGAGGTGATTGACTGTCATGCTTTGGGTGGCGCAAGGTCAGTGCGAGTTGCCTGTCTATTGTGTCAAAAATAGGTTTATGGAAATGTGTTCTATTGATATAGATAGATCACAATACGAAATTGATATTTGCCCTAGATTAGAGAAAACTAAAGCTGATATTATTGGTTTAATAATTGCCGAATCCTATTTGAGGCCAGTAGGTATTTCACACGGAACCACCGATTACCAAATGAGAATTCGATTAGCTGATGATACTCCTTTCCATCGTGCGCCACGCCGCTTATCTTTTCATGATCGACCTTAGGTACAAAGAATTACCAATGATCTTTTGTCTAGAAAAATTATTCGGCCAAGTCAGTCCCCTTACGCTTCCGCAATAGTCTTGGTAAAAAAAAACGTGATGTACGTATGTGCATTGATTATAGGGGTCTTAATAAGAAAACTATTCGTGATAACGTTATCGAGGACTGTATTGAATACACAGCAGGCAAATGTTGATACACTTTGCTTGAGTTGAAAGATGGATTTAATCAAGTTACGATGCACGAAGACTCAATAATGTTCACTTCATTTGTAACACCTCATGGGCAATTTGAATACTTAAAAATGCCATTCGGATTAAAGAAAGCCCCAGCTAACTTTCAGAGCTTTGTCTCCAATATTTTTCGTGATTTAATAGACGCTGGTAAAATAATTATCTATATAGATGATATTTTATACGCCTCTGTTGATTTTGAATCTCATGTAGAGACAGTGAAAGAGGTTTTGCGCAGAATATATAAAATGGGATTAGAAATTAAATTAGCAAAATGTAAATTTGCTTATGATGAAATTGAATACCTCGGCTATGTAGTGAATTCAAATGGTATCCGACCAACTAATACCCATTATAGTGCTATTAAGAATTACCCTATACCAAGGACTAAACAGGAATTGCATTCGTGCATTGGATTATTTTCCTATTTCCGTAGGATTGTACCATCCTTTTCAAAAATTGTCAGACCCCTGTTAGTTCTTCTACGCAAACATAATTTTTTTGATTTTTCCCAGGATTGCATTAATGCTTTCTGTGAGTTACGTGATAGGCTTGTTGCTGCAACAATATTAGCTGTTTACAACCCAACGTACGATACGGAACTTCATTATGATGCCAGTGCTCATGGCCTCGGTTTTGTGTTGCTGCGACGCCAAAAGGATGGAAAGTTCCATCCAATTGCATACTTTTCAAAATCCACTGACGCAGAATCAAAGTACCATAGTTTTGAGTTGGAGTGTTTGGCAATTATTTACTCACTTAGGCGTTTTCGTGTGTATTTAGAGGGAATCCCATTTAAAATTTTTACTGATTGTAATTCGCTTACGATGACTTTAAACAAAAGAAGTGTGAATCCACGAATCGCTCGATGGTCCCTTGAATTAGAAAACTACAATTATAATATTCAGCACCGAATTGGAGTGTTGATGGGGCACGCTGATGCTCTAAGTCGATGTTTTCCAAAGGAAAATCAGGTCGATGTACGAAAAGACGTTACATTAGTGTAACAGCTGGTTGCATCTGTTGATAGTGAAGAGTTAGATTTTCAGATTCAGGTAGAGCAAATGCGTGATAAGTGGATAGAAGAAATGAGAACAAAACTTGAAACGGAGACCGTTGGCAAGTTGGAGTTACATGATGGGTTAGTTTTTCGTAGGGATGCGTCAGACAATTTGCTCTTGTATATACCAAGTGAGATGGAAGACAATGTGATTCGTATGGTTCATGAAAAAATAGGTCACTTAAGTACTGATAAGTGTTATAACAAAGTACGTGAAAATTATTGGTTTGCAAATATGAGGCACAAAATTGATTTTTTTATACGAAACTGTATTAAATGCATCATGTATACAACACCAGCTCGTTCAAATGAACACACTTTATATAGTATACAAAAAAAACCTTCCCTTTTGACACAATTCATATTGATCATTTTGGTCCTCTGCCTTCAAAAGCATCTAATCGAAAACACGTTCTAGTAATTATTGATGCATTCACCAAATTTGTTCGACTCGACCCAGTGAAATCAACTAGTACAAAGGAAGTCTGTTGTGCACTAGACAAATACATTAATTATTACAGCCGTCCTAGGCGAATAATTTCTGATCGTGGTACTTGTTTCACATCCCATGAGTTTTAGATGTTCCTTGATAACCGTAACGTGAACCTTGTCAAGTTGGCTGTGGCCTCACCGCAGGCAAACGGCAATGTCGGACGTGTTAACCGAATATTAAAAGCAATGCTTAGTAAGTTGTGTGAACCAGTCCTGCATGCTGACTGGTCATTAAAGTTGTCACAAGTTGAATATGCCATTAACAATACCATTCATTGTACCACAAAGCAATCGCCAAGTAAGTTGTTATTTGGGTTGAATCAGAGGGGATTAATTATTGATGAGTTAACCGAATATTTGGAAAACAAGTTTAGGCGGATCGTGACCTGGAGAATTTAGACAAGATGCTTTAAATGCTATTGAAAAATCTCAAGATTATATTTTACAGTATTTCTTAAGACAGAGTCGACCGGCAAAACAGTACTCCATTGGAGATTTTGTTGTCGTCAGGCATATTGACACTTCTACAGGTACGAATAAGAAACTCATCCAGGAATATCGTGGTGCATACGTTGATCACAAGGAGTTACCAAATGATCGGTATATTATTAGAGATATTGGAAACTGTCAGCTAAGTCAGTTACCGTATGATGGAGTCGTTGAAGCTATTAAAATTCGACGTTGGATGACACCGAAAGAATCGTCGGAATCTGGAATCACTAACCGCAGGTCACCTGAAGTAGATGAAAACTTCAACGAGTTATTTGAGTAAATTAATTGTTTTGAATTGATTGAGGTCAATCAAGATTGTCAGTTTAGCCGAGTTGTAATATATTTTATGACGCCGGCCGTCTGTTGGTGCTAAATGTAATTTATCTCTTTCTTGCTCTCTATACGCCATCTAGTAGCGTTTTCAAATAAATAAATTTGTAATCTGGCAATGCCAGAAGAAAAGGGCGGAAATGAAAAAGAGGCCATCTTGGCAATTGTAAAAAAGCGAAACACGTTTTAAGTAGCTAAAGGAAGAAAACAAATTAAAAATAAAGATTGTCATATTTTAGAAACTTGAAACCTTAGTTTATACAAGATAAAGAAATTATGGATTTAATATTCAAATTCGTTTAAAATTTTGAGATATAAATGAATCTATTCGTGATGCACAGCACACACACATGCAGCTAAACAAGAAGCATACATATCAGTTCTGCATGATAATTTTTATTTGGCTTCCTTAATTCACTGTCCAAAAACTAATGAGTTCCAGAATTATAAACGGTGATTTTTTAAGAGCTTGGTTTTTGAAAATTCAAAAAAACACAGAAACTTGTAAAAAGTGAATGAAATTTTTATTTGGATCGATAAATCAATTTCTGCCATTTACTTTTTAAAAATAATTTCACTTAAATGTTGCCCGCGGCTACGCTTCAGGTGGTCCATTCTGAAGGTCCAATTTTGGCAAACTTTTTCACACATTTCGGCCGGAATCTCACCAATGACGCGTTCAATGTTGGCTTCCAAGGCAGCAATAGTGTTTGGCTTGTCCCCATAGACAATAGACTTAACATAGCCCCACAAAAAATAGTCTAACGGGGTCAAATCACATGATCTTGGTGGCCAATTGACTGCGCCAAAACGTGAGATCAACTGCTCACCAAATTCGCCTCTCAATTGATGCATGGTTTCGCGTGCAGTGTGGCATGTAGAACCGTCCTGTTGGAACCACATGTCGACCGAGTTCAATTCTTGCATTTTCGGCAAAAAAAAATCTGTTATCATCGAACGGTACCTTTCTCCAGTGACCGTAACCCTGCGGCCTTCATCGTCCTTGAAGAAGTACGGCCCAATGATGCCGCCTGCTCATAAACCGCACCAAACAGTGCATTTTTCGGGATGCATTGGTAGCTGCTGAATTGCCTCTGGCTGCTCTTCACTCCAAATACGGCAATTCTGCTTATTCACGTATCCATTTAGCCAAAAATGAGCCTCGTCGCTGAAACGGACGTAGCTTGCGAAACACATTTTTCACAGAGCACGAATTTTGATAATAAATTTTAATAATTTGCAAACGTTGTTCAGGCGTAAGTCTATTCATGATGAAATGGCAAGCAATACTGAATCGAAATGTCAAATGTTCGTGGAATTTGTCATGTGTGATCTGTCAAAAATATAAACGTCAAAAACCAAGTAGCAAAAAAATCACCCTTTAGATTCTCTTTTTATGCGAATTCGAGCTGACACATAAAACAAACAAATAAACAAAGTCTTACTGATAATTTTTATGTGACCAAGTTGAATTAATAAAGACAAAGTATATTGCGTCAATAACATGCATATAGAAGGGCCATATTTTGCTTGCAAACTGTACAAACAGAATAAGGAGAAGGATATAAAATGAAACCAAAAAGATCAAGACATAGATTCGGTGGTAGATTCGCAATCGATGCTTTTTCTGAAAACCATAGTATGGCATTCGGCTGTCACAGACAGAATTTACCTAGAGTATTATGACCAACAATTCTGTATACCCTTACCCAAATGAAGAGAAGCTAGTTACATATACAAAACTAAGTGAACCTAATCAAATCCGATTGGCGACCAAACTAACTGATTTGCAAAATATGGTTACGGGATGGGATGGCTACGTTTTATCGCGCAAAGGTTTCCCGCCTAAAGTTTTCCCGCAAGCACGTTTTCTGCCAAAGCGTTTGACCTAGTTGCCTATATATATTTCTCGAAACAAAGCGATACCTATTTGAAGAGGTATTTTTTTTATAATTTTAAACGCGCTCAAAGGATTATTATATGTTTTTACCCCATCGCGAGCGTCAGGTGAAAGAAGGATAGGAAAGATGTGTGGCGCGATGTTCTGAGACTACAGCTAGTTGCTGTCTCAGATTTATCTCCAGGGATGGCGGGTGAACTAATGCGGAGAAAATGACCGTGTCTTATTTATTTATGTCTCTTATAATTCGCATTATTTTATTTATTTCGTCATATTTATGGGTATACTAGTTTACTCAATCACATGTTGTTATGCCTGAACAGCATATAATGAGTAAAACCAGCAACTCATTGTATGACAATTTTTAGAATTGATTTTTAGTGGAAAATAGGCCGACATAGACAACGGCAGGAATCGAACCACGAGGTTTACAGGCGAGCACACAACTATCGCGCCACGGCTACCCCAGGAGATTTTTTTAAAATTGTGCGCGCACTAAAGGGATTTTGACTACCCTTAATATGTTCAAGCACAGTGCGAGCGTTAGGAAAATAGGGAAGGATTTAAAATGAGATACCAATGTACATTGGTTTTGAAATTCAAAATAATAAAATGGGTGGAAAAATTGAGCATGGTAAGGCATTCCACATTCGTGTTGTACGGCTAACGAAAGAATCTCTGTACTTGACAGTACGTCCGAAATTGAGCTCAAGGGTAAACTGATGGCCATTCATAGAAGCGCGAGTATTACGGTTGAATAATTTGAGTGGAGGAATGAAACTGGCTATTTCGCTAGAACATTGTCTGTAAAAATAGCGATAAAACAATGAAATACATGACACATTTCGACGGTGTTCGAGAGACGCAAATGTTTCCATTATAGTTCTATCGCCTATCATTCTATCATTCTTATTTTGAATTATATCTCAAAGATTCAAGTGAGTCTTGGGAGCTCCTGCCAAAATGGGTGAATTATACTCCAGCTTTGAACTAATGAAGACCTTAGAAATTACTAGAAATTACAGCCCTTGCATCTACGAAGAAAGCCCAAACACTTTGTAGCATTTTTGGCGATTTCGAATATGTGTTCATTGCACAAGAGGTAGTCTGTGACGCACATACCAATGAATGAAAGCTGATCGGTTTTTTCAATGCAAGTGCCGGTCAAGGATTGCGGCATGGGAGGTGGGTTCTCCTTCAACGACAGAAGACAGCACTGAGATTCATCGATACCAAATACAGAAGTCTATCGATAATATGAATCATCGATAATGTGAATTTCTCTAAAATGTGAATTTCTTTTGTAAGTTGTACATGTACATATATATTTGCCTTTTTTCTCTTGATAGTTTTGTGTGCTATATTATTGAAGGGACTAACAAACTGTTATTTGTCTAGACACATTTCGACTGGCCTACTGCCAGTTGAGTAGGTACATTTTTTTGTTATGCCTTTCTGATGATATATTTTATGAGTAGTTCGTAGTTATATTTTTCAGTCTAATTGTTTTTTTTTTGTTCTGTTTAACTTTGTGTGATAAAATAAACTTAAAGAATTATGGCCCCTAAACAAAAACTGCATTGATTTTTATCGATTAAAGAAAAGTGTAAAATTTTAAGCGAACCGAATGCTGGACATTCTGCAATGACATTAGCAGAAAAATATGGTGTTTCAAAGTCAAAAATTACTGGAATAAAATTAAGTTCAAAGAAGATGTTGGTCCATATCCAAAAAACTGATTCTGGACCAGGGCAGAGGATAACGAATTATTTTCCTAAGAATTGATACTATGCCGATACAAATGTTTTTTTTTTAAATGAATTGTTTGCGTTATTAGTACTACTATATATTATTTAAATTTTTTTGAACTGTGCTTTAAACATTTTTTTGTTTTATTATAAATGAATATGAAAGTTGTTTCAAACCGTTAATAAGAACTAAAGAAAATGGTCCAGTAATGTGAACACCTCTAAAATTCGAAAACGCCTTGTTTTATTTAGTTCACATTATCGAGGGACTACTGTACACGCATTTTCGATAAGAGAGCTTGATGCCAAACTCTATCAAATGCTTTTGAAATATCAAGCGCAATAATCTTACTTTCTCCAAAACGATGTAGAGACTTGTGCCACTGTTCGCCTTTTTTAGGGACAGGCTGGACAAACGCTGTTTTCCATCTACTCGGAAAGAGACCAGTAGAGTAGGACAGATGGAAAAACGTACAGAGTGGCTTTGCGAGCGTTGAAGAACACCTCTTTAGAACGATGGGAGTGATACTATCCGGGCCAGCGGATTTATGTAAATCGGGGTCTTTAAGGGTTCTAGTACTGCACGAGTGCGAACCGAGCTGCAAGCAAATTGGTTTTTCACGTGAGCAGACAAAAGGGGCGTCATTAAGAACGAGAGTTTTTACAAATAAACCAAACATTTTTACTACCTTTGGGACATTGTAGTACTTTTTGTCCTAATTTTTGGTTATGCAAATATTTGGTTCTTTGAATGTGAACGTTACAGGTCTTTCTAGCTTGCTTGAACTTATTCCGGTTTTCCTCAGTGGGGTTGGCTTTATACTTCCGGAAACTTACTTCTTTTACCTTACCTTTTACCTCTTTACAGTTCAAATTAAACCAAGCATTTTCTTTGGGTTTGAAAGATTTCACCCTATTCGCGATAAAATTTTCCATTCCGTGAAGAATTAAATTTATTATCACATCTGCGCTGGAGTCTACGTCACTACCGAGGAAGCATAGTGACCTGTTAAAGTTCCTGAAGAAATAATTGAGAACGTCCCAGTTGGCTTTCTCATATTGCCAAACGGTTCTCTTGGGTCATTTTTCTTTAACTGAGAGGTGTTGGCATGAGAAATTTGCAGATATGACACAATTGTCTGATGTGCCTAGAGGCGATAATACACTTACAGTGTATTTATCAGTGTCAGAGGTAAGAAACAAGTCTAGAGTTTTAGCGGTTTGACCTTAACGTCAGGGATTCGAGTTGGCTCGTCAACAAGCTGTCGTTGATGAAGCGAAATATTTATCAATCCAAAATACTTTGCTTCGTGAGCATATGGCATTTGTACTGAATTAAGATAAATCGGTAGATTGCTGATTTTGTGTAAGTAAAATTTACATGAGTTGATTGGTTCATCATCAATAACAGTCCCGACAACATCACCAGCAACTTCCAATGAACTCAATTCTACCAATTCTTCAAATGTGCTGCACTTAAATGTAGACAGTTCTAAAATATCTCATCCAGCACCGTCATTTTTCACACTTCATCAATCACCTCACATTACTCATAAATATGCGGCACAACTCGTACCCCCACAGAATAGGATAATCGACTTTAAAAAAACATCAAATCAAATTGAATGCATGCATACGCATTCACTCCTATAACCATAGACCTAAAAGACGTTTGAGCATTCTCGTTGCAACTTCTGCCTTTGAGTATTCCATTTTCATCAAAACTGAGAGCAATAAGCCTGAATCAATTTGCCTGAATCTAGAAACTTATTTACTAAAAGGATTTTATTTAAAATTGAGACTCGAGGTTTTCAATGAATTAAATTTGTGTAAGCTCTATCAATAACTTCAAAATAATTTTATGCATATAGTCATACATATGAAGTGCAATTACATTTAACAAAAACAAAAGAACTACTCACCTGTTTATTAAGCTTGTGTTCCATTTTGTCTGTTGATCCTCTTTCGATTTGTTCATTATTCATTTGTGGGGATGTATCCATAGTTGTTGGAAGTTGAATATCCTTTGTCATTGAAGGCAATTTGCCGTTTTTTGTGTCACCTAGTGCCATGTTTGTATTTTTTTTTGTTTGTTCTTGAATGGAGATCTTACTTGTGGTTAGATTTCATTAAGATTCAACCTAAATCAATATAAACAATTTTGTTTTAAACTTTTAATAAAATTACTAAGTTATAAAAATGTTGCCATTTGTTAAATAATAATGTTAAACTGTTTCACAAAAAGTGTAAAATACATGTGTGTCAAGTTAGCACTAACACTTCAAAATTCTTATTGGATTAATTGTCGTAAATTTGTCGCGAAAGAAAAAAAATTGTTGCGCTTGTTTAAATAAAAAAAAATTCCTGGTAATGCTAACTTGACAGTCAAGTTAGCATTACCACCCCTCAAAAACGGTATATATGAAGTCAAAAAATAAAAATTTGTATGCCATTAATTGTCGTAAATTTGTCGTAAACCAATGGCGAAACAAAAAACTTTGTCACGTTCGTTTTTTTTTAAATAACCCCTGATAATGCTAACTTGACAGTCAAGTTAGCATTACCACCCCTCAAAAACGGTGTATATGAAGTCAAAAAATAAAAATGAGTACGCCATTAATTGTCATAAACCAATTGCGAAACAAAAAAATTTTTCGCGTTCGTTTTTTTCTAGCAAAAAACGCCCTTTTAGTATAGGCTATATCATAAAGTAGGAATTTTCACTAAATCTAGCACTACCATACCAAAAGTATTTGCTTAACTACTTTTTTCCAACAAAAAATTATTTAAACAATTGTCGCTCGACGTACTTGAGTAAGTTGTGCAATCAAATCATTTATTGCGAGCCTTTTTCAAACAAAAAACGCCCTTTTAGTATAGCCTATACGATAAAGTAGGAATTTTCACTAAATCTAGCACTACCATACCAAAAGTATTTGTTTAACTACTTTTTCCAATAAAATTTGTTTAAACAATTGTCGCTCGACGTCCTTGATTAAGTTGTGTAATCAAATAATTTTTCGCGCGCCTTTTTCTTACAACAAACGCCCTTTTAGTACAGCCTATACCATAAAGTAGGAATTTTCACTAAGTCTAGCACTACCATACCAAAAGTATTTGTTTAACTACTTTTTCCAATAAAATTTTATTAAACAATTGTTTAAACAAATTTTATATGAAAATAGTAGTTAGACAAATACTTTTGGCTTGGTAGTGCTAGATTTAGTGAAAATTCCTACTTTATCGTATAGGCTATACTAAAAGGGCGTTTTTTGTAAGAAAAAGGGGCGCGACAAATTATTTGATTACACAGCTTACTCAAGAACGTCGAGCGACAATTGTTTAAACAAATTTTATTGGAAAAAAGTAGTTAAACAAATACTTTTGGTATGGTAGTGCTAGATTTAGTGAAAATTCCTACTTTATCGTATAGGCTATACTAAAAGGGCGTTTTTTATTAGAAAAAGGCGAGCGACAAATTATAAGATTACACAACTTACTCAAGGATGTCGAGCGACAATTGTTTAAACAAATTTTATTGGAAAAAAGTAGTTAAACAAATACTTTTGGTATGGTAGTGCTAGATTTAGTGAAAATTCCTACTTTATCGTATAGGCTATACTAAAAGGACGTTTTTTGTTAGAAAAAGGCTCGCGACAAATTATTTGATTGCACAACTTACTCAAGCACGTCGAGCGACAATTGTTTTAACAAATTTTATTGGAAAAAAGTAGTTAAACAAATACTTTTGGTATGGTAGTGCTAGATTTAGTGAAAATTCCTACTTTATGGTATAGGCTATACTAAAAGGGCGTTTTTTGTAAGAAAAAGGCGCGCGACAAATTATTTGATTACACAATTTAATCAAGGACATCGAGCGACAATTGTTTCAACAAATTTTATTCGAAAAAAGTAGTTAAACAAATACTTTTGGTATGGTAGTGCTAGATTTAATGAAAATTCCTACTTTATCGTATAGGCTATACTAAAAGGGCATTTTTTGTTAGAAAAAGGCTCGAGACAAATTATTTGATTGTATAACTTACTCAAGGACGTCGAGCGACAATTGTTTAAATAATTTTTTTTGGGAAAAAATAGTTAAGCAAATACTTTTGGTATGGTAGTGCTAGATTTCGTGAAAATTCCTACTTTATGGTATAGGCTAAACTAAAAGGGCGTTTCTTGTAAGAAGAAGTCGCGCGACAAATTATTTGATTACAAAATTTAATCAAGGACGTCGAGCGACAATTTTTCAAACAAATTTTATATGAAAAAAGTAGTTAAACAATACTTTTGGTATGGTAGTGCTAGATTTAGTGAAAATTCCTACTTTATGGTATAGGCTATAATAAAAGGGCGTTTTTTTGTAAGAAAAAGACGCGCGACAAATTATTTGATTAGACAATTTAATCAAGGACGTCGAGCGACAATTGTTTAAACAAATGTTATTGGAAAAAAGTAGTTAAACAAATACTTTTGGTATGGTAGTGCTAGATTTAGTGAAAATTCCTACTTTATGGTATATGGTCTAATAAAAGGGCGTTTTTTGCTAGAAAAAAACGAACGCGACAATTTTTTTTGTTTCGCCATTGTTTTACGACAAATTTACGACAATTAATGGCGTACTCATTTTTATTTTTTGATTTCATATACACCGTTTTTGAGGGGTGGTAATGCTAACTTGACTGTCATAATTTGTCATAAACCAATGACGAAACAAAAAAATTGACAGTCAAGTTAGCATTACCAGGAGTTATTTTAAAAAAAACGAACGCGACAATTTTGTTTGTTTCGCCATTGGTTTACGACAAATTTACGACAGTTAATGGTATACCCATTTTTATTTTTTGACTTCATATACACCGTTTTTGAGGGGTGGTAATGCTAACTTGACTGTCAAGTTAGCATTACCAAGAGTAATTTTTTTAAAAAAACAAGCGCGACAAATTTTTTTCTTTCACGACAAATTTACGACAATTAATCCAATAAGAATTTATTTAAAATTTTGAAGTGGTAGTGCTAACTTGACACACATGTAAAATACACATACCGTCAAAAATAGTGTACACATATAAACTTCATTTTTGCAACTTTTAGTGAAAAGTAGGGTTAATATTAAGTAAAATACTTATCTTATGTGTTAAGGCGATTTATTTTCAATGCATTGTTATATAAAAATTAACAAAATATATAATGCAAAAAATAACTAAAACAAAAATACTTCATGTTATGGCGCCAAAAAAAGTGTACACCTTGCGGAGCATACTATACAAAGTTCTGATTATCAGGAAAACAACCGTTTAATTTATTTTGCTTTTGTTTATATTTCACAATTTGTTAATCAGTGTGTTTGAAATTTATTAATACAAATTTAAAGATAGTTACAATTTAAGTTTTAATTAAAAGAAAATGAATAATGTTCTGCTTAGAGTACTTCTCGGTTTGCTGGTCGTCACTACTCTGTCTTCTCTTCTGCGTCGTATATTCTTTATCGTAGCTTGCTCTGTTCGTTTACTTTGTTGCTTTCTTTCGGCCTCTCCTGATTGTTGTAGATCCGCTAACAACTGGATCCTTCTCCGAACGTCCCTTCGCACGTATTCGTCATCTTTATAGCCCAAAAACTTATCCTCACTATCGACATCATAGCACTAAAATAGCAAATCGGGTAAGACTTTTTGTGTTCTTGTAGTTGAAGTAAAATGGCACCGGTTCCACGTGAGCTGGCATCAGTGTGGATTTCTATGAATTTGTCGGGATCATACATTTTTAGTACGGGTTTATCAACTAATATAGACTTCAAAAGATTGAACGCCTTGAATTGTGGAATTCCTATTTCGAACCGAACATCATCTCGCATTAAGTCAGATAGTGGTGCAGCAACTAGAACAAAGCCTTGGATGAACCTTCTAAAATATCTACATAAAACGAGAAACGATTGAAGTTGCTTTTTGTTAGTAGGAACCGGAAAATCATCATTGGCTTTTGTTTTGATGTTGTTGATTCCGATGGTTTCATCTTTTATGACATATCCTAGGTATTCTACCGTGTCCAATAAAAAACAGCATTTGTCCAAACGAAGTTGGAGCTTGTATGTTTTCATCCGTTTGAGTGCCTATTTTAAAATATCAATATTCTCTTCAATGGAACTCGTAGCTATGAGTAGGTCATCTATATAAATTTGAACTTTTCTGGATCTGCAAAGGTCGCTGAACACATAATTGATATTTCGTTGAAAGGCAGCTGGACTATTGGTTAAACCAAATGGCATCTTGATGTATTCATACTGCCCATCAGGAACGACAAAAGAAGTGTATTTTATGGAATTTTCGTCGACATCAACGTGATCGAACCCATTTCGCAGATCCAAGCAATACAAAATTGTCCGGCCTTGAAGATTTGCAATTAGATCATCTATAAGCGGTAAGGGAAAATGATCTCTTACTGTTTTAGCATTTAGTGCCCTATAGTCAACGCAAACTCTAATATCTCCAGTCTTCTTGCGAACGATCACAACTGGGCTGGTATACTCTGAATGGCTTGGACGTATAATTCATCTGTGCTGCAGATCATCAATAACTTTTGCTAATTCATCTGGTTCAGCGTACGACAGCCGCCTTGGTCTTGATGATATCGGTATGTCGTCTTTTAGGTTGATCTTAATCTTGTGAGGTAAATACAGAAATTCGTTTTCATTGTCGGCTAAATATTCATCTCGAACTAGCTTCTGCATTTAATATACCAATTCTGGTCCAACGAGGGGGTTAATCTTGATTTCCATATCACTCGGCTCAACTTCTATTCGCATCAACTCAGATTCAATTGATTGATTTGTCTGTTCATTTCTCTCGAATATTATACGTTGTCCATTAAATCTCCAACGAACCTTATTCAAAAAATCTTGGCCCAGAATAACATCGTCAGTTATGGATGATGTCGGGACTATAACGAGTTGTAATTCATATTCATGGCCATCAATTTTAACTTTTGCTCCAAATGCCGAATCACATACCACCTTCGTTTGGTTCAGACCTATCAATGAGCAAGATATCGCTTTAATGTTGCCGACATCTGATACTGCACTTTCACGTATTAAGTTCTTACAACTACCCGTATCTATTAAGGCACTTATTGTCTTGCCATCGATAAAGATCACCTTCCTATAGTTGCTTAGATGGAACTCCCAAGGAAAAGGTGTCGATCTGCTGGGTTACCAGGGCTATGTTTCGATAGTATTTGGCGACATGGCCATAGCTTCGACATTTAAAGCATAATGGTTTTCCATACTCATTGCGGTCCGGAAGACGTTTGTTTTGTACAAATCCGCCTTTTAGTGTTGGTAGTTTTGATCCGTCTGCTTTTGATTCGCCTCTATTCCGCTCTGAAGACCAATCATCTCGTCCAGAACTACATTTACGTTGTCCATTACTAGCTGCAGCTGGGGCCGAAGTATAGTATTGTTCTTTTTCCTGGCGTTGATCGGTACGGCCAAAGATGTTTACATTTGCCGAATAACTCAGCTGCATAACTGTGTTGTTCATGGTTATAGTCTCTTCAGTAAATTCTTGTAGAGTCGGTTTGTAAATTTGATGTGTTACAATATGAGTTCCCCATTGCAATGCGATAAACGGTGGCAGTATGTCAATAAAAATGTACACCAATCCAGAGCTCTGATGCACATCCATGTTTGCACATATAATTCTGGAGTATATTCCTCAATCCGCATTTGTATTAATGAAATCCTAACAGTCATTTACCTGTTTTAGTTTTAAAGCTTCATTCCGGAAACAACGTGCCAACATTTCAGGTCGTCCAAAGTTGTCTTTCAGCAACTCAAGAATATCGTCGGGGTCTTCACTTGTCATTAATATGATGTGCACTGATTCAAAAGCTGGACCGAAGAGTGCTTTTCGTAATCTGCCAATGTTTTCTTGAGGTGAGAATCCACACAACGAAGTGGACTGCCTAAAATCCCAGATGAAAGTCACAGAATCCATAGTATAACGACCAAATCGCGGCAGTTTGGTGTTCGCTGATTGCCGTGCCAATAGCTGTGACATTGTCGTTTTTAAGTCAGGAACATTGGGGACTTTGTGGAACCATGTGTAACCCAGTCAGCTATATCGTCACGTTTTTGCTCCGACGCGTCAGACACTTAACTCACATTTTCTTCCGAATCGCTTAGCTCTAATTCTAGTAATTTCCTCTTCAGTTCTAGCTTTAATAGTTCCTTGCGGACTGAGTGCTTAGAGCTCTTTGATTTTGTTTTCCGTTGCCCTACTACTGACTTCAACTCATTTGGTTTTGGGATGGTGCTTATCAATTCAATTAGTTGACTTTTTATGTCCTCGATACTCGCGTTAGAAATATTAAACAAATATCCAACTTGCTGTATCTCAACGTCAATGAATGTGCCTAAAACTTGCCTGCGCAAACCAATGTCTCGCTGCAAATCGCTCCAACCAGAAAATTTTATAATTTTATTGACTATATACTCACGTGAACTCTTGCTTATTTTAAAAAACAGTGAATGGTGCAATTTAGACAATACTTCGTCGTTGACTTCAGTGATTTTTTTAACCAACTCTGGACAAAATGTTTGCAAATCTATTGTGAGCAGTCTTCTTTTCAAAAAATTAACGTGCCGCTGGCAACAGATGTTTTTCGTTTCGTCTGTTTTTTCTTATGGTTTTTCTATAATTGTACTATTTAGGGGCGGTGGTTTTCTTGTTTGTGCTTGTTTTAACTTCGCACACACAACTCACGATCAACAGGATGGTTGGATTTTTTTTTGTTCTGGAAAAGTATTTTTCTTAGATTTAGTTTTTATTCTTATTAATTAGGGATTGTTTACTTGGGCCAGATTTGTATCCCACTTCTGATTTTGTTAGAGCTTTATTAATACAAATATGAAAGATAGGTACAACTAGAGTTTTAATTAAAAGAAAATGAATCATGTTCTGCTTAGAGTACTTCTCGGTTTGCTGGTCGTCACTACTCTGTCTTCTTTTCTCCGTCGCATATTCTTTATCGTCGCTAGCTCTGTTCGTTTACTCTGCTGCTTTCAAGTGTATGTTATTGAGTTAATTTCCACCGAAAGGTGCTTGTTTAAAATTATTTAGAAAAATAACTTAAAATGGGTAAGCAAAGTACAGTTGAAAGCGAGAACTTGTAATAAAATTAAAAAAGGAAGGAGAATCTTACCACGAAATAGCCGGCAGATGCAATAACACATTTTTAAAAAAAATTTAAAATTTCAAAAGTTCAAAGACTTAAAAGATCCACCTTGTCTCGCAAAGCCAAAAATACTGTCCATAGGTGATGAAAGTGCTTTTGCGAGAGTTCTTGGGTTAACATTAGGACGAATACTATTCGTCAGAGCCCGAATAGTAAAGGGTTGCATGCCACAGTTCATCTATTTTAAGTACATTTATTTTAGAAAAACCCCGAAAGCGAAGACTTCTTTATGTTTATAATTTGCTGATCATAGGGTGTTTATCGTTCTCCATATGTTGGTGGATTTCTTGAACCAAAAATCTGGAATTTGTTCTCGTCGCTGTAAAGAAAATTGCCGTAGAATTAACAGCACAAATAAGCCTGTTTTTTTGGGAAAAATTGCGCAGTGAAGCAGGATTTACACACATTACAAAAACAAGAATCTGCTTTCGATAAAACTAAAGGCAGAGGTCTGCTTTGGATAGATTTGTGACACTTGTTCGAGTATTGAATGATATTTTGTTTTTTAGTTAGTAGTTCAGATGACTTTGATGAATCTCGAAGTCTTGTTCTTGGGCACCTTCATTCAATTATTAGATAAGTTACCTCGGAAACCAAACAATTCGAATATATTTGTGAACGATTCGAAAATGTTAGATGAAAGCAGTCAAAAATCAATAATTTTTGGTTAAGTATGTGTTATTTTCCCAAAAAAACTGTTTCACACCTATTCACGTACAGAAAAAAAATACTAACAGCCAAAAATACCTATTATTTATTTGTGTTGCTTTATAAATCATATAGTAACAATGTAGGTACATTTGAACTTAATATTATAAATAGATGTTATTGTACAAATATGTCTATATTAATATAAATACATCTTTCGGATTTAATTTTAGTTACAGTAAGCTTATTCATGCCAAACTGCCAGATCAGCTGCTGTCAAATTGCTTAAAAATGAACTAACTAAAACTTGAGCAGCACCCCTACCAAAGCTCTTAAATTGCAATAGCAACAACTATTTAAGGAGCAAGTCAGCACATTTTTATTATTTAGTAATAAATACACACTCATTAGCAGTACGTGAGTGTGTGTTATCGATATAGCACTTATAACACGTGGAGGACATAAACTGTCGAATTCGATTGTAAAGCTTATTAAGATTTTCTCTATAAAATCTTAATTTTGTTATACCAACAATTGGAAATTATCAGATTTAATTTCATCTGCGGAAAAGGGTGATATTTTAGAGCTTTTCGGCGAAATTTGGCAAGAAATACATTCTTAATATTTTAAAATATAGTTTTTACCTAGTCAGAAAATGTAAAATTTTATTGATGGATGTCGAAGATAATCAACTTCACCCTAAAATTCGCTTCAAATCAGATTTTCACGATCTTACGTCCTTTTGAATTCAGAGTCGAGTTGACAGTTGACCAACCTGTGAATATAAAAGTCAACATGATCTTCTTTTTTTCAGTGTTTATTTGTTGCGACGTTAATAATTTTTACCAAAACACGACTATTTACCCCAATTATGAGATTCTAAAAGGGGATTTCTGTCCATATTTTATATAGCTCATTTTTAATTAACATGTCTACTCCAATTGATTTTTGAGCCTAATGTAAGTGAAGTTTAAAAATACTTAATAGTCGCCATGTAAAAGAATGTAGTAGAGGTTCGACGGGCAGGGCACTAGTGCCATAAGTCTGCCAAACCATAAAGGTTGTCAAGAAGACAAGGCACGAATGCCATAAAAATAAACTCAATTCGTTTGGTTAACAAAATGAATCTAATCTTTATTATTAAAAAATTTATTCTTATATACTAATTCTTATCTTAATTTTCCAACATTACCAAACCGCTTTTCTTTATTCGTGGGAACAAAACAATGCAATCTCAATTAGGCTGCACTAGTTGTTTGCATATGCACAATATGCTTTCAATGCAACTCTTAACTATGTCACAGCGTCATATTTAACATAATTTTATTTTTGTTCCAAATTTGAATGTTTGGATGAGTCATATGTATATCATTGGCCAGTTGTTTAATTTATTATCTTTTGTTGTGTCTTCACTCATTAGTTTATATGTTATATGATACACTGAATGGACATGGGACTGATTCATTATCATGTGTTTTATATATGACGATATGAATAGCATTATGAATCAAGAGCATCGGGCATTGACTGTTGTTCATTGGCAATGAATTTTTATTTAATTATGATGAAATTTGTTGAGGTAGGCTTATCAGTATAGGTGTATTACACAAGGCAACACAATGCGAGCATACCCTTTCATTGGCACAAGATCTGATTTATTGGACAAAAACGTCAAACAAATAAAATAATTTTAAAATTAACATTTTGTAGCGCACAGATGTGGAAAATTCAACTTTTTGTTATTTCTTACTGCACTGTATAAAGGGTTTTCCAATAAGAGGTGTTATTTTGATATTCAAAAAAAAGAAATGCGTTGTTGAAGCGTGTATCGTTCCATTTTTATTAATAGCGTAGTTTCTACTTGTCAAATGTCAAAAAATGACAGCTTCAAAAGTGACAGCTACCGAAATAGCGGGCTATTCAAAATAACACCTCTTATTGGAAAACCCCTGGAAAACCATTGGGTTTTCCAATAAGAGGTGTTATTTTGATATTCAAAAAAAAGAACTGCGTTGTTGAAGCGTGTATCGTTCCATTTTTATTAATAGCGTAGTTTCTACTTGTCAAATGTCAAAAAATGACAGCTTCAAAAGTGACAGCTACCGAATTAGCGGGCTATTCAAAATAACACCTCTTATTGGAAAACCCTTTATATTCCATTTTATTTGCATCTTTTAATTCAAGTTTTAGTATTCTTAAATGCATTTAATCTGAAGAAATAAACACAAATCTATTATTGATTTTTTGCATTTAGTTATTAGTATCAAAGTCGGTTAAACCAACTTAAAAATAAAAAATCAGGCTGCTTCGGATCGTTCTTTTGGAAAATCCTGCTTTGATGCCGATAGATTTACTAAAAGAGCACGGCTAATGTGTTTATTTGAAGAGAAAGGGAAAAATTACTTGTGTGCGCGTTTCAGCTTGTTGGCAAATGTCAAAAGGCAGCACAGGTTTCGGGTCTTTATTTTATTAGTTTATGATTACAAGCTTCATTTGTATATTTATTTGCATAATTCGCTTTCGGTTTTTTTCTGAAATGAATGTACTTTGCGGGAAACTGTGGTATGCAACCTGTTACTGTGCAGAATCCGGCGAACAGTGATCGGCCTAACGTTTACTCAAGAAGATTTGCTAATGTTTTCAGCAATCTTA
Source organism: Philhelius pedissequus (assembly GCA_910595825.1). Taxonomy (NCBI): domain Eukaryota; kingdom Metazoa; phylum Arthropoda; class Insecta; order Diptera; family Syrphidae; genus Philhelius; species Philhelius pedissequus. The sequence continues at coordinate 13,332,051 of OU343164.1, read as the reverse complement.
ACTGCCGACTATTTTGGCTATTTCGCGGCAAGATTCTCCTTCCTTTCGTATAACAAGTTCTCGTTTTTCAACTGCACTTTGCTTATCCATTTTAAGTTATTGTTTTTAATGATGTTAAACAAGCACTTTTCGGTGGAAATTAACTCAATAAAATACACTTATCAACTAATTTAGAGTTAGAAAGAAAAGCGAAATAAATTTAAGGGTTGTTTTCCCGATAATCATAACCCTGTATAGTATGATCGGCAAGGTTGTACGCTATATATGTATGTATATATATACACATAAAAATTAAGTATTTTTGTTTTTATTATATATTTTGTTAATATATACCAATGCATTGAAAATGAATCGCTTTAAAACATAAGATTTTACTTAAATATCAACCACACTGTCACTAACAGAGTTGCAAAAATGAAGTTTTTTTCGACGCTTTCAGTAAATGTATGTAATTAAATTACATGAGAGCGACCAACGGCTTAACGAATATTCGTCCATTTTGACATTTTGTTCACATGGCCTTAATTTTATTCGTCACGAATACAAATTGAAAGTCTATTTTACAGGTTAGACGCGGCGCGCGAACTAATGGGTTTTCCAATAAGAGGTGTAATTTTGATATTCAAAAAAAAGAAATGCGTTGTTGAAGCGTGTATCGTTCCATTTTTATTAATAGCGTAGTTTCTACTTGTCAAATGTCAAAAAATGACAGCTTCAAAAGTGACAGCTACCGAATTAGCGGGCTATTCAAAATAACACCTCTGATTGGAAAACCCCTTATTTATTCGTGGAAGGTTTGTGGAACGCAAATAGAGTTTGACTGTCTGACGTAACAATCAGATGCAATTCGCGACTACCAATATTGTTTTCTCAAATGTATCTTATTTTGGCGATTAAAAAGTAAATTTTTGTGTCTAAACATTAATGTGAATTATATTTCTACAAATTTCTTTAGAATTTGTGTAGAATTTATTGCGACCTTGAGATCTATTGTGCCCACGCCTAGAGCTGGGTGAGGATAGCTCATTTTACAGCTCTTCCTCCAAATTTATTTCTCTCATGAATTTGAGTTTTGAAGTATTTTTTAGAGATGGTAAGTCACTCTCTTCCACCTGGTATCATCCAAGGTGTTTTTTCCTTTGATGAACAAGTGCAACACATTTGCCCAGAATATGGTCCGGCGTTTGCTCTTTTATATCGCAGAACCTGCATGTGGCACTACATTTCAGTGTTACATTTAGTTGATAAATCATTTTCCGTGTCGGAATCATCTCAATTTCATGAATAATATTTTTTTTAATAAATTCAACTCCATTTCAGATTGTTTTTCAGAATGTTTCTGCAAAATTAAGCGAACTTGAATTGCAGGTAAACAAGAATAATTTTTTTTTATAATTTCTGTCAGATGACTGACTGTTCTAAGTTGTTCTATCTTTTCAGAGTCGTGGGTTGGCACTTGGTGGAACTTTGGTATCATTTTAACGAAAGTAAAAAAACACTTGTGCGTAGCAATGGCGCAGTGGATAAAGTGCTTGATTGCTAACTAGGACGTGTGGGTTCGATCCCCACGCTGGGCGCATTCTTTTCTAAACCTCCAATTTTAATTGGATGCCGCCCATGGGTTAAAATGAGACAGTTAATACCTGGTTGTCAAATCCACTGTGCCAAGCTAGTGCCGTGCAATTCAGGTTGCATTTAAATGACCTTAGGTCTTACAGGCATATAGTTAAATTACAAAAAAAATAAGATCCACAAATTTGATTTTTATTAAAAATATAATATTTTAATTTAAAATATTGGCCGACGCGTTTCGTCCGGTTAAGACATCATCAGGGGACTGACATTACTTGCACAATAAAAGCTCAAGATAGATTAATTTTTTAAAACAAAATATTGACATTAAACAATTTTTTTGTTAATTATTATATATTAAATATAAAATTATATTTTAATATTTAGCAGAGGGTTGTTATTGGTTAAATGAATTTGGTTATTAAGTAGGCATTTTACAATTTCAAATTTATCTAGCAATCGCCCAGAATTTAAATTATGAAGAAATTCCACATCATCCAAAGAACAAACATGGCCAGAGTTTCGAAGGTGTTGTGATAGTCCAGAAGAAGGATCGGGATAAAAAACTCCCCCTATATATTCGCTGAATCATTTTTCCAAGTTTCGCGTTGATATATATCTGTTTAGACAAAATTATTTTCATTTCAATAAAAAAACTATAGACAACTATCTCGGCTAGCGATGGGTTCGTCTCTTTCTCCATTAGGAGCTGAATTCTATATGGACAACTGGGAAAAAAAATCTATTTTCTTCATCTAACTCTAACCAGCTCCTAAAATATGTATTTTCTTGGACTCGATATGTAGACGATAGATTTTGTGTTTGGACGGGCACAGAACGTAGCTTATCTCGTTTTCAGAATGAAGTCCTAAACAATATGGACCAAAATATCCAGTTCACCTAGGAATTCGGTGGAAAATCCCTACATTTCTTAGACCTTAACATTTCGCTTGTTCATAATTCTTTTGAATTCGACATATACCGCCCATCCTTGGTCTACCAAAATGTCAGCTTTCCAATCTTTGCTTGATCGCCTTCTTCGCATACCACTGAGCTGGTTTAATTTCAAGAAAGAATTGAAAACAATAGTTAAAATCGCCACTAATAACGGATATGACAAATATTAAATGCACGACTGGATCGTAGGAACTTGCTACCAGCTGGTCAAACCCTGCCTTCTACTATCAAAACGTTCGAAGTCTTCGTTCAAAATCTCATACTGTTTTACAACAATCCCACGCTCTATCCTTTGATATCTACGTCCTGACAGAAACAAATCTGGTCTCTAATATAAACAACCAAGAACTGTTTCCTTCTTCTTTTACTATCAAAATGTGAACGGCCTTCGGACAAAGACTAACAGGGTCTACAAAAATATAAACAATCTTCCTCACGATGTCATTATACTTACAGAAACTTGGCTGAACAAATATATTCTTGACTCGGAGTTATTTGACGCTTCCTACCAAATCTTCAGACGCAATCGTCATGAAAACGATATTTTAGACACTGTAGGAGGAGGAATACTTTTGCCATTAAAAGCTCTCTTACTTGCTACCTGATTGACGATTTTCGATCCACTGACATCGAAGTACTTTGCATAAAAATTTATTTGGCATCCGGATATTTATTCATTATATCGACTTACATACCTCCGAGCTCTAACAACAACATTTACGAAAACTTTAACGACTGTATGGAGAGTGTATATGCCCTTTTGGAGCCAAAAGATGATATTTTGATTGTAGGCGACTTCAACCTATCGAATATAAACTGGATACAAATTGATGACGATAACTTCTACGTTCCAATAAACGCATCTAGCTCAAATGAGCTTACAATAATAGATTGTTTCTCTTCGTGTGGTCTTAGCCAGTTTAATAGAGTGAAGAACTCTCGATTTAGTATTTTTCTCCGAAACAGTAAGGACTGAAACTGCAGTAACAGCTTCTGCTGTTAAACTTATAGAAGAAGATCGACATCATCCTGCATTAGTTATTGCACGTAATTAAAATATGGCTTCTCCAATTAATAATTATTCTTCTGACAAACTTGAATTTAACTTTAGTAAGTGTAATTTTATAAATTTGTTTGATTTATTATGTACCAAAGACTGGAACCAATTATTTTTAAATTTGAATATTGATGATATGTGTAATGTTTTTTATAATACCCTCTTTGACAGTTTCAGTAAAACAATTCCATTTAAAAAATCTCGTAAAAACTCGCAAGTACCACCATGGTTCGATTCGCATCTCAAAAACTTAAAAAATAAAAGAAACAAAGCATGGGTGAAATATAATCAAACAAGGTGTGATGATGATTATAAAACATTCCTTATCCTTAAACAATTATTTAATGACTATTCAAACTCCTTATATGATGAGTATATACATAAAATGGAAGCTGATCTTAAATCTAATCCAAATAATTTCTGGAAGTTTGTCAATTGTAAGAAAAAAACTTGTGGGTACCCTAACTCTATGTCAAATTCGTCATCATCTAGATATGAACCAAAAGCTATTGCAAACATGTTTGCAAGCTATTTCAGAGAAGCGTTTGATGATTCAAACACTATAAACCCTTCTCCGTTTTCTTCCGGTTCCGTGGAAACCCTCTGTCCCCTTATTCTTGACTTGCTTTAATTAACCTTCCTTTCTTAGCAAATCATAGAAAATATTTACAATTTTGTTTTATCGCAGCAATAATAAATGGAGCAGTATCATCACCATCGGTTCTTTATCGTATTAACTTTAGTTTTAGTCGCTCATGTATAGGACTTCAAAGACCACTGAGTCAAATTATTAGTAGATCGAGCTATGGTGCTCATAGCCCTCTCAATCAATTGAGTGTGGATGTGGCGCGATAGTTGTGTGCTCGCCAGGTTCGATTCCTGCCGTTGGGTATGTCTTCTTATATTCCATTAAAAACCAATTCTAAAAATTGTGATAAAATAAGTTGCTGGTTTACTCATTACATGATGTTTAGGCATAACATGTTGTTAGCAACATGTGATTGAGTAAACTAGTATACGCATAAATATCACAACGATATAAATAAAATAATGTGAATTATAAGGGACATAAATAAATAAGACACGGTAATTCTCTCCGCATTAGTTCAGCCGCCATCCCTGGAGATAAATCTGAGACAACAACCAGCTCTAGTCTCAGAACATCGCGCCACACATCTTTCCTATCCTTCTTTCTCTTCTTTCACCGGATGCCCGCGCTGTGTTAAAAACATAAAGGGTGTTCATAATCCCTTGAGCGCGTGCAAAATTATAAAAAAAAATTAATTAGTTGAAATATTTATTAAATTTTATTTTATAGTGGCTTCACCAAATGACAATTTTAAAAATTCAAAATTCAAAACATTGTTTTAAAATAGCTTGGAAATTTAGTGTTAAGTAGTTTTAAGTATTTATTTAAAAACATATTGTTCACATTAGGATTTAACGAATTGAAATAAACATTAATAAAATGAAGACTCATCCTCATTGCAGTCTCTTCTTCCCCTAATCTCGACTATGTCTCAATTAAGCTACGACTACCCCGTAAGTCGCTTTGTGTGATATGTTGCTATATTTTGCCGTCGCAGCCTATTGAATCTTATAAGCTCGCCATTGAAATGGTTGACCAAATAATAGCTTTATGTGACCCCAACGCTGACATCCTTATTTTCGGCGACTTTAACCTTCCCCATCTTAAATGGAATTCATCTGAAGACCAATCTTATTATATTGCTTCAAATTCCAAAGGAATGCCTTTTTATAGATCGCCTTGCAGATTCAAACCTCTGTCAAGTTAGTGGTATACCAAACTATATGGACAGGCAACTAGATCTTATTTTCACAACCGATCCCATTCTTCAGTATCACTCTCACCTCTATCCCAATCTACTATCGACAACTATCATCCTCCCCTAATTCTCTCATTCTATCATTATTGTCCCTACAAATCAGTACTCCTTCGATTTTCATAAGGCAAATTTCTGTCATATTAATGAATATCTCAACAGAGTTTGCTTTAATTTCGATAACATTATCGTGAAAGATGCCACAGAAAAATTTTACAGGGAAATATTCCATTTCTCTCCATGTACACTTTAGTCGACAAAAAACATCGGCTGCCTCCCCACCTTGGTATAACCGCGAAACCACAAACAAGTTGTGGCAATTTTCCTTCGTGCCCGATCGCCCACTGACTATTCTAACTATTTTGGTTCTTATATTCACTTTTCCGAGCTATACAACATCCTTTACCAACGCTATTTCATAAAAACACAAACCAACCTTATAAATGGGCCTAAGTCGTTCTTTCAGTTCGTCAATTTTAAAAGAAAATCCGATAGTTACCCTTCTCTCTTTCCTTCAATACCGAAACTTCGAATAATCCACAAGATATTGCCAACTTTTTGCCACATTTCTCAAGCAATCTTTCACCTACGATTCCTTTGTACCTGATTCAGATTATTTGGATTACTTGCCAAATTTCTCACTAGGCCCTTTTCTTCCTCTAAACGTCGACCCATATATCATAGAAAAAAAGTTGAATCAACTTAACGATGAATATATTCCTGGCCCTGATGGCCTCCTCGCAATATTCCTAAAAAAATGTTCTTCAGCCCTCTCTTTTCCGCTCTCCAAAATATTCAGTCTATCATTATCTGAAGGAGAATTTCTTCAAGTACGGAAAACCTCTTCTGTAACCCCAATATACAAAAAGGGTACTACGAGCGATATTAAAAAATATCGTCCCATTACCAAACTTTCACATATCCGTAAAATATTTGAAAGTATTTTGTACGAAATTTTATGTTTCCGTTGTAACTCGCTCATTTCCCCTAGACAACACTGCTTTCTCAAATGTAGGTCTACAACAACTAATCTAGTTGAATTTGTATCGTTTACAGTCTCAGCTGTAGAAAGCGGAAGGGAAGTAGATGTTATCTCTACTGATTTTAGTAAGGCTTTTGACGAAATTTCACATAGACTTATACTTTTCAAATTGTCCACCCTCGGCTTTGAACCTATTTTCTTAAAATGGATTTCTTCTTATCTGGAAAACCGGTATTACAGTGTTAGTTTCAGATCGGCCTTCTCCAATTTATTCTTAGCTACCTCCGCGGTCCCCCAAGGTACCACCGCGGTCCCCCAGATACAGTCCTACTGAACCGAAGGCGCTCTTCTCCACCTTGAGCGATGACGTCTCGACCATACAGGAGTCGCCTATCTACAGTTTTCCGGCTGACGTGGTAGATGAGCGGAACCGCCATTCTATCCTGTATCAGCCCTCGACTGTCTAAAAAGAGGAATGCCTCGGGAGGGATGTAGCCACTTAAGCGCGCACTCTCAAAATATTCATTATTGGGGTAGTAAGCCCCAAAAATTAAGCTGTTGGTTGAGGACATCGCTCTTGCAGTGTGACCCCGAATCAGCTTAAACAAAAAAATATCTATTCTGTTTATGTTGGCTCCGTTGTATAGACCCTGGTTGGAATAATATCTTGTGTACTCCGACTCTGGTGTTCTGTGTATTCCAAGGCAACATCTAAGACATTGCCTCTCAAACACCCGTATCTTTTCCATTTGAGATGGGGCAACGTTGAACCACACCGGGCATCCGTAGGCAATCAAGGCAAAGGCTCCCCTAGCCCTGGCCAAAGCAGCACCTATATGTTTGTCGAAACACAGGTACTGATCCACCCAGATGCCAAGGTACTTTACTACACTTTTACTCGCCAGTGGATGTCCATGTGGCCCTACGATCACCAGCTTGCGCCAGTTCTTTATCGTATCCCTTGAGGCACTAGACAACGGAGTCCTAAGCAAAATAGTTTCTGATTTCTGGAAGTTGATTTTCAACTCTTTACTCTTGCGTCTTTAAGCAATAGATCCAGATAGGCACCGCTTCTTGGGAACGATGGCCTGTCTGTGGCTAGAAGATTGATGCGATACTCAAGGTTGTATCGACCCATCCAATTAAATAGATGGTTACCTCGAGGATTTTGTATTTGATTTCCCCAATCTGTGTGCTTGGCGTTTAAATCACCCGCCAATATATAGTAATTCTCTTCCGAGCTCAATCTTAAGCATTCAAAAAGCTTTTCAAGCTCTGTTATAACCTGGGTGGGCTGAGGTCTTTCCGATGCATTGGCAGCGATCAAATACATTCGCTTCCCCTGTTGGAGATGAATGCATATGATGCATGCCTCTAACGTCCGAAATTTTCGCACATAACTATTATATATTACCTTATGACTAATGCCTTTACGTATAAAGATTGCGACGCCTCCTCCTTGAGTGGAGTTGGGTCGGTCTCTTCTTACGATATTGTAATTGTTGTTAATCAATTTATGTTTCTGGTTAAGCTTAGTATCGCTAGCCATAAACACATCTGGACTTATGTCTTTAAGCAATTGGAATAAATTCGCTCTACGTTCGGTCCTAATCAGTGAATTTACATTCACAGCTAGGATCTTAAAGGGCCTCTCCGGCAGTGCGTCCTTAACCTCTAAGTTGCGTTAAGCTCGGCAAAACAGAGTAGAGATAATCCAATCTCCAATCTCAGCAAGAAATTCCAACTAGAATTTTCATCAAAGCGAAAGACCTTATAAGCTGTTTCTGCATAAACTGCGTCTTAATATTTTTTTTGTTGTAACGGATGCGCGCACTAAAGAAAGCCCAAACACTTTGCAGCGTTTTTGGCGACATCAAATATGTGTTCATTCCACAAGAGGTGGTCTGTGATGCACATGCCGAGGACTGAAAGCTGATCGGTTTCTTCAATGCTAGTGCCGCTCATGGATAGCGGCATGGGGGGTGGGTTCTGCTTTAACGACAGAAGACAGCACTGAGTTTTTGAAGCATTAAATTCTACACGGTTTTTAATTCCCCATTGGACAATGCTGTCAAGATCAGAATTTAATGAGCTTATCATACGCTGCCGTTCCAGTTGCACATCCGAAAAACAAGAAGGTGCATCTAAAAACGAATATGAAAAGCTGAGAGTACTATCGTCAGCAAAACAATTAAGTGGATTAGAAGTTCCAGATAAGAGATCATTAATAAAAATGAGAAAGAGGGTCGGGGACAATACGGAGCCCTGGGGCACACCAGCATTTATTTTGTGAATATCAGACTTGAAACCGTCCAATACAACTTGTGTTGAACGGTCCGAAAGGTAATTTGTAATCCAACGAAGAAGACATTCATCGATACCAAATGCACGCATTTTCGATAGGAGAGCTTGATGCCAAACTCTATCAAATGCTTTTGAATTATCAAGCGCAATAATCTTACTTTCTCCAAAACGATGTAAAGATTTGTGCCACTGCTCGGTGAGATATACCATCAGATCACCAGTGGACCTATTGCTACGAAAGCCATACTGCCCGTCATTTAGGAGCTTTCGTTCTTCAAGATATTTCTTGAGCTGATAATTAATCAGCGTTTCCATGACCTTGGAAAGAAGGGACGTAAGTGCAATTGGACGGTAATTAGATGGTGAACAAGATGCGCCTTTTTTAGGGACAGGCTGGACAAATGCTGTTTTCCATCCTCTCGGAAAGAGACCTACAGAGTAGGACAGATAGAAAAGCTTACGCAGTGGTTTTGACAGCGTTGAAGAACACCTCTTCAGAACGATGGGAGGGATACTATCCGGGCCAACGGATTTGTTTATGTAAAGATCTTTGAGGACTCTAGCAACTGCACAAGTGCGAAAGAAGATTCGTCCCATAAAATGGTTTACGCTCTCAAGTACTGGAGGAGTCATAACACTTTCTGACAGCGTGGAATTAACAGCGAACTGCGCTGCAAGCAAATTGGCTTTTTCGCGAGAACTGACAAAAGGGGTGTCATTAAAGACAAGCGTTGGAACCGAAGAAGAAGTTGAATTTCGAATAGTTTTTACAAATGCCCAAAAATTCTTACTACCTTTGGGACATTGTAGTATTTTTTTCCTTAATGTGAACGTTGCAAGTTTCTAGCTTATTGAAACTTTTTCCGGTATTCCTCAGTGGGGTTGGCTTTATAATTCCGGAAACTGACTTCTCTAACCCTAATAACCTCTTTACAGCTTGAATCAAACCATGCATTTTCTTTCGGTTTGATAGATTTCACCCTATTCGGGATAAAATTTCTCATTCCGTAAAGGATTAAATTTGTTGTCATATCTGCGCTGGAGTCTATATCACTACCGAGGAAGCAAATCCATCGATAGATACATCAAATGAAAGGTCTGTTCAATACCTATCCACAGCTGAATACAAAAAGTATCTGTGGCATCTGGTTCTTGAGATATTTCAATTCAAAGTTATTCGCATGATTTTCCACCCAACTGCATTTGACTTGTTTTGGATGGTGATATCTCTGTAACCAAGCCCCGCAAAAATCTGCGGCTGCCAGTTAAAGTTTCTGAAGAAATTATTGAGACCGTCCCAGTTGGCTTTCCCATATTGTCAAACGGTTCTCATAGGTGGTTTTTCTTTAACTGAGTGTTGTTGGCATGAGAAATTTGCAGATACGACACAATGGTCTGATGTACCTAGAGGCGATAATACATTTAGCGTGTATTTATTAGGGTCAGAGGTAAGGAACAAGTCTAGAGTGTTTGCGGTTTGACCTGCAACGTCAGGTATTCAGGTTGGCTCGTCAACAATCTGAGTCAGTTGGTTTAACTCAGCAAAGACTTCAACATACCTTCCTTCGGGTGTTGTCTGGCTCGAAAAGCGGAGCCAACTAGAATTGTGTACATTGAAATCGCCCGCAATGACGATTTCAGTGTGAGGATAATGGGAAACAATTCTTTGAATGGAGTCGGACAAAGCATCAAATCCGTTAAAAGTTGAAACTCTATCCAAATTTGGGCTCCGATAAATAAAACATGTGTGTATGATGTGCTTATTTACCCTGAATTTTAACCACATGAAATTAAAATTTGTGTTTGAGCACAAGCCATATTGTGGTTGGAGTTGGTACGCTCCATCATTTCTTACGTATACGGCGAGACCATGGTGGGAAAAGAATAATGGCACTAAGTTATATCCAAACAGACGAAATTCCGATTGATCAGAATTTTCGCCTATCTGGGTCTCACTCAGTGCCAAAACAGCTGGTCTGTTTTTAACAGTGTGGACATACGCGGAATAAAAATTTTTCATAAACCCGCGAATATTGGTATAATCGGCTCTAAAACTACCAACCATTTTAACATTTAAAAACAAATAAAACACAAGTCAGACAATTAACTATAATGAATTTCGTCGATTGTTGACTTTTGAGGTTGTATTTCTTGGGGCAAATCGCCTGGATTTAACTTAAGAAAATCGGGACCTTTGTACCATCGATTATTACTGCTGAAGTCTGGATTTCGTTTTCACTTTGTTCCTTCGTCGGCTACGTTAAGCTTTGTCGGAGTCCAGTGCCATTGCGGAACCTTTGTAAGTTCTAAAATCTCACTTACCCGGAACGCGACAAATTGTCTATATCGTTTATGATCAGAACGTAGCCAACTTAGCACGTTTTTTGAGTCCGACCAGAACTACTGCTTACAATATTTGGAGAAGTGAGCATTCAAAATAGATCGTGCTAACCTAGCACCGAGAACGGCGGGTTGCAATTCCAGCCTTGGAATAGAGATTTTTAAGGGGTGCAACTCTTGTTTTGGTATCGACTAAAGAACATTCAACGGTTTGATCGTTTGATGTTCTTACGTACGCAACGGCTGCAAACCCATTCTGCGTCAACGAAGACATGCAGTTGTCGTTCACTTTCTTACGAAATGGCATTTGGGCTGATGTAACATCTAGGGATCTTCAGATTTTCTATTTCTGGGTGGTGACGAATCCATTTCACCCATTTTTCATACTCTGCATCTCTTATTTGCGTATCCCATTCAATTTAAGAACGCCAGATTTCGTGTAAAAGTATTTTTACATACATGAGAAATTGTACAAGAAGACCCAAGGGATCAATGATTGTCATGAGAATCCTCAGGACTTCGCGTTTCGTAGGGCGACGAGTACCTCTTAGTATCTCCGTCTGTTTTAAATAAGAACTAAGTTTGAAAACCAGGCAGTCTGTAGAGGTACTCCAACACATGCCTAACACCTTTTCGGTATCCAACTCTATGTATATGTTCAAGTTAATTTGTTTGATAGGCTCGGAGCTTAAGGCTTTAAGTACGCGGGAGGAATTAGAAATCCAGTTTCTAATGTGAAAACCTGCTTCTCGATGAATATGTCTAATTTTTTTAGCGAGTTTAATAGCCTCACCTTCAGTCTCAACACTATCCATCAGATCGTCGACATAATGGTTTTCGAGTATGGAACATACAGCTCTTGGGTATCCGTGTGCAAATTCGTCGGCATTTCGGTTTTTTATATACTGGGCGCAGCAAGGAGAGCACGTAGCGCCAAAGGTCGTGACAGTCATCATTAAGACGTCTGGACGTTCGTCGCGGGTTCTGCTCCACAGAAATCGTTGGTAGTTTTGATCTTCCTTTCGGATTTGTATCTGGTGAAACATCTCCTGGATATCTGCACAAATAGCAACAGGATTCTCTCTGAATTTATAAATCACAGAAACAAGCGATGTTAGTTGGTCTGGACCCTTTAACAGTTAAAAAAAAAACAGCTTGGGACTTGGCAGCCGCATCCCAAACAATTATTAGTTTCCCTGGTTTATTAGGATTCAAGACAGGAAATATTGGTAGATACCAGGATTGTTTGTGTCCCTCTGATATTTCTCGTGCTGATAACTTACGAGCGTAGCCTTAAGATACATACTCTTGAATTATCGTATTTATTTTTTCGGACAAGTCGGGTTCTTTCAGTATTCTCTAATGAAGGCATGCAAGGCGGTTTTTAGCCATGGTGATGCTGTTTGGGAGCTGCAACTCGTCAAACTTCCAGAGCAGAGCAGTTTCAAAGTGTCCGTTTTTTCGGACCGTGTAAGTTTCTAGAATGTCCAAGGCTCGCTGATCATCTCTTTACAAGGTGGCGTTTTCGGAATTCGAAACTCCTAAGTTCTCTGTATCGATGAACTCTTTTACCAATCGCTCTAGTTTATCATCATTGCATTCGCAAATATGAGTACTATGGTGACTAACATTCGGCAGTTTATTTTCTCTCACGGCTGCCCACTTAGCAGGTCGGTTTAGTTGTTGGAAACCTACACCGTCAGCGACAGAAGTGCATCTACCATTGCAGATACAGCATGGGGGTATGCAGAGTTTTTTAACTGCATTGCTTTGATGTATATTTAGGTATCCTTTATCTTTTAAACTCCGAACATTTCGCTTGGTCGAATCAGTTGACGTTAAGGCTATGGGCGATGTTAGGCCGTTGACAGCATCAGCGATTTTAAACATCCACTCGCTGAAACTAGAGAGTACAATATTGTAATCGTTTGCTTATAAATTGCCCAGTTCAAGCGCAGCTCGTGAGGCAGTTTATTTTCGAGCTCCTGTAAAAGGGTCGGATTGTTTATGTAAGCAATCAGCCCGGAAGCCTCTATAGTAGCGCAATAGTTTTGAACCTCTAGAGCAAAATTTATAATTGTATCAAACTTATCTGCCTTATGTGCCGGTGTCATCTGAATTTTCCTTTGGACTGCCTGAATGATCATTACGGGCTTGCCGTACAAGGAGTTAAGTGTAGTAATAACACGAGAAACACAGTTGGGTTGAGTCAATAAACTTCTTACAGCATCAAGTGCCTTTCCTTTTAAGGTCTTTTGTAGCCGAATCATATTCTTTTCATTACTAAATCCACACAGTTTCGTGGTGTGATTATAATTTGGAATGAAAATTGACCAATCCTCAGGATTTCCTCCAAAACTCTAAAGATCACGGGACATCACTTGTCGAGCTGCTATTTGGCTCCTAGATAGAGTTACAGTTCCATTTTCATCGTTAGGTGGATTATCAAAATGTGGATATTGTTTTTCAAGGAGCGAAGGCTGATGATAAATATTTGCATCGGAAGTTGGTCGTAAGTGTGAGTGTAGACAGCTCGTTGATGACTGTGCTGCATTGCGTTGCTGTCGTAACGGATGGTGCTGGTTTGAAGTCTGAATCCATGTTGTATAGTTGAAAGAACTTTTGTTGTTTAGTGTAGGTTCTGCAAGGTAAGGTTCTTTTATTATCTTCGTCGTTGACTGTACACATTTTTGCTTTGGATTGTTTGTCAGCCAATTGTTCACCTTCGTCCTAGATGTAGAAGAATCTTCATCATCCGATGAGGCCTCCGCGATTTCCGATAAAAGTTTGTATTTCCTCGTCAAGTATTCAATGTCTTCTTTTTCTTTAATGTCTCGAGCTTCATTGATACGCTTCTCCTTTAGGGTCCTTTCCTCGTCCAGCCTTTGTAACTCGATTTGCAGGCGCTTTGTCGAATAAGGCTTTGAAATTTTAGAGCTAATGGAATTGTTTGAACTATTGTGTTGTCTTCCCGAGATAAACGTCTCGGTATTAGAAGGAAAAGGATTTGCACTTGGTGATGGTAGGAGGGCAGAGCCGTTGATAAGGTGTTTGTTGGTACGACTACAGTGGCAGTTGTGGTTGACAGTTTAGTTGCTACTGTGGGAAAATTTAAATTAGCGGTACTGTATACGTAGTAGGATTAGCAGTGGTGGGAGCTGCAACACTGGAAGGAGCGATCGAATTTTCGGTGGTGGTATTGGCAAGCTTAGCAGTAGACGCAGATGACACTCCTGAAAACTAAGGATGGGAAATATTCTTACCTATGCAACATGTTTTACAAATGAACTCCGCTTCTCCGATGAAACTATCCACACCAGCACAAGAGTAGTGGTTCCAGCCTTCACAGTGATCGCATTGGACCATGCTATCCATGGAATCTGGGGCTGTGCAAGAACGAGGATTAAATTCATCTGTTGTTGGGCGTGGATGTTGCTGTATTTCTCTTGAGGGTGGTGTACTGGAAACTAATCTGCACTTCTTTGGAATTCCTGACACACCGGGATTATTTTTATTTGATGACATCTTTAGATTTCACAAATTATGTTAATGAATTTGTAATTTGTTGTCGCAGTTTGGTGGCAACAGAAACCTTTTGCAAACACGTTGTTTTTTGCGAGTTACAAATTCCTTTATTGCGAAATTGAAGTTATTAGTAAAGCTTACAATAATCTTCTAATCTTAAATTTTTGCTTACATTAGTTTCTTTTTAGTTTTCAAATAATTTGTGTTTGTTTATATTACATAAAGTTTAAATTTTTCGGAACTTACCGCGTTAAATGTAAGAAATTTCTTTTTCCCGACGTTTCGAAGAAATTTCAAACTTCGTGGTCACGGGATGAGACTGGCGATAAGAAATTGAAAATATTTCTAACATTTAACGCGATAAGTTCCGAAAAATTTAAACTTTATGTAATATGAATATCATCCGCGAAAATAATAACCTAAGATCTTATATTGTGTTTGTTTAGTTCAATTTCTATTTATTTATATTTTTTTATATTTTTGTTAGATCCTGCTCACATGTTACATGTATATCCAGCCACGTTCTTATCGAATTCACAATCGAAGATTGAAAATTGAAGAAAGGGATGGTTATATGTACCATGTGAACGGGATATGTTAAGTTAGGTTCAGTTTAAAAAAAAGTTTGGCAATTTTAAGCTTAGATTAAATTACATGAATATATGTACATATGTATGCTTACACTGGCAGTATTTGAGCGATTAACAATAAGATTTTTATTTTTGGCAAAAAAAAAGTATGGGAGCTACTGTTATTTGTCGCATTAAAAAAATTAAAAAAACGTGTGGGCATATTAATGAAAAAACAATATGTGCCAAGTTTGAAGCAAATCCACTAAACCGTTTAGGCTGCAGACTGGAGGACAGACAGACAGACAGACAGACAGACGGAATTGGGGACTCACTTTTTTGCTGTTCTCGATGATCGCTATGTCATGTTTGCTTGTTAGAAACAGAATGAAAATTTAATACCTTACCGAAGTAGCGTAAACACGTATATATTGGTAAGTAACTGTCAAAACAACGCAGTTGCATACATTTTGTATGAGAAATGAAAACTTTAAAAATCAATTAAAAATACGAATAAGTTTTCTCACTTTGAAATTTCGGTATTTATTATAAATATAACAATACTTATTGCTATTATGTTCCAGTTTTGAACAAAAATCATTTTGAAATATTTTGTTCAAAATATTTGAAAAGAAAAGAACAAACAAAACTGAAAAAGACCCCTATAATTGTTTTCAATTCAATACTCTGTGGCAAAAAAAAAAACACATTAATTAACATTAATTTGGAGTTGAACCTATAAAAAACATTTTTGTATCATAAATATCTTTGTCATAGTTTTATTGTTCCATAACAGTTTTTTTTTTTTGATTTTACATAAAAATACATCATAAAAACAAAAACTAAATACAAAATATCATCAAACATCGAAACCCTATCTGCGGATTAACAAGTGAAATCTTTCATAATTAACTCAACTGAGTTAGTCTGGTCTGAATTAATTCTCACTGAATCGCATGACATCATCATATTTTCATTACTCATCGTCATCAGACATCGCTATATTTTAATTAAAAAAAAAAGTTTAGCAGCAGATACACGCGTGTATATATTTTTATTTAATCGCTAATCTGATATGTTCATTTAAGTGCCACAGTGAACAAAAAAAAAAACAATGGTTCGTTTTTTGCTGGTCTCCCTGTTGAAATTAATTACTTCCCTTTTCAGTCATATGGACATTGGACATGGTATGTAAACTCAATTAGAACATCAATTATTGTGCTAGTGGAGGGAGATACACATTCGACACAAACGCCCAAAACTGAGTAATGTGTTACTATATATTCATCAATTTGAGTCGCAGAGTTTGGCACATGCTTTGATGCCAAACTTTGGAAATATTATGAGCAATACTGTTATCTTCTTTAAATCGATTGATTCTATTTCTGGGTTAGATAGGTAGTCATGCCATAAAATGAAAAAAGGACCTTTACTAATATAAATAACTAATAATAACTTAACTAAACGAAATTCAAAAAGTGTCCTGCAGATATCGGGTCCTAGTTGTTATTGGATTTTGTATTGACAACATAGATGAAAAGAAAAATTTTATTTGATTACGCTTCTCGGCGCTGCGCTGGCTATGGTTCCGGCACGTAGACGATTCCATTGGGGCAAAGGTCGGTTTTGTGACAATCATTATTGAAAACTCACTCTTTTCAATTTGCACAATAGGGGCAAGATTTTAATCAAATTTGACACTAATGGGTCCGGCACACCCTGTCTGTCTAGCTGTTTTTTTTTAATTTTTGTTTGTAATTCATTTTTATTTACCATTAACTTATAACTAACTTAAAGCTAGACAAAACTAATACTTATCAATAACTTATAACTAACTTACTGGCCCTTTACGGGCACTCTAAGCTAAACTACATCTCTTAATACTACTGTATTTCAATCTAAAAACTATATGAATTTATGCTTATTATTTTATTTTTAATTTTCACCAAGAAAACTTATTGGGAAAAAAAAACTTTGTAGCATATCATTTTGCTACTTGGTTTTTGACGTTTATATTTTTGACAGATCACACATGACAAATTCCACGAACATTTGACATTTCGATTCAGTATTGTTTGCCATTTCATCATGAATAGACTTACGCCTGAACAACGTTTGCAAATTATTGAAATTTATTATCAAAATTCGTGCTCTGTGAAAAATGTGTTTTTATCGCAAAATTGTCTTCAGCGACAAGGCTCATTTTTGGCTAAATGGATACGTGAATAAGCAGAATTTGGAGGGAAGAGCAGCCAGAGGCAATTCAGCAGCTACCAATGCATCCCGAAAAATGCACTGTTTGGTTCGGTTTATGGGCAGGCGGCATCATTGGGCCGTACTTCTTCAAGGACGATGAAGGCCGCAGGGTTATGGTCAATGGAGAAAGGTACCGTTCGATGATAACAGATTTTTTTTTGCCGAAAATGCTAGAATTGAACTCGGTCGACATGTGGTTCCAACAGGACGGTGCCACATGCCACACTGCACGCGAAACCATGCATCAATTGAGAGGCGAATTTGGTGAGCAGTTGATCTCATGTTTTGGCGCAGTCAATTGGCCACCAAGATCATGTGATTTGACCCCGTTAGACTATTTTTTGTGGGGCTATGTTAAGTCTATTGTCTATGGGGACAAGCCAAACACGATTGCTGCCTTGGAAGCCAACATTGAACGCGTCATTGGTGAGATTCCGGCCGAAATGTGTGAAAAAGTTTGCCAAAATTGGACCTTCAGAATGGACCACCTGAAGCGTAGCCGCGGGCAACATTTAAGTGAAATTATTTTTAAAAAGTAAATGGCAGAAATTGATTTATCGATCCAAATAAAAATTTCATTCACTTTTTACAAGTTTCTGTGTTTTTTTGAATTTTCAAAAACCAAGCTCTTAAAAAATCACCTTTTACAACCAACTTATGTGGACTTTGGAGAATTTTTAAAAAGTGATTCTCATCGGCTTTATTGGTCATTATGATGATTAAATGAAAGCAATTTTCATTTTATTTCCCAACGTTTCGACGGTGGTTGCCGTCTTCTTCAGGGGTGTCTTTATTTACAAAATACAAAATTAAAGAGATTTAATGTTTGAACATATATATACAAGTAATCGAACAAAATATGACTTACATAACGTTAAATTATAATATTGTATTAAGCTAAAAACAATAATTTGTTTAAAATATTTAAAACAACAGATTTTGAACACTTCTTATTTGAAGATTAGTCTATGTTTAATGATATTTACTGTGAGGAACTAAGGAACAGTAGACGGCTGATACTCCTAGACAACAGCTTTCCGACAGAAGTTATAAGGAACTTGATACTTCGTCAATAACATCAAGTTCGTTCAGAAAATAAGTTGGAAGAGAGGAGATGTGTTTATAAAAGTGTCGTTTATTTGCCCAAACTTTCCGAAAATTTCAAAGAAATGGTCGCGAAAAACATCCCGGAAGTCAACTTGGCATATAAGTCAAACCAGACTGTTGCATCTCTATTCACCAACCTGAAGGCGAAAACCGGCAAAGATCGCCTTTCAGACGTAGTTTACAAAATAAATTGAAAAGGGAAATCGGATGAATCTTACAATCTTTGCTACATCGGCACCACCAAACAACTCCTTCGGCAAAGAATGGCAAACCACAAGTCAGATATTCGCCTAAAAAGTTCTGAGAAGACGGCACTGGCTTCTTATAATTGGTATCAATTCTAAGCAAACAGGCGGTTGCCACGCCCCCAAATGTAAAATCCCAAATTTCAAAATGTTGCTTTGCTTGCACTTTGAACCTTACCGATGTACCAAATTTCATTACTCCACGACAATCAGAAGTGCCCCAAATAATTTACACAAATTCTATGAAAATGGGCGGATACCACGCCCTTTGAATGAAAAATCTCAAATTTTTAAATTTTGCATTTGCTTGCATTCCTGGCCTTACCGATCTATCAAGTTTTATCACTCTACGACAATCAGATGTGCTCCTTATAATTGGTATCAAATCTATGCAAATGGGCAATTACCACGCCCCTGAATGTAAAATATCAAATTTTAAAATTTTGCCTTTGTCTGCCTTTGACCCCTACCGCTGTACCAAATTTCATCATTCTACGACATTCAGATGTGCTCCTTATAATTGGTATCAATTATATGCAAATGGGCGCTGCCCGCCCCTGAATGTAAAACCCCAAATTGTAAAATGTTGCATTTGTGTTGGACTACTTGCCCTACCGCTGTACCAAATTTCATCATTTCACGACGGTCAGAAGTGCTCCAAATAATTTATATCAATTCTATGAAAATGGGTGAATACCACGCCCCTGGATCAAAAATCTCAAATTTTAAAATGTCGTGTTTGCCTGCACTGTAAGCCGTACTGCTGAGCCAATTTTCATCAATCTACGACAATCAGAAGTACTCGAAATAATTTCTATAAATTCTATGAAAATGGGCGGGTACCACGCCCCCTGAATGGAAAATCTTAAATTTTCGATTTTTTCATTTGTATATACCGATAATAGCGAAATTACAAGAGTCTACGATGTCGGGAAGTAATCCATAATTTTGATGATCTGTCAGTGAGTGGGTGAGTGAGTGAGTGAGTGAGTGAGTGAGTGAGTGAGTGAGTGAGTGAGTAAGTGAGTCAGTCAGCCAGTCACGGTTTTTGCAATTTTTGCAGTCTTATATCTCGGGAAGCACTAAAGCTAAAGAATTGAAATTTGGTAAATTGCTTAAGCCTGGTGAGCTTAGCAAATGCTGAGAGTTTGGAGTTTCTGGCTTTATTAATACTGAAGTTAGAGGGGGGTCGAATATCGCCTGAGTTTGTTCCTGTAAAAACGGGGTAGTGCCAGAACTTAGCTGGGCACTACTGTTCCTTTGATCATCGTAAGGTCAAATTGGATTTTTTTTTTCAAAAGAAAACTCGTCCTATCCTTGTACATACTACATCGCAAGTAAAAATTCTAATCATCTCGAAAACGGCTCTAACGTTTTTGATATATGATTTCTGAGGGCTGTTGTTGGTAATGTCTACACTTTGTACCTGCCGTAGAACGTTTTTTTTTTCGACTTTCTCATTAACAGCTCTAACGATTTATCTCAATATTTTGTATTCAAACCGTACTAGAATAATCTTTATTAAATACCTAAGTACTAATGATAATCTTTATTAAATACCTAAAGTTGTCATCCCAATATTATTCTAAAATTCTAGACATTTTTCGTATACAAAAATTAGGTTAAAACCAATACGTATGTATTTAGCTGTAGATGCCGGGAGACAATGATCACTACAGAAGTCTGATGCGATGTCAAGATGGTGATCAGCTAAAGTCAGGTGGAATTACTGAGAGGTTCATTTACTTCTCAAATAGTCCAATTCTCAGTAATTACCAGTGTTGCCCCCCCAACTGGTTGAAAGTGTTGTGCTTATGAAAAAGTAGTAAAAACATGCTAACAAAAAACAAATTAATTTTACAAATGTTTAATCCATTAATTCACTTTCAAATATACATACATAGGTATATAGGTATAATAAACTATATGTATACGCAACTCATAAAAAAATTAATATGAATTGGAAAATTTTTCAGTTTTTTATAGTCGGAATGTCTCCTTTTGAAATTTCGAAAGGGTTAAAAGAGTTAAATGACTTGTTTTGGCATTACACAAGTCAACACTATTTTTGTTTCTGGGTTCCTGATATGATTTTCTTGTTCCCCCCATATAACTTACTAATTATTAAAAAGTTTTACCTGAAAAAGTTTGTTTTTATAGCTAGAAGTCTAATATTTTGGTTTTATGGGAAATCCTATTTTTTGTTTTGTTTTAATGGTATGTTAAAATAAAACAAAATTTTAAAATGATTTCAAATAACTATTTTTTATTTTTATATAGTTTAAACTTAAAAAAAGAATACATGTAATTAATAAAAATTAATATTTTTTGTGTGTGCTGTTGTGTATGGATGAACTTTCTTGTATAAGACCCCATGTATAGGCTCCTATCATTCTTTCAATAACAATTACAAGAAAAATGTAATTGGAAACAAAATAGGATCCCTTGGCTTACCTTCGAGAATAACTTTGCAGCAGCTACATGAAAAATGATGAGCCCACCAGTGCTGCCGTCCGAAAATTTTGGAAAATCAGGAGATTTCCTGTTTAATGGGTAGACAGTTTACATAAAACGACCTGTTACGCCAAGCGAATCGAAATATTAATTGAACTGAAATTTCTTCGTCTCAATCTTATCATTGGAAATCACTTAAAATCAAATATAATTGATTTTTGTACCAAGTTTTCTTCTGAATTAAATAACGTTTTAAGTTTTCCAAAAAGGGATAAAATGAAAAATAATATTCTAAGACCACGATTTGGTCTTATCAGACTAAAAATAATTTTATATATTTTTTTTAAGTCCAAATTAGTCCAAATTCTAAATCAGCTGTGAACTGCAATAATTTTCAAACTGCCACACAGACTTCAAAACAGGGATGAACTCGGGGAAGAACTTGAACAGGTATGTTCTATAATAACATTGTTTCTTCGAGTTGAAGATGACGCATAATGTTTTAAGAAGTGACATAAACTTCTGGAAGTAACAAAATGTTTTATTAAGAAGCCTATAATTGTAATAGTAAGGCAAATCGGAAAAAAACAGGAGAATTGTGGAAAAATATCGTGGAACCTATTTCCACAGTAGATTTGAAGTTTTTGGAGCGAAAAAAAGTAGTCTACTGTTGTATCAGTAGAAACGGCAGCACTGGAGCCCAGTACTTATCTTAGCTTCGAATAGGAAGTTTAAGCTAAGCCTCACAAAGCTTTAAATTAGTACTTAAAGCTAATTTTGTATTTTTTTTATTTAATTAATTCGCGGCAAATGTAAGTATTTTCATATTCTAGATGCCAGTTTTAATGTACCGTTATGATGAATCGCTGAAATGTGATTTTCATCATTGACTTGACACCACGTGATGCGTTAGATTTCATTATTCTCTCGCCGTTCACTGCGCTCTTACTAAAGATAAGAATTAAACCTTATAAACGTGGTTGACAACACGTAATATTTTTTTATCATTCTAAAAGGTATAGAAACAAACTTTGAAAAGAAAACAAATGCTGTACAATATTTTTCAATACAAAGATTGAGAAAATCCCTATTTGAACATAGAAATATTTTTTTGTTGACCTGTGTTCTCAATTAAATTAAATCTGTCAAAATTTGTTCACATAAAGCTACATAAAATTGGCATGACTTCGTTTTAACTTTTTCTAAAATATTATTTTCGATGTCGTTTCTACAGCAAAATTATTCGAATTTAAATCCAAAATACGTAGACGTATACACAAGGTGATTAGCTTTGTTTTTACAATATAAATTGATTGATATAAGATCAAGTTTGCAAGAAATTTTCAAACTTATTTGTAGATTTGCATATCAAATGTACTTTGGTGTGTTCGCTATGAAAAATTGAAATTAAAAATGAAATTGAAGAATATACATTCATTTTAGAAAGAGAAAACCAATATGATCTGTTAAACTGTGGATGACATACTCAGAAATATATTAACTAATAATATTAATGAACAATTTTTTGTATGTACTATCCGACCCGTCCTCGCGTCGCTTCGCAAGCTTTTAATATCTTTTTTAATATGACTAAGAGCATACCAAATGCTCAATGAGACTGACCGGAATTTCTTATATATTTTAACCTAACAAAAAATGTATATACTACTTTCATATGTTTTCCGTAACCAAATAAAGATTTGTATGTTCTCTCAATAAAACAGTTTTCAAACACAGCTAGACGTTCGAACATGCATTCGAACACGCATATGTCAAAGCTTCTGTATATACAATATTAGCAGTTTTATTATTTCCATGAAGAAGTAAATACTGATTATTTTTTTTCAGCCCACTTTTGAGCTACATACAGTGGACCATGGGAAAAACACTTTCCCCAAGATTATTTTGCACTGAAAGATGTCATTTAAGAAAATGTATTATATGAACTTAAATTATCCAGGAATTTCCTAGATTGAGCATGATCTCCATTGAGCATACTTTCTACAGTTTCAGGTGGGTGGCTGTAGAAGGAATGCTTACTTACATGCTATTAAATTCCCACTTTGGCTTTGCAAAAATTGAGAATTTTATTAATTTTTCCTATATCTGTTATTTTGTTGTTCGAACGCGGAAAATGTGTAGCAGCAGCCAAAATAACAATGGCCAAAAAAATACAAAGCAACAGCAAAAACAAACATATAAAGAGCAGAAACAACAACAGCAGCAGACTCAACAACAGCAGCATCAGCAAATGCAACAGCAGCAGCCACAGCCGCAGAAAAGCAGAAAAGAAAAGGTGCCACCAATTAACACCTACAAAAAGAAACTAGAGGACACCATTAAATTATGTAAGTCGGCCATAGGTCCAAATTTCACAATTAAAAGATTAAGTAATGATAGGTATGATATCCACTGCTTCACAGTGGAACAGCACAAAAAAATTAAAGCGTTGCTAAAAGAATCCACCACTGAATTCTTTAGCTTCACACCCAAACCTGAAGAGATTCAAACGGCCCTATTAAAGGGCATAGATTCCTGCACGGCACCAAAGGTGCTCTTAAATGAACTCCGCCAAAAGGCGAATGACGATCTCAACTTTATCGGGGTCAACTCGTTCGCTACAGTTAGAGCTAGGCGGGAGAAGCGGAGTCTTCCTTTCTTCCTTGTGCAGCTTTCACCCAGCAGCAAACTGTTAGTTTGAGCAGTATCTCCGTCGTCAACTACCAGGTTGTAACTTGGGATAAATTAAAAAGGCGCGGCGACATACTTCAATGCATGCGCTGTAAAAGGTTCGGCCACGCCGCAGCAAACTGCGAAATGCAGTCACGCTGCGTTAAGTGTGGAGAGAACCACAATACAGATGAATGCAAGCTAGGGAAGGAACGGGTCGAAGATAGGACCCAGCTAAAATGGGCACTTTGCCGAGGCAACGGACATCCCGCTAATTATCGGGGATGCCCGACACGTTTCAGCTAATGAAAAAGAATAAAGCAGCAAAGCGGTTGCTGGTGGTAGAGAAACCCCCAACAGTGCGCCCTCCTACAACGCCCGTCAACCCTAAAATTTCGTATGCTTAAATGGCGTTAGGAAGGGGGAGTACGGTACAGCCTACACCAAAGGTAGCCCAACAGGCCCCCGTGCCTAAGGCGCCTGCGGCACAGCACTTATTATGGGCATCCTGCTTTCCATCCAAGGCCAGCAAAACAGGCCTTCAAAACCAGATCAGGGAGCAGGCGACTAGGGTGGATCATCTCTACTCTGTTTTGCCGAGCTTAACGCAACTTAGAGGTTAAGGGCGCGCTGCCGGAGAGGCCCTTTAAGATCCTAGCTTTGAATGTAAATTCACTGATTAGGACCGAACGTAGACCGGATTTATTCCAATTGCTTAAAGACATAAGTCCAGATGTGTTTATAGCTAGCGAAACTAAGCTTAACCAGAAACATAAACTGACTAACAGCAATCGTAACAAGAGACCGACCCAACTCCACTCAAGGAGGAGGCGTCGCAATCTTTATACGTAAAGGCATTAGTCATAAGGTTATTGATAATAGTAATGTAAATGATGAAAATTTCGGATGTAGAGGCATGCATCATATGCATTCATCTCCAACAGGGGAAGCGAATGTATGTGATCGCTACCTAGGCACCGGAAACACCTCAGCCCACCCAGTTTATAACAGAGCTTGAAAAGCTTTTTGAATGCTTAAGATTGAGTTCGGAAGAAAACTTTTACATATTAGCTTGTGATTTACACGCCAAACACATAGATTGGGGAAATCAAAAACAAAATCCTCGAGGTAAACATTTTTATAATTGGATGGGTAGATACAACCTTGAGTATTGCCTTGATCTTCTAGCCACAAGAGGCCATCGTTTCCAAGAAGTCGTGCCTATCTGGATCTATTGCTAAAAGACGCAAGACCAACAATTACTGACACTGTGGGTCAACGACCAAGAAATTGTTTACGAACGATCGATTACGACAGTGACCACTGCGGACTCGCCGCCGGCCGTAATACAACTTCCAAACGAGCTTATGGAGCTGGAGGAGTACATGCTTGTGCATTCTTATAACTACAGTAAGGTGCGCTAGCCACGCTTTTCCAGCGCCATATTGAGCGAATTACGGTCAAATGGTATATCCCCACCAAACGACAGGAACCTGACAAATACAGAAATCGACAGATATTTAGAGCAAATGGACGAAACGATTCTACGAACAATGAACACAACAATACCAAAATACAAAGAACGTAATGCAACGGACATGTACCGTAAGACGACCATTGACGCACTACACAGACAAAAAAGTGGTCTACTGAAAAGACTAAAACTCTTGTACACACGGTTTACTGATACACGAGATCTGGAGATTAGGACACTGAAGTCGTCCACCAAAAACATCAACCAATTGATCAAAGAAAATTATAGGTTGTCTATTAATTTGTTTTGTGACAGTAAAATTCAGGCCGTTAACTCTAGCGACCCAAGTATGTTCCCAAAAATTAATAAGATTTTTAGAAGAAAGGATCAAAACGATCTTCCGTGCTCCAGACGACGACAGAGAACAGAGACGTACTTCTGACAGCAGACATAGACCCGGAGAATGCCGTATTGGACGATGACCTCTATTTAATCGAAGATCCGCAGGAAAAAGTGGAGGCTGTGGGGGCTGCTTTCCAGCAAGTGTACAAGGTAAATTCCAGAATTCGCCCGAATCATGACCTGGAGAACAGACTTCTGCTTCATCACTTATGGCTCCGAAACGATATAACCGAATGGCGACGTGAGATCCTTGATTTTACCGGGTTCAATGATGAAGATTTGGCAAACGTCATAATCGGCGACCGAAATGGGCCCAATCCCCTGTTAATTTTGAAAAATGAGCTCCAGGTCATCTTCGATTCATTAAAGAAAAAGAAGGCAGCAGGAGTCAATGGTATATCCAACGTTGTAATACAATATTTTCCTCAAGAAGCAGTTGACATTTATACCACACTGTTTAACAACGCGCTGAATAATGCATATTATGCAGTACGGTGGAAAACAGCTGTGGTGCACCCGCTCGCAAAAAAGGGAAAGGACAACTCCAATCCGGCGAATCTCCGGTCGATAAGTCTTCTTCCAAGTATCAGCAAAGTATTTGAAAATGTTATTAATAGGGCTTTAAGGTTTTAAGGCGGGACATGACATAATTCATGCCGCGTCTAAACTGGCTTCTGATATCCAATGGAACAAAACTAAAAAGCAGTGTACAGGTGCCTGTCTGGTTGATTTGGAGAAAGCCTTTGACACCGTATGGTTAGAAGGTCTCTATCTAAGGCTAACCAGACTAGGTATAAGTAAACCTCTATTGTATATGCTTTATGACATGCTAAATGGTAGAAAGTTTGTTGTCAAGAGTGGCAATGTAACTTCCACCGCAATTTTTAATATTAATAATGGTCTTCAGCAGGGAGCGGTTAACTCGCCGATTCTATTCAGCATTTACACCAGCGATCTGATAGGTAGTCTAACTCAGGCAATTGTGTATGCCGACGATCTAATTGCGTACAGAACAGCTAATAAAGTTGAGGTCATCAAAATTCGTTTGCAGAGTGACTTCGACAAGATTCAGCGATATTGTGATGACCGGAAGTTGAAAATCAACTTCCAGAAATCAGAAACTATTCTGTTTGGGACTCCATTGTCTAGCGCATCAAGGGATACGACAAAGAACTGGCGCAAGCTGGTGATCGTAGGGTCACATGGACAACCACTGGCGAGTAAAAGTGTAGTAAAGTACCTTGGCATCTGGTTGGCTCGGTATTTATATTTCAACAGACATATAAGTGCTGCTCTGGCCAGGGCTAGAGGAGCCCTCGCCCTGACAAAACGATTGTTTTATAGCAGCCGTCTTGACAGCAGGGTGAAGGTGATTTGCTACATGGCCCTCATTAGGCCGATGATTGCCTATGGATGCCCGGTGTGGTTCAACGTTGTCCCATCTCAAATGGAAAAGATTCGGGTGTTTGAGAGGCAATGTCTAAGACGTTGCCTTGGATTACACAGAACACCAGAGTCGGAGTACACACGACACTATTCCAACCAGGTTCTATACAACGGAGCCAACATAAACAGAATAGATAATTTTTTGTTTAAGCTGATTTAGGGTCACATTGCAAGAGTGATTTCATCAACAAACAGATTATTTTTTGGAGTATTACCCCAATAACGAATATGTTGGGTGTGCGCGGTTAAGTGGCTACATCCCTCCCGAGGCATTCCTCTTTTTAGACAGTCGAGGGCTGATACAGGATAGAATGGCGGTTCCGCTAATGTACCACGTCAGCCGAAAAACTGTAGATAGGCGACTCTTGTATGGTCGATACGTCATCGCTCAAGGTGGAGAAGAGCGCCTTCGGTTCAGTAGGACTGAGTCCGATCGGGACCGAAGGGATAGGGCGAAATAAGAGAACCAGTTCTGGTGGCTCTCTGAACAGCATCATGATATTTAAAGTTGATTAAGATGGTACGTCTTGGCCGACTTATGGTAATGGGTATAGGGAACAGTCGGGGTCGCACCAAAAAAAATTAAAAATATGTATGTATGCGGAGGCATATGTTCATGTATCTGCGGGTCTATACATGTATGTGCGTACGTATATTTATGTACGTATATACATGTATGTGTGGGATGCATGCAGCTGTGTGGCTGCATGCGTAAAAAAAATTTAAAAACTGTTCTACTTTTTAAGTAGTTTTAAGTGGTTTTGAGTATTTTTAGGTATTTTAAGTAGTTTAATTTATTTTTAGTTAGTATAAGTTAGTTGTATCTACTTTTAAATTATTTTTAGTCTAGCTTTAGGTTTAGTTTATAAGTAAAAAATTTAAATATGATAAGATACCGAGTTTTTTGTTAATAAGTTTTCTTGGTTAAATATATAATACTCGTATATAAAAATAAAATAATTAGATTTAATTAAAATAATTTTTAGGTCGAAAGACATTAGTTCTAACAGTTATAGTTTAGTTTAGAGCGCCTGTAAATGGCCAGTAAATTAGTTGTACGTTATTTATAATTAGGCTAGTTTTATGAATTTTTGTCTAGCTTTAAGATAGTTATAAGGTAATAATAAATAAAAATGAATTACAAAAAAAAACACGGAAACTGTGGTACATAATTAAAAGCCACTCTACTCCCCAAAAACTGATTAAGACTTCAAATATTATTACTTACTGTTCCTACGTTAATCGATGAGCGACAAATTGAGTGGACTGAAATTCATAAGCAAATAAACACAAGAATCACAAGAAATGCAGTGACCCAATCATTACGATTGAATGGAATCGAAAAAAAAAATAATTACAGTTTAGAAATGATTTAGGGCTTAAAATTTGCATTACGCTATTGAAGTTATAAAAAAGATATCATTTTTGTAAAATATCTAGCAGGTTTAAGAGCATAATTAAATATGTTGGTCAACTTCGAAAAAAAAGTGTACGATTTTTTTTAAGTTAATAATCTAATTCAAATATGAATAAGCAAATTTATAAAATTGATTTCAAGTAAATCGGTTGAATATTTTTTAGATTAGCGCGGACAAACTTAATATTTGTTTCTTCCTTATTAGGACTGGCAGCGGTCTCGCTGGTCTCAGCCCAGGAGAGACTTTTGTTGTCTCGTCTCGGTCTCGTCAAAATCGAAAAATTTCAATCTCGTCTCGGTTTCGGCTTCGGTCTTGCTTAACATAGTCTCGTCTCAGTCTTCGCCTCGCCTTTTGACGATAGAATTTGAATCTGTAGTCTCCTCTCGGTCTTCGTCTCATCCCAAGTCTTGGTTTCTTTCGTGTTTTTTTGGTAGTAAAAAAATGTAAGATAAGACGCGAGTTCATATTTAAAAGGTATAGTACGGTATCTCAGAAGTATGTTGGCTAGAAACATGAGGGGTGTGGATCCATTAATTCATTTCAATCGGAGCCATCCCGCAACTGATTTTGTCAGTTTATGGCTTGACAAATAGGCAACAAACTTTGTTTTGACGTTTGGATAATATTTATTTCCAGGTGTCCCTTTAAAGTCACTTATTATTGACGGGGGGGACAAAGTCTGAAAAATGAGCGATTTATATTCCAACGCAATACATACATAAATCCTTCTCTGGATAATTATAATTAAATCAACAAATATTTCTTCTAGCGGAAATCGAAACCTAACCACCGAGAACAGCGAGAATCTCGGCAAATTTCGGTACCAAAAATACGGTCTCGTCTCGGGTGTTTTTGAAGAAATCTCGTCTCATCGACGAGAACGCGACTATTCTTGGTATCGTTGCCAGCCCTAGTCTTTATATAATAGTAACCATATGTTTTTTGAATACACGTTCATACATGTATGAAAAAAAATAAATAAATACATTTTTAGTTAGGTACAATACTTTATAAAATAAAATCCATGTGCCTTGGAACTCTTCCCATTATATTTATAACGTCCTCATAGTCAACCTCATTATACGAACAGATGTTCAGCAACATCAAATCGTTCAGCGCCAGCATGAACAAGATCGCTCACTTGACGCCACAGATGCCTAAAGTATCGCAACAATCTGCATAAAGCAGTGAACTGTTTTATATAAGCACAAGACAAATATTTAACTAGTCTAAAAAGTTTTTGGGCCGTTTTTTTCATTTGGCATACTTAGAAAATTTTTGCAACCATAGTTAATTTAACAATGACATACAGCTGCGGTAAAAAAAATAGCACCATTATGAAATACATTTTATTTATTTATTTATTCAAATCTACGATAATTTACAATCTACAGATTTCGCTATATCCTAAATAATTAATTAGATATTCAACAAAAAATTGTTTTAAATAGAATTTTGCAATAAATTTAACAGAATTGATTTAAATTGATATATTGTCATACAGAGATCAAGATCATTGTAATCCAAATTAAAAAATCTACTACAATGGAAAATAGGCTCACGCTGTCCATAATTTGTCGAATGAGAAATTTCGAAAATTAAATGTCTCATCCTCAATGGTCGGTGCATAAATATTAACTGAAGAAAGTAAAACACTACAATCAATATCATTACAAAGAATATCACGAATAAACATAACACTATACATTCTCCGCCTCGCTTCAAGAGCTTGCAGATAAAATTTAATAAATCAGTATCAGCAATTTTTAACATATATCAATAAATTCGGTTAACTGAAAAGAAAGTGTTCAGAAAAATATTTTAAAAATTTATTCATTTATTTGGAAAATATAGAAGATGCTTCACTTAAACTTAGAAAAATAAGCGGTAGAAAAAAATATAGCACCGCAAATTTAAATTTCATTTAAAAATTTTAAAAAATAGGTAAAATAAAAGATTACAGTTATAATTATGATTATTAAGCTGACAGTAGTATAATGCACTAAAATTAATATTTCGTCGCATATCCTTTGTTGGCAATAACGGCTTTACAACGTCTTGCCAGAGTTAACCTAATCACCTCTTGACTGAAATTTCATTCCAGGAGTCTTCCACTGCAGCCCAAACTGTTTCATTGCTGGTCGGTTTTATAATTGAAACACCTTTTTTGACATCAGCCCATAGGTTCTCAATTGGATTGAGGTCGGGTGACTGTGTTGGTCATTCCATGACGTTTACCGAATGATCCACAAACCACTTCTTGCTTTCTTGCTGGTGTGTTTGGAGTAATTGTCCTGCTGATACCCATAATAACGGCATTTGTTCTTTTGTATAAGGCATCATCACTTTTTCAAGAATATGGACATAAAGGTGTTGATACATGATGGTTTAATCCAATATATAGGGCCAATCCCATAGTAGGAAAAACAAGTCCATACCATTATGTTTGAACCTCTGTGTTTGAGCATTTTAGTCGTGAATTTTGGGTTATATTCTGCATTCGGAGGTCTCTTAACGTAAGAACGAGAACCTTTGCCGCCAAACAATACAATCTTACTCTGATCTGTCCATAAAATATTTCTCCATCTTTCTATTGACCACTTCAAATGTTGGTTTGCAAAATTCATACGCCTTGTCGCATGCTTAGGAAATGAAGGACTTTTCTGGGGATACAAGCCTTCAAATTGTGTTCTCTGCGAACATGGCGTGCTTTCGTCCACGAGTTTCAATTTTTGGAACAAATATTATTGCATTACGAACCATTTTGTTCGAGCAGCTAACTAAACGTCTAACTTCTGCGGAAGTTTTGCCCTCTTCAACCATTATTTTAATAATTTCACGTTTTTCGGCACTACAATGCTTTGCCCAGGCAATATTATTTTATTATTTTTTCTTTGTTGCGAAAATCACTTAAATAAAAACAAACTTTAATTTTTGGATGCTTTCTTTTGCTAAATTAAACATAAAGACTTTGTTCTAACAGAAAAGTAAGAGCAGTGCTATTATTCTTACCATACAAAATGGCAATTTTCTCTCAAAATTTCTTTACAAAAAAAGAACCGTTATCATTTTAGTGCCAATGAACTTACTTTTAGAAAGTGGCCAATCAATCAATAGTAAATAACAGTAGAAGCTAAGGAAATTATATCCAGCTGGTGTTTATTTTTTAAATAATAAAACTTTTCAGCGCACTTTTCTAAAAAAATACTTTGAATTTTGGAAAGCAATCCACGACGATCGAGAAATCTATTTTTTAAATTGCATGAATAAATGGTCCAAGAAAGGAACATAGATAGACCGACGAAAATATTCTTCAGGATCACCTTCGTAATTATCTATGTTCCTTTGCCGACAGGCTTTTAGTAAATGTATTTGCAAATAGGGAAGTGAATTTTTGTAATGGGTTATCCATTTTGCGGTTTCAAAAGTATACGTAAATAAAACACATATTAGATATTTTTTTTCATGATATTTCTTTTTTATTATAAAGTTTGAACGTTGACATTATGTGTGAAACACTACATCATTTAAATGACCACCACGCGAATTGTCGAAAGCATCGATTCTTTTGAGGTAATTTTCGACCACTTTTTGACACATATTGTTTATTTATTTTTTTTTTGTTTATTTATATATTCATCAAACAGAGCATATAAAAATCTCTCATAGACTACTAAAAATCATAACAATAATCAAATACTTAAGTTTAACCACCAATAGATATAAAAGATAACAATTTTTTCTTAATACAATCTCTACTTAAGAACATATTAAAATCAAGGTCACTACCAACGGAGTTTGCCTGCCTTAAACAGCGTTAATGACTCATTATTTCCATAATTAACCCTGTGGAAAGGGACAAAGAAAAGACAACAAGACCGAAAATCTCGCGCAGGTACATTAAAAGTAATCAATGAAAGCAAGGAAGGGCAGTTGATTTTATAATTAATTAGATCTCTGACAAACATTGTTTCAAAATATGACCTCCGAACCTCCAGATATTGGATCCCTAATAACAAACATCTCGTGTTGTAAGAGGGCATATCGATATTCCAACAACGCTAGGTCCTGATAGCTATTGTAGTGAATCGTTTCTGAGTTCCTTTCAATTCTTAACGAATAAACACTATAATACGGATTCCATACGATGCAACAGTATTCTAAAAGAGATCTAACATAGCTAAAATAGAGCGATTTTAATGAAGAGATCAGTAAAGTCCTTTGAATTCGTAATCGAATATAAATGGGCTGGTTTTTCGGCTAAAAGAAGAACCTTGACACTTTGAAACATTTAGATGCAGATCGTTTTTGCTACAGCAAAGAAATAAGTTAGATAAATCATTTTGAAGATTAACACAGTCTAAAACTGATTTAATAGTTAGAAAATGTTTGAGATCGTCGGCATATATTAAGCACATACAATGATTGAAATATATAGGAATATCGTTGATGAAAACCAAAAAGAGGGGGGGTCCTAAATGACTTCCTTGGGGGACACCGGAAGTAACTAGCACAGGATTTGATTTAATATTATTTATATGAACATACTCAGTTCTACCAGAGAGATACGAACCAAACGATTTTAAAAAATCTCAGCCATAACTTGACGAATGTTGGTTTTCAAGTGCTCAAGAGTTAAAGGTTTATCTGCATAAACACGCTCTTCCGCGTAGCCCCACACAAAAAAGTCCAGCGGTGTCAAATCGCATGATTTTGGTGGCCAGTTGATATCGCCACGACAAGAAATTACGCGGCCAGGAAATGTCTCTTTGCAATAAAGCCATATTCGCTCGAGTTGTGTGGCATGTGGCACCGTCTTGTTGAAACCACATATTCTCCAAGTCTTATTCTTTAATAGCAGGCAAAAAAAGTCGGTTAATGATAATATGAATGACCATAACGCTCCGAATTGACGGTGACAGTCGTTACATCGTCCTTTTCGAAGAAGTAAGGTCCAATCACACCTCCGGACCAAAGAGCGCCCCAAACAGTGACTTTTTTTGGGTGTAATGGCCTCTCTTTAATTACTTGAGGATTCTCAGAACCCCAAATATGACAATTTTGTTTATTAACATACCCACCGAGTGAGAAATGTGCTAAGTCGCTGAAGAAAATTTTGTTTGAAAAATCGCCGTCCACCGCCAGTTGTTCAAGCACCCATTCGACGTATCTACGACGTTGTGAATGGTCAGCTGGCTTCAGTTGTTGTGTGAGCTGGACCTTATATGGATGTAGGTGTAGATCCAAATGCAAAACACGCCATAATGTGCCGTAAGACAGTCCTAATACCTGAGAACGACGAGGAATTGACACATTGGGGTCTTCGGCAATACTTTCACTTAGAGCAGCGATATTTTCAGTGGTACGAGCGAAACGAAGAAGCACAGGCCTTACAATATCTGTAACCAATCCAGTCTCTTCAAATTTCTTCACAATTTTGCCAATTGATTGCGTAGTTAGACGATTTTGTAAACCATAATCTCCTCTTAAAGCACGATATGTGGCTGTGGCAGAATCACCATTTTTGTAGTAGGTTTTAGCCATTTTTATGCGTTGTGCGATAGTTAAGCGATCCATTTTCGTAAATGTCAGACTTTCAACTGAAAAAAAAATTGATTTAACAATTTAGTTTGACAGATGTCGAATTCCAGCCCTATACTTTTGAAACCGCAAAATGGATAACACTTTATGTTTCAGTCGCAGGCCCCCTTATTTGTCACCCAACACTAATTTCAACATTGACATACAAAATTTACTTACTCTAAAACAAATACTACCTCCGCCCCCTGAGTTCGCCCCTGTCTCCCTACTTTTCACGGCTGACTTGTTACGAAAAGGTTATTGTATATAGAAGAACTTGGCTACTTTTTTAACATTTATGTTTTGGTGTGATTTCACTACTTTTTGCAAAGATTATTTTTATCAGAAAAAGTGGTTGGAATAAACGCTCAATGAGAGCCCATAAGGAAACGTAAGTTTTTAATTTATGCCTTTTGTATGTATTACAAGTCCTACCACTCTACCAATTTTCATACGTTAGAAGTGACCCATCGAAATGATAATAACTGATATGAATTGGGTGGATGAAACGCCACTTTTTTTTATAATATACACACACTCAAGGGATTATACTACCCTTTAAATGTTACAACACAGCGCGGGCGTGAAGTTAAGGAAGAGGAAGAAGGATAGGAAAGATGTGTGGCGCGATAGTCTGAGACTGGAGGTGGTTGCTGCCTCAGATTTTATCTCCAGGGATGGCGGCTGAACTAATGCGGAGAAATTTCCGGGGCTTATTTATCTATGTCCCTTATAATTTGCATTATTTTTTATTTGTTGTCAAAATTTATCGGTATACTAGTTTTACTCAATCACATGTTGTTAGTCTAAGCTATGCCTTAGCAGCATGTAATGAGCAAACCAGCAACTCATTGCATGACATTTTATTTTAGAATTGGTTTTAATGGAAAAATTAGAGGACATAGAGTATAGCAGGGATCGTACCTGTGACCATGAGGTTGGCAGCCGAACACACAACTATCGCGCCATGGCCACACCGCCACTGCATGACAAATTTCATAATTTCAACTTTTTCTTTGTATACACCTGAAAGCTGACCGCTCTACCAAATTTTATAATCCTGCACCAATGGGAAGTAGGTACTGTCAATATATTGAATATTAATTCTGGGAAAATGGGCGGTTGGCATGCTCACTCAATGTAAAATCGCAATTTTTACTTGCGATTATAGGTACTCTATAAAGCAAGTTATGTATTCGTAAAAACAAAAAAATCTCTAACAATCAAACATAACATTACGATCATAGAGACCACCAAAAAAGTGAGTCCCCCAATTCCGTCTGTCTGTCATTCTGTCAGTCGGTCATTCTGTCTGTCTGTCCTCGAGTCTACAGCCTAAATTGTTAGACAGATTTGCTTCAATCTTGTTACATATTGTTTTTTCGGTAATATGCCCACACGTTTTTTTCATTTTTTTAAGGCGACAAATCACAGTAGGTCCCGGAAATTTTTTTGTTTGGCCAAAAACAAAAAAAAAATAAGATAGACTTAAAAATCAGAGATCAATATAGGCGAGCTTTTGTTCACGATAGGTGTACCGTCGGTTACCGTATCCCGACCCCCTGAGCGGTACTTAAGCTTCAGCTACATTAGCGGGATAGCGAACGCCCTTCTTTCCGTTCGAAGGGTGTTCTAACCTCCTATCTCCTACCTACAATGATCTCGTTGTGCGTAACTAGAGGTGCGCAAGATATTGCTATAAGACGTAGCGCTAAGGGGAACCGATGCCGCCCCGGGCGGGTGGGGACACCAGGTAGCAATTCACTTTATCGTCATCGAAGTCTTTCCTCCCACCTATATTGTGTGCTTTAACGCGGTAGTTACAATTAAGACAATGAAGGCTAATATACATCAATTTAACAAAAAAATAAATAATTATATCACATCAAAATAATCGTAATAATAATCATGGGTTGGCCGGAGAAGCTGCAAAACCAAGCACATATACAATATGATCTAGATGAATCTGGGCCACTGCTTTTATTGAGGTACTGTGCTGCCCAACCCAAAGGTAATTGGCGAGGATGAATACGACGCGAACAGGCGAATTATATATATATATATATGTATTGTTTACTTTTAAATAATTGTTCTTAATTAGGAATCAACCGAATATTTATATTAAAGTTTATCCCGGAATGCTAACGGGGGTGGGTATTACTTTCTGGTCCGGGTCATTCACGGACTTTTAACCTCCTGGCTACTCCTTCTGAACTAGGGTCCCGTCTCTCCCACAACTTTTAGAGACAAGGATGAGATTGTGCTGGGTAGCTCCTTCCGTCACTTGCATGTTTAATGCCCTAAGTGACAGCACCCTGCCCTCTGCTGTGTAGGCTGCCGAAATTCACCCTCACTATAATTTAGAAAAAAAACACACTATACTCTTGTAACCTAGCTTTATATTCTTTAACTCGCCCTTATGGACTCTTGGCGCTATTTTCACTCCAAATTATAAATCTTTCCAAAAAAAGTTCCTTTTGTACGAATCTGGGCAATTAATGGATAAATCCAAACTATTTGACGCTATGAACAAAAAAATTTCAATTAGTTCGCAACGGTTATCCATTTACTTTCTTTTAATTATTTAAATTACCCGCACTATCAAAAGAACTATCGCGAACAATACGTACATACGCTAATTAGTTCTCTACGAATTTATGATATTAATCAAAAATTTCTATCGAGACTAACCATTAACGGTATCGTTGAAGTTAACCGTGTTAAATCTTTTTTTTTTATAAATCAGTTATTAACCATCAGGCGATTCCATCAAAGGTCATCGTACTGTAGAAGTACACCTACTGAAGGTTAACCATCCATCCAGGTATCAAACGTATCCTATACTATCCTGTCATACCAAACTTTGACAAGGAACGTACTTTCTACTCAAACCTAATTCCCCTACACAAAACAAAAAAGGTCAGCAACTACTTTGAATTTCCTGTCCTATTCCGATGTTAGTTTTCCTTTTTCCGGACCTAAATATACCTATGACTTTCTCTTCTTGGCCCTACATCTATACCTAGCTTGATTTCATCAACGTAAAACAATCTATCGGTCTCATTCTCTACCTCAATGTTTATCTCTGTCCTATCTAATCAACCATATTTTAAAACAATCATTTCTTTTAAGAGTCTCTCCATTTATTATTGCTCGAGCTAAAAGAACACCGAAAGCCATCTAGTTAGAGACACCCAACAAAGTCAATATCCAGAACAATTACAGCGAGAACCGTAAAGAATGTTGCATCTCTATTGGCCACCACACATGGGATCACGGCCCACTGAGGAAGTTTTTTATTTCTCGCCCTCCGAACTATTGGCCGGGATGTCGCCTTGGAACCCTTACTGGGCCCGGTCGATACCTTGATAGGTATGCATTGTTTTTTGTAAACCAAGACCGTTACCTTTTGCATGGAAAGATAGAATAGACGATCAATTAAAAAAATTTGTACAAAAAAGAGTTTTAAGTCAGATTGATAACGCAGAATGCGGGACACCGTTAGTACCAATTATTAAACCAAATGGGGAGCTTCGCATATGCGGATTATAAGTCGGCAATAAATAAGTTTCTAGTAGATACCAAATATCCATTACCGCGTATAGACAAGTTATTTTCTAGTTTAGAGAGTGAATTATTTTCAAAACTTGACTTATCAAACGCATATAACCAGTTGAGACTGGAGGAATCCTCGCAGTTGTTATGTGCATGGAGTACGCATAAGGGCATTTTTAAGATGATGTGTTTACCTTTTGGTGTGAAGCCGGCAGCAGCCATATTTCAGAGAACATCAATAGAAAATATTTTAAGGTATTCCCAATGTAGTTAATTATTTGGATGACATCATCGTAACCGGTAAAAATTTGCATGAACATGCGAATACTTTGGAATTGGTATTATCGAAATTAAAAACCGTGGGTCTTCGACTTTTTCTTTTTCATCACATATTGATTTCATCATATCGAAAGCAAATTCGCTTCTTGGTTTTTTAAAGCGTAATTCTGTCGTTTTTAAGGATAGCAAATTCGCTTCTTGGTTTTTTAAAGCGTAATTCTGTCGTTTTTAAGGATAGTTATACTTTAAAAGCCCTTTATATTTCATTAGTTTTACCTTCTTTAGAGTACTGCTGTGTTATATGGTCTCCCTATTATCAAAACTCTTCCGATAAGATTGAGAATATTCAAAAAAGATTTACGCGCTTTGCGTTGAGGAATTTGTGTTGGTCAGAAGGTTTTCCATCCTATGAATCTAGGTGCGCATTGATTGATTTGAAATCTTTAAAAAGCCGCCGAGAAACTTTGTGTACACTTTTTATAAAGGATATAGTAGTTCGTAGAATAAACTCACCTGAGTTATTAAATCTTATGCCCTTTTATTTTCCAGAGAGAAACCTTAGAAACAGAGACGCTCTTTTTCTTGTTCCCAGTCACAGGAAAAACTATGGTTTAAATGAACCTATATCACGTTCATTATCTCTTTTTAATTCTATTAATCTTGAAGTCGACCTTCCAATGGATAGAAGTATTTTTAAGAATATTGTTTCTAGAATCTTTAAAAATTGTTAAATGTAATCAAAGATAAATATCCATTGATGAATAAATAAATAAATAAATAAATAAATAAATAAATGCAAGCAAATGTATGTTCTTTCAAAAGCAAATTGAGTATTTGGGTTTTATTATAGACCGAAACGGGTTACAAAAAAATAGAAACAAGGTATCAGCCATTTTAGAGGCACCGGTGCCACAAAATATTTCGTAGCTGAGGGCGTTGGTTGGTGGGAATGTTTAATAATTCCAAGTTCATAAATAATTTCGAGCACAAGATGGCGCCATTTTATACGTTACTTCAAAAAAATGCGGAGTATAGGTGGACAAGGGCTTGTCAAGAAGCTTATGAAAAGCTTAAGCAGGAAGTACCGTCAGATCAAATGTTAGCTCATTTTGATGCAAGACAACAAATAGTTTTGACGACCGATGTTTCGAATGTAGCGGTAGCAGGTATTCTGTCGCATGTGTAGGAAGAAGGAATTCAAAGACCTATTGCGTTCGTTTCACGCTCTTTAAGCACAGCTGAAAGGAACTATAGCGCTATTCATAAGGAAGCATTGGCGTCTTGTGAAACCATTTTATTTTGGAATCAGATCATAAGCATCTGCTGGCCATTTTTGGAGAAAATAAAGGTTTACCGATTATGGCAGCCGCCAGAATACAAAGATGGGCATTTATTTTATCGGGGTTCAATTATACAATGCGTCACATAAGAGGATCAATTAATCCAGCTATTCATCTATCAAGGTTACCGCAGCAAAAATTGAATGAAGTTAGTAACGTCGAATGTAAATATGTTAATTACATAAGTAAAAATAATGAGTTCAACTTAAATTTTAAAATAAT
The DNA here is from genome assembly GCA_910595825.1 of Philhelius pedissequus. Taxonomy (NCBI): domain Eukaryota; kingdom Metazoa; phylum Arthropoda; class Insecta; order Diptera; family Syrphidae; genus Philhelius; species Philhelius pedissequus. The sequence goes on along the minus strand of OU343164.1, from coordinate 13,292,453 downwards.
TGCGAAGGAAACCAGGCGTAATCCCATTTTGTCCAAACTAAGTGGAGCAATTCAAAGAGGGTGTGTAGAATCATTAGAAGGACAGGAATTCTTTTCTTTTAGAAATAAAAGCAACGAGCTTTCAGTCGAGTATGACTGTGTTCTATGGGGGTATAGAGTTGTTATACCTTCTAAATTGCGTAACAATGTTTTGTCGGAATTACATCATTCTCACTTGGACATCGTTAAAACTAAGGCACGTTCTTATGTGTGGTGGCCTAAGCTAGATCAGTGCATTGAAAATATGATTTCGAATTGTGTTCAGCGAAGTCCAGAAAAAGGTTTTCTGTTTCCTTGGCCCGAACCGATTCGGCCTGGTCCTGGATTCATATCGATTTTGCGGGCCCAATCAATAATTATCATTTTTTAATAGTTATTGATTCATTCTCTAAGTGGGTTGAAGTTCTGAAAACTAAACAGATAACTACACATTTTACCATAACTAAATTAAGAGAAATTTTTGGTAGATTCGGGGTGGTAGATACGTTAGTCAGTGATAATGGTAGACAGTTTACGTCGGAGGTGTTTAGTCATTTTTTTGGCGAAAAATAATATAAAACACATGTTAACGCCCCCAGCCCATCCCGCTACAAACGGACAAGCCGAAAATTTTGTGAAAACTTTTAAAAAGTCTATTTTAGCAAGTTTAGGAGGTTCAAAAAAGGACTTAGATACAATTATTACAAGGTTTCTTTTTGACTACATGTGCGCTAAGCACTGTGCTACGGGGGAGACGCCGGCCAAATTGCTTTTAATCAAAAATCGCTTCACTATGTTGAGACCAACGTTGGTAAAAAGTAAAATTTCTGAGAGCCAGTTATCTAATATCAAGAATCATAAACGTTCGAGAAACGCGACTTTTGAAATAGGAGAACGAGTTTTCGTTCGTGACTATGTAAACCCGGATAAAGCGAAATGGCAAAATTTGAATTTTGAATTTTATTTGGCCCAATGGCCATTGAAAATTAGTAATATTTTACATTTCATGTTTTAATTACATTCAAAAACTGTTCTTGGAATTTCAAATAATAAAAGATTTTGCATATACAAAAATTTGATTTTTAAATTGATTTAAGTTTTTGATGTTTCTAATATTTAGTGGAAGATTGTTGTAGGCCTGTAGTCCCATGTATAATATACTGGCTTGTGCCCTAGTTGTTCTGGTTCTGATGATGTTAAACTCGTCCACATTTCGCAGGTTGTATTGAACTTCTATTCTTGCAGGTATACTTGATTGAAGGTATTCAGGACACATATTATGTTTAATTTTAAAGACAAATATCATTGTTATCATATATAGTCTTTGATTTATATTCAACCAATTTAGTGATTCAAGCATAGAAGATATTGAGGTATATCGATCACACTTTAATATTGCACGCATAGCTTTGTTTTGGAGTTTTTGAAGTCTTGCTTTTTGAGTATTGTTAAACAAATAAAGAAGACTTGCACAATATTCAAAATGGGGTTTTATAGTCACATTATACACTTTTATTGCACTACTTTTAGATATGTTTTTGCGTGTTCTTCTAAGAACACCTAGTGTTTTTGAAGCTTTTTTGCAGATTAGATCTACATGTACATTAAATGATAGTTTGCTATCTAGCACAACACCGAGGTATTTAATTGACGCTATTTGTTCTATTTGTGTATTATTTGGAAGGATTATTGAATATTATAAATTTAGTTTTGTTAGTATTTAGGCCAAGCCTATTCATATTTAACCACGTATATATTGCATTTAAATCTTGTTGTATTTTGTCTTTTAGTGTGTTAAGGTCTTTTCCAGTTATATAAGGTAGACCATCATCTACAAATAGCACAAGCTTAGAGAATTGTATTACTCTTTCCATACGGTTTATATAAAGAGAAGGACCCCCAAGATTGTTCCTTGTGGAACTCCTACATTCACTGTTGCCGGGTTGGACACATTGTTGTTAACTGTTGTTTTCTGGGTTCTGTTGTACAAAAACGTTTTGAACCACTTTAGTTCTGTATTTTTTACACCACACTTTTCCAGTTTATTTAACAAAATAATATGATTTACTGTTTCAAAGGCTCGTTTAAGGTCTAAGAAAACGGCTATAACACAATTTTTACTGTCAATTTCACTTTTCCAGTCACTAACCACAAAATGTATACAAGTTTCACACGAATGATTCGAGCGAAAGCCAGATTGGTGTATGCTTATTATGTTATTATTGTTGAGATGTTGTTGAAGTTGCTTCGATACAATTTTTTCTACCACTTTTTCATATAAAGGGAGCATATTTATGGGACGATGATCACTACACTTAATTGAATTGGAGACTTTCTTTTTTGGGAGAATAAGAGATTCTTTCCAAGTTTCGGGAAAAACACCAGAGATGAATGAAGTATTTACAATACGGATAAGGATAGGACCAACAATTTCTAAAGCATCTTTCAGCATTTTCACATTCATAAAATTAAAGTCATTTTTAGAGTTTATCACAGTAAGGACATTGCTAATATCATTGGTATCAACTAAAGTAAACTTAAATTCTATATTGCACTCTTCTACTATACTAATATATTCGGAAAATATCACAGAATTGGTTATATCATTCACGCTTTTAATGAAGAAATTATTAAGTTTTTCAGCGATTATAGCACTACTATTTTCTATATCACAGTTCTCAAATTGCACATTAGTTATTTCATCTTTGTTAGTTTTTAGTACATATTTTTTTAATTGACTCCACATATCTTTTTGATTATTTGCACTATGTATTTTATTAGATATAAAAGTAGACTTAGCAGTCTCAATTTGTCTTTTGTAGAAGTTTCTATACTGACGATATGCTTGCCAGTTACTTAAGGTATTTGATGTGATGGCTATTTTGTATAAATTTACTTTACATGTTTTTGCATTCCTTAGTTCTCTGGTAAACCATTCTCCGTTTTGATATGGGATATCTCACGGATATCAGTCTTAAAGGTGTATACTCACTCGCAACAATAATCCTATTACACGACATTTAAATTAAATGGTACGCGGCATCCCTAACGAGAACCAAAATAATGCCGAGGCATCGTTAAACGAGGATCAAAACATCCCAAGTGTATTAAACAACATCGATGATCGCGAAGTACCAGAGGCGCCTGTGGCCAACTCCGTGTCACAAACTATAGCATCACAAACAATAAATTCAGAAAACTTGGAAGGGGGTGAACAGGCGTCTGTCTATGAGTCTGGTCTTCAACCAACAAAAGGAAATTAATATTTAAGAAAACTAAAGCGCATAAATTATAAAGAATGAATTATAACCTCAAACAATAAACCAATTATAGTTTATATTTATAGAAAAATAATATTGTAAGTTAAAGTAATTGAAATTAATGAAATTTAATAGAATTTTTGGAGTTTATTTAGTTAACTTAAGAGCGGAGTTGTGGTATAGCTCTATCTCCCTGCCAGTAGTGTAACAATAAATATAGTAAATTGTATAAGAATTATTAGAATAAGATCTATTACTTTCTCATGTCAATTAGATAGAAGTAAGAAAAGGAAATGTCTGTTCCAAACCACTAACCTGAGTACATCGTACTAAGTGTGTGAAATTCAGAGCAGATAATGAAATTAATGTGTGTCTTGATAACGTTACAATCCATACAGTACAATGTTTAAAATATCTCGGAGTAATAACAGATGACAAAGTGCACTTTAAAGCGCACGCGAGTCATGTTTGTGCAAAACAAAAGTTTCAAAAAAACTTTATTTCTTGAGTAGAATTCGAAAACATCTGACATTTGAGACGTCTATTCTTCTGATAATGCTCTTTTGTTTCCGCACTTTAATTATTGTTCAAATCTACTTTTTGGTTGTAACGCTGATGTTAAATAAAGACTACAGAGACTGAATAAACCAATTTAAAATAAAAGTGAAACTTTTTATTAAAAATAATATTATTTAGACGTGAACTATTTTATAATTTTTTTTTTTTTTTTTTTACTAAGCTAATTACTTTATTTTTTCCCATATTTATCTGGGCCAAAATATAGAGCATAACCTTTTGCAATGCAAAGATAGGTATGCTTGGCTTAAGCCAGGATGGTATGCGGAAACTCTTTAATTATTATTTTTATAGGACAATTTCATATTAAGTTTATTTTCTTTAATTCAAATGAAAAAGTGAATTTTATAGGATGTACTTTTATATTGGGAATATTACAAATAAAAAAAATACTAGCATAGGTACACGATGCCCTGATATCTTGTCATTTTCTTATTTTTTTGTGATACCCAATTGGAAAATACTGTACTTCCGGTGCTATTAAACGTCAAAGTAAGTATACCTACATAAGTAAACAAAGTTTAGTTCAAAAGAATAATGTCGATTTCAATTTCACCAAAATCATTGCGGACGTTCACTAACTTATTAGATGTGTTATATCGGCTACCGAGCTATCGGAGTAAATCTGTGAACGAATCAAATAGGTTAGCTGAAAGCTGTCAAAAGATCAGTACAAAACGCATACTGAATGAATTTTGCAGTCAGCTGTTCTATACATTTGTTCTCGGATATGTAGTTATTCCAAATATTGGAATAACTCAAGATAGCTTTCATGAGAACAGCTGTTTTCATCAAATGTGCTTTTGCACACCTTACAACAGAAAGTTATAGATTGCTGAGAATAATGGCCTTTTTCATTGGCGGTCCAGAGCTGTTCTGACCCCCACAAAATGACAGTTGTTACTCTAAACAGAACAGAAAACGATTCTGGATTTCATTTCAGAATCGAAAACAGAATCACTAATCCACTTACACAATTAAAATGTCAAAATAATCGGCTTGGTTTGTTGTGTAATTTCGTTGTGTTTATTGAATTTAAACTCATTTTCTGGTAAAATAACATAAAAAGAAGCAAGTTATAATTATTATTGATACAAGAAAATGCGTATCTAAATTGAAATCAAGTGTTTTGGAAATTCTTTTTAGCCGATGTGATTTTCAATTAATTTAATTTTCACAAATACAGTGATACATATAATTCAGAATCAGTCAAATTGTTTACGGCTGTTTTATTGGGGGGAACGTGTTCCGGACGGCCAATCGAAAAGGCCATAACTGAGTGAACGTCCCCATTGATCCCTTAGGGATTTTTTGATCCCGGACCAGTTTTCGGGTTCTATTCTACCAAAATTGTCAATTTTTTTTTGGGATCCGGGATCAAAATCACAGATCTGAATCACAGAGAGGGATTTACACATACATGAAACACGCTCTTGCACACACACCAAAGTAAAGCTAAATTTGCTGAAACGTTAAACGGGTTTGTTTACTCTTCATAGTAAAAAAAAATAGACACATACATATACAAAAAACTGTTTGCGTTCTATTTGCCAATAAAAAATCCGCAATCCCTGAACGTTAGAAGAAATTCCTTTTATCTATAAAGCTAAAAATTAAAAACGGAAACTTGAAAACACAAATTAACATTGAAGTTCTTATGTACTTATACATAGTATACATAAGCGTATTTCTTGAGTCAATTATCTTCTTAACTTTTAAATTAAAATTTACATTCCACAAACAAAATTCGTGAGCGGTCAGGGACAGCGACCCACCAGCTAGCTACCATCACCAATCGAACAGCGCAGATTGGATGGACAATGAAGTAAAGAGTAAAACATTTTCTGCGAGAAATGATAATTGTGCATTTGTTCTATGAGATTACAAACAAATATAAAAAAAATTGCAAAACAAAATACAAGTATACCTGGATATCTCTTATTTTTAAATCAATTGGTTTAGTAAATTTGACAATTATCTAATTGTTATTCTTGCTGACAGCCACTAAATCCCTAACGTCCAAAATCACAGCCAATAACAAGAACTACGGCTGTAGTCAAATGTCAACAAGAGGAAATAAATTAAGACTCGTTAATCGTATGTATACATACTTAGAAACGAGTATATTATGATGAGCCATGCAATATTGACATCATCATCAGAATAATAATGTTAACATTGAGGTAGGCGTACGCGTAGGATTGACATTAACATAGAGCAAAAAAACTGTTTTAGGTAATGAATGAGTTGGGTCAAGGTGTTGCATTTGTAAAACTGAAAACAAAATAATCAAACGCCACCGACACTTTAATTCAAAATTTAAAAATTAAAGTCTCAATTTAGATTTAACAGAAGAATTTTTTTTCTATATTCTGAGACATACCATGAAATTGTGATAGTATAGTTTATATGCTAAGTCCCCATTTAAAGTATGAAATCATATCTAATTCAGAAATTTACGAGACTAGTACAAAATCTAATTTTAAATCTTACGAATCACAGCACGAAGCCATTTACGATTATTATTGTTTTTTATTTATTTTTTATCAGACAACGCTTTGTCAAGGAAAAAGAGGAAGTAACAAGAAACTGGACGCATAGGTTACGTTGATGTGCAGTATATATCACCACTCACCGCATACAGCTAATTAGAGAAAATTCAACAATTTTTGTTTATGTTTTTCGTTTGCTATATTTTTTTCTATTATTTTCACTCATAATTTCTCTTTGATCTTTCTTTCATTTTGACTGGAATGCGACAGCAGAGTTCACAAAAATAAAATCATGGAATGAGAGAAGACTTTTAAACCTAAATATTTGCAATAAAATAAACCATCTTTAGCAAAGCACGCACAATATTGTTATTAAAAAATTACATGGTTAAAAGCTATTAGCAACACTTTTAATTTTTTTTGGTGCCGTTTTGCAAAGCACTTTTTTTTAGAAAAAACTCACCAGTTTTTAGTGGTATTTTTTCGTTTTTCATATAACTTGGCACTTGGGGATTAACCTCGTTTTTGTTATTAAACCACAATTTTGTTTGCTTTATGTCGCTTAACATAAAAATTAAATCGAACCGAATAATATATCACTCTACTGCAAACAAATTAAAACAAAAAAAAATTTGTTCAAATCCACAACTTCAAAAGTTTTTTTGTGATAAAATGAGAATCTTCTTTTTTAACTAGAGCTATAACCTCCACCACCGACTTTCCTTAAAAATCATTTATTTACTAAAAAAGAAATATTTAAAAAAGATATTTTATTTAAATATAAGAGACAACTGCGCACTTGCCACTCTTTTCACCCACCACAGATGAATGATGATAAAATTGAACTCATTCGAATTGGGACGTTAAATTAGTAATACTGACAACCAGTAATAACTTTCTGTTGTTGTAATGAGTGCAAAAGCACATCTGATGAAAACAGAGCTGTTCTCATGAAAGCCATCTTGAGTTATCCCAAAAAATTTGGAATAACTAGCTATCGGAAAACAAATGTATACAACAGCTGACTACAAAATTGATTTGGGATGTGTTGTTCTGAATTTTTACAGCTTTCAACTAACCTATCTGATTCATGAATCAAAAAAAAAAAACCAGTTGACGACAATTTACTGTTTTTCTAATTTTATTGACTGTACCAGAGATTTAATATTTGCAAATTGTTGTTGTTTGTAGATTAATGGATTTCACCCTCTGGTGACGTCGTTAAAAGACTTAAAACTCAGAAGTGTCGTAATCTTGTTTAAAAATATCGTGTATTTATTCGTCCACAGAAATACTTCGATAGCATGGTATCCGAGTTAATTTATCAAATAATTGGCCTCGTTCGGTGCGCGGCCGATAGGTTATCCAAGAAACCTTTGTAGCAGATATATTTTCGAACGATTCAATTAGCTTTCTCGTTATGTCAGTTGTATTGCATACACTTCTAAAGTTTTGAATCAGCTGTTCCTCACATTTCTAAACGAATCTCAACGAATCCAATAATTTTTGGGTAGCTTGAGATTTGTGTCTGATAAAATGGGGGCGTTCGGTAGCGCACAGCTTTGCTGTGCAATACGTTCGTTATTGTTGTAATACGTGTTAAATGTCTGTCAATTAACAGCCGACGACCATAACAACGAACAAAACATATGATTTCCAAATCGAACCCAAGCTAGCGCTAAGTTTCTGGTATACTTAGGTATCGTAGTGCAAAGCTGACTACGAAATCAGCTGTCTTTTCAATTGTTGTTTGTGAACTTTAATTACGTACCTAATACATCACCTTCTTCTTCTGAATCGGTTGAAACATTTGTGGTTCTTACTTCCTGATTCATTTTAAATTTATATTTTATACAACAAATGTATGTTTAATTCACTTTGAGCCGAAGCGTAATCGTAAGCAATTAGTTTTTTTTTCTGTTTTGAATTTTGACAGAAATTGTTACCTATCGGGTTTTATACGTTCACAAACGCACAATATATATTTCAGCAATGTATCAGAAAGCTGTGCGACACCGAACACCCCCAATATGTTTAGTTCATCAGCTGTTTTTTCCTTAGGCTTTACAACAACACCAGCAATCCTAATCGGTTAGGTTGTGCCACTGAAAAAGCCAGTGACAGAACGCCCGCATTCTATCCGCTTCCCATAACACACAGCTTAAAGATAGCCATTCACTATGAGTGTGTTTCTTTATTTATTCCGGATAAGGAATAGAATGGATCGAAAAGACGAAATGTTTATCTAGAATATCCAGAATGGAATGAATAAAGAAACAAAAATTCTCTCCGGAATAGAAAAGAAAAAAGATGACATCAATCAGCTCTTTTAAAGTGTTGTGATGATGACAAGAAAATAGAAATCTCTATGGAAAATAGTAAAAATAAATTATTATTAATTTATTAATTCATGAAAAGTCACACTTAATTGTTACTTATATATTTATTTCAATAATAAAAATATACACAATGTTTGGTCATCGATTTTGTTTACTTGGTTTTCGTCTTTGGCTGCTGTCATTTTTTTGCTTTCATATGAAAGGGTTATTCCGAGAATATTCTTTTCATTCCGTGTTTAACATGGAATAAAAAGAATGCATTCCAAATGTTCCGGAATGAATAAAGAAACAACAAAATAGTTTATCCGGAATATTCCATGGAATAAAGAAACGCAAAACTGGTATTCCGAATATTCTGGACATACCAGAATGAATAAAGAAACACACTATATGTGAAGTTCTTACGGATGGTCGCGCAAGCGTTGTATCATAGTTCATAGATTGCAAATGCCCATTCCGTTGCGACTGAGTCCGGCGGACCGTGCGTTGATGAATCTACCAAAAATTATGTCAGTCACTTAAACATACTTAAATATGTGAAGTTGTGTGTGTGTCGTAAGCATTTACATATTACCCTACAACCGATTGGACGTGTCGCAAGGTCCATATAAAATTTCAACGTACTTTTGCGACCGTCTATTGGCGCGTAGTCCGAAGTACGACCAGTCCATTTACGTTAGAACTTGTCCCATAGCGTACTGGCGGAATATGTCAATGTCAAAAAAATGGCAGATAAATCACTTTGAGGGAAAACATCGTTGGATTCTCTATATAAATTGTTTTGTTTTCCCTCAAAGTGTCAATAGATTTATAGAGTAACGGATGGGACACTTTAGAGAGAAATAGCTTGTTAAAAAGCCTTAATCAACCGAGATTCTTGCGACCGTCGTCTGTACGATTGTCATAACGTGAATGGCTACATTAAGTAATACCCACAGATGAGTAATACCAAGAACGGAAGCCTTCGTACGTCTCAATATCCAAGCCACATTAGGTGCTCTGTTGTATTTGTAAATTTAACTTTCGATCCATGAATCGATGTGAAATCCACAAGCGAAATGTGAAGTAGTTAAGTATCAAAACTATCAGTTTTTCCTACACTGATGCCCTTGTACTAAATTTTGAATTGCTAAGTTTTACCTACATTCAACACACTTTTGTGCAAAAGTGAAAAAATGTTTTTTCTTTTAACAATCTGCCCCAACCTAATAGCCTTTTCACACCAAACCCAAATCACGATTTTCGCGAAATTATCGGTTTTGGCTAAAAACCTAAAGCGAAAACACAAGTTTTCCCATAAATTTTTAATAAGCCACTCGTTTTGATAAACTACAAGTTTTAAATAAAACCTGTCGAAAACATGTTGGATTTGCAGGATGAACTAAACAAACACAACTTTCAGTGCTCAATTAATCGTCACATAAATAGCTGATGGGTTGGTGCCAGTAAAAACGAAAAAAAAAAACAGCTGTCTGGGGTAATTTAAATTTCAATGCACAACGTATTTGTTGTTGTCTGTAGTGCCGAAATAATTGAAATGTTAAACGAAAACTTGTAAATTTTCAGTGTGAACGGTTTTCGAGTTTTCGTAAACTTTTAGCTGGAAACGCCTAGAACTCATTTTTCAAATTTTACAAAAGTATTTTTTAATTATTTTACGTTTGTGCAAAAGTGCGCTAAATGTAGTAAGGCTTTAGATAAAACCACTTTTTTGGGCAAAATTTTTCACAAATATATATGTTGTATTGTAGCATTTCAAGCAGTTGCTAAACATACTCGATATTCATTTTAGTTTAAAAACATTGATTTAAGTTACTATATACTCTTACTAATTTTATTTATCTTTCATAGGATTTTTCTTTTTTGTTCAGAGCAGATCGCTGAACAGAGTTCGAACACACATATTATGCACTGAACTTGTTCCAAGCAGAGCAAGCTCTGAACACTGATATGTTTTTTAATCACACTTGAACCACACAAATCAGGATGCATTTTCATCCATTATAAAGAGCAATATAACACAAACCCCTTCCCTTTTTTGTACACAGATACACATCAATTACAGAAAAAAGCAAGCGACAACTTATTTTGCCAACTTAAATGTATCTTATTATTTTTTCTTCACATTTTCCTTCTTGACACACCTGCCATCTGGTTCAGCAATTTACTCTCATGCCCAGTCAAAAGGTTTGTTCGTTCGTTGAACTTTACCCAGGGTCAACCTAGATTTTTTTGACAACCCCAAGAGTTGTCAAAAAAAATTGGGTTTTTCGGTTCGCAAAAAACACCCGAGGGCCATTAACAGCCCTATTTTGCCGTTGTGATACTCACAGGCCACAATTTTTTGTTAGGTTGTTTTTGTGAGGTTTCTTAGGAGACGGACACAATTTCGTATTCTGTTGGGAACCTGATAAGAAACCTCAAAAGAAAACTCACCACCGGAAGGTGAATTTTTTAGTGATGGCGGCCAGCATTTGTCAAAACAAACATAATCAAAATAATCTGCAAACTACAAAAGTGATGAATTACTTAAAATTTGTTCAAAAACGTCTGCAATAATAATTTATTTGATAAGAATATAATCAGTTTCAATCAAGTAATAATTAAAATCGGTGTTATAGCTTGTAGATGAACTGAAGAAGAAGAACTTTCGGAGCCAAGCCAATTTTTTTTCGGAATTTTGGTATGCAGTTCTTAGAGTTTTTTAATATACATGTAATTATAGAATTATAAACAATAAAATTCAACTGTGAAAAATACAAATTAATTAAATTTTGTTGCGTTAATATCCTCGATTTTCTTGAAATTTTTTGGGATGTTTTATCTCCCGATCATAGAGAAACTAACATAGAGGCACAACTTCGGGGGTTTATTCTCTTTCAACCTACAAGCTTAATTGAGAGGATTTCCTCCGTTTCGACAAACAAGTGTTAGTTGCCCGTGCATTTTAAATGGAGCAGACACCAACACAGGCTTATCGAAACGGAGGAGTGCGCATTTGCACATTTGGTATATATGGTGAGCTTATATATTTAAAATGGAAATCGGTTAAATTCAAAAATTGAAAAATTAATTGCTTTTTAGTTAAATTGTATTTTAAAGGCCTTAATCAAACATAAAACATACTAATAAAAGCTTTTTGTTGATTCTGGTTTACAAATTAAGCCATATTTATTAATTTCATGTTCAAACTGAAGAAAATCCAATCAAAAAGTAGAAGCAAACCATAGCATATTAAGGCGTACGTGTCTAAATTCCACCACAAGAAAAGACCAGTTTACTCAATTCCAGGTGAGTATTTTGACAGATCACAAACCAATAAAAAAAAAAGAAATTAAAATTTCAAAACAAATATCGAAAGTGAGCAGGTTTCTATTTGTTTATTACGTATCTTACTATTTCTGGAACTTAATTATAATTTTTTATAATTTATTTTAGTTGTTTACATCACTTTTTTACTATTAAATTATTTGTTCCTATTATCCTTCAGCCAACTTCGCTGCAGGCGGTAAAAAGGGCAGAGACAACATAGGAATTTTGTGAAAGGAGCCTCCCGCAAGTCAATAAATATTTTAACCCCGTCACGTGAATCTTGCCAGCTCAGATTATACTACACGTAGTCAGAAGCATAGAGAAAATAAATAAATAGAGGCGTGACTCGTACCCCCCTTGCCTTAAAAACCCGCAAATTTTTTTTTAGGTGAGTAAGAGAAAACTCTCTTAATTTACTAATTTTTTCCTATCCGTGAATACATGTGAGTGGTGGATTAAAAAATCCTATTGCTCAAACTAACAGATAATTTTTTTTCCTGTTGGTTTTTTAAAAGTCTTAATGACATTTTTAATTACCAAAACATAATTAATAGTTTTTTTCACATTTGGTAAGTTTTATTTCATATTTATTTAATTATTCTTTATTTCAATAAAAGAAATATATATAACCATAAAAAAAATTGTTTTTTATGTTTGTTTGATGAAGATTTGGCCACAATGACGGAGATCCGATGGAAAGCGTACATCCAAAGGTATATTTTAGATTGAAAACTCAGAAACCAACCTCAATTGTTTCTTGTTTTCTATAATTGTTTTGTTGTTTTTTTTAGATTGGGAGTGAAGACGTACTTAGTCCAACTGGGAGTGATACCACTAACACTCCACTTTACACAAAAACCAATCCATCAACAAAAAGTGAAGATCGAATTGGTTATTTAGAAGAGGAGGCTTCACATTGGCGGACACAATGTGAAATCTCACGAATAAGCGATTCGCTGCCTCATGAAGTTTCTCGTCTCTGTAAAGAGAAACAACAATACAATGAGCCATTAGTAGTGACGGGTTGTTGCTGTAGTACAGCAGCGACTGGATTGTCTGTGGTCGTATATACATTTTCCTAGGTCCGTCGCATTAGAAAGCTTTTCTTGGAATTTATTCTTCGAAAGGACATGTCTTGGTATAACACAAGCTCCGGAAACAATTTCCCCAGCAAAATGACAGAGTAAGTAAACCTTTATTTTGCAGGTGCAAATTCATATCTAATCGATGTTTTTCTTATAAACTTTCAGAGATCTCGATAAACTGAAAGAAGGAATCGCTGAGAAAGTAGCCATATTATCTTTTTGGAAGAAATATATCGTGAGTGGCAATCTCATGAACGAGATCGATATGCACATGCTGACGGAAACACCTCGGTCTGTATCTGTAGCTTCTAAACAGATTGTTGGTCTGTCTGTGGATCAGCATTCAGTCAAGCAGAAATAAGGTACGTTAAATACAAAAAAACCTAATTTGATGTATTTTTAAGTATTTGTTTTTCTTTTAATTTTGTAGGATAAACAGCGCCTGCCATTCATCTCAAAATCATGACGAACAACAAGGTCAGACCACACAAACAATGAAGCCCAACAGGAAGGCATTATTGCCAGATATTATAATTAAATACATTGGGCTCAATATTTTAAAGTGTTCTCCTTATTTATATATATATATATGTATATAGCTTAAGAATTGTGATTCACTTAATTTTTTTCGATTACATTGTCTTTGTGGGTGTTAAAAAAAATTCGTTTCTTTTTAAGGGAAATGTAATGTTGTGTGTCTCAATGACACATAGGTAAGTATTATAGCCCTATGCTGAGGTAAATTAACACTCAGAACAGTTACAATCATCGAGATCAAGCAAGTACTTTGGAAATGACAGCTTGTCCAAAGTAGCAAATCCAAGAAATTTCTACCTATGCCAAGAAAAATCTTGAAATCAGTACTTACGCAAAGCTCTGATTTCCAAACTACTTGCTTGATTTCGATGATTGTAACTGTTCTGAGTGAAAATTAACCTGAGCTTCTAAATCCTTTCAATCATTTTATAATCAAACAATTATTTAGAAAAATTGCTATCTAAAAGTAGTTCTCTCGTGTTTTTAAAATTAGACCGTTTTTTTAAAAGGTGAAGTTGAACAAACATTCCCGAAAATAAACAAAGAATCATATACATGTATATATATATAAATATTGTATTAATGACAACACAAAATAATTAAAATTATTATTATTATTCATTACAAATAAGTTTGCTGCTCACAGAGATATATAGAACATTATGAAGAATAGAATAAGATCACAGTCTTGCCAAAAACACAATCAATGTTAATTATTATGATCCTTTTTTATTTCAATATTGGATGAGGTGGATGATGTGGTGTCTTGCAGTTTGTGAGGCAGAATCATCTGCAACTGTTGTCGCCTGTGCTTAGCGTCGTCGGTGTTGGAGTGTGTGTCGTCATCGGTCTCATTGACTGCAGCAGATATTTCTCCATTGAACTGAATCAAAACACAAGGGTCCATGGCATACGCAAGCAGTTTCATTGAAATTGGATTCACACGCAGCAAATTTCCCACAAAAACTATCTGTAAAATAAAAATTAAACAATCTGTAAATATTTAAAGATTATGAAATCCGATTTTATGATTTTCGACTACTAATGGATGCTATGATAGATTTTTCAGGATTCGCAGTAGATTTTCGATTGCGATGGATTCTGTGATAGGGCCGATTTATTAGTCTTAAATTTCGAGTTTTCTTTAATGTAACTAAACTTTGACGCTGTTAGTATGTAGGTCCAATTATCATTAGGTAAGTTTAAAGCCGAAGTAGGTAAGTTCTTAGTATAATGAATAGAATTATTGTATGTTTCAGGAAATAGTAACTAGGTACCTACCTAAAAATGTATATTTAAATCTATGTTATGGATTTTAATTCTGTAGATTGGGATGGTAAAATGTACCTACATTACATACATATGTATGTATATGGACCCTAGGTATGTAAATATGTAGGTACATAATAATGTATAATGAAAGTGTTGGATGGTTATGGTTAGTTAGATCCATATATGCATATAAAACTTTATTTGATAGTTTTAATATACATAATATTCATTTGATTTTTAAAGATATATATTTATATAAATGTCAGAGAGTCCACCTAGTACATAATGTATGTAGGTTGGTACCTATTCAGTGACCTAGATATCAGAAACTACTAACTCGATTTGCGTTTTGTACATAATTCATTATTTTTGAAATCGAAATTAAAAGAATAGTCAAATTTATAAATTTAAAGCTTAAGGTTTATAAATTTAATTTGCTCTGGCCCGATCCAAATTCATAACTTCAAGTTCCTATTTTTCATTTTTATTTATTAGTTTTTTATTTATTTATTTATTTATTTTCATCTACAAGCTTAATAGCTTAACAGATTACATGTCTGTAAAAATAAATAGTATACATTTATAAATTTACTTAAAAGTAGATAACAATACTTAATATCTTAAGAATAAATGGTATAATACATTCTTAAATTTTTCTCTGGAGAGATATAAGTCAACATGATCATAAATTCTATTGAACTCTCCAATTGACCTTGAAATTCGTTCGTTACTTCCGTAGTTCGTTCTATGTCTGGACTCAAAAAGAAGGGATCTTTCCCTCAACAGCCTCGATGGGGCGTATATACACATAAAGGTGAGTAACTCAGGACATCTTATGTGGTAGCAAAGAATATCCCGCACAAAAACAATATCGTGAGTTCTTCTGGCTTTAAGAGATTGTAAGCCCAAGAAGCTTTGCCTGGCTTGGGAACATGGATAGAAATTCCAGCGCATTTTGTAAAACACATATCTTGTAAAGCGATTCTGAACTCTCTGTATTCTATCCGATAAAAATTGTTGACAAGGATTCCAGATAACATCCGCGTATTCGAGATTTGGCATGACCAGAGAAGTATATAATGATACAAGGGTGTATGGGTCTGCAAAATCAGTGGAGTTCCTTTTAATGAACCCTAACATTGAGTTAGCTTTCGCAACAATAGCATCAATATGAAGAGAGGATGAAAATTTAGAGTCAAAAAGAACCCACAAATCTTTCACTTTTAATGTTCTCTGAAGAGGCTTGGATTCAAGAGAATAGATAAACTCATAAGTATGAAATTTTCTAGAAAGGGAAATTATGAAACATTTTTTTAAATTTAGATTTAAATGGTTTAAGTTACACCAGAGAGATATATTATCCAGATCCTTTTGCAGCTTGAGACAGTCATCTGTGCAAGTTATTTTTGAAAATAATTTGAGATCATCAGCATAAATGAGACATTTACTAAAATTGATATGATTGACAATGTCATCAATGAATATTATAAATAGCAATGGGCCAAGGTGACTACCCTGTACACTTAATTGATCTTGAAGTATATTGCTGAATCTTAACTTTTTGAACCCTGCCAGCTAAAAATGAAGAAATCCATTTGAGTAAGCTTGAATAGATTCCAAAAACTTCAAGTTTAAGAAGCAAAATGCTGTGGTTTACCGAATCAAAAGCTTTGCTGAAGTCAGTATATATGGCATCGACTTGACTTTTATTTTCGATAGCATCAACAACAAACGATGAGAAGCAAGTCAAGTTTGTTATAGTTGACCTACCCGAAAGAAACCCATGTTGAGCACTATTTATATGTTCTTTCACAAGAAAATCGAGTTTGTATTTTACTAAACTTTCAAAAAGCTTGGGAATTGCGGACAACTTACAAATACCCCTATAATTTTCAACACTATTTTTAGAACCCGATTTAAAGATGGGGATTAGGAAAGAAGATTTCCAGTCATCTAAGAATATACCAGATGACAAAGATCGTTCGAAAATTGTAAGCAACGGTGCACAAAGAGACTCGGAACATCTTTTTAATATTATGGCAGGGATGCCATCAATACCTGGATTGGAATTTGGCTTAAGAGACTTAAGTGCGCTTAAAACATCAAAGTATTCCAAGTGTATAGATCCAATATTTACCCTAGGGTCATTCCGAGGAGGTTGAGGAAAGTTTGGATTGATATTAGAATACACTGATTCAAAAAACTGGGCAAAAAACTCCAGAATTTTATGAACATCAGTGGATTCATCGCTATTGAAATTCATAGAATTTGGGATTCCAAGAGACTTACGTTTAGAGTTTATGAATGACCAGAAACGTTTAGGATCACTCTTTAAGCCAAACTCCAGATTCAAGATATAATTTCTGTGCGAGAATTTACTTAGCACCATAAAATCTTTACGAAGTTTACAAAAAACTAAATTTGAATATTTTTTAATGTAGCTAAACATTGACGCTATTAGTAGGTAGATCCAAATATGTAGGTAAGTTTTTAGTATAATTGATTGAATGGATGATTCAAGGAATAGTTACTTAGGTACCTACATACCTACAAATTTATGTTTAAGTCTAGATTATAGATTTTAATTACGGAAATTAGGACGATAATTGTGTACCTAGAGGTACATTCAGATATGAATATGTAGGCATGTAAATGTTTATACATACAATGTACATTGAAAGTATAAGTTGGTGATAAGTATATGCATATAATTTTATATGATAGGTGCAATATACATAATATTCATTTGATTTTTAATGATATATAGGTATATAAATGTATGAGAACCCAAATAGTATATCCTGTATGTAGGTAGGTATTCAGTGACGTAGTTAGCAAAAACATGTGTATGTATGTAATTTAGTCATTATTATGCGTAAAAATGAAATATAATTAGGTAGTAGAAATGGATATACATATTTATATGGACCGATAGAGAGACAGACGGAATATCAAGTTTGATTAAAATTTCGGGTTCGATTTTTTTAAATTGTAAAATTTGCAAAAAGTTAATCCGTAATTCTAGATCAGAAAAAAATGATTTTATTGATTTTTAGTAAATTTGTTATAGTAATTAATTTTTTTATAACATAACTTATTATAATAAAATATACTAGCAATCCATTAAACAAAAAAAAAACTTAACTTATTATACTTACTATGAATTCTTTTCATTTTTCGTCGGTGAGTAGTTCTACCTATTTGTGGGTTGATAAATATTTGCTTTGTTCCTGATATGGAAATTAAAAGCTTGCGGCAAATTGTTTCTATATGTTTTATAAATAAATTAAATGCACGGTTGGATCGTATGTACTTGCTCTTGTGTTCGATCACATTATTAGTAGAAAAGGTTTAATATTACGAAATGTTATATTAACAAAAGATTATGTCTCACACTATTCTTACATCCGGTGGGAGTTGCTTTGAAGCACGGAATATTTCTTTTACTGGCAATGCTTTCTCTTTGGAGAATTCGATTGCCATGAAGATGAAGTAACTGTTGGGAGTTAGAAGTTAAATATAACATTTTATTTTTGTGTAAAGTTTCAATTAACTTACCTACAGCTATATGGCGGTTTATTGTTTGTATGCACCAATGGATTATATGGCACATTGAAAATTTTGCTTTGGCGGAGTGGGAGTTTTTCCAGTTCCTGCAGCGCATGGACAAATGTCTCCATTGCAGTGGCCATATAGACTTGTGAAGCCACAACTTCCAGATCGTTCATAACAGCTTCGGTGGCCTTCCGTCTTCCCAAGTAAAGCAAGCCCAGGATCGATGAAGGTGGAACGATTCGATCCAGCGTAAAGAAATTCTTAGTCACATAATTGTACCAAAACGCATGAAGCAATTGTTGTTCAATTTAATCAGAAAGCAATGAATGAGGTGTTGCTGTACAGTCATTTGTTGCCATTCTCGCTCAAAAGCTTGTCCAGTACAAATCCGGCGTTGGCGAAGCCATTTACAAAATTTGCAGCCAGATTCTGCATTCCTGAGTCCACTTGAATCAATGGGAAATTATTTCTTAATTAAACTTTTATATGTGTACAACAATTCCCAGAATATATTTCAATCGAAACGAAGAACTAAAACTTGAAAAGAAAAACAAACAAAATCTTAACTACATCGGCCTTAAACCTGCATAGGATAACTAGACTACATACCTACTAAACAGCTTTAATGGTTAGATACATTAAAGTTATTAGCTACAACAGCAAGTTCGTATGATCCAGTCTTGCATTTTATTTAATAATGAAGGAGGAAAAGCAGGAGTTTTTGTTTTTTATACTATACTATGCTATACTTAAACAACTAAGTAAAAAACCAGGTAGATCATTCTGAAATTCTTGCATTTTTGTCCATAATTTTGTTAAATAACTTCCCTTTTGGTCATATCGAACCAAATTTCTTTTTCACACCACCTTTTAAGCCACTTTCGTTAGTTTTTGTCATAATGCGATCAAACACTCCCAATAATCTCTTTAATAGGTTTGGAATTAGCGAAGAGATAAGATCAACAGATACGTTATTGTTTTTGTCATCACCACTTGCTTTATAGTTTATTGAAACGATTCCCCTACTTTTCCCACCAGTAAGAAGTTTTCCAATTATAGGAATTTTTAACAAAGATTTATTAATTGAATATGCTGGTATTACTTGTCCTGCAACCTGGAATTTATCATTTCTAATATCGAGCTTACCACCAGTGCTAATACCTAACTCCGCCCCTTCAAGCCAAGATTTTTCAATTTCAATAGTGCCATCTTTGTATGAAAAAGGTGCATTACATTTGTAAAACTATACACCTTCATTTTTGATGGCATTTACAATGCCAGGAAATGAAGACATCGACAATAAAGTACTAAGTAGTGGAGCATCTTTGATGTAGAAATTGCTAATGGATAACGTACCATAATGTTCTCCACTTTCTCTCTGAGGAGAGAGATAAAAAGACAATTTGCCGTTTTTAATTGGTTTACTAATACCTAAGGAACGCAAAAGCATAATTGAATTATCCGCATATATTTCGAGCCCTATTCCACTGTATTCTGCTAGTATGTTGCTGCTATCTTACAGAAACTACCCTGTAAATTGACGTCCATTGCAATTACCTTCAGCTTAGCAGTTTTGATAACGATGCCTTCTTTCATAATTACATTGTCAACAGTCATACTAATCTCTATTTAATCCATTACTGTTTTTGCCAAGCAAGCCTAAAATATCAATTAAGAGCAGGAGTTTTTGTTTTTTTTTCAAGCCTAGGATTATTGCAAAAAATCACTCTTGAAATACGCATATTTAGAATGATGTATGGGTATTCCTGGAGCTATTTTTTTTAATACAACTTCTTTGCAAAAAATGTTGATGCTTCCTTTGAAAGTATGAAGGGCTGATTCTAAAAAGATATCGCTCACCTTTATTGGACAACCCGTTCCAAAGATATAGTTCAAAAACTATTCACTGTTCAGCTTGAAATACATAATCTGAAAATACTTTGAAGTGTATCTTTGGAACGGGTTATCCTAAAAACTTGGTTGATACCTTTTTGTAATCTACTCTTGATACTCTCAAAATCAGCATCAAAAGTTTTTATGTAGAAGCCTTATTGCAAAAAATCACTCTTGAAATACGCATATTTAGAATGATGTATGCGTATTCCTGGAGAAATTCTTTTTAATACAACTTCTTTACAAAAAATGTTGATACTTTCTTTGAAAGTATGGAGTGCTGATTCTAAAAAGATATCGCTCACCTTTATTGGACAACCCGTTGCAAAGATATAGTTGAAAATCTATTCACTGTTCAGCTTGAAATACATAATCTGAAAATACTTTGAAGTGTATCTTTGGAACGGGTTATCCTAAAAACTTGGTTGATCCCTTTTTGTAATCTACTCTTGATACTCTCAAAATCAGCATCAAAAGTTTTTATGTAGAAGCCTTATTGCAAAAAATCACTCTTGAAATACGCATATTTAGAATGATGTATGCGTATTCCTGGAGCAATTTTTTTTAATACAACTTCTTTACAAAAAATGTTGATGCTTTCTTTGAAAGTATGGAGTGCTGATTCTAAAAAGATATCGCTCACCTTTATTGGACAACCCGTTGCAAAGATATAGTTCAAAATCTATTCGTATTCTATATTAAATAATATGTGTCTAAGAATCACATGAATCTTATGTATGCAGATTGCACCTAAATTATAAAGTTATATGCATATAGCTACCTACCCACCTACATCCTTCATTTTCATTATTATATGCACATGTTTACATACTTAGCTTCCATAAATATATATATATGTATGTATATTTTACTATCGTAACTTACATAATTCAAATCCATAACAAAGATTTAAATATACATTTGTAGATTGGTATTTACCTAAGTAACTATTCTTTTAATCATCTATCCGACAATTCATTATACTAAGAATTAAAGTAATCTTAACTACATCGGCCTAAACAGCTTTAATGTCTAGATACATTAAGGTTGTTAGCTACAACAGCAAGTTAGTGCTATCCAGTCTTAGAAAAAGCAGGAGTTTTTTTTTTTATTCTATACTATACTATACTATGAGACTTACCTTCTCCTTCCATTCCTTGATCATATCGGTACTATCAGCTGGCATTTGATCCGTATAAACCATACACATGTATCCGGATTCGCGCAGGCATCTCTCAACTTCCAGTACTTCATCTGCCGAATTGCACAAGACTGCACAACGCTCCAACTGATATGCGCACTTATCCAAACATTTCATAACAACCGACATCTTTTCGGAGTTACTTTGCAATTTAATGGAAACTTTAGCCTTGGCATAGACTGCAGCTTCTAAATAGTCTGCAATGCACAACAAAGGCTGATTAGCAATCCTTACAAAATTAATAAATCGCCGAGTCCATGTCTTGGAAGTGACCACCAGTTGAAATGGAATCTTTTCATCTTGAAGAACTGGAGAGATAAGCTTGAAGAGGGTTTCATCAAACTCGGGATTCTCATTCATTATGCTCTCCAAACCATCGATAACTAAAGTTTTACTTGGCGTATGTTGAGCAAGTTTTCCTTCTCGTTGGCCTCGAGCAAACGCTGCCGCACGGTGGTGTAATTACGCACACCACACCGATTAAGCAGTTCAATTTTAACATCTTCGTTGTTTCGAAGTCCATATGCTGGGACAATACTAATTTTTGGTGTTGTGCTAGCCAAAATGCGTCGACAATGACGAGAAATACTCTCAACCTGAACGGACGATGGTGCGATTATAATAACAGCTGAACCATAGGTCGGCAGAATGCCTTTCGATTCTAGACGGAAACTCAACATGCTACAAACCGGAGGCAAATAACACCAGGTTTTACCAGTTCTATTCGAGTTGATCACACAAAAGCAATTGCCACGAAATAAATGCGACCAAGCGTACGCTTGGATGCGATACATTTTATTCAATCGCATGTGCTCCATTTCTTGGTGGATTTCTGCTGTAAACAAGGCATTCTTCATGCGTTCAATTGGTTTAACATTGTTTTTACTGCGAGCCAATACAAGATGCTTAACCAAATTTGTTTTCAAAGTAGCTTTACCAATGACTTCGGGAAGATTAAGATTGGTTTGGTATGATGGAAGATAAGAATTAGTAAAATTACGAAAGTATTCTTTTTGAGTTAATATTTTCGTAGAACGTATGGATGGATCGGAATTTTCACTAGCAAAGGACAAAATACAAAATAAATAAAATAAAACTCGCGCACTTCCAATCATAAACTAATAACTTAATTATGGCTTATTTGTGCTTCCAATATTTGTTTTGAAATGAATATCTTTTTTTTTATTGTTTTGTCATCTGTCAAAATACTCACCTCAAATTGATTAAACTGGTCTTGGTGCGATTATAATAACAGCTGAACCATAGGTCGGCAGAATGCCTTTCGATTCTAGACGGAAACTCAACATGCTACAAACCGGAGGCAAATAACACCAGGTTTTACCAGTTCTATTCGAGTTGATCACACAAAAGCAATTGCCACGAAATAAATGCGACCAAGCGTACGCTTGGATGCGATACATTTTATTCAATCGCATGTGCTCCATTTCTTGGTGGATTTCTGCTGTAAACAAGGCATTCTTCATGCGTTCAATTGGTTTAACATTGTTTTTACTGCGAGCCAATACAAGATGCTTAACCAAATTTGTTTTCAAAGTAGCTTTACCAATGACTTCGGGAAGATTAAGATTGGTTTGGTATGATGGAAGATAAGAATTAGTAAAATTACGAAAGTATTCTTTTTGAGTTAATATTTTCGTAGAACGTATGGATGGATCGGAATTTTCACTAGCAAAGGACAAAATACAAAATAAATAAAATAAAACTCGCGCACTTCCAATCATAAACTAATAACTTAATTATGGCTTATTTGTGCTTCCAATATTTGTTTTGAAATGAATATCTTTTTTTTTATTGTTTTGTCATCTGTCAAAATACTCACCTCAAATTGATTAAACTGGTCTTTTCTTGTGGTGGAATTTTGGCACGTACGCATTAATATGCTATGGTTTGCTTCTACTTTTTGATTGGATTTTCTTCATTTTGAACATAAAATTAATAAATATTGCTTAATTTGTAAGCCAGAATCAACAAAAAGCTTTTATTAGTATGTTTTATGTTTGATTAAGGCCTTTAAAAATACAATTTAACTAAAAACCAATTCATTTTTCAATTTTTGAAATTAACGGATTTCCATTTTAAATATATAAGGTCACCATATCTACCAAAATTGGGATTGCGCACTCCTCCGTTTCGATAAGCCTGGGTTGGTGTCTGCTCCATTTAAAATGCACGGGCAACTAACACATGCTTGTCGAAACGGAGGAAATCCTCTCAATTTAGCTTGTAGGGTGAAAGAGAATAAACCCCCGAAGTCGTGCCTCTATGTTAGTTTCTCTATGGGCGAGACCTTGAGCTTCTTCAAAACCGGGTGCTTCTATGATTTCACTGCGAATACCAGCAGACCATAAAATTCGCATTATTTGGGTGAAATATTTTACTGGTGGCCTAGAGCCGGTTACACAAACACCAACATCAATAGCTCGACATTATCTTCATCAAATTCAGAACCAACTGCGGCGACTAATTTATCTAGGCAGAACGACAGACCGGTGAAACTTATTCCACGTTTTTCTTAGTCCAGAGTAGTATAGTTTCAAGAACTAAAATATACGAGTATTATAATTACAGTACAGAATTAAATACGTAAAAGAAAAATAAAACTCACTTACTTCCGATTGCGATATTTGTTTTGAAATTAATAATATTTTTTTATTGTTTTGTCAGCTGTCAAAATACACACCTCGAATTGAGAAAACTGGTCTTTTCTTGTGGTGGAATTTAGACACGTACGCATTAATATGCTATGGTTTGCTTCTACTTTTTGATTGGGTTTTCTTCATTTTGAACATGAAATTAATAAATATTGCTTAATTTGTAAAACAGAGTCAACAAAGAGCTTTTATTAGTATGTTTTATGTTTGATTAGATGGTTGGGTGTTGCAGAACGAGGGTAGACTCTGATTGGCGTTAACTTGGCAATGCCCAGTGTTGCAACTCTGACTACACATCAAATGTGCTTATTTTTACCTCCAAGTGGTAACCATCGGGTACTGGTCTCATCCAACCAGATTTGACTTGCTAAACGATAAGTGCGAGTGTTGATAACACGACGAAAAACAGCAACACTATAAACACCCTGGTGAGAACGGCACGGATGAATACCCGGCCTGCTGTCCCAGGCGAACCTAGGTGAGCTGCTCTGACATATTCGGACAACAGGTTGTCTAGGAATTTCAAGGGTTAGTCAGGGCCCTTGAACAGAGATGGTGGCGGATGAACCGAAAGGCCAACGGCAGCGCTCAATCCCGTAGTGGATACTGATGGCCCCGTGTCCTAGGGGCATCTAATAAATTGGAACTGGCCCTCCAGGTTGGGGGTTGTGCTTTGGGTTAACTACCCACCCACAGAAAAAAAATATTGTTACGAAGCAACCAATAGCCTCGGAAAGGACTGATTTTATTGTTGACGACCCTGCTAAACGAAAAAAGGACAACGACGTTCGTATCTGCACCTGGAATGTGAGAACATTAAACAGGAGAGGTGCAGGCGAACAACTAGCGGAAGCCCTAAACTGCTACAAAGCAGACATTACTGCCATCTAGGAAATACGATGGGATGGGCCGGGCAAAAAGAGGATGAAAAACTGTGACATCTACTACGGACCGTGTTATAGTGAGCAGAAACAGCGACTATTCGGATGCGGATTTGTTATATTTGCCAGACTTAGGCAAGAAGTCTTATGTTTCCAAGACATTAGCGAACGCATAGTAACAATCCGCATCAAGGCCAAATTCGCCAACATAAGCCTTATATGCGCTCACGCTCCGACGGAAGAAAAAGATGACATAGCTAAGGATTGCTTCTACGAGCTCCTTGACAAAACCTATGAGCGACTACCGAAATACGATGTTAAAATCGTGCTGGGAGATTTTATCGCAAAGGTAGGAAGAGAAGACATCTTTAGAAGTATTGTCGGAAAACATAGCCTACACGACAACACGTCTGGTAACGGACTTAGGCTAATTGATTTCGCTACGGAACGAAATGCCACTATAGCCAGCACACGGTTTCCTCCCCTCGGAATCCATAAGGGGACATGGCGGTCTCCAGATCAACGAAGAGTCAACCAAATTGATCACATTGCGATAGATAAGAGGCACGCATCCAGTATTTTGGATGTCCGAACATTGCGAGGAGCTAACATCGACTCGGATCACTACCTTGTAGCAGCCAAGGTAAGAATGCGGATATCCACCACACCACAACAATCCAGAAATACTGTGAAAAAATTTAATGTCGGAAGACTGAAATCGCAAGAGACCGCCAAGACCTTCGCACAACGCGTATCCCTTAACCTCTCGATTAACACCATACCACCAGCATCGAATGTCGAAGAGCAATGGCAACGATGCCAACAGGCCATTAGATCAGCCGCAACTGATGTGCTAGGTTTCTCGCGCCCACCAGCAAGAAACCCCTGGTTTGATGAGGAATGTGAGTGTTAGTGTGGTTTTAGGCCAGGAAAGTCCACAACCGATCAAATTTTCACACTCCGGCAGATCCTGGAAAAAACTCAAGAAGTCCAAATCGATACCCACCACCTATTAATCGATTTCAAAGCCGCATATGACAGCATTTATAGAGACGAACTGTACAGAGCCATGTCTAGTTTTGGTATACCGCCCAAACTCGTCCGTTTGTGTAGGATGACGATAGAAAATTCTCGCTGCTCCATCAGGGTCGGAAACGACCTCACCGACACATTCGATACCAAAAAAGGATTTAGGCAAGGCGATGCGCTGTCATGTGACTTCTTTAATCTGATTCTTGAGAGGATTGTGCAAAACTCCAAAGCCAACACCAGAGGCACAATTTTCCAAAAGTCGGTGCAAATACTAGCATACGCTGACGATATTGACATCATTGGTAGGACGCAACGTGATGTCATAGCCACGTTTGCTAGAATAGAGAAGGAAGCGGCGAAAATGGGTTTAGCAGTAAATGAGGCTAAGTATATGCTGTCATCACGAAAGGACTCACAACATCGACGAATTGGACAGAACGTCACCATTGACAGATATAACTTTGAGGTAGTGCGGGACTTTGTCTACCTCGGCTCTGCTATTAACTCTGACAACAACATCTCGTCAGAAATTAAACGAAGAATTACTCTTGCCAACCGCTGTTTCTTCGGGCTAAGAAGGCAATTTAGTAGTAAAGCCCTCACTCGAACTACTAAGGAGATCCTATACAAGACCCTGATCATCCCAGTCCTGCTCTACGGCTCTGAAACCTGGACCGTATCAAAAGCGGATGAAGAAATCCTTGGTAGATTCGAGAGGAAAATTCTTCGAAAAATCTTCGGTCCCGTTTGCGTTGACGGGCTATGGAGACGAAGATTCAACCAAGAACTATACGAGCTGTACAGCGATATGCCCCTGGTCAAAAAACTCCGCATTGGACGTTTAAGATGGCTAGGACATGTAGATCGAATAGACACCAATACTCCGGCTCGCAGAGTCTTCGATCACCGGCCAGACGTCGGACGCAGTAGAGGAAGACCTCGCCTTAAGTGGCGCGCACAAGTAGAAACCGACCTCAACCAACTTGGAGTGCGCAACTGGAGGCAGTTAGCTAAGGAGCGGGCTAATTGGAGAGGCATGTTGGTTGAGGCCCATGTTCATTCCGGACTGTAGCGCCACTTAAGTAAGTAAGTAAGTTTATGTTTGATTAAGGCCTTTAAAAATACATTTTAACTAAAAAGCAATTAATGTTTCAATTTTTGAATTTAACGGATTTCCAACTTAAATATATAAGGTCACCATATCTACCAAAAATTGGGAATGCGCACTCCTCCGTTTCGATAAGCCTGTGTTGGTGTCTGCTCCATTTAAAATGCACGGGCAACTAACACATGCTTGTCGAAACGGAGGAAATCCTCTCAATTTAGCTTGTAGGGTGAAAGAGAATAAGCCCCCGAAGTCGTGCCTCTATGTTAGTTTCTCTATGCACTCACATGTGAGTGATTCACGGATAGGAAAAAATGAGTAATTTAAGAGAGTTTTCTCTTACTCACCTAAAAAAAAATGCGGGTGTTAAGGCAAGGGGGTACTATGTAATTATTTTCTCTATGTCCATCACGTCCAAAGATGGTCAAGTGAGAAGAGCGACAATAAGAACGGCAAGAGTCGTTTATGAACGACCAGTGGCAAAGCTAGCAGTGTTGGACATCAGGTATACAGCGGAGAGCAAGGCAGCAGCTGACGATGGTCCCTTACTGGGGGGAGAAAGTGTCTCACAGTAATTTTCAACGGCAAACAGACGTTCAGTTAGGTGAGCATTCTGTGAAAGAATTAGCTGGATATCTTTGGAGACAGCGGAAACATCATCTTTAGTTGCAATATTTTTGAGGTGTTCCTTTTAACAATCATTTATGATAAATTTGATATCGCTTGCGTTCATTTTGGTATTTAATTCGGATGAACCTTTTTTACTCCTGGGTGAGTTAATCGGAGATATTTCCGTCGACTTTCGCTTGGGTTGTATATATTCGCACAACAAAAGTGTATCGACTGTGGTTGTGTTTATTGGATTTTTAAACTTAAATAATCCTACCTTAGTGATGTGTTTTAAATTTTTATTCACTTTTAGGATGTGTAGATTTACTAATATAAATATTTAAAGCACAAAATTGTAATTAATTTAAACGATTTTATTAAAAAAAAAGTACCCAAACACAAAATATATGTATACGTAGACGTTGGTCTCTCTCTCTTTTTTGAATAACTTGATGAACTTGGACAAAATCTTCAAATATTTCAACGGAGAAGACTTAGTAATTTGTCTAGGCTACCAAACAAATCTACTTGAATAAGCCAAAGAATAAGAACACT
Source organism: Philhelius pedissequus (assembly GCA_910595825.1). NCBI lineage: Eukaryota > Metazoa > Arthropoda > Insecta > Diptera > Syrphidae > Philhelius > Philhelius pedissequus. The sequence continues at coordinate 13,264,059 of OU343164.1, read as the reverse complement.
TAACCGAACCATTGTAGACTTATCAAAATACAAAAACAAAAACGAAAATACAATAAAATTACAACATAGTTTGAACATTTTCCATCCATGGATTAACCACAATTTTTGACACAAATTGTTGTGTTTTACCTAATTTAAGTTAAATCTTCGATATCCATTTAGCACCCCGACTTTCTTTTATTCTTGATTTTATCGCAATTATTTTAAATTCAATTAAAATAAATTTAATTCAACAATATTTAATTATTAAAACAAATTGTATGTTTATATTATTCGCGCACGAAAAATCCATTAATCCACATCGAAACCAACAAAACAATTTCTTTTGCTCAGATTTTTTTTTCTCGCGTGACGTCAACAAAGAGACAATAAAGAAGTGACGTAAAATTCCTTTAATTGATTCATGTTTCTCATCTGTTACCCCGTTTATATGAGTGAATTGAGGAATCGAATCGAATCGAATTGAGATTTCGATTCAGGTATATGGCCTCGTGGGATCGGAAGATTGAATTAAAATGGAATCGAATTGACAATTTGAGTATACAGAATAAACAACAAAAACATGCAATAGAAAAAAATACAAAGAAACCGGAAACCCACTGAACACAAAAAAACACTATTGGTGCACACACACACCAAGAATCAGATGTGAATTCGATTCTTCAATTCCTCGATTCAGGTATATAAGTACATTTTCAATTCGATTCAGCTCTTCTAGTGGGATCGGATCGAGTAATCCTATTTTAATCCGATTCAAGTATACAAAGCCCTAAATCCTGATTCAATACCGATTCAATTCTTCATATAAACGTAGTATGTGTTTGCCATCTTCCGACACTCATCCAGCACTTATTGTTATCTCTCTTACTCCCTCTACGATTGTTTTCAATATAATAATTGATTTTACTTGAATCATTTTTGTTTTTTATTTGTTAATTAAATGTTTTTTAGGAAAGCAAAATTGATTATTTGTTTATTATTAGTGTCTGGTTGGGTTGGTTATTGTGTAGTTGGGCAAAGTGTCAATGAATTACGAGTCGACTTTTATAATTCGTTAGTGTTTTTTCTACCTATGATTCGTGACCAAATTATTGAGTAATTCAGGTTTAAAGTTAGATACATAGCTAGCTACATTTATTAAAAGAAAAAGTTAAATTCAGGTAGCTAACATCTATCTTAAGTAATATTAAAATTACAAGACTGCAAGGGGAAGTTTTTACATATGTAAAAAAAGAAAATTGTGGTTAATGTTTAATGGCTGTGGTTTCAAAATTGCAAAAAAAATATTCAGTTCGTATGGATCCATCAGAACTAGCCAGGAAGAAGCATAAGCAACAGCAGTGTCACTACCAACAATTCTTATAATTGCAAACAAGAAAGCAATAAATTTATATCGTTGGTAGGTATGATAAGCATTTTTTCCTATCGTAATCTTAATGATTAATGTTTTTTTCCCGTACACGAGGTTTTAACTACCTAATGGTTCTTTTTCTTATACCTCTGTACAGATCTTAATGTGTTATTCTATCTATTATGTAGGTATGTATTCTGAGGTCAAGTATCGAAGAATTGGTCTAATCAACCTGAGTAAACCCCAGGTGCATCAAAGTTTACTTTTATTTGGGTACCTTTTTTTTGAAAAATTGACTTAACATAATTAAAAAAAAAGTAATGATTTAAGACAGAAAGGAAGGTAAGAAGTGATAACTATTCCCACCTTGGTCAGCTAAAATTTCATGATTATTCATCACTTTAATGAAGTCATCAACAAGAACTTCATTCTTCTTTGGGTTTTAAGTCGACGTGGATAACATTTAAAATTTAAATAAATTATAAAATGAAGTCATTAACATTTTGTTTTAATGAATTTATAATTATTATGTTATTTGACCTTAGACATGCCATTTCAAATTACATATTTCTTTTTTAATTAATCAAAATAAAAAAAAATATACATTTTGTTTGAGCAATAATTAATAAATATAAATAAAAATGTAAATGTCAAGTATCTATTGCTTTTACAGTCTGAGGCAGAATGTTATGCAAAACGAGTGAGATTATGACGTATCTCGATTGGATAAAATCTCTAATTTGATGCTTTTTTAATGTCGAAACAAAATCGTTAACGTTTTACTATAGGGTACCTATTATAGTCTTCAGTTGTGTCGTTTATTTGAACTATGATAATAAGCAAAGATAGCGTTTTTTTAAGAAACAGATCCTTTATTTCATTGTGGTTCCGTGGTAGGAGAAAAGCTTAAAAATTAAACGAAACATCTAGGTATCTAAAACAATGATAGAAATTGATATTTAAACTCAAAACCTATAAATTTTTTGTATATATTGATGTCATTTGAGTTAAGTGCAGTGTAAGTAAGACTTTTAATTTATGTTTTCGTATGATTTTTTTTTATTATGGAGATTTTATAAAAAACTAAGAGTGCCGTTTTATATTTGACTAGGTTTAAGTGTGATAGTGCCACGTTATTGGTAAATTAAAACTCATGTAAATAAAAATGAAATAGGTTGCATTTGTGGTCGATTTTGTAGATATTCTTGGCGCTCAGAATATCTCTTCGCTTGTAATGGTTCTTACCATTAAATTCAGATGTTGCACAAGTTAAGTTTTAGTTTTTTTGTGGCATTTGCTTGCGTTGAGTTTTTTGTACTGGTGCTTCTGTCGTTGTTCAGAAAAGTAAAGTCCAGTAAAATCACCAGAATTTTTTTTATAGAACTTTACGTACTTTTGTTTATAAAATCTATCCTTGCCATATACTACGTTGTTGTTGCTTCTAAATCTTTCAGAATTTAGCGGTAAATCTTATTTCTATAAAGTAATGATCGCATCTTTTTTATCCCCGCCGATATTTTCCTAGATATGTTTTGAATCATTTGAAAAAAAAAAATGAATACCTATCAATAATTGTGTTTTTTTTGTATCAAATTAATGTAAGATGAAGTTCTTCTCAAAGTTGCTTAAGTATAGTAGTATGGTATTTCAATAAATTTCATATTAGGTGCAGTTTTTCTTATACTGATGGATCAAAAACTGTTGATGGTATTGGTGGGGCTGTGTACTCAAACAGACTAAAATTAATTCCCCCTTTCCGTCTTTTTAATCAATGTATCGTATTTTAGGCGGAAATTATTGAAATTCGAGAAGTCCTTTATTGGCTCAACGCTCAAATAAAACTTGATATCAACTACTGATATCCCTATCTTTCCAGTTAATAGTAAAAGTGGCTTTAAACACCTGGTTGAAAATTACAGACCAATATCAAAGGTCTCTGCGGTACCAAAGTTATTTGAAAAGATGTTTACTCAGAGGCTATTTTTTCAGTCAAGCAACAAATAACGCCAAAACAACATCGGTTTGTGGGTCGTCGCTCAACTTCGACTAATTTGTGCCTGTTTTCTCAATTCTGTTTAAAATCTATGGAAAACAGAAAGCAAGTTGATGTGCTACACACAGATTTTGTTAAATCTTTCGACAGAGTTCACCATGGACTATTACTAAAAAAACTTCGAAAACTGAGTCTGAACACACATTTTTTGAATGGGTTGAGTTCATAGGTACTAGTCTACACTGCCTAAGTGTGTCAGCTGCAACGCTGACAGCCACTTCAACCTAACATAACCTATAAAAGGTTTATTGGACTTGCTGGGCATTCAGGATTCGAAAGTCAAGATTTTAAACATGGCAGTATCGTAGCAAGAAAACTGTGATACCTTGTCTGTGCCCAAATATTTTATATTTGTGTAATTACCCCATGTTCCTTATTCATTATATATTCAATTTAAAAAAAAGTATACATATATGTATATATAAGTGGATTTGTATATATATTACTCTTGCTAGATTTGTATAAGAATTTTAGTTGATGTTGATATATGATTAACTGCGTTGCCTTCATTCCAATTGATGAACGTAAGAGGAAGTGGTTGGGTGTAAGTGTAAGGGCTTCCCTACCCTCTTCTTCAATGGGAACGTACGTCAGAGGCCGCGAATTAATTATTTTCTCCATCTCTGCCATCATGCTTAGTAGAAGCTCGTCGGTTGGATTCCTACCTGGACTTATTTCTGTCTAAACATGTTTTATTGAGCGAACCAGACGTTCCCAGGAACCAACCTCCCATGTGTGGAGACGCTGGTAGGATGAACTTTTATGACGGCTTCATTTCGAACTCCTTCGCGACTTCATCTTGAGCAAACACTTGTAGAGCTTGCTTTAGTACTTCGCTGGCTCCTCGAAAATTGTTCCATTATCGGAGTATTCTTCAAGGGGAGTGCCTGTTCTTGTGATAAAACGTTTTAAGCCTAAGATGCACGAGTCGCTTGTAAGGCTATGAGCGATATTAACGTGTATAGGTCTTACCGTTATACATGTGAGTAAAATACACTTGGATGGGGCCAAAGAAATCGACTCCCACGTAGGAAAAGGGCTTCGTATGAGAACTAATGCGTGCGCTCATTATAGGAGGCTTTGGGACCGCCCATCGCTTCTGGCAGTGTTTGCAGTGTATTCTTTTCAGCAAACTTCGTAGGTGGGATATATAGCACACCTGCCTCATTTCATTGACAACATTCTCATTATAAAAATTGTGATAGCATCATGATAGCTGTGAATTATAAGATCGGTAATGTAATGATTTTTTTGAAGAATTATTGATCTCTTAAATCGTTCGTGGACAACCGGGACTGCATCTATTCCCAAAACTCCGTGCTCATCAATGTAGGGTGATAGCGTGTACTGGATTTGTTTATTTGTACTCCATCAGCTATGTAATAGAACTGTTCATATTCTGTTCCAAAGCTCTCCATTTGGCACATTCTATACAATTCATTTTCGGCACGTTGAATTTCAGATGAGTTAAACTTGTCTGTACTTTTGACAGTCTTCTTGAAGATTTTAATATCGATAAATCGATATACATACATAACAGTCTGTATAATTCTATTTCATTGAGAGAAGCGTTTGTAATTAATAACAGGCTGTTGCACGTGAATATCTTGGAAGAGGATTTTTTTTATTTCGTGGTTTCCTATGCATTCCGCACACTCTGTCGGCTTCCGTTTTTCCCATGTCTTCGGGTTTGTATAGAAAGGCTGGACCTTGGTACCATCGCGAATGTGATTGAAAGCATTCATCGTTGGAATACGTGAAGCCAAAGATTGTCCACCCTTTTCTGTTTTTTATGGCGACCGGTTGGTTTGCATTTCGCTCTACCGAATTGATGGGAATGCCTTGGTTCCAATGTTGCAGTCTAATAAGAATGAGCGGTTTTGCGTTAACATAAGATATAATAGTTAAGTTCTTCAGATGACTGAAGCTTGGCGTTAATGCTCACATGTTCCAATGATTTCACAGTATGAACGCTTGACATAGGGAAGCAGTGCTGCGAACCAGTCGCTGAAATTTCCGAGTTAATCTTTATAGAGTTACCTTCGTCCCGTTACCTTAGTCCACTTGAAACAGTGTGGTTCAATCTTTCCCTTCGCTCCAAGCAACAAGGCGAGTTCCTCATCCATCAGCGTAAGTAATGATCCATCGTCGAGAAATGCGTATGTTTCTATTTTGTCTTCTTCTATATGCAACATGACTGACAGAATCTTAAATATTGTTTTGGTTTTTTCGGACTTGTTCGAAGGACAGCAATGATGTGTGCTTGTAATTCCGGGTGATGGATTTTCTCCATCGATGGGTGTCAGATGTTTTTCAGTGGGATCACGGTTCGTATGTAGAAGCATGTTGTGCTTAAAGGAGCATTCTTGCATTTCACAAGAACTGAAATAGAAACGTCGACGCCTTCCGTGTTGTCGTAAACAAGTCCGGCAGATGGAGTTTCCTTTAATAGTTTCCCATCTCGTTTACGTTCATATCAAGGAATTTTTCACAAGTAAATACTGATTTACAGTTTTTCTTACACTTGTTCTCCGCGTGAATATTCATGTAGCCCTTACATTTTGTTGGCGTTTTAGATTCAGCGCATTCGTATGCTGTAATTGAAACTTCTGAAGCTACCTTTGCTATCTGCGAGAGCCAATTTATGAGATTAATTTCCTCCCATGATTGCTTAAACATCCCCCACTAAAGTTTTAGTTGCGCAGGTAATATATCTACAAATTCCTGTAACAAAACAGGATTATTTAAATGAGTTGATAGCCCAGCCTTCATGGAGCTACAAACAGTGCCTATGACAAGGAACAAATTAATTGGAGTTTCAAGCTTCTCGTTTTTTGGATGAGGTTTAGATCGGAACTTCGTGAGGAGGGATTGAATTATAATTTCAGGGCGCCCATATAACATCTCTAAAGTTTTCAAGATCTCACTTTCTCCAGACATAAGAGATGAAATCTCAAAGCTTCAAGTGCTGGACCGGTTAAACAGCATTAAAGGTGCTGCAGGTTTTTATGGTCACTGTACACACAGGTCACTAATGAGTTTTCTTACTAAGCTAAAAACGATGGCCCCTCTTCTGCTTTCCCTGAAAACTATACAAATTCCTTAGACATAATTTGCCTGAGTTATTGCTGACATAGAGTTTTAGGTATAATAATACTGTTTTGATTAGATGGCGTGCGCTGCTTCGAGATCTCCGGTATTTTCGCAGTTATATGGCCGGTGCTAGATGCATTCGGTATAAGCGAACGGTTTTTGAATTACGCTTCACCTCATCTTTAATTATGCATTTGTAGTTTATTTTGTACCCATTGCTTAACTCGCTGTTCTGCAAACTGGACGTTTTCGACGGGTTCGTCGTCGTCATCTGAAAGCACTTGTTCGAGAATTTCATATTTCTTTTTCAGGTAGCATCGCTCTCTTTTTTCACGAAGTCGGTTTTCTTCTTCCAGCTGTCTGAGAAGGAGGGCCACCTGCCTATGGCATGACTTTTCTGATTTTGCCTTAGAAGATGGAGTTTTAGGCGGGTTTAGTAAAAAAAAACTTGCATTGTTTTGGGCACTGGCGACGGGCGAAGTTCTTGGGATGGGCGTAGCTGTTTCGACGGACGATCGATTCTTGTTGCAATACTTCATCATTATTATTTTTTTAACGTAAAATTTGATTTTATCGACTGAACTTAAGCGAACTAGCTATATAACAAAATTAATAATGAAGTTTTCGTCGTTCACGTGGCTTTTACAAAAGTTTTAATTTGACCGGCAAATCTGCCAGTTTGAGATCTAATTGCCAAATGTAGTTTTTGCTCGTTTCTACCCAGTTCACCTGCGGGGCCTACGTGATTTTGATTTTCAGTGCAGCCAGATTCGGTTACAGCTTATGTTTTATTTTAAAATAGTCATCTATCAAGGAAACCAAATATTATATTTTATTTATTATTTATTTTCAGACTATTATACACTGAATACAATTGAACTCCAAATGATTTATTTGTAAACAAAACAAAAAAGAAAAATAAACAAATTAAACTACATTAAAATAAAAAAGCATTTGTAACAAAATATTAAACAATAACTCATAAGTAAACAATTTTAAATGAAGTGGCCAGAAGCTAACGTAATTCTGCAATTAAAACATCAGGAATACAATTTCGAGAAGCTTTTAAATTCGACTATAGTTGCCGTCGAAAGCTATCGGCGACTGCATGAGTTTCTCTTAATTTATCACACCAACTATAGGCACCACCTTCATCAGTGCTTCAGCCATCATCATCATCACCCTGAGGGCTGCTACAAAGGCTTCAATAATACATGGAAAGCGTTATTAAAACTTGTTCTAACTAAGCAAAAATCAAACACGCTGCAAACAATCTGCAAACGCTCCATCATCAGCCTCAGCCACCATATTCAACAATCAAAACGAAAACATCCAATAGCAAATAGAAAATACTTTCTTGAAAAACATTGGATAAAAGCTTCCAAATAAAGCATTCAAGGACCAGACGATCAACATCAATTATATCTCCCGAAATGGCAGGCCTTCAAAATGGACGAATTTTGCGATTTATTATTGCAATTGGTGCTGTGGTACTGACAATTTTCGTTTACGCCTCCTATTATTCAAATACACCAATGGGTATGTCCAGCCATTTAAGGATATCGCCAGCTCTTGTTTCTTCATCTTTATCATCTTCTATGTCTGACAAATATTTAAATCATAATTTAAGCGACTCGAGTGGAATTAGTTTAAAAAATAATTTACTTATTAAAAATAATAGTAATATTGTCGATGCTGACTTAAAAGACAACAGAAATTCAATCGTAGATAATCGGATTGTTGATAATAATAATTTAAATAATATAAACGATAAAGTTAAATACACGCATCAATATAATGCCAATTCCAACAACCAACATAATCAAAACAACAACAACAACACGACGAACGCAAATAAAAAGAATGTTGATTCAGCACAAAAATATAATGAAGGAGATTCAAGCTTTTGTAAGTAAAACAAAATCGTAACTTTTATTCGTATACCATATTTTTTTTTCTCTATGATATTTTTTCTTCCTTCTTCTGCTATGAACATTCTTTTATAAACGATAAAAGATTTTCATTATTAAATAAAGATCTTTTATTATTTATATTTCCGAATTGGATTTTTTTATAAAATTTATTTATTTCATCAATTGATTCGAAGCTGATTACAAAATTACAAAAAAAAAAAAATATAAACTTGCCTCCGACATTTGATCGTTTTTAAGTCAATAAGAGAACACATTGATTTTTTACTCTGGCAAAGACCCAACACAATTAAGTTTGCGTAATTCATAAAGAGTGAATCCTTTTTGAACTCTTTCGATTCTAAAAATATTGTTTTCGTAAAAAAGAAGACCAGACGACAAAACCATATTCTAAAACCAGTAGAAATATTGATATAAATAAGGTCTTCAAAGTATAGGCATCCTTAAAATCATTGCAGTTACGTTTCAAAAAACCTAATGTTGTCAACATGTGATCTGAAGTCAAGTTTAAAATCAAAAATCACCCCAAGATAATTAACATCATTTACCCTCAAAATCAATTACAGATGAGGACATAGATACATTAAAAATTTTACACTTTGAGTAATTCAGCGGAAGATGGTTGTAGTCGCACCATTTAAGAAAATTGTTGATATCCAACTATTTGAAAATAGAAGGTAAAGATTATAAAAAGAAGTGGACCCAAATGACTGTCTTATGGAAGACCTGACCCCACATATATGATATTTGAGACACATTCATCTATCTTAACAGCTTGTTTTCTGTCAGGTAGGTATAAATTTACCCACTTTAAAAACGAAACATTCAATCCCAATATTTTAAGCTATGGCAGGAGTACCCCATGATGCACGCGGTCAAAAGCTTTAACAAAATCTTTTAATATGATTTTTACAAAAAGACTTAAATTAGTACAAGTTGATCTACCTTTCACAAAACCATGCTGTTTTTGAGACAACGAATTCTTAACAGCAAAATAAAGTCTGAGTGGCCACTTTTTCAAAAATTTTGGGTATAACTGAAAATTTTGAAATTGTTCTATAGTTCTTCACTAAGTGCTTAAAACCACTCTTATAAACGGGATCTTTATATAACCTATTTTCCATTCTTAAAGAAAATCTCCATTTTGTAAAGATTTATTAAAAATAAGGCTCACTTTACAAAGTGAATAAGAATCATATCAAAGCCATATTTGTTTGAAACATCAATTTCCTATAAACCTTTCAATACGACCTATTCTGAAAAACCTTGTAGATTAAAATCTATCAAAGGATTAATATATGGGTCGCTTTCTTTAAGAATTTAAAAATATTCAGAAAGATTTGAATAATTTTTTTATATTTGATTCAGTATTGATAATATATTGCCCATACAGAAACCTGTGCAGAAAATTAAATTCTCTTCTTAACTGAAAATTTTAAACAAATAGCTAATACATATCAGCCGTAAATATAATGGAATTCGTCGTATGTGTGATTTGGGTAATTAGTATTCTTGAAAAAAAAAAATTATTTAATATCAAACGGCGGGTAGCAGTGGATATAATGCTTGACTGCTAACTTAGACATGTGGGTTCGATCCCCACACTAGGCAGCATTCTTTTCTATGCCTCCAATTTTAATTGGAGGGCGACCGTAGGTTAAAATGAGATAGTAAATACCTGATTCTCAAATCCACTGTGTCAAAAAAATTTTGTTCTTATCTTTCTATTCCTTCTAACTGGTGCCGTGCAATATTCAGGTTGCATTTAAAAGACCTTAGGTCTAACAAGCATATAGTTAAAAAAAAGGGAACGGTATAGCCAAGCCAAGTTATGGCAGCCATTTTACAGGATCAAGCTCAAGCGATTTTCGACCCCCCTTTAACTTCAGTACCAATAAAGTCAGAAACTTCAAAGCTAAGTTCACTATGGTAAAGGCAACTTACCAAATTTTAATTCTTTAGCATTGGTGGTTCACGAGATATCAGACCGTAAAAATAGCAAAAACTGTAACTGACTCACTCACTCGCTGATAGGTCATCAAAATTATGGGGCACTTCCCAACCGGTTGGCTATTTAATTCAGCGTAACGAAATCCCGCGTAACGAAATCCTGCGCAACGAAATCATATCCTGCGATTTACTACCTTTCTTAAATTTTCATTCTCCATACAATTTTGTTATTTTAGCCAATCGAATCAAAACTTCTCCCCTTTTGCATTTTTAGAGCCGTCTTCTTTTTCAGAATTTCACAATGAAAATTATATATATACAATTTTATTCAGCTCAAAGTTTTTACATAGTAGTATTTACAAATAATTAATTCTTAAGTCTAACAATACAGAAGAGCCTCTGCTTCGTTAAATTGTTGGTTTTTTACATTTTTTAGTAAAAGGTGTCTTAGGTCTACATAGGTTTTTTTTATTATAAAAATTGAGTTTTTCTCGCCGGCTTGAGTTGTGCAGACGGTCGTTGGTTGGTGTGGTTGTGATGGGATTGGAGGGCCTTAACTCCTGTTGCTTGTTAGCTGGCTTGGTCCTGTGGTGGCTTCAACCTCTGTTGTACTGAGTTCCTGCTGCGACGTAGAAGTTTCCGCAGCTGTCAACTGACCATATTCCAAATGCTGGATCCATCATGGATAGCACGTGGAGATACCGGTCTTTTGTGTCTGAGTCACTTGTAATTAAATTAATAAGAGGGCTGGGTTAGGATGGGATTTTTGCAGCATCTCAACGCTGAGGTTGTACATGTATTTGTCTATTGGGACAAATGAAGTTTGTCTGTTCTGAAGCTTCGTATAGCATTGAGTTGCTATAAAACTTAACGGATTTTAGTTAACGGAAATGGCAAGTCCAATGGCGAAGAAATTTTCGCTCGAAAATGTGCTGTTTTTTCATGTATGATGGGCTTATGGTGACCATATAGCAAAGCTATAAGTTAAAATGGGACGAATGAGTTGCTTATAAAGCAGAAGTTTCTTTTTTGTTTGGAGACCGCCTCTTACTTTCATAATAGGTCGTACTAGAGAGAAGGCATGTTAGCCTTACGTAGGGTGAATTTGGAGTGTTGAACCTTTCGATGAAATGATAAGGTATTTAACCGTTTTCTTGGGCTTAATAACAGTGTTATCGGGAAGGGTTAGCGAGAGGTTTTTGCATCTTTTGGCTAGTCCATTGTGCGAAGGGGTTCTAAAACAGATCAACTCCGTTTTGGTAGGGTTGATTTTTATTCCCCATTGGTGGTAATACGCATAGAGTTTAAGGATATGCTCCTTAACTCTTCGGAAGGCTAAGTCTGGGCTGGGGGATGCGCTATAGGTGATGGAGTCATCAGAAAATAGGAAGGTATTTGTTCTAGGTATGTCAAGTGGCTGGTCGGAGGTGTATAAATTGAAAAGGTCGGGTCCAAGGCGAGATCCCTGGGTTACACCGGGGGAAATGCTCATGAGTCTTGAGTTAGAGTTCCCCACACGAACGTAAAATTTACAGTTAGTGAGGAAACTATGGATGATTAGGATAATATGTCTGAGCAAGTCAAGGGACTTCAACTTGAAAACCAGGCAATCTATCCAAACCGAGCCGAATGCTTTTTGGATATAGAGCAGACAAGTTACGGTTGTATGTCCTTTCTTAAGGACCAGCGTCGTAGCAGCATGTAGCTTCAAAAACGGGTCGAATGTCGAGTGGGATGCTTTGAACCCGAATTGATTATGCTACACTATACCTATGGATGAGCAAAATGAGCTAAGTTTGTTGAGGATCAGCATTTCAAGAAGTTTGCTGAGGTTCGGAAGAAGGGAAATGGGTCGATAATTGTTAACACAATTTGCACTAAGTTTTTTGGTATTGGGAAAATTTCGGCAATTTTCCATTTGTTTCCGAAGTAACTGTTGTTAACACAGTTATTAAGAATAATCGTGAGGATTATAATAGCTGTCGGCGGTAATTTCTTTATTAGGAAGTTAGAAACCTTGTCAGGTCCTGGAGATTTCTTGAAATTGTCGTTTTGGATAGAACCGTAAAGGTCTAAAGGGTTGGTAAATAGCACCTGTTGTCGTATAGACTGACGAATTTTTTTGTGAAAAGGTGGTAAGCGGACTAGGGTCCTGAGATATCAGTTCCGTAACATCGTTGTTTACGTTGGTGAAAAAGTCGGGTAAGGGGATTGGGAGATTAGGTTTGAAATTGCTTTCAAATAAATCTGCGAAGGCATTCGTTTTTTCTTGGTCCGACGAAAGAAATGTGTCATTATACTGCAATTGACCGACTAAAGGGGATTTCCTCCCTATGATTCGGTTAATTTGCTTGAATGTGTCCGGTCCAGGTTTTATGACGTTAAGTTTTTTCCTGGATTGGGAGTCGATAATGCTTTTGTGCTTTGGTCGATAAGGGTGTTTAGGCACTTGAGTTGAGAGAAAACACTCTGGTATTCATCTCCGTGTGTACCTAGAGTACGGTAAAAAATTCTCTGAAGAATTTTCCGAAGATTTGCCTGTACTTATACATATTTTGTAAATGTTGGGGAAGGTCTTTATATTTTGACTGAGTAGTTCTTTGTTGTGCTTGTTCGGCAATTGTTACAGCAATTGAACTTTCAATAGTCTCGATTGTGGAATCAATTTCTTGATTGCTCAAATTGTGTGAAGTGCTGGGTGTGTTATTCCGCAGCTTATCCGTTAAGGAGCTTTGGAATACTTCCCAATTGATTTTTTATAATTAATAAATTCTTGCTGAGGAGTAGCAAGTATATTGAAGTTTGTCGTAAGATAGATTGCTCGTTCTACTGCTAGATGATCAGAGTCTGATGCAATCGCAATGCACGTGAAGTTGTTGAGTGTAGGAAGCCTACAAATCAGGTTAGGGGAGCACAGGAAAAAGTCAAGTGTCGAAGGAGTCTTCGAATATGTTGGGATTGGTTGAGAAACAACCTCAAAAGAGTGGGTATGGGAATTAGCGCAGAGCCAGTCAGACATAACTACTCGTACTTCATGGTAAGAGCTTGAAGTGTCCATCCACAATTGGTGGCGAGCATTGAAGTCACCACCAATTATGAAGTGAGTGTAGTTTTGACAGAATGCATTTATCAAGTCGAGGTCGTGATTATGTTAATTGATTGTACAAAGATATCAGAAGCATATTTTCGTTATTTTCAAGTGCGATAACTACGCATGCGTATATCCGACTTTGACCAACAATCAATTTCATTACCTCATCATCGAAAAACTGTTCAAATATTCGAACTTCGCTTTCCGATTTTATCTTTTCTTTTACTTTGGATAAATTTTCCCAGTAGTTTACAGTTTCGTCTACTTCAGTAGAATAAACCACATGCTTTGACCATTTTGGTGCATTATCCCGAGACTAACCTCTGGCTGAGCTTTATTTCCTTAGATAAGCAAGTGGAATATTGTCTTCGCTTTCATATCCATCGTTTTATCTCCACTGCTCCTGGGGTGCTCAAGTAAGTCATCGTCACATAAATCCTCCCCGTCCTTTTAAATCTCAACATGCGGTGAAATAACCACTGGATTTTTTTCTTAGATTTTAGAGATTTTTTTATTTTGGCATTTTAAAAAATATTGACATACAAAACTGCAAAATCTTTAAAGCATGGCTTTGCCGTCTGCCTGATTGACAATTCAATTTTTAAGATAAATAATAAAAGGTTGTATTTTAATAATTATATAAAACATTAATTAAAAATCACCATTAAGTATTCGGTTTCTATAAGATAGATCAATTTTGCAGAATTTAAACATTTTGATAACATCCATTTCATTCAATAAACCTATAACTTCTTCATCTGTTAGTGTAATTCATCAAAAAATATTTCTTCTAAATTCTCTCAAAATCGGACACCGCCGCAGGAAATGAAAAACATCTTTCCTTTCTTCACAATTGCACAGACTGCATATAATTGGCAGGTCTTCAGTGTGTGGTATATAATTTAGGTTCAGTAGTTCTCCTCGCAAGCAAAACATCATAGCTATTTCCTCTACCTTGTGTTCATCTCTGAAGTAGTTATTTTGATTAAGGGAGTACACTAGTTGACCATAAACTGTCCGGTGGAGGGAACCAGCAGCTTCCTCTTGGACTTCTGCTCCTGATTGCGAATCCAAACGCTCAATCAGATTATATAACTCTTATTTCCAACTTCTCGTATCCTCCAGATTAATATTTAGTTCTATTCCACATTCTCCAGCTAAATACAACCAATCTTTAAAAAACCCTGATTTGCTTTGTAACATTTGTGCTGCTGCCTTTTTTGGTAGTCGATCATTGGCATCTTCATAACTCTGAGTACATAGTCTACCTGCAGCTTAAGCGTTTTTGTAAACAATGGCGACAATTCAGTCTCGATCATAACTATATAGTTAGGAGAGTTAGATAGAAGGTAAAAAGATCTCTTAACGAAGAACCTGAGAAGCTTTTCCACAGTTTCATATTTTCTTCACCCCCCCCCCCCCCCCCCCCCCCCCCAAACTTGAGCAGCATACAAAATACGGACTCCGCCACTGCCTCGAACACCCGATATTCAATATTTATATCACTTTTGGCTTTTGTAAGTTTGTTTTTTAAATGTGTTTCCATACTCATATTCGTAGTCAAATAGACTCCAAGATACTTGTACTCTTTGACAACCTCACAATATCACCGTTGTTACCACCAATTTTCACTGGCACATACTCTACTCCCATAATGTTTTAAGAGCATCATCTTCGACTTTTCCAAATTGACCACTAGATTCCATAAGACACAGTATTCATACAATTTATTAATCATCAGTTGCAGAGTTCCAGGTGAGTTAGCGGCTGAACTTTCTTTTAGGGGAGCACGAATTTTAACACGCGAATCCTTTTATTCTGTAGATTTATGCTTAAAAACAATAAATATTTCAATTTTGAAGTGAGGAAACTTTTATTTCTATTCTTAATTAATTTTGAAAGTTTTTCATACAAAATGTATGCAAATGATGACTACCGACAACTTTTTTTTTTGTGTTGACAGTTGTTTACCAATCCACAGATGACTGTATGCAACTTCGGTATGGTAAGTGTTGATGTGCATTTTTCTTGGGATAATATAAATTGGTTTCAAACTGTGTACTATTGTGGTTTCGTTTCATGTCAAATCCTAAAAAAAACTTTGCATACATCCAACCTTGACCCCACCCAACCTTGACCCCAACCCAAAGCATATAATTGGCCCAGGCGGGGGTTTCAGGGGGGCAGCCGAGCTTTTTGTACGCTGTGAACTTAATTACAGAAAAACTTCACACAAGTAGGTTTTTATCTATACATACGTTTTGTTTAATTTGCAATTGGTTTTTACTGAGAGTAATTAGGTAGGTACATATGTATTTGAAAAGTGATGCATAACTACTTTTCGAAAAATATGATATTTCATTTAGTTAAATGTTTTCACGTAAGTTTTATTATTAAAAAAAAACTACACTTGTACTTTTAATCCAAAAAATGCTTCCATTACAATTTCCCCCCAAAAAAAGTACCTATGTACAAAAAAAAAAATTATCAGAACACTATCAGAGGGAAGTATTAACAAGAACTGTCAAAAGAGTTTTTCGTTGCCGCGAATTTTTTATATATTCATATTAAAACCGTTTTAAATATTATCTTTAATAATAAATCTACCCAATATAAGTATCCTTGTGTTGAAATACCTTCTAATTTAAAGACAAATTGAACAAAAGTGTTGTACTAAAAAGTCCAAAATTGAAAATTAAAACATTTTTTAATCATATTTAACAGTGTTTCCTCACCGTAATGTTTTAAAGCTGTTCTATAGAGACCCCTAGCTCACTGTAAAAAAATCAAAGTTCTACGCGTGCTCCCGTAATCGAAAGTCGCCCCCTGTTTTTGTTTGAAACCAGTCCGATCTAAGATCACCATTCCAAACAGCTGCTTTTGTATCTTCATACAGGTTTTGAATTAAGTGGCCTAATGTATGTGATATGCCCATTCCGTAAAGCTTGTACATTAATGCCCTGCAGTCTACCGTATCAAATGTCGCTTTAAAATCTACGAAGAAAACATAAAGACTTTTCCGTCGTTTGGGGAATGAATCTGCAATACTTTTAAGAACAAAGACGTGGTCTATCGTAGAGTAGTAGTAGTAGTAGTAGTGATTTTATTTAACAATTAAAGAATTCATGTTTTTGTTTTACAATTTCACATTTTAAGCTTTGGCTTTTGCCGTCACCCAGAAATAGAGAGTATATCTGAACAAATATAATTTAAATTTATTGAATTTTACACATTTTTTTAATAGAAAAGGCATTTCTTGGTTGTATTGAAATATAAATATATAAAAATGATACTAAAAGGAAGAGGACATAACTGATTTTTAAAAAGCTTCATTTACAATTTGATTTCTATATCTTAACGCTGCAGAGCGGACCGACCCCATATAACTAGACGTGAAAAAGTCCATGACGTATATCACATGTCTTGTTTTTTTATCTATAACGGATTATTGTTGACTCCAAAAATACATTAGTTCCTTGTCTAACCCAATTTATTGAAGAGCAAACGGCTTTCAAAGTCAATGGTGAAAAAACTACGATTATTTTCTAATTTTAAGTATTTAAGTAGTTTACGTTATTATTAATAAAAGTGTTAATAATTTATTAATTTTGATTAAAAAAATAGCATTGATTCGTAAAGGTATTATCTTTTTTATGACTTGAGCTTTTAAACATGTGTCTGTGTTAGTTTGCTAGATAAAATATGTTGAATAAGTGTGAAATTAATTTTAAAAAAATCAATGTTCTGAAGATATTTTGGACAATCTGAATTAGTACGTGTTGCTGCTATGAATCCAAATTTTGTTTTTTGATTAGCTGTGAATGTCTACTTTTTGGAATTTTTTATAGTATAGTTCGCAAAGCATTGTAAATTACTTTTTTTTCCTATTTTTAGGTTCACACTTTTCTGTTCCTCTTATTGAATTTTTTTGAGTTTCTGTTTTTTTTTTATATTCTACACGCGCTCAAGGGATTATACTACCCCTTAAATGTTTCAACACAGCGCGAGCATGAGGGTGAGATTAAGGAAGAGAAAGAATGATAGGAAAGATGTGTGGCACGATGTTCTGAGACTGTAGGTGGTTGTTGTCTCAGATTTTTTCTCCAGGGATAGCAGCTGAACTAATGCGAAAAAAATGTCCGTGTCTTATATATCTATGTCCCTTATAATTCACATTAATTTTTTTTATTCTTTGTAGTATTTTATCGGTGTACTAGTTTTACTCAATCACATGTTAGTTCTATGCCTAAACAGCATGTAATGAGTAAACCAGCAACTCATTGTATGACATTTATTTTTAGAATTGTTTTTTTAATGGACAAATAAGAGGACATAGACTACGGCAGGGATCGAACCTGTGACCATGAGGTTGACAGCCGAACACACAACTATCGCGCCACGGCCACCCCCAATTTCAAAAGGGTTTGAAACAAGAAATTTCTGAAATATGTTTTAAATGAAATGGAATTACCAGATCCAGAGATAAGCTTTGTTTCGCAATTTGAAAAGGATTTTCTTTGAAATTCATAAATTTAAGTTCAAAATGGAATTTGGCAGGTTTCTTTTAAACTTTAAAGAATACAAATTGGCTTGTTGACGATGAATTTTTTAGAGTAAAAAATAATGAATCGGATGATGAAAATAATATCATGGAAATACCAGAAAGTCGTTGTGGTCCGGGAACACCAAAAATGGTTTGAAAGCTGTGGAGAACACTCTAAGCGTGCTAAAGTGCGCCATCTAATTGAAAATGTATCTCCATCGGAGTTACTTTACGCTGTACAGATGACCACTCCACTGACTGGTAACCTCATTGGGGCAGAAGTCTTAACAGAGGTTACAACACTTGTTTCAGGATCATTTGAAACAGCAAAACTATATAAAAAATCTCAGGAGAAGAATAAATCATTAAGATCGTACAGTTCGGAAGAAGCACTTGCATTATATGTGGACCACAAAATTGGCGCGAAATGCCTACAAAATTATTAAAAATCAAACAGTTAATCATGGACATTATTTGTAGCCATCTGTTTATAAAATTGGTAAAAAAGGAGTGTTTTCCGACAGAAAGTGCAATAAAAGTTAGTGACACTAGTGCAAATATTAATGAAAAAAAGGCTAGAGGTCTTTTAAGTACACAAGACCAAGTTATAAACGAAAACGTTTCTGATGATAAGAAGCTAACTCTTATCCTCAAATGGGGTGGGGATGGAAGTTCAGGTCATTGTACGTGCAATCAAATTTTTCAAATCCACCAGAAAAGTTCTCTGATAACTGGTATAGATGAGAACCTTATAAGACGATTTAATGTTATACTAAGTTCCTCTGGCTAATATAGATTACATTTTAGTAAGTATGAAATATACCTAAAGGTATACACTTGGTATCTTGTGTCATTTCGTAGACGTCATGATACGTTTTAGAACCTTCAACACCCGAAAATGTAGAGAGTAAACACGAACAGGAATAAATTCATTTCGGGAAAAAACTATTACAAAATATTAAATCAATGTCTTCTAAAATCTTACAATTTTTACTTGAACCTGAAACAGATACCATACCCCAAGGACTACGAACAGTTAGTTAACATTACTTAAACTCTAACAATGACAAAAGTCACGAATCACAAACCGATTATTTTTACTCAGATTAATGTTTGTATTGAGAAGAATCATAACTTTTTAATTTATATAAAATTTTGTATGATTTACTACACCAAACTTTTTTGATTTATTATCTCTGGATTTGAACTATTGATTTTATTGAAACAGAAATATTAAATCAATTGTATCATCAAACTTGGTCACAAATACCAGCAAAAGATATTCTACGCAGATATTAGAAAAGAATTCAACATAAGTAAATTACTATTTTTTTTCAAAACAGTTAATATTTTAGTGTGGTAGGTACTTGTATATTGTAGCTATATTTTATTGAATTTATGTTTGTTATAACCTTTCGTGTTATAAAAAACAGTTCTCTATTATGTTATAAAAATTAAAGATTTTTTTCTTAACAACTTAAAACACAAATTATTTATTTTTTCTTAAATTAAATTATTTAAATAGAGCTTACTGACGATGGAAACATAGCTTCCGAAATGTACATTTAAGCAAAAATAAATAATTTGTGTTTTAAGTTGTTAAAAATAAAATCTTTAATTTATTATAAAAAACACGTTAAAAAATCCCCACTATGAAATTATGTTATAAAAGTTTATCAGCGGAAAATAAATAATTTATTTTATTTACCTTCAACAAAGGTTTTCCGACCAAAGCTGGTCGGGTCAGTTAGTCCTATAAATATTTTTAGCATTTTTATACTTATTTTACATTTTTTAAGTGAAATACATATTTAAAACTGAGATTCGAATTTTTCACTTCTAAATGTATGGAGTCAGTCCACTGTGCGCTGTTTTGACAAAGTTACATAGACGATTCCAATCTGGTCCATTTAATAATTCTGTGGTTTCATTTGCAGGAAGAGATCCTTTTACCAAATGATCTTGACGTGCAGTGGCAAGGATAGGACACGTTCCTAAGAAATGTAGGACATTTCGGTCGTTCTGTGGTTACACAGGGTACATTCAGTATTTTTGTTTTAATTTAACGCGCACTAAAGGGGTTTTGGCTACCCTTAATATGTTTAACCACAGTGCGAGCAATAGGAAAATAGGAAGGGGTTTAAAAGGAGATACGGATGTACATTGGTTTTGAAGTTCAAAATATCAAAACGGGAGGGGAAAATAGAGCCGGGCAAAGCATTCCGCATTCGTGTTGTTCGACTGAAGAAAGAATCTCTGTACTTGACAGTACGTCCGAAGTTGGGCTCAAGGGTAAACTGATGAAAATTCCTAGAAGCGCGAGTATTACGCTTGAATAGATTAAGGGGAGGAATGTAACTGGCTACTGTGCTAGAACAATATTTATAAAAATAACGATAAAATAACGAAATACATGAAACATTTTGACGCTGTTCGAGAGATGTCATTGCATCCGTTATAGCTCTATCGCCTATCATTTTTAGAGCTCTTTTTTGAATTCTATCCAGAAGATTCAAGTGAGTTTTGGGAGCTCCTGCCCAAATGTGTGAATTATACTCCAATTTTGGACGAATGAAAGCCTTATAGATTACAGCCAGATCAGCCGGGGAAAAGAATTTCTTGCGTCTGCGAAGGAAGCCCAAACACTTTGCAGCGTTTTTGGCAACATCAAATATGTGTTCGTTCCACAAGAGGTGGTCTGTGATGCACATGCCAAGGACTGAAAGCTTATCGGTTTCTTCAATGCAAGTACCGCTCATGGATAGCGGCATAGGGGTTGGGTTCCGCTTCAACGATAGAAGACAGCACTGAGTTTTTGAAGCATTAAATTCTACGCGGTTTTTTATTCCGCATTGGACAATGCTGTCGAGATCAGAATTTAATGAGCTTATCATACGCTGCCGTTCCAGTTGCACATCCGAAAAACAAGGAGATGCATCTAAAAACGAATATGAAAAGCTGAGAGTACTATCGTCAGCAAAACAATTAAGTGGATTAGAAGTTCCAGATAAGAGATCATTAATAAAAATGAAAAAAAGGGCCGGAGACAATACGGAGCCCTGGGGCACACCAGCATTTATTTTGTGAATATCAGACTTGAAACCGTCCAATACGACTTGTATTGAGCGTTCCGAAAGGTAATTTCTAATACAACGAATAAGAGATTCATAGATACCAAATTAACGCATTTTCGGTAAGAGAGCTTGATGCCATACTCTATCAAATGATTTTGAAATATCAAGGCAATAATCGTACTTTCTCCAAAATGATGTAAAGATTTGTGCCATTGTTCGGTGAGATATACCGTCAGATCACCAGTGGACCTGTTGCTACGAAAGCCATACAGCCGGTCATTAAGGAGCTTTCGTTCTTCAAGATATTTTTTAAGCTGATAATTAATCAGCATTTCCATGACCTTCGAAAGAAGGGGCGTAAGTGCAATTGGACGGTAATTACAGGGTGAGGAAGATTCGCCTTTCTTAGGGACAGGCTGGACAAATGCTGTTTTCCATCTACTCGGAAAGAGACCTGTAGAATAGGACAGATGGAAAAACTTAAGCAGTGGTTTTGTCAGCGTTGAAGAACACCTCTTCAGAACGATGGGATGGATACTATCCGGGCCAGCGGATTTGTGTATATCAAGGTCTTTGAGGACTCTAGCAACTGCACGAGTGCGAAAGAAGATTCGTCCCATAAAATCGTTTACGCTCTCAAGTACTGGAGGAGTCATAACACTTTCTGGCAGGGTCGAATTAACAGCGAACTGCGCTGCAAGCAAATTGGCTTTGTCTTGAGAACTGACAAAAGGGGTGCCATTATAAACGAACCGACGACGAAGTTGAATTTCGAATGTTTTTCACAAATGACCAAAAATTCTTACTACCTTTGGGACATTGTAGTATTTTTTGCCTTAATTTTTGGTCATGCAAAAATTTGGTTCTACGAATGTGAACGTTACAAGTCTTTCCAGCTCGTTGAAACTTTTGTCTTTAACTGAGTGTTGTTGGCATGGGAAATTTGCAGATATGACACAATGGTCTTATGTGCCTAGAGGCGATAATACATTTATCGTGTATTTATCAGGGTCAGAGCTAAGGAACAAGTCTAGAGTGTTGGCGGTTTGACCTGCAACGTCAGGGATTCGAGTTGGCTCGTTAACTAGCTGAGTCGGTTGACTTAACTCAGCAAAGACCTCAACATACCTTCCTTCGGGTGTTGTCTGGCTCGAAAAACTAGAATTGTGTACATTGAAATCGCCCGCAATGACGACTAAGGTATACCCAAACAGATGAAATTCCGAATGTTCACATATTTGGGATTCACTCAGTGCCAAAACAGCTGGCCTGTTTTTGACAGTATGAACATACACAGCACAAAATATTTTTCTAAGTCCACGAATATTACAATAATCGACTCTAAATTCTCCAACCATTATATAATAAACTAAAACGCACGTCAGACAATTATCTAAATTGAATGTTTAGACTAGTTTCCAATTTGAAATTTTCAATGCAATTTGTCACTAGTGTTATGCCTTAGTGACAAAACTGCATTGAGCCGACCCTGGTTAACTAGAGAAAAACAGTCAGTTATCCATCCAACGTTGTTGCATGCACTTTGTGTAAGTACCACACAGTACCCACAACGATCAAGGTAGTGTAACTGTGTTGGGAGACGGGTAAGGAAAGGAGGGACTTACTCATTTGCACTGTGTGGTGTCGTTGTTTTTTTTTTCTGTTTAAAGCCTAGTACGCTGCTGTTGCAAAACGAAAAATCCCATACAAAAATGACACGACGAAATCATGAACGAAAAACTTCGCTCTACTTTTCGTTTTCCAGTACGCTGCTGAAAGACGAAATGTGTAATTTTAGTGGATATCTGTACTAGATTGCTTAGTACAATTCTCCACTCTTTTCGTTCTCAATTTATTTGACCTGCACATTAATTGCTTGCGAAATTTTGACATTTCATTTTTTATATAAAAAAAAGTCAAGCAGTATATACAAGAGTATTGTTTATTTGATTTTTCTTTGGCTTTGGGTTTTCTCTAGTGTCTGGTTTTTCTGTGCATTTTCTGTATTAAATTATTCAAAATAAATTCAATTCTAATTTGTGTATCAAAACCAATTTCAAAATCGATTAAACTAAATCTGCAAAATGAAAATGGGAAGTTGGAAAGAAGCACCCCTTCACATATCTTACCGGCGAACAAAATATAGCGGATCTTTATTTGGAGTGCTTATTATAACCAACTATCGACTTTTCTCATACCTAGTGCTAGTACTTAGATTGAAAATAACCTATGTTGTTTTAAAATTAATTTATTTTAAGTGACTACTATATAAACAATTATAAACAAGATTCAGTAGTTTGTTCTGCAATGAACTGTCCATGTGACGATTTTTAAAATCCATTTGTTACTCCGACATTTAAATTCTATGCGACCTTTGACACCATATAAATATCAAAAAACACTCACCATTTCTAACTACATACTTTCAACACATAAATTAACTCAATTACCTCAAAGAAAAAATTAAACCGACCGCCCGTTACTGTCAGTACGAATATGAATTTCCGACCTGGTCGGGACAAGATATATCAAGGCCAGAAGCCAAAGGTAAGCGGCTACCGCCAACGACAATTAAGGAAATCATCGTTACATAATAATGTTTGGTTGCAAAAGGCCATCTTAAACGATACCCACCTCAAAATAGCTCTCTATCTGGGAAGCCTGTTTCTGATCTCATTGATTGTCGATTTTATACCACACCCCAGAACCTATTTCTTCCGTTCAGATAATCTGTTTAATGTTTACTTCGTGAAAATCGGCTCGGGAATTTGTTATTTAGTCTACAATTTCTGGTGATGACCTTTGTTGTGGTGATAGAAAGAAGATGATGACAAATCACTTACCTCGCATTGCCATCGCTACCTTCTTTTTGTTTTTCTGGACGAAGTTTTGTAATGTATTTGAACCATCGTATGGCAGATGCACTGCTCGTGGATTTGAAAGTAGATCAAGCTGCTTGCAAGCTGGTCACTTGTGGATTGGATTTGATATAAGGCCATGTATTTATACTATTCATTCGATTTTGGTATTAATTGAGTGTAACTTTTGATCGGGTTATCCTAAAATCTTGGTTGATACCTTTTTGTAATCTACTCTTGATACTCTACAAATCAGCATCAAAAGTTTTTAGGTAGAAGGCTTATTGCAAAAAATCACTCTTGAAATACGCATATTTAGAATGATATATGCGTATTCCTGGAGTTAGTTTTTTTTTTTAAATACAACTTCTTTGCAAACAGTGTTGATGCTTCCTTTGAAAGTATGAAGTGCTGATTCTAAAGAGATATCACCTCGCCTTTATTGGACAACCCGTTCCAAAGATATAGCCCAAAGTATTTTCAGATTATGTATTTCAAGTTGAACAGTGATAGATTTTTGCATTTAACTACACTGAGAAGTTTGCAAGGAACGGTTGGGATGTATTAGGGTAGTTTAGCCGACCGACCAGAATCGGAGACGCATTTATGGAGGACAAAAGCGTGAACTCAAATTAAATTTTGATAATGACAGCATGGACTACGAGCAGCAAGAGGAATCGGTTAAGAATGAGAAGATTATTCAAAGTGAGCAACACATCGCATTGGTACCAGGGCCCATCCGTTGTCACTTCATAAAATCCGAAAATAATAGCGATAATTCCCGCAAGCCAGCAGCAAGATCAATCAATTTCACAACGGCAGCATCAATCTTCATTAAAAGTGGTTGATATTACATCGTTGGATGTGAATTCACAACGCGAAATACAACAAGCTGTTGACTCTCTAGAACAACATCAACAACAAGTGCAATAATGCACATCAAAATCAGCAAACGCAATTGGCGCAAATTCATCATCAGCAAGTCCCTACAATTCAGATATCCCCTGAATAGCTTCCTACAGTATTCAACTCCAACGACCTTCGATCATTCACGCTAGAATGATGAATTTGGTGGAGTTGGTACAAATGTGAAACGTCGTCGTTAGTAAATTGCGTGCCATACACATAGAAGATCATTGCGGAAAAATTAATCGTTGCATCCTTTTCAAAGGACAGCAGGGGAATTTGAATGTATCGTCTACCTTATCAGATTAATATATTAATTTTTTGTATGCAACTATAATTTTCAAATGCTGCGGAAGCATATTAATCGACGTATATGTATAGGTGCTTAAATATATAAAAGTATTCTGAAAATTGTTCTTCATATCTTCAGAACTTTATTATAATAAGTTGTTAATATCTACACAATAATTATAACATCTCAATTACTATATTGATTTTCATTTATTTATATTTTTTTCTTACATGACATACATAAATTTTTATAGAGCAGTTTTAACAAGCTCAATTTACTAAAAAATAACAATCACTAAATGCAATTGATTTAAAATAAATTGAAAGGAAAGAAAAAAAAGCAAGGAATGCTCCTAGTATGTATATGCCCGAATGCGCCAGTGATGTCGACTGTCATTTAGAAGCTGTATAATTTGCTGAGTTTCCTTTTTCACATTTTTTATCCAGCGGCAACTGAGAGGCGATACGTTTACGTGCATCATCTTCGTTAAAATTAATCCATCAGAATATTAGTCTCACAAAGTAATGGCAAATCAAGAAGACCATATTGTGGTCCAGACATAAGATACTTCAACACTTCTATTGTAATTGTCCTATGGATGCGTGGGTGGGTGATTTTATTAAGCAGACCCCTTTTCTCGTTGCTGCTGAATACAGCTTTGCCCAAAGCATCACGATCTAACTCTCGAGTTGGCAGGAAGACTTCATCACCAAAGACTTCTTTGATTTTAAGCCAGGTGGGCTTGCCTGGTTCAACAATTTCCCTTGCAATTATATTAGCATCAATTACTGGAACTCCATTTTTTCGAAAGACATCACTAAGTTTTCCCAGTTCCTTTCCACAAAAAAAAATTACATCTAAAACTAATTTGGTGACAAAATTATTTTTTTTTACTTGTCAATTATTTTTGACAACTTACAGAACTCTCCGTAAATATTTTTCCGCTGTGGTTTTCGTTAGCATTTCGCTCTCCTAGTGGAGACCACCGAAAATGTTCGTTTCGCATCAGCAGCGTACTAGGCTTAACACAGTATGTAGGTAGGTATGGGTATGCATGCACTGTACAATCACTGAATTTATATTTCAGCGACGCACGGCACGTTATGATTTTAATATGGTTATATATTTAATTATATGGGCAACTTGGTTCTTAATTTGGATTAATGTTGTACACAAATTTGGGAGGTATTTATTTTTATTGTAAGAGACTAGGGCGTGGGGAACAACAGACACTATGCATATTATTCGAGTCAACTTTTCACTATAACAATATGTCACATGCGCCTGTACGTGTTGAAAGGCTAGTGGGTACTGATATATAGTTTAACCTAGTGAGTTCACCTCTGGTTTTAAATATAGTTGAGATGGTTGATATGGAGTGCCGATCTTGAAAATAATTATTTCCACCTAGGTTGCGCTGCAGAGCTCTGTACATATTTCTGGTCGAGCTACGTTGCGCCATCTGCGAAAATTCGGTAAAACATGTCTGCTCTATCCTGTCCAGCATACTTGAAAGTTTTTTCCGCAAGTACTCCAATCACTCTTCACTATCTGCTCGTTGTGTTGTACCTCCATGCGCGACCATTCTGCGAAAAATTATATATTTTCCTGTCGTGGGTGCCTTGCAATGATATTGGGCAGTCGATGGTTTCCAAGGGACATCACTCTAAGAATGTAGTTGAAATGCAACTGCAGGGAAAAGATATAAAGAGGCGGAAAACCTGTTTCCAGATGCAGCATATAAGTAGGGGTATTTTCTGGGAGCCAAAATATTTTCTTGATGAAGTACCTCAAGAGTTTTTCTACTTTTTCATACTCAAGAAGTTTTATTTGTGAAGATCATTACTTTTGATTTACTGGTATTGACCGTGAGACTCCAAATAGCGCAGTATATATCATCCTTTCTAACATTTGTGGTGACTCCGCTAGTATGTAATCCGCGTACATCAATGCTTTTATGTTGACACCAGCAAAGGTGATTCCTCCAGAGAGGGCAGATGGGATGTCATCCAGAAGGAGTGAAAACAGAAGCGGGCTTAGTAGGCATCCTTGTTTGCCTCCAGTTGACGTTTGGAACCAGGTAGATACTACATTTCCGTCCCACATTGTTGTCATATTATTTTCGTAGAGGTGTCTTAGTATACATAGTTAGCATCCTTGAAGAGATTCCTAAGCAGCTAAGTTTGTAAAAGAGCGCGTTCCTGTCAATTGAGTCGAATACCGCTTTAAGATCGATGAAGAATGCGCATAACTTCTATCCCTTGTCGCGCTATGATTTGTTAATGCATGTCAGTGAGAAAATATTATCAACCGTTAAATATTCTTTCCTTAAACCTGATTGATACTCGCTGATCAAATTTTGCTGCACCCAGCTTGTCAATCTTTCTAGGATGACACCGGAAATTATTTTCGCGATTGTGTTGATGAATGATATACCTCGGTAGTTATTTGGGTCGTTTGAATCACCCTTTCAAAACAATGGGAAAATAATATTTTTACGGAAGCTTTCTGGCACCTCAGCTATTCTAAATATATAATTGTACCCGGTAGTTAGTTTTTCTATAAAGCTTTCGGTGGCGTTGATATAAAAGTCATGGCACTCTATCTTCCCCAGGGGCTTGTTCACTTTAGCACGGTGTGTATCCTTAATTATTTCATGAACTGAGATCACGATCAGGAGCATCATTTTGAAGATATGGACAGGCATATAGGATTAGGTTTGGGCTTTTCGACGAGTTAAGAGGTTTTTGAAGTTGTTTGCTAAAAGGCTAACATCAATTTTTAAGTTTTTTTGCAAAAGGCACCCCATTTAAAGAACGAGCGAGCTTTCAAAATGAACTACTGTCTCTTACTTACGATAGTTTTTCCATAATATATTGAGAGTGATTTGCTTGCTTTATTTTACCTATCCTTGTTCGCTGCTTGGTACATTCTTTTTTTGCATAACTAGAATTTGCCGTTCTCAGGAGTCTCAGAAATCCAAAAGATTTTGCTCTAGCTGTTTCACATTCAGTGTCAAACCACGGTCTTTTCCATTTTATTTTACGAGTTGACTGAAAGGCTGTTATTTACCGAATCCACTAAAATGTCGAGGTTGCTTCTATATTTGTAAATGTGCTAATTTTTCTATTGAAGTTTGGGTAGCAGTTTCATTGTGCTGATATTTCTTGCAGTTTCATTTTCAGTGTATTGGCATTTTACAGATATTTGTAGATGATCAGAATAAACAAGCTTTTCCACGCACTTCAACCATTTCCCACGCACCAGGCAATAATCTATTGTTGAACAAGAAGTTCCTCTTATGAATCTAAAGTGTCCATTCGAATCGCTCTTAGTTCGTCCATTCAACAAAGTGAGTCTAATCATCTCGCACATTGCTATGAACCTTCTCCCGTTTCCATCAAGTCTTGTATCCATTGCCGATCTTGTGATATTCACTACTTCTGGGATAAAATAAATTATGGTTCTAGTTGAAGCAGCTGAGAATCTCCTACCCTGGCGTTACATTCTTCGATTAGCATAATATTTTCATGATGCATCTCCAAGATTGAGTAGTACAGATTAGAGAATTCGTCCATCCATTTGTTGCAGTTAATATAAACTGGAACTATATAAAGTTGTTCATTTTTGACTGTTATCTCAATTATTGATCTGTTTATTTCATTTATAAACCTGCATTTTGTAGATACTCCAAACTGTTTTTTTATACAGAATAAGCATCCTTCACTTGCTCTACCATGTAAATGGTTTATTGTTGCTTGAATCCATTTTAAAGTAAATTTAGAAACGTCTACTCCATTGTGTCCTGCAAGCTCTTTAACATGTTTCCTACAAATATCCGTTGCATTCGAACCTTAAATTTATACTTGCAAAAAGTTAAAATATGGCTTCCTGAAATTGATCATAACCAAATCGAAGTTTTGTTGACCTACATCAATTAGTTTTCAAGTTATTCAATTGTCTAAATTTTGTATATAACAAAAATAATATTTTTTTGATTTTTGTGCCTTCGTTATGTTAGTCTTTCCTTAATATCGTTCACCCACATAAGTCATTAATATATGAGTGGCATTTACCACTATTTAAATTGTTGAATATTAAATGTCACTATAACTATTCTTTATTATATTTCTTTTAAAAATTGTATAATTATATTCTGTTACTTACATAAATATATTGTTATAATAAGAATAATGAATATGAGATTTTAGGTTATTATTTTCGCGGATGATATTCATATTACATAAAGTTTAAATTTACCGCGGTAAGTTCCGAAAAATTTAAACTTTATGTAAGAAGAATAATGAAATTAAAAAAATGCTTGAAAATAGGTTTCATAGTGTTCTGTTCCTCTTTCAATAAAGGTTTCAAATAATAAAAAAAACTCACTTTCATTTATAAAAATCAACTTATTTCCTAGATCTGATATATTGTATGAAGTAATTTTAAAGGAAATATCAAATAATTTAGTTTTATGACAACTACTATTGTGAACTTGGCTGACGGCAATATTGTTAAATATAATATTTGGGCAGCACCTCGCTTCTGCTAGTTTGAGAGCCACTGGTTGTGTTTTTTGAGCTGTCACTTCAAAATTGTCTTCTTTATTCTGGAGTTCGACAATAACATTTTTAATGTTGATATTTCCTGACCGAATTGTGCGCGTTAAAGCTATAGTGCCTTGATTTTGTGTTTCCACAGAGACTTTGCCTTGTTCACTGCAGAAACTTACACTTGGGCTGGAAAGTGAAAAAATTAAGTTTTTTTCGTTATCCTTTTTCGACAGAAACTCGACTTGTCGCTCAAAAGTTGAACACCGGGATTGCATTTGTTCTAGCGGGTTTTGCAGCGAGAGATTGTTCTGATGTAGTATGTTTATCTTTTTCCCAATCTTGACCATGTCCGACTTGGAGGGTAAGTTTTTCAGTGTCTCGTCTGGCAACGAAGTCATTATGTTTTTAACAAGATCTTTTAAATCAGTGATTGACATGGAACTTATCGACAGGGCCATATTGGATTTACTCCTTTCAGTAATTAATTTTTGTAGCGGAAAGTTATCAGGGGAAGTTTCCCACAGATCCATCGTCGCCAAAAGTGATACATTTTCCTTTTCTTCGTGTTTTTAGCCTTATACTTTTTATAAAATTGGTTCAAATTTGAATTGACACACCCTCAGTAATTTGCAAAAAGGGTAAAAACGAGGTAGAGTATACAGCTCAAAAAGTTGTTTTCCGCAATCCATAAATTAAGTCGGCTTTGTAGCACTGGGGTGAAAATTTAATATGATGGATTTTAAAATGAAATCCCTCTGTTCCCTTTTTTATAGATGGAGAATATTAGAAATTCCTTGAATTGGTCCGGTATGGACCGTAATCGAAAATATTATTATTCTGTCGGAGCCAGCCTCTTTAACATCTTTTAATGCTTCTATTGCTGCTCTCGCTGCGTGAAAGGAGCATACAAAATTACATTACAAAAACGCGGTGTTGCATAATAAAATTGCACCAGACTTAGTGCTGGTGGGTTTAAAAGTTGCTCAAAATTGTTCTGCAGTAACTGTGGTCCTAGATTTGAGTTGATGATATAACTTTTTCCAACTAGCTTACAAATTTTTTTCCAATCCATATGCATGACAACGTAGATCGTATCCTCATAGGTCTCGAAAGTACATTTCCAGCTCCTAAGATGATTCCTCAATCCAAAGAGAAGCCCTCCACTAGACCGTCCCTTAACATGTGTTCGCACTGTTCAGTCTTCGAAGGTAGATTTTTCAGCTTGCAATCCAATATAGACGCCACTATGCCAGCTACCAAATTTTGTAGATCGCCAACTTCCATGCCTCCTACAGGTGCTTGAAGGTGACATACAGTTTAATAATTCCGGCGATTGTAAAACCTCGTAATGAAACCGTTCATTCCGCTGAGCATTGCCATCACTATCGTTGGTGTGGTTATTGCTTTTTGTCGGTAGGTGTTTTTTTTTGTTTAAATTTTCTTGCAAAAAGTGTTCGACTCACCTAGATTTTGATGTCCAATAAAGTACTTTGCTTAAAGAGTAGTTCTTGCACTTTTTGTATAATTAATTAATCAACTTAAGAATAATTTAGTTATTTAAAAGAGCGTAAATTTAACTTGAATATCAAATCACAAGACCAAAGTTGCCAACTATATCCTTCATTTCTTTCATTTCCATCGTCTGGAGTATCATTAACAACCATGTAGGGATTTGCGTAGCGCGTACCATAAAAGCTGTTGCAAGTATTTGTTGGAAAACCATTTCTCTGCAAAACCAGTGAGAAAAAAAAAATTTAACGGTTTTGGCCAGTGTACTCAATTGAGTACACCACGTTTGTAGACCACTTACCATGACAAGAAAAATGTTTTTGAATGAAAATTGTTGACAATGTAGTTCCTTGGCAAACAATCTATTGAACAGAATTTTTATTCACAAATTAGCCGACAGTGTACATTTTAACTAACATTTTACTTTCGTAAGAACACAAAATTACTTAAAACAAAAAATGCACGAGACAAAAGTTGACCAAATTATTGAATGGTACTACAGCATCTAACTGATGAGTCCAACTGTAGTACATCGGCGAAACGGATTAATTTGGACTAAAGGTCACAAAAAAACTTTCAATTAAATACATTTACAGTCCACAAAAATAAAGAATAAAAACAATGCATATGTATGTACCTACATACGTTTGCATTGTTTTTGTTTTTCTTCTTATAATTTCAAATTTTATTCAAAGAGATATGAACTAATTTCAAAGTAAAGTTGGTACTAGACAGAGGTCTAGGGCACATTTTGATAAAAAGTTCTTTTCAGAACTTAAAATTTTCTTCAAAGAGATATAATTATTTAAAAGAAATCGAAAAAAAGTTGGTAAAAAAAGTTTTTTTTTTCTAAAACTTTCAATTTTTCTAATACTTTAAAAATATATTTTTTTTTTTCAAAAGTACCAACAAACATTTTCCAAAAAGTATTGGAAATCTAGCCTTATAGGAGCGAAAATCTCAATATTTATCTGTACGTGTGTAATTTCAAAAAAATCAATTTTAATCGGCGGGATTTACCTAAGCGATTTTTTTTCTTTGTTTTTTTTTGTTTTAAGTGTTGAATCACTTTTTTGTTTTAATTTCTTTTCGCTGATATTATATTATATATATTCTCTTTCTTTTTGCTGCAGTCACTAATTCATCATTAGGCATACAAGACTCTGACACCATTTTGATACCAACATCGAATATCCAGTCTCTTATTCTAAATGCTGATAAAATTTTAAAGAATTTAACAGCTTCACCGAGCAGTAAGTAAACCATACAACAAATATTTTCAACATCCATCCTTACCTTATTTGTTTCTATTCAGGTAATCCAAACTTGCAGCAGCAGCAGCAGCAACAGCAAAAACAAAAACAACAAACGAACCATTCAAAAGCAATCGTTCAAACTTCACTTGCACAACCACCGTCCATTCTAATACCAGCCAATCGTTTGAAACCTTCGTCCAGCGGAGGGCAATCAACAATCATCGATCCAACTCAAGGCATTCCAACGAAAGACATCTATGAAAGCGGACATCTTGATGTGAATCCACTGATTTGTCCTGACGAAGGCGAAGTGATTAAATTGCTGATAATAATAACATCTGCCCATTCACATCAGGATGCCCGTTTATCGATCCGCCAGACATGGGGACACTACGGAACGCGCCGTGATGTCGCCATCGCATTTATATTAGGTTACACAAATAATCAGACACTCGAAAATGCACTGAACCAAGAGAACTACATTTATGGAGATCTAATCAGGGGTCACTTCGTAGATAGCTACAATAATCTGACTTTAAAAACCATTTCGGCATTAGAATGGGTCGATCAAAATTGCCCGGAAGCTAAATTTGTACTTAAAACCGATGACGATATGTTTATAAACGTTCCCAAGCTAATGACTTTCTTAGAAAAACATCAAAAAGATAAACGCGTCATATACGGCCGTCTCGCCAAAAAATGGAAGCCTATTAGAAATAAGAAATCTAAATACTATGTCTCCAGTGGACAATTCGCTGCAACGATATTTCCACCTTTTACTACGGGACCAGCGTATGTAATGAGTGCTGATGTTATACACGATTTGTATATTAAGGCACTGCAGCAGACTTATCTTAAACTAGAGGATGTTTTTACAACGGGCATTGTTGCCCAACAACTCGGCATCAAACGAATACATGTTAATGAGTTTCTTAATCGCAGGATCGCTTTCAATCCTTGCAATATTCGAAAAACTATCAGCGTACATATGATTAAGTCAAATGAACAATTTGATTTGTGGAAAAAATTGCTCGATCAGTCGACAAACTGTAAATAATAGTATTATTATTAAAAAAAATGGACTTATAGAACAAAAAGA
This sequence comes from Philhelius pedissequus, assembly GCA_910595825.1. Taxonomy (NCBI): domain Eukaryota; kingdom Metazoa; phylum Arthropoda; class Insecta; order Diptera; family Syrphidae; genus Philhelius; species Philhelius pedissequus. The sequence continues at coordinate 13,230,500 of OU343164.1, read as the reverse complement.
ATATATTATATGATTTTGTTTTCACATTTATTTGCTTTAAAGTTATTGTCCTCATTCAAAAAACTAGCCATAGATTGGTGGTGTTGTTATCCTATGTAAGAACACAGCTGATGACAAAAGAGCTGCTGCCAAAAAAAATTGCAAGCTATCCGAAAAACTTTGATATACTTCTGTATCATGAATCAAAGGGAACATTCATTCATTCATGCTTCTGTATCCCATGGAAAATGTCAAAAATTCACAAACCCATACAAATTTAACCTTTTCGATGTTGGTTGTTCAGAAACTTAAGTGGATAGTAATGGCAATGGCCTTTTCGATTGGTCATCCGGAACTCAAACCCCTCAAAATGACTGTTGTTACTAAATATTATTGATACAAACAAATGTGTATCTAAATTGAAATCAAGGGCTTTGGAAATTCTTTTCAGCCGATGTGAATTTTCTTTAATTTAATTTTCACAAATACAGTGATACATACAATTCAGAATTAATCAGTGTCCTGGTATTTTATTGGGGAAACGTGTTCCGGAAAAAAAGGCCATAATTCATCTTAATGTAAGTTCAATGAGGCTGTTCGGAACAGATTAGAACACTTTAGAACAGAATAGTACAAGATTTTGCTGTTCAGTGAGAAAGTTTCTGTTCTGGTTTTTCTTTTTTAGTTGAGAGCAGAGTCGAGTTGTCAAAAAATTTGTTTGTGTTTCTTTTTCACTTAGAGCGTTTAGAGCTCAGAATGTGTGTGTGAAAATGTGAAGAAAAAATAATCAGATAAAATCAAAATATAGAAATAAGTTGGTCGCTTGTTGATTTTGTGTTTGTGGTGTCTATCTGTGTACAAAATAAAGGCAGTTTGGTGTTATATGCTATTAAATTAAAATAATCCTTTTTTCTGGTTAAAAAAAACATCGATGGTTCGCTGAATCGATGGTTCCAAAAAAAGCATTGATGTCAAAAATATCGGCCTCAAGAACATCGATGTTTCAAAAGATCGACGTTTTTTTCAAAAGCCCAAAAAATAAAGATACTCTTTTTTTTATTTTTTTAGAGAGTCATCCAAAAAGTACCTATAAAGTGTCTAAGTTCCACCCAAAGAGAAAAAAATTAGCATTCATTTAGAAATAAGGAAATATGTATGTATTACTTGGACAACCTTTTTCCTGTCAAACGGTTTCGTTGTTATGTAATAGTTGTTCCAGCTTTAGAAAAAAGTAGAGCTGGCGTTGCCACAATGGGCAAATATTTGATAACCTGTTTATAAAGTCTTGGAAACACATTTTTCATCATTCCACATTTCTACCGGATTTTGAGTTGTAGTTGCTACAGTTGACCCCAGATACATTTGCAATGAAGTCTCCGTTGTTGTGAACAAGGAGGAAGAAGACTGTTCGAACTTGATTTTTTGATGCGCCAAATGTTTGTTATATGTCCAAATATCAAAACGCCTTTCTTCGTTTTCGGACTCTTCGGAAGAATCTGACATTTTGACCACATTCGTTCCATTTCTTATGAAGTTATTTAAATAAGAAATTATTTTACTTTTATCGAAGGATCTTTACAACGCATTAATTTGAATCTTTGATCTAATTTAGTTGCTAGTGTAGTTCCAGAACCGAATTGAATTAAATTGTTTGAAATCGTTTGTTCATATTCTTTTATAACTCGTTTTCTAGCTGCAGTACACACTTTATTACTAAGCAATTTACCAACGGTATAGCCCTGCTAGCAATGATGTAAAAGTCCCCGGATATTTCCCTTGTATTGATTTCAAACGCCTGTAAATACAAGACAAGTAGGTAATACAAACTCCCCGTGCAAAAGCAGGCAATTTTAAAAATTCTGTGTGACAAAAAAACTAAAAAACATCGATGTTAAAACATCGCTCCAAATAACCAAATAACATGGATACATCGATATTTTCGGAATCGCAACATCGATGTTTTTAGACAAAAACTTGCATACCTGACTCCACTAGAAAAGCGAAATGATAATGAAAACATTTGAAACGTTTTTTTACCTAATTTTGTGTAATAATGTAAGGAGATGAGTTGTACGGGGAGAATTTCGTTATATTCAAAATAAAAGAATAGTTTAATTTTCTAAATATTTTATTTACTCTAGGGCCCGCTGTCTCAGTGCTTATTGCTGCGACCTTTTGAGTTTGATGAACAAAATTCTGAATATTCCTCATCATCCTTTGCCTATTTATACTAATTATTTGTATGCATATCCATCCCCACCACAAACCATACTTTGAGCGTAGTTACACGAGCGTAAAAAAGAATCAGTTTTGTGGATCCACACAGAAAACAAATTGAGTGGGCATGCAAGGGAATATGACCACTCCACTGACTGGTAATCTCATTGGGCAGAAGTCTTAACAGAAACAGAGGTTACAACACTTGTTTCAGGATCATTTGAAACAGCAAAACTATATAAAAAATCTCAGGAGAAGAATATATCATTAAGATCTGTTACGTGCGGCATCCTGCCAGCAAGCGCAGCCGCGTAGTAGCGCGACGCCGGCAACACTTTCGTCCATCGATGATTTTTTTTTATTTCTCTCCACTTTTATGTTATGTTTCCGTGTCTTTTTGTTTATAAAATCTGAAAAAGAAAGATTTCATGAGTACACTAGCGAAAAATTATGTTAAAGGAATTGTATTGCATAAATACAATATTGATGTAGGTATGTAGGCACGAAATTGTTTTGCAACAATTCAAATGTTCACACACTCGAGACTTTGCAAAACAAATTCAATACCTAATACAGGCTATACTTGCTTCAAATGTAAATAAAAATATGCACCATTATCTGAAAGTGAGATAGGAAGAAAAAATAGGAATTAAATACATTATAATTTATGTTATTTTCATAAATAATACTTACCATTTGATTTTGTAACATCCATGGTCGTCCTGTTTACATTTTCTGACATTACATGTTTGCTTTGTATATGAAACCTATAGTACTACTATGAGACTGGCCTCGTTCGGTGCGCGCCCGATAGGCTATCCAAGATACCCTTGTAGTGGATTTATTTTCGAACGATTCAGGTAGCTTTCTCGTTATGTCAGCTGTATTGCATACACATCTGAAGTTTTGAATCAGCTGTTACTCACTTTTCCAAACGAATACAATAATTTTTGGGTAGCTTGAGATTTGTGTTAGTTCATCAGCTGTTTTTTCCTTAGGCGTTACAATGGGCTCGTTCGGTGGCACAACCTAACCGATCCGGATTGCTTGGTGTTGTTGTAACGCCTAAGGAAAAAACAGTTGATGAACTAAACATATGTTGTCAAACACAAATCCCAAGCTACCCAAAAATTATTGGATTCGTTAAGATTCGCTTGGAAATGTGAGGAACAGCTGATTCAAAACTTCAGATGTGTATGCAATACAACTGACATAACGAGAAAGCTACCTGGGGGTCAATTCCCGATCTGTGAAGATGTGAAGTGATAAATTTTATCACGCTTTCACGTCTAATTCGATTCTCGATTCGTGAAAAAGTGAAGTTAAATGCCAAACATTTTTCATATGATAATTTTTTTATCACAGTCAATTGTTTTGTGAAGAAAATGTTTCTAATCGAATATTAAGAAGAAAAACAGGATTTGGCACAATTTATTTTGGTTATAAGTTATATTTGTGTTTATTCGAGTAAATAACGAAATTGTTAAATCAACAGATTGACAACAGCCGACGTGACGGTGCTCATTCCCACGACAGATCGTTGGAAACTACCCATAGCAAAAAAATGCAGAGCACTTTACCATATTTAAATGGCTTTGAAGCGCACTTATAAGTTGAGTTTTTTTTCCAAGATGCTCTCAATTCACGTATTAAATCCATGCATAAATGTTTTGGGAATCTATAAAGTTCAATAAAGTGCTCCTAGTTGTTATTTCGAATAGATTCTGCCCATCTCGAAGGGAAAGCCTCAATATCCTCACATGAAGAAATAATAAAGCTTACTCAAAACAGAGATACTATTGAATATAATATAAAACCCACAATTGTTCAGTACGACGTCTTTTATTAATTTATTAAACGAATTATTATTCCGGACATTATTCTTAATCAAATTTAGAAACTGCAATGAAAAATTTACCTTTCCCAACAAAAAAATCTAATCAGAAATGACAGAATTTATCATTTAGTACTTTTTAGTACAAACTTTATCACAATGAGTTCTAGAATCGCATTAGGCGTGTGCGTGAAGTTGGAGAATGATAAACCTCTGTGAAAACTGAAATGATATTTTTTTTATCACTTCATAATTTCACAGATCGGGAATTGACCCCCTGATTCGTTCGAAAATAAATCCGCTACAAAGGTATTTTGGGTAGCCAATCGCCCGCGCACCGAACGAGGCCAATAACACCAAGCAATCCGGATCGGTTAGATTGCGCCACCGAACGAGGCCACTGATTTTTTTAGCTAGTAGTTCCGTCGATGAGGGCGCTAGTTTCTCTCTTCTTGATATTGAATTGTTGATGTGGAAGAAGTAAATATAGAGGCAAATACGAAAAAAAGCAAGGGAGACGGTCGAAACTTACTTGTTCTCACAACAATATAGAGGGTAAGGGAGAAAACCGAATAAGCTGTTTTTGCCATGGCAACCTTCAAAATATGGTGGGTATAAATAAATTATATCAAGGCTATTGGCGTATACATGAATTTGAAGTAAGAATGCATATGGATATACATGCATATATAGGTTATTATATTTAGAATTTATTTTAAATGTTTCTTTGATATTTTAGATATTTGGTGGATTTTAGGATTTTGAATTGTAGCAACGTTGCTTCGTTTCACTTTTTCTATGCGAAAATAGCAAGGCAATGTTGAGATATTTCAATGTTTTCTTTATGTAGGTAAGTACATGTGTACCCAGATACCCATCTACATACAATATGTATGTACATATGTACTTTTTGTTCTTTTTCAAATATAATATCTATTGAGAATAATTTAATTTTTTCTCCAGACAGTTTTATTAGGAAATAAATTAGGTATATCTAGGTAGTATTTTTTTTTTATTTTTTTTTGACTAGCGATATTATAAATGTAGGTTATATATTACAAGTTATGGATTCGGAAAAAATCGACAATTGACATAACGATGATAGCAAAGACGAAAAATGATTCCGCAATTCCGTCTCTCTGTCTGTCTGTCTACGAGTTTACAGCCTAAACGTTTTTTTTCATAAACATGTCCCCAGTTTTTCTTTGAGCTTTTTTAAAACGAAAAATGACAGTACCTACCTACCTGCCATACTTTCTTTTTGACCAAAAAGGTAAATATTATTTTTCTCAAAAATATTTTTTTTCTAACAATCAAACATGACATTACGATCATAGAGAACACCAAAAAAGTGGGTCCCCTAATTCCGTCTGTCTGTCAGTCTGGCTGTCTGTCCTCGAGTCTACAGCCTAAACGCTTTAATAGATTTGCTTCAAACTTGGTACATATTGTTTTTTTCGGTAATATGCCCACACGTTTTTTTAATTTTTTTTAAAGACGACAAATAACAGTAGCTGTTATACATTTTTTTTTGGCCAAAAACAAAAATCTTATTTTTCTCAAAAAACGGCTCCAACGATTTTTATAAAAAAAAATGAGTTCATTAATGAAGGGAAAGGGTACCTTTTAATAATTTTTTTTTTTTTGGAAAATTCAAAATTTCGAAAACGACTTAATAGATTTTTTCGAAACTTCGTATTTAGTAGTTTTTAGACATTATATTGAATAGTTAAAAAATATTTTTCTAAAATAAAAAACAACGGTACCTCCCATACAAATGTTAAAAACCGTTAAGAAAAAAATGTATTTCTCAAAAACGGCTCCAAGAATTTTCAAAAAAAAAATTGTAATTAAATTTTATTTTATTTTTTTTTGATTTTGGAAAAAAAACAATATTTTGCAAATAAATATTAAATGTCTTGAAGATTTTCCTAAATAATATTTTCAAATGTATATATATATTGTTGAATACTCATTTAAAAAAAAATAAGTAAAAAAACGACTTGAAAAAATATTTAATACCTATTAATAAACAATTCTTATTTGAAAATTCGGCAACTCGATTTTTTACGAAATTACTTATCAAATCTGAATTTAAAAAATGTTTGTGTTTCTTTTTCGTTCTGAACATGTGACTGAGCATGTGAGTAAATTGCTGAAAGCACCAAATGCCATGTGTGGCATGAAGGAAAAGTGAAGCAAAAATAATTGTATACAAAGTCTAATATATTTACTTCATAAAAATCCCAAAATAAAATTGTCGTAAATTGTTGAAAAAAATAAAATAAATTCCAATCGATTTGCCTTCTGCAAGATGGCCTCACTTTGACTTCTGAGCTTAGTATCTAGGTACCTACGTATGAAAGTCTATGGAAAAATCATAAACAAAAACTATAAGTACAATTTAAATAAATAAAATACAGAACGTAGATAATGGTAAATGTGATTTTAATTTCTTCTTCCATTAAGTCTAATTTCAAAATATAATTTTGTCTTGTCACATGGAACCAATTATTAATAACCGACTAGTTTGACCTTAATCTTATCTTAAAAACCAACGCTACCTCTTGTGACGATAACTACCCATTAATCATTAATCAAAGTAAAAACCCAAGTTTTGGTTATTATGTAATTTGATTAGACAAAAATCCCAAATAAACTAACAATGATTTGCAAATTCTTGGAATCTTGATTGTTTGTTTTACTTAATATACTTTTATTTTTTTTTATTGTTTTGTCTTAATATACATACATTGCTCATTCTATTCGGTTGCCAACTCTAAATATCTAGCTTATAGAGAAAGTTTCACTTTTTTAGATTCAATTTATTGAATTGCACTTTGAATAATTTATTTATAATTTTGTAAGCAGCTACATACAATGAATAGAAAAGCAGCATTTGCCATTAGCCTGGTGTTCGTAGGATGCTGCAGTAATGTTGTGTTTCTGGAATTTTTGGTCAAGTAAATGATATTTAACATAAAATAAACTCAAAAACCTACGTAAACCTATTTCGTTTGTTGTTTTTAGAACTGATCCTGGTGCTGGTAATCTTATAACTTTTCTGCAGTTTCTATTTATTGCAATTGAAGGATTCATATTTACGGCAAAATGGGGAACCCAGAAACCCAAAATCGGAATCAAAGATTATTCAATTTTGGTGACAATGTTTTTCGTAACAAGTGTGTGTAATAATTACGCATTTGATTTCAATATACCTATGCCATTACATATGATATTTAGAGCGGTAAGTTTAAATATTTGTCAATGATTGTTTTGAAGGTTTAGATCAGTGTTTTTCAAAGTGTGGGTCGCGACCCCCTGGGGGTTCGCCAAGAATTATTTAAGGGGTCGCGGTCGCAAGCCGGTAAGATTAAAAAAAAGGCTGTAAGTCTTGTACTAAAAAATAAAATAAAACAACATTTTTTTGTGAGACGAGTGTGCCTGTTTATTTTTTAAGAAATGTTTAAATCTTGGTTTTATCTTCATTTTCCAAATCGAGCCTATTCCTCTTCTTAGTTTTTATATCTACCATCGAATAGAACGTGAGTTAACAAAGGTATGTAGTGGCGAATAAAACTAACAATTTTAAAACTTGTTTTACCAGCTCTGGATATTAGCCTCTACTCTTTATCCAGAAATTATAAATGGTTTTTAAATTGAATTCCATTCTAGCATACTATCTGCAGCTAAATCTATAAGTATAAGATCTTCTATCACCTTCGCCGATATGGTAGATCGGCGAGTTAAACCGGCATATTCAAAAAAGGATTTAGTATCCATCTTTGTCAGTTCCACCTTCAGAATCCAGTTCTGGAAAGTAACTTAATAGTTTCTCCTCCAAGTTAAGCAAACTCTGTATCATAAGAGGAATACTGATATCGACTCATCTGAAGAAATTTCTTCCAGAATCTTGGACGCAGGGAAAAGAATCATAATTTTTTTTGCAAAGACTCAGAGCACACACTTAGTTCTCCCAGGAATCCTTTGATTTTGTCTTTTCCAGATAATTTGTTTTATTCTCTCATTCTCTCCCTTGGAGGCTATTATTCAAGATGTTTAAGTGGTTAAGAATATTAGCGAGAAATTGTATTTTTTATAGCCAAGTGCGATCAGAAATTTTTTTTCCAGATTTTTAATCTTTTAAGAACATCAATAATTCAGATTTTAATTGCAGACGTCGATACATAATTAGACTATGAAAGGGGTTCAGTGTATGTCACTTTTTAAATAACTGACAAATTATTTTTTATAATGGGGGTCGCCAAAATGTTTTTACTAACAAGGGGTCGCGTACTCAAAAAGTTTGAAAAACACTGGTTTAGATGGTCTGCATTGGAAATTGGTATATTATATTTATGTATATTATAATGTATATTATTTATCAGTCCTATCATCGTAACCGATCGGAGTATTTATTTGCTTCATGTTAACCGAATTGGAAAAGAAATATTGAAACGTATCATTTCAACGAGCCGGTGGTATTGGTTTTATTTCTTTTTTCTTAAATAAACAAAACATTTAAGTAACTCATTTTATACATTATTTAAATGTTAGAAATGAATACAAAATTGTACTTACAGTTCAGACGACATCTCCAACGTTTCTAATTTTATTTGTATTTTTCATTTATTTGTGTTACCGCCGCGCCTGTAACAGGTCGACTCCTGGGGCCGAATTCTGCAAGTGTGAATGTTTTTTGTGCACAACAATAATTATTGACCCTCAAAAAATCGTTGAATAAATGTGCCTCTCTGTGTACACGTTATCTGCCAAAAACAATATGCATCGCACCCTTGCGGAATCGAAAAAAATGTATGTGTACACAACGTTCTGTGTACACATAGAAAACTCGCGCTTGCGGAATTGGGCAATACATTTTCGTATAACGACATGAACTCTCCAATGGAATCGCGTTGTTTCTTGTTGTGTTGTGATGTCAACGAGCTCTGTCTTTACTTTTGTCTTGATATCGATGCCTGACATCAAATTTGACGGCTGTTTTATTCTCTTTTTTGTGCGCTGATGACATTTTATGTATGCTCAATGAGGCTGTTCGGAACAGATTAGAACACAGAAAAGTACAGTATTTTGGTGTTCATTGAGAAATTTTCTGTTCTAAACTGTATTGGTTTGGTCTGTTTGCTTGGAACACTTAAGAACAGGATTTTCTGCACTTGCTTTTTATGTAGAACAGGTTAGAGAAGATTCGTGAGAACTGTCAAAACCAATTGTTGTTGATAAAAAACATTACGGTGTTAGATTTAGTTGATAAATCATTTTCCGTGTCGGAATCATCTCAATTTCATGAAAAATATTTTTTAAATAAATTCAACTCCATTTTGCTTTTTAGGTAAAACAGGTTAGAGAAGATTCGTGAGAACTGTCAAAACCAATTGTTGTTGATAAAAAAAACATTACGGTGTTAGATTTAGTTGATAAATCATTTTCCGTGTCGGAATCATCTCAATTTCATGAAAAATATTTTTTTAAATAAATTCAACTCCATTTTAGAATATTTTTAAGAATGTTGCAAAAATAAACGAACTTGAATTTTATAGCGAGTTTCATTCAACTTTCAAAGATCTCCTCTCAAAATGGAGATTTGATCTTCTCAATGAAACTTTGTGTCCAAATTTAATGCCCTTTTCGATTGGCCGTCCAGAACTGTTCTGACCCCCACAAAATGACAGTTGTTACTCTAAACAGAACAGAAAACGATTCTGGATTTCATTTCAGAATCGAAAACAGAATCACTACTACACTTACATAATTAAAATGTCAAAATCATCGAGTTGAGTTGTTTTGTGTAATTTCGATGTGTTTGTTGAATTTAATCTACTTTTCTGGTACAATAACATAAAAAGAAGCAAGTTAATTATTATTGATACAAGATACAATGTGTATCTAAATTGAAAGGAAGTTTTTTTAAAATTCTTTTTAGCCGGTGTGATTTTTTTAAATTAAATTTTCACAAATACAGTGGCACATACGATTCAGAATCAGTCAAATTGTTTCCGGGTGTTTTAATGGAGGAACGTGTCCCGGGCGACCAATCGAAAAGGTTCTAATTGTAGTATCGGCCACTGCGAAATCCAGCTTGATGTCTCTTGAGTGTTGACCCTATACTTTCTCTTATCCGCTCGAGAACAATAGTTGCCATTAATTTTGAAAACACAGACAAGACGGTTATACCACGCCAATTATTGCAATTTCTAAGATCGCCTTTCTTTGGTATCTTAACAATTACACCATCCTTTCAGTCAAACGTTCTCCCAAACATCCTGAATTAGTGGAAACAAAATTGCTGCCGTTGTTTCAGGATCAACCTTCAAGAACTCGGCTGGTATGCCATCAAGTCCAGCTGCTTTGTTTGTTTTGGGGGGAAGAATCGCATGCTTAATGCCCCTAGAAGATCTACGCATGTGGACCATTTGCGGTTCATCATTAACATTCTGGACGTCGTTGAGCAGAGCGCAGAAGTGATCCATCCACCTTTTAAGCTGATCTTCCAATGTCACCAAAAGATTGCCGTTTATATCCAACACAGGGCGGGATATGGTGTTACGCTGCCCAACGATTTCCTTGGTGATTTTGTACAGCTCTCTTGTGTCCCCTCTCCCTGCAGCATGTTCCGCATTTTCCGCAAGCTTGTTCAACAGTTGCGGAGCCGATTTCCATGAAAATATTTTTCACTTGATCCCACTTTTCGTCAATAGACAAAATATCGTTCACAACCATGTTCGACGCTGCTTCCATGAGTTTAACAGTGTAGTTGCGACAAATGTTAGGATGAGTTAAAGCGCTTGTTTGAAATCTTGGTCTCCGTGCCGCTACATCTAAGTGTCTGGACAGCCGCTGTTCGAACCTGCAGCGTTGCTAATACGGGTGGTGGTCGCTACCAGCACCAGCTCTACAAACATACCGAACACCGCGAAGTGATATCCTGCAACGTTGTTGAATTATGAAGTGGTCAATTTGGTTTTTTGTTCGACCATCAGGAGAAATCCATGTGACTTTGTGTTAAGTCTTGTGCGTAAATAAGGATCCACCAACTAAAAGTTGACGAGCGTTGCAGAAGTCGACGACCATATCACCATTTTCGTTTCTTTGACCTAAGCAATGTTTAGTTTTGCTACATGATAGATGCCGCACCCCCAAATCCGATGTGCGGTATACTGCAGTTATAACTACAGGAGGGTTCGCCAAATTTTGGTTACCCCTTGGGGCTTTTTGAATGGTCGAACACATGCTAAAAAGAGGCCGCCCACTTTGGGACACAGACGCATTTCGTAGCCGCCCAATATAGCTCTCTCCTGTGATTCAGAGCATGTGTTCATGGAGTAGATATAATTATTAATTTCCATTCGTTAGACAAATCGCTCTTTTTGATTCTTTTGTTTTCTTTTTTTGCAGTTGGCCAGTTTATATTTCTAAAATTTAAGATAACTCCATTTTTTTAATAAATCATAAGCTGTCCTTCTGAAAAGTTTCTGACTTACTATTAAAAACTGTATTCTTTGCTCAATTATTTCCTGGAGTACGTCTAAAATTTCACATATATCTGCAATTTTGCATACCCCTAATATCAAATAATCAATTTTAACAAATTTCGATTTCCATTTTGAGAAAAAAATCAATATCTAATGAATTAATTCCGTTTTACTTTTATTTTTGACTAACCAAGACCAATATTCGTTTTGTGTTCAATTTTTATTGATAGTTATAAATAAATGGAGTTTGGTGAAAAAATCATCCTTTTATTTATATCTACAAAAAAGCAATTTGAGAAGACAAACCGCATTGGGTGGAACTGTACTATAGAGGAACTGCTCGACACTGCGCCGCAAAATATTTATTCGTATAAAATTCTATGAGCTATAAGGCTAGGCGCGCATATGCAACTTTCAGTTTTGCAGCAGTTTTGTTGCTAAAGTGAATACCATGGACTTATATGAGAGTGCGCGAATTATATTTATCCGTCGGAATTAAAAAAGGTTACTTCAAAAAAATATATTTTTAAATGTTAACTTTATTTCCTTTTCAACAAATAAAATATTTAAATAGTTTTTACATACATAGTTCTTACATACTATTCTGCAACTACTCGCCACTCCTTCTGTGTTGAATCTTTTATATCGTTATCCTGATGAGTTGGTTTTCTTATCCTCAGGGTTTATACTTTTTGTATCTTTATCTTATTTGGTTGGTCATAAAACATCTGTTATGTATTTTATTTTATCTTGTTTTGTTATTATTATCTTGATTGGTTGATCATAAAATATCTGTGGTAATCTTTATTAGGATGTTTGTAGATCATTAGCGATCTTATTTATTTTATTATTTCCTCTTATTTCCTGCTTGAGGTACAGTTGAGTGTTTATAACTCCGCCCATCGCTCAAAATGAATCGCCCCGATTCATCAATATGTTTCTGAAGCAAGGCAAGTCCTTTTTCTAATGTCATCTCTTGTTGTGGAGCCGTTGGTTCGATTATATGTTGCATCGGTATATTGTTGTTGATTTTGATTTCTTTTTTCTTAAAAAATAAGGTTAATATAATAATAATTACAATAATTATACTTATATTACTTATTCCAATAACTGACTTGGATTTTGTTATATTTAAGTAATTTAATGTGTCAATATTCTCAAACTTAAATTTTAGCTCAGTATTTGGGTCTATTATGTATGACTCAACAACATAGTCATTTATGGCATGTGTTTTTATATAGCTAAGTATTTTTTGAGTAGGGTTTGTATAGTTTGTATTATCTATATTAACAGTTTCGTTAAATGTTATTAAATAAATATCATTAATTTTATCATTATTTGCAGTGTGGTTATTTTTTAATAAAATTGCTCCATCTTTTATAATTTCAAATTCTTTTTGAATTTCATTTGTTTTATTGCATTTGGTAGGAATTTTATTTAATAAATCTGAAAGACATGATTTTTCATAATTTATTTTGCAAAAATGTAAATTTATTTCTTGTTTACAATCCTTAATATTGTAAAATGATTCATTGCATTTTGCTATATTCTTATCAATTATTATTTTTTCTTTATTTTGTTCGATTGCTCTTGTTTCAAATATTTTACAATTTTCATAAATGATTGGGTATTTTATTAATATTATTATGACATCTTTAGTTTGAACAATCTTAAAATCACTAACATCTAAAAGATCGGATATTGACATAGTTCCATGTTCATTAATTGTTATTTTTTTAATATCTTTTTTATTTAATATGATTGGGTTTAAAACTTTAGCTTTGCTTAAGGCAATAGTTTGAATAAGGTTTTGTAACTCTAGTATTATTAATTTGTTTCTTTCTTGTAATCTTCTTGTTTTTAATGTATTTTTTTCAGTATTTAAAACTTTAGTAATTTCTTGGATAGCTTGAAAAATCTGTGAATTGGTAGTTGCTTGTTTATTATTATTATAAATTAATTCATTTAATTTGTTTTCTACTAGTAAATGATCATCATGTTCAGGTACTCCTCATATCCAACTAAGTATTGTTCCTATAGTATTGATTGCTCTTTTGAACCTGGTAATTATAACTTCATCTATTAGTGCCCTCATTAAGGTTATTTCTGACATTATTTCTGCGTTTTCGTCTAAATTTAAGGTGGTAAAATCATACTTTAAGTTTTCTACGTTTGATTCTTTTTCTAATTCCGCTATGATTTCATTAATATAAGTAATGTTTGTCATGTGGAATAACGTTCCATATTCTTTATAAACTGCTGTATTACCATTTTGTATAAGTAAATATTCACTCCTAGAATAATCTATTACGTCTGATCTTATTAAAATAATATTTCTTATTGTAATAAAAATAATATGTTTTATGAGGTCCATTTTCTGTAAAGAAAAAATCTACGATTTAATATTATCTTTATGTATTTTACCTTTGTTAGTTAATATCTGATCTTTTTTATCATCTATTACTTTGGTACGATTAAACCTCTTTTTTAATTTCTTTCTTTCAGTGCCGTGGTTTTTCACATAAACTATTTCGTTTTTCTTAAACTCTCTACTTTCACGATTTTCATTATGTGCCTCTAACATTTTTAATTGTTTTTCTTTCAAAATCTCCCTAAGATTGTGTTTTACCTTGTTGAATAACACTTCCTGGGGTTTTAGGCCTGTTACAGAGTGAACCGTTTCGTTATATTTATGTGCTGCTTCTAGCACTGCCTGCTTATCACCTATTATGTTGTATTCTGCTTTAATACAACGTGTTATTTCGATTAATGTACTATGAGTGAGTTCTACTTGTCCGTTTGTCGTAGAATGACTAACCGGTACGTAATATATTTCAATTTTCTTTCTTTCTAATGTATTTTTAAAGAACACGGATTTGAAAACGGATTCGTTATCACATATAACGTTTTTCGCATAAGGAAATATATTTAAAATTTTTAGTAATTCGAGTTCAATACCGACTTTAGATTCAAGAGGATGTACGACTAAGAACTTTGAATAACTCTCTACGACTGTAAGGTATATTTCTTTGCTTGCATAAAAAATATCTATATGTAGCTGTTCACCTTCTTTTTCTGGTATGGGTTTAGTATCTATAGGAAATTTTATTGGTTTCCGATCGTATTTGTTTTCGTTGCAAATAACACAGGTATTTGTATATGAAGAAATTTGTTTCTTCATGTTTGGCCAGTAGTATATTGTCTTTATTTGATTATAATTTTCAAGAGTACCTCTGTGTGCTCTTTTGTGTGTAACAGTGATTATGTTCAACTGGTCTTCTTTGTTCGGTATATCCTGTGCATATATTTTAGATCGTAAAAATTTATTACTGAATGTTTCGAGGAGTTTACTTTTAACTTCGTATAGATCTTCATCTGAAGCATAGATACATACTGTACCTGGAACTATATATTTTTTAAATAGAGTGATGACCTGATCAGTGTTTGTATATGTTATTGTATACCTCTTCAGTTTATTAAAACATGTCTCAATATTTTCTGAACTTATATTGCCTTTATTTAATATTATCTGTTGCTTAAAACAATTAACAGGCAAGGATGTCGTCTCTATTTGTATGTTATCACTGCTTTCAGCGGAATGAATAGTTTGACTTGAATTTGTTATTATATTTAGGTTTTGTCGGCTTAGTGCATCCGCGACAACGTTATCTTTACCTGGTTTGTATATAATTTTCGGTGCATATTCTTCAATTATAGCATGCCAGCGCTTCATTTTTATATTTGAGTTTCTTTTTGATACTGAGTACGTAAGTGGTTGATGATCAGTATGTATTTCTAGGTCTGCAACTCCGTACAAATAATTCCTTAAATTCTTTAAGGCATATACTATAGCGAAAAGTTCTTTTTCGTTTGTTGCATAATTTTTCTCCGTTTTATTCAGCGTTTTCGAAATGAATATAATTGGTTTGTCGTCTTGTGACAATACCCCTCCGATTGCATCATTACTGGCATCAGTAGTTAATATAATTTTTTTCTTAAAATCTGGTTGTGTCAACCTTACATTTTCGACTAAATGTTCTTTTAGTTTATTAAATGCTTTTCTACCCTCATTTCCAATGTTTATATTACATTTCTTACTCTGGTTCTTTGATATCTTCCCATTTTCACCATTTAAATTAATTGTTAAGGGTTTAGTTATCTGAGCGTAGTTTTGTATAAATTTACGATAGTACCCTGTCATTCCTAAGAAGCTTCTTAATTGTCTAAGAGTTTTTGGTTCTGGATATTCTTTAATTGTGGTAATTTTCTTGGGATCGGTAGTAATTATATTCTCACTGATAACATATCCCAGAAATTCCACCTCTGTTTGATAGAATTTAGATTTTTCTAATGATATTTTCATATTTGCTTCTTTCAATATTTTTATTATTTCATTCAGATGTTGAGTATGTTCTTCGATATTTTTTGAAAAAACTATAATGTCGTCAATATATACATGACAGAATTTTCCGATGTTTGGCTTAAGAATATCATCCATAGCTCTTTGGAATAAAGAAGGTGCGTTCTTTAGACCAAAAGGCAAGCGTATATATTCGTATTTACCATTATTCACGGAAAATGAAGTCTTTTGAATATCAGATTCTTTCATTAATATCTGATGAAATCCACTTTCTAAATCTATCGTTGAAAAGTATTTAGATTTTCCCAAATTGCTTAAAATAACATTTGTGTCTGGGATTGGATATTTGTCACTTATAGTGTGTTCATTGAGTTTCTTAAAGTCGATGACTAACCTGCTCTTAGGTGTTCCATCTTCGTTGAAACCTTTTTTTGGTACTACCCACACTGGACTTGAATATGGACTTTTACTTGGCCTAATTATATTATCTTTTAGCATTTTACTTATTTCCTTGTTTATAAATTCTGAAGCACTTAATGGATATGGATACTGTTTTGTCCATATTGGTGATTCTATATTAGTTTTTATTTCTGCCACCACATCTGTACGGAATGGCAATGTAATATTTATTTTTGAATGTATTTTTTCAATAAAGGAACGAACTTGTTTATTCAGAATATCAACGTTTTGATCTGATTGTACTCTTTCGATTACCTGGTTATTAAGGCGTGGTTCGAGACTGTAAATAGAACGTGAGTCAGTCGTACTTGATGACTCTAAGGTAACTTTAATTTCATTTCCTGTTTGTGTTATATTACTCTCCCATGGCAATGGTTCGCCATCCATGAACATCCTTTCTGCTTTATTATTGTATATCAATAAATTCCTTTCTAAATTTAAATTTATATTTGCACTTCGCAAAAGATTGTAACCTATCAAGTAATCTGAGTCTAGGTTCTCAATTTCGTAAAATCGAACCATTCTATCAAAAATATATATTTCATAATAATATTTAATAATTGTAAACCCATTCACGGTTTTTACTCTTTTATTAATTTCCAATGTTTTCTTATCACTAAATATTTTTGGAGACGTGTAACAAGATGTTGCTCCAGTATCTATTAATATTTTTAACCATTTGCTATTTATTCTTCTATATATGTGGGGTAATCCCACGTTCTGTCTAAAAAAATGACTCTCTTGAATGTTGTTTATCCTTACTTTGTTTGGTGGTTGGGAGCTTAATTGAACACTTTGTTCTCTTTCTCTTTTAATATTATTTCTATTAAAATTCCTATTTTGATTAAATTGATTGTAAGTATTCCTAAATGGATTATTCTGATTATTATGTACCTGTCTAAACCTTTGCATTTCCTGTGGAGTTACTTTTCTATAAGCTGAAGATCCTAATTCCATTGGATCTGGACTCTGGTGGCTAGCCCTATTTGTTTGTTGATAACTATTTTGTGGTTTTTGTTGGTATCTTAATGTATTACCGAATGTTTCGTTTCTAATATTATTTCTTTAATTGTATTAATTCAGAAATTTACTTCTTGTTTTGTTGCTTTCTAACTCTTGAGCCTGGGCTAGTGCATTGGGCAAATCTTCAGGTTTCATACTAAATACTGTATCAGACATTGGCTGATGAAGACCATTTATAAATGCTATTAACGCATTTTTCCTATATGATTCATTGAATTTCTCAGTGGTTTCGCTATAAGTACCATATGTCATTATAACTTTATTTATTATTAATGTCAATTTTTCCGTAACTTCATTATAGAATTCTATTAACGTTTTTCTGCCCTGTGTTATCATACTTAATTCATGATTTAAAACATGTATTGGTCTTTTATGCGCGTAGGCGAAGTCTAATCTACTTAAAATGGCTTCAAGGTTAAGTACCGTACCATGACTGGTAAGAACTGAATTCGCATGACCAACTATTTTATTTCTCATTATGCTTAAAGCAGCAAAATATCGTCTACTACCAGGAGTGTAGAGACTCATATTATTTTGACAAGCTTCTCGCCAACTCACATATCCCTCATTGCTGCCTTCGAAAGTTGGTAAACTTTTAATAATGTCAAGACTTTCATTGTCTAGTATTTGTGGATCTATCGTTTGTTTTTTATAATTTGTTACATTATTTGGAACTGTTAAATTTTCTAATTTTTTTGTTAATTCATCTATTTGATTCTGCTGTTGAGCAGTAGCCTGTTCAATAGCTAATTCAATTATTTGTTTTATATCTATAGTTGTTGTAGTCATTTTAACAATTTTTATTTCACTTCTTAAAAATAATTACTTACGATAATTTTCCAATAATTTTCTCTGCTTCTCAGGATGCTGTTCTCCAATCTGTTGCTGGATATTGGCTTTATAGAGCGAACGGGAATCACTTTGCTGGTTTCTTCCTTTTAGTTCACGATTGTTAACACTTTCAGGATACTTTGTTTTTCTCCTATTATTAACAAATTTGGCTGATAGCTTCAATTTCACTTTTGAAAGTTTTTTTGTCTTAATTGTATCTACAAGTACTTATGTAGATTTGACTGTTTTATTCACTTTCACTTTTTACGTTAATAATGAGCTATCCCGGTTGAGCCCCCAATTATATTTATCCGTCGGAATTAAAAAAGGCTACTTCAAAAAAATATATTTTTAAATGTTAACTTTATTTCCTTTTCAACAAATAAAATATTTAAGTAGTTTTTACATACATAGTTCTTACATACTATTCTGCAACTACTCTGTGTTGAATCTTTTATATCGTTATCCTGATGAGTTGGTTTTCTTATCCTCAGGGCTTATACTTTTTGTATCTTTATCTTATTTGGTTGGTCATAAAACATCTGTTATGTATTTTATTTTATCTTGTTTTGTTATTATTATCTTGATTGGTTGATCATAAAATATCTGTGGTAATCTTTATTAGGATGTTTGTAGATCATTAGCGATCTTATTTATTTTATTATTTCCTCTTATTTCCTGCTTGAGGTACAGTTGAGTGTTTATAACTCGCGCACATGCAAAAACTATTCAGTCCGCTATTCGAGCAGCTTAAAAGTTTGTGTTTTGGCACAAATCGAACGATCGCCCAAATAAGTTCTTCAGTTTGTATCACACCGAACTATAATGTAACTGCGCGCACATTAAATCAAAATATTGTATGTGTGTTGGTTTATCTCGTTGATTGATTTTAAGTTGCTTATGTGCGCCATCATCTTTCAACTAGTGATTGAACTATTACGTTTCGGAAAAATTGCATGTGCGCGCCTAGCCTAAACGCACTAAGCGGCAACTGAACTTCACAAAATGTGCTTTTTCTTCACTGTTTAATTGACGTTGGCCATGGACGGTATTCGCTTCACTACATGGACATGGACTGGGCGTACATTTTTGTGATCCCATTGTTTTTTTTTTCTGGACATGTGCATGGAAATTGCAAACCAAATGTTGACTATTTGTTGCTTACTCCGCGTATGTCAAGTGTAGTCTGATGAGTGAATATTGAATTGAAAGCAAAACATACTCAGAAAATAAATTTGTAAATTGACTTGAAAAATAAAACTCTAGCTAAATATAAAGGGGAAAAGGGAAATGTAAGGGGAGTGAACAATTTAAACTACGTTGCAGTTTGCGCTCAGAACCAAGAAATATTAAAAGGAAACAAGCAAATCTCCGGCGATTTTTCCTCGTGTGAAAGGCACAGACGATTTTTAAAGCAATACAAAAATTGCCCTGTGTAAAAAGGGACTTGACCATAATCTATGAACAAACCCATTCACTTGTCATTTCCTTTCTATTCTTGCAAAATGAATGTTCGTATTTAAAATAGCAAAAAGTAGCAAATGCAGAAGAAATATGTTTAAAACATAAATTAAATATTGTACGTTTTTCTACTTTCTATTTTATATGAATAAAAGCAAATTATTGTTCATCATTTTGATATTTTCTTAATTTTACTTTGCAAAAGACTCTTTCATTACTTGTGACTGCTGTTCAGGGGTACCATTTTTTTGGGAATTACTTACGGTACAATGGATAGATTCCCAATAAAACACACCTAATAGCAAAATAGCTGAATCTCGGTGATGGACTTCTAGGAGCCATCTTCACGTTGGATCTCTCCTCAGATGGGACCACACGAGCGCCGCCCAGCTCCCAGTGGAATCAAGTACCAGTGATTAAGGGATTTTTTTTCCAAAGAAATCCATACACAAATCCAAAAATGTCCTTTTCTCTATTTTCTACAGAAAAAAATGGGCAATTATATTTTAGTTCTTTGCGGATGAGCGGAATACAATTAAGGCTAGATCAAATATCAATTTAGTTTTTCTTTACTTTTCGACGCGACTAATAAAATTTACCACAAGCTGTTAAGTTTAAACTATATTTAAGTTTTTGTTTTAACTTTTCGACGAAATAAATAAAATCGATAAGATTTAACACAACTGCGTAATATAAGTTAAAGTGGTAAAATGGTAAATGAGATGTCAAAAATTGATGGAAAAATTTACCAAAAAATGGTAAGCTTTTCCGTATAATTTTGTGTGGGCAAGTTTACTATCTGAATTTGGTAAATGTGGTTTGACATTTAATTTTGAAGTCTTATGTGCCACAATCTTGGTATAACTATCTCTCTTCCTCGTATTATTTTTGGCCGACATTTTAAATTAGAGCAATAAACCCTTCAAGCAAAATCACGTACCCGAATTTCTCGGTTCACTTTGGAATCCAAAAGAACTGAGTTTCTCGCACACATTAATAAATCTTATATGCACGCATGTAAAAAGAAGAAAGAGAATCGATTTTTTTTATTGACAGAGAAAAGGAGAGTAGGTAGTCGATATTCGAGTGGGGTGTATTTTTATGGACTAGAAATGAAGACAAAAAATGGAGAGAAACTGTTAGTTTTTGTTTCAATTTTGTTACTCTGCAAATTTTGTACACAAGCATCAAAGAAATTTTTATCTCCAAGGAAAACAAAAAGTACATAATTACAAGTGTAAAGAATTTATAAATTAATACCTTAATTGAAAAACGGGATTATTGTCAATTAAACAGAGAAGGTTTTAATATTTGTAAAAGGACATATTTCTTATTTTAGATTAGTTAATTTTTGTTGGATTCTATTTAGGTTCGGTTTTCGCTGAGTATGGTGAACTATAAAACTCTCTCTCTCACAATACATTCACATAATCGCTCCATGCTGATTCTAATTTGATCCGATTTAGAATGTTTTCGGATCCGTTTTTGGGTCCGTTTATACGAGGTTTCGGATCCTAAACGGAGTTGCTTGCTTGAAGGGAACACACCGTTAGTAGACAAGTTAAAATATAGCAAGAAAAAGAAAATTATTAACCACGTTTACACAAGTTGATTTTTATGTGCGTTGTGTGGTAAACTTTTCCATTTTCCGATGTGGGAAGGCTTACACGGTTTCATGAATACTCTTAATGTATAAAGTAGATACTGAACTCGCATATATCTACTATATTCATCAGAAGTGAATTCGAGCCGCAAACCTCAATAGTTAGTTAGTTCTTCAATACAAGAATGTATGCATATATGGAAAGTACATGGCTTTATTTAAATTTAATTTTTTTAAAACAATTTTCTGGCCGTTGCAAATATAACACAAAAAAAGTATTGCAAGACGAAATTATTAATTAATTGTTTATATAAAATTTTGTATCTTTTAAGAAGAACAAAAATCGCAGCCTTCAAAAGCACTACTGAAAAGGAAAACTAACAAAAGAGAAACAATTTTCTATGTAAATCTATTTAAAATAAAGAATTAATTTAATTGGAACATTAAAATTAGATTGTTATTTGTTGTATTTCGAATTCAACTCTAAAAGCAATCTATTTCATAAACGAAACAAAAGGGAATTTTTCGTATAGTTGACTTTCTATAAACAATAGATGTCAGCACTTATCTTATACAAAATAGCAATAAATAGCCCTAGTTTCTTTGTCTGTTGACTAAATATGGTGCGCGAGTTACATTGACCTCTCCATACAACAACAACATTAGCTGACTATCTGATATTTTATTTCTTCTAAATTATTATTATTTATTCAAGTACATTGACTTCTCCATAAAACATTAGCTGACTATGTCATATTTTATTTTTCTAAATTACTTTATTCTTTATTATATCAAATTACTTATTTCTCATGCATACTGCATTCCCGCTTACTATTTCTCACTCAGTAAAATTCCATTAATTATTTTCCCAGCGAATAAAATGCAAACATAAGCAAATAAAATAGATAAATGAGAATGTAAATCAGTTTTAAGTGTCTTTTGTTAAATAAACATCAATGGGCGAAGTTCTGCCTAAGTAAAAAAGTGTTTTTTTTAATAAACCGGGAAAGCCATATCGTAACTGGCGCAGTCGGTAGTTCGGGACGTACACAAATAATAAACGACGGTTCATCGTTTTAAAAACAGTCAAAGGATAATTGACAAGAAAAAGAAAACCTATCTGAAAGTGTTTTGTGTGTTAATAAACGACGGTTCATCGTTTTAAAAACAGTCAAAGGATAATTGACAAGAAAAAGAAAACCTATCTGAAAGTGTTTTGTGTGTTAATAAACGACGGTTCATCGTTTTAAAAACAGTCAAAGGATAATTGACAAGAAAAAGAAAACCTATCTGAAAGTGTTTTGTGTGTTAATAAACGACGGTTCATCGTTTTAAAAACAGTCAAAGGATAATTGACAAGAAAAAAAAACTATCAGAAGGTGTTTTGTGTGCTGTGTTTTTACACTTAAGTTCTGCCCGAACCTAACAACAACAACGAGAAAGCTGATTCCCGGTAGAAGACCAAAATCATGAAGATAAGATTAATTCTAAGGCATATTAGCGTGTAAGTCAAAAGTAAAAATATTTATTATTTATCCTTAAGAACTCTCAATCCTTTCCTCTATCCAATCCATGTCCAGTAAAAAAAATAGACCAAGGAGAACCCCATATTCACGAGTAAATTTAGATTTAGAAAGCATAAGTGAAAGTTCAGAGGAAGAAAAAGAATCGAAGAGTGACGTTGATAAAAGTGATATTTTGGCAAAGCAACTAAATAAATTAACGCATTATAATACATTAAGTAACCTTGATAATCTCTTTAATAATCTCACGTTAACTAACTTTGACAATAATTTTTTAAAAATGGCAAACAGTGGTGACGACCGAATAAATGACGGTAATGACATTTTTAAAGCACTCAGGGTCCCTGATGCTATTAAGGATTTACCGAAATTTGATGGTAACCCCAGACTCCTTTTTGAGTTCATTCAGAACGTAGAAGAAATTTTATCTTTAATTCCGGAAGTGGACGGCACAGCCCAGGGAAGAATACTTCTTCGTGCCATCCGAAATAAAATAATCGGACCTGCCAACGAAATTCTAAACATGTATGGCACTCCACTTGCATGGACATCAATTAGAAGCAACTTAGTTTTACACTATAGCGATAAAAGAAATGAGACCTCTCTCATTCGTGACCTCCATAGCCTTAAACAACAAAACAATACTGTTGAACAATTTTATAGTAAAATAATCGAAATTTTTGCTACTATAAGCAACCACATTAAAGTTCACGATACAGACTTAAATGTAATTAAAGCCAAAAATGAACTCTATGAAGAAATGTGCCTTAACACCTTTCTAGTAGGTTTAAGAGAACCCCTTGGTTCAACTGTCCGTGCAATGAAACCCACCTCATTGCCAAGTGCATTTGCATTCTGTATCCAGGAGCAGAATATATTTTACTCGAAAACAAACTTGTCACTTTTTGATAACAAGATGTACAAGAAAAGTTTTGAAATTCAAAATCGACAACCCCAAAATTTTAATTACCCATATAATTCATTTTCATTTAATCAACAGAAACCACAACTACAACATTTTAATTCCCCATATAATACGTTTTCATCCAATCAACAAAAACCACAACCCCAATATTTTAATCCCTCACACAGTACATTTCCGCTAAGTCCACCAAGAACACAACCCCAACAATACTATCAACAACGGGTCCCACAGCAACATATGAATCCTCAACTTCAACCCCCAAAACCTCAACAGAATTATCAACCACAGTTTCAACAACAATCACCTTCCCAACGTTATTCTCAAAAACCTCAGCAGTTTTCACAAAACCAACAAAGAAAATTCGATCCAATGGAACTTGGTTCCACTAGAGTTACTCGTTTGACTCAACCATCTCCATACAATTTTACTAAACCAAATGAACTTCAAAATTTTAGAAAACAAGAACTACATAATGTAATTGTACCACAAGAAACAGACAACTTCTCAAATAACGTAGAATACCCTACTGATGTTATTGATAATTACCAACAGTTAGATTCCTACTATGATTATAATGATCACCCTGATCAACAAGATCTAGAACTTTTAAACGCAATGCATGAATTAGATGACGAACATTTTTCCACACCTGCCCCGACAGACCAATTGGGTACGTAGACATTAACAAACATGGTACTGTTCTTCCTTATATCAACATTTCCTCACCTTTTGGCCGTCCATTAAAATTTTTAATTGACACAGGAGCCACCACTTCTTTCATCAACCCCGAATTTGTACATCCTGATTATTTAGTTTCAATAGAACCGACATCTATTAAAACAATTCTAAGTACACATAAAATAAACAAAGAAGTTTATCTTCCCAACTTCTTAGAGTTTAATCAACCTGGAGAAACCAGATTCTTAGTTTTTCGCTTTCATGGATACTTTGATGGTTTACTAGGACTCGACGCCCTTACGGCACTAGGAGCAAACATTGATTTAGTTAACAAACTCATTATTACAAAAAATTCAAAATTACCCTTAGAACTAAAACCCAATTTTATATCCCAAAAATATATTCTTTCGGCAAACTCTAAAACAATCGTAAATTTACCAGTTGACATAGAAGAAGGAGACATTCTTATTAAAACAACATACATTTCACCTCAGTTATATATTCCAGAAGGTATATATAAAACAATTAAATGGTACACCAATTGCATGGTAATTAATGCATCCAATGCTGAAAAAACACTCTTTCTAGAACAACCTCTCAAAGTCACAAAATTCAATAAACAAGAATTTTACGAGCTTAACAATTTTGAAATCAATAGTGAAATTCCTCAAACAAACCCTATAACTTCTGATGACGTAACAAATCTTATTCGAACTTCACACCTTAACCTTGAAGAAAAGAAAGTTATTTACAAATTATGCCGAGAATACGATGATATTTTTTTTAAAGACGGACAAAAATTAACATTCACTAACAAAATTAAACATGGCATCAATACCAGCGATGACATCCCCATCTATTCTAAATCTTATAGGTATCCTCATATTCATAAACAAGAAGTCCAAGCACAAATTGAGCAAATGTTAGAACAAGGTGTAATAAGACCCAGTTATTCACCTTGGAGCTCACCAATCTGGATTGTCCCAAAGAAAATGGATGCCAGTGGAAAAGTCAAATGGCGACTTGTGATTGACTACAGGAAACTGAACGAGAAAACAGTTAGTGACAAATATCCCTTACCTAACATTAATGATGTGTTAGACAAATTAGGCCGAAGTATATACTTCACGACACTCGATCTGGCTAGCGGTTTTCACCAGATTGAGATGAAACAAAAAGACATCGAAAAAACAGCATTCACCGTAGAAAGTGGGCACTATGAGTATTTAAGAATGCCCTTCGGGTTGAAGAATGCTCCATCGACCTTTCAAAGAGTCATGGACAATCTGCTCAGGGATCTACAAGGAAAAATCTGTCTCGTTTATTTGGATGATATCATCATCTTTTCTACTTCACTCCAAGAGCATACAGAAAATTTAAAGAAAGTTTTTGATAGGTTACGAGAAGCAAACTTCAAAATTCAGATCGATAAATCTGAATTCCTCCGTAAAGAAGTAGCTTTCTTAGGTCATATAGTTACAAGTGAAGGTGTAAAACCAAACCCCGATAAAATTTTCGCAATTCAAAATTTTCCAATACCTAAAACCCAAAAAGAAATTAAATCTTTCTTAGGCCTTCTTGGATATTACCGTAAATTCATCAAAGATTTCGCGAAACTTACAAAGCCACTTACAGAATGCCTGAAGAAAGGTAGGAATATTGACTTAAATGAAAAATATGTTAAAGCATTCGAAATGAGTAAAGAATTACTAGTTAATGATCCAATACTACAATATCCTGATTTTTTTTTTTTTTTTTTTTTTTTTTTATAATCTACGCGCGCTCAAGGGAGTATGAATACCCTTTAAATGTTTCAACACAGCGCGGGCGTGGGGGTGAGGTTAAGGAAGAGAAAGAATGATAGGAAAGATGTGTGGAGCGATATTCGGAGAGGAGACTGTAGGTGGTTGTTGTCTCAGATTGTATCTCCAGGGATGGCGGCTGAACTAATGCGGAGAAATTTCCGTGTCTTATTTATAGATGTCCCTTATAATTCGCATTAATTTTTTAATTCTTTTTATCATATTTTATCGGTATACTAGTTTTACTCAATCACATGTTGTTAGTTCTATGCCTAAACAGCATGTAATGAGTAAACCAGCAACTCATTGTATGACATTTATTTTTAGAATTGTTTTTTAATGGAAAAATAAGAAGACATAGACTACGGCAGGATTCGAACCTGTGACCATGAGGTTGACAGGCGAACACACAACTATCGCGCCACGGCCACCCCATTCATATTAACCACCGACGCGAGTAATTTTGCACTAGGCGCGATTTTATCCCAAGGCGCTTTAGGTAACGATAAGCCTATTTGTTATGCCAGTCGGACCTTAACAGATTCAGAAACCAATTATTCTACCATTGAAAAAGAATTATTGGCGATCGTTTGGGCAACAAAATATTTCCGCCCATACCTATTCGGTCAGAAATTCAAAATTGTAACCGACCATAAGCCCTTGCAATGGCTCATGAGTTTAAAAGACCCAAATTCCAAACTAATCAGATGGCGTTTAAACTCGAGGAATTCGATTATCAAATAATCTACAAAAAAGGAAAACTAAATTTAAATGTAGATGCGTTAAGTCGAATTCAAATACAGCCCCCAAATAGTAAAATCGAATTAAATATTAATGAAACAACTGCTGCTACCATTCATTCTGCAGCTGAAAATTTAGATGATCGCATTTTTATTTCAGAACGACCCCTAAATGAATTCAATATACAGCTTATTTTAAAAAAAAATGACAGAGACAAACCACCAAAACTTGAAATGCTATTCAAAAACAAACAAAGAAGAACTGTGTACAAACAAGACTTTACTGAAAATAACATTACAGACATTTTTAAACAACATTTACCCCCAAACAAATGCTGTGCAATATACACAGACAATGAAACATTCAGAATTGTACAAGAAGTATATTCAAAATACTTCTCTAACAGCAAGACCTTCAAACTTATCCGTTGCACCGACATACTAACAGATATAACAGACAATGACGAACAAGACAAAACTATTACTGACTACCATAACAATAATAACCACAGAGGAATCAATGAAACACTCCTACATCTAAAAAGACAATATTTTTTTCCGTATATGAAGACAAAAATTACAACAATAATAAATAATTGCGAAACCTGTCAACTTATGAAATATGACCGAAACCCTCCAAAAATAAAACATGAAATCCCGCCAACTCCAAAGAAACCACTCGATATAATCCACATAGATGTCTATAGTATAAATAATAGGAAAATTCTAACAATAATCGACAAATTTTCAAAATTTGCAGCGGCATACACACTCGCCGTGCAGAATAGCTTAAATATAATAAAATCTATTAAGCATTTTATTAGCCTTCACGGCATACCCAATCACTTAGTATCCGATCAAGGATCAGAATTCACAGCCATAATTTTTAAAGATTTCTGTGCACAATATAGCATTAATTTGCATATTACGTCTTTTCAACAGTCCAGTAGCAATAGCCCCGTCGAACGATTACATTCAACACTTACTGAAATTTATAGAATAATCTACAACAAAAGAAAGGAAAGATACCATAGCTCTATTTTAAGCGAAACTATAATTACTTACAACAATTCCATTCACACATCTACAAATTATACCCCATATGAATTATTTTACGGTAGGACTTATAAGTTTAACAAAGAAGTAAATTTTAATAATGAACATGAGTATCTTCAAAAACTCAATGAATTTCAAGAAAAATTATTTCCCACTATAAAAGAAAAATTAGAAAAAGTAGTATCTAAGAACATTGAAAAAATTAACACGAATCGAAAAGAAGCCGTAGATTTTAAGGAAAATTCAATCATTTATAGAAAGGAATTTAGACGAAACAAATTGACACCTAGATTTAGCAAACATAGAATTAAAACAAATAATAAAGTTACAGTTATCACTAATGACTACAAAAAACTACATAAATCAAAAATAAAACACAAACGAAAATTTCAGGCTCATGACGATGACAACACTGACGACAATAGCCAAAGGACAACAAATGGAACTGCAAGAACTTAATGGAAACATGGGAATTCTTCCTATGAAATTAGGAACAAGTAGAATCATAAGCAAATACGATAACCTAGTACACATCGTCAGGTTAAACTCATATAAACAGAACATAAACAAAATAACTACATCATTACTAGCCTTCAAAAACATAAATGACTTCAAAGACTCATTGACCGTTATAAACGTCAAAGTTGACGAACTGAGAGCCAAATTAGAAACGTTGATGCCAAAGTTTAGGCATAAAAGAGGACTCATTAACGGACTTGGTTCGGTAGTCAAAAGTATTACTGGAAATATGGACGCAGATGATGCCATGCATCTGAACAACCAAATAGACCAATTAACACAAGACCAACTGCTAG
Organism: Philhelius pedissequus; assembly: GCA_910595825.1. NCBI lineage: Eukaryota > Metazoa > Arthropoda > Insecta > Diptera > Syrphidae > Philhelius > Philhelius pedissequus. The sequence goes on along the minus strand of OU343164.1, from coordinate 13,201,701 downwards.
TAAAAGACAAAATAAATAGGATCACTCAATTAAACAACCAAATGACACAGAGATTTACAAACATTACCGACCACATAAACAGACAGCAAGAAATTATAGAAGGTTATTTAAGGTATTCCCAAAATCAAATCAGAACAGATGAAACCGCAATCAAGTATTCCCAATACCTGAACCAAATAAACTATAACATTGATTTATTAAATAGTCACCTTTCTAATATAGCAGAAGCCATAATTCTCGCCAAACTTAACGTCATTTCAAAACAGATACTAAATTCTGATGAACTTGATTACATATATAAAGTCTTTGAAAATAAGTCCATACAAATAAATTCTGATGAACAAATTTATGAACTCCTAGGTCTACAAGCCTACTACAATGATACAAACATTATATTCAACATAAGAATCCCACAAATTTCCAAAGAAACTTTCTCCTTTTTTCATATCATCCCCCTCCCTATTAATAACACCAAATTTATCATTACCAAACCCTATATCATATCCAATCCTAACAAAATATTTTACTTTGACAAAAAATGCCAACAAATCGAGGGAATATTCTACTGCAAAGAAGCGGACAAACATCAACCGAAACTCAACGATAGCTGCATCACCAACCTCCTAAAAAATCTCCCTGCTAATTGTGATCTCGAGGAAAAATCAGGAAAAGCCGAAATACTTCAACCAGAACATAATTACATACTTTTGATTAACATCCCGGAAACAAACATACAAACCACCTGTGAACCACACCGTCGAAAAATCAAGGGCACACAATTGATACACTTCCAAAATTGCGAAGTCGAGATAAACGAAATCATATATGAAAGTAACGAAAGAATATACTGGGAGGATATCCACATCTTTCCATCACAATTTAACCAGTTAAACTCATCATCAATAGTTCATACACCAAATCTACAAAAACTTCAGTCTTACCAATTTAAAAACATTGAACTCATACAAGAATTACACAGAAGAACGTCATGGACCAGCACATGGATGCTCAGCTCGACAATCATATTCAGCCTATTCATCCTCATCATATTGGTCTACTTAATCGGATTTCTTAGATCACCAACAGCATCAGCAAATATTCCACTCACACAGCAGCTTCCGGAACCCACACCTATAAAAATCATCGCTCCTGCCAACGGAACAACAGGAATGCAGTTCCTTTGGCCATCGCTCCATTCTCAGGGGGGAGGAGTTACATTGACCTCTCCATACAACAACAACATTAGCTGACTATCTGATATTTTATTTCTTCTAAATTATTATTATTTATTCAAGTACATTGACTTCTCCATAAAACATTAGCTGACTATGTCATATTTTATTTTTCTAAATTACTTTATTCTTTATTATATCAAATTACTTATTTCTCATGCATACTGCATTCCCGCTTACTATTTCTCACTCAGTAAAATTCCATTAATTATTTTCCCAGCGAATAAAATGCAAACATAAGCAAATAAAATAGATAAATGAGAATGTAAATCAGTTTTAAGTGTCTTTTGTTAAATAAACATCAATGGGCGAAGTTCTGCCTAAGTAAAAAAGTGTTTTTTTTAATAAACCGGGAAGGCCATATCGTAACTCGCGTGCCAAGAGTGACAATAGATGGCTTTTGAAAGTAATATTTTTTTATGCTACTTTGCTCCGTGGGGCGTAAGGATCGTTCTCCCCATTTTCAATAGAGCTTTTTTTTGGAAACGACAATCGACTAGCACACCATGTATAGTATGTCAATAGTTCTAAGTTATTCTATCTTTTTCTGACATTATTTAACATTCAACATTTTTATTAGTTAATGCTCATTAACAGGAGTATATTAGGTCATAAAATATTTTTTTTCCTGAAATTCATTTTTGATAATCTTTTCAAACCGCCTTACATACACGTCCAACTCTTTTGCTTAAATTAATTGTCAAGACATAACCTGCCCAGCCAAAACAAAAAAATGCTCTGATATTTAACAACAGATATTTTGTTTTCGATACAGATATCAAGTGGAGTCGAGTCGGCCTGTAATGAAGTTTTTATTTTGTGGCACTGTACAAAAAAAATTAATTAACATTGTTGAAAAATAAAATTATTGTTAAAAACTTGTTTGAAAGAAATATTAAAAAATTAAAATTGGATTTACTTATTCGCCCACGGTGGAATCAGAAAACAAAAATGAAATAATGATGTATTAACGAATTGAAGATTTTTTTTAGAGCTGCCAAGTGAAATGTTGAATAGAAACACTTATGAAATAGGTCTTTTATATGTTAATCGTTTATTTCCGAAAGGCAAACTGTAACCTATAAAACAAAAGCGCGCGGATAATTATTTTCTTGTTCAATGTTCCACAGATTAAAGCTGGAAACACATTTGATATTTCATTGTGGATGTTATATTTCCTCCCCTTCTCCAGACGATGCGTTAGTATATTCATCTAAGGATTTTGGAGATCGTCGAGTACGTTTTAATGTTCTTGGTTCTACTTGTCGCGCCTCTCCGGTTATAGTATTTCCTGTATTTCTGTATTAGTATTTATTATTTGGGAAAGAATGGGAATAGGGCTGATGTGGTTTGGCTTTTCTCGGATTTAGCTGTCTAGAAGGGTAGATATTTTGATTAGGAATAATCTTGAAGAATGATGCATTTATTTCGATAACTTTACCTTCTCTTTTCGCAGTTATTTTTGTTCCTGTAATATTTGTTACCGAAAATGGTTCAGGATCAAACGTTGGTGTAAGTTTGCTTGTGTTGATCTGTTTGCACAATACGAAGTCACCGATGTTTATTTTATTAGGATTTGTTCTTCTGCTTACATCAGCGTAGTCTTTCCGTTTTTACTGTTGCTAAGCGAAAGTCTTGTTTAGAACTTCTGCTACACAGCTGAACTTGGTTGAGTCTACTACCTCGGCTATTGGATATTTTGAAAAGTCATCGATTATGACAAAAATGTATTTATAATTTTTAAAATTCCCAATAAAGTCCACTGAAACGTGCTCGAACGGAAATTTTGCTACATCTGGAACGATTAGTGGGTCCCATTTGTTAGTGTTAACAACCGATTGGCAGATGCGGCAGTTTTTTATCTTATCCTCTGCCATTTTATCTATATTGGGGAACCAGATTTTAGTGCGTATGAGTTGTTTTGTTTTCACTATACCTACGCGTCCCTTGTGTGGTAAATCGATTGGTTCCAGTTATAGTTTAGCTGGTAGAATTATTTGGGTGCCTCGTAAGACTATACCGTTGTGAACTGTGATCTCATTTTGGATGTTTTTATATTGTTTGAGTTCTGGATCATTGAACATTTTCGATTCGCATACGGTAAGTATGTTGTACTTCCGGTTTCTGACTTGACTTGATTCATAGAGATGGCTTTCGGCATGTTTTGATGGACGATTGTATTAACGTATTCTTCAATTCTGTTGCTTTGATTTTCGTTTGTTTTTGTTAGAGCGATATGGTGTCTTTATAGGTAATCTGCTGGATTGTTTTCTCCCTTTTGATGTACAACATCAAACTCGTATTGCTGGATCTTTAAACAAAGGCGTTCAATGCGTGCACTTTGCTTGCTGGTAGGTTTTTTTTAGGATTCCAAGCAATGGCTTATGGTCTGTGTGAACCGTAATATAAGTAGATGTGAAAATGTTGCATAGCCCAGATGATGGCAAACATCTCTTTTTCAATTTGACTATATCGTTGCTCCGTGTCAGTAAGGGATTTGCTTGCATAAGCTACTACTTCCACGCTGTCGTCTTTCTCTTGTCCGAGTATGGCACCTAATCCGAATGTTCCTGCGTCAACGTACAGATGGGTTGGCTTCTTGATGTCAAAATATGATAACTTTCTCGCGTCTGAGATCATGGTTTTTAGTTCTTCAAAATTTTCTTGGTGCTCCATGGTCCACTCGATTTTTTTATTTTTTGCAAAAGACTCCTCAAAATGTTGGTGTTGTTGGCTAGATTCTTTAGAAATCTCTGGACGTAATTTAGCATTCCTTGAAAACTTCGAACTTCGGATATGTTTTCTGGAGGTTTCAGGTATAGATTGCATCAATTTTCCGAGGGTCAGGAAAAATGCCATTCTTTGTGAATACATATCCAATAAAGTCAATTTTATTCTGGTTAAACACAAATTTTCCTTTGTTTATAGTTAGACAAGATTGCTGAGACGTTCGTGAACCATTTTTAGTGATGTAATGCTCGGTTTGCGGCTTTCCATGGATAAAGATGTCATCGCTTATGTTGATAACTCCAGAGATGTTTATGAGAACTTGACGGATTGTGTCTTGAAAATTTTCCGCGGCAGAATTCACCCCAAAAATGAGACGTTTGTATCTGAAAATGCCAATGTGTGTTGAGAATGTTGTTATTGCCCGTGAAGATTTATCCAGTACAAGCTGCTGATATCCTTCGTTTACGTCAATTTTGCTAAAAATGACTGAGCCGTTAATAGTCGACTGTTGGTGTTATGTGTCGTTCTCTTTTGATGGCAGTGTTAGGTACTCGCATGTCGATACACATTCTTATTTTCTCGGGCTTGTTTGGTTTTGGCACAAGCACAATCGGGGATACCCACGGTGTTGGTCCATCTCCTTTTTCGATAATGTCGCGCTCCAGCAGTCTGTTGATTTCTTCTTCCACTTGGATCCTAAGATGAACTGGTATTCGTCTGTGGGCTTGGGCTACGGGTTGGACAGTTTTATCGATATGTAGGTGTAGCACAAATGGGCTTTGAGCTTGCCTATAATTGGTAGTTCACTTTTTGAGTTGTATGGGAAAACTTTTTCTGTAGTTGAAATTAGGCTATCCATGCTGTGACCTGTTTTTAACAAAGTTTTTCGGCTAATTATGTTAACAGACGAGCCTGTATCAATCAAGAACTCGATTTTTTTTTCGTTTAGTAGAATTTCTACTCTTGGTGTTTTAGTGCTGGTTTTTGATAGGTTGTATACCAACTCATCACTAGATGATTCCTCTATCACTTGGTTTTCTAAAATGTATGTTCTTTCTTTCTGCTTGTTGGTTTTGCACACTTTGCTCCAGTGTCCCTTTTTGTTACATAGGTTGCACTTTGATTTTCGAGCAGGGCATTTAGAGAGACCGTCGTTGTGCCATCCACCACCGCAGAAAGTACACTTGCGGTCCTTGTTGCTATTTTGTTTGTCGTATTTATAACCACTACTGGTAGCTTTTTTAGGAGTGTTTCCATTGTTTCGTTGTGAGAGGCATCTCTTTCGGATAGCGTTAGTGTGTTCTTCAGGTCCAACATTGCTGTTTTGGTTTTCTATGTTTTTCACTTGGTGGTCAGTGCTTTCGAGTAGTTTCGCGTATGATGGTAGCTGATCCAATGAAGGACAATCTCTGAGGCCATAGCGTCTTAAAAGTAATGAGTTTGTTCCATAGATGATCTGTCCTTTTATATCATCCATTTTTGTGTCATCTTCGTATCCACAATTTTCAGCGCACTTCAGCAATTTGGAATAAAATTGTGTGATGGTTTCTGCAGAATCTATTTGTAGCTTTCGAAAATTAAATATTTTTAAATTTTCCTTGTTGCTTTGAGGAGTGAAATTATCGAAAAGTTCTTGTCTTGCCTGCTCAAATTAATCAAGGGTTGTGTTGTCGTTATCACCACTTTCTATTGGGATTGGGGAATAGGGAAGGGAAGTATAAATATCAGAGACTAGCTCACCTGCATAATGTAAAAGAAGTGCTTTCTTCCTTTTTGCGTCAGTATTTGGGCAGCGACCATATAGTTGTCCAGTCTCCAGACAAACTTTTTCCATCTCTCGCCAGTATTTGAGGTTTCGCTTGTGTGGAATGGAGTGATTCCATTTGATAACGAGTCCATTCTCGTCGCCAATTTTTAATGTTGAATAGAAACGCTTTTATTAAATATGTTTTTTTATATGTTAGTCGTTTATTTCCGAAAGGCAAACTGTAACCTATAAAACATAAGCGCGCGAATAATTATTTTCTTGTTCAATGTTCCACAGATTAAAGGTGGAAACACATTTGATATTTCATTGTGGAAGCTACACCAAGCAACACGCAGTCACAAATAGAGATTCGTTACGAAGCAAAAAACTATTGGTTTTAGTAGCGAATCCTATTTATTGAAATGAAATCGCCATAAGAGACGCCGCGGAATGCATCGCATGATTTTGACATTTGTCTTCAACCTTCAGTTGAATTCGCAACGCCTTGCTGTGATTTTGAAGAAGGTTTGATTGATGAATCAGAACGGTTACAATGATACAAAATTAGTACAATTCAGAGGAAATTTTTCTCCAATCGGTTACGAATTACGATGATAGTGCCTTATATTATGATGTTTATTCGTATGGAAGCGATAAAAATTTAGATTTAAGCTTAAGTCCAACACAAACATTGTCAAATAACTATTTAAATCAAACATTAGTTTGTATGTCATTACGCTTAAATTACGAAATAATATTAGCTTTGAGTGTTTTCAATTAATAGGGTTCTCTAATAGCCAATATGATAATGGGGATATTAATTTTGAAAAAACGCTACGGCTTTTCAAAATACCTATCAGTTTCTATGATAACAGCAGGAATTATTATTTGTACAATTGTATCTGGATCAAATGTGGTAAGTAAAGTTAGTTGTTTAATTTTTTTGAAAACAAAACCAACTTTTTGTCCACTTCTTAAATAGAAAGATACAAGTAATCCGGCTTTAAAAGATACAAATCAACATGAAAGTGAATTGTCAGTATTCTTTTGGTGGAGCCTTGGTATAACATTACTAACCGTCGCTCTTTTCATTTCTGCTCGCATGGGAATTTATCAAGAAGTGTTGTACAAACGTTATGGAAAATATCCAAGTGAAGCACTTTTTTACACGGTAAGTAAAAATAACTTACTTTTATCGTAGAAAAAAAAAAGTAATAATTTCCTCTTTCTTAAAAAAAAAACAAAAAAAAAACAGCATCTCCTGCCACTACCTGGTTTTATACTGATGTACGGAAATATTTGGGACCACATTGTCATCAGCTCGAACAGTACCCCAGTGACAATAATTGCTGGTCTAAGTATTCCAATTACATGGTTATATCTGCTTGGCAATGTCTTAACTCAATACTTGTGTATAAGCTCTGTGTATGTTCTAACAACAGAATGTACATCGCTAACTGTAACATTAGTTGTAACTCTAAGAAAATTTGTATCTTTATTATTTTCGATTGTTTACTTTCAAAATCCATTTACCACCTCACATTGGATTGGAACACTTTTAGTTTTTGTTGGAACAATTATATTTACAGAAGTTATTCCAAGTATGAAATCGAAGACTTCATCGATTAGTGGCAAGGCAGAGAAACTAAAAACAAACTAAATCCAAAAAATAAATGTTAATAAAAATCAAAAAAAAAATGCATACACAACACACTTCGTCGCTACAATGCAGAACTAGTCTAAGTCACAATTTTGAAATTTTTGCAGGAGAGCCATTTTAAAGCTTGAAAATGTGTTTACTAGTAAACTATATAATGAAACACCTTGGCGTAAAAAACATATACATATATTATTTGTTTTTGTTGGATTTAGGTGACTCTTGAGCTCTTAAGAGGTACTAATATTTAAGTTGATTTGGGACATAGGATTATTGTGCATGTAAATTTTGAGTGTAGAACAAGCTTATAAAAGTGGACTTAGGATTAACTCATCCCTCACTTTTCTTTTTAATAATGGACATAGGATTGACGACAGAGTATCAAAAAACTCGAATATAATAAATAAATACAAAATATTTAGTGCTTTAAACAATTTTATTTTTAATAAAACTATATGTTAGAAGCTAGAAATTGTTGTACATATATTCAGTCTTACCAAATTGTAATTTTGAAAAAATTAACACAATCATCATTCTTAAACAAAAAATGCACTTATTAATTCATTAAAAGTAATTATTAGGATTAACTTTAAGTTTCTAGTAACTATAATAATCAGGTCACCAAGTTTATCACCAGATTCTTTTAAAAAATACAAAAAATAAAAAATCTTTTCATAAAAATAAATAAAAATTATGCAATCACATTTTCTTAAAAAATAAAATTAGAAAATAAAAATCAGTCAGATTCACTGTTGGCCATCTCCAGGACATCTTGATATCTGGACCCTTCTTTAAGATGCTCGTAGAATGGATGATATATTTCAGGAATAACTTTTTCCCTGCAAAGATGCATGAGATCCTTGTACTTCAATGTTTGAATTGGTATTTGGTTGTTTCTAAGTTGTACTAGGTTGTAAGTGTCCAAATTTTGAAGAGTTCCTCTTTTGCTCTCCATAGTGTTGATAAATTTCGTTTCACTATCAAACGCATACTGTAATATAGCTGTGAGACTTTAGCTTTTGGTGAAAAAAGTGCTTTTTGCAGGTCAAAAGCGGCGACGCAAAATAAATTCAGGGAACGTTTGGGATCGGAGTTTGTCTTTGTTTTTTCGTTTCTCGCGAGCTCTTTAGCTTTTAGGTGATTCGCTATAATTTCTTCCATGTTTTCTTTCTCTTGCCCATTCGAGTTTTTGAATTTGTTACACAGATCACATTGATCTTTTTTGGGTACATGAAATGATAAATTAAACTCATTTAAAAAAATTGCCGATACACTGCAAAGGATGCCTTTCGAGGGATGCTTTCAATATCTTTGTACATTGCATACAGTCTTGTTATATTTAGTCCAGGTGGCAGATACTCGCTTTGTGAGTTGGACCTACAGTAATGGCTTTCTACTCTTTGGATGCTATTTATATGATCCCGAACTGAGTTTTTTATGGAACTCGGAAGAGGGGAAATTAGATTTGAGTGCCCACGCTTATCTTCCTCTACTGCAACGAGTCCTTTTTATAAGATTTTATAACTACCGTTTTGACCATTTGATGGCTTATACAAAGAGTATTTATAAAAAACGTTTGACACACCTTAATTTTTTATCATTTTGTATTGGCATGTAGTAGTAGTAGGAGAGATTACGTCTACTCTCCATGTTTTCTTCATTACCAGATGAAGTCGTTGGACAAGTTTCCAAAATTCTTTAAAAATGTGTTGTCTAGAAGCTTCGCTGATTTTAGACTTGCATTTCAGTCTGCATTTTCTTGGCAAGGAGGTTTCATTTTTCGTTCGCAAACCGTTTTATTTTTATGGTTTACGTACTCCTGCCCACTGTTTCTGAGGGCTTTTCGCTTGTTGCGAATCCATTCTGCCTCTTTGCGAATGCGTTTTCTCAAAATAGTTGAATTGGACTCACCTGAAACTATGGCATCCTCTCTGGCACCTTGAACTTTGTTTTCTTCATTGGCGGAAACTTGTTGAAACTTGCTGATTGAAAGATTTTGATTTGAGTCGTTGCTAGACGAGGACAAGCAGCTGTTGGAAGGGCAATAATCGGAACCACCATCATCTGTTTCAAAAGGATCGTTGTCGTGCTCATCACTTAAAACCTCGTGAGAATTATCTAAACAAAAAAGTAGAAATTGTTCAAAAGCTCAAAATAAAACTGGTCCCATCCATTTCAGTTTCTGTAACTGCAACTGGTTCTCTGTACTTCAATTAAATTTTTAGAAAACTAACGAAAGTTTTAGTTAGTGAAATTAAATCAATTTATTGTGTTTAGAATAATTATAGATTTTAAAATAAAACAGTAGGTAAATTTTATAGGCTATAATATACCATTTTCAGTTATGTTTTCACAGTGTGGCTGATCAATTGAAATTTGTCCTAATGATCCTGGTTCTGTCAGAACTTCGAATGTTTCTTTAAACAGTTAACACAAGTTATAGTAAGTTAAAATTGTTTACTTTAAATTCTAAAAATTAAATTCTTTACAAAATATGCTATAAAGAAATAATTATGTACATAATTTTAATTAAACATAATACGAACCTGTATTCCCCTTTCGTTTTAAGACCAGATTCAGCATCTTTTGACCTCTTGACATGTTGTTGAACATTTTATTAAAAAGAACAAACTTCACCGTTAAATCGCAAAACTATCCTAAGTCACTTCAAATAAGATACAAAAAGGAACATTATTTATATTGTCTATGCAGAACTAAACTATGTTCGTATTATGGACTTAGGCTATTTGTTTTGTAAAGCACAAAAAACCTAAGTCCATAAAGTAGACATAGCTTAGTTCTGCATAATGAAAAAAAAAAGACTGAGGACATAGGATTGTTTTGTACGATTAAAACTGTAAATGAACGACTGCGGGTAGGAATACGATCATCACACAGGCACGCGCAGAATGCAACTGGCTTTCATCTCATGAAAAACTCAAATTTCGAAAATTTGGACTTAGACTAGTTCTGCATTGTAGCGACGACTTGTCTGCACACTAATGTACACACTTGTGTCAGTTCGCTAAATTTGGTTTGGTTGGCTCAGAGGTCATTTAAATTTACATAACATTTTAAATTTTAAGTTTTAATTACATTCAAAACATTTTGTTCATAGGATTTTCAATTTATAAAAGATCTTGCATATACAAAAATTTGGCTTTTATAATTATTAAAATTTTCTATAGTTCTTATTCTGGATGGTAGATCGTTGAATAACTGAAGTGAAGGGTAAAGAATGCTGCCTGAGCTCTAGTTTCTCGCGCGGATTATGTTGAGTTCTTCGATGTGTCTTAGTTTATATTGAACCATTCTTCTTTCAGGATAATTTATATTATATTTAAAAGAAACCTCATTATCATCATATAAAGTCTTTGATTTATATTTAACCATTTAAATGACTTAAGCATAGAAGCAATGGAAGTGAATCGATTACACTTATGCTGGTCGTCCAATGGATGGACTTTCTTTACATGGGCTATTATCGTGATATATTGTGGAGAGATGAAATACTTTTTTGAAAACTGCACAATACACTCCGAACTCCGATCATACCTCATGTTAATAAAGTGTATCTCACAAAATAAATGAGAGGAGCGCGGCCATCCGATGATTTTTGAAAAAAAAAAACAGGAGATTTCCTGTTCAATGAGTACAAAAAACAGGAGATTACAGTTCACATAAAACCACCTATTACGGCGAGTGAATCGAACGTTTAATTAAACTCAAATTCCTTAGTGAACCTTCCGCCGTATTATTAATAACTCCCTTTCAATCTTTTTATCGGAAATTACTTACAATCAACTAGAATTGATTTTGGACCAAGTTTTCTTCTGAATTGAATGTGTTCTACGTTTTCCAAAAATCAGAACGTTGGATTCACTAACCTTAACAAGGGGTGAAATGAAAAAAAGTAAGATCTTGATTTGGTCTAATCAGGCTAGGGGGGGTGGGGGGGGGGGGGGGTTTCACTAGAAAAAACAATTAACTTCATGCCGGTCAAAAACTGAAAGAGGATTAAGAGGAAGATGATAAAGGGATATACGGGCAGATAGTATCTCTATCGACTCATAAAAAAAAGGAACCAATTATGCTGAGATGTGCGAACGAAAGCTTACCTAGAAGGGGGAAATCGGAACCCGAATAGCGGCCGATTGATAGTGAAGGGAAAGAGAAAATGTAATGGAAACAATAATCCGAGATGCATAGATGGGTCGGTTGTCGTGACCCAGGCTGTGCCCACCTTGGTCGTCAAAAACCAGAATTTACCTTTACCGCGCTTTTACCATCACTGGGTACGTCGGCCCGAAAATAAAAAAAATAGTTCAGTATCGTCATCCTTCTCTTAAAAATTCCAATCAATACATATTTTTCTTTTCATTTATATTTCGACTTATATTCAACTTTATTATTAAACAAATAATTTTAAGAAGACATAAGTAGCATTATTTGGAAAATTATATATTTTGGGAGAAATTAAGTTCAAGTACAATTTGTATAATTTTATTTCCGGATAATCAAGTTTACAAAAAGGATATGTGTGAAACAATAATATTAATTGAAAACTTTGGTTCTTATCTATTGTATCAAAATTCACATAAAAATTCTTGCAAGCAATTCCAGATAATTAAATTTGTTAAAAGGATATGTGTGAAACAATAGAATTAATTGGAAACTTTGGTTTTTATCTATTCTATTAAAATTCACAGAAACAATTCTTACAAGCTATTCCGGATACTCAAGTTTACAAAAATAAATTTAATTAAAGGAAATAATCAAGAGAAAATCCGATCGTATTAAAAAAAAATTTTCTATATATATATATATATTTTTTTTTTCTTATATTTGTTTTCGAAGAGGACTTTTTTATACTTATCAGGACACTTATTCTATCATTCCGATTACCACTTTTATCTCGCGAACAAATCGGGCTTACACTTTTACACTAGAGATATCACTAAATGTATTACTTTTGAAGCATTACTTTCTTAGATGGAAATAAAATAAAATATAATGTTAAACTTTTACTTAAACTCTTGTTTTTCTTAAATACAAATATATAATAATATACGAAACTTATAGTCCATTGATGGTTAAAGCCATTGTGTCCGACCTTCTTGGTGGGTAGGATTCGTGGTGCAGGACGTCGTACGAGGAATGCGTTGATGCTGCGCCGCGACGACTGAGAGCTATGTAGTCAGCTTCGACTCCGGTCAGGCGGGAGAGGAGCCTGCCGAGGTGTTCCACTGAACTAATTGGCCACAAGATAATGGTTACAATCGGAAGGGTACCAGGTGCACTCAGATTGGGATTCTGGGCACAAAGAAATCGAGGAAAACGATACGTGGGGATTTCTTGAAGACACAAAACAATTCTTGTTGGCGTTCTCCTGATATAATTGGTCACTGGATGTGGGTATCCGCAGTGCGTGTACGGATTTCCGTATGCCGAACCTACACGATGCGTAAATTGCCACAGCTCATTTGATATATACACGAAGGCGACACGCTACAAAATCTTGGATTGAACCAATTACCAATTGAGACTTCGCATCCAATGAAAAAGTTAAAATTTACATTTCGCATCACAAAGTATGGGCCTTACTTCGACCCACTACCCGAGAAACAATAACTGCTTGCAACTTAGATCAACTTCGGTGATTAGTGTGTAGCCAGCTTTAAAAATCAGAATCTACCACATACTATTTTTGTTTTACAACTTCTAGCACAATTCACAATATCCCTTGCATAGAGAAAATATATTACATAGAGGCTTTCTCTTTCACCCTATAAGCTAAATTGAGAGCAAAATGCCTGTTTTGGAAAAATGTGTTAGTAGCCCGTGCTTTTTAAATGGGACAGATCACCAACATTGGGGACGTTCGGTGTCGGACCTGTGCAATACGTTCGCTGTTGTTGTAATACCTGTTAAATAACAGCCGATTGACAGCTGAAGACTACAACAACGAACAAAACATATGATTTACAAATCGAAACCAAGCTAGCGCTAAATTTCTCGTATACTTGGGTATCGTAGTAAACAGCTGACTAGGAAACCAGATGTCTATTCAATTGTTGTTTGTGAATTTGTGCCGTTTTATCGGATTTTTAGTTGTTTTGATTTTGGGAACAATTAAATAGATCCAAATGCACATCACAATCAATTATAAAAATGTTTAATACGAAATTGAAGACAACGAGGACATTTGCAATTAATTTTTTTTAGGTAATTTGTAGTTGCTGTTTAAATATTGTTTACGTATGTACATACATATTTTTTCTTTAAATAAGATTTGTGCTTCGCGGAACAATATTTGATCATGAGTGGAGTGCAACTGCAAAAGCAACCAGACGAACCGACAGGTAAATAGAGCATTATTATAATTAATATTATCTAATGTCGATTTCGTTTCAACAAAAACATCGACTTGCCGTCGATCCGTCGTCAATTTTTTTCTGAAAATCAAATTCGTTTCAAATTAAAACCAATATTTTTCTGGAAAAACAGATCCGTATTGAATCTCTTTTTGGAGACGGATTCAAAACGGATTTGTGCACAGATTCGTACACACACTACAATATTTGTTTTGACGTTTCTCAATTGTTGTGTTGTGAATTAATTTTTATTTTGTGGCAGTGTACAGAAAAACTAAATTAATATATTAAAAAGTAAAAAAAATTGTTAAAAACTTCTTGGAAACAAATATTAAAAAAGTGCAAGTGGGTTTAGGAACTCCCCCGCGTCGGAATCGGGAAATTAAAACGAAATAATTATGTTTTACCGAATTGAAGATTTGTTTTTTTTTTAGAGCTGCCAAGCAACACACACAGTCCCAAAAAGAGATTCGGTCCGTAATCGTTCTTTTCAAAGCCAAAAAGTATTGGTTTTAGTAGCGAATCCTAATTATTGAAACGAAATCGACATAAATTATTTAAATGATTTAGGGGTTGAAAAGGGTGACCCGGAACCGTTTAAGTAAATCCAGAATCTACAGGATAGTTCGGAAGCAGGTAGCAGAAATTCCTCGCTCCTTGAAACAAACGAAGATGAAAAGGTAATTTTGTTATTTAGTAAATAAATAAGAAGCAGAGGCAATATTTGTACACCTTTTCCAAATAGCAGATTCATTGTGGGACCACAAAAATGTCTTTTTGTTCTTGGACGAATGCATCAAAAGGAAGCAGGACAGACGGACAAAGAGCGGATGTTTGCAATAGAGGAATGAAAGATAGCTATTTAAGAAGAGATGCTTCAAGAAATGCGGGAAATCAAGATGTTGAAAAAGCAAAAAATGAACTGCGAAAGCACCCAATATAATCAAATGTATTTCTTAAATTAAATTTAACTAACTTTTTGTCTATTTGAGAAAATCCGAGGACGTAATGGAAGTTGTGATAGTTTAATGAAGTTAAATCGAATTAATTTTAAGTTTGTTGACTTTTTAAATAATTTTTATTTTTTTTTAAATTTTATTCTTTATGTTATGTATATATATTTATATATATATATATACATTCTTAAGCCTTAGCTACATTGAACACTCTTGTACAAAAGCAAACAAGAATTGTCTTTCCAACATACTTCTGAATCGTATATCATATTTCAAATTTTACAAAAGTAAAAGTTTTACTTTTGTGCAAAAGTAGAATACTTTTGTAAAACTTGAAATATGAGATACAATTCAGTAGTAAGTTGGAAAGACATTTTGTTTGTACTTTTATACACTACATTTTGAGTGTAGCTAAGGCTTTATAAGTTCATACAATTGAATAATGAATATTTTTTTTATTCTGTTGCTGTTTATGTTTGCCTTTTTTATTTATATGTAAATATTGTTTTTCCTTCCTTTGAATAGCACTTAGCTTATATTACTGAAGTTGAAGTTCCTCTTATGTTAGATTTAATTTTTTTTTTGTAATACTACATTAAAATTTTTTATTTATAAAAACAAAAATCTCTTATTATCAAAAACATTTTATTTTGAAAAAACCTATATACAGTCGAACTTCGATAACTAGAATATTTGATAACTCGAATGAGTTATCTCAAGTCTCGATAACTCGAAGATATTATTTGCATTTGTGGGCACTGTATTGTATGACCTTGTACATATGATTATGTTGAAAATTGTGAGTCCGTTAAGTGTGAGTACAAGCTGTCATATTAGGCGTCTTCTGAAAAGTTAAAAAAAGACGAAATAAAAAGAGTACAGAAACTGGCGTAGATATTAACAGTGCAGTGTATATTTTTTTTTAAACGAAAACTAACGTGGATATGTAGCTAAAGCGAACATTAAAAACAATATCATTTGAAGCCAAATTTAAATTAAAAAAAGAGGTGGAGAATGGGTCAATAAAGAAGGATCTGGCTATAAGGCCTGACTCACACAGGACTGGCTTATGGTGCTGGTGTGGTTAAGGTCTGTTACGGGCGTGGAGTGGGTGTGATGAACAAAATTCACACAAAAATGACAGAGAATTTTAATTTCAATACACAAACAAAATATAAACACAAACAACAGAACAGACGGGTGTTAAAATGGCTTTGGGTTTCAGTTAAATGTCCATTGTCACGAAAAAGAGTAGTAAGATTTTTGTGCAGTGGATAAGCCGAATCACCAACTGTGATATTCTGCCGGTTTTAAATCATAAATTCGGGCAGATAGGGGACTGTTCCTATAAACCTGAGCATCGTGTAACCGACCCGGTGCTCCTACATGTATTCCGTGAAAACAGCGCGGTGGTCACAGACCCCTTAAAAAAACAACAAAGAGTAATATCTAAAAAATATACAATTGATGAACTCCTACCTTGCAAAATTACAGAATGCGTATTTTTTCTATTAAAATGGTCAATCGGATTTCTGATTGATGCTTGATTTGGATATGTCAGCCATTTATAGCCTCGATTATTTCCGGAATATAAACTCCAGACTTTTCCCTAAATGACTACATTAATGTAAGAAGTTAAATAAAGGTGCAATAGTTATGTGTGAGTTTGCTTTTGACTGTGAAATGTCGTTTAGTTGATTACTCGACGGCCAGGTGATTTACTCTGAAATAAGGAAGCATATTACTTCGAGGACATAGAGAAAGTATACGTTTGATTAAAACGGTTTTTTTAAAAATGGTTTTCAGGATTTGGAAGCTGGGGTAAATTAACACTCAGAACAGTTACAATCATCGAAAACAAAGAAGTAGTTGGCGTAGGTTCTTATTTCACATAATAAAATTGTTTAGAAGTCAAAAGCTTAAAATCCAAAGAAAACAACTGAGATGTGCATGCAATCTATTTGATATGGATGAAAACTTGTACCTAGGTATAGATATGAATCAAAAAAATTTAAAAATAATTAGGGTCTGTTTCACATTGTAAAAGTAAAATTTTGAATAGTTATCCATCACTTAAATTACTTCCCAGTTAAATCCTCCTGTTAGCGAATTGTGCGTTTCACATCCATCCTTCTCATAAATGTATATGTTGGTTAACTACTTGATAGTTATTCCAATTTTCCAATTAGAAAAATGAAAACAAAATGGAAGCTTAGAAAAAAAACGTAAAATCGTTCATTGTATCTGGCG
Organism: Philhelius pedissequus; assembly: GCA_910595825.1. Lineage (NCBI taxonomy): Eukaryota > Metazoa > Arthropoda > Insecta > Diptera > Syrphidae > Philhelius > Philhelius pedissequus. Next base: position 13,184,755 of record OU343164.1, on the reverse strand, counting down.
TTGTACTTTAAATTTCAAACTTGGATTTTTCTAACAATATAAAATATTGTATTAGAGATAAAACATAGCTCACAGCTTCTTTATTCAAACGAAAATGCGTTCTAAAATCGACTCCGTCCAAAGATTTTAAGAACTTTGTTTTCAATCGGAATATAATATTTCTTGGTGGCTCCATAAACTAGAAAAAGAGCTCATCGAATTCATCATCTAATATATCAAAAAGGCATCCATTTAATTAAGAAGAAAATTTTGAATATCGGTGCGCTTCAGTACTTTTGATTCTGTTAACTCTCAGATATCTGCTTTATTGGGTAATTCATCCACCCTATAAGTTACTTATTGACAGATTAACTTTAAGTAGACCTACCATTGTATATAAAACCCATTGTATTTATATTACATAGTACTATCATGAAGCGGAACGTCCGAGGCGCCCTCTGGTGACATCGCTCAGATTTACAACACTGCTGATTGGGCAGACTCTCAGAGAGCGAGAATTTGAAGGATTGACAAATAAAAAATAAGGTAAGACAAATAGATAATGAGGGAGAAGAATGCAAAAAGCTAAAGCAGGATAAAAGAAAATATATTTTTTGCATTTTTCTTTCACATTTATCATAAACTGGAGAAAATACCTATGTAGGAAGAATATCCCAATTTCAATTAGTAAGTATCCCGTTCGACCTACTTTTGTTTAGGATATACATAGGTATGTATATTTCGCTTTGTTTTGGTTTTTTTAACCAAGATTTTGTGTAATTTTTCTTTGGCGATTGTAGGTACGTGTGTGAAATATATTTTTCCGTCGGTTGTGTGTAAAAAAAATGCAATTCGGTATTTTTTTATTTCTGTGTGATAAAGTGTTTTTGTTTGTGAAGTTGAAGTTAATTCGTGATGTTGGGTGAACAAATTGTGAAATATCTTTATACCTATATAGTAGTTACCTACCTATAGGTAGGTAGGTACATAAAATATTTTTTTCAGATCAAAATACCTAGGTATGTAGGTACCTACCTGCAGTGAGTAAAAATGAATTCGTATAATAATAAAATGCGCCACTACTGGATCGTACAAACTGGATATTGTTGCTAACAACTTTAATGTAGGTAAGAATTGAAGCTGTTAGAAAGTAGGTATTCTAGTTATCAATTGAATATGCAATTTGAATATGCAAAATTATTAAACATTTTTGAAAGCATTTTCATTTTTAAAAAATTATTTTGATCGGTTCATTCAAAAATGATAAAGTATAAAATATGAAAAATGGTTCTACACCTACATATTTGAAATTTGAATTGCACATATTACATTATATATCAGGCCTTGAAATTGAATTGAAATATAATGTAAATAAATCCGAAAGGAATACCTACATATACAAATATTTTATTCATTTACAAACATTTAAAATTAAAATTAAAAAATGTTTCCATTATATATTAATAACAGATATTTAATAGAAAACCATTTATCTCTTTTTCCAGTAGGACAATTATATTTCACGTGCACCTATTGCAACCAGGATTGGATTTGACTTTAAAAACTATTCGGAAGATTGCCTATGAATATTTTTAACTTTTTTCAAAAATGCAAAAAAAAATTGATTCATATCGAGGATTTCGAAAATCGTAAAAAAATGATTCCATGGTTCTTTTTTGTATGCACTAGAACTTGGAGTTTGCCTGCGTAAGTTAATATTGTCGTTATTATGAATAACCAACGGAGAATTCCACTGAAAGCTAGCGTATTTCTATTACTAATTTTCACACATTTATTTAAAAAAATCGAGTTGGAATTTCGACCGATAACTAAGAGAATAGTTCAGTAGAATATTCACTCCATGTGTCAAAATCAATCAATTAAAAAACGTTCGCTTTTCTTCTAACGATCGATTGGATTTTCATAATGATGAACAAAACAAAACTATGTAAGTATGTGTCTACCAAGTTTGAAGAAAATCGCTTCAGCTTCTAGCATTGGAATGCTGAGTTTAATGAAAATCTTAATACGAGTATATACATTTTTTTTTATTACATTACCCAATTGTGCCTAAACATATACACCAAATGTATCGCAATTAAAAAAAAGGTTTTTGTTTTATTTTGTTTGTTTTATTTGTCAATAAATTCTAATTTAATATTTATTTGCTTGTTTGGTTTTTGTTTTAAATTATGTTCTAATATTTATTAGTCAATTTTTTTTCGAAAATAATACACCGTTTTTTTAATCAGTTCATTAATAAAGTGAAAAGGTAGTTTTTGGTAATCTTTTCTTTGAAAAAAATGGTTATATTTGGTACCTCTAATAAAAAACATTTTTTGGCTTTCGATTTTCTGTAAAACGGTTCATTTGATTGTTTTCAAATTTTTCAAAACATTCAACCTTCCATGAAAATAGATTAAGCACGAAAAGATGGTTTATCGTTTCCTATTTTAACGTTTCATTATAACAAAAGTATACTTATGTATATAAATATATATATATATATATATATATATATATATATATATATATATATATATATATATATATATATATATATATATATATATATATATATATATATATATATATATATATATATACTTGATTGACAGGGATTTGTAATTTAAATAAAATGTTTTGTTTCCTTAACCTCTTTTTTCCAACTCTCCAAGTGCTTGGAGTGCTGTTCTACTGTACCTTTTGGAGGGCGGAATTGAAGAAAGGTTTCTTGGTTTTTTTTGACGTTAGTGAGTCTCGCCACATATTTTTAAATATATGTACTTGGTATATTCTCCTGCAAGGACAAACTAATTGGCGAATTTTACGGCAGCTATGTCTGGGGAAGTGGGTGGTGTTAAAAAGAAAGTCCTTGATGCTTGTCCAATGGCTAACTCACGTTTTGAATTTAGTTTAATCCCGATCACTTAAAAATATATCGGAATTAAAAGTTTTTCTTGGCAGTGTTAATACTATTGTCCATTTTTTTTAACAAATCAACTAAATGTTCAAAACTTTTAAAGCAAATAGCCAACCGATGAAAGCCTGGGTTATCGGAAACTCGCTGGTATTATCATTCGCGGATAATAAACGCCATTTTAGAGCTTGTTAATTATATTAGAGGCACTAAATTTTTTTTTCTTAATAGTATTTCTGAAATTTTTGCTAAGACTGACTTTCTTTACAATTGGTTCAAAATTAGCAAACGGATGTTGAATTTGCAAAAAGAGAAATCGAAAATTTTGAGTCTTTATAAATTTAAATCCATTTTGAAAAGCATAAGCGATTGCGCGGAAACACCACAAAAACGAGAATTGCTCGAAATTGATTGCAAAACACGTTACAAACGTCGTTTTGTAGAAATAAAAGACAGTATTATATCCCAAATAAATACAAGATATAAAACTTTCACGAATTTATTTTTCTAGATTTACTTAGTAAATTATAATATGATAATTTCGAAGTTTCCAATCAAAATTTAAAAATATCTTCTTTAATAAATTTTCGCCCTGGGCTTTTTGATTTTACAGCTTTAAAAAATGAACTTAAAGTTTTGTATACAATTTCTTCTCTCCGACAACTTGACGTTTTAGCACTTCATAACCTTTTAGAAAACGAAATATTGCGTGATACATTCCCTCAAATTTTTAACTTAACAATAAATTTATTTAAGATATTATATTTGCATCCGCCAAAAAGTTTTCTTGCGAAACCGCTTTTATTATGCATTAAGCTCATTTTTACATTTAACTTAAATGACTTAAGGTATAACAAATTTGGTTTAAATTGCTGAACCTTATGGTTTTATACTAACTTATGCATTGAACGAAATAATTTCAAGTAAACTTCCGAAATTTAATTTTTGGTGACTAATTTTCTTCGAACTACTTTTTGAAATTATTCACGCCTCGCCACTGATACATACCCACCTACATATATATTTCACTTTCACTATTTTATGTACATATTTACATACATATTTTCCTTCTATGTATGTATGTACATAAAATATAGCTTTACCTTCCTAATAATTAAAAATAAATCCATTTAAATATACATTTGTAGGTAGGTACCATTCAACAATTTATTATTCTATTTGAACCTGCATATGTTATACCTACCTACTAAGTTGTTAGCTACAAGAGCAAGTTCGTACGATCCAGTCCTGATTTGAATATGTCCATGTACATTTTTATCTTAATGTCAATTCTTATTCCTTCACTAAACCACCGTCTTCGATGGTTTAAGCGAAAGACTAAGTTTTTAAATGTGAAATATCAGAAATTCTGTTGTATTATTGCACAGACCATATGGAATAAGTCCTAAACGTTTACTAAGACTTCCTTATTCATTCCTGTTTTTTTAATATAGGTACTGTATTTTAATAATATGTTTTTTTTAAGTTTTTCTTATTTTAAAGTTTTAATACCTACCTATACTTAACAACCTTAAATATGTTAAAAAAACATAAAATAATTTAACATAACAGGAAAGCACTTATAGTAGATAAAAGCTATAACAGATACGTGACCTAGTTTCTAGGACATACATCGCCCACATGCAGCCTATTTAAATAAAAAAATAAAATTCATTCAAAAATTAATTTTAATTAGAAAAAAAACTTATTCAAATTTTGATATGCAGAATTGGTTTAGCTACCTATATCTTCTCAGATATAAAATTTGAGATAAATCCAATGTATACCGTTACCTAAAAACGCAAAAAATCGTTGGAGCTGAGAAAAATAAGCACTTCCTTAACGGTTGTATGGCAGGTACCTTCATTTTTAGGTCTAAAAATAAAATTTCAATTTCCCCTCTGAGGAATGCCAAACAAATACCCACGTACCAAATTTGAAGGTAATCGCTCAAGCCGTTTAGGCTGCAGCTCGTTATACATTACAGACAGAAATTTTTTGTCGAGGCTTCTCTATGATCGTAATGTCATGTTTGATTGTTAGAATTTTTTTCTTGTTTTTTACGAATGCATAACTTGGCTAGTACCTACCTATAATCGTAAGTAAGAATAGTTAGGTGTGTATGTAAGTACATTTGTCTTATACATTATAAATGTTAATTTACCTACCTACGATTGTTTTAAGCGCGACTGAGCCGCTTTTGGTAAAGTACCTACCATATATCAGAAGAAATCAACTCTAAAAGGCTAAATAAAATAATACCTAGGTACTTAACATTTTTTAGAATAATTTCATCTTTTCACCAAATCCAAATCATAAAAAACTAAAATCCAAACATGTAGGTACACATCCAAACTACCCCAACAATTCAGTAACTAACTTATAATACGTATATATCGTTGTAGGTACGTATTCACGTATGAAGAATCAATAAGCGATGGAAGTAACAAAATTACTTACTTTGCTACATTAAGGCAAAACGAAAAATAAAATCCATTCATAAATTCATTGTATTTATATTCCTCTTTGCCTTATCCTCATATAAAATAGTAAACTACAAATGTGATGTCAAAAAAATATACCACATTTGGTTTTCTCGCTTTTATTCAGTATTGCTATAAGAACAGAAATGAGACTACCTCATCTCTTCTTTTCCCTCTTTTATTTCTCTACCCCGCTCTCAAAAAATTGCCGGCAAAGGCAAATTTTTCGACACAAGCGCCATCTGAACAGGCGCGCTCATAAACAGATTTTCATGTTCCATGGTAGTACTATGTAGATATAAATACAATGATAAAACCTATAGTACTCTTAAGGCGGCTTTACATGGATCTGCATCTGCAGATTTGAAGAAAAGTAGAGCGGGCCAATAATATAAAACAAACATAAAAGTAAGACAGGGTACACACTAATAACTTACTCGAACTCTGCTATAACTTTCTTGACACATCTCACAATCACATGTTCTTAGTGTTCAGGTATGTAGTTTTGAGAAGAAAATTTTCGCTATTTTCGTTGTTTTTAAGCAAACTGAGGTGAAATGGTAAAAAAAAACTTGAAAATTCGTTATCTGAACGGAACAAATTATGGTGCAGATGAAAATGCTATAATGAAGATGAACATGTTCATCTTCACTATAATCTGCAATCTTCAGGTTCGTACTTCCTATAATCTTCATACATGAAGATGATCTCCATTTTGGTTTTCGCTCTCTATCGCACAAGTATGAATTTTTTATTTTGTTTCCTCTTTTTTTGCAGATGTCCATGCAGATGAAGATGAAGATGCATGTAAAGCCTCCTTTATGGAGTCGATTTCTTGTACAATCTTGTAAGCCATGTGACGGCGCTAGTATAGTGATAAATTATACTTTGGTGACTGAAAAGAAGAATGAGAGGATAAAAGAGATTACCAAAACAGCATTGTCCGCTATTGCTACGAAGCGAATTGGGGGAGAAAATAGAAAAAAGGGAATGTTTCTATGTGTATGTAATTTACGAATAGGGTGCTTTCATAAATGCATGGTTGCTTTGTTTACATGCGATCATTTGCGATCATGTTAACTTCAGACAAACTATTTGCGCATGCATCTGATTTGCTTCTTGTTCCTGTGGACCGGAAACAATTCTAATGTGTATTTTTAATTTTGAGTTCAACTTTGAATTTTCTAGCGGAAATTTGGACAGATGCGAACAATAAGGGATGGTGTACCACCGATTACATCATACTCTCTCTTTCTTTAGGCCGCGACTCCAATTGAAATATTTATTTCGGCTATTATTGCAGACACTACTACTAAAAATGTATACTTCTTTGCTATGTGGGCAAACATATATCGTGAAATTTCATTTTCTAAAAGAAGCGCTAACCCCTTTATGTACTTTAGAATAGGTATAATCTGTTTTTGAAATGAATTATTTAAATTTAAAATGAAAATAAGCAAACTATGAACAAGATTAAATGTTTTGTGAGAAATTTGTGCACGATTAATATGGGATGTCATGAAACGTCAAATTTTATTTCTCCGTTTATTTCTTCTGAGAAGACAAGAAATAAATACAAATTCTTATGTCTAAAAATAAAAAAAATCCAGACATAAGGGGCCTCCACAAGAAATATTGACTACATGACACATTTCTTGCAATCATTTGGTTAAGAAAAAAATCAGAATGCATATGAAATTTTATATTTCCACATTTGCGCTGCAAATATTTGCGCTTTACATTTATGAAACCCGGACATTCATCATTTGCATTTATAAATGGTATGCATTCGTCGGACTTTCGCAACCATGCGGTTATGAAAGCACCCATAGCTTTTGGTTTGAAGGTATTATATCAGTATAGGTTATTTTTTACCTACAATTTTTTTCATCTTTGCATTGTTGGCAAAAAAATGCTTACTGATATTTGTATATAACCTTGAAACAAGAAATCTTTTCGTAAAAAAAAGATGTTTTAAATCTTTTTTATTAATAGATTTCTTGTTTCAAGTTCAAGGACGAATGTCAGTAGACATTAGCAGTATTTTATTGGGAATCTATCCATTGTACCGTAAGTAATTCCCAAAAAACGCATCGACCGTAGCATGGATCGTAGCTTTTTTATTTTTGTAAAAATGGTACACCTGCACAGCAGTCACAAGTAATGAAAGAGTCTTTTGCAAAGTAAAATTATTAAAACATCAAAATTAGAAACAATAATTAGGTTTTATTCATATAAAAGAGAAAGTAGAAAAACGTACCAATATTTAATTTATGTTACAGACCTATTTCTTGTTTTCACTTTTTCTGCATTTGCAATTTTAAATTCGAACATTCATTTTGCACCAATAAGCCTAGTACGCTGCTGATGCGAAACGAAAAATCCCATACAAAAATGACACGAGGAAATCATGAACGAAAAATTTCGTTCTACTTTCGTTTTCCAGTACGCTGTTGAACGACGAAATGTGTAATTTTAGTGGATAGCTGTAGTAGATTTCTTAGTACAATTCTCCACTCTTTTCGTTCTCAATTTAATTGACCTGCACATTAATTGCTTGCGAAATTTTGACATTTCATTTTTTTTATAAAAAAAAAAGTCAAGCTCTTGTAATGCTTATTTGATTTTTCTTTGGCTTTGTGTTTTCTCTAGTGTCTGGTTTTTCTGTGCATTTCCTGTATTAAATTATTCAAAATACATTTAATTCTAATTTTGTATCACAACCAATTTCAAAATCGACTAAACTAAATCTGCAAAATGAAAATGGGAAGTTGGAAAGAAGCACAGCCTTCACATATCTTATCGGCGAACAAGATATAGCTGATCTTTATTTGGAGTGCTGATTATAACCAACTATCGACTTTTCTCATACCTAGTGCTAGTGCTTAGATTAAAAATAACCTATGTCCTTTTAAAATTAATTTATTTTAAGTGACAACTAAATAAAAATATTATAATCAAGATTCAGTAGTTTGTTCTGCAATTAACTGTCCATGTCACGATTTTTAAAATCCATTTGTTACTCCGACGTTTAGATTCTATGCGACCTTTGACACCATATAAATATCAAAAAACACTCACCATTTCTAACTACATACTTTCAACACATAAATTAACTCAATTACCTCAAAGAAAAAATCAAATTGACCGCCCGTTACTGTCAGTACGAATATGAATTTCCGACCTGGTCGGGACAAGATATATCAAGGCCAGAAGCCAAAGGTAAGCGGCTACCGCCAACGACAATTAAGGAAATCATCGTTACATAATAATGTTTGGTTGCAAAAGGCCATCTTAAACGATACCCACCTCAAAATAGCTATCTATCTGGGAAGCCTGTTTCTGATCTCATTGATTGTCGATTTTATACCATACCCAGAACTTATTTCTTCCGTTCAGATAATCTGTTTAATGTTTACTTCGTGAAAATCGGCTCGGGAATTTGTTATTTAGTCTACAATTTCTGGTGATGACCTTTGCTGTGGTGATAGAAAGAAGATGATGACAAATCACTTACCTCGCATTGCCATCGCTACCTTCTTTTTCTTTTCTGGACGAAGTTTTTTTTTTTTTAATGTAATTGAACCATCGTATGACAGATGCCCTGCTCGTGAATTTGATAGCAAATCAAGCTGCTTGCAAGCTGGTCACTTGTCAATTGGATTTGATATATAAGGCCATGCATTTTTACTATTCATTCGATTTTGGTATTAATTGAGGAAGCAAGACCTATAGTTAAAATGGGAATCGATCAAAGAGCATTCGCAGCGTAGCAGAGCGGTCAAGTACAAACCCACTAAGAAAACTCACTGATGAACAAGTGAAAATGCAACCCGTTCCAAAAATATATTCTAAAATCTATTCACTGTTCACCTTGAAATACATAATCTGAAAAATATAATCAGACTATAAATATAATGGACCATATCTTCGGAACGGGTTGTCCAATAAAGGCGAGCGATATCTTTTTAGAATCAGCACTTCATACTTTCAAAGGAAGCATCAATATTTTTTGCAAAGAAGTTGTATTAAAACAAAATAGCTCCATAAATATGCGTATTTCAAGAGTGATTTTTTGCAATAAGGCTTCTACATAAAAACTTTTGATGCTGATTTTGAGAGCATCAAGAGTAGATTACAAAAAGGTATCAACCAAGTTTTTAGGATAACCCGTTCCAAAGATACACTTCAAAGTATTTTCAGATTATGTATTTCAAGGTGAACAGTGAATAGGTTTTGAACTATATCTTTGGAACGGGTTGTCCAATAATGGCGAGCGATATCTTTTTAGAATCAGCACTTCATACTTTCAAAGGAAGCATCACCATTTTTTGCAAAGAAGTTGTATTAAAAAAAATAGCTCCAGGAATACGCATACATCATTCTAAATATGCGTATTTCAAGAGTGATTTTTTGCAATAAGGCTTCTACATAAAAACTTTTGATGCTGATTTTGAGAGCATCAAGAGTAGATTACAAAAAGGTATCAACCAAGTTTTTAGGATAACCCGTTCCCAAGATACACTTCAAAGTATTTTCAGATTATGTATTTCAAGGTGAACAGTGAATAGGTTTTGAACTATATCTTTGGAACGGGTTGTCCAATAAAGGCGAGCGATATCTTTTTTGAATCAAAACTTCATACTTTCAAAGGAAGCATTAACAAAACCAAAAGTAGTTTTGTCACCAAATTACTTTTAGATGTATTTTTTTGTCACCAAATTCCCTTTATATATAATTTTTTTGAAATAATTCTTGGACTTGAAAATGGTATCCGGAATTAGTAAGAAACCATAAATTAGAACTCATAACCGCTTACACCATTCCAATGAAGGACGTAGTTTTCGAATTATAGTGTGGTTTACCTCCCTATTTAATTGATTTTCTTAAAATTGATAGAAATTTCATCAAATCGGCAGATAAACCAGTTAATAAGTCCCAAAGTATTTGCTTAATTTCTATCATTTAAACGGTTCTGAGTTTTATTTTAATTCCTCTATGTGTAACAAGAACAATTTTTAAATCCAAGAATTATTTCAAGAAAATTACATCTAAAAGTAATTTGGCGACAAAAAATTTTCAATCTAAAAATAATTTGGTGACAAAATTACTTTTTTTTCTACAACTTGTCATTTGTTTTTGACAGCTTACAGAACTCTCCGCAAATATTTTTCCGCTGTGGTTTTCGTTAGCATTTCGCTCTCCTAGTGGAGACCACCGAAAAATTTCGTTTCGCATCAGCAGCGTACTAGGCTATAGAAAGGAAATGATAAGTGAACGGGTTTGTTCATAGACTATGGTCAAGTCCCTTTTTACACAGGTCAATTTTTGTATTGCTTTAAAAACCGTCTATGCCTTTCACACGAGGAAACACAAGTGCCGGAGATTTGCTTGTTTCCTTTTAATGTTTCTTGGTTTTGAACGCACACTACAACGTAGTTTAAATTGTTCACTCCCCTTACATTTCCCCTTTATATTTCATGCTTTTATTTATTTTCTGAGTAGATCGATAGATAAAGTTTTATTTTTCAAGTCAATTTACAAATTTATTTTCTGACTATGTTTAGCTTTCAATTCAATATTCACTCAACAGAGATCATACTGCACTTAACATACACGGATTAAGGAACAAATAGTTAATATTTGGTTTGCAATTTCCATGCACATGTCTAGAAAAAAAAAACAATGGGATCACAAAATTGTACGCCCAGTCCATGTCCACGTAGTGAAGCGAATACCGTTCATGGCCAACGTCCATTAAACAGCGAGGAAAAAGCACATTTTGTGAAGTTCAGTTGCCGCTTAGTGGACTTAGGCCAGGCGCGCACATGCATTTTTTTCCGAAACGAAATAGTTTAATCACTAATTGAACGATGATCGCGCACATAAGCAACTTAAAAATCAATCAACGAGATAAACTTATACACAGACAACATATTGATTTAATGTGCGCGCAGTTACATTATAGTTCGGTGTGATTCAAACTGAAGACCTTATTTGGGGCGATTGTTCGATTTGTGCCAAAACACAAACTTTTAAGTTGCTCGAATCGCGGACTGAATAGTTTTAGCATGTGCGCGCACTCTCATATAAGTCCATGGTATTCACTTTAGCAACCAAAATGTTGCAAAACTGTAAGTTGCTTATGTGCGCGCCTGGCATTATAGCTCATAGAATTTCATACGAATAAATATTTTGCGGCGCAGTGTCGAGCAGTTCCTCTATAGCGCAGTTCCACTCAATGCGGTTTGTCTTCTCAAATTTCTTTTTTGTAGATCTAAATAAAAAGATGATTTTTTCACCAACCTCAGTTTATTTCTAACTATCAATAAAAATTGAACACAAAACGAATATTGGTCTAAGTTAGTAAAAAATAAAAGTAAAACCGAATTCATTCCATAGATATTGATTTTTTTTTTCAAAATGGAAATCGAAATTTGTGAAAATTGATTAATTGACATTAGGGGAATGCAAAATTGTAGATATAGGTGGAATTTTAGACGTACTCCAGAAAATAATTGAGCAAAGAATATAATTTTTAATAGTAAAAGTCAGAAAGTTTTCAGAAGAACAGCTTATAATTTATTAAAAAATTGAATTATCTAAGATCTTACAAATATAAACTGGGCAACTATAAAAAAAAAGAATCAAAAAGATCGTTTTGTCTTGCGAATGAAATTAATAATTATAACACTCTATGAACAAATCCATCGAGATTCAACCCAATTATCAATCGTACCAACAAAACTGACAAAATCAAATTCGAGACTCGAATAAACGTCATCTAGCCATCCACCGTAGCTTCTACTTTAGCTTTTTATCGACCGTAGCGAATTGTATGTAAAATGCTACCCCGGATAAACTTACGGCGGATAAATTTCCCAATAAAACACAGCTATTAGCCGTGTTTTATTGGGAAATTTATCCGTCGTAAGTTTATCCGTCGTAGCATTTTACATACAATTCGCTACGGTCGATAAAAAGCTAAAGTAGAAGCTACGGTGGATGGCTGGTTGACGTTCAGTCGAGTCTCGATTCTGATTTTGTTAGTTTTGTTGGTACGATTGATAATTGAATTGTGTCTCGATGGATGTGTTCATGGAGTATTATAATTATTAATTTAAGACAAATCGATCTTTGTGATTCTTTTTTTTAATAGTTGGCCAGTTTATATTTCTCAAATCTTAGATAGCTCCATTTTTTTATAAATTATAAGCTGTTCTTCCGAAAAGTTTCTGACTTTTACTATTAAAAACTGTATTCTTTGCTCAATTATTTTCTGAAGTACGTCTAAAATTGCACCTATATCTGCAATTTTGCATAACCCTAATGTCAATTAATCAATTTTAACAAATTTTGATATCCATTTTGAAAAAGAAACCAATATTTATCGAATGAATTCCGTTTTACTTTTATTTTTGACTAACCAAGCCCAATTTTCGTTTTGTGTTCAATTTGTATTAATAGTTGTAAATAAACGGAGCTTGGTGAAAAAAATCATCTTTTTATTTAGATCTACAAAAAAGCAATTTGAGAAGATAAACCGCATTGAGTGGAACTGCACTATAAAGGAATTGCTTGACACTGCGCCCCAAAATATTTATTCGTATAAAATGAGCTATGAGCTATAAGGCGCGCCTATATGCAACTTTCAGTTTGACAACAGTTTGGTTGCTAGAGTGAATACCCTGGACTTATATGAGAGTGCGAGCACATGCAAAAACTATTCACTCCGCGATTCGAGCAACTTAAGAGTTTGTGTTTTGGCACAAATCGAACGATCGCCCCAAATAATTTTTTCAGTTTGTATCACATCGAACTATAATGTAACTGCGCGCATATTAAATCAAAATGATGTTTGTGTGTTCGTTTATCTCGTTGATTGATTTTTAAGTTCGTTATGTGCGCGATCATCGTTCAACTAGTGATTAAACAATTTCGTTTCGGCAAAATTGCATGTGCGCGCCTAGCCTAAACGCACTAAGCGGAAACTGAACTCACAAAGTGTGCTTTTTCTTCACTGTTTAATGGACGTTGGCCATGGGCGGTATTCGATTCACTACATGGGCATGGACTGGGCATACATTTTTGTGATCCAAAATGGTGAAATGGCAAACCAAATGTTAACTTTTTGTTACTTACTCCGCGTATGTTAAGTGCAGTCTGGTGAGTAAATATTGAATTGAAAGCAAAACATACTCAGAAAATAAATTTGTAAATTGACTTGAAAAATAAAACTCTAGCTATCGATAAGCTCAGAAAATAAATAAAAGCATAAAATATAAGGGGAGTGAGCAATTTAAACTACGTTGTAGTGTGCGTTCCAAACCAAGAAACATTAAAAGGAAACAAGTAATTCACCGGCACTTTTGATTCCTCGTGTGAAATGCAGAGACCATTTTTAAAGTAATACAAAAATTGGACTGTGTAAAAAGGGACTTGACCATAGTCAATGAACAAAGCCATTCACTTATCATTTCAGTTCTATTGGTGCAAAATGAATGTTCGAATTTAAAACTGCAATTGCAGAAAAAATGATAACAAGAAATAGGTTTGTAACATAAATTAAATATTGGTACGTTTTTCAACTTTCTATTTTATATGAATAAAAGCTAAATATTGTTCATAACTTTGATATTTTCTTAATTTTACTTTGCCAAAGACTATTTCATTACTTGTGACTGCTGTGCAGGGGTACCAATCTTACAAAAATAAAAAAGCTACGGTCCATGTTACGGTCGATGCGTTTTTTTGGGAATTACTTACGGTACAATGGATAGATTCCCAATAAAACACACCTATTATTAGTTTTTTTATTTACTATTCGCTATTTATAAACTACATATCTATGTCTGTATGCGGTATATGTGGGAAGAGTAGATAGGAAGGTTGCAATTCGTAGGTTTTTCTTGCGATATACCTACGTAGGTAGGTACTAGGTATACCTTTGGCAAGTCTTGCATTTGGAAAAAAATCGAACTTGAGATTTTAATCAAACTTGACAATACGATTATGAAGAACACCAAAAGAGTGCGAAGAGGCTGAAGCGATTTTCTTCAAACTTGGTACCTATAGGTACCTACCTAGGTAGGTACCTTCCTATTCAAGTGTGTTAGGTGATTACCATAATTTAATTTTTATACAAATTAGCTCTAAATTAAGTTAGTTTGTACAAATTGGCTCGAAATTAACTAAGCAGAAAAAGATTACATCGGTAAAAATTACCTCAACTACAGTTTGATTTTATCAGTTTTAATTTTATCAAGGTCTAGAAGTGAAGGTAGCAAAAAATTGTTTCTTATGAAAATATTTCAATACGCAAGGTTTTTTCGATTTGTAAAACTTATTTATTATGAAGGAAATATTTCTTCAGTAACATTTTACGAAAAAAATTTAATACTTAGGTAAAATGAAATAAAATAAAAAAAATTTAAAAAAAAATGATTTTTTTCTTTAAATTTTATTGTATTGATATGTAATATTATGAAAATATAGACAGCTGGACCTTTGTATGGGTATAAAACCTATAAAATTATTTTTTTAACGCAGCATTGCAGGTAGTATTCACTATAGGTATATCAACAAATACGAGATACGGGAATTGTAGGCAAGGTTGCAATATCATCTGTACTGATGACATATCTATGTAGGTTATGTAGGTAGGAATTTAGTTATTCTTTTGCATTATGAATTAAAAAAAAGATTATTAATCATGTGGTGTAAGTACCTATGTAGTTACATAGTTATATAATTATTTTTCTTATTCAGAAAGACACAATTTTGAACATTTAAAAAGTTGATACCTACCTACATTATATAAAATACTAGCGGCCCGGTACGTGCTTCGCTACGTATAAAGTGAAATAATAAACAAATTTAATTGTAACATCAAATTCATTTATTCAAACAAAAAAATATTTTATTAATTCCTAGCTATTTTAAAACTTAATCCAAAACATCACTGCCTCATCTTGATTCATAACACTGTCAATTGATTTATATGTAGTGACTACACCTGGTAGTTTCGCTTGAATTTGAAAATTAATGGCATTGATATGAATGTTCTTCGGTGCTAAAATGGCGCGTTCCCTCAACCAATCATGATTTCTATAATTCTGAATAATATTCGGAAAAACACATTCAATCAATTCATCTATCGATTGCGCAAATGTACAAAAATTGTTTGGTACAGTGATCAATCCGTTGGTACTGTCGATTTGTATTTTGCCATCACCAATTTCTAACAATTGCTTTGCGAATTCATGGGCAGCTGGATCATTTTGTAGGTGAATACGCATATTAATGTTCAGCGTCAATTTTTGTACATATCTCCAAAGAACTGATGACTTCAAACAGGTATTTATTTCATCAGCAGGAGTTGATCGAGGAATGACAGGCAATGTTTGACGAAAATCCCCTGACAGTAATATCAAAGCACCACCAAAAAGCTGTTGATTACCACGTAAATCTTGCATTGTTCGATTAAATGCTTCTAGTGATTTTTTATTCGCCATTGTACACTCATCCCATAAAATAATTGAAGTTAATCGCAGAACTTTTGTCATAGCAGAATTTCTCGAAATATTGCAAGTTGGAGTTTCAATCACCTGTACATTCAATGGCAAGTTTAATGCCGAGTGTGCGGTCCGACCACCTTCTAATAATGTAGCAGCAATTCCCGAAGATGCAAGTGCCAATGCAATTTTCTCTTCCGATCGAATAGTCGCTAAAATCAATGATATAACGAACTTTTTGCCTGTACCACCAGGTGTGAAGTGTTGAATCCCAATGTGCATCATCCTCCAACAAATGCAAGAGTTGACATCCTTCACGATATGTTTGACACAAATGACCGTTGACTGTTCTCAATACTTGAAATGATTTTGGGCCATTGACGTTAACTAATAACAATCGCAAATAAAAACACTCAGCATCGTTTGGATGTACTGTATATATTCTCCCAATTGCATCTGTTTGGAAAATGCGTGGATGCCCATCGACTGCTGTTCCTTGTTTACGTCTTTGAAATTTTTTCGAAGACACATTCCATGTGTAATACTGAGGCACTTCAGAATATAACAAATTTATCGCAAATGTATCAGTTTCGCATAATCTGAAAAAAGCGGTCAACTTAGTCGCAAGTGGTTGTGCTACTCTTTCCAATACATTGCTTCATTAAAATAAACACCTTGGCCATTCTCAAGATGCACAGCCAAGTGAACAACCACAGGATATCTTTCGTGCATTGGGAACGACATAATCCTCCAGACGGCTTCATTACTACTAATATAGCGCCCCATTTGATACTGAGTAATTTCATCATTTCTATTATCACCAGCAACGCCGAAAACAGCCATATCGCTCCCTTTATTTACATACTTGCAAATATATTTAAATTTTACTGATTTTACAGCATTGAATATTTTCGATAATAATGGACAATGCGGAACCACCCAACGATTATCAACTTCAACGTCCTGGTTACGCAATCTAATGGTTGACGTTTTTCCATTATCATTAGGTGATCTACGTCGATACAACGGATATCCATCATTGCCCGTTATTGTGTCTAATGTCAATTGTCTTGGGTATCGTTTCGAACACTTTCCATCAATCATACATGGCGAATTCATATTTAGTTCACCGCACGGACGATGTATCATGTTTTTAACGACAATGTGAAATAACCCAGGATCAACAGTTTGATGAGGAATTTCAGCTGATATAACGTTAGCGATTTGATCCGGAGTTATTTTATGTACCAGCCAACTTAATATATGTGCGTGCGGCAATCCCCTTTTTTGCCATTCGATGGAGTACATATGGCAACGCACCTCTCCAAATACACATAATTTCACAATTAAATCCATAAGTGCTTTCAATTTTTGCCGAAACACACGTGCTGTAATGTCATGACGATCAGTTGTCGACTGTCCTTCAAATAAATAGTTTTTGATGTCATCCCACTGCGGATTACATGTACGAGGGCAGGTCAATAAATCAGTGACTTTTGGAATAAAACAGATTTTTTGATAAAAAAATAATGTTATTTTTCAACGTAGTCTCCCTTGAGCTCTATACACTTTGTCCAACGCTTCTCCAATTTTTTTATCCCTTCCAAAAAAAATGATTTGTCGAGGCCTTTGTTTGCGAGATGACTTCATCATTGGAGTCAAATCTTTTTCCATTAAGCCATTTCTTCAGGTTTGGGTACAAGAAGTAGTCGCTCGGAGCCAAATCTGGAGAATAGGGTGGATGAGGGAGCAATTCATAGCCCAATTCATGGATTTTTGCCATGGCAACTGCACATGTGTGCACCCTTGCATTGTCTTGGTGGAAAAGAACTTTTTTCTTGGCCAAATGAGGTCGGTTTTTTTTTCAAATCGTCATTGAATCGGTCCAATAAGTTGGCATAATATTCCCCATTGATTGTTCTTCCCTTTTGAAGGAAGTCAATGTGGATTATCCCGCGTGCATCCCAAAAACAGTCGCCATAACTTTATTGGCTGACAAACCCACCTTGGCCTTCTTTGGCGCCGATTCACCCTTAGAAACCCACTGTTTTGACTGTTGTTTGGTCTCTGGTGTGTTGTGATGGATCTATGTTTCGTCCGCGGTTACAAAACGGCGCAAAAACTCCTCCATATTGCGATTTAACAACGCCAAACCTTCCTATGAAGTTGTTACACGATTGCGTTTGTGGTCGAATGTGAGCAAACGCGGCACCCATCTTGCGGAAAGCTTTCTCATGCCCAAGTGATCATTCAAAATTGAAACCACTGAGCCATGCGAGATCCCTACGGCTTCCACAATCTCTCGCACTTTCAATCTTCGGTCGGCCAACACCATATCGTGAATTTTTTCGATTGTTTCGGGTGTAGAGACCTCAACTGGGCGTCCAGGACGTTCGGCATCTTCAGTGCTTGTACGGCCACAACGAAATTCAGTAAACCACTTTTTTACCATTGAAATCGATGGTGCAGAGTCCCCATAGTATTTATCAAGCTTAGCCTTGGTCTCGGTAATGGTTTTTTTTCGCAAGAAATAATGTTTAATAAGCACACGAAATTCACTTTTTCCATTTTCTGCTCAAATTAGTGAGTAGTCTGATAAAAATAGCTGTCAAACACAAAGTAACTGACGCAGCAAGTTTAAATTTTGACAGGAGTCAACTGACAGATGCCTGTTGACAGGAGCAGTGTTGCTGTTTCAGTAAACAGGTCAGAAATTCAAAAAGTCACGGACTTATTGAGCCGCCCTCGTAAATGTAATGAACAGATCCGGTCGACCGTATTTTCGTACATAAGACATTGCGTCCTGTGCATATTCGTTCATATGCCGTGGGCTATCAATATTCGAAGATGGCAATATAGTTAAACGTCCGATGTCATTAACATTAGCATCATTCGCTATCGCATCTTGCAAATGAATATATTCTTCGTATCTTAATTTTGGTTGAAACGAATAAAATTAAGACGTTCAGTTTCTATTTTGGCATACATATCAACGATGTACTGATGATATAGCTTACCACATCTCAAGATATAATTTTCTTCTTGTGGACGAACCATCAATCGATACGAATAAAAATTCATGGCACTAACTTTTTTCTGTACACGTAGACCTGAAAATATGTGCAAAATTTGACTTTAGAAAATTATACAAAAGAAATGTTAACACACTTAAAATAGGTCAATTATTATTTACCTGTTCGTGGATCAATCATTGGTATATTGATATGGTAGCCATCGTCACCTTTCCAATGCAATATTGGGTATTGTAATGCATCGTAACTACGATGAAGTTCCGAAACACGTTGCAATTGCTCATTTCTGCGATGAAGTGCAATATCACGGGATTGAAACTGATCACCAAGAATTACAATTGCAACCTCATCAATTGTCGGTGCATTGAATCGCCTTGCATGCTCTCCAAAAGGTGTTCTATCAGCCCTTATTACGGATTTGTGATTATCAGATGGCATACGATCGAGAGGAATTTTGAACAATTGAACGAATGCGTTATGTTGATGGAAAAACCTTTGTAGCTCATAAATAATTTCTGGTCTTGTATTCGAAACAATTGCACAACGTTGATCCAATTCACGATTTTCATCACCAATAAAATAAATTTGCAAAAATTGATGATCAGCGTCGGGGTATGGCAATAACGAACCAGCTTGATGATAAATATCGCCCTGAATCTGTAACATGTACTCTATTTTAGGTAGATGTTGGATGAGAATTTTTAAAACAATCGAATACTTTATGATTCAGATTGATATAAACATGGGACAATCCTGTTGAAGTATTTACCTTAAACGTCGGCATAAAATTATCTCTAATAATTTTAGTAGCACCAAAAGAAGTCATGTGAAATGCCGAATTTTATTGTTGAATATGACTCAAAAAGTGATTTGACGTTTGAGATGTCCCAAAAATATATGAATACAACGGTTCGGGTGGAGTTTCTAATGCTGGCAATCTCACTTTGCCATTAGCACAACACATTCCGGCCGTTTCACCTGGAAAGTTAGCCGCATCACAATGTGGACATATTGGGTCCATCATTCTAATGTATCCGTATATACTATAATCAATTTGACTGTTGTAATTAAAAGCAGCACGCATCATTTCAGCCAAAAGAGCACGACGTATTCGTGATCGTCGTGCAAGATTCAGTACAGGTACAGGGTCAACAGATCTATTCCGTGCATTACGTTCACGCTGCGATGCATTAGCTTGTGCGCCTTCATTTGCAGTTTGTGATCGTCTTAGTAATGCCACACCATTTGCATTACGCGTTCGCCGACCTATATTTACTCGCCCGGCTCGTGGCATTATTCCTTCATATTATAAAAAAGAATAAATAAAATTAAAAACAAATTGCTACATTAATCGCTCAAAAACTGAGAAAAGTACACGCACACATATACATAGTACATTTAAACAATTCAAGCCTCACCGTTTGTATGAATGCACTAAAAAAAAAGTTTCAATTTGACAGCACAATCCGCATATGAAAAAAAGTTTAAATTTGACAGCAAAATCCCCACTAACAAAATGATCCGACATTTATTGAATTATTTGTTACAAAAAATGTGATAAATGAAGAACCGCTCGATCGATTTTGTGCAAACTTCACATAAACCATCTACTAAATCGTCCGAACAAAGCCTAAAAATTTGGTTTGGATAGGTGAGACCGTTCTTGAGTTATAAAATTACAACGAAAAGTGGCATTGATTTTATATATATAGATGTAGGTAGGTGGGTAGGTAGGTATATTGCAAGTTTTGGATTCGAAAAAAAATGAAACTTCAGGTTTTGATCAATCTTGACATTACGATGATGAAAGCGAAGACGAGAGAAAAAGTGGATATAATAGCCGTGTTTTATTATCGCCAATAACCCATATGGTTCACCCCGTAAAAATAAAACAATCTTGGTTATTTGATTCTTTATTCTTTTATTCTATTAATATAAATGTACTATAAGTTTTAAAATAAATATCTGCGAAGCCTAAAGAGGCTTTTCTGCAGAATGTTGTTCACCTTTATTTTGTTTACAATTTCTAATAAAGTATTATTTGAATATTATTCTTTTTTCTTTTCTCCTAGTTTAGGTTTAACAGATGATTTTATAGAAGTTCTTTCCTCCTGCCATCGGAAGATATAATAAGTAGTTCTCTGCGTACTGCATTGAAGATCTGCGGTATAATATAATGGGGGTGGCCGTGGCGCGATAGTTTTGTGCTCGCCTGTCAACCTCGTAGTTGCAGGTTCGATTCCTGCCGTTGTCTATGTCTTCATATATTCCAATTCTAAAAATTGTCATAAAATAAGTTGCTGCTTTGCTCATTATATGGTGTTTAGGCATAACACTAACAACATGTGATTGAGTAAATTAGCATATCCATAAAATATGACAACGAAATAAATAAAATTATGCGGATTATCAGGGACATAAATAAATAAGACACGGTAATTCTCTCCGCATTAGTTCAGCCGCCATCCCTGAAGATAAATCTGAGACATTAACCAGCACTTGTCTCAGAACAACGCGCCACACATCTTTCTTATCCTTCTGTCTCTTCTTCCACCGGATGCGGCGTTGTGTTAAGAAAAAACATATAAAGGGTATCATAATCCCTTGAGCGCGTGCAAAGTTATAAAAAAAAAAAAAAAAAAAAAACCGAGAGATGTTGTCGCCCGTACGATTTTTTATACGTTGATGCGTGTAGAAAACCATGTGCTCTTCTCCGTGTATTGAATTCATGTTCTATTGGTCGCTTGTAAAGTTGATTATTGTAGTATTCTTCGAGTATATTCAGTTCAAACAGTTTTATGTTTAACAATCCAAGTTGCTTGTAAGCTGTTTGTTGTTCAGAATATAATTCCTAGTTAATCCTGTTTTGGATTTTATTAAAATTTTGAATACGCGATTTTGTATTTTTTGTAGTTCTTGTAAATAACCTTGTGTGGTATTTCCCCATGCCTGTATTCCATATACGGTATACTGCTTTTCGAAGTGTTTTACCGATTTGAGTAGTGTGAAAATGCCATTTGAAGAAACAGTCAAGTTCAATACCTAAATACCTATAATGTTGTACATTTTCAACTAACTCTTGGCAATTATTATCATAATACAGCATCTCTTCATCAGCACTTTGATGTAGGCATTTTGTGTTGTGGAATTTTATTTTTATTTTTGTTTTCACTACATGTGTAGGTCTGAAGTGCATTAGTGTTGTTTTTTTTTTTAATTTATAATGAGTCCAGAATCGTGACACCATCTTAAGGTTGAATCAAATTCCCCCTGCATTATGGTGGTTGCTATTGACAGGTCTCTATGACTTACAATGATCGCTGTGTCATCTGCGAAAGCAAATCCGATGCTATTGTGTAACACGCTTAGAATTCGATTTGAATATATTATGTACAGCAATGGTCCCAGAATAGATCTTTGAGGAACTCCATACTGTAGATTTTTTTCTCTGCTTACTGAGTTTGTTAGGTAGCTTTTAAACCACTCTAGATTTTATCCCCGTATCCCTATTTTTTTTAGAATTTCGAGAAACTTTTTGAAACTTAACGTGTCAAAAGCTTTTTTGAAGTCAAAGATGATAACAATGTTATGATAGCTTTTATTGAGATTCGTGTTGATAATATTTGCGAATTCAGCCAGGAGTTTGCTAGTGTTTTTGTATTTTGTAAATCCATACTGGTTTTTGTTTATAATGTTGTATTTGTCGATTTTTGAAGTTGTAGCGCCATTACCTGCTCCAAGATTTTGTCTACTATTGGGAGTATTGCAATACTTCTATAGTTCATGATATTTGTTTTTATACCAGTTTTATAAATTGGTCGAACTTTTGCCATTTTCAGTTCATCTGGTACATATGATTGCTCCAAGTTCAGGTTTAATATGCGTTCTAATATTGGCGTAAGAGTTTCTGCATTAGATTGAATATCTTTAGCTCGTATACCGTCTGTTCCTGGTGATTTGTTTAATTTTAATTTGACTGAAATCTGAAAAATATCTTTCTTTGTTACTGGTGATATATAAATTGATTGTATGGAACTTGGTACTTCAGTGTGGTAGGTTTTAATGTTGCAGTGGTGCACAACGTTTTCAATTTCATTATGAAACTTGTGGCAAAATTGTTCGCAAGCAAATTGGAACTGATTTCACTACCAAAATTTCTTTCGATAATTCTATCCAAGGTTTGTGTTTGCCTTCCAAGTATTTCATTTATTAAGTTCCAGGTTTCTTTTATGTCTAATCGAAGCTCCGAAAATTTATCCCGATAAAATTTCATTTTTGTTCTTTCAATTTTTTTGTTAACTCTGTTTCTATAGTTTTTGTATTCAGTTTCGTATCGAATGCATCTCCTGTTATTCTTCCATCGTTTGTATAATATATCTCTTTGTTTGCACGTCTCATGTATTTCCGAGTTAACCCATTGATTTATAGCCTTTCGTGTTTTTGTTGTTTTGGTTTGTGTTGATTTTGTATATATATTTTTGAAGATGTTGTCAAATTGTCCATAAAGATCTGTAGCATTAGTAAATTTTTTAATTAAATTATCCCAATTAGTGTTTCGAATAGAATGATTAACCAAGTGTTGACTAATAAAACAGTTCTCTTTTTGGATTTTTGTATAATCAACTTCATTGCTCGAAATTCCACAAAATAGTGGGTAATGATCTGATATATCAGTCTCAATGACAGAAGCGTAAATTTTTTCATGGCAGTGGTCTATTCTCGTTTTACTTCCTTTTTTCAGATCTACTCTTGTGTATGCTTTTATTACATTCGAAAGTCCCTTTGACTTTGTATATATAATCTATAGTAATATCATGGGGTGCCTACTTATGTTAGCCACCTAGTGTCCTTATCAAAAAATTTCTCTCAACACTAAAAGTTGCGGAAAAATGTTTAATGTTGAGGAAATTTTCAGATTGGGAAACATGTATGTGAATATATAGTGGAATAATTGACAATTGCGTGAATGGGAACATTATACAGAAAATGTTTAAGAGTGCGAGTCATAAACTAATAATGTAAAGACCGGAAACCTCTGCTTTCATTTGACATTTGCCTACAAGCTGAAACACGCACACAAGTAACTTTTCCGTTCCTCTTCCAATAGGCACATTGATAAAATCGCACACAAGAATCTTTTCTGTTCCTCTTCCTATAGACACATAGACAACACAGCCCTAGTAATTTGTTTTTGTTTTGCTTTTCGATTTCCCATCTATTCATGGATAGAGTTTCAATGCTACAAATACAACAATGTAAACAAATGGGTTTTGGAGGGTGAAACGTACGAAGGTTTCCAATCTTTATTATGGCTTATTTGTGGTGCGAGTGAACAAAAAATAGAACATTATAAGCAAACAAAGCGGTATTTTTTGGTATTGTATTGCATGCATATACCTAAATATATATGTGAAAAATAGAAATAAATTTTTGTGTGTAGATACGTGTATTTGGTTTGGGTGTGTAGTTCCTTATGAATGAAAAAGATATTTTTTGCTTAAAAGCGAGATAATAGAAATACAGTGTTTTTCTGTAGATGTGGATTTGGTTTGGGTGCATAGATTTTTACGAATTCATTAATTGTTTTGTAGGTAATATCATTAGAATTTTGAATTTTGGTGGGAAATCCAGCAACATTGTAGATACGAATATAACTACATAAATGTGGGATGTAGGTATGTTTGTAATGTTATTAAATGTTTGTCGGTTAGAATTAAAAAAATGTCAACAGAAAATCGAGAAATCAAAAGCCTTTAACTTCTGAACTATTTTAGATAGTAATTTTGTATCAGATAAAACTGTATGTAGTACTACGTACATTTTTGGTTAAGAATTTTCTACTACTTCAGATTTTTTTGTAGTTATGCATATATAGGTACATATGTACCTACCTTTTTTTGCATTTTTGAATTTTTGTGTAGGAAGGTATATTTCTTATAATAATACATATAATAATAATACTAATATTTCTAATCTAAATTTGAATTCTGATACCTATTTAGGGTAGGTATGATTATATACACAAATTTCCAAAAATCTTGGAGCGGCTTTTTCTTTAATAATTTTTACTTGCAATTGTAAGGCAAGTTACAAACATATGTTTCTTCTAACAATCAATCATGACATTACGATCATAGCGAACATCAAAAAAGTGAGTCCCCCAATTCCGCATGTCTGTCTGTACTCGAGTCTGCAGCCTAAACGGTTCGGTAGATTTGCTTCAAACTTGGTATACATATTATTTTTTCGGTAATAAGCCTACACGTTTTTTTCATTTTTTAAAGACGACAAATAACAGTAGCTCCCATACATTTTTTGGCCAAAAACAAAAATCTTATTTTTCTCAAAAACGGCTCCAACGATTTTGATTTAAAAAAAAAAAACAGTTCATTAATGAAGGGAAATGGTACCTTTTGATAATTTTTTTTTGGAAAAAATTTGTTATTTTTCATACCTCTAGTAGAACCATTTTTTTGGTTTTCGATTTTCTCGGAAACGGATTATCTGATTTTTTTTGGAAATATTTACGCATATGTTCCCAAAAAGTTTGAACACTATTGTAACCAAAATTTTTCAAATAAATTTTTTTAGAAAATCATTTTTTTTTGAAAACTCAAAATTTCGAAAATGACTCAATAGATTTTTTCGAAACTACGTAGGTATTTAATGGTTTTCTGACATTATCTTGAATAGTTAAAAAAAAAACTATTTTTCTAAAATAAAAAAACAACGGTACTTCAAAAACAGCTCCTAGAATTCGTATAAAAAATATGTTTGTGTTCTTATAGTAGTACAGTCCACTTTCAAATATAAAAATATTTTATTTTGCGTACTTATTAACAGTACTTCCCATAGAACCACTTTTAGTTTTTATTAACACACTTTAATATTTTCGACTTTCTCGCTATTCGATGGGACAATTAAAATTATTCTCCTAAAATTATTCTTGCTAAAAGTGTTAATAAAACTGTTTACTCAAATTTTCAAATACGAGTTTTTCAATCTTTAAAAAATAAATAATTTTTTTTTTGAAAAACCGATTTTTCAAAAACCAGTCAGTGATTTTTTTTGAAATCTGAATTTTATATGTATATTAATAATATCTTCAAAATGTCGTTCCAATTATTTTTCTAAAAATGTTTTTAAAATTTTATAAATAAAAACTTAATTTAAAAAAAAAATCGCTTCAACGATTTTTGACATTTTTTTTTATATATTCTTATTTATCCAGTAATTCAAATGGCATCTTTGTTTGCCCTCAAACTTTAACAACTAAGCAAATTTGACAATTTTTAGCCAGTCAAAAAATATAATGTCGATGTATATAGCCTTTCCAAATTAAATTCAAGTTTTTACAAATCGAGTGCAACTTTTTGCAAATCAAATTCACGTTTTTGGAAATTAAATCGTTTTAAATAAATTTTTATGAAAAAAATGTCAAACCATGTCCATAACAACGTAAGAAAGCAATCATTTTATTACCTGAAATTCAAATAAAATAATTGCATATTAATATGGTATAGACATAAAAACAGAAAAATTCATTTTTGAGAAAACAATGTAAAACAGATAGGTATGTAGGTACATATATACAAACAAAAATATATTACCATATTAATTCGATGCTGCTGGTCATTTATCTTGGTGTGGAAGATAAATCACAATCACTGCAGTCATGAGTCCAGCTGTTAGTTATTCCCTTATCACAATTGTTATAAATATTTTAAGATACTACATAAATTATAAGATACTGTTTGATGTAATTTAAAAGGCTATATGTATTTATTAAAAAGAACAGCTGACTTTTAATTGTACAGGCTATACTTCCAATAAATTCACACACATTTCTTTATTATTATTTTTAAAAAACACTTAATACAAGCACTATACGAAAAAAAAACAAAAATACATGTTCACTCCACATTAAAGATACCAAAGAAGGTATGTAAGTATGTACATATATAATTATTGACACCACAGATTTTATAATATGTTCACAACACCTAAAATTAATAAAATTCCATTTGCAAATAGAATTGCATTGTAGGTGTTTTAATTATATCTAAATCTTATCCGCGAAATTCACACAAAATACTACCTACATCACAAACTGAAATTCACAAAACAATTATGTAGGTATGTAACCTGCCCATATTCAACTGGACATTTGTCACTATTTCATTATTATTAATATGTTATTTTTCTTATTCTTATCGAAAGACCTTGAAACACCTTGAACTTAAACTTAAAAAAAAATGTAAAAAAAAAATTGCCAAAAATAAATCAAAACAAAACATAACAACAAAACGAAACTAAACGTAAAATTTACACACACGCACTGAATATTTTTCTATTTACTTGCAATTTATCTGTTGTTTGTCCTTGATATGACAAAAAAAAATATAGTTTTTAATTAACTCTGTTACTCCTTTATTAATATAGGTAATGTACATAATATACCCTGCTCTTTCTAAAATGGTGTGTATATTCAAAATGTTGCGACAAATCTGCCAATGTTGCTAATTTTAATGTAAAAACTAGGGCCCTCACGAGTCCTTATCCAGCGTAAATAAAAGCTACCTCATGATATTACTATAGGTTATATATAACGGTGATTTTTTAAGAGCTTGGTTTTTGAAAATTCAAAAAAACACAGAATCTTGTAAAAAGTGAATGAAATTTTTATTTGGATCGATAAATCAATTTCTGCCATTTACTTTTTAAAAATAATTTCACTTAAATGTTGCCCGCGGCTACGCTTCAGGTGGTCCATTCTGAAGGTCCAATTTTGGCAAACTTTTTCACACATTTCGGCCGGAATCTCACCAATGACGCGTTCAGTGTTGGCTTCCAAGGCAGCAATCGTGTTTGGCTTGTCCCCATAGACAATAGACTTAACATAGCCCCACAAAAAATAGTCTAACGGGGTCAAATCACATGATCTTGGTGGATAAAGTGAAACTGGTGCGAAATTTGGTCAGAATGAGCTGAATAGCCTGCTCGGTGGGTCGATTATGACGACCATAAAACGGACGTAGCTTGCGAAACACATTTTTCAAAGAGCACGAATTTTGATAATAAATTTCAATAATTTGCAAACGTTGTTCAGGCGTAAGTCTATTCATGATGAAATGGCAAACAATACTGAATCGAAATGTCAAATGTTCGTGGAATTTGTCATGTGTGATCTGTCAAAAATATAAACGTCAAAAACCAAGTAGCAAAAAAATCACCTTACAATGAGATAGCCAATTAAGATGTTGGATTATGTAAATAAAACAAATCAAAGAAAATTGTAATGTAATACCAAATATGGAATGCTTGGCAGAACTATACTAAAATGACTCACCCATAAGGCAAGACTGAAAGCTAAAAAAAAGTATTAAGATATTTAAAGATAAAAGTTGGTATTTGCTATTCAGTCATTAATCGGCATTCAGCTTAGTTGTACCATTGTATATATAACCTATAGTCGCAAAGTTGTTTTGAACACTGTAAAAATCTTCTGTGTAATGATCCAATCCTACAATATCCAGACTTTCACAAACCTTTCATCATTACTACAGACGCTAGTAATGTTGCTTTAGGTACGGTGCTTTCACAAGGACCTTTGGGTTCGGATAGGCCGATTTGTTATGCAAGTCGGACGCTATCAAAAAGCGAACAACATTACAGCACAATAGAGAAGGAAGTTTTGGGCATTGTTTGGGCAACAAAGTTTTTCCGGCCATATGTGTTTGGCAGAAGATTTAAAATAGTGACTGACCACAAACCTCTGACCTGGCTTTTTTTCAATCAAAGATCCTCGCTCAAAGCTTATTCGGTGGAGATTGCGTCTCGAAGAATATGATTATGAGGTTATCTATAAGAAGGGTTGTCAAAACTCTAATGCCGATGCACTTTCACGTATCGAGGTAAACGTCAATGAAACAGAATTTGAAAATTTAGAATCGATGTTGATGCAAAATAATGTGGATGCTTCTTCAAATGCATCTACAATACACTCAGCGGAAGAAAATTTCGATACCAGTATTCCAATATCCGAACGTGCATTTAATGAGTTTTCGCATCAAATTATAATTCGGCAAAATCCTTCAAAATTAAAAATATCTTCTAAATTTAAATTTTATTCAAAAGGAAAAAGAGATACATTATAGAACATTGTATTCCTGGAAATGAAACTGTTATATCCTCAATTTTAAAAGAATACCTAAATACAAAACGACAGACCGCGATTTTAACATATGATAAAACCTTTTCGATAGTTCAAGATGTTCTTACGAAATGCACGAACAAGCATCAATCTAATTAAATGCCTTCGACATTATTTTTCACATCACGGCATTCCTAAAACGATAGTATCTGATAACGGTAGTGAATTTGTATGTACTTTTTTTAGGGAATTTTTAGAAATCTATGATATTAAATTTCATAACATTTGTGCTAAAACGTCGACTGGTAATTCTCTGGTATAGCGTTTTCATTCAACATTGACCGAACTAATTCGTATTATTAAGGCTCAAAAGAAAGAAATAACCATTGAAGCAGTGGTTGACGAAGCTGTATTAACATACAACAATTCTATACACTCGACAACGAAATTATCACCTTTCGAGCTTCTTTCGGGAAACATACATACAAGGCAACCATTCCCATATAAACCAAATTTTAATACAGAGCAAGAGTACCTAGATCAACATAAGAAGAATAACGAGAATTTATCTAAAATAATACATGATCAAAGTCTCAACCGAAAAGAGAGTTATAACGGGTGATTTTTTTGCTACTTGGTTTTTGACGATTATATATTTGACAGATCACACATGACAAATTCCACGAACATTTGACATTTCAATTCAGTATTGTTTGCCATTTCATCATGAATAGACTTACGCATGAACAACGTTTACAAATTATTGAAATTTATTATCAAAATTCGTGCTCTGTGAAAAATGTGTTTGCCACACTGCACGCGAAACCATGCATCAATTGAGAGGCGAATTTGGTGAGCAGTTGATCTCACGTTTTGGCGCAGTCAATTGGCCACCAAGATCATGTGATTTGACCCCGTTAGACTATTTTTTGTGGGGCCATGTTAAATCTATTGTCTATGGGGACAAGCCAAACACGATTGCTGCCTTGGAAGCCAACATTGAACGCGTCATTGGTGAGATTCCGGCCGAAATGTGTGAAAAAGTTTGCTGAAATTGGACCTAAACGTCTACTCTCTTTGAGCGGGAAACATCTTGGCGCCATAATAGGTGTTGTAACTGGACACTGTTTAATTGGCAGATACGCCAACGGGCTTAGCATATGGATGAGGAGGAAGAGAAGACTATCTACCATCTTCTTTGCTCATGTCCTGCTCTCTCCCAAGGACGTAGATTACACCTGGGAGAATACTTTTTCGACGACACTAGTGATCTTAGACGCAGAGATTCACCGGCTACACCGGTTCATTTGAGGCTCAATTGGTTTGATTAAAGAGTAAATTTATCTTCATGTGGTATCACAATGGACCTATCTGAGGTCTAAGTTTGTCAGTTGTTTTCTTGACGGCCACTTCAATCTAACCTAACATTATGTGTAAAAATGGAAAATTCGTAACAAAATGCAGTTACAAAGTTTGAAGCTGTTTTCATTGAAGAAGAACATTATTTGCGAAGATTTTCGTACCGTGCGGTTAATTAATGTGAAGTTAAGGAATTTCATGTAAATTGTATTTTTTAAAGTTTTGTCCAATAAGTGTTTAAACTCGTGTGTTTTTGAAGAGGTATGTTCTTTAGAGTTATGTGCAATTACTTCGAAATGGCTTCGAATATTTCAAAATATTTAAGTTCCGAAAAAAAAGAAATTGTTGACGCGATAAAAAAAAACATACAAATTAGCAAAATAAAAAAATTAAACAGATTAGGCCTACTTAAAAAACGCGCCTTTTATCTTGTGGTGTGGAAAAAGACAATGTCGCAAAATTTTAGTTGAGTTAGTAATATGTTAAATCAATTTTAGTATGATACTAAGCTAAAAAGAGGATTTTGCTAATTTTAAACCAGTTTAGTATCGTACTATTTTCTTAACATTTTACTAAAGTTAAAATCACAAAATGGGTACTTTATTTTCTTAGTATCGTATAAGATCCATATGCCACTTTGACATTTACAAACGTCAAAAAGTTATGTTCGCTTACTTTTGTGAACTGGTTTAGGCGTGTTTAGTTGTAGTTTATTAAGAAAATAGATTCAGTATGATACTAGTTAAAAAAGTGTTTAAAATTAGGAAAATATTAGTAAAGTGCTTTAGTATTAGCAAACTGCTAAGCCCTTAACATCAGGCTGCTTAAAATTTTGCGCCAATATGTTTTAATTTATATAAATAAAACAATTAAATAAAAATTTCTATATAAACAAAAGGGGCGGTAACCCTACATAATAATCTTTCATATTTGGATCAATTTCACCTCGAAAGCCCTGAGAGAGCTTTATTGAATGCCAGATTTATGCAATCTACTGCCTATTTTTTCTTGGACAGAGTAAATATTTTTTTTGAAACCTTTTCCGAAACGCAATGTTTTTGTATTTTATTTATGAACTCCAAAAACACGTGGTTAGTCAGAAATATAATACTCTGTCTATGCAAATGTCATTTCTAATTATTAACATTTTTGTTGCCATTTCAGAAAATACTAACATAGGATTAAAAACCGTAGGTAATATTGCCATTAAATCCTTAGAACGCATGTAGAGCAAAAATAGTACATTGAAGTGTGTTTTTAGCTTGTAGGTAAGTATGTATAAGAATATGTGTATAGAAATGTGCGCCAACCCCATAACTACCCTCTTAATCGAGTTCTTTTTATTTCTCAAGAAAACCGGTGATGTAGATATAAAGCGTCTATATATATATGAAAGTATGTATATATTAAATTTTCATCCCCGAAGCCAAAAGAACAGAGCATTTCTTGAATTTTGTGTTTTGTTTTTCAATTGTGGAGGCGATCATATTTGTTTGCGAAAATTTAATTTAATTTACACAATCGAGGGATAAACGGCA
This sequence comes from Philhelius pedissequus, assembly GCA_910595825.1. NCBI lineage: Eukaryota > Metazoa > Arthropoda > Insecta > Diptera > Syrphidae > Philhelius > Philhelius pedissequus. The sequence continues at coordinate 13,152,777 of OU343164.1, read as the reverse complement.
TGAACAATAATATTCCATTAAATTTCATTTGATGTTTAAAGCACACCACGAATTATTATTTGTTGAAAAAAACCGAATTGATGGGATGTCGAAGAAAAATATTGTGTGTAAATATACATAGGTATATTTTGTTTTATTTTCTGTGTATTTTTTAAAGAGCAAAATGTTTCTGTGGTGAGCGACTTAAGAATTATTATTTAAAATATGTTAGATTAAATTGTACACATTTTTTTTTGTTCAAGAGGTATTGTAAAATGTTTTGTTGTTCTTTTTTGGCTTGATTTCAGGTGTCTTATATAAAATACATAATTGGAAAATAAGTTTAAAACTGTGATGTACAATTTTAGTGTGTGCCTAAATATATGCAATGCACTTTGATGTCCTGTGTTTGAATGCATGAATACACTGGAAATCGTCGAAAAAGTTTCGGAAGTAGTGGAGAAGAAAGTGCGGACGGAGTTGTGACTCGTGACGGGGATGGTAACGAAAGTGATATTTTTATCGAAATTAACAGCAGTCCAAGTGCAGAAAGGGTCACTCTAAATGACAGCAGTGCGAGTTCGGGGTCAGGGTCAGCACACCACTCAAACCGCCATTTTCAAAAAACCTTCAGTTTTAACAATTTGAACTTAGAATCAGGGCTAGGATTTGTTCACGACGATTTCATCTATTTACCTATTTATCAGCCTTTTAACTCACACACAACCACTTTAACAAATTCCAAGTTGGCATTGAATGGAGGATCCGAGGGCATTGATGCCGCCGCTAGCGGTATCGGCACTATGCTCCCTAGCATCGATGGTATCGATACAATGGCCAACAGTCCATCTGGCATCGGATATATTTGCAGCAACAATAGTGGCAGTATGTGCGGAGGAGCACCTGCAGCTGCAACAGCAGTTCAACAACAAATTGCTGCTTCGACTTCCAGTCAGCAGAACAACCCACCTCCAGTAAATAATATTATGATACTGAGCGGAGCAGCAGCTGCTGCAGCGGCAGCAAGCACAGCAGCACCAAATTCGGCAGGCAATATACCATCATGCAGTGGTGTTACTTCAATAATGGGCATCTCAGGCGGTATCAGTACTACAATGGGACCGAGCAGTGCTATTAGTGGTGTACCACCAATCGGCCTGGGCATTGCGACTGGAATTGGTAATAAAATGCTCGGTCGAAAACAAAGCTTAAAAGGTGAACCATTTTTAGCGGACTACGGTCCCGAGGAATCGCTTAACGAAAGCACAGACATCGAGTGGGTGAATAAATTGTGGGTAAGGCGACTGATGCGTTTATGCGCCTTAGTCTCGTTAGCCTCAGTTTCCTTAAACACTCCGAAAACTTTCGAGCGACATCCGCCATTACAGTATTGTACATTTGCTTCCGATACCGCTGTGACATTTCTATTTACCGCCGAGATGATTGCCAAAATGCACATCAGGGGAGTATTGAAAGTGAGTATTGATTTCGATATAAAATCATAAAAAAACGATAAGAGGTACGATTTTCATTTTCAAAATGTTTTTCTTCATAAATTTTATAAATTTTCTATTTTTTGTTTCTATTTGCTTCAAAAATATTGCATGCCCAGGGTGAGGTGCCATACTTGAAGGACCATTGGTGTCAATTTGATGCGTCAATGGTATTTTTTTTATGGACGTCTATAATATTACAAGTTTTCGAATTTCTGGAATTTGTGCCAAAGTGAGTACATACCTACCTACATTTAATTTTATTTAAATTTGTATTATACTTTATATTTTACTTTTTATATAATTGAAATAGGATCTTAATAATCAAAGTTGAAAATAATATTATAAACTTTTAATAAATATTAACTCCTGTTCAGTCGACTGGCTTAACTTATTCAATAATTCATGTTCTGCAAATCCAAAAATGTCCAGCTCATCCTTCAACGTCCCAAAAAAAATTTAATTTTCGAGCAAAGTGTAGTAATTTTTATTAATTTTTCTTACAATTATACAGCACCCCTGCTATATCCTGATATGTAAAAGAATAAAATGCACGACTGAATCGCACGTACTTGCTCTTATGGTCGATCACATTGTAAGCATAAGATTCTTAGTAGAAACGGATAAATATATATTTAAGACGTTTTTTTACTAAATGTTTATACATATACAAAATGTCTTTAATTTTTTTCTAAAAAAAAACTTGGTATAACAATTATATGTATTACATAATAAAAGCTTAAAAATATAATTTCGAAAAATAATCGTAATCCGATCTCGAAATATGTATTGAATTTCACAAATTCCAATTTTTTTTTCAAAAACCCAAAAAAAAATACCAACATTTTAGTGTGCAATATTATTTGGGATTGAAAGATCTCCTATATAAAAAATTCGATTGAAATCTGTCCATCCGCTTATGAGAGTCGAATATCACAAAAAATATGGTTGTATGACATGTACCGTTAATAACAAAATATTTCAAAAAAAAATTAGACCAAACTAGTTTTTAAGAATGTGTTTTATTTATATAATAAAATTCTATATACTACTGAAATTATTCAGCCAAGTAGAAGACTTATGTCGTTCTTATTTGACAATCCGGAAGCCTTCCGGACTCTTCTGAAACATTCATATACTTGAACGTCAAACTTGACTGTTATCATTTCTTGTATCATAATTGTGCAACAAATAGTTTTTTTTGAATTTAAATCATTCCACGTACAAAATTATTTTCACACATACAATCTCATTAAGAGTCAGAATCGTCAGAATCACACAAAAGTGTTCAGTTGGGATCCCGGATCGGAGAGAGATTCCAGATTGCCAAATAAAAACGCCATTATATTTAATTTGACTTGTTGAATCAAAATAGCTTTTAACGGTCTTTAGTAAACAAAATTTGCGTTTCGTCGCGGCGATCTCACTTGGACTCCTCAGCTAGTCAGCGCCTTACCAATATGTGCGTTTTGTTAAGTTCAGTTCAACTTACATGGGCTTTTTGACAAAAAATCAGTGTGAACTATATCCAACAAAATTAAAATATTAATCCAAGTGAAATTGTCGGGACCAACATAGTTTTTGTTTTATCAAAATTCTTAGAGCCGTTTTTTGAGATAATTAAAATGGAAAATATAATAATCGTATGGCAAGTACCGTTATTTTTGGGACTAAAAAAAAACAATTAAATATTCTGTTTGAGGAAATCACCTAAAACGTTTAAGAAGCAAGTTTGAAGAAAATAGCTCCAGTCGTTTAGGCTGTAGATCGATCCACAGGCAGACAGAAGGAATTGCGGTACCCACTTTTTTGGTGTTCAAGTGTGATTAAAATCTCGAGTTCGATTTTTTTACAAATGCAAAACTTGCCTCATAGTACTTACATATATCGCAAGTAAAACTGAGAAAGCAAGACCAAGAAATTCAATAAACTTGAAATGTTGGTGGGTTCTTGTTTTATTTGAAAAAGGATTAAAAAGTTTATTATGAAGAACTTATTTAATTTATTTGTTAAAAGATTTAATTTAATGAGCAAATAATGGGCATTTAGAGCCGTATTAATAAAAGCGCTTAGTCCACCTTTAGTCCATGGACCTACAAAACCATGGAATAGAGTTATAGGTAATTTGAGGGCTAGTTGTTTAAAAGTTCACGCAATTTGAAAGCGCTTGGTGAAACCAAAAAAAAACCATTTTGGAATTTAGATGACTGTTACATGTTATTATTATTATTATTATTTTTATTATTAAAAGCTACCATTTCAAATTACAATCAAAAAATATAGAAACGAGGTTTTAAAATTATTTTTACATTTAATATTTTTTATTTTCAAATTTCAAAATTTAAATTAATTTTCGGCATAAGCCTCCCCCAATGCTGTCCATGTATCTCTGCACTTGGCGTCGTTATACCAATTATGATTAAATTGACTTAGGTCATTTGCCCATCGTTTTTTTGGTCGTCCACTCGGTCTTCTTTCGTTGATTGGTAATCATTTGGTCACTCGCTTTGTCCATCTTTGGTCATCTATTCTCGATATATGTCCAGCCCAGCTCCATTTTAGTAATTTTGTTCTTTGTATCACGTCTACTATTCTTGTCCTTTTTCTTATGTGTTCGTTTCTTATTATTTGTATTTGTCTTATATTCAGCAATTTTCGTTCGATTTTTGTTTGGCAAATACGCATCTTTTCTTGTAACATTGATGTCATTCCTAATGTTTTAAGTCCATATGTCATTACAGGTAGAATTGTAGAGTCCAAGATGTATTTTTTCATGTCGTCACTTATCTTATAGTCTAATATCTCTTTGACACTCCAGTACTGTTTCCAAGTATTGGCTATTCGTCGGTTTATTTCTTTTTCGTCCTGACTTATAAAAGATTTCATTTGACCCACATTATATAGTAGTCTTCAACATATTCTAATTTTCTGTCATTGAGAATTATGTCCGCTTTCACATGGTTTGTCATAATCTTTGTTTTCGTCAAGTTTAAACGTAGTCCGTATTGTTTGCTGGTGGAATCAAGTTCGGTTATCATTGATTGCAAGTCTTTTGGTGAATCAGATAGAAGAACCACGTCATCTGCAAATCTTAGATTATTTAGTTTTTGTCCCCAGATATTAAGTCCATATTTGTTATTCCAGTTAAGTTGTCTAAAAATATCTTCTAGCACTGCTGAGAATAGTGGTGGGGATAGGGGATCTCCTTGGCGAACGCCTCTTTTGATCTGAAATTCCCTTCCGATTTTATCTGTTTTAACTTTAGCTGTATTTTTGTTGTAAATGTTTTGCATCGTTCTTATAAAAGTTTCATGAATGGTTTGATTTCTTAGTAGTGTCCAGATATTATTGTGCTCCACTGTGTCAAAGGCTTTAGTAAAGTCAATAAAAAGAAGGTAAAGTGGTTTTCTATATTCATTGTACTTTTCAATGAACTGATTGATTGTCTGTAGATGGTCCGATGTTGAGAAACCTTCTCTAAATCCAGCTTGCTCCCGAGGTTGGTTGTCATTTAATGATTTTTTGGTTAATTTGTATAATGTCTTTGAAAATATGATATCAACAAATATTTAGTTAAATATTTGTTGATATCAGGCTTATGGATCTATAGTTATTGATGTCATCTTTATTTCCTTTTTTATGTTTTAGTATTATGGTGCTCTTTTGCCATTTTTCTGGTATTTTATGTGTTTTTAAGATTGTGTTGAACATTTTTGTTAGTATTGGTGTCAGGATTGCTTTTCTATATTTAAGCATTTCCGCTTCAATTCCGTCATTCCCTGCGCTTTTCTCATTCTTCAAACTGTCAATAGATGCTGCTATGTCTGGTTCCATAAAGTTATATAAATCCGTCGATATTGTTCCATTATGGTAGTTTAAAGTCAAACTCGAGCTGATATAATCGTCTCTTTCGTTGTTTGAGTTAAATAAGCACTCAAAGAAACTCGTTGCCACTTCGTTAATGTCTTTTCGTTTTGTGGTTGTTTTTTTGTTTTGTTTCATTGAAATAATCCATTCTTTTCTATTATTCAGAAATGTCTTTGTCTTCTTTATTGATTTTGTATTCTCAAGTATTTGTTTAATTGTTGTTTCATTATAATTTTGGATGTCATTTTTTGTTTTCATCTTGATTGTTTTTCTTAGATTTGAAAGATGCAGTTTTTCTTCTTCTGTCAGGATTGATTTGGTTCTGAGGGTTTCTCTTAAGTCGATAAGATGTTTTGTTTCAGTTGTGATTTTGTCTATTTTGCAGGATTTATTTTTCATTATTGTCTCTTTGCCTGTAGTCTTTATGGTTTGTTTAAGAGTGTTGTAGATTGATTGGATGATGTTATTAAAGTCGGCCAGGTCAATATAAACTCTTAGCTTTTGCGAGAGTAATTCATTGTAGCATTGTACATTTTCGTTGCAGATTGTTTTTGGTATAATTAGTTTTCTTTTGTTTCTTAGTAGGGTCTTATGGTCAATTTTTATTTTTGCCCTTATCATTCTATGATCGCTGTCAAATTTGAAGTTTTTTATAACTGAAACGTCCATTGTTGTGGTTATTTTATTCGTTAATATTAAGTCATATCCGTTTTTTGTCCTTCCATCCGGTGATAGCCACGTCCATTAGTTTTTTTCCTTTTTTTTTTAAAAGAGTTTCTGAAGGTCATGTTAATTTCTTGGAGCCATTCTACAAGTCGCTGTCCTCTTTTGTTTCGATCTCCATAACCAAAATGTCCAAACACTTTTTCCTCTCCATATTGTTGTGTTCCCATCTTAGGGTTGAAATCACCTATGATGTACATTATTTCACTTTTTGTCTCTTGATATGCATAGTTCAGTTTGTTGTAAAAAGTTTCAATCTCCTCGTCTGTAGTTTTTATTGTTGGTGCGTATATTTGAATAATTGTTAGTTTTGTGTTTTGGATTCTTATTGTAATGGAACAGATCCTCTCGTTGAAAAGACGAATATTTAATATGTTTTTTTAAGCTTTTTTGTATGAGAAAACCAACGCCATATAGGCCCTTGGATTCTCCTATATAGCAGAATATTTCGTTGTCAGATTCTAAGATTTTTTTCCAAATAGTCTTGTTTCTGATAATCCGATTATGTCCCAGTTTAGGTCAGATATAAGCCATATTTAGTTCATGTTGTCGTTCTTCCGTCAATAGAGTTCTTGCATTGAGTGTGCATAAATTAAGGTAATTTTCCTTATTTTTCCTTATGTTATTTGATACCTTTGATTTCGTCAAGTTTATTGGGGGGATTGAGCCTACATTCCTTACGGTGGCTAACAGGCTTGACGAAGTTGTCATATTATTTAAATGGTTCGATTTGTCTTTTCTTTTTTTGTGTTATATTATTTTCATTTTGTTGCTATATTTCGTTTTGATTACATTCGTTTATATTTTCTTCTGGTCTTGGCTTGAAAAATTGGTAAATACTTGTGGTTTGGTTTTTATCTTGAGTCTTATCTTGTCTTTATTTTGTTTATGTTTCTTAGTCCCAGAGAAGGATGGTTTGTCGTTGTTAATAATGAGAGTCATTTTCAAGGGTTCTTTTCTTAATATTCGTCTTAAATTCTGCTTCCGAGCGTTTGTTATTGTGAGTTTCTTTATTGATAGATTTTGAAGTCGTCGTCTTCCTTCATCATATCGTCTTTTATATATATTATTGCGTCTTTTAAGTGCTTTAGCTTAAACTTATTTCTCATGACAGCGTCTTTTTTTATTTGGGTTGTAAAGCCAACTAACAGTGGTCGTGTCCTTTCTCCATTTTTTCGAATTCGTCAAACGAAATCAAGTTCATAAATGTTTGTCTTTTTGTTGAGAATATTGTTAAAAAAGTCCAAAATGTAGTTTTGTAAAGACGTGTTGTCTGTTTCTAATTCTTTTATGTTATATATTACTACATTTTTTCGTTTTATCGTTTTCTCTATATATTTAATTTTGGTTTCTAGATAATTTTGTTTTTCTTCCAGGTCACGATTTTTGTCTACTATTTTGTCTAATTTGGAGTTCAAGTTCTCAGTTTCTTGACTTATTTGCTTAGTTAAGTCATTACGTAGACTTCCCAAGGCGATTATGATAGCATCTAGCTTTTGGTCGGTAGCGCTATCCATTTTGTGTTCTTACGTTGCTTTATGTCGCTATCCTTTGACTTGTTAGCCTCAAGAGTAAGGAAACTAAGCATCAATCACTTTGACAGAAGCTGACAGAAGTTGATATTTGTTTTGTAATTTGTAATTTAAAAATGATAAGTTTGGGATTTTTGATCTAATTAGAATTATTTTTGTAAAATTTAAAAGATTGTGCTGTAAATTTTGTTGTAATTATGAAAGTTGGATGATTTATTTTTAAATGATTTCTTGTTTTAGTTTATTTATTGATAATTGGTTTGTGTAACCTATTGTTGTGATGAGAGGAATCAAGAAACTCACCAAAGAACCGTGTGTCCCAAGCAGTGAGAGTCTCGTCTTGTTCCGGTTGGGGAAATGATTATAGTTTTAAACAATTTTTAGATCCCGTAAAATTCTCTTTCCCAAACTTTGTAAGTTTTCAATTTTTAAATTTAAAATTTCATTTATTTGCACCTGTAATAGGTAACTTTCTTATTTTACTTCGATGAAAAACGCCCAATCTAGATAAAATTTCTATCCTCGATTTAATAGCTTTTTCTATTTTTTCAAATATAGTTCACTAGCACTTTGACGCGACCTTCCAACTTCCAAGGTGTGTACTCTTTGACGAATTTAGAATTATTAAATAAAACTGTTCATGTATGAACAAATATTCCATTGGTCTATCGAAAAGACAATAAAAAATAACAACTATTAAAATGTACCGTTGCGATTGTTTTATTTTGGGTTATTTCGAAAAGCTGGTAAAATATACAGTAAAAAAGTTTTATTTTGCCTCTATCTTATTAATAATAGGCCTGTTTCTTTACTCGTCTTCGGGATCCCAAATTTACCCAGCGCTTTTGACTTATTCATTTTTTTTTCATTTCCCCTCCTGGAAGAATCTACTCGAACATTTTAGCTTCTGCCCTTTCTTGCTTGTCAAACAAGAAATCAGGTGATCGAATAATTTGAATTTGTGAAATAGTGTAATTAACTCATTTTTTATAATTTTAAGAAGAAGAAAACCAAACGATCGAAGATAATATTATAATAAATTTATCTGTATTTGGAGAATTTTTAAAAAGTGATTCCCATCGGCTTTATTGGTCGTAATGATGATTAAATGAAAGCAATTTTTATTTTATTTTCCCAACGCTTCGACGTTGGTTGCCGTCTTCTTCAGGGGTGTCTTTATAAAATTAAACAGAGATATAATGTTTGTACATATTACATAACGTTAAATTTTAATATTTTTACTTTTTTAAATTACTGAACAATAATTTGTTAAGACATATAAAAAAAACAAATTAAAAACAGATTTTGAACACTTCACATTTGAAGATTAGTCTACGTTTTATGATATTTACTGTCAGAAACTAATGAACATTTTGATATATTGTGTGTGTCTTGTTTGCGGTTCATATTATTTTTGTTGTGAATTATATGCAGTGTCTCTAGTGTGTAACGTTTAGATGTATGTTTTTCTGTTACAAGGATCTCCACTCCCTCGAAGTTTGGTGTGTGACCGGTATCAACGCTGTCAGAAGCCAATGCCGTCTTCTCAGAACTTTTTTGGCGAATATCTGACTTGTGGTTCGCCATTCTTTGCCGAAGGAGTTGTTTGGTGGTGCCGATGAAGCAAAGATTGCAAGATTCATCCGGTTTCCGTTGGCAATTTGTTTTGTAAACTACGTCTGAACGGCTATCTTTGTTAGTTTTCGTCTTCAGGTTAGTGAATAGAGATGCAACAGTCTAGTTTGACTTACATATATGCCAAGTTGACTTCCGGGTTATTTTTCGCGACCATTTCTTTGAAATTATCGGAAAGTTTGGGCACATAAACGACACTTTTATAAGCACATCTCCTCTTCCAACTTATTTTCTGAACGAACTTGGTGTTTTTCACGAAGTTTCAAGGTCCTTATAACTTCTGTCGGAAAGCTGTTGTCGAGGAGTATTTGCGTAACTTTTTCTTCGTTAGCGGAGTGGAATTTTAGGTCACTCAATGCAAAGACTTCGTTTATTAAGTTCGATGCAGTGTTCACACGAATGTGCTTGGCTTGATTGGATCGGAAATTGACAAGTCTCCCAGATGCCATATTTTTCTGGTACCAGTCGAAAGAAAGTCGGTCATTTTCGCGATAAACATTAACGTCCAAGAATGTTATCGATCTGTTTTTCCCTCTCTACGGTGAATTGTATTTTTTCGTTAAAATGGTTAAGGCATCGTAACACATTATCAATTTCTCCTCTATCCACAATCGCAAAGACATCATCAACGTATTTTGCTATAAACTTAGGTTTGTAGCTTAGGTTTAAACACTCCGCAATCGTCGGTGAAAGAGGATTTCCCATTGGCATTCCGTGTACTTGTTTGTACAAATTGTCCTTAAATTGCAGGTAGTTGTTATCTTTGAGGCAAAAATTTAATAATTCGATAAATTTGTTTTGGCTCAGCTTGGTATATTCGGCTATAATTTCCCATTTCTTAATAATGTTGATTGCAAGCTGAACAGGAACATTAGTAAAAGGAGAAACAGCGTCATAAGAAACCAAAATAACGTTTGTGTCAAGTACAAAATTATTTGCCTTGGATTTAAACTACAACGATTTTTTTACAGAGTGAGGCGATTTTTTCGTGACACACTGTAATATTTTACCCAGGTACTTTGAACGTTCGTAACAAGGAACTTTTATCGATGACGTTTTAAAATAAAAACCAACTAGGTCAAAAACTTCTAAAATATAATAAATTTATCTCCTGTTACTTTTGGTACATCTCAAAATGATAAGTACCAGCAAATTCTATTGGCGGGCAGTGTATACAATGTACACATAGGTATCTACTTAATTGACCGGACCATTAATATTGATTATGTGCAAAAATGAGTTTTTAGTTATTTTTGGAATTCATTTGGAATGTAGGTAATTGATTTTTAAAATTAGAACTATATTCTTTGGCTCATAATTTTGGTACGATGTTAAAGCAGTAAAAGCTAAAACAAAGAATGATTTTGTAAATTTTAAACAAAGTTATCATCGGTCTAACTTTTAACATTTTACTTAAGTCGGGACGCCCGACAGGAGTGATAACTTAAACTAAATTATAAATTGTTTAACTTCAAAAGCTTCAAAAGTTTTTCGTTAATTTGATTAACTTTAAAAGTTCTCCAAGAAACGCATTACGTAACGAAGCGGGTTACCGTCCCATAAGAAGTTATCACTTCCTATATATATTTTTTCCGAAAATCAAAAAAAAAAAAAAAACTTTTAGAATATTTCGGAACGGAGTATTATTTAGAATTTGAAGGACCTCCTATATAAAAATGTTGATGGAAATCCGTGGAGCCGTTTATGAGAAAATTGTAAATCAAAAAGAATGGTTGTATGGCAGGTACCGTTAAAAACAAAATATATAGGCAAATTTTTATACCAGAATGTAGAATATGCCTATAATAGTACACAGATTTTTTAAAATCAAAATGGTTAAAGCCGTTTTTAAGATATTGTAAATTGTATGGCAAGTACCGTTATTTTGGGGTTAAAAACCGATTCAAAAAACTATTTGTGACAATCACCTAAGACGCTTAAGTACGAAGTTTGAACAAAAATTATTTAGTCTTTTAGACTCTAGACGATTTACAGACAGGCAGACAGACGAAATTGTGGGACCCACTTTGTTGGTGTTCTCCATCATCAGAATGTCAAGTTTGATTATAATCTCGAGTTCGATTTTGTTTTGTCCAATGCAAACCTTGCCCTCAAGTTAATCTCAACGGTACAGTTGGATATAATGTGCATAGATAAGAGAACGCTAGATGACACTTAAAGTCTTCATCTCTTTCCTACATATTATTATGTACACATGTGTATATGCTAGAAAACCTACCAATCATATTGGAGATACCAACTCCTTTTGTAAAGATCTAAACATTTGCATATACAATATACAGAAGATAACTTTTGCATTTAGAACGTCAATAAACGAATAAAAATCGAATACATTTGGTCTTTTAACCCCCCTAAGATATATAGGTTAGTTTAGTTTATTAATCAATCTACGAAATTAAATTCAACAGATTTCGAATAAAAAAAAATAAATAACAATTTAAATAATAACTTAATATAATATATATATACATTACATTATATCTACATTAACTTAATATAAAATATTTCTGGGCAAAAATATATCTAAATCAACATAGTACATATTGTAACGGGTGATTTTTTTGCTACTTGGTTTTTGACGTTTATATTTTTGACAGATCACACATGACAAATTCCACGAACATTTGACATTTCGATTCAGTATTGTTTGCCATTTCATCATGAAAAGACTTACGCCTGAACAACGTTTGCAAATTATTGAAATTTATTATCAAAATTCGTGCTCTGTGAAAAATGTGTTTCGCAAGCTACGTCCGTTTCAGCGACCAGGCTCATTTCTGGCTAAATGGATACGTGAATAAGCAGAATTGCCGTATTTGGAGTGAAGAGCAGCCAGAGGCAATTCAGCAGCTACCAATGCATCCCGAAAAATGCACTGTTTGGTGCGGTTTATGGGCAGGCGGCATCATTGGGTCGTACTTCTTCAAGGACGATGAAGGCCGCAGGGTTACGGTCAATGGAGAAAGGTACCGTTCGATGATAACAGATTTTTTTTTGCCGAAAATGCAAGAATTGAACTCGGTCGACATGTGGTTCCAACAGGACGGTGCCACATGCCACCCTGCACGCGAAACTATGCATCAATTGAGAGGCGAATTTGGTGAGCAGTTGATCTCACGTTTTGGCGCAGTCAATTGGCCACCAAGATCATGTGATTTGACCCCGTTAGACTATTTTTTGTGGGGCTATGTTAAGTCTATTGTCTATGGGGACAAGCCAAACACGATTGCTGCCTTGGAAGCCAACATTGAACGCGTCGTTGGTGAGATTCCAAGCGAAATGTGTGAAAAAGTTTGCCAAAATTGGACCTTCAGAATGGACCACCTGAAGCGTAGCCGCGGGCAACATTTAAGTGAAATTATTTTTAAAAAGTAAATGGCAGAAATTGATTTATCGATACAAATAAAAATTCATTCACTTTTTACAAGTTTCTGTGTTTTTTTGAATTTTCAAAAACCAAGCTCTTAAAAAATCACCGTTTAGTACTTTCACTTGGGTTCGCAAATAAAACCTATTACCTTTTTACGACTTCAAATTATTTACTTCACAATCAATTAAACACCACTTTTCCTTCTAAAACAATAAACGCTTTATTATTCCACTTATAATAAAAGTATACCAATAACAAACTTATTTCTTTTCTTACAACCAACTTTACATTTGCGCTTTCAAAAATAAATTGTCCCGTTTCGCAGGTAGTGGAGCGGTATTTATACTTGCTTAAGCTTTCTAGATATAACGTGAAAGTTGTCGTCAAACGGTTCTATCAAGTTCCTTACCAAAGGGTTTGCGCCTTCTACTATTGAAAAGTCTCCACCCAGTTGAATATGTATGAAGTTTGTAGCATACTTCATTCGTTGTTTTGGTTAGAATTTGTAGCATACTTCCAGTTGTTGTTGGTTGGAGTTTCCAGCATACTTCAGGTATTATGTTTTATATAAAATAGTCCGTTCCGAATTCAAAAGTGGTCCCCCTCTTAAGATTGTTCGTCCCGAACAAATCCAGTATTCCCATCACCGTTATATCGATGCAACCGGTCACACTGCACTATCTTTTGCTTACCTCTAGCCCCTTTCCGAACACGGTAAACGACAGCATTGATTTTTGTATCAACAGAATAAGGGCCTTCCCAATTTGGTTAAAGTTTCGGCAACAATCCCTTTTGTCGGTGCGGGTTGTAAAACAACAAAAGATCTCCTGCCTCAAATCCCGCTGTTGTTGCTCTTATGCCGTATCGTGTTTTCATTCGATCGCTCGCTACCTTTATCTTGGTCCTTCTTCCTTCGTGAATGTCAATAAGCCATTCCCTGAGTATTTCCACATATTCCACAATTCTATGAGGCTCATTTGTCGGACATCCAAATTTAACTTCACTCGGTAGTTTTATTGTTGCTCCAAACAAAATTTCCGATGGTGTATGTCTTGTTGAACTGTTTACTGCACTTCTATATGCCATCAAGAATAATGGAATGTGTCGGTCCCAGTCTCGTTGCTAGTCGCCAACAACCTTGGAAAGGTGTTCTTTGAGGGTCCTATTAAATCGTTTAACCATCCCATCCGACTGTGGGTGAAGCGGTGTTGTCCTCGTCTTTTTAATGATAAGAAGCTAGCAAATCTCCTGAAGGATGTTAGATTTGAAATTCCTCCCTTGGTCCGAATGGAGTTCCAGAGGTACACCGAATCTGCTCACCCAATTGAACACAAGCCGGCAGGCTATTGTTTTTGGCCTCTTGGTTTGGGATAGCAAACGCCTCTGGCCATTTGCTGAAATAATCCATGACCACAAGAATATATTTGTTCCCGCTGACAGTTTCAGGGAAAGAGCCTGCGATGTCCAGTGCAATCCTTTCAAAAGGTGCTCCCACATTGTACTGCTGCATTTTACTTTGAATTTTCCGGCCTGGTCCTTTGCTTGCAGCAAAAGTAGAACAAAAGTAGGAGATAAAATCTGAGACAGCAACCACCTACAGTCTCCGAATGTCGCGCCACACATCTTTCCTATCATTCTTTCTCTTCCTTAACCTCACCCTCACGCCCGCGGTTTCTTGAAACATTTAAAGGGTATTCATAATCCCTTGAGCGTGTGTAGATTATAAAAAAAAAAAATTTACGGCACCACTTTTCAATATCGATTTTTGCATGTAACCATTAGAACCGCTGGCGCACCTTTTCCAAGGTCTTATTTATACCCAAATGTCCCCCAGAATCTCTATCATGCATTTTTCGTAAAACATCATTGACTTTTTACCGAGGTACCATTAGCTACATCACAAAAGATTTGCCATCTGCTTTGAGAACTGGGCTCCTATCAGAGATTTCACTCCATTCTGGTTTTCTTTATGTTCTAGTGGCTAGACCAATAAAGCTTCGGAGCTGATGTTTGTCTTGGGGTGTTGGCCAGTTTTTGACGGTGTCAACTTTTGCTGAATCAGTTTTTACTCCTTCGGACGAGATGATATGCCCCAGTTCTTTAACTTCGGTCTTGAAAGCATTTATCTGGCTTCAATTTAAGGTGAGCTTCTCGAAGTCTTTCGAATAAGGCTTTAAGGTTCTCACAATGGTCGTCAAATATTTTTCCGTACACGACGACATCGTCCAGGTAAACAAGGCAAGATTTCCATGTAAGTCCTTGCAAAACAAACTCCATCAAACGCTCAAAGGTTGCCGGCGCGTTACATACTCCGAACGGCATCACTTTAAATTGCCACAGACCATTTCCTGTGGAGAAAACTGTCTTCTCCCGATCTTCTGTGTGGGTTTCAACCTGCCAGTAGCCACTTTTCAAGTCTAAAGTAGAGAACCATTGAGCTCCTTCCATTGCATCCAAAGTATCGCTAATTCTGGGCAGAGGGTAGCTATCTTTCTTTGTTACATCGTTCAGCCTACGGTATTCTACACAAAATCGAGTGCTTCCATCTTTCTTCTTGACAAGAACCACAGGTGATGCCCAAGGGCTTTTTGAATTTTCGATTAGCGCATCGTTCTTCATGGTCGATATCATTTCTTCGACATCAGCTTGCTTAGCCAGTGGGAGACGTCTTGCTGGTTGACGAATCGGTCTCGCGTCTCCTGTGTCGACGCGATGCTGCACAAGTTTTAGTCGACCATACTGCCCGTTTGGTTATGAAAATGTATCACCGTACTCATGAAGAAGGCTATCAGCAATACTAAGCTCATGTTCACTTAGATTGAATTGAAAATTTTAGCTTTTATGCTCTTCAAATATTCGGGGTTCACCGACTTCTGGCCGTCCACTTCTGTGATCTTTGTTATTGCTGACACAGATTGACATTTTCCAATTACTTATCCTTTTCTGATTTGAACTTCGTACTGTTTGATGTTCAGTATCCGTACAGGCACCGTGTTGTTCTTTGGTGCCACCAGAGTTTTCCCTGCCATAAAGTTTTGGGAACATTGCTCAGAGTCTGGTTCCACCATTAGGTACCCATCGCTTCTCGAATCGCCCTTCAATTTTGTTTGATTACAGTTTTTAGAGTTGATGAGTTTTCGTTCCCGTAGATCATAGGAATTTCAATATTTTGATACTTGAAAACTTGCTTAACGATATCAAAAATAACTCCGTGCTCTTTCATAAAGTCGACTCCAATGATGCATTCGTCACATATATCTGCTACTTGAAATAGATGTGAAAACTTCAATACTGCTTATCGGATCTTTAAGCGAACTTCTCCGTAATGTATACTCTCTCTGCCTCTCCAGTTGCTGTTTTCAGACGATAGCTATTGGTGTTGTGTAGCCATGTCATCTTGACCAAGTCTCTACGCATAATCGAGGCAGTGGCACCTGTGTCACTTGTAGCCACGTGCTTCCTGTTGTTTACAATTGCCTCTAGTGTCAGACTTTTGTTGCTGCGCTTAGTCTGTGAGCCTGGATGTTGGTTCTGGGGCCATCGATACCAGAAATCAGCTTCTGCCCCTCGAAGTTGGTTCTTACTTGTTTCCCGTCTGGGAAACAGGGCGAGAAGGAGTGTTGAGTGTATTCCTAGGTTGTTCTCTAATGTTTCCGTGTCGACAATGTTGACACACTCTTTTTGGTGGCAATCTGCACTGGCGTTGGATATGTCCGGTCTTGTTACAATTCCAGTATCGAGCAGGTTCACTTCATTGACTTCCTTGAAACTCAGTTCTCTGACAAGAGCACCCCTCAACATCTAGTTCTCTTACCCGATGTACTCCTTGAGAAGCCGTTCTGCTGCTTCCATTGTCAAAGCGAACGCTAATGCTTCAGGAAGTGTACGTTTTCCAGCTGTTCGGATTGCTTGCTGAAAGTTTCTGTCAGAAACGGCACGGACAAATGCCTCCGTTGCAAACTGGCTAATGATTTCGTCTCCTGCGGTTGGATATGCCAGGTGTGCCAGTCGTTCGATGTCTGCTTGGAGTTGCTGTAGGCTTTCACCACTTTTCTGGACTCTGGTATTGAGTTGGACTCGGAAGACTTCTTACATATGGCCATCTCCAAAGCGTTTGTCAATTGCTTGAACAAGAGCACTGAAGTTTCCATTTTCTTATCTGCTGGTATAATTTGCAAGTGTTCAGCACCAGAACCTCTTAGTGTAAGTGTCAGCGCAATAAAATTGTCTTCGTCATCCCAGCCATTTGTTGTTGCGGATGTCTCAAATTTCTTTTTATAGATCGACCAAGAATTTCGTCCTTCAAAATTTGGTGGATGCATTTCTTTTCTCTTTGGACAGTCACCAGAACTTTATCGAAACCTTATTTTTCTTACTTTGTCCAATTCCTTTCTTATATTTTCAATTTTGCCTTCCACTTTCTCAAACTTTCCATGAACATTTTCAATTGCTTTTCGACGCCTTCCGTACGTTCGTTTAGAGCAATGCAACTAGCTTACCTTCGATTAGGTTTCTCTGATCTTCTAGAAGGTTCTTCTGTTCATTGCGTTGTTCCTCAAATCGTTCGTGCAGATTCTTTTGCTCGTTCTTTTGTTCATCAAACTTGGCGCGCAAAACAGCCATCATATTTGAGAAGTCAAAACCAGTACTTACGTGTTCTTCCGAAATTTCAATGTTAAATTGAAATGTGTCTGGATTTTCTTCTTTTGTCTTAAATGTTCTTGCAAACGAATAATAAGGTCATTTTTAGATCCAGCAGTAGGAATGCCACGATTTTTTAGTTCTGCCTTAAGTTCAACCAAATTTAAGTCGTTCAGAGTCTTACTCATTTTTCTTTAGACACAGTCACTTTTTATATATACCATGAAAGTTCTCATCAAATGGTTCTAGCAAATTCCTTTCCAATGGGTTTGCGCCTTCTTCTATTGAAAATTATCCACCAAAGGGAATGGGTTTGTAGCATACTTCAGTTGTTGTTCTGGTTAGAAATTGTAGCATACTTCCAGTTGTTGTTGGCTAGAGTTTGTAGCATACCTCAGGTATAATGTTTTGTATAAAATAGTCCGTTCGCAATTCAAAAGTATGAAGATAGTACAATTCGTTACAATATCAAACAAATTACAGCTTGCAGATTGCAGAGATAGGCTCACGCTGACGATATAATTTATGACGAGAACTTATTGACAACAGCAGCGGTCTGGCTCTTAAAGAAACTGAAGAAGCATACAAATGCAAGCATCCAAGTAAATTCTCACTATCAATAGTTGCACATAAAATATCACGAATGAACATAATGTTATACATTATTAACATTTTTTAATTTTAATAATCTATAGTTCTACCAAACTGGGTGACTTTATTGCATTGCATACGAACATATTCCGCAAGAATATTATTCATAATAGTCTTAAAAATATAGAATTTTTCGGATATATTTTTGCACAAAAATTTATTTGATCAATCAACATTATTAAAGCATTCATTCATAAGAGATAAGTTATTGCTATCAAATTTAAAACAAGTTTTAAACTTATTGAATTTGCAAAAATTATCATACTTATACGTTTTTAAACAAATATTAATCGATGTATGATGAGTGGAATTACACAAGAAAGGTCAACTCTCCATAACGGAGGATTGTAAATCCTCAGATATAAACACTAAATCCACAAATCTGCCAAGCGAATTAGCAACAGTATTTATTTGAATTGAATTATTAGACGCCAAAGAATCATTAAGTAAAACCTCAATCTCAGATACTAGTGAAATTGGCATTAAGTTATTATCATTAGTTTTCGACCATACAATATTCCCACAATTAAAATCACCTTAAAGGTTGAATTACTAGAACTGACGACATAAGCTCGAAATAACCAGCACATCTTTTCTTTTTAATGAATTTTCAAACATAATTGTTCTTCGATGACAGGAGTCAAACTAAGCAGGCACTTTTGAATGTTTTTCTTCTTCTTTGAAATTAAGATTGCAAAGCTTGTATAGCTCATAGAGTAATGTTTGATATATCAATATGGTGTATAATAATCTATTGTAATACGTATTAATTAAAGAAAGCCCAAATAATTCATGGACGCAGTCAAAAGTAATTGACTAATGTTGCTATCTTCTCAATAGGCTTGTTTTTTTTCTAAGGCTAAATTGGACGACAAAACGAGGAGTGGGATTAACAATTTGCATGCTAAATCCAACAACAACTAATCGCCGGGGTGCTTAGCCTAAGCCCAGAGATTTCTCGGGGCCTCATAAGATGTTATCACTTAAAAAAAAACAGAGTTTAATAACAATAGTATGACAAAATTAAAATTAGACTTACATTATGTAAAAATATGGAAAGCTATATTAATTTTTATATTAAATAAAATTTTAAATTTATGCACTTCAAAATGTAGTTTAGTCTTTATACTTTCTGAAAAAAACTTAAAAAGAATAAACAAGTAATTGAGGTTTAGTCCGAGACAAGTGAACTGTATACAGCGGATATGTTTTCTGTGTCGAGCTTTCGGTTCATGTTGTTGCTGTTGTTAATGATTTGCAGCGTTTCCAGTGTGTATAGCTATGGCACGTACCGCTAGGTTTGGAGAAATTTGATATCTTCGAAGTCTGGAGAATGGCCGGTTTTAATTATATTACTCGCTAATGCAGATTTCCCGGGGTTATTGTACTTTATGTCCGATTTGTGGTTATACTCTGTCCCAGAAAAATAAGTAGTAGACGTCTTATGGGTAAGCTTTTTCAAAATCTGTAGCGTGTCATATATTTGCACCATACTAAATTGAAAGACTTCCCCTTTAAAAAGTGTTTGCCCGCCCCTGAATATATTAAATGATAATGAAACATTTCATTGCATCTGACGCAGACCCAACGTCATACTCAGCGCACATCTGAGTGTGGACTGAATTGCTTTTTTACTGTCGCATGTGACTGCTGCTGCTATTCAAGCCCCATTAAATATTGATGTGCTTTCGGAGTTACCCGTGTCCCAGTGCCCAGTATCAATTCCACTTTTTACTTATCGTCCAGCACTCGGCGCCGTAAAGTAGAACTGGTAAAATTAGCGTTTTGTATAGCGTGCACTTTGTCTTTCGAGAAAGGAGTTTTAACCCATTTGTTTGGCCAAACCGAAGTAGCAGTAGTTGGCTAGGGTAATTCTTCGTCGGATTTCCACTAAGGTGTCGTTCGTGGAATTGATGTCTGTTCCGAAATAAGTGAACTCCTTGACTTCCTCGACTACTGCTACCAACAATGATGTTTTGTCCTAGGCGATGGACAGATGAGGCTTTGTTTGTTGACAGAATATACTTGGTTTTGTCCTCATTCATTTCAAGACCAACGCATTTCGCCAGTTCATCAATTCTTGTGAATGCTTCCAGGTTAACAATACTCTTGCGTACTATCTGCTCCAGGACTATGTTGAAGAAGTCACATGATAGCGCATCTCCTTGTCTGAACCCTGTACACGTCTGGAAAAGCTCAGATGAGCTGTTTCCCATTTGCACGTTGCACCGCGTATTTTGTAACGTCATGCAGCATAGCTGGATCAATTTTTTCGGGATCCCGAGTTCCGACATCGCCAATAGAAGCTTTGGCGACTTATGCTATCATATGCAGCTTTGAAGTCGATGAAAAGATGCTGCATCTCGACTTGAAATTCGTTGGCCTTTTCCAGGATTTGCCTCAATGTGAAGATTTGGTCTATCGTTGATCTGCCTGGCCTGAAGCCACACTGGTACGTGCCGATGATAGTGTTGCGCAAAGGTCTTAGACGCTCACATAGTACGCTGGATAGGATCTTGTGTGCAACATTAAGCAAGGATACGCCTCTGTAGTTTTTGGAAGACTTCGGATCGCCTTTTTTGTAGATTGGGCATATGAAGCTATTTGGCCAGTCGTGGGGCATGCTTTCCTCCTCCCACACTTGGTTGATGAGCTGGTACATGCGCCCTACCAGGGCATCTCCTCCATACTTGAAGAGTTCCGCAGGTAGGCCATCCGAGCCGGCGGATTTGTTGTCCTTAAGTTTGTGGATGGCTTTCTTAAACTCTGGGACTGGATCTTCATTGACTGGTCTCATGTTTCTTTGTTCTCCTGTTGCTTCCTCTACGTAATACCCATTAAGCAGTTGCTGGAAGTGCTACCTAAACACGTCTACAATTCCCTGTTCTTCGGTGATTAGGTCCTATAACCAGATGCGAGTTGCTTGGCTGTTTTGTAGAACCGGCGGGTGTTGAGAGGCTGCGGATGCTCTTTTCTTTCTTCGCAAGGTTTTTTTCTTGTTCCTTCTCTTTTTACTCCTCCCTTGCTGCTCTTGTTTTCCGTTGCAGCATTTGAATTCGTGCATTTTCCATCTCCTGCTTCAATACCGCGCATTCATCATCATACCACGGGTTCTTTTCCGTGGGTGGTTGGTAGCCTATGGTGGTCTTGGCTGTCTCCTTAATCATATCGCGATACTGGTCCCACTGGTCATTGACGCTTGTGGCTGGGGATACGGCAGAGAGTTTCCCGGTCAATTGCTCGCTGTAGTATCTGGCTTTCTCAGATACGCTAAGGCAGGCGATGTTGAATTTCTTACTTTGGGCGGTCTTCGTTTCCTTTTTGTTTGACAGTCGGGCTCTGAACTTTGTCACAACAAGAAAATGGTCAGATTCCAAGTTTGCACCTCAGAACGCACGTCCAAGATGTTTGATGCGTGCCTTGCGCCAATTAGCACGTGGTCGATTTGGTTGGTGGTTCGACCATCTGGAGATCGCCAGGTTGCTGTGTGTATCCCTCGCGCAGCAAAGTCGATTAGTCGGAAGCCGTTATCTGTTGTCGTTTCGTGGAGGCTGTGCTTTCCAACTAATCCCCCAAAAAGATTTTCTTTCCCGACCTTAGCATTGAAGTCTCCGAGCACGACCTTGACATCGTACACTGGACAACCTCTGTAGGCTCTGTCCAGAAGGTCGTAAAACTCCTCCTTGTTAGACTGCTCAGCTTCATCGGTAGGGGCGTGGGCACATATTAGGCTGATGTTTTGGAAGGTAGCTTTGATGCGGATCATAGCCAGGCGATCGCTAATCGGCTTAGAATCGGTGAATTTCGACCTGAGTCGATTTCCTACGACGAATCCGCATCCCAAAATGTACATTCTTTGATGACAGCTATAATAAATGTCGCAATCTTTTCTTTTCGTTATTCCTGATCTTACCCATCGTATCTCCTCGATCGCGGTAATGTCTGCCTCGTACCACGAGAGGGCAGATTCAAGTTTTTGAGTAGCACCTGGCGTATAGAGTGTCCTTACATTCCAGGTGCATACTCGTAGGTTATAGTCCATTTTCGTTCCGGGTCTGGTTGCGATTTGAGGGCGGTCGTTATCCGAGGCTTCCCCGTGTCTCTAATAACAATATTGTTTTTTACTGTGGTCGGGTCGTTAGCCCAACGCACTAACCTCCAATCTGTAGGGCCATGGGTTTAATGTTGCAATTTTTCCGTGATCAACATTCGCACTTACAAGTTTAGCAAGTCATGACAAAGTCAAGACCAGTATCCGGCGGCTACCAACTTGGAGGTAATGTAAGCACTTGATGTGTTGGAAAAGATACAGCTCGATGCCCCCAGTTGCTACAATACTTAACCGCCCCTATCTTACTTACACTGCCTATTTTTCTGGGACAGAGTATAGACAATTGACTGCAAGGGTAGTCGGGCTTGCCTTTACAATTGATTTTATAAATCATATCAGTGGCTTCGTCCTTATCTGGTTTAATTTTAAGCTTAGTGAAAAGGTGGCTTAGTTTTTTGCTGGATTTATAAGCCAAAAGAACATCTTTAGATTTGTTGACGACAACCTTTTTAAAGTTTTCAGTTAAGCCAGGTAGTAGGGTAATTCGCTTTTCGGTTCTTTGGAGCTTTGATTTTGTGTTTTTGTATGAGACCACGTATTACGGAGGAAGGAAACCCATTGTCTCTTAGCACTTTGGTTATTTTTATTTCGTTGGTGTTATAAATCTATCATCATTCAGCATGAATACTTTGCCAATAAGGTATCCCCTGCCGCTGTATCCCCTGTGGTGCCAATTTAACACGAGTAGCTCGACGAATTTTTACGTCAAGAAATGCTATGTCACAATTCTTTTCTATTACAATTCTAAAAATGTCGAAAGTTCATATCATGGCAATTTCATAGACGACGTAATTAGACGCAAGCGCAGATTTGAATGTGCATTTTTAGCATGAATTGATGGAAGTTGTGCTATTCTCCAGACAATCGAAGATGTGAAAGTTCTCCAAACTATTCGGCACGTGTCAAAACGATGCACACTGAAAACATTGCCCCTCAGTAACAACAGAAACAACATGAACCGAAAGGTCGACACACAAAACATTGGCCTAATTGAATAACCGAATTACTGATATCCGGATAGGTTGGTGTTGTTGTATTCCCATGTAAGAACACAACTGATGACAAATCAACTGCTGCCAAAAAAAAATCTTACAGGGGAATAAACCAACACCAACCTATCCGGATGGCTAATGGCCTTTTCGATTGGCCGTCCAGAACTATTCTGACCCCCACAAAATGACAATTATTACTCTACACAGAAGAGAAAACGATTCTAGATTTTTTTTCAGAATCGAAAACAGAATCACTAATACACTCACATAATTAAAGTGTCAAAATAATCGGGTTGATTTGTTTTGTGTAATTTCGATGTGTTTATTGAATTTCAACTATTTTTGTGGTACAATAACATAATATAACATAACACGTTATTTGTTGTATATGTGTATCTAAATTGAAATTAAGTGTTTTGGAAATTCTATTCAGCCAATGTGTTTTTTTTCAGTTTAATTTTCACAAATAATGATACATACATACTACGTTTATATGGAGAATTGCATCGGTATTGAATCATGATTACTCGATCCAGTAGTTCTGTTGTTGAATGAGGCCATTCACATTCACTTGTCTCGAACTAAACTCAATTACTTGTTTATTTTGTTTATTCTTTTTAAGGTTTTAAAAAAGTACAAAGACTAAACTTTATTTTGAAGTGCATAAATGTAGAAACTTATTTAATGTAAAAATTAATAAACCTTTCCACATTTTTATATAATGTAAGTCTAATTTTAATATAACCATACTAGGCCTGTTTGTTATCTTGTGAATTTGTACGAATTCATAACAATATGTACAAATTTTCACAAAATGATGTTTGTTGACTCTTAAATATTACTGATTCAAAATAGCTTTTAACGGCCTTTAATCGACAAAATTAGGGTTTCGTCCCGTCAATCTCACTTGGACTCATCAGTTGGTTAGTGAGCGCCTTAACAATATGCAATTTTTGTTAGGTTCAGTTCAACTTACATGAATTTTTTGACAAAAAAAACAATGTGAACTATATCCAACAAGATTAAAATTTTAATCATTAAATTGGAAGATTTTGTCCGTGGCCAGACATAGTTAATAAGAAGGTGTTTTTTTTTTATTTTATACAATTCTACATTCTACTGAAATTACTCAGCCAAGTAGAAGACTTAGCATTATATTTAATTGGACTTGTCGTATTATTGATTCAAAATAGCTTTTAACGGCCTTTAGTCCACAAAAAGCGCTCACTAACCAACTGATGAGTATAATGCTAAGTCTTCTACTGAGTAATTTCAGTAGTATATAGAATTGTATTATATAAAAAAAACACCTTATCTAAACTATTACTACAAAACGCGTTTTTTCTTTTTTCGTTCAGAGCAGAGCACTGAACAGAGTTTGAATACATAGATTATGCACTGAACTTGTTCCAAACAGAGCGAGCTCTGAACACTGATATGATTTTTAAACACACTTGAACACATAAATCAGAACACATTTTCATTTTAACCATAAATAGCAATATAACATAAAACCAAACCTTTTTTGTACACTGATACACACCCAGATACAGAAAATCAACAAGCGACCAACTTCTTTCGCCAACTTATGTATCTAATAATTTTTTTCTTCACATTTTCCTTATTAACACAAATGGCATTTCGTGCGTTCAGCAATTTACTTACATGCACATTCAATTATGTTCGAGCACGACGAGTGCGATCTACACATGTTCAGAACGAAAAAAGAAACACACATTTGGAACTCTGCATGCTCCGAGTTAAAAAGAAACACAAGCAAATGTTTTGACAACTCAGACTCTGCTCTCAACTAAAAAAGAAAAACGCCTAAAGACTGTCAAAGTAGAGGAGAAAAACTTCCCCTACGTTGAAGAACTGTCAATGCAACAAGACGGCAAGATTGTTCTGCCATTTCCTGGTGTTAGTGATGGGCACATTCGAAAGATATGAGAAGTTGAGCGAAAAGTTCATTATTTGTGAACTAGAATGAAATATTTGTATTGAAAGCTATACTCTGTCCCAGAAAACTTGACAGTACACGTCTTATGGGAAAGCTTTTTCAAAATCAGTGGCGTGTCATATTTGGCACCATACTAAATTGAAAGAAATTCTCCATAAAAAGTTTTTGCCCGCCCCTAATCTATGAAGTAATAAAAGAAAATTTCATTGCATCTGTGCACACCTAAATGTGTAGTGTACTGAATTACTTTTGCTGTGGCCTGTGGCTGCTGCTGCTATTCAACCCCATTAAATATCCCGCGTCCATTTTTTAACTTGTTCGGATTTGTTTCCCTTGGGTTTCTGTTGATGTGATTTGAGAGCTTTCATATTTGGGGCCATTTAAAATACAAACTACGAACACCCTGTGATAACTTTATTGAGCTACAGATTTATGCAATCCACTGTAGCGAGAATGAGAGGCAAACGTCATATCTTGCCTACACTGCCTTTTTTTATATAGAGTATAGAGACAAATAGGAATAAAGAAATTAACGCAGGAAGGAAAACATAAATAATCGAGAAGAGGAAAATTTTAATATTTGTTCTCTGGAATAATCGAGTATTTTCTCATTATTCTATTATACTATTCTTTGTATTGTGTATTGTTTCTCTTTTTCTATAATGTTCTTAGTTTATTTTTGGTATGCCTAGGGTGTTCACTGTTCATTTAATTATGCCCATCGCTACATTCTTTCTTTGTGTTTACTGACGTTTTAATTTTTATGCACAAATGTGGCTAATTTGCGTTTGTTTCTTTTTTTTATAATCTTACATGCGCTCAAGGGATTATGATTACCCTTTATATGTTTTTCAACACATCGCGGACGTCAGGAGAAAAAAGAGAAAGAGGGATACGAAAGATGTGTAGCGCGAGGTGGTTGTTGTCTCAGATTTATCTCCAGGAATGGGGGCTGAGCTAATGCGGAGAAAATTATCGTGTCTGATTTGCTTATGTCTCTTATAATTCGCATTATTTTATTATTTATTTCTTTGTCATATTTATGGGTATACTAGTTTACTCAATCACATGTTTTTAGTGTTATGCCTGAACAACATGTAATGAGCAAACCAGCAACTCATTTTATGACAATTCTTAGAACTGGTTTTTAATGGAATATAAGAAGACATAGACAACGGCAGGAATCGAACCCCCACTCATGAAGTTTTACAGTTGTTACACTTACTTACTTACTTACTACAAAAAACATACCAAACATACCTACTATTGTTATATTAAACTCTGTTTTGTTTTTATATTATTTTTTTGCAATAAAGTCCCCTGAAGAAGGCAGCAACCACTGCCGAAATGTCGGAAAAAGCAATTATGGAGCTTGATTCTATAATTTTCATATCCATTGCGACCAAAAAAGCCGAAGTATAAATTTAGATTTTTATCTTACCCACTCTTCAAGTATTTTGCCCTTTTATCATCACAATAAACACTTATGAAACTTTGACATTTACAAACGCTAAAAAGTTATGTTCGCTTACTTTTTTGCGTGTTCAGTTGTAGTTTATCAAGAAAATATATTTAGTATGGTGTTTAAAAATAGGAAAATATTAGTAAAGTGTTTTATGATTAGCAAACTGTTAAGTATTTTCATGCTAACACCTTAACATCAGGCTGTTTAGAATGTTGGGATTTTTTAAAAGAAATTTTAACAATGAAATAAAGTCCAAGTTAAAAATGTCCTTAATGTATTTTAAACTTTTTTTTAGGTTTTCTTATTTATCGATTATGCGTGCTCCCCGACCTTTAATAATGATACGATTCCTACGAGTTTTTCTTAAGTTTTCAATGCCAAAAAGTCGCATAAATCAAATCTTCAAGTAGGTCAAAAACGTATTCATATTGAGTGTGTTTCTTTATTCATTCTGTCCAGTATATTCTGAATACCAGTTTTACTTTTCATTATTCCACGGAATATTCCGTATAAATTATTTTGTCGTTTCTTTATTCATTCCGGAATGTTTGGAATGTATTCGTTTTATTCCATGTGACGGAATGAAAATATTGTCGGAATATCCCCTCAAACAAACAAAAAATGACAGCAGCCAAAATCAAGTAAGTAAATAAAATGGATGACCAAATATTTTTTTATATTTTGATTATTGAAATAAATATATAAATAATAATTAAATGTGAGTTTTCATTAACTAATAAATCAATAATATATTATTTTTAGTATTTCCCATAGAAGATACCTGTTTTTTTTTTTGGAAGCAGAACGAAATCCCGTTTCACATAGTCCCGTATCACAAAATCCCGCAAGAAAAAATACGGCGAGAATTATTTTCGCTACTATTTTGGAAAATAGGAGCTAACTAACGGGATTCTTAAATCATATGAAAAATTAATTTCTGATAATATTACAATACATTTTTAATATTTTTGGAGAATATTTATTTTAAATTATTTTTTCCGAGCTCATTTATTTTTTTCTTTTTCCATATGCAAACATTTTTACACAAAAAAGAAGCCATTTTTGTAATTTTAAAGAGAAACATATGTCAATTTATAAAAATTGGTTTTTCATATCCTTAGTCCATATGGAAAGTTCTTAAGTCCAAAAAACCTTTGCTTGCACCCAAACTGGACCCCACCCCAAATCATATAATTGTGCCAGGCAGGGGGTTGCAGGGGGCATCATGCTCCCCTTACGCGTTGTGCTTTTGCACAAAAAGTTTTATTTCGGGCTTAAAGAGAAAAAAGTGTAAATTTTCAAGCCTCAAG
This sequence comes from Philhelius pedissequus, assembly GCA_910595825.1. Classification (NCBI taxonomy): domain Eukaryota; kingdom Metazoa; phylum Arthropoda; class Insecta; order Diptera; family Syrphidae; genus Philhelius; species Philhelius pedissequus. The sequence continues at coordinate 13,125,027 of OU343164.1, read as the reverse complement.
GATGCTTAGTTTATCTGCAAATCGAGCTTAAAGATTGGTCGATTGAAAGGTGATAGATCACGAATATCCAACTTTTAAGGTGCTAGGACAAGCCGTTTAGCTGCAAACAGAGTTCAAAGGTAGTAAACTTTCATGCCTCTAGGACGCTTTAAGTTTAAATTGAGTTTAAAGATATACACATTTTTTTGTAATAAATTAGTTTTGAAAAGCACTTTTTAAAGAAAAGTTGCCCAAGACCTCCATCTAGGGCAAACAAATCAGCTAAATGGCCTGCCTAGGTATTTTTATTAGAAGACGAATCTTTTTTACAGAACTAATGAAACTCCTCGTCGAATAAAAAAGTATTTAAGCAAAAGTACTTTTCCCGTGTTTTTTGTGTGAATTATCAATAATTGTTGTGCTACGAAAAAATATTAAAAAGTTATGGCAAAAATTACTTTTTTACCAACTTTACTTTGAAATTAATTTATATCTCTTTGAAGATAATCTGAAATTCTCAAAAGAACTTTTTAAGAAAAGTTGCCCTAGACCTCCATTTAGGGTAAAAAATCGGATAATTGACCTGCTAAAGTACTTTTATTAGACGACGAAGTTTTTAACAGAAACAATAAAATTCCCCGTCTAATAAAAAAAATTTAAGCAAAAGTAACTTTGCAGCAGTGGACGTAATACATCCACCCACCCCCCATACCTACTCCCAACTACCAACTGCCAACCATCCATCAACCATCCATTTGAAATCTAGTTTTTTATCTCTTAATTAGGCTTTACCTCTACCGAGTTTTAACAAGAACTTAGGAACTTTTCGATTTTTTATTGAACAACTATATATAATTTGTTAACTTGCAACTATAAATACATTGAACAAATTATAATCTTATGGCACATAGAGGGCCTATACGATACATTGGCTTAGATTAAGGAAATAAAATATATATTAAACATGCCAAATTAAAATTAAAAATTGGATTGGTTTCTCGGTTCGTTCAGTCCCGGTTGCCCTGTGGCGGTTTGGGTGTGGTAGTAGGAGTATTATTGGCGTTTTAGCCTCGATGGTAGGCTGACCCTGTGTCAGCGTAGAAGGAAACTGCGTCGTTGCCCGTGCAGATGTTGTCATCCAGGGTTTCCAACACACTGAGGTACTTTGGCTTGGGATGGTGTTGCTCGCCGGCCATCCTTGTCATTAGCTGATTAGGGTGGTTGGCAGTGCTATGCACTAGCTTTTTTGCCATATTCGTTAAATATTTGTCCACCGGTATTAACCTTGCTTCTTTGTTGATATCCTCGTTCCTGTAATGTTTTCCTGGCTGTCGGTCGAAGTGGAATCCGTTGCAGATTCTTAGCACCTTTCGCTCGAAGATTTGTGGTTCCTTCATCGCTGATTTTAAAATAGTGAACCAAACTGGAAAACTGTAGCTGATGACTTGGCGCAGGAGTTGTTTGTACGCAAGTAACTTCGACTGTTGGCTTAGCCCTGATATTCGCCTTATCAAGGGGTGTAGTCGGTTGAATGCCCAATTCGCTGTTCTGATTACGCTTTTTGAGTGCGGGTTGAACTGTAGCAACTCGTTGACGTTGATCCCCAGATATTTGACATTGGCTGTTAAGTGACTTCTGCCGTTATGGGTTCTTCTAAGCAGACAAGCTCCGATTTCCTTGTATTGATTAGTATGCCCCATTTCTTGTAGAAGTCGAACAGTTTGTTGATGTGTGCCCCTACTTTCCGGACTGCGACTAGTGGTGACATTTAAGTTGCATACGTCAGTGAGTCATCTGCAAACTTCTTCAAAAGCTCTTGGCAAAACTACCACCGTTATTTTGGTAAGCTCTCCTTTTCAATGCCGAAAGGTCATAATTCATTGCTTGGTTACATTTGAAGTAACGTTCGTAGTCATCGCACTTGAAAATAACGAAAATATCCTTCTGATATCTTTGTACCATCAATGTGGTGCATCCCGAATTAACATAAATCACGACCTCGACTTGCTAAACGCATTCTGTCAAAACTACACTTACTTCAAAATTGGTGGTGACTTCAATGCTCGCCACCGATTGTGGGTGGGCACCTCAAGCTCTTACCAAGGAGTAGTTATGCCTGACTGGCTATGCGCTAACTCCTACACCCACTCTTTTGAGCCTGTATCTCAACCAATTCCAACATATCTCAAAACTCCTTCGACACTTGACTTTTTCCTGTGCTCCCCTAACCTGATTTGTAGACTTCCTACATTCAAAAACTTCTCGTGCACTACGATTGCATCAGGTTCTGATCATTTAGCAGTACAGCTAGTTCTTCATGTTAGCACAAACTTCAACATACTTGCTACCCAACAGCAAGAATTTATTAATTATAGCAAAATCAATTGGGAAGTATTCCAATGTTCCTTAACGGATAAGCTACAGAATAACACACCTAGCACTTCACACAATTTTCAAGGAATCGATTCCACAATTGAAACTATTGAAACTTCAATTGCTGCAACAATTGCTGAACAAGCACACCAACGTACTATTAATTCAAAATACAAAGACCTTCGCCAACATGTACAAAATATATATAAGTAAAGGCAAAAGCTTCGGAAAATTCTTCAGAGAATTTTTCACCGTACTCTAAGTACACACGGAGATGAATAACAAAGTGTTTTCTCTGAACTCAACTCAACACCCTTATCGGCCATAATACAAAGGCATTCATAGACTCCCAATTCAGGAAAAGACTTAACGTCATAAAACCTGGACTGGACACATTCAAGCAAATTAACCGAATCATAGGGAGGAAATCCCAAATAGTCGGTCAATTGTCATTATACTGACACCTTTATTTAATCGGACCAAGAAAAATGGAATGCCTTCGCAATTTCAAATCGAATCTCCCAGTACACTTACCAGACTTTTTCACCAACGTAAACAACGAAGTTACGGGACTGATATATCAGAACCCTATCCCGCTTACCACGTTTTCACAAGAAAATTTTAGTCTACACGACAACAGATGATATTTTCACCAACCTTTACGGTTCTATTCAAAACGGCGATTCCAAAAAATCTTCAGGACCTGACAAGGTTTCTAACTTTCTAATAAGGAAATTACCCTCGACAGCTATTATAATCCCCACTATTATTCTTAAAAACTGTGTTAACAATAGTTACTTATTAAATAAATAGAAAATTGCCGAAACTTTCCCAATACCAAAAAAACCTGGTGCCAATTGTGTTAACGATTATCGACCCATCTCCCTTCTTCCGAACCTCAGCAAACTTGCTCATCCATGGGTATAGTGCAGCATAACCAATTCGGGTTCAAAGCATTCCACTCGACGTTCGACCCGTTGTTGAAGCCACATGTTGATACGACGCTGGCCCTTAACAAAAGACACACGACCGTAGCTTGTCTGCTCGATATCCAAAAGCATTTGCCTCGGTTCGGATAGCCTGGTTGGATGGCTTGGTTTTCAAGTTGAAGTCCCTTCACTTGCCCAGACATCTTACCCTAATCATCCATAGTTTCCTCACGAACTATAAATTTTACGTTCGTGTGAGGAACTGTAACTCAAGTCTCATGAGCATTTCCCCCGGTGTAACACAGGGATCTCGCCTTGGACCCGACCTTTTCAATTTATACAACTCCGACCAGCCACTTGACATACCTAGAACAAATACCTTCCTATTTGCTGATGACTCCATCACCTATAGCGCATCCTCCAGTCCAGACTTAGCCTTCCGAAGAGTTAAGGAGCATATCCCTAAACTCTATGCGTATTACCACCAATGGGGAATAAAAATCAACCCTACCAAAACGGAGTTGATCCGTTTTAGGACGCCTTCGCACAATGGCCTAGCCAAAAGATGCAAAAACTTCTCGCTAACCATTCCCGATAACAATGCTATCAAGCCCAAGAAAACGGTTAATTACACCTTGAAGTTCACTTCTTCGAAAGGTTAAAATTTAATCAACACTCCAAATTCACCCTACGTAGAGATAACCATGCTTTTCTGTCTAGTACGACCTCTTATGAAAGTAAGAGGCGGTCTCAAACCATACTGCTTTATAAGCAACTCATTCGTCCCATTTTACCTCATGGGTTTCCTATGTGGTACACCATAAGCCCATTATAAACGGTGATTTTTTAAGAGCTTGGTTTTTGAAAATTCAAAAAAACACAGAAACTTGTAAAAAGTGAATGAAATTTTTATTTGGATCGATAAATCAATTTCTGCCATTTACTATTTAAAAATAATTTCACTTAAATGTTGCGGCTACGTTTCAGGTGGTCCATTCTGAAGGTCCAATTTTGGCAAACTTTTTCACACATTTCGGCCGGAATCTCACCAATGACGCTTTCAATGTTGGCTTCCAAGGCAGCAATCGTGTTTGGCTTGTCCCCATAGACAATAGACTTAACATAGCCCCACAAAAAATAGTCTAACGGGGTCAAATCACATGATCTTGGTGGCCAATTGACTGCGCCAAAACGCGAGATCAACTGCTCACCAAATTCGCCTCTCAATTGATGCATGGTTTCGCGTGCAGTGTGGCATGTGGCACCGTCCTGTTGGAACCACATGTCGACCGAGTTCAATTCTTGCATTTTCGGCAAAAAAAAATCTGTTATCATCGAACGGTACCTTTCTCCATTGACCGTAACCCTGCGACCTTCATCGTCCTTGAGGAAGTACGGCCCAATGATGCCGCCTAGCCTGCCCATAAACCGCACCAAACAGTGCATTTTTCGGGATGCATTGGTAGCTGCTGAATTGCCTCTGGCTGCTCTTCACTCCAAATACGGCAATTCTGCTTATTCACGTATCCATTTAGCCAAAAATGAGCGGAAAAAAAAAACGGACGTAGCTTGCGAAACACATTTTTCACAGAGCACGAATTTTGATAATAAATTTCAAACGTTGTTCAGGCGTAAGTCTATTCATGATGAAATGGCAAACAATACTGAATCGAAATGTCAAATGTTCGTGGAATTTGTCATGAGTGATCTGTCAAAAATATAAACGTCAAAAACCAAGTAGCAAAAAAATCACCCGTTACATGAAAAAACTGCAAATTTTCGAGCGAAAAGTTCATCATCATTGTTCCCTTTTCCGTAAGCCAAGCTCCGTTAATTTTTAGAGCAACTCAAGGCTATACGAAGCTTCAGGAATTGTTACGATAGACAAGTACATGTACAATCTCAGCGTTATGATGCTGCAAAAAATCCCATACCATCCCAGCCCTCTTATTACTTTAATTACAGGTGACCCAGGCACAAACGACCGGTGTCTCCACGTGCTATCCAAGATGGATCCAGCATTTGGAATATAGTCAGATGACAGCTTCGGTAACTTCTACGTAGCTGCAGGCACGCAGTACAACAGAGGTTGAAGCCACCAAAGGACCAAGCCAGCTAACAAACAACAGGAGTTAAGGCCCTCCAACCCCACCTCAACCACACCAAACAACGACCGTAAGCACTGCTCAAGCCGACGAGAAAAACTCAATTTTTATAAAAAACAACTATAACCTATGTTGGACCCAAGACACCTTTTATTATAAAATGTATAAAACCAACAATTTAACGAAGCACAGCTCCTTCCGTACTCGCAGATATATAATGTTAGACTTAAGAATTAATTATTTGTAAATACCACACTGTAAAAACTTTGAGCTGAATAAAATTGTAGATATATAAAAAATTTGGATACAATTAGTCTATTTAGTACTGAAAACTACGGAATTATGTTATACGGGAATTTGTGTTGCGGGATTTTGTTATGTGGGATTTTATAATGTGGGATTTTATAATGCGGGATTTCGTTACAAACCGGTTTTTTTGTCATAATCACATTACTTTCAAACAGCTAATTGATGTCATCTTTTATTTTTCTATTCCATCCATGCTATTCCTTATCCGGAATAAATAACGAAACACACTCATTATGTACAAACCAATCGAAATTCTGTGAAATGTTATAATTTTTTTTTTTGGACAGGCGATCGAGTCAACAAATCTACAATGTAACTTTATTCTTTTTATTTTTTATGTCACTTTATGGCCTACTTGGTGTTCAATTTTTCGGAGAGCTGAAAAACCACTGTGTATTAAATACCACCGAGGAGGAAGAACGACCGTAAAATCGATTCGGGGTTATTCCGTTATAGAATTTCTGAAACTTAACAATTTTTTTTTCTCTTTCCACACATAGATATTTGACGATAAATTCACTTGCAATACCAGATACCTTTTGTTCAATGGATCCAGATTCAGGTTATCAATGTCCACCCGGCATGAAATGTATGAAATTGGATTTTCTGAGCAGCTATGTAATTGGATTCAATGGCTTCGAAGATATTGCCACGAGTATTTTTACGGTTTATCAAGCGGCATCTCAAGAAGGCTGGGTATTCATAATGTATCAGGCAATTGATTCGCTGCCTGCATGGAGGGCTGCTTTCTATTTTAGGTAAGATTAGTACAATTTATAAATGCAACTATCAAACTATCAGAAATGCACCCAATTAAACTTTCCGATATCAAATTTGACAAGAAGTATATTTTTTCACTTTTGCTTTGGAAAGTATGTAGAAACAGCTATGATTGTCGGTAGCTTACAATATTACAAATGCCAAAAAAAATGGAGGAAAAATAAGTTTCTAACCTTCTAATGAGAAATTTAGCGTATCGAAACTAGCCGAAAAGTAACAAAATGCAATTTTATGTGCTCAACATAATATGCTTGTTTTCGTGCGAGCACAAAATGTGGTTTTCCATTGGACATTAAGAAGCATTCTGAAGCGGCCAGAAGCCTTCTAAAACCATTCTATTGGCAAAAAAATCCTCTTCTGACGACTCTGACAAGAGAAATTCTTTTCTAGGTTTAAAATCAGAATCTACTCGAGAAGAACTAACACATTGGGCCCTATCGGGAATCTGCCAGGGAATTTCATTTCCCACGCAATATTTTATCCCCTCGAAATTTTTCCTGGATCGTCAATCTCCCACGGAATAAATTTCCATTGAACAAAAAATCATATGAAATGGCAGTCAAATTTCCTTGGGAAAGCTTATTATCGATAGCAATAAATTCCTAGGGAATCTTTCGAGCATCATTCACGTTCCCAAGAAGGGAAATTTTTATTCACGATAACCCCATTCATACTCACAAGTCAAACGTAAACGGAAGCATCTGATTTTCTATTTTTTTTTGTCTTCGTCTTCATCAGATGATGAATTTATAATTGTAACCGACACACAAACGCACACAAATAAAACATAAGAATTGAGTAGAAGCAATTAGCACTGTAACTGTTCCATTGGTTTTCAGAACGAGTGATATCTGAGTGAAACCAATGGAAAGCCACATTAAATATACTTCCGAGATTGATGTCTAAAAGAGCGCCGACTAATGAAAAAGTTGACTGCAAACTGTAAAATTTGTAAAATCGCAATGATAAAATAAGTACCTAACTTAATAATTTCATACATCGGAATTTCATAGAATGGATGCTGCTAATTTATGGCATAATCTCCAGTGAGCTCCCAACTATTATAGTTCAATATTTAGATAGTGTTTTCATAAACGTCTTTCTTACTAAGACCTACGTAAGTCGTGTTTATAAAGTCAGATTTTCGGTCGGACTAACCTAGTTGAATTGCAGTGCCAATGTTCATAAACGTTCAAATATCATCGTGATCGAGCAGATTGCGCAGCCTTTGGGGGCGTTTGGTGGGGCATAGCTTTGCTTCGCAATACGTTCGTTGTTGTTGTAATACATAAAAATAACAGCCTATTAATAGCTGATGACTATAACAACGAACAAAACTTATAATTTCCAAATCGAAGCCAAGCTAGCGCTGAATTTCTGGTATACTTAGGTATCGTAGTGCACAGCTGACTACGAAATCAGCCGTCTTTTCAATTGCTTGTGAACTTTAATTACGTACCTAATACATCATTTTCTTTTTCTGAATCGGATGAAACATTTGTAGTTCTTACTACCTAATTCATTTTAAATTTATATTTTATCAAACAAATTTATGTTTAATTGACTTTGTGCTGAAGCATAATCGTAAGCAATTGTTTTTTTCTCTGTTTTGACTTTTGACAGAAATGGTTACCTATTGGATTTTATACGTTCACAAACGCACAGAATATTTTTCAGCAATGTATCACAAAGCTGTGCGACACCGACCGCCCCCATTATTTTATGCCTGCAGAAAGGGCGCGAATGCGAGAATTTTTTCTATTAAAACATAAACAGTCCTTCGTGTTGACTGCACATATTCTGCAGTGTGTATGCGTTCAATAATGCATGAGAAAAGAAATGCGGTTGTACTAGTGCAGATTTTCTGCGTTTATGAAAACACTCATACATATATTTCAAGTTAAATAATAATGGAAAATTTTTTATTTTGTTTTTTTCTCAACAGCACGATGATTTTCTTTTTAGCTTGGTTGGTAAAAAACGTCTTTATAGCTGTTATTACGGAAACCTTCAATGAAATTCGTGTTCAATTCCAACAAATGTGGGGTGCACGTGGTCATATTCAAAAATGTGCTGCTTCTCAAATTTTAAGCGGAAATGACACGGGATGGCGGTTAATTATGATCGATGATAACAAACATGGTGGTTTTGCACCGGAAACATGCCACTCTATACTGCGTTCACCGTATTTTCGAATGCTAGTTATGACTGTCATTTTAGCTAATGGCATTGTTACTGCAACCATGTCATTTAAACATGACGGTCGACCAAGACATGTTTTTTATGAAAACTATTACTACATTGAAATGGCGTTTACGTTCTTTTTCGATTTGGAAACTCTTTTCAAAATGTACTGTCTTGGTTGGCGAGGTTATTACAAACATTCAATTCACAAATTCGAACTCTTGCTGGCTGTGGGGACAACATTGCATATTGTTCCGATATTTTATTTATCAGGATTGACATATTTTCAAGTGTTGCGTGTTGTCCGTCTTATAAAAGCATCGCCAATATTAGAGGGCTTTGTTTATAAGATCTTTGGGCCCGGAAAGAAACTGGGCTCCCTTATTATATTTACTATGTGTTTATTAATTATTAGTTCCAGTATATCAATGCAATTGTTTTGCTTTCTGTGTGATTTTACCAAGTTTGAATCATTCTCGGAAGCATTTATGTCTATGTTTCAAATTCTAACTGGAGAAGCTTGGGTTGAAGTCATGGATGAGACAATGATTCGAACGAGCAAAACCCTAACACCGCTTGTTGCAGTGTATTTCATTTTGTATCACTTGTTTGTCACTCTAATTGTGCTGAGTTTGTTCGTGGCAGTCATTCTGGATAACTTAGAATTAGATGAGGACATTAAAAAATTGAAGCAGCTTAAATTTCGCGAACAGAGCGCCGAAATCAAAGAAACACTACCATTTCGATTAAGAATTTTCGAAAAATTTCCACAGTCTCCGCAGATGACAATATTGCATAAGATTCCAAATGATTTTACCTTGCCCAAGGTACGTGAATCTTTCATGAAACAATTTGTAATGGAACTTGAGAGTGATGATCCTACTTGTGTTGTTGAAAATTGTAAACGCCCGATGTCTGAGTGTTGGGAATCGAATGTGGTGTTTAAAAAACAAAAACCTGTTCAGATAATGAATAAGACCCCAAAAGTACGTTCAGCTGGAAGTAGCTTGCGTAGATTGGCTATAACGCATATTATTAAGTGAGTTTTATCAAATATTTAAAATATTTTATTTAAATAAAAAGTTGACAAATGTTAAATCACCAAATCGGCAAAATTTCACTTGAACCATTGATGCAAAAATGATTTATCCGAAAATATTTATTTATTGTTGTATTTAATATGTAAATTTTGTAGTAAATACCTCGTTTTTTTATAAATTTTTTTAATTGCTTGCGTATGCATCGGCGATTTAACATTCTGCAAAAATGAACATTCTGATACTCGTGTTTCTGCTATGTGGATATGAAATAATATAATAACGTATTAAAAACCTTTCATGAAATTTTGTTTTCAAAAAATGTGCAGTGATTCAAACAACCAGCGTCTCATGCTTGGTGATTCAGCAATGCTACCGGTAGTGGGAGCCAAAGGCGGACTTAAACCCCAAGGAACCATTACACACACAAAACCTTGGCGAGTAGATCCAAAAAAGTTTGTATACCTTCCTTATTATGTTATAATTTTACAATAAACAATTCCTTGTATCGACGACATTGAAGGTTTGGATCTCGTTCAATTCGAAGAAGCGTTCGCTCTGGTTCAATTAAGCTTAAACAAACCTATGAGCATCTGATGGAAAATGGCGATATCGGAGCTGCCTCGCGAGTGACCTCATCTCGGGCACGTCCTCATGATTTGGATATTAAATTGTTGCAAGCAAAACGTCAACAGGCTGAAATGAGAAGAAATCAACGTGAAGAAGATTTACGTGAAAATCATCCGTTTTTTGATACACCGTTATTTTTAGTACCTCGAGAAAGTCGCTTTCGTAAAGTTTGTCAAAAAATCGTACATGGTCGATATGATGCCCGACTGAAAGATCCTCTTACAGGAAAGGAAAGAAAAGTGCAGTATAAAAGCTTGCAGTAGGTCAAATTTACACATTAAAGCATATTTTTAAAATTATTTTTATTTTATTTTTTTTTTATTTAAGTAACTTCCTTGGGCTCGTTACATACCTCGATTGGGTTATGATATTTGTGACAACACTCTCGTGCATATCTATGATGTTCGAAACACCAAGCTACCGTGTTATGGATCACCCAGCTCTGCAAATAGCTGAATATGCCTTTGTAGTATTTATGAGTCTCGAGCTAGCCCTTAAGATTCTAGCTGATGGGTTATTCTTTACACCAAAAGCTTATATAAAAGATGTAGCATCGGCCCTTGATGTGTTTATATACATTGTGTCTACCTCGTTTCTATGCTGGATGCCAAAAAATATTCCATCAAATTCGGCGCCTCAACTTCTAATGATACTACGTTGTGTTCGACCACTGAGAATTTTTACGCTGGTGCCGCATATGCGCAAAGTCGTATATGAGCTTTGTCGAGGATTTAAAGAAATTCTATTGGTATCGACGTTATTAATTCTTTTAATGTTTATTTTTGCTAGTTACGGTGTACAATTATATGGAGGGCGTTTAGCAAGATGCAATGATCCGACAATTACAAAGAGAAAAGATTGCGTTGGGGTATTTATGCGTCGTGTATTTGTGACAAAAATGAAGTTAACACCGGGTTTGAATGAGTCATATCCTTCGATGCTAGTGCCTCGAGTTTGGGCTAATCCAAGACGGTTTAACTTTGACAATATAGGCGATGCGATGTTGACACTGTTCGAAGTATTGTCGTTTAAGGGATGGTTGGATGTGCGAGATGTTTTGATTAAAGCTGTTGGACCGGTGAGTTCTTATTAATTAATATTTTAGCTACTGCATGTGAAACAAGAAATAAGTTGATCGAATAATTTTAATTTGTGAAGTAGTGTAAATAAAACTCTAAATTGTTAAAAAAAAAAACAAAAAACCAAACGATGGAAGCAAATATAACAATAAGTAGGTCTCCTGCTTTTATCTGGTAGAAGTCAAAATGATAAGTGCATGCAAAGTAAATTGTATTTCGTGAAGCCATTTTCATACATGTTGAGACCACTACTTCTATTTTGTGTTCTTAAATGCGGAAAATACCAAGAAACATTCCAATTCTGATTAAAAATTACAAAAACAACATCAACAGCTTGAGTTAAAACTTTTTCCAAACGTTTACCAAAAAAATAAAGAAACAGACCCCATGTCAATTGTCTTATGTGGTTTTCCATTGGTACAAGAATTTAATTCTTTTATTATTATTATACATTTATCAAACAGGTAATTTATTACAGGTTGATATAAACATGAAGTGAGCTGAAAGCTGCAATGGATTTCAAAAGTTAAATACTTCCACTGGTAAAAAATATTATTTTTTTTTTGATTCTGAATCAAATTCGAAGATTCGTGTTTTTCGGTGAATCTTTCCCTTATTTTTACTAACACTAGTAGGCGCTAGTAAAATTGGAAGCATTAAGTGTGTTCCCGTACTTTGTGCACGAAAATGTCTCATTTTTGTAAGAGCGGGGGTAAAAATCTCTCAGAGAGTAACAAAGTTTTACAAAAGTACGGTAATGCTTTGAACAACAATTTTAGCCATTTTTTAAATGTCAAAATAAAAGAGTATTTTCAAAAATATTTATTTTCGGTTTACATGAAATTATTTCTTAAAATAACCAACTTGATACTACAAATTTTATTGTTTTGCACGAATAAACCAGACCAGACTATACATTACATTATATAGTAATATAGCTGTCGACTGACAGCTTATGTATTATTATTTTTTTCCTTTATTTGGCCGTATTCAGAATTGTGTCCAAAAATTGTTGACTACAATTCGCAGCCTGGGGAAATATTTTACTCTCTTGTGAGCTCTCTCTTCTGTAAGAAATTACGAAAATTTGGAATACGGGAACAGGATTTGACTTGACTTTTTTTCGTAGATTTTCGCAGTTTTGAGGAGTACGAGAACGCGCCTATTTAGTTTGACAACTGCCAGATCTGTAGATGCGAATATCTGCCAACACCATAAAACAAAATAATCTATTCAAAATGCGTTCCATTTGCGACGAAAAAAAATCAAATTCCGCATCAAATTCTTAATTTACCAAAAGTAATACCCCATAAGCATTTGGTTTTTAATTGTCAAAAAAAACAGACAAACGAATTCGATAGACAAAGAAATTGATTTTCTTCTGAAAGAATTGAATTCTTTCGAATCTCTTTTTGAAGACGGATTTACACAGATTCTCATACGGATTTTCACACACGGCATAAACTTAACATTTGGAAGATGTCCATTCTTGTGATTATTTACAAAACGATTTGATGCAAATTAAATTGGTTAATACAAGTAATTAATGGGACGATTCAGCGTGGGAACCAAATTCGCCATAAGAACAAATGTAAATTAAAGTGGCAGTGAAGCGCCCCATTTATATGTTTTTGGTAAAATTTTGTGGTGATAACATTTCTGGTGTGTGTGTGACGTAATAGTATGATGTGAATGAGTAATGCTGATGATGCTGAATTAAATTATGAAATAAAAATATTTGGTGTATTTGAGGGGTACATGTGGATTGATAGTTTTATACTCTAGCCATTGGACTATCTGCAAGTTATAGAATGTGTAGTAATAATTTGTTAACTATTGAATTAATGACAAATATATTGAGTGTCGCCGATGACTACATTGCTAGTAGATTAGGTTACCGGGGGCCCGGGGTGCCAGGTTGATTGGTTGCCAAATAAATAGAAGGCTTTATGGGCGAAATTGTGTTGTCTTTTATATCGTTATGGCGTTGACACTTACACTAAGTGGAAATAGTTCTCATCTAAAAACAGAATATTTTACACCCTTGAATCTGGATCAAGATTACGTTTGTGGATTAGTTGATTTTCAAGTATATAATTCAATACCCATTGTTGATAAGCAAAACAATTTGTTTCATATCGGAGTACATGAAATAGAAATTCCAGTCGGATCATATGAAATTGATGATATTGCACCTATCTCTAAAAACAGAAGCCAATAATAATACACTGGAGATTGAAATTTCCAGCAGCGAGAAAATATATTTCAATAGGATAGTTCGATTGGAAAATTATTGGGTTTGAGTATACACACTCTTAAAGTTGGTGTCAGAAACTTATCTGATTTAACTGTTGATATAAGCAAAGTCAATGTAATTCGAATTGAATGCAATATTACAACTGGTTTATATTTAAATAATACAGCTGTGCACACCATACATGAATTTTCACCAGAATCGTGGCCAGGATATAAAATCATAGAAGTCCCCAGAAACGTAATCTATTTGCTAGTGAATGTCAAACAAATCACTTCAATTACATTAAAGTTAGTAGACCAGGACGGAAACTTGTTAAATTTAAGAGAAGAAATAACCTTACGATTGCATATTATTCCATTTTATAATGTTAATCTATAATAATAGAATCGATTACAAATACAGCACTTCGATTAGTTCTAATAAAAATGTAAAGTTACCCCTTAAATATGCAATGAGTAAAACAAATAGATACATTACCCCAGGTGGCAATCCAGGATCACTGGAAAATCCACCCTACTCGGAGATCGGCTCTACGGAATCTGGGAGAGCCAATTATTGCATTTAATAAATCCCTTCTTAAAAAAAACAAAGGTTGCTCGATCACCTCCATCCAAATCGAGTGACAACGGTGAGAAGAGTTCACCGTTAACGCCAGATGCGCGGGTAAAAATAGACTCAATGAAAACAGAAATTCTTGAGAAAGATAATAATGAACTTCGTCGATGAAGTAGTAAAACTTTATCAGGAGTTAAAGAAAGAAGTTGACGAACAAACAAAAAATAGCGAAACAAATGTGGTACAGCGAGGTCTTCCACTATTTATTCTTACTTTTGATAAGGCAGAGAAAATAGACGATATTTACAAAATTAAAGCAATCCTCAATATTGTTGGTAAGGTCGAACCATTAAGAAAGACTCCAAGACTGATTCCGCAGTGTAAACGCTGTCAAGAATTCAATAACACGCAAACCTTTTGCAAGAAAGAACCAAGGTGTTGTAAAGTGCTCCGGAAATCATCTTACCAAAGACAGACATCAGATAGCAAAAGTGCAGCAACACACATCAATTGTAATCAAAATCATCGGGCCAACTATGGAAGCTGCGAAGTAGCAAAATAATTACAAAAACCACTATCAAAATTGACAGTCACAAAAAAAACCACCAAGGCAAGTAGAAAAGAAAGTTCTTAAGACCGCTTAGAGGTTAAATGCTCAAATACCCAAATGAAAAGAGACTCATGTGCAACCAACACAATCAGAGCAAACGCCAAATAAAGGTAGTGTAAATACATATGCCCAAATAACGGCTAAAAACATACCTTTAAAAAAAGATACTGCTGGTGATCCACTCACGAACGTCTTAAACATAATCCTTTCGAAAATTGAGGAGCAATGAGGTACAAATAAACTTATATTTGATAGGCTAGCTAAACTCGAAAACAGTTTTAGGCCAAAACGCCCTACAAAAAGCAAAACATGATGGAAAAGCTTAAGATAATTACTTGGAATGCCAACGCATCTGGGCAAAAACTTGAAGAATTAGAAATGTTTATGCATGAGAAGGTTATTGATATTTGTTTGATATCGGAGACGCATGTCAAGAAACAATCAAATAGTAAGATCAATGGATTTTTAGAATGCCGCGCAACTCATTCTTCGAACAAAGCAAGAGTTGGGGCACCTTTATTTATAAAAGACTGCATCGAACACACGATATGCCTGAAAATAGAGGCTGAATCAATGCAATTAATCGATGTACAGGTTAGAACTGAGAAAGTTGTACTGAATGTATCTTCCATATACTGTCCTCCACGACGTAAAAAAAAGAAGACGCAGCAGATAACTACGTCGATGTCGTACAACAAGACGCATGGATCAACACCCCGTACCAAAGAGAAATGCCGCGCTTTAAAAACTAAAATATCCGCAGGATATAAAAGACATAGTAAAAGAGAAACGAAAAGCACGTAAGAAATGGCAACAAACTCGAGCTCCTCAACACAAGGCAAATTTAAATCGCTTGTGTAATTTACTAAAAAAGACGATAAAAAAATTAAAAAATTCTAAAGTTGGAAATTATTTTAAAACCTTGACAGCTGGATAAGAATCCAACTATTAACTCTGGAAAGCTGTTAAAGTAACGAAGAAACCAAAGCTCCCAGTGCCTCCGATTAAGAATGATCAACACGAATGTGCAAAAAGCGACAAAGAGAAAGCAAAAGTTTTCGCGGATTACCTGGAGAACACATTTAAACCTTTTGATGGGCAAGGACTCAACGAAAACTTACATATACGTTCTATTTCAAGCGAAAATTACATAATACGAAATATTACTCTTGCCGAATTAAGTAGAGAAATAGGAAAGCTTAAATATAAGAAAGTTCCGGGATATGACTTAATTACGGCCAAAGTTCCCAAAATGCTTTTTCGAAAAGAGTTAATTAATCTTTTTTTATATAATAAATGCCACTCTAAGGCTAAAGTACTTTCCGAGCCAATGGAAGGTTGCGGAAGTTATAATGGTCCTCAAACCAGGAAAACCATCACATGATAAGAAATCTTATAGATCCATTTCGTTTCTTCCCGTAATATCTAAGGTCTTTGAAAGAATATTACTTCTGCGCCTGCAGCCAATAAGAGAAGAAAAATCCCTAATACCTGAAAATCTGTTCGGATTTAGAAGCAAGTATTCGATTACTCGGATCTCAAAGATATAGTGGCGGGGGTACCACAAAGAAGTGTCTTAGTTCCCATATTGTACATATTATTTACACGTGATATACCTCAAACAGAAGACACTATCGTAGCCACGTCTCCTAACGACACTGCAATACTAGCAGCGGGCCAAACGATAAATGATGCTAACTAAACTCAGAGATATGTAATGGTTGCTCGGAAACACTAAGCTCAGTGTCGAAAACAAGCTTATTTTGTATAGGCAGGTGCTTTAGCCTGTCTGGGCTTACGGTATACAACTCTGGGGTTGTACGCGAGATTCTAATTTAAATACCTTACAAATATTTGAAAATAAACTCCTAAGATCGTTTGTAAGCGCACCTTGGTACAATAAAAACGAAGATTTCCACAGAGATCGCGAGATTCCCACGGTTCGCGATGAAATAAGAAATGTTGCCCGGAATCATAGAAAAGGGCTATTACAACACTGTTATAATACTATAATCGAAATTATCGATGAGACGATTTAGCACGCCGCCTGGGAAGGTCTAAGCCTTCCGATCTCGTACACTAAACGAGGATCCGCTTTAAAATCGTGGTATAAGCAGAAACTATCACCGGATAGTTACCTGCAACACGTTAATTAAATTCGTTAAAAATAAATTGCTAGACTTAGTTGCAATCGGGAGGAGGAGGTGTTTTTAATGCAGTAAGAATCTCACACTCTTATGAGCCCGCGTTTTTCGGTCCTCATGGAGCCTTTTTAAGGTTTTACACCTACCCACGGATAAAAAAAATGTGAATACAATTTTAAATATTGCATCTGGGCCAAGCTATGATAATAACATATCTAAATTCGAATACCATAGTAACTCACCATTTTTACAGTTTTACAATGCAAGTGATGAAATACGCATCCCTATACAACAAGAGGAGCCCTCACGAAATTGGGCGGGAATGAAAGGAGAATATTTTACCTTCATCAGGAATGTTTAACTTTTGTAGACCATTAAACAAATAACTAGGCTTTGCTGAAGATTATCAAAAGCTCATCATAAATGTAAAACATGAATTGATCTCATTCGTACCTGATCTGATGAGAATGTTTTCTTTTCGACGAGAGAAGATTTAAAAATTAATATTTTAAATTACAATGGAGAGTCCTACACATTACTTTAGATGATAGAGGAAAACTTTCACTATTCAAAAGCATACAAACAATGAAAATTCCAATTCATTTTAGGAACTGGGAAATGTACGAATACCCTACACTACCAACTACCACTGATCATATATGGACAGTAAAAACTACAAGTCAGCTGGAAAAACCGTGGGTGGCCGTGGCGCGATAGTTGTGTGCTCGCCTGCCAACCTCGTGGTTGCAGGTTCGATTCCTGCCGTTGTCTATGTCTTCTTATATTCCATTAAAAACCAATTCTCAAAATTGTCATAAAATAAGTTGCTGCTTTGCTCATTACATGTTGTTTAGGCATAACACTAACAACGTGTGATTGAGTAAACTAGCATACCCATTAAGTATGACATCGATATAAATAAAATAATGCGAATTATAAGGGACATACATAAATAAGACACGGTAATTCCCTCCGCATTAGTTCAGCCGCCATCCCTGGAGGTAAATCTGAGACAACAACCAGCTCTAGTCTCAGAACATCGCGTCACACATCTTTCCTATCCTTCTTTCTATTCTTCACCAGATGCCGCGCTGTGTTAAGAAAAACATATAAAGGGTATTCATAATCCCTTGAGCGCGTGCAAAGTTATAAAAAAAAAAAAAAAAAAAAAAAAATATTTTATACTTGCCCTACAAACGAATAGAAAAAAATCAAAGAGAGATAAGGATGCTAGCAAATTTGATAGTTGCAATTTTACTAACGTCAAAGTGCATTTGAATTCCGAGTGATACCCTCATGAAGATTTAAATGTCAAATTTATTCGTGAACGATATTCTATTCTTTTTAATATGTACAGCAAATTTCAACAATCCTATTATAAAAGGCAATTGCAGCGTATTTTATCTCGGCATGAATTTAAGGATATTGCTCCAATTATAGTAATCGACTGCTCCAATCAAAATGAATCGGTTAAAACGGGACCAGTGGATGTGAAAATCGAGTTCAAAACGTTGACTAATATTCCAAGTTATACATCACTG
This sequence comes from Philhelius pedissequus, assembly GCA_910595825.1. Taxonomy (NCBI): domain Eukaryota; kingdom Metazoa; phylum Arthropoda; class Insecta; order Diptera; family Syrphidae; genus Philhelius; species Philhelius pedissequus. The sequence continues at coordinate 13,106,515 of OU343164.1, read as the reverse complement.
TATTGCTTGATTTTACATGATCGCATAATTGAATATAGCCCCATGACTGGAGAAGTAGGAAAACTCATTTAATTATACATATGTGCATACAAAAAAATGTTGACTTGCTTAAACACAAACTCATCAGTTGTAAAAGTGATTTTAACATAAGCACATTGACAATATGAATTATATATCCGATTTTCAAGGATTTAGAGGGTTTAACAATGAGTTTATTGTGAAGGAAATCGCTGTTTTTTACGGTGGGCATCATCAACATTTCCTTCTTAAGCCACAATTCAATACTGATCCACTACCAACATCGCTTAGGAGACAAAATCATTGGTTATATCAGCATCATCACGGTTTAACTTGGGACGGAGGTGTTACAGATTTTCTTCAGCTGAAGAAATTATACGAAACGCAGTTGTTTACGTTAAAGGTATCGAAAAAGAAGGTTTTTTTTATCAAAAAAGTATCGTAAAAGCATAATGTTTAAAAGAATTACATAGCAATGACAAAGTGGAAGTCATAAATCCTGCAGATAAATATAGTTCCCCAGTTTAAAAGTGCTTCAAAGAACTTACCCAGATTTTATGAAACGTATGCACCATGGAAAATGTTGTGCACTGCAAAACGATTATATCTTAGACAAGTTCATAAGTGTAACTAATTTTAATAGTATTGTCAATTAAATAAAACAAAACGTTTTTTTTTTAATCTTTGAACATTTTTTATTATTATTTATAAGGAAGAAAAAGAAGAATTGCTTGAATGATTAAACTGCGTTATAAATCCATATGGTAGAGAGCTGTGGTCATTGAGAAAGCTACGTTTTCAGTTCATGGCTTATAACATTTTACTTCCGTTATAGTTATAACCTGATGTTCTCGAGTTCTGCGTATATTATTAGATTTCTTTTTTATTATTTCGGCATCGGAATAATTTAATACTGCTTCTTTGATCGACTCGAAATTAATTATTTGAGAGCCTTGGTAATTAAGAAAGATTCCCTTTACATTGCATACAATGTGTTCACTCTTATCATTTGTGCTACTCACTTTGTAGGACTAATTTTTTGGGCCACAGCTTACAAATTAAGTTATATAACTCCCGGGGCCATATTTTTGTAATTCGTCAATCATATCTTCTATGAATTCTCAAATAGGTGGTTCAAATTCCCCTTGACGAGAAATGTAAATAACTGAATCCGTCTCATAGTACAAAACTCGGTCCTTTAATTTCTCTAAATATGTATACGATTTGAGACGAGCTTGAGTAGTGATGTAGGCGGCAATACAAACATTTGCGGTAAATAAATTGTCAGCTGCCTTTTCCTAATTAACTACGATATTCTTGTCATTTACCGGTAGAACTTCTACTGAAGGGTGTTTAAGCAGATAAAACAAATCAGAAGCGTTGTTCAAAAACCATGGTTTCTGTTGACTTTCACGCTGAAGGATTTTAGCCCAGAATGAATTCAAAATTCACTTTGCGAGTGATTTTTTCCAAGGTTATTACTGATTTTTGAATGTTCGAGCTCTATATTTTCTCTTTCAAGGAAATCATTAATATATACCTGTTTTTCTTGAGAAGATGTACATTTAAGAGGCCAACCTGATGCTTCTTGCTTAGCTTTCAAAAATGTATTCATCAGTGGGGTGCAAAGACCTTCGGAATTTGTGTCTGTATTATACTGTGCTACGCCGTATTCCCATATTTAAGTTATAGTACGAGTAAGTAACCTGTATCCAGTTTCAACAGCCTTTACTACTTCATAAATTACCCTGGTCCCCATTAATGCTTTTTGATCATCCGAATGTGTGCATAATTGCTCCTGATTTCTTTGCACTGCTACACGTTCTACACAATGAAAACATTAGTATTGTTTTGCTTTACTGATAGTATAGGATGAAGTAAATTTTCCGGCGGTAAAATTTTACATTAATGAGTCCGTTAATATCTTTCAAATTCATAGCAATGCAGGTCTCATCATTACCAGTTTACACTTTTGGATGACCAATAGGGAATTTTCCGTTTTTGCAAACCCATGGATATAAACAACATATGTCTATGTACCGAATTTGTTCTCCTTCTTTCCATTTGTAGGAGGTAAATGTATTTCCTGTTCGACCGCTGTAGAAAGCATCACGAGGATTAAGTGGCGAATTTTGTATCAAGGGACAAGTTTCTAAAAATTCAGAATCCTCTTTACTTAATGATTGAAGTTGTCTTTCGAATTCACAAGACCAAATTTCGATCACTTCATAATTGAATTTTCTTAGACGAATAATTTTAACGAGTGTTCTTTCATATCGCGAATTTAATGTGTCTTGCGTGCCTTCGTACTGAAGCACATTGCGCTTGTGTTTGAAGCAGATAGGATGTCCGTGGTAATAGCCACCATGAAATTCAAATATTATCCTTTTTTCGTCATTGAAACCGTCAACCATTTGCAATCGTTTAACGGTCCGAGACGTTATCGGCACAAGAACTTTCGATAGACTGGTTCGTTTCTCAGAAACCCGAAGTGCTACAACCTATCAAACACAAAATCACGTCAGCACATTTTGAAACTAGTCCATAAGAAAGTCCTTATAACTTTTCCCTCCTTTACCACCATTACGACCCCTGCTTACAGGTATAGTGGGCCGATCCTGGCAGCAGAATGGAAAGTTCGACCGCTGTAGAAAGCATCACGAGGATTAAGTGGCGAATTTTGTATCAAGGGACAAGTTTCTAAAAATTCAGAATCCTCTTTACTTAATGATTGAAGTTGTCTTTCGAATTCACAAGACCAAATTTCGATCACTTCATAATTGAATTTTCTTAGACGAATAATTTTAACGAGTGTTCTTTCATATCGCGAATTTAATGTGTCTTGCGTGCCTTCGTACTGAAGCACATTGCGCTTGTGTTTGAAGCAGATAGGATGTCCGTGGTAATAGCCACCATGAAATTCAAATATTATCCTTTTTTCGTCATTGAAACCGTCAACCATTTGCAATCGTTTAACGGTCTGAGACGTTATCGGCACAAGAACTTTCGATAGACTGGTTCGTTTCTCAGAAACCCGAAGTGCTACAACCTATCAAACACAAAATCACGTCAGCACATTTTGAAACTAGTCCATAAGAAAGTCCTTATAACTTTTCCCTCCTTTACCACCATTACGACCCCTGCTTACAGGTATAGTGGGCCGATCCTGGCAGCAGAATGGAAAGGGTGTTCAGGTCACAACACGGCGTGGCATGGGGGGTAGGTTCTTGCGTAAATTTACATGCCGGATAATGTTTAAAAATAAAGTTCGGGTTCAAATTTAAGGAGAACAAATTCATCCTGTCAGTATACCCCATAACTACAACAAAACTTCTAAGTGAGGAGAGCGCTAGGTGACATTGCTTTCTGAGGGGTAGCCCACCCACGTATCACCAAGGATACTAACATGACTGTTATGCCCTCGATTTGTATAACGGTCCCAAATCTGACCTAAAATTTTAAGCTTTAAGCTAGCATTAGCACTTGAAAACAAAATTGCTTTTCTTCATCTCCATTTAGTTGCATATACCGTACCTCCATCTCGTCACATCCACCTACGACATCACTTGAAAAATCGAAATTCTATAAATCAGCCTCTGAAAATAAAGATAAAGGAAGACTTACCAAAGCTCTGGTATTTGCATCTGTAGAAACAATAAAACAAGCAAATAGCACTTTCAAAAGCAACAAGCAATTTCAATTTTCAAAAGATACAAAATACTAATTTAATATACGAGTATGCTAACGAAAACTCATAGACAAATTATTATAGAGAATAAATAAATAAAAAAAAAAATAGAAAGAAATAATAATTAATACTAATTAAAATATGAAATTTGTTCCAAAAATTAAATATTTAACAAACCACCAGTCGAACGTTACGCATAATATCACAATACCTTCATATGAATTCAAATTATAGGTAGTCAGTTGCCAGCTTTTTTTTATTTGTCTAAAAGTTTGGTTGTGTGAAGTAGTAAAATAGTCTGCTTAAGGGCTGATAGCTTTGATTTAAATTTAGTTTGTACGTAGAGTTATTTTACTTCATATATATACATTTAAATAAAAAAATTATTATGTAGGGTTTTGTTTTAAATATGCATGATATAGAAATTTTAAATTCGAAAGATATATGTTAATTTAGTCAATTTGTTTTTGCTCTACCATATTCGCTTTAAAGCTCACCACATTCGTTTCTGATAGGTAACTTTCTTAGGCTCTCCCAACTATATAGCCGTGGAATGCAAGCTCGACTTATCGCGGGTCTTATTCTAAGATTGATTGTGACTTTGTTTTTGTTCTTTTTTCGTTTTGCATGTAATTTTGTTGTTTCATTTAGGTGGAGCAATTTATTGTTCAAATATTTAAACTATAGAATACAATTTTAAAAGTATACTTACTAACTTTGATTAATCCCTGTCAGGTGGTGCACCGCTTCATGGGTTGATGCTGCCAACCGTACCTATTTAACTGAATTAGTTTTTAATCACTTGAGTCAATAAACTTCCTACACCGGGTCAAAACTTATTAACAAATTTCAGATTTTGGGCTTCGGTTGAAATTGCAATATTAATTTAGTTTTGAATATCACTGTAAAGCTTTCTGTGGTGAACGAGAAAGCGAGGTGAAAATACTTTAAAAAGAAAAAAAAACACTATGGGAAATCTATTTGATTATGTCAATTTAGTTTAATGATGCAGGTGATAAAGCAGAGGTGATGATGATTGCGAGTGGGCTGGATGAAAACATTTAGTTTGATTCCTGGATCATCATCTCTCTAGTGGATTGCTTGGATTTTTATGATTCTTGTTGGTTTGCGGGATTTTGGTATAACGGTATGTGCCTAGATTGGTACAGTCTGCACGATGATGGTGTACCTCGCGTCTAGGTGTTTCTGTAATTTTTTCTGGATATTGGATTCAGGGTCTCTGAGGTGCCCATTTGTACGTGATTTTGCCGCGGAATTTGGTGGGGCCTGGGGTTTACGGACCCATTCATATACGGGAAAATTTAATGTATTTTTTTTCTTTTTTTTTTCTTTTCGCGGATTATTGCATGCTTGTGGTTATTATAGGTGTTTTGGCTCGTTGTAAGACTTCAACTTTTTCGGTAAATAATTGTATTATGTACTTTTTAATTCAAGAATGCATGCAAAAACAACACGACTTAGTAAGTTTTAAGAACACGCGTGCATTTCGTTTTGCGTATTTTTTTTGTAACTTCGGATTTAGATACGTTTAGTTTCGTTCTCTTGTCACTATTTATTTATTTTTCTACATAAATGTTAGGCAACTCGATTGCCACAAAAGTTTGATTTCTTTTTATGTTTTTATTTTAGTTTCTTTTTTAATTTTATTGTTTATAACAATAACGAAATCTACAACTTTTTTTTTCATAATCCCCGGCCAAAAGACAAAAGCTACCCATACAAAAGAGACCGAGATTTAGCAATCCTGGCTTTTACAGCCTGTCGACAACCCTCATTGCGTCAGACATTTCGTGCGGGAGAGAGTTTCCAATATGGCTATAAGCATGATTCCGGAAGGCGCTTCTCCCGGCCGTATTTTTAACCAGGAAATTAAACTTTTTAGCTTAAAAATTATTTCAGAATACATGTCATCAATTTCCCTGGTCAAAATCGGCGTAGAAAATATGTCCCAAAACACTGCCATGACAGAAAAAACCACTAATTTAAACATGTATGTGTTCTCTTAGTTTATCAGCGTCACGACATGGAAGTTGTCAGCCATTTGATGACATAGTGCGCTGACTCACCACACTTATGCCGAATTTTCACCACCATCATCATCATTGCATTACCTTTAACTTCAATTTAACATTGAATTAAATTAAATGTCATTGATTGAACAGAAGGTTCCGATTTTTGCTAACTAATTACCAGATATACTCAAACTTGATCGACTGTTGGTTTTTAAAATATACGGCTAAATAAATATATATATTATAGTTATATATATATAACTTGATCGTTTCCCAAAAATGGTGGAAATTCAACACAATTTCTTGCCATGTAGCACCGTAGCAATCTGTTCAAACGAAAGATGAATTCATCAACCGTCATATTAATATTATTATATTTTAAACCCCATTTATGGCAACTATGACCTTTGAAAGAAGGAGTTAATGAAAAATTTGGTTTTACTATCTTGAGTTTGCCTAACGGACGTATCATCTAAATTGATGATATTTCTTATTCTTGATAGAAATTCATTTGCGTTAGGATTAAGATTGGTTTGGCTAACTCTCGATGCAGATTCAGGTATGCCAAACTGATTTTGGGCAGCAGAAATGGGAGCTACTGATGGAGGTGGTCGTCTGCGAACTTCGTATTCGCTTTGATCAGAGGGAGTGTTTTCCCTCAAAATTTCCTGGATGATTTCTGCTACTTGTCTTTTTAATTAGGATCTGTTTGTTTCCAATTCTTTTCGAATTACCTGGGAGCTTGGAGCTACAAAAGAGGGTTCTTTCGTTCGTAAGCTTCTAACATCAGGATTATTGATATTGTTAGCCATAGCTGCAGAATGAATAATGTTGTTGTTCGAGCCACGTCTGCGAGTGTTTTGGCTAGTTCCACGTACACGCGTATTTTGGCTAGAACCTCGACCACGATTGCTTCGATAGGATCCGCGACCTCGAATATTTTGTTGAAATCTAAGATTATCTTGACTTGAACCACCTCCACGAGCTGAACGTAAGTTATGTATCTTACCGGTTTCAGCTGAAGACATAAGGCTATCTTACAAACCACAAATCCAACACCCTTTACGAATACGAACACTAAACTAGAACCGCCAAAAATTCAAAATAATATACTCAATGATTTCTAAGTTGGCTTGGAAAGGACAAGGAAAAGAAACAAAATAACACAAATAGAAAATAGAAAATGGTAAATAATAAATAGTAAACTTGAAATGAATATCAAAAATAAAAGAAACAATATATGAAAAATTGTTTGCAAAACAAAAGATTCAAATATGTCAATGAAAATTTCAAATTTAATTGAAATTGAAAAGGAAATTATATACCAACAAAAATGAATGCAAACAAAAATTTATTTGTATCTAAATCTTGTTTGTTCAAAAATATCAAATATTTGTCTGGTGGATGTGACGAAACAATAAATTCAATCTGAAGACTACAGAAAAGTTGTTTGTATTGAACTCACTGGCAAGTTTATATGGAAGCTGAAAAATATGTGAAAATTGTGATAAAATTGACCTGCATACAGATGTAATTTAAAAAACTGGGAACTAAACAACTCGCAGCTGACATAGTACGTTGCTTCTAGAGCTCATACTATTGGTCGTCATTGCGTCATCCCTGTGGAGTTACTAAACAATAATCTGAACAACAATAGTTTCGGGTGAACCAAAAGTACGGATTCAAAAAAACTTGATTGAGAATAGCTTAAATTTGGTATTGGTTTTGAATCAGGAGATGATGCCGCAACAGACTTAATAAGGAAAAAACCTTCTTACCCATTTACTGGATGCCCAAACACCGCTCTGACTCTCACAACATCGAATAAAATGAAATAAAATGATTGATCTGTACGCATAAAAATTCAACAATAGCAGCGAAATTTCGCTGTAGACTAAAACTATCCTTGAATGAATAAAAAAAATTAAAATTTTCAATCAAGACATATATAGTTTTGCTAATGAACTTAGCTCCTTTAAAGGGTATATTTCAGGAAGATTCGGGCCCCACGTTGGGGGCCACCTGTAACGGTCCGAGATGTTACGGGCCCAAAACTTTCGATAGACTGGTTCGTTTATCAGAAAACCGAGTTGCTACAACCTATTAAACACAAAATCACGTCAGCACATTTTGAAACTAGTCCATCAGAAAGCCCTTATAACCTTTCCTTCCTTTACCACCATTACGACCTGTAAGCAGGTACAGCGGGCCGATCCTGCCAGCAGAATGGAAAGGGTGTTCAGGTCACGACACAGCGTGGCATGGTAGGTTTATGCTCATCCTAGATTGTCGGTTGGGGGGTAGGTTCTTGCCATCGCAACGCTGAACGGTCGTTACATAAATTTACATACCGGATAATGTTTAAAATAAAGTTCGGGTTCAAATTTAAGGAGCCCGAATTCGTCCTGTCAGTATACCCCATAACTACAACAAAACTTCCTAGTGAGGAGAGCGCTTGGTGACATTGCTCTCCGAGGGGTAGCCCACCCACGTATCACCAAGGATACTACCATGACTGTTATGCAATCGATTTGTATAACAATCCCAAATCTGACCTAAAATATTAAGTTTAAACTAGCATTTCAAAGTGTTAAGGTCTAACACTTGAAAAAAAATTGCTTTTCTTCATCTCCATTTAGTTTGGATATACCGTACCTCCATCTCGTCACATCCACCTACGATATCACTTAAAAAATCAACATTCTATAAATCAGCCTCTGCAAAAAAAGATAAAGGAAGACTTCCCAAAGATCTGGTATTTCCATCTACACAAACAATAAAACAAGCAAGTAGTACTTTCAAAAGCAACACGCGATTTCAATTTTATTCAAAATATACGAAATATTAATTTAATCTATGCTAACAAAAACTCATGGACTAATTATTATAGAGAATAAATAAATCAAAAAAAAAAATAGAAAGAAATAATAATTAATACTTATTAAAATATGAAATTTGATCCAAAAATGAAATATTTAACAAAACACCAGTCGAACGTTAAACATTATATCAAAATACCTTCATATGAATTCAAATTATAGGTAATCAGTTGCAAGCTTTTTTTTTATTTTTATAAAAGTTTTGTTGTGCGGATAAGAGAGAAACATTTTTAGAGTAGCTAAGTAGTAAAATAGTCTGCTGAAAGGCTGATAGCTTTTATTTAAAATTAGCTTGTAGGTAGAGTTATTTTACTTCATATATATATATTTAAATACAAATTTTATTATGTAGGGTTTTGTTTTAAATATGTATGATAATGAAATTTTAAATTCAAAATATATAAGTTAATTTAGTCAATTTGTTTTTGCTCTACCATATTCGCTTTAAAGCTCACCACATTCGTTTCTGATAGGTTCTTAGGCTCTTCCGTCTATACTTCGCCGTGGAATGAAAGCTCGACTTATCGCGGGGCTTATTGTAAGATTGGTTGTGACTTTGTTTTTTTTTCGTTTTGCATGTAATTTTGTTGTTTTATTTAGGTGGAGCAATTTATTGTTCAAATATTTAAACTATAGAATACAATTTTAAAAGTTAACTTACCAACTTTGACGAAACCCTGTGAGGTGCTGCACCGCTTCATGGGTTGATGGTACCAATCGTATGTATTTAACTGAATTAATTTTTAAACCCTTGAGTCAATAAACTTCCTACACAAGGTCGAAACTTATTAACAAATTTCAGATTTTGGGTTTCGGTTGAAAGAGCAATATTAATTTAGTTTTGAATGTCACTTTAAAGCTTTCTGTGGTGAACTAGAAAGCGAGGTGAAAATATTAAAAAAAAAAAACACTATGGGAAATATATTTGATTATGGCAATTTAGTTTAATGATGCGGGTGATAAAGCACAGGTGATGATGATTGCGAGTGGGCTGGATGAAAACATTTTGTTTGATTCCTATTCAAAACCATTTTCCAACCTATACTCACTTATGGTGATTCAAAGATTCAAAGAGTGCAAAACAAAATATTAAAATTAATGCTAAATTTGCCCTGGCAAATCAACAATACGGCTTCATGATAAAGCTAATGTTAAGCAAAGTAAACTTGTACTATATAACCAAGAAGATGTTCCTATTCTGATAACGAGCTAATTCTTAATCTCTTAAATTAGATATTATTTATATCGCTTTTGGGTTCATGTGCAATATTAGTTTTAAGTTTTATATTTATAAGGGTTTTTTCTTGTAGCTTTTCTCTTATCTTCATTTCATTTCTATTCATTTTAGCATTAATTATATTGAAGTTATAAAGAATTTAATTTTCTATTTCTCTTAAATACCAAATACGTGAATGTAAGAACTAGCAAACTGCAATATATAAATAAATAAAAAATAAATAAAATTTCTGAATGTTTAACCTTATGTGTGAATATAATTATTTTTTTTTCTTATCTCATGTAACATCTTAATAATAAAAGAGCATTCAATATGAAAATGATGGTACTAAACAAAGCAGTTTCTTAATTTTTATTTTTATTTTTAATAGTTAAAAAATAAATGTTTTTTAGTATTGGGGTACTCCACCCTCACCTCTTATTCATCTTTTTCTGATGCTTACTCTTTTTCCTCTTCCCCTGCACAGCCTTAATGGAACCTTACAACGTGCTATTGACCACACGGCTCCACAACTTCCATATGACATTTAGGCAATGCTAAAGTATCTTCAGCGTCCATTGTCGAAAACCACTTAGGGAGGTACAACACACAATCCTCTAATTCGATTAGAATTTGTTCTTCGAATTTAGTTGAAGTTTTTTTCTGCCCTTAAAATTTTATATTTTTTTATCAACTTAAGATTTAATACTTATTAAGGGTTTGTTCTTCGGCTTCATCGATTAATAAACGACATTTTTTAAAAATATTTATTATATATTTTATTAGATTTAAAAATACTTAGTTAAGTTCTATTCAGTTTAGTATTAATTGATTTTAAAAGCAAAGAAAATCCAGCTTTTATATGAAATGAGCAGTGATTTGCAATGATATAATATATACATAATCTACGTAACCTTTTTGCCACTAAAATATAATGGTTTCGAACAATGTTTTTTAAAAATTGTTATTTGCATTTGAAATCTACAATAATTTTTCATTAGAAAATATAACAAGCGGATGTTTTTAAAGTTCGCTAAAAAATACTAAAATACTTAAATATAAATATTTATAACTGTTTAAGTTTGGTTGTCCTGAAAAAGTGGTGCAAAATTATTTAAGGCGCTAGGCTCAGTTTTCATCGCCGCCAAAACTACCCCTGGTAAGTCAGAGGTCTCGTCTAACTTACCATTCACTTCAGCGTCGCTTCTAACATCCAAAACGGCTAATTTGGCAGCAGCCCTCGTATAGATTCCGGTTGAAGTTCGTACCGTAGCCTGTCGTACCTGTCCGTCCTTACTGATAACAGTATCCAAAACTAAACCCTTGGGCCAGCTATTCCGGGATAGATTAGGATCGATGATAATAACTACGTCGCCCTTTTCAACGGGTCTGGAGGGTTGGAACCATTTCGTTCTCCTTGATAATTTGGGAGATATTCTCTGATCCAACGTCTCCAGAACGATTTGCCTATTTGTTGCGCTCTTGTCCAGCTTTTTTTAAGCAATGCTTCATCATTTTCCGAATCAAGAGGAACATACGTAAGAGGGCGGAAGTTCACAATCGCCTCTACCTCTAACATTGCGCTATGCAATTCTTCTTCGGCTGGTGTTTTGGTTTTAAGCACCTTCATGAGAATTGTCCTCACTGAACCTGCAAGACGTTCCCAGCATCCATATGTGGCGACGCAGGTGGAATAAACTTCCACAACGTTGAAGAATCTACGAAATGTTTTGGTATTTCATTATAAATCTGTAACGGAGTACCTCTACGAACGATGTATCTTGTCAGGCTTAGGATGCAGGAGTCCGTTGAAAGTGATGCTGCGAGTTCCAGATGAATCGCCCTGGTTGTCAAGCTAGTTATCAGGGCGGCCCAGCGTTTCTCTTCTCGTAGTCTTACTTTGATTTTCATTGGACCAAATTAATCGATACCTATATAAGAGAAAGGCAATGTGAAGGAAGAAAGCCGTGATGGTGGTAATGATGACATTTCAGAGAGATATAGGAATCCTGGTCCTGTGTACCATTGACTACTTGATTGAAGATTAGAAGGCGGTTTCCATTTCGCAGCGATATCTGCTGCGTTAAACATCGACGGTATCCATTGCCATTTCAGAATATCTGAGCTTTCCAGAATTTCACCGACTCGGAATGCAATGTATTGTCGATACTTTCGTTGATCGCATTATAGACAAGCCATAACTACCTTTGAGTCTGTCCAGAAGTGCCTTGAAGTTATCTTAAGTGTAAGTGCACTTTGAATGGAAATGGTTAATCGCGTCCCCAGCAGTGCTGCTTCCAATTCTATCTTTGGTATCGAAGGGATCTTGAGTGGTGCTACTCTGGTTTTAGCTGCGACAAGACTGCATTCGATTTTAGTATTGGTGGCGACACGAAGATAAGCCACTGCGACATAGGCGCTGGCGCTAGCATCCACAAACATGTGCAGCTGGATGTCGGTGTCCTTTGTTGGAGTTTCTTGCACGAAACATCGTGGTGTTTGGAGATTCTGTACTCTTGGCATTAGTTCTAGCCAGAGTTTCCACTTCAACTCTTGTTCTCGATGCATTAGTTCATCCCGGTCGACATTCGATCTCCAGATATCTTGAATGATTTTGGCATTTATAAAAAAATGAGCAAGCAGGCCGAGCGGATCGTAGATGGACATTAGTACTTGCAGGACTTCCCGTTTGGTGGGTGTTTTCTAGCCAGTTAACACTTGCTTATTTTTTCCATTGAATGCGATGGTGAAAGTAAATGTGTCAGTACTTGTCGGCCACCACATGCCCAGCACCTTTGCGCATTCTTGCTCGGACCCTAGGATCAGGTCTTTTCGTGTTTCTCCGGATCATTGAATTTTTTCATAAACGCCTTCGAATTTGAAAAATAGTTGTGTATCTCAAATCCTCCTTGTCCGTGGATAAAGCAAACTTCTTCAGCGAGTTGAATTGCTTCGGCTTCAGTATCAACGCTCTCAAGGAGGTTATCGACGTAGTGGTTGTTGACGATCGTTTGCGATGCTCTAGGAAATCTATATCTAATTCTTGATATATTGAACACTACTGGTGGAGCATGTAGCTCCGAATGTCATGATCTGCATGACGTAGATGCCTGGCTTCTCATCGGCTTCGTTTATTCGCCATAGAAAGCGCTGCGAGTGCTGGTCTTCTTCCCCGATGAACACCTGGTGAAACATCTGTTTGATATCTCCACAGACAGAAAGGAACGTCCGAGGTTGTGGAAGTATCAACTCCCTTTTACTCAGCCTTCTGATGAAACCTTTATGTGGTCGACTATGCGTAGTTGCATAACCCTTCTTAACTCTAGGATTTTTGATAGCTTCTTTTCTAGACACAGTAGGCGTTTTTCGCCATCTCATTGCTGTCAGGAAGATTAACTGAGTCATATTTCCATAAGAGACCGGTTTCGTAGCGACATCCTCGACGGCGCGTTGTTGCTTGAAGAATTTCCACTGCTCGTTGTTCATCCTTGGAAGTATTATTTACCTCTGGCTTGTGAATTACCATGTTTACAATCGAGAACCAGCTCTTGACCAGCTGATGTAAATTCTGCTCATTTTCTTTTCCACATTCACCTAAATGAAGATGGTATTGTTTTGCCAGAACTGCTCGGACCATAAATCATCCAACTAAGTCGGGTTTTCGAAGCTATCGGTTCGTCTCTGCCTCCTTTATAAGATTTCAGTGGCAATGCTACATGCCACTTGTTTAGTCCTATGAGGATTCTTGCTGTCGCTTTGTTGTATGAGTTCACTGGAATTCCTCTCAAATGTTCGAAACTTCTAGATTAATTCGCGGCATCGATACTCTGAAAAGGTAACTTTAGATCGCGTACAGTGTGCACGTTCGAAATTGTGTACTCCTCAACTCCGGATATCTGCAATTGAACCTTATCGACTCTTCTTCTAGTCTCTTAGTATCGCCGGTACACTTCAGACAGATAGGCTGCTTAGTGCCAGTTAGACGTAGCTGCTCAGCTGTACTATCGTTCATCAGCGTTAGCGATGAGCCTTCGTCTAGGAATGAGAATGTCTGAATTCTCACATTTTCCCTTTGCAGTACAACTGGAATTATCCGAAAGAGAACGTATGATTCATCATCTTGCCTTGAATGCTGGTTCACGATGGGAGTTGTGAATGGTTGATTCGTGATACCATTAACCTCTGTGTGTCCGTTGTGTACTGAATGCAAATCGGACACCTATTTGCATTCAGTACATTTCCCCCCAAGTGATTCTTTTCGTCGTCAGCATGGACGTTGACAAAGTTTCGGTTCCTGGCACTCGTCTTCGTCTCTACAGCTGGTGGAGTAACTTCGCTGGCATCTCTTCCTATTTGAGTTATCCGCTCGCTGAATGTGGAGATATTTGGTGACACAATTTTTGCATCAAACCCATTCCGGTTTCATTTTTGCCGGCAGCTTCTAAAGGAGTTCTTTCAGTCGACTCGGATTCCGTAAATGATCTTGCAGGCTGGAACTTTCAACAACCATCAATGCTGTCAGGTTCTGCACATACTTTGAAAAGTAAACGACTGTCTCTAGATTTTCCATATTCGGCGGTAGCTCCTGCTTTATACGATAAATCAGATCATCTATTAGCAGATCTGGTCTACCACTAATTTGTCGTAGAGCTTCGATAGCTTCTTGAACGCCTGCAGGAGAATTTAGGCGATATCTAACTATGTCCGATGCAGGTCCTTTGAGACATCTCTGCAGTCGGTCCGCATTTTCCCCGTTTGAGTAACCGCAGATCTCATTGGTGCTTTCATAGGTCCAGATAAAGCTCGGCCATTCATCCAGACGTCCGCTAAATGGACAAAGATCTTTCGACATCACTTGTCTGACAGCGATATGGTCAGTATTGCGTCGGCGTGGAGCAGCATTTGCGAATCCAGTTGGAGCTGTTTTGCAATCTATTGCAGTTGTTACCAGTGGACTATTGTTGCAGTTGCTGCTGCCTTGGTGTTGCGTCTCTGGACCGAGTTCTTGCAGTTCATTGGCAAAAGAAGCATGTGGAAAAGGATGACCTGGTGCATAATCGAGGGAGTTTGAAGGTGCCATAGTTTTAGTTACGCTTGGTATTTGTGATCTGTGATGAGTGATTGATGTTTCTGCTGTTGTCTGCATGTTTGTTGTTCTCGTGGCTAACTCGACGATCCTGGCGATGACTTCGGATGCTTGTTGAGGGTGTAGTTTCTTGTTGTTCAACACATCTGAACGCGCGAACTTGTTTCCTGCTCTGAAGGGGAGTTGAGCGACTGATTGTCATCGTCTTCCATTTCTTGCATCAGCGTGTACTTTTGATGTATATACTCATATTTATGATTGAGCTTTCGATCTTCCTCTAGGCGTTTCAGCTCAAGTTGGATTTTCGTATTGTTTCGGGAACGTCTAGAAGTTGTAGATATCAGAGATTTGTTCTTATTTGATATTATCTTACTTTGCTCACCTTGGGTGGGGCTGTTGTGACAGCCTCCACAATTCCAAGCCATCTTTTCTACGTCGCTTGTCACCTCGGCACTTTGGTAGTGAAACCACAAATCGCATTTGTCGCACTGCACCATCTCGTTTGTGTCCGACTCTGTGCATTTTACACAGGAATTGTCACCTGGTGCAGTACGATTTCTCGGGGTGCGTAACATTTTTCTGAGATAAATGTTCGTATGTATCTTGTATGTCTTAATTTACATGCTTTGTACTATAGAATGTGACGACGCCTTTCGTATAGACGGCAGATTTCAGTCTATACATTTTAAAGAATATTGCCCACCAGGCTAAGAGAGTGAAAACTACGCTTTAATAGTAACTGCGATTTATTGTCAAGTAGTGAGCAAATTAATGGCTTTATTAATCGTCGGCAATATTCCTTAAAATTTATAGACTGAAATCTGCCGTCTATACGCAACGCGTCGTCACATTCTATAGAGTTTATATACAAAACCTATAAATTAACACATACGAGATACATACATTTATCTCGAAAAAATGTTATGCACACCGAGAAATCGTACTGCACCAGCGGACAATTCCTGTGTAAAATTAACAGGGCCAGACACAAACGAGATGGTGCAGTGCGACAAATGCGATTTG
This sequence comes from Philhelius pedissequus, assembly GCA_910595825.1. Taxonomy (NCBI): domain Eukaryota; kingdom Metazoa; phylum Arthropoda; class Insecta; order Diptera; family Syrphidae; genus Philhelius; species Philhelius pedissequus. The sequence goes on along the minus strand of OU343164.1, from coordinate 13,090,572 downwards.
TGGTTTCACTACCAATGTGCGGAGGTGACAAGCGATGACGAAAAAATGGATTGGAACTGTGGAGGCTGTCACAACAGCCCCACCCAAGGTGAGCAAAATAAAATAACATCAAATAAGAACAAATCTCAGATATCTACAACTTCTAGACGTTCCCGAAACAATACGAAAATCCAACTTGAGCTGCAACGCCTAGAGGAAGAGCGAAAGCTCATTTATAAATATATACATCAAAAGTACACGCTGATGCAACAAATGGAAGACGATGACAATCAGTCGCTCGACTCCCCTTCAGAGCAGGAAACAAGTTCGCGCGTTCAGATGTGGTTGAACAACAAAAAACTACACCCTCAACAAGCATCCGAAGTCATCGCCAGGGTCGTCGAGTTAGCCACGAGAACAACAAACATGCAGACAACAGCAGAAACATCAATCACTCATCAGAGATCGCAAATACCAAGCGTAACTAAAACAATGGCACCTTCAAACGCCCTCTATTATGTACCAGGTCATCTTTTCCCACATGCTTCTTTTGCCAATCAACTCCAAGAACTCGGTCCATAGACACAACAGCAAGGCAACAGAAACTGCAACAATAGTCCACTGGTAACAACTGCAATAGATTTCAAAACACCTCCAACTGGATTCACAAATGCTGCTCCACGCCGACTCAATATTGATCATATCGCTGCCCGACAAGTGATGTCAAAAGATCTTCGTCCATTTAGCGGACATCTGGATGAATGGCCGAGCTTTATCGCAATCTATGATAGCACCACTGAGATCTGCGGTTACTCAAACAGAGAAAATATGGACCGCTGCAGAGATGTCTTAAAGGACCTACATTGGAAATCGTTAGATACAGTCTAAATTCCCCTGCAGGCGTTCAGGGAGCTATCGAAGCTCTACGAAAAATTTATGGTAGACCAGATCTGCTAATAGATGATCCCAGAACGATGGATAGAAGCAAACAGAAACAACTTGTGTCGTATGTGTCTGCGTTGACACGCAATTTATAAATGCATCTCTACCAAAACGTGTGGTATTAACAATTGCACACGAAGAATCAACCATCCACAACGTCCATGATGAACCAGTTTTCAAGGCAAGATGATGAAACGTAAATTCTCTTTCGGATAATTCCAGTTGTAATTTAAACCATGAGTACAAGGAAGAAAAAGTAAGTTATAAAGGAAACGTTAAAATTTATAGTGTTTTTATTTCTCTCGATGTCTTTCTCGTCTGGTGGCGGCAACTCAAATGTTCCTTCGTCGGTAATTGAATTTAAAAGATGTACTAGACGAAGATCTTTGCCTTACTCTCTTTTTCGTTGATTAATTTTTGAAGAAGATTGATTGTCCTGATAAAGTGGTGCCAAATGATTTAAGGGGTTAGGCTTGGTTTTCATCGCCGCCAACACTCTTCATTCCTTAAAATATAATGGTTTCCAACATTTGTTTCTCATTTGAAATCTGCAATAAATAATTTCGCATTAAGAAAGATAACAGATGTTTTTTCATTCACTAAAAATATCAAAACACTTAATTATAAATATTCAGAATTTTTAATCTAAACTCTGGGATACAACATTTTGGCTGTATTCTAAATGTGATAAAAATAATTAGTCTTACTTAGTTACTTCGTCAACAATATCATAATAGGAACAATAAACTATTTTTTAACATAAAGCATTTTATTCGAAATAACAATCAAAATAAAAATTTTAAACATAAATGTCCACAATTTGTTGAATCATAATTCTGATACTTAATATAATTATACTTAATTTGTTAACCTAAATAATTAATTATTTCAATTGGTGGTTGAAGATTTCAAAAACTATCAAAATATTTAATATTATCACTTTTTTATAATACGCTATCCAATGTGTTCGAAAACCAATTGAGGAATTAATATTGACAAATTCCACACTCATTTCGTAAAGGTTTCCGCTTTGGTAAATCGCCGCTCATAAAAATCCAGGGAAATGTGGAAATAAATCCTGTGCAAAATTTCTTAAATCCAATTCATTCAATGTACGTTTGGGTAGATAACTTCGAAGTTTTTTGTCTCAGGATTTAAATATAATCCAAGTCCTTTTCTATCTGGTTTTAGATGTAAGCCATGTCCAACTGTTATCTATTCCATTTTTGATTGTCGCGTTTCTTTTCCTCTAAATCTTTTTCAGCAATATTGATATCGTTAATAGCTTTTGCAACACCTACTGCACCTCCTGATAAAGCTCCAAGTGATGACACCCATGCAAATAAAGGAATGCGATATGGAATTACGACACCAATTTTCGACACCGAAATAAGTCTGGGCATTTTAGTTTTATTGGTGTTATTCTTAATAGTTTTTTTAGCTGATGACAGAGCTATTTTTATAGCTTTTTCGAGGCTGTGTGGTTTTTTGCTTTCAAAAATCCCTCTAACTCTTCTTATTGTTCTGGCAAAGGATATGTGCTTACGCACTCCTTGCTTAAGCGTGGACTTTTTATTGTTATTTTTGAACACCCCATTCCTAGCTTTGGTAACCAATAGTGCGCTTGCTCGCTCAGCTATACTAGCGTCTTTCGATTTAACTCGCTGCCAAGCTTTTTCAGATAAAATTCTATCACCAATTTTTCGATCAGATGTATTGTTAGATTTTGAATCAGATATATCATGTTCTTTGCACTCTTGACCAAGCAGATTAATACCAGGATCACCTCGAGCTAGGCGTTTTTGAAGTTTTATTCCGGGGCCACAGTATTAATACCAGGTAAATTCACTTCAATAAGAAGTTTGTTATTACAGAAATTAATAATTCTTTTCCTTTCACGGTGTTTTGTTGACTGATAAAATTTTTCGAATAATCAAGCATTTAATATTATAATCTTTGTATTAGAAAAGTTATATACAAATGACAACTTTAAATATAAACTCTGTATTTTATAGGAAATTATTTAGTTTTATCACAATGCGATTTGTTAAACAAACACCAGTTGCCCGTGAAAAATATAGAGATGGCTAAAAATATTGAAAGAAAAAAACATGGTAAGCTATTCGTTCATACCATTAGAGAACTAATTACAAGTCCTCAAACTCTGGAAAAACAAATGTAATGATGAGTTTGTTTTGCAACACCCCAATGGATTAAAATGTCAAAATATCTATATATATATCCTTAGTCATTACATCAACTGTTTAAGATTACTTCTTATATTGGACATCTCTATAACGTACTAGCGAATGTAGCCAGGGACTCGTTACTGTCTTCAGAGGCTAGATGTCGTTTTTTCCTGTAAATATGATTTTGAAAAGCAACATGGCCGACTTCCTATCTTTTTTATAATTTCTCTTAGTTCTGGCAATAAACTTAGATCTGTTCACACGCATTTTTTAATATCCGAGTCTTTTAATTTAATCCCTTACATATTTTGGTGCCTCCTGTGAGGAAAGTAAGCACTTGGTTTTAATTAATTATTTCTCGCGATATTTTTTGTGTATTTGTATAATTTTGTTGGAAATTCGTGGTGTTAGAGATGGCTGCATCACTTAATTTACGCACATGGGCTGTCAATGCAATTCGGCGCGCTCAGGAACGGGTGGCTGGCGCAGACCTTAGCGGTGCGGATTATGCTCAGTTGGAGCAAGACGTTAGGTCAATTACGGCGCATTATGAGATGTTTGTAGAGAACCATCAAACTCTGGTTAGCACATCAATGGAAAATGAAATGGAAGCTCACGATAACCTGTGGGAGCAAGTGGACACGCCCTAAAATTCAACTTCTGTGATCCTGAATCGCAGATCCTGAATGGCAAATCAAATGCTTTTTCAATCCAGGGAAAGATTCTAATTTTTAAAAAAGGGAATGTTTTTAAATTAATAAATAAAAAATATAAATAAAAAAATAGAATAATTAAATAAATTAAGAAAATGAAAAAACAAAATCAAATTATTGTGAAATATGTCGATGACATTGTAGCAATAATTAACAAAAACGATACAGAAAAAATACTAAAAACATTAAACGAATATCACACTAAATAAAAATAATTCACAATAGAAACGGAAGCTTCTCCCTTTTCTAAAAGTAAAATTAATAAAAAAACAAAAACAAAAGTAATAGACATACGTGATGACATTTTTAAGAACAACAACATCTTAAAAATAAGATCAATTTTACAAATGAACAACTACCCAAATTCAATGATCAATAAGCTCATAAATGACAAAATTCAACAAAAACAAAATTAAAATAACCAACAACTATCAACTAAAGTGATGTCTGGCAACCCTAAATATTACTATTTAACTTACGTCCCATACCTCACGATAACTTTAAACTAAACAATACAATACCTCTTGACAGAAAAAATAACTTTCGCACACAAATCTAATTCAACACTTAATACAATACATATTTACAAATACAAAACCAACAAAGGGCGATCAACACAATGTGGTATACGAAATACCATGTAAAGGAAAACCAAATAAGAATGTAATATGATATGCTTAGGTACAGCAAAAGAAAATTAAGCGTGAGATTGTCAGAACATAAAGCTGATATACGAAGAAAAAGAACAGCTACTTCACTCTCTTAACACATGATGCAATACGATCATATGGCTGATTTTGAAAATGTAAGAGCGATTGATATGGAAAGCCGCACTTCCACTCGCTATACCTTGGAAGCCTAGCGAATCCAGCAAAAAATGAAAAAAACGATGAACCACCAATAAGATATCCATAACATCAGCCCGGTTTACGGTGTTGCCATTAAATGATCTGTGATACAACGTGATATTAATTTTATTTTTGATGTCTCAATAGTGCTTACATACTTTATTTTTATATGTTAATCTAATTTAATTTTATTTGCTAATTGTCCATAGTAAAGTTAGATATTATTCACAACAATTCGTCATAAATAGTAAGATTAAAACAATTAGACATCGAATATGCAGCGGCGCGAGATTGGAAAGCGCATGTCGCTAACCCAAACGTTGGTTCATCACGGTAAAGAGCGTTTCACCGGCGAATAACATGGATATGCGACTAAATCCCGTGAAAATTCCGCCTTTCGACGGCGCTTTACATAATTGACTTATGTTCCGAGATTCCTTCGAGACATTGATTCACAAAGCTGAGCTCCCAGAGGCGTACAAACTTGCGAAGCTGAGACAAGCAATTTATCCCGCACAGGTTCCATTAATTGGAGGAATGTACACTGGTGGTTATATTGAAGTGTGGCAAGCATTAACAAAGTGCTTTGATACTCCTAAGCTGTTAGCGGAAAATCATGTGTCTCGTCTCCGACAGCTCAAGGCAGCAAAGGAAGAGAATTCAGAGGAATTCCTGCGTATAGTAGACACCGTGCAGGAATCACTGCAAGCGCTCCGCGTCATAAACCTCCCGGTGGAACAATTGGATGCGCTGGTAGTACAAATAGTCGTTTATAAACTTCCTTCTCTAACGCAACGCGAGTGGTGTATGATGGGTTCTTCATCCGAGATTCCTAGTCTAGCGGACTTACTCGTCTTTTTGGAAAAACGAGCACAGAGTCTGGCTACCGAGCTTGGTCGACCACCTCATCGGAATGATTGTTCGATCACTCGTTAAGTCCGCGCCCCTATGGTAACGAAGTCACAGCTCGTTACAACCAATGGAGGAAGGTGTCCATACTCTCAGGGACCTCATCTAATCAGCCGCTGCCAAAGGCTGTTATGTAAATCTCCCGAACAATGCTTCGCACAGTTGAAGAATTCTGGCCTATGTGTCAACTGCCTAATTAGTGGCCATAATTCGCAACGTTGTTCCTCATCTGGGTGCCGACATTGGGGAAAGAAACACTACACGATGTTTTGCCGTGAAACCACATGGTCAACACCTGAATCCTCAGCGCCCCCAAACGGCAATCACTGCAACAGCCGCAGTAAATATCGCAGGTAATCTTTATCACCGAATATTTAACTAATCAATTGCACCTTCAAAGATCGAAATATGATGTGGCTGTGGAAGGAATTGGCGCTATGTCTCACGTGTGCACAAATGGCAGTGTACTTCTTACGCTCAATTCGATCGATGTTGTCAAATTTCTCACTTGAAATCAATGCGTTAGAACTTCCTGCGATAACATCCGAATTACCAGTGGTGCGCCTTCATCGGGAAAGCTGGAAACATCTTTCTGGTTTTCAGCTCGCTGACCCTCAGACCTGCACATATCGATGTTTTGGTAGAAGCTGATGTATGGGGACGGATTGTGGAAGGTGATATCATGACTGGAACTCCTGATGAGCTATGTGTTCAGCTTACCAACAGCTCAGTGCAACCACCGTCTGCATTCTGCGGTCATTTGTTTGAGGACGATTTGAGCTTGGAAGATCTGGCCCGTAATTTTTGGAATTTGGAAGAGGTGCCACAGCGTGCCAACGAGCTGGATAAGTGTGAGCAATTTTTCTGCGCAACACATAGGTGGTCGATATGTCGTACACATTCCTTTCCACAACAGTGCTCCAGAGCTAGACGATTCGTACACTCATACCTTACGACAGTTTCATGCATTGGAACGGCGCCTTGACAACACAGAGCTACGCGATAAGTACGTAAACTTCATGAGCCAATACCGCGCCCTTAATCATATGGAACGTGTCGATCAACCCGGCGATCACGCGGATTCTTATTACACCCACACCATGCTGTGCAAGGCAAGTTCCGTGTCGTTTTTAATGCATCGGCTCGTAGCAGCAATGGTGTACATTTGCACGACACCCAGATGACAGGTCCTACGATCCAGGACTCTTTGGTGATAATCCCCCTTCGATTTCGGCCCTATACAGTGGCATTAACTGCTAATGTGGAGAAAATGTTTCGGCAGGTATTGGTGGTGCCGGAACATAGAGATGTCCAGCGCATTCTCTGGTGTAATTCTAATACCGAGAAACTGGAGGTTTTTCGGCCGACTACTGTGACGTATGGTATGGCATGTAGTCCGTTCAATGCTTACGCACTCTTCACTAGTGCGCTCGAGATAATCACGACAGTTTGCTTGACCTGGATCAAGGACGCGACATCATCACATCGATAGTTTTTATTTATGTCAAACTTATACAAGAACACCAAGCACTTAGTTCGAGACAATGCAAATTTTCTCATTGTCTTCAAACAGAACGGTATGAACTTAAAACACATATATAATGATCATGAAAATTCAGACGTGACATTTAATACATTTCAAAAGTATGTGCACAATGTTCGAATACAAATTATGGTTTTATGGTTAATGACAAGGAAAGCCCTTTGAATGAAGGTCGTTATAGAAATGGCTTTGACTGCTTCCTTGAGCTATAAAATAGATAACACTTTTAATTTACATTCATACGCATATTAATGTTCTATGAGAGCAGTACAGAACAGTCGAACGAGGAGGTAGTAATAGTTAAAAGCATGATGCTCTGCCCGACTCCATTCAAAGAATTGTTTCCTATTACCCTCACACTGAAATCGTCATTGCGGGCGATTACAATGTACACAATTCTAGCTGGCTCCGCTTTTCGAGCCAGACAACACCCGAAGGAAGGTATGTTGAGGTCTTTGCTGAGTTAAATCAACTGACTCAGCTTGTTGAAGTGCCAACTCGAATCCCTGACGTTGTAGGCCAAACCGCCAACACTCTAGACTTGTTTCTTACCTCTGACCCTGGTAACTACACGTTAAATGTATTATCGCCTCTAGGCACATCAGACCATTGTGTCATATCTGCAAATTTCTCATGCGAACACCTCTCAGTTAAAGAAAAACCACCTAAGAGAACCGTTTGGCAATATGAGAAAGCCAACTGGGACGGTCACAATAACTTTTTCAGGACCTTTAACTGGTCACTATGCTTCCTCGGTAGTGACGTAGACTCCAGCGTAGATATGATAACAAATTTAATTCTTCAAGGAATGAGAATTTTCATCCCGAATAGGGTGAAACCTATCAAACCGAAAGAAAATGCATGGTTTGATTTGAGTTGTAAAAAGGTTATTAGGGATAGAGAAGTAAGTTTCCGGAAATATAAAGCCAACCCCACTGAGGATAACCGGAAAAAGTTTCAACAAGCTAGAAAGACTTGCAACGTTCACATTCGGAGAACCAAATTTTTGCATGACCAAAAATTAAGGCGAAAAATACTACAATGTCCCAAAGGTAGTAAAATTTTTTGGTCTTTTGTAAAAAACATTCGGAATTCATCGTCGTCTTCGGTTCCAACGCTCGTCTTTAATGACACCCCTTTTGTCAGCTCTCGTGAAAAAGCCAATTTGCTTGCAGCGCAGTTTGCTGTAAATTCGACGCTGCCAGAAAGTATTATGACTCCTCCTGTACTTGTAAGCGTAAACGATTTTATGGGACGAATCTTCTTTCGCACTCGTGCAGTTGCTAGAGTCCTCAAAGACCTTGATATTCACAATTCCGCTGGCCCGGATAGTATCCCTCCCATCGTTCTGAAGAGGTGTTGTTCAACGCTGGCTAAACCACTGCGTAAGCTTTTCCATCTGTCCTACTCTACTGGTCTCTTTCCGAGTGGAGGGAAAACAGCATTTGTCCAGCCTGTCCCTAAAAAAGGCGAATCTTCTTCACCCGCTAATTACCGTCCAATTGCACTTACGTCCCTTCTTTCCAAGTTCATGGAAACGCTGATTAATTATCAGCTTAAGAAATATCTTGAAGAACGAAAGCTCCTCAATGACCGGCAGTATGGCTTTCGTAGCAATAGGTCCACTGGTGATCGGATGGTATATCTCACCGAGCAGTGGCACAAATCTTTACATCGTTTTGGAGAAAGTAAGGTTATTGCGCTTGATATTTCAAAAGCATTTGATAGAGTTTGGCATCAAGCTCTCTTAACGAAAATGCGTGCATTTGGTATGGATGAATCTCTTCTTCGTTGGATTAGAAATTACCTTTCGGACCGATCAATACAATTTGTATTGGACGGTTTCAAGTCTGATATTCACAAAATAAATGCTGGTGTGCCCCAGGGCTCCGTACTGTCTCCGACCCTATTTCTCATTTTTATTAATGATCTCTTATCTGGAACTTCTAATCCACTAAATTGTTTTACTGACGATAGTACTCTCAGTTTTTCATATTCATTTTCACATTCACCTCCTTGTTCTTCGGATGTGCAACTGCAACGATAAGCTCATTAAATTCTGATCTCGACAGCATTGTCCAATGGGGAATAAAAAACCACGTAGAATTTAATGCTTCAAAACCTCAGTGCTGTCTTCTATCGTTAAAGCAGAACCCACCCCCCATGCCGCTATCCATGAGCGGCACTTGCATTGAAGAAACCGATCAGCTTTCAGTTCTTGGTATGTGCATCACAGACCACGTCTTGTGGAACGACCACATATTCGATGTCGCCAAAAATGCTGCAAAGTGTCTGGGCCTTCTTCGAAGGTGCAAGAAATTCTTCTCCCCGTCTGATCTGGCTGTAATCTATAAGGCCTTCATTCGACCAAAGCTGGGTTATAACTCGCACATTTGGGCAGGAGCTCCCAAAACACATTTGATTCTTTTAGATAGAATTCAGAATAGAGCTCTAAGAATGATAGGCGACAGAAATATAGTAGAGACATTTACATCTCTAGAACACCGTCGAAAAGTTACATGGCTGCCATTATTTTATCGCTATTTTTATAAACACTGTTCCAGCAAAATAGCCAGTTGCATTCCTCCCCTTAAATTTTTCAACCGTAGTACTCGCGCTTCTAGGAATGCTCATCAGTTTACCCTTGAGCCCAACTTTGGACGTACTGTCAAGTACAGAGATTCTTTCTTTAGCCGTACAAAGCGAATGTTGAATACTTTACCCGGCTCTATTTTCGCCTCCCATTTTCATATTCAGAAATTCAAAACCAATGTGCATCAGTATCTCCTCTTGCGTCCTTCCCTAATCTCCTAACGCTCGCACTGTGCTTGTTCATATTAAGGGTAGTCGAAACCCCTTTAGTGCGCGCAAACGTTAAAAAAAAAAAGATTTATGCACACACCACTGATCAAGAACGCTGCCTGACAGGCAATATAACAATATTTTGTGAGCATTTACCGTCAAAATAGTGCTGGCAATTATTTAATTAACGACCTTGGTTTACCGAAGCTAAACTATTGACAGATAAAAATACGAGTACTGCCAACTGGCAGCAAAGAATGAGCAAGTTCATTCTTCATGGCAAAATGTCATAATTTGAAAATTGTTGTCAGTACTGAATTTACACGATGTCAGAATAAGGCCACAACTTAACAACTTAACGAAAATCCTGGCTGGCAGTTTTTGTGTAAATGACAAACATATCGCCACATTTTCGACCATTTACACGAGCAACATTATACTGCCAAGATCTTGACAGCAAAACCGCCAATCCGGCAGTCGCGCAAATCACGCAGTACCGGTGTATCATGCCCTCCAGTACGTGTACAATCTTCGATCATGGGCAAAACTGTCAAGCAGGCTCGTCAATGTGTACCCCACCTACCAGGTTAGATCCTTTTTCCTCTACCCTCTCCCAGATGATGGTACTCTTTGTTTGCTTCCCCCAGGGCGACCGCAACAACGTTTTAAGTGATGCATACAGAGAGCCAAATTTTGTTTCACTTTTTCGAGCATATTGTCTGGTATCTTGATAATATTGTGTATGATTGTGTCTTCCAACCAAGGCTCGCTTATCGACTAAGACGAGTGATTTGATGCATCATTTGGTGCCCAACAGCTTAAAATAAATGCGAAATATCATCACTAGGGGTGGAAATACTGTTTTCTTTATTTTTATAATTTGTAAGGAACTTGCAATAAATAGTGGGCGTGTTAAGTAGATGAAATCTTTCCAAAAACTCAAGATTTGTTTTGACAGTATAAAATAGATTTTATTTAAAAATAATTCGAAGTCTATATAACTTTGAAAAATATCACAAATCATGCGTGACCTTACAAAAATAGAATGCTGAAAAACGAAACAGCTTAAAAATTAACTTGTTAGTTTCCACAAGATCATTTTACTGAAAGACTTCTTAATGGCCATCGTGTCCAAACTTAATAGACGTTTGTCTTTTATAGTTCAAATATCAATTTCTGTAACAGTTTGCAAACGATATGCCATAAAAACATGGCATTTAAAGTATATTTGACACTTACTGGCTGTTGTTTTTTTTTAGATACACGCTGTTTATATTCATATATATATATTCCTTGGATGCATGATTGGTTTGACACTGTTTGTTGGTGTCGTTATTGCAAATTATTCCGAAAATAAAGGAACAGCTCTTTTAACAGTTGATCAACGACGTTGGTGTGACCTTAAGAAACGGCTCAAAATCGCTCAACCCTTACATCTACCACCAAGACCAGATGGTCGTAAGGTTCGAGCGTTTACATACGATATAACACAACATATTATTTTTAAACGTTGCATAGCTGTTGTGGTTCTGATTAACAGTATGCTTCTTTCGATTACTGTGAGTATACAATTACAATATTTGATCCTTGTTTCAGTAATTTTAACTCCCGAATTCATCTGATTAACTTAACAAATGGTTTAACAATGCTTGCTTATTCAAGTATGCGATAGAAACCAAATAAATGTTTGGGCCCGTGACTTAAAGGTGCTGGAGCGCGGATCAAATATTTGAATAACTGACCTCAATTAATTTAGCTAATTTTTTTTTACTGACCAAAATCTATTTTAGTGGATCAAAGATGAAGTTCACACGGAACGTCTTGTGGTTGTCAGTATGGTTTTGACATTTGTTTTTGTAATTGAAGTGGTTATGAAAAATATCGCATTTACACCACGAGGCTATTGGCAGTCACGGAGGAATCGATATGATTTACTAGTAACAGTAGCTGGTGTTGTTTGGATTTTTTTGCAAACCATATTAAGGGTATTATTAATTTAAGTTGACGACAAATCATACATTTTGTTTTATTTATATTTTCTAGAGTGATCTTTCGTACTTTATTGGATTCATGGTGGTGATCCTTCGATTCTTTACAATTACTGGCAAGCATACAACTCTCAAAATGTTAATGCTCACCGTTGGTGTGTCCGTGTGTAAATCGTTTTTCATTATATTCGGCATGTTTTTACTGGTGTTTTTCTATGCATTGGCCGGAACAATACTTTTCGGCACTGTTAAATACGGTGAAGGTATTGGACGCCGTGCTAATTTCGGATCACCCGTAACAGGAGTTGCTATGCTTTTTCGAATTGTTACCGGTGAAGATTGGAATAAAATTATGCACGATTGTATGATTCAACCGCCTTATTGTACGCCTGGCCTTAATTATTGGGAAACAGATTGTGGAAATTTTACAGCTAGTTTGGTTTATTTTTGTACTTTCTATGTCATCATAACTTATATTGTACTGAATTTGTTAGTCGGTACGTAGAGAAGACAGTGTTGTTGTCTTACCAAGTAAACAATAATGATTATTTAATTTTCTCTTTTTCATTAGCTATTATCATGGAGAATTTTTCATTATTTTACTCGAATGAAGAAGACGCGTTATTGTCGTATGCGGATATAAGGAATTTTCAAAATACTTGGAATGTCGTTGATATACATCAGAGGGGTGTTATTCCCGTTAGGAGGGTTAAATTCATTTTACGTCTATTAAAGGGAAGGCTTGAATGTGATCCACAGAAAGATCGACTATTATTTAAATATATGTGCTATGAATTAGATAAGCTGCACAATGGAGAAGATGTAACATTTCATGATGTTATAAAGTGAGTTTAATATTTTTAAATACAAAAAACTGCTTAAATTGAAACATAAAAAACATATTTCGTTAAAATGTTGATTAATTTTGTCAAAAACTAAATTATGAATCAAATTTAAGGTTTATATTATAATTAAATTTGAATTAAAAATATTAAAATATTTATTTTTGTTACCCAGCATGTTGTCATATAGATCGGTTGACATACGCAAAGCTCTTCAGCTCGAAGAACTATTGGCACGTGAGGAATTTGAGTATATAATCGAAGAAGAAGTAGCTAAAGAAACCATACGCACGTGGCTAGAAGGGTGCCTTAAGAAAATACGGGCACAAAATGCAAGTGTAAGAATATTATATCCAACAAACATAATAGTCACATTTTAAGTTTTCTTTTATTATTATTATTCCATTTTAAAATTGATTAAAAAACATTTTGTAGAAACAGCAGAGCTCTTTACTGGCTGGATTGCGTGCAACAAACGAACTAATGATGCGTGCTGCCGAAGAAAAAGCTAAAGAAACAATGGCTGCAGCTACTACACCAGCAAGGGGACCACCACCAGTATCAGTATCAGCGTCATGTTCTGCAGAAAAAGCTGCAGTTCCTCAAAAAAACAGCCAGGAAGATATTGATATAATAACGACTGTAGACATTTCACCTGAACAGAAACGACCCTCAATTGCTTCAACTTTAAGTCAATCAATGTTACAGCAGCAGACGGATAAGCAGCAATCTACGCAAATACAGCCAAAACAACAACAGCAACATCAACAGCAGCAGCAGCAACACCAACAACAACAACACCATAACCACCACCAACACCAACAACAACAACAACAACAACAACAACAACAACAACAACAACAACAACAACAACAACAACAACAACAACAACAACAACAACAACAACAACAACAACAACAACAACAACAACAACAACAACAACAACAACCCACTGCGCAACAACAACACCAACAACCCACTTCGCAACAAACACATCCACCGCGTTTAACAACAACTGCGACAACATCTACCGGAGCAACCAAAAAACATACACTCATTCGATCGGATTCAACTGGCAGTGTTTCCGCGAGAAAACTTCTTGCCCCTACCACATCTGATCCTCAATCAATACCAGAAAAAGAACGCTGCATGGTCAATAAGAAAACGGAGAAAAAACCGCTTGCCCTTCCGTCCAGCAAAAGTAGCTTGAATGACTTCACATTACACTATCCATCTATAATCACTCACCATCACCATCTTTACCATGAAACTCAATACTCCCGGTCACTTATAAATCACCAATCTCACCAGACTCACCACTTTCAATACAACAGTCAACAAATTCAAACCCATAGTGATATTGTTGCAACAATCAACGGCCACCAACTGTGGCAAACTCAGCCTCAGTCTCTAACCCAAACCCAACATCAACCACAACAACAGACACCAGCAGCGAATGTAAGTTCCGCTGTCAAAACTCCTACCTTTAATAATCCAGCAAATGTTGTGTATGAAGTACACGACTGGTGGCAAGAACAAGTGATTTGTTCCCAGGGTAGTGAAGATGAATGCTAAGTATTATCGAAAAAAATAGAAATTGAGTTAACATTAACATTAATTAAAGCAAATGAAAATAAAATATTAACTTAAAAATAATAAACTTAACTATAAGAAATTACGTAATATATTCTATCTCTTCGCCCGAAAGCGTTTTCTGAAAAACTAAAGTCACCCTGATAAACAAATTCTCTGTTTTCTTGAAAACTAGGGTCGCCCACAACCCGCCCTGAAGTAGATCTAGGTTTTTAGCTGGAACAAGTTGAGGTAAATGAATAAATGTCAGTCACATGAGATCTGAAGTAAGGATGGGCGATATTGAGAACAATGTCGATGACAATAATTATCGCATCGAAAACATCGATGTTTTAAAGCATTTTCCTTTATTCTTGATGCGGAATCCCTAACCTGAAGCATTTGTTTTGTTGTGAGTTCCCATTTTTTTTTAAATTTAACTATATGCCTGTAAGACTTAAGGTCTTTTAAATGCAACCTGAATTGCACGGCACTAGCTTGGCACAGTGGATTTGATAACCAGGTATTGACTCTCTCATTTTAACCCATGGGCGGCATCTAATTAATATTGGAGGTATAGATAAGAATGCACCTAGCAATTTGTTATTTTTTAAATGGAAATAAAAGAATACTCAAATTAATTTTCAGACTTAGACATGCAAAATGGAAACAAGACTTCATCCAAACAAAATGAAACAATGGGTGTATTCGGTGGCGCATAGCTTTGCTGTGAAGTACGTTCATTGTTGTTGTAATACGTGTTAAATAACAGTCAATTAACAGCTGACGACCATTACAATGAACAAAACATATGATTTCCAAATAGAAGCCAAGCTAGCGCTAAATCTCTGGTATACTTAAGGACTATTCACATGAGAGCAACCAACGACCGACGAATAAATTCCATTGAAAACAATTTACCAACCTAAATTCTTCACAAATTCTAAACAAAATTGATGAAATATAATTTATATTAATGTTGACGACAGAAAAATTTGCTTTTTAACCGCTAAAATAAGATAAGTTTGAGAAAACAATATTGGTTGTCGCGAATTGCATCTGATTGCTACGAAAAACCAAACTTTTTTCGCGTTATACCCTTCAACGAGTAATTTGTTCGAGCGAGAAAAATTCTTCATTCGCGGGATTTTTTTCCAAAATAAAAAAAAATAAAACACTTTCTTTTGGGTCTATTTTACCCCGTTTATTTTTCTAAGAATTTTTATATTAGGCGCCAGTTATAGCTTTCATTGAAGCTCATCATTGAAAATTTTGACTATCAATTCTGAGACACTTAAACACATAAAACTGATGTCGTTTTGGTACCAAAATGAAGGCAATAAGATATATATTATTTTTTGTCAACAAAATATTTTATTTGCCCTACCAATTTCTTGTAAATTCACTTTTGATTTTTCAATGATGAAAAGCATTTTCAATGATCATTCAATGATCATTGAAAAATCAAAAGTAAATTTACAAGAAAGTGGTAGAACAAATAAAATATTTTTTTGACAAAAAATATTATAAACCTTTTATACCTTCATTTTGTTACCAAAAGAACATCAGTTTTATTTGTTTAGGTGCCTCAGAATTGATAGTCAAAGTTTTCAATGATGAGTTTCAATGAAAGCTATAACTGGCGCCTTAAGAAGGTACGGCCGCTGTCTCAATGCGGGGCTGCACCGTGTTGCTTCTTTCGTTCCTAAAGCCTAGTACGCTGCTGATGCGAAACGAAAATTTTCGGTGGTCTCCAATAGGAGAGCGAAATGCTAACGAAAATCACAGCGGAAAAATATTTGCGGAGATGGTGTTAGCTGTCAAAAAAAGTTGACAAGTTGTAAAAAAAGGAGTTTTGTCACCAAATTACTTTTAGATGGAATTTTTTTGTCACCAAATTACTTTTAGATGTAATTCTACGAACGGGTTGTCCAATAAAGGCGAGCGATATCTTTTTAGAATCAGCACTTCATACTTTCAAAGGAAGCATCAACATTTTTAGCAAAGAAGTTGTATTAAAAAAAATAACTCCAGGAATACGCATACCTCATTCTAAATATGCGTATTTCAAGAGTGATTTTTTGCAATAATCCTTCTACCTATAAACTTTTGATGCTGATTTTGAGAGTATCAAGAATATATTACAAAAAGTTATTGACCAAGTTTTTAGGATAACCGGTTCCAAAGATACACTCCAAAGTATTTTCAGATTATATATTCCAAGAGAACAGTGAATAGCTTTTGAAATATATCTTTGGAACGGGTTGCATTTTCACTTGTTCATCAGTGAGTTTTCTTAGTGGGTTTGTACTTGACCGCTCTGCTACGCTGCGAATGCTCTTTGATCGATTCCCATTTTAACTATAGGTCTTGCTTCCTCAATTAATACCAAAATCAAATGAATAGTATAAATGCATGGCCTTATATGTCAAATCCAATTGACAAGTGACCAGCTTACAAGCAGCTTGATTTGATATCAAATCCACGAGCAGGGCATCTGCCATACGATATTTCAATTACATTAAAAAACTTCGTCCAGAAAAGAAAAAGAAGGTAGCGATGGCAATGCGAGGTAAGTGATTTGTCATCATCTTCTTTCTATCAACACAACAAAGGACTAGCGAGGTCATCACCAGAAATTGTAGACTAAATAACAATGTCCATCCCGTGCCGATTTAAACGAAGTAAACATTAAACAGATTGTCTGAACTTGAGAAATAAGTTCTGGGGTATGGTATAAAATCGCCAATCAATGAGGTCGGAAACAGGCTTTCTAAATAGAGGTGGGTATCGTTTACGATGGCCTTTTTGCAACCAAACATTATTGTGGTAACGATGATTTCCTTAATTGTCGTTGGTGCAGCGGAAGGCCGCTTACCTTTGGCTTCCGGCCTGGATACATCTTGTCCCGACCAGGTCGGAAATTCATATACGTACTGCCAGTAGCGGGCGGTCGATTTGATTTTTTCTTTGTGGCAATTGAGTTAATTTATGTGTTGAAAGTATGTAGTTAGAAATGGTGAGTGTTTTTTTTATATTTATATGGTGTCAAAGGTCGCATAGAATTTAAAAGTCGGAGTAACAAATGTATATTAAAAATCATGACATGGACAGTTAATTCCAGAACAAACTACTGAATCTTGATTATAATATTTATATTTAGTAGTCACTTAAAATAAATTAATTTTAAAAGGACATAGGTTATTTTTAATCTAAGCACTAGCACTAGGTATGAGAAAAGTCGATAGTTGGTTATAATAAGCACTCCAAATAAAGATCCGCTATATCTTGTTCACCGATAAGATATGTGAAGGGTGTGCTTCTTTCCAACTTCCCATTTTCATTTTGCAGATTTAGTTTAGTCGATTTTGAAATTGGTTTTGATACAAAAATTAGAATTGAACTTATTTCGAATAATTTAATACAGAAAATGCACAGAAAAACCAGACACTAGAGAAAACCCAAAGAAAAATCAAATAAACAATACAAGAGCTTGAATTTTTTTTTTTATAAAAAAAAATTAAATGTCAAAATTTCGCACGCAATTAATGTGCAGGTCAATTAAATTGAGAACGAAAAGAGTGGAGAATTGTACTAAGAAATCTAGTACAGCTATCCACTAAAATTACACATTTCGTCGTTCAGCAGCGTACTGGAAAACGAAAAGTAGAGCGAAATTTTTCGTTCATGATTTCGTCGTGTCATTTTTGTATGGGATTTTTCGTTTCGCATCAGCAGCGTACTAGGCTTTAAAACAAACTCTACTTAAAACCAGTCGTCGGAGGAGGAAAAACCTATGAAAAGAATATCGATATCAGATGTATCTATGAATCGATATTATTTTTTTAATTTTTTTTTATTTAACCGAACCAATGTATTCACCCTCTAGTGGGAACTGAATGCATTGGTTTGGTTTTAGTTTGCCCCAATCATTAATTTTCCATTAGGTCATTTTATTGTTAAGCAATAAAATGCATAATTTACGATGGCACCAATTTGATAATGAGTATACGGTTTAGGACCAACACTTAACTCCTTCATTCGTAGATTCAATTTTCTCTTGGAAATTACATTTATCTTTTATTTTTTCACTTTTTTTTGTTGAATTTTGAAGTTTTATTTTTATTTTGCCTGTTCCTCCGGCTTTTCTATGAAAATTATTGCAATTATTCTAAAAACCATGGATGTACCAGATATGTTTTTAATTTGTTATATTTTAATAATTCTATCGTATGTTTGCTTTTTCATACTTTTTAAATACAGTCTTCATTGTTACATTGGCGCAAAATTTTAAACAGCCTGACGTTAAGAGCTCAGCATGTTACTACTTAACAGTTTGCTAATACTAAAGCACTTTACTAATTTTTCCTAATTTTAAAAAAACTTTTTAACTAGCACCATACTAAATCTATTTTCTTAACAAACTACAACTAACACGCCTAAAATAGAGCAAAACAGTAAGCGAACATAACTATTTGACATTTGTAAATGTGGATTTAGTACGATACTAAAAAAATAAAGTAGCCATTTTTTAGTACGATACTAAAAAAATAAAGTAGCCATTTTGTGATTTTAACTTTAGTAAAATGTTAAAAAAATAGTACGATACTAAACTGGTTTGAAATTAGCAAAATCCTCTTTTTAGCATAGTATCATACTAAAAATGATTTAACATATACTAAATCGTTTAAAATGTTGCTCTATTCTTGTTAATTATTTTTTCATAGTACAGTTGAAAGGTATAATTTGTTCCTTTATTTTTAAGAATAGCATTATTTATTTTAATATTAAAATTTTGGATATTAACAATATAATTACCTGTTTAAGTTAATTCTCTGGCATCGCAATTATTGTGTACAGTTGTATTTTCAGAATTCTTAACAATAAAAGTTCTCTGATTTACGTTAATGATTTCTAAATTTATGTTTATTTTCATTAGACAATTTTTTAAATAATACAATCGTTCCTTTCTCTTAAATCATTGACATTATTTTATTCATTATTAAATATGTACTCTTTTCCTTTATATGCAATTACAAAAAATGGTTCTAAATCGATTTCTTTCTTTTCTTGGTTTGTTACAGGTAAAATAATTTTAATTGGAAGTGTTATTATTTCTTCAGGGGGGTCAATCCGTAATCCGATTATCGTCAGACGATATCGTCTGAACTATAGTGATGTCTTTATTTGCTTCACGTAAGTCGATAATCGTCAAAACGCTATCGTCAAAATGATAGCGTTTGAACGATAGCTAAATAGGTATCGAGTTGCATTAATTTTGAAGTTTCTAGGTGACTGTAGTTGAATAATTGAGTAGCCACTGTAGTTTGGCATTTTGTTTTTTGTCTATCTGTTGTATTTGTAAATTAAAGTTAAAATGTTTCGGCGAGGCAATTTTCTTGTATTAGAAAGTGGAAATGAAAACGCAAGTTGGGAGAAAATCGAATTAATACGAATGCGAAGACATTTGAGGGACAAATCTGGATGTTCATCCACATAAGTCAAAATACCAATCTGAGACTGTGTGACTGCCCTATATATAAATTGATGTATTTACATTTATACACAACAATTTGTAAAAAATATTACAATAAAATAACTAACATTTTGGTCCAATTATATAACTTTATTCGCACAACTTTATTGGCATTTATTGGGCTGCCATAAACTCAATAAAAGTTTGAGAGTTTCTGAAATGTACCAAATGCTCTCAAATTATAAACGATTGACGAGACGATAGTGGTTGAGTTACGTGAAGCAAATTAAAGACGATCTCGTTGACGATCATCGTTTTGACGATTAACGTTTTGAAAATTACGGAATGACCTCCCAGGTATTTTCAATGGATCCACTTGTTTATTTCATAAATTCTGTTTTAATATTTTTCAGTTTGCTAAAATTCATGTCTGTCATAACCAATTCATCTTTAGCCAGTAAGCTAGAACGTGTTATTCCCATTTTGGAAGTAGCTATAGTATCTAGTAGTGTCAATTAAGTTTTCAAACATCAATAATCTAGTTAATACTTCGGTTCGTTGTATTTTGATACATTTTTATTTCTAGTCTGTCCTTTAAAACTAAGTCCCTAATGCTTTTCATATTTTCTTTTAGTTGTGTATTAATTTTAATCTGTTTATTAAGCTCGAATGGCATTTTTTTCGTTAGTCTCTATTATTTTGAAATGTTCTACTATTTCTTTCCTATCTGCGTCGCTCATGGTACCAAATAACCATTTCTGACCAGTACCTGGATGGCGCACGAACCGTGCTGCAATAAGAAATTTAAATAGCTTTTATTTTAATCCATGTATTTCATTATTTTTTTTTTTATTGGATTAAAAATTCAATTTTATTTTAAATAACTAATGGTTTTTAAAGGTGATAGACCGCAAATGACCTCCTGATCAGGAAATTTTTCATTGCGGCCTGAAGGGTTGAAATTGGGATCGCCTCAATTATTGTCTTAATGGGCTGCTTCAATTCAGTCAAATTCTTGGGTTTCGTTTTGTACACTGCTTGACAAAACCCCATAAAAAAAAGTCTGGTGCAGACAGGACAGGTGGCCTTGGTTGAAAGTGTTTCTGGATATCAATTTGTTTGGGAATTTTCGTTGAAGCTCCGCCATAACTTGTGTGGCTACGTGTGCACTTGCTCCATCTTGCTGAAATCAAATCCTGCTGAAAGGGATACGTCTTCGATGAAGTTATGGGTAAAAAACTCCTTCAACATCTTTAAATAACGGTCTCCATTGATAGTTTGTTTTACACCATTTTCTGCAAAGAAGTATGGCCCGACAATACACCTTGATGACACCACGTAGTGACTCGTTCTGGGTGCAGTTCGGTCTCATGGAGCATTTGTGGATTAGATTCACTCCATATACCACAATTTTGCTTGTTAACATGGCCGTTTAAGTCAAAATGGGCCTCATCAGACATGAACAAACAATTTATCAATGTGTTGCCTTCTTCGGGCATTGCAATCATTTTTCGGCAAAATTCCAGGCGAACATGCAAATCCTGAGGGTTTAACTTGCTTGTAATTTGGATTTGTACGGAAATAAGTTTAAGTCAGCATGAAGTATCCGTTGTAAAGACCATCTAACTCCAATTTGGCCCGATAAGTTTCGAGTCGAAACACTTGGATTTGCCTGTACTGCCGATGCAACAGCCACGATTGTATCCTGAACCCGAACATTGGGATCTCGATGATACGGTCTTCGTTCGATGGTTCCAGATTCGGCAAACATGTTCACCAGCAGCCTCATAGTGGTCCATCTACTCCGGGGAGTACCGCCCAACTCCAGCCTAAATTCCCTTTGGACGAAAATGACGGACTACAAAGAATGGATTCTTATATCTAAAGTTAGGGTCGTTCTGATGTTTAACATGTTTATAATTTTGTATATAACCTTCCTGTCTTGTTTCTATATAATCTTCCCTTGCCTGGTTTTTCTTATTAATAATCTTTTCTTTTTTATTCTTGATTTTTCGTACAAGTGTTTCTATATCTGCATTTTGTGCTTGTTCTGGAGACATGTTAATTGTTGAATGATGTCTTTTACTATAAATTTGGAAAGCCTTAAACATTTTTACGTTAACTGACTCTTCCTGTTTCATGGAATGTAGAACTTCTGCTATTGTACTGTGTAATCTTTCCATATCTGCATTCCCTGTAAGTGAATTAGGTAAAGTGTACTTTTACCTGATGTTCCATAAGAAATTCCCTAATGTAAATTGTATTAAACTCGTTGTCTGTAACGATTTTTGTGGATGTCCCTTCTCTAGTAAAGTGTTCTGTGATAGCATCTGTTTAATGTTTATGATTTTTGCTTTCTAATCTATAGACATATCCTACGAGTGTTTTAGTGAGTTTGTCAATCACAGTTAGAAATATGTGTTTGTGAAAGTGATAAATGTCTATGTGGATTATATCATTACGTTTAGTGGGTGTTTCTGTTATTTTAAATTTGTTGTTAATAAGTTTCCGCTCATACTTGACCGTTTGGCATGTATCACAGTTATTAATAATTTGTGTAGTTATTCGTGTTAATTTGGGAAAATAAATTTGTTTGTTTCAGAGTGTACTAAGTTTCAATTATACCTGAGTGTTGAATTTCTTTTATATGATACATGAAAACCTATTTCCTAGATTCCTCCTCCGACCTTAAGTCTCTTACTCTTCGTGTTAGTTTAATGAATTTAATTTGAGTATTTCCTGAATATAAATTTATGATTAACTGGTGTTTTTTTTTATAATACAATTCTATATACTACTGAAATTACTCTGCAAAGTAGAAAACTTAGCATTAAATTTAATTGGACTTGTCGAATTATTGATTCAAAATAGATTTTAACAGCCTTTAGTCCACAAAATTTGCGTTTCGTCCCGGCAATCTCACTTGGACTCATCAGTTGGTTATAGAGCGCCTTACCAATACGCAATTTTTGTTAAGTTCGGTTCAACTTACATGCATTTTTACAGTTTGTTCCTACATATGAGGAGGTGGTATGTGTGAAGTTTGTTTGGAATCGGTGCAGCCGTTCCTGAGTTATGACATTTTATGTGAGTAATGCTTTACTCTCATACGAAATGCCTGTATAGGAAAAACAACAAGTACACAGCCGCTGATGAGCGTTTCTGTTGTACTGTATGACTGTGTACACAGTTGTCAAATGTAGTTGTAAGTGCATTATGTTAATATTAATTTGCTGTCATTGGAATTCAGTTGACAGTTCTGTTATGTGCTTTGAGTTCTTTTATATCGTGCTCTCCTTGCGAACAGACATACTTTTGGTGAGTGTTAAAAATGTGTTTCTTTTTTAATAAACTGTACCAAAATACAGTCGACAAATCGTAAAGTGTAGTATTTATCGATTGAAATATTTTCAATTGTATTTTTAATGTTTCATTTTTATATATATAAAAGCGTTGCTTCATTTTCACAAGTTCAATTGGATTGCATTTGCGGGTAAGTGTTTTTTTTTTGTTTGCACAATTGAGGTTATATCCAGTGTGTGTATGTGAATTCATATTTCCACGCACACACATTCATATGTATATATTTTTCTTGAAATAATTCAATTAGTAATACACTGTACGAAGATTCGGCAAAAGCGCATCAAACTCCTTCAGCTCCGCAAACACATTTACGCCAAACAACCACGATTGAGATTGTCTCTACGTGATGATAAATTGCGTATTGATGATTTGGTTGTGGAATGGAATCATGAGCAGCAAGTTTTTGTTACAAATAAGGAGCATGGGCTGCAAAAATTGGAAGAAAAACACAAACTTGGGGAGAATTTCTTTCAAAATGTTTGTTTACAACTTTTACAAAATGAGTCAATTGCCAGAAACGTCAATGTCATCCATCGGCGAGAAATGTCAAATGAGGTTGGCGGCGGTCCATCAACATCAATTTCGGCTACAAACAAAACGAATTCTGCTCTTTCGGATCTAGGTGCTAACAAAATAGCACATTCTAATTATAACCACTGTAATTAGGTAAAAGCCGTCTGTCATTTTTTTAAATTAAGTAAAATTAGAATTATAAGTTATAATATTGGAGGTTTAAAAAATAAGATTGCAGTTTTAGATTTTATTCAATTTATAAATGAGTATGATATTATTATATTAATTGAAACACATGTAACTGAACAGCATACACAAAATTTTGAATCAAGTTTCGTCGAATACAAACTAAAATGGATACCAGCACTTAAAAATCACCGAAAAGGAAGGGCTAGTGGAGGAATTCTCATGGGTTTTAAACATAATCTTAAAGGCGTCAGTTGCAAATACAAGCAAATAGGAGACACACATTTCATTGAAATTAAAACTGATCGATCCTTACTTAATCTCATCCCTATATACTTAAATTGCAACAGCTGGGAAAGTGACTTCACTAAGCTTGGAGACATTTTATTTGATATGGACATTAACAATTTAATGCTTATTGGAGATTTCAATGCCCGAACCGGAGCGCTAGAAAGTGAAAGTAAGCTTATAGAAAATAGGAATCGTAGTTCAAAAGATACAACAATTAAAAGAGAAGGTAAAAAAGTTATCGATCTATGTAATTCCTTTGGATTGAGTGTTTGCAATGGTACTGCGGAAGGAGACAAATTAGGTGACTTCACTTTTATAGGACCACAAGGAAACTCAGTAATCGACTACGCAATGGTGTCAGGAGACTGGAGTGCTATGATGGACGATTTTGAAGTCATAACACAAATACATTCCGATCACCTCCCAATCCAACTAACAATCAACCTAAACAGAAACCAGAGGCAACCAGAAGACTCAGTAACTCCGGGAAAATTCAGGTGGAAAAATGTTTTTGCCGAAAGGTACTCACATTGTTTGAATAATAGTCTTCTCCTTCAAGCGACATCATCATCAACATTTGGTCTTAGCTTATCGGAGCTGGACAATATTGTCCTTAAGTCTATTCCGGTGCAATGTCAGGTAAACAACAATTTTATCCACTACCACGAAAAATGGTTTGATAATGATTGTAAGGTAGCTCGTGGAAAATCTTTTGCTTGGCTAGGATTACTAAGAAGTTTTCCAGAGAATATCTTTTTTAAAGCGCAATATCTTGCAGTTAATAAACAATACAAAGAGCTACTAAGCTATAAACGTCAAACCTACTCAAGAAAACTTGCTCAAGACCTTGCAGACTGCAGAAATGCTGCTGAGTTTTGGACAGTAGTTAGAAAAATTAGTAAAAAGCGTAACAATCAAGTTATTTCACCCATTGAAATCGAAGACCTTGCAAAACACTTCAAAACGTTAACAAAAGACAATTTCTCTTCCACATTCCAATTTGCCAAACCTTTTTATGAGAACGAAGAGTTGGACGCACCTTTTTCCTGTGCAGAGGTTCGACTTGTATTGAAAGAGCTCCAAAACAACAAGTCTCCAGGATCGAATGGCATACCTCAAGAGTTCTATAAAATAGACACTTCTATTTTTATAGTGACTCTAACAAAAGCTTTAAACCACGCATACGATTCAGCTTATTTACCGCTCTATTTCAAAGAAGCCATCATTTGCCCAATTTTTAAAAAAGGTGACAAGGAAGATGCTGCCAACTACAGAGGAATATCATTGCTGAATTCATCTATGAAAATTTTTACGAAACTTCTCTGCAAACGGCTTTATGATTGGGTTCATAACAACAACTTACTAAGCGAGTCGCAAGCTGGGTTTCGAAAAAATTACTCGACCATAGATCAAATCTATTCGCTTACCAATATAGCTGAAATCTTTATAAAATCTAAAAGAAAACTGTACGGCTTTTTCATCGACTTCAAGGCGGCATTCGATACCATAGACAGGAAAGCACTTATGCTAAAGCTGTGTAACAAAGGAGTATCGTCAAAGTTTTTGAACGTTTTGGAAAACCTCTATAACTCAACAACTTCTGCAGTCGCTTTTGGATCCAAACAATCCGAACAATTCGAAGTGGAAATAGGAATGAGGCAAGGATGTAATCTGAGTCCTTTATTATTTGCTCTATTTATAGATGACTTAGAAGAGGTATTGCAGGGTGGAGCACGTGTTTCAGCGGATCTTTTAATCAAGGTACTAATGTTCGCCGATGATATTGTGATGCTAGCGGAGTCGCCTGGTAGTCTCCAATTGATGATCAATAGATTGTTCGAGTACTGCAACAAATGGAGGCTCCAGGTGAACCTAGAGAAGTCCAAAGTCATGATTTTTCGTAGAGGAGGCGGCCGAAACGGCCGCAGTGAAACCTGGAAATTTGGAGCTCAAAACATCGAAGTCGTAAATGAATACAACTATCTTGGTATGCGGATATCTAGAAACCTGAACTGGCAAAATCATATGATTGATAAGTTGGCCAAATCGAAGCATGCATTAAACGCAACATGGAGGACTGTGGTTCACTGTAAAGATGTTCACTACGAATCCAAATATCGTATTTTTGAAACCACAGCGAAAGCGATCATGTGTTATGCAGCTCAAGTTTGGGGCCATAAGGAGTTCGATGAAGTTGAGCAGCTTCTGCGCTATTTCTTAAAAAGAAGCTTGAAACTACCTAATAGTACTGCGAATCACATACTTATGCTAGAGACAGGTCTACCACCTTTATTTATTTCAACTCTGAAAATACAGATAGACTATATTTTAAAGACTATAGCAATGGATGATAGGAGACTACCAAAGAAAATTACGATGCTTGTGATTCAAAAACAAATATCATGGTTCGAGTCATGGAGAGATCTAGCAGAGTACTGTGGACATCCACTATTACTCCGAAGCGATAGGATGGAAACGTGGAAAAGCGAACTCTATAGCCTCATATCGTTAGTGGACGAAAGAAAGAGAGAGGATTATACTATGAAAGCCAGAAGTTCATTACACAGGGACATATATGCAAGGCTAAACTATAACCTGTTACGAAATAACTACTTCAGGGCGGAGTATCCAACCGATCTCATGTCACTGGTTTTAAAAGTAAGAGGGGAGATACTTCCCCTGAACTATGTTCCTCATAGGAGTGATTTGGAAGAAATGTGTGGATTATGTAACACTAGAGAACGCGAAAACGTGTTCCACTTCGTGGGAAGATGTCCTGTTTTGGTGGAAACCAGAAGGAGTACACTTGGAAAAAACTACCTCAGTGAAGAGGAAGTCATAGATGTTTTAAACGGAGTTTTAGACTGGGAATCCCTTTACAACTACACCAAGCTAGCACTTAACTACAGAAAACGGATCTTAGAAGAACTTTTTTAATTTTATGTTTCAATTTTGTATATTAAACAAAATTAATTAATTAAGTATTAATAATTGTCAACTGACAGACGGCGTAAGCCATGTTTGAAAAATGAATGATACACTAAACTTTTGTAATTTGTATGAAATAAAATCATTTGAAACCTAATACACTGTACTGAAAGAATGCCACGTTCAAGACGAGCAAACATTGGCAGACGTTCACGTCAATAAAATGCTACAGCGTTAAATCGAAGATCACAAAGTGAAGAAGATCGTGTTCGACGAAATGAAATGGAAACACAACGACACAGACGGAGAACTCACTTGGTTAATAGTGAAGTACCCAGAAACCGTCGTGGGCGTACGTCCGTTTATGATATACGTCAAATGGAACGCGCGGCTTTCAATTACGATGCCACCATTGATTACAGCACGCATGCGTACATTGGCCAGATGAATATAGAATGTATACATTGCAAAGCATTTAAATTCAGAAACGAAACGCCTGGCATGTGCTGTGCTGGTGGGAAAGTCAAATTGCCTGTGCTAGAACTTCCGCCAGAACCTTTGCATTCATTGGTTTTTGGCAATTCACCAACGTCGAAGCATTTCCTCTTAAATATTCAAAAATACAATTCATGCTTTCAACTGACATCTTTTGGAGCTACAAATATTATAGGAAATGGATTTATGCCGACGTTTAAGGTAATTTCTTCGGATGGAATAAGCAATATCATATTCAATTCATGTGCCGTCCCTGTGTTCCATGTTTTTACAAATTCAAATCCGTCGTCTATATATATATATCTCGAACATTACAGATTCAAGGTCAAATATACCATAGAGCTGAGTCTTTGCTACCATTCCCAGATGGCGATCATCAATTTTTGCAATTATATTTTATTGGTGATGAGAATCGTGAACTAAATCAGCGCTGTGCAATTTCGACGCATACGAGAAGATCAATCGTGAATGAATTGCAAACATTTTTCCATCAACACAATGAATTGGTGAAATTGTTTAAAGTGGCACTCGACCGGATGCCCACCGATGGCCACAAAATCTTAATAAAAGCCGATAAAACACCAATTGGGGAGCACGCCAGACGATTCAATTTACCAACGATTGATGAAGTAGCCATTATTGTGGTTGGTGAACAGTTTCGGCCACGAGATACTGTTTTGTATCGTAGAAATGAGCAATTACAAGGTATTTCAGAACTCCATCGCTGTTATGATGCATTGCAATACCCCATTTTGTTTTGGAGAGGGGACGATGGCTATCATATCAACATACCAATGATAAATCCAACAACTGGTACGTACACATTTGATTTTCGTTTAAATGTGAATTTTAAATCATTACCATTCGCTAATTAATTTTTGCATTGCAGGTCAAGAATCAACAAAAAAAGTCAGTGCGATGAATTTGTATTAGTATCGATTGATGATTCGCCCTCAAGAAACCAATTTTATCTTGCGATGCAATCAACTTTCGCATCAATATATCGTCGATATGTACACCAAAATTAAAAGTGAGCGATTGAATTTCATCCGTCACAATCAAGCCCGCTTAAGATCAGAGGAATACATACATTTGCGTGACGCAATGATCAATGATGCAAATGTGAATGATATCGGCCGTTTAACATTTTTTGAAATATTTACTCGAATTGAAAACGGTTTCAAGGATTTACTAGCTGATATAAATCAATATTCAGAACTGTTTCAATCATCGATATCAAGTAAGTACTTTGGAAATGACAGTTTGTCCAAATAAGCAATTCCAAGAAATTCCCACTAATATCAAGGAAAATCTTGAAATCAAAACTTACGCAAAGCTATCATTACCAAACTACTTGCTTGATTTGGATGATTGTAACTGTTTTGAGCGTTGATTTACCTCAGCTTCTAAGTCCTTGAGATCATTTTATAATCAAACAAATATTTCGAATAATTGCTATCTAAAAGTAGTTTTTTCGTGTTTTAAAAAATGAAAAAATTACAAAATTACTTTCAAATGCAATTTTTTCAAAATACTGCCATTTCAAAACCATTTATTATTTGGAAGATTTAAGAAATACTCACCTATGACATTGAGACACACAGCCTTAGATTTCCCTTGAAAAGAAAATAATTTTTTTGAGCAACAAACTTCATTTATTTATTAAATGAATTACAATTCTTAAACCTAATGTAAATATAAACGAACAACACTTTAAAATATTGATCCTTAAGTATCTAATTAGTTTTATAACCCGGAAATAATGACTTCATGCTGGGCTTCATGGTTCATTTCGGGCATTTCTTATTTGTGTATAACCATTGGTTGTGTGGTCTGATCTTTTTGTTCGTCATGAGATGAATGGCAGGTGCTTTTGTCCTACAAAATTAAAAGAAAAACAAACCCTTAAAAATATTTCAAATTAGGTTTTTTTATCTAACCTACCATGTTTCTGCTTGACTGAATGCTGATCCACAGCCAGACCAAAAATCTGTTTACAAGCTACAGATACAGGCAGAGGTTTTTCGGTGAACATGTTCATATCGATCTCGTTCATGAGATTGCCTGACTCACGCTATATTTCTTGCCAAAAAGGCGAGCCAAAATCTCCGTTGTCGACACATAGTTACATATTGTAGAGATCCAATACTTCTCGGATCGGAGTCGGGGCACATAGGAAAATTAACACTACCTGAATTTTGATTTCCAAGATCGCCATATCCCAGCACAAGAGAATTTGGCCAAATTCTCATAAGGATACTCATATTGTAAGAATGTGTACTCGGCTTCCGAGCACCGCCCAACTACACAGTATTGTGAGCCTGATGTTACAGGATCGAGTTTCGTATTAAATTGGAACACTTGGCGGAATTGTTTGCTAGAAAGAGCTATATAAATTACAATCAATATAATATAATTTAAAATTAACTTACTTGAATCTCTAGTTTTATTCTTCCCATGGCCAAAGCGAGTCGGTTAGTCCGAAACTACATACGATAATGATGGTGACGAATCAAGTGAATCAACACACAATTATTTTTTTTTAAATTAAAATAAATAAAATTGTGAAATAACTATTAAATAAAAAGAAACAATTGTGAAAATGAAAGTAAATAATTTTATTTCTCGTAAGCTATTTGAGAACTCTCAGATTGATTTATGACAAATCAAGAAAAAAAAAAATTTTTTCAGTTTGAGCAATAGGGTTTTTTAATCCACCACTCACATGGTATTCACGGATAGGAAAAATGAGATGAGTAATTTAAGAGAATTTTCTCTTACTCACCTCAAAAAAAATGTGGGGTTGTTTAAGGCAAGGAAGGTACGAGTCGCGCCTCTATGTAATTATTTTCTCTATGCGCATTAATATGCTATGGTTTGCTTCTACTTTTTGATTGGATTTTCTTCAGTTTGAACATGAAATTATTACATATTAATTTGTAAACCAGAATCAACAAAAAGCTTTTATTAGTATGTTTTATGTTTGATTAAGGCCTTTAAAAATACAATTTAACTAAAAAGCAATTAATTTTTCAATTTTTGAATTTAACGGATTTAAATACATAAGCTCACCATATCTACGCGCACCATAAGCGCACTCCTCCGTTTCGATAAGCCTGTGTAGGTGTCTGCTCCATTTAAAATGCACGGGCAACTAACACATGCTTGTCGAAACGGAGGAAATCCTCTCAATTTAGCTTGTAGGGTGAAAGAGAATAAACCCCCGAAGTCGTGACTCTATGTTAGTTTCTCTATGTTAATGCGTACGTGTCTAAACCCCACTACAAGAAAAGACCAGTTTACTCAACTCGAGGTGAGTATTTTGACAGATCACAAACCAATAAAAAAAAGAAATTAAAATTTCGAAACAAATATCGAAAGTGAGCGGGTTTCAATTTGTTTAGTAACTTAATTTTACTTTTTTATAATGTATTTTAGTTGTTTACATAACTTTTTTACTATTAAATTATTTTTTCCTATTATATTTCAGTCAACTTCGCTGCAGGCGGTAAGAAGGGCAGAGACAACATAGGAATTCTGTGAAAGTAGCCGCCCGCAAGTGAATAAATATTTTAACCCCGTCACGTGAATCCTGCCACCTCAGATTATACTACACGTAGTCGCAAGTTCGTGCTTGGAGCACACATAGAAGTGGAAAAGCAAGGCAAAACCATTCTGAGTGAAGCATTTTACTAAAAGGATTTACCGATGCATGCTACAAAAGAAGCTCATATGCTCACATCGGTGTTAATTAAATATCCTGACGTAGATATTCTATTGCCAAGAATTAATCCGAATATTAAGACGGTGCCACTGGTAGTTAATTATTGGGACAAAAAAACACACTTCATCATCTTCATATTTCCAGCAGCAGTGACAATTATATCTTCAATTACATATTATGCCACAAAACACCTTATCAACAAAGTCTAATTAATTGTCTGCGCAACTCGAAAAAAATTCTAGAATCTTGTAATAACAACGCAGTTTTTACTAAGAAATGGGAATTATTCATAAATTCATATTCATCCAAATGCAAAATACAACTGATATGCATCTTGAGTAGTTCAGTGGACAAATTACGGATTAGGTGAGTAGTTTCGATTATAATTAGATTTTATTATAAAATATTTGAATCTCTAGGCTGATCTGAGTCTGAATTTTGAGTTAAAATCCGTCACCTTGACCAGCGCAGATTCCTGCATCAACTATGCAACTTTGCGTAAACAAATTGGAAAAGTTGAATATTTTATCTGAAAGGCAAATAGTCTGCAAGTAAAGATAGTGTTTGAAGATGAACGTAAAATGTTCCTGGCTTCTTTGGAGAGCAAGGAACGTTCGTTCTGCTCCAAATTAATACGTAATTTGAAACACTTTGCTGCATCTTTCTAAAGTCAGTCTTCCTTTGGTCACTTACATTGGCAATATCTAGTATCCTGATTCAAATGTATAGATGCTTAAAGAATCTTGCAACACATTCTATGTCGGAGTGCAACATCTATAAGCTTTCAATACAAGGAACAAAGTGAGTGTATATATTTTAAATTAAACGAAACATATTTAAAACGCATAATGTATGTATTATAGGTACTATAAGGCAAGTTTTACATTCGTAAAAAAATCTAACAATCAAACATGACATTACGTTTGCGATCATAGAAAACACCAAAAAAGTGTTTCCCTCAATTCCGTTTGTCTGTCTGTCCTCGAGTCTGCAGAATAAACGGTTGGATGTATTTGATTCACACTAGCTACTTACATATGGTTTTTTTTAGTAGTAGCTGCCATACATCGCTTGGTAGTTTTTTATCTTGACATATTCATAAAAAAAACGGCACCTCCCATACAAATGTTAAAAAACCATTAAGACAAAAATGTATTTCTCGAATAGGGCTCCAAGAATTTTTATAAAATAAAATGCACTACTGGAACGTATGAACATTGACGCTGCTAAGTGTGTAGGTAATCTAGTTATCCTATGCAGGTTTGAAGCCGATGTAAGTATGATTACCTTGATTCTTAGTACAATGACTTTTCGAATGGATGATTCAAGGAATAGTTACACATGTACCTACCTACAAAAGCATATTTAAATTTAGAGTATGGATTTTAATTATGTAAGGTAGGAGAGTAATATGTAGGTACATACATAGATGGAACCTAGATATGTAAATATATACATATAATAATGAAAACGAAGGATATGCATATAACTAAAAGCCCTCATTATGAATAGCTAATCGAACTTAAAATCTTGCGAATTCTCTAATTTCATATTACTAATAGCGATTCGCCCAAACTTATCCAACCCATGTATGTGTGATATACTATCGAATTAAAATATTTAGTGATAACGTTAGCGATTAATTGTTGTGCCGGGAAATATTTTCTATTTATTGTTGATAAAAGTTTCGAATTTCCTTGCATTAACCAGCCGCTAGTTATTTTTCGTAATGACCGACAAACGGAAAAGGTTTGATGTGCAAATTGTGAATATTAAATAAATAAAAATAATAACTTATCATAAGGACCAATGCAAATCAATTTGCAAAACTAGTTATTTTGATGGAATCGAATATGGACGTTTGTAGATAGATAGATATATTTAATTTTATTTATGTTATTAAACAATTCTTACATGATATTATTACAAGAGTAAAATAAAATAAGTGGGTAATGGCATTGCCGTCTGCCTGACATGTATGTTTGGTTCTTCGAAGAAAACCAAAAAGATTATTGCGAACAATTCCCATCCGATTCGTAAGGGAAAAGAGTTGCATATCGTTAATAAGAAAATATTTTATTATTTGCACCTTTGATTGTTTCTGTACAAAGATTTGATCGGGCTATAAGTTAAGTAAATTTCTCTTAACAAAAAAAATGTGACTGGTTGCGGGCCAGACTGCCAAATTTTCTTGTCGCCTGACACATTTGACGTGAAAGTCCGAAACAGAAATCATTACCGACATATTTTTGTTAGCAACTACTTCCAAGCCAGTTTTAAAAGAGATGGATCTGCATAGGAGTTCTTAGCTTTAATTCAGGCTTTATTTGGTTTGGGAATTACACAACACCATCCTTGTTTAATGGGAAGTACAAAATAAACCTAATGGAAAAGAAAACATTGATTTTTTGAATAATTAATTAAATTTTGAAGGCTTACAAATTGTTTTTTGACTTTTCGTTTCAAACTCAATGACCTCAAAAACTAAAATGTTTCTAAACATATATCGTCGAAAAATAAAAAATTAAGCACACATAACAAAAATTCACAAAAAGTTAACGCAACACAGACAGCATTTGATTTGACGTTTAACAATATGTTTTCTTATTGGAATTTATTTTAGGCACTATTTATTTTTAAGCGAATGTTGAAGTTCACTATTAATAATACCGTGCAAATCGAAGTTCGCTAAATTATTCCCAACGTATCGAATGTTCGATTAGCTATTCATAATGAGGGCCATTTATGTGCATTATGCATACATAAGATCCATGTAATCATTTATGTATGTACATATATATAAATATGTGATTACCTACATTGTATATGAAATATACTATGGTAGAAATAAATGGATAATATACACATAATTAAATGTTGCCATTTGAATGCCTGGATAAATAAGATGTATATTAAAAAAAAAATTTTAATTATTTGTTTATGTATAAAATTTTAAAAATATTTTTACAAAAAAAAGGAAACGCCATTTTGAAAATATTACATATAAAATTCAAATTTCAAAAATATTTACTAAATGGTTTTTGAAAAATCGATTTTTCCAAAAGAAAATATTTTTTATTTTTTAAAAATCGAAGAACTTTTTCTTCGAAAATTGTAGTATGCAGTTTTATTAACACTTTTAGGAAGCGTTTGTATAAAATAAATTATTTTAATCGGGCCATCCACTAAGCTGGTTCCATGGGAAATGCCGCTGATAAGTACGTTTTTTTAACGGTTTTTTAACATTTGTATGGGAGGAACCGTTGTTTCTTATTTTAGGAAAATAGTTTTTTTTTTAACTATTAAGATAAGGTCAAAAAAATACCAAATACAAAGTTTCGAAAAAATCTATTGATTCGTTTATGAAATTTTGAGTTTTCAAAAAAAATATTTATTTCCAAAATAACTGAACTGAATACTTCATACGATGTAGGCCGTCATACATTTATATATATATAATTATGTATCTTTAAAAATCACATGGATTTTATGTACATATGCATATTGCACTTAAATTATAAATAATACAGTGAGCGTTTAAGTTACCTTTTTTTATTCAAAACATTCTCTTCGGTATATATATACATAATAATTCTGTTCTTATTAGAATGTCTTACACAATTGGATGAATGTTATCTGTTTTTCTTTTCAAGTTTTAGTTCTTCGTTTCGATTGAAATGTCTTCTGGAATTGTTGTACACATAAAAAAGTTTAATTAACAAATAATTTAGCATCGATTCAAGTGGACTCAGGAATGCAGAACCTGGCTGCAAGTTTTGTAAATGGCTTCGCCAACGCCGGATTTGCACTGGACAAGCTTTTGAGCAAGAATGGCAACAAATGACTGTACAGCAACAGCTCATTCATTGCTTTCTGATTACATTGAACAACAATTGCTCCATGCGTTTTGGGACAATTATGTGACTAAGAATCTCTTTACGCTGGATCGAATCGTTCCACTGTCATCGATACTGGGCTTGCTTTACTTGGGAAGACGGGAAGCCACCGAAGCTGTTATGAACGCTCTGGAAGTTGTGACGTCACAAGTCTATATGGCCACTGCAATGGAGACATTTGTCTTTACACAAAAATAAAATGTTATATTTAACTGCTAACTCCCTACAGTTCCTTCATCTTCATGGCAATCGAATAGTCCAAAGAGAAAGCATTGCCAGTAAAAGAAATATATGCATGGATTGTCTAGCATTTTCCGTGCTTCAAAGCAACTCCCACCGGATATAAGAATAGTGTGAGACATAATCTTTGGTTAATATAACATTTCGTAATATTAAACCTTTTCTACTAACAATGTGATCAACACAAGAGCAAGTACATACGATCCAACCGTGCATTTAATTTATTTATAAAAAATATGGAAACAATTTGCCGCAAGCGTTTACTTTTCGATGAATTTCCATATCAGGAACAAAGCAAATATTTATCAACCAACAAATAGGTAGAACTACTCAACGACGAAAAATGAAAAGAATTCATAGTAAGTATAATAAGTTAAGTTTTTTTTTGTTTAATGGATTGCTAGTATATTTTATTATAATAAGTTATGTTATAAAAAAATTAATTATATAACAAATTTACTAAAAATCAATAAAATCATTTTTTTGTGATCTTGAATTACGGATTAGCTTTTTGCAAATTTTACACTTTAAAAAAATCGAACCCGAAATTTTAATCAAACTTGATATTCCGTCTGTCTCTCTATCGGTCGATATAAATATGTATATCCATTTCTTCTACCTAATTATATTTCATTTTTACGCATAATAATGTCTTAATTACATACATACACATGTTTTTTGCTAACTACGTCACTGAATACCTACCTACTTACAGTATATACTATTTGGGCTCTCAACATTTATATACCTATATATCATTAAAAATCAAATGAAAATTATGTATATTGCACCTATCATATAAAATTATATGCATATATCTACCTACTTATCACCAACTTACACTTTCAATGTACATTGTATGTATTTTCATTTACATGCCTACATATTCCTATCTGTATGTAGTGTAGGTACACAATTATCATCCTAATTTCCGTAATTAAAATCTGTAATCTAGATTTAAACATAAATTTGTAGGTATGTACGTACCTAAGTAACTATTCCTTGAATCATCCATTCAATCCATTATACTAAAAACTTACCTATATATTTGGATCTACCTACTAATAGCGTCAATGTTTAGCTACATTAAAAAATATTCAAATTTAGTTTAAAACTGATAAATAAAAATGAAAAATAGAAACTTGAAGTTATGAATTTGGATCGGGCCAGAGCAAATTAAATTTATAAACTTTAAACTTTAAATTTATAAATTTGACTATTCTTTTAATTTCCATTTCAAAAATAATAAATTACGTACAAAACGCGAATCGAGTTAGTAGTTTCTGATATCTAGATCACTGAATAGGTACCAACCTACATACATTATGTACTAGGTGGACTCTGACATTTATATAAATATATATCTTTAGCAATCAAATGAATATTATGTATATTAAAACTATCATATAAAGTTTTATATGCATATATGGATCTACCTAACCAAAACCATCCAACACTTTCATTATACATTATTATGTACCTACATATTTACATACCTAGGGTCCATATACATACATATGTATGTAATGTAGGTACATTTTGCCATCCCAATTTACAGAATTAAAATCCATAACATAGATTTAAATATACATTTTTAGGTAGGTGCCTAGTAACTATTTCCTGAAACATACAATAATACTATTCATTATACTAAGAACTTACCTACATCGGTTTTAAACCTACCTAATGATAATTGGACCTACATACTAACAGCGTCAAAGTTTAGTTACATTAAAGAAAACTCGAAATTTAAAACTAATAAATCGGCCCTATCACAGAATCCATCGCAATCGAAAATCTACTGCGAATCCTGAAAAATCT
This sequence comes from Philhelius pedissequus, assembly GCA_910595825.1. Classification (NCBI taxonomy): domain Eukaryota; kingdom Metazoa; phylum Arthropoda; class Insecta; order Diptera; family Syrphidae; genus Philhelius; species Philhelius pedissequus. Next base: position 13,053,312 of record OU343164.1, on the reverse strand, counting down.
ATCATAGCATCCATTAGTAGTCGAAAATCATAAAATCGGATTTCATAATCTCTAAATATTTACAGATTGTTTAATTTTAATTTTACAGATAGTTTTTGTGGGAAATTTGCTGCGTGTGAATCCAATTTCTATGAAACTGCTTGCCTATGCCATGGAGCCTTGTGTTCTCAATGGAGAAATATCTGCTGCAGTAAATGAGACCGATGACGACACACACATCAAAACCGACGACGCGAAGCATAGGCGACAACTGTTGCAGATGATTCTGCCTCACAAACTGCAAGACACCACATCATCCACCTCATCCAATATTGAAATAAAAAAGGATCATAATAATTAACATTGATTGTGTTCCTGGCAAAAATGTGATCTTATTCTATTCTTCATAATGTTCTATATATCTCTGTGAGCAGCAAACTTATTTGTAATGAATAATAATAATAATTTTAATTATTTGGTGTTGTCATTAATACAGTATTTATATATATATACATATATATGATGCTTTGTTTATTTTCGGGAATGTTTGTTCCACTTCACCTTTAAAAAAAAGCGTCTAACTTTAAAAATACGAAAGAACTACTTTTAGATAGCAATTTTATGAAATAATTGTTTGATTATAAAATGATTGCAAGGATTTAGAAGCTGAAGTTAATTTACACTCAGAACAGTTAAAATCATCGAAATCAAGCAAGTAGTTTGGAAATTAGAGCTGTGCGTAAGTACTGATTTCAAGATTTTTCTTGATATCAGTAGAAATTTCTTGGATTTGCTACTTTGGACAAGCTGTCATTTCCAAAGTACTTGCTTGATCTCGATGATTGAAACTGTTGTGAGTTTTAATTTATGTCAGCTTGTAAATTCTTGAAACCGTTTTCAATTCGAGCAAATATTTCAAAAAATTTGCATCTGAAAGTAATTTTGTAATTTTTTATTTTTTTTAAAACACGAAGAAACTACTTTTAGATAGCAATTTTTCGAAATAATTTTTTGAATTTAAAATGATTGCAGGGATTTAGAAGCTAAGGTTAATTTACACTCAGAACCGTTATAATCATCGAAATCAAGCAAGTAGTTTGGAAATTAGAGCTTGGCGTAAGTACTGATTTCAAGATTTTTCTTGATATCAGTAGAAATTTCTTGGATTTGCTACATTGGACAAGCTGTCATTTCCAAAGTACTAGCTTGATCTCGATGATTGAAACTGTTGTGAGTTTTAATTTATGTCAGCTTGTAAATTCTTGAAACCGTTTTCAATTCGAGCAAATATTTCAAAAAATTTGCATCTGAAAGTAATTTTGTAATTTTTTATTTTTTTTAAAACACGAAGAAACTACTTTTAGATAGCAATTTTTCGAAATCATTTTTTGAATTTAAAATGATTGCAGGGATTTAGAAGCTAAGGTTAATTTACACTCAGAACCGTTACAATCATCGAAATCAAGCAAGTAGTTTGGAAATTAGAGCTTGGCGTAAGTACTGATTTCAAGATTTTTCTTGATATCAGTAGAAATTTCTTGGATTTGCTACATTGGACAAGCTGTCATTTCCAAAGTACTTGCGTGAGCTCGATAATTGTAACTGTTCTGAGTGTTAATTTACCTCAGCATAGGGCTATAATACTTACCTATGTGTCATTGAGACATACAACATTACATTTTCCTTAAAAAGAAAAGAATTTTTTTGAAAGAAAATGTAATCGAAAAAAATTAAGTGAATCACAATTCTTAAGCTATATACATATATATATACATAAGGAGAACACTTTAAAATATTGCGCCCAATGTATTTAATTATAATATCTGGCAATAATGCCTTCCTGTTGGGCTTCATTGTTTGTGTGGTCTGACCTTGTTGTTCGTCATGATTTTGAGATGAATGGCAGGCGCTGTTTATCCTACAAAATTAAAAGAAAAACAAATACTTAAAAATACATAAAATTAGGTTTTTTGTATTTAACGTACCTTATTTCTGCTTGACTGAATGCTGATCCGCAAACAGACCAAAAATCTGTTTAGAAGCTACAGATACAGACCAAGGAGTTTCGGTCAACATGTGCATATCGATGTCGCTCATGAGATTGCCAAAAAGACGAGCCCAATCTCCGTTGTCGACACACAATGAGTTACATAATCCAATATGGTGGTTTAATCGGTTGCAAAAGTGTTGGATGCAATTTCGGGCTCCGAAATTAGATCTATCATGTGTAGATGTTTCAGTTTAGAATGCTCCTCAATGGCCATATCCAAGCACAACAGCATTTGGCCAAATTCTCATAAGGATACTCATTGGTTTACGTGCTGTGATTGACATAACACTATGTACTTGTAAATTTTGATCGAAAGAATGTGTACTTGGCTTTCGAGCACCGCCTTACTACAAAGTATTGTGAGACTGATGTTACAGGATCGAATTCGTATTAAATTGAAACACTTTTGGCGGAATTATTTGCTAGAAAGAGCAATATAAATTAAAATCAATATAATATAATTTAAAATGAACTTACTTGAATCTCTTTAGTTTTATTCTTCCCATTTGAATTTCGATGGCCAAAGCGACGAATCAAGTGAATCAACACACATTTTTTTTATTAAAATAAATAAAATTGTGAAATAAACAATAAATAAAAAGAAACAATTGAGAAAATGAAAGTAAATAATTTTATTTCTCGTAAGCTATTTGAGAACTGTCAGATTGACTTATGACAAATCAACAAAAAAAAATGAGCTGTCCGTTTGGGCAATAGGGTTTTTTAATCCACCACTCACATGTATTCACGGACAGGAAAAAATGAGTAATTTAAGAGTTTTCTCTTACTCTTCTCTTTCTCAACTCAAACAAAATTTGCGGGTGTTTAAGGCGAGGGGGGTACGAGTCGCGCCTCTATGTAATTATTTTCTCTATGGTTGCTATAGTGACTTGTATGTGAGCGATGTGAAAAATCGGGCGTGGACGCTGGGAAAATTGTACCTATGACGGGGCGACAATAATCGTTTTTCGTATGAACGATTATTGTCCACAAGCCGTGGTGATTGCTGCCCATTGGTGTCTCACTATCCCGCACACGCGATTTGAATTCGACATAATTTTATGCTAGTCGGTGGGTGTTGCGCACTGGATTTCACCGTCCCGTAACGCAATTTGCAGCTTGTCGGGGTCACCAATTTGTGCTCCGGGGAGTGTATTATGTCAAGCACATGTAGCTGCGGAAACTCGGACTTTATTTAGGTATAAAACCTTTATTGGTTTTATATTTTTGAATTCTTATTTTAGGTTTATAATTTAGTTTAAGGTTTTTTAGGTTTAGTCTTTTAAGTTTAAAGTAGGAAGATACCACTGTCATAGGCGCGCGTATGTAAAAGAATGAATCAGAATTAGGACGCCGGTGTCCCATCTTAGTACCGAAGCGAGCGCTTGGAGGCCATCTCCGAAATTATTGTTGGTGTGTTTACACATAATATTTTTCGGTGTGTTTACACACGCAATTAAGGGTGCAAGCACACGCAACACTTCTTACAAAATCTTCATTTTAATCCTGCAAAAACGGCTTAACAAATGGATGGACGACAAGAAGCTATTGAAGGAGTTTCAGGCTGGTTTTAGACCAAGTTATTCAACGATTGACCACATCTTCGTTTTGAAAAGCATTACGGACACATTTGTTAACAAAGAGAAGAAGTTGTACACGTTTTTTGTAGACTTTAAGTCTGCATTTGAACAGGCGAGCACTTATTTATTGAATACGAGGCTCTCACCATAAAGGCACTACTTTTTGCAGATGACATTGTTCTTATGGCATCCACACAGGCTCTCACAATACTCTAGAATTTGGAACTCGATAGTCAATTTGAAAAAGTCAAGAATGGAGGAAGGAATTGCGCAAATGAAAAATTGTACTATAACCGTGCGAGAATTGATGAAGTTAATGCTTTTAAATATCGTGGCGTTTGCTTCACAAGAAATTTGAGTATGGAAAGACACTTGAGAGAGAAATTGGTAAAAGCAAAGACTGCAATCAGCGCAACGTGGAATAGATGTTTTCGTAACAAAAACATTGCACATAGCAGCAAATTCAAAGTATTCGAATCAGGCTCAGAGTCTATTTTGTTTTATGCAGCACAGGTTTGGGGTGCGAAACAATATAAAACTGTAGAAAAGCTACAACGTTACTACATCAAGCGAATTTTTCGAGTACCTTTAAATATGCCAAATTACATGGTTATGTTAGAAGCGGGTTTATCGCGTCTTTATATTCGAACGCTTAAAATGCAAATTGATTATATTCGGAATTTATGAAGATGGAAAATCACCAGCTTCCCAAGATAGCGGCTCTTCAAGTCATACGTTCTATAACAAGTTGGTTTGATGAGTGGATAAAACTAGCGAGGGACTGTGAGATTGAACTCAATCTACAAGTAATTAATGAAATCTCATTGATGATCAAGTTACGAGGAGAATCAATCTGACAGTTCTAAAAAATAAAATCCATTTGTTTTCATTTTCAGGTTTTATTTATTCTTTAAAGAAGTTTTGTCTATTTTAGTTAAAAAAAATTAATAGTGCGTTAGCGGTGAAAAGCTTTAGATTTGATTCCATCAGCTCTACCATTTGTAGGATCGGACCAACCAAGACGCTTTATAGTGCGTTTTCATTAGAGCTCAAATTACGTAATTTGGCAAATTACAAAAAAAGTGTTTTCATTACAAATTATCTCATTTCATTTGACATCTGGCTGAATTTGGCTGAATTCCATTTGACAGTTCTAAAAGTTGATTATTAATCGATGGCCCTTCCCAAAACATTCATAAAATATAGTGCTCCTTACTAAAAATGATACGAAAGTAGATTGTACACTAAAAAAGAAAAGAGTACATATTTGGGATACGAAAGTTCGTAATTTGCTATAATTTATGATAATGTTTTGATTTACATTTTTTTAATTTAGAGTGTCCTTCACGTACATTGAACCCCAACACTTGTAAGATGTAAGAAAATATTTTGTCTAATAAAAAGCTAGAAAAAAAATTCTTTCCAAAGTTCTCGCAGCCTCAAATAAAAGTTACAAAGTGACCAATTATTGTCCTGGAAGACACGTCTTGATACAATCACAAAGGTCTTGCTCGATAATTTCACCAAATGGAAAACTGCTCAGAAACGTGGTAAATCATTGTGTAATTCAATTGAAGCAATTAACACAAAATGCCTGGAAAAAAAGAACCCAGATGGTTCATTATTCCCCACGAACTGCAACTATTCTGTGATAAAGTGGGCATTATTTTCAGTGTATTCGAAGACAATGTCAAGAATACAAAGGAAGCATTGAGGTAAATTAGTGCTTTGGCTAAATTACAAGGAACCAGTTCCGAAATCTTCGATAGAACGTGGTTCATGCAGGACTTTATTGATTTTATGAAAACCATCCTGAATGACCAAGCTGAATGTGATATAAACAATTTTGTAACAGGTAAGAAGGAATGCTTGAAAATTGAATGTGCTTATTTTTTAATTTTTTTCAGAGGAAATCCACCGTTGCCGAGAGAGATTCGACTTAATTCGGATATCCAGTCTGTGGGAGTATCCTTCTCGTATAGTTGAAAATGTTAAAGTTGTATGTGTTTTCTTAGCTGAGGAATTAAAAGTCCAATAAATGTTAAATAATTGTAAAACAAAAGAACAAATTGTCATGTTTTTGCATTCGGTAAAAGTTGCATTTTAATTTTTGTTTCAGTGAGAGAACATAAAATTCTTTATTTGGCTTCTGATAGCATATGATGTAAATATGTAAATACATTTTTACTTGCGATTATAGGTACTATAAGGCAAGTTATATATTCGTAAAAAAATATTTTTCTAGCTATCAAACAAGACGTTACGATCATAGAGAACACCAAAAAAGTGGGTCACCAAATTCCCTCTGTCTGTCCTTTAGGCCGTGTGTGAATTGCGTTAAAATGTTGGTTAAATTTTCTACCTTGGTTAAATTTTGAAGTTTGGTTTGTGGTGTGATCAAATTTAGCTTTTTGCTGTGTGAATTGCGTTAAAAGGGATTTATTGAAACACTATTTTGGCTAAAATTCCTTCAAGATTTAAGAAATTTCCCTAAAAACATTTTTTTGTTGTTGTTTAAGTTAATTAATTTCTTTCCCAAAATCCGACTTAGAAGATATAAAGTTAATAATTTGGCACGAAAAAAGTAACGAATTCTCAGTTTTACTAATATATTTCGGTTTTACATCGTTCATTTAATATTTTAAAACAACAATTCCAAATCTTTTCAAAACAATTCCCATTATGGTTAGTTTGTTGATTTAGTATGTAAACACTAGTTTTCACAGCTGAAGAATTTGACAAGCTGACAAATCAATCTATTTGTATTCAATTTGCAAAATGAAATACAATGAGTATTTTAATTAATTATTTTATATTTGTTAAAATATCAACGGATTATAATATTTGTTTTTTTCCTCTTGAGAGCCTACACAAACAAAATTAATAATGTAATTTAATTTTTCAATTGAATAAATTAAAACTTACATTTATTATATGGTTTCCCAGTAGATCTGAACTTTTTGGAATTCATCTTTCTTTTCGGTTATCGTTTACAGTTTCATATTACTCTGTCTTGAGAAACATTAAATTTTAACGCAAATTTAACCTGCTCCACCGCTGCCTACATTTTAACCCATTTTATTCACCACGCTAGTGTCAAAATTTAACCAAGTTACAAAATTTAACCAACATTTTAACGCAATTCACACACGGCCTTAGTCTGCAGCCTTAACGGTTCAGGGGATTTGCTTCAAACTTGGTACATATTGTTTTTTCGGTAATATGCCCACACGTTTTTTTCATTTTTTTAAGAGCACAAATAACAGTACCTCCCATACCTTTTTTTGTCCAAAAACAAAAATCTTATTTTTCTCAAAAACGGCTCCAACAATTTTTATAAAAAAATCAGTTCATTAATGAAGGGAAAGGGTATTATTTGATTTTTTTTTTGGAAAAATATTGTTACTTTTGGTACCTCTAGTAGAACCATTTTTTTGGTTTTCGACTTTCTGGGAAACGGTTAATTTGATTTTTTTGATTTTTTTACGCAGAAGCTCCTAGAAAGTTTAAACACTATTGTAAGCCAAAATTTTTCAAACTACATTTTTTTTTTAATTAATTTTCTTTTTTAGAAAACTCAAAATTTCGAAAACGACTCAATAGATTTTTTCGAAACTTCATCTTTGGTGTTTTTTGACATTATCTTGAATAGGCAAAAAAAACTATTTTTCTAAAATAAAAATACAACTCCCATACAAATGTTAAAAAACTGTCAACAAAATTTACTTTTCGAATGAATTTTTATTAAAAATGTGTGTATTCTTAAATTAGTATATTAATAATTAATATATTACAAATATTCTTTTTTGCGTACTTATTAACGGTACTTCCCATAGAACCACTTTTCATATTTTCGACTTTCTCAACATTGGACGAACCTTTTAAAATAATTTTTTTATACAAATGCTCCCTAAAATTGTTAATAAAACTGCATACTAAAATTTAAAAAAAAGTTTCGATTTTTAAAAAATAAATAAAAAATTTTTTTTTGAGAAATCGATTTTTCAAAAACCAGTCACTGAAGTTTTTTGAAATTTGAATTTCTTATGTATATTAATAATATCTCCAAAATGGCGTTTCAAATTTTTTCTCTAAAAATGTTTTTAAAATTTTATACATAAAAAAATATTTTAAAAAAAGCATCTCAAACGATTTTTGAATTTTTTTTTTATATATTCTTATTTATCAAGGAATTAAAATGGCATCTTTGGCTTTCCCTCAAACAACAACTAAGCAATATAAAAACATTTAATTATCTGTAGTATCCATTTATTTCTACCTTATTATTATTCCCTTATTTTTGCGTACGTTACTGAATACTACATACAATGTAGGCCATCATATATTTATATATACATATCTGTCTTTAAAAATCACATGAATCTTATGAATGCATATTGCACCTAAATTATAAAGTTATATGCAATACATATAGCTACCTACACACCTGCATCCTTCATTTTCATTATTATATGTATTTACATGTTTAAATACTTAGGTTCCATCTATATTTGTGTGTAGATACATTTTACTCTCCCAACTTACATAATTAAAATCCATAACTTAGATTTAAATATACATTTGTAGGTAGGTGCCTATGTTACTATTCCTTGAATCATCCATTCGACAATTCATTATACTAAGAATCAAGGTAATCTTACCTACATATGCTTTAAACCTGTATTGGATAACTACACATAACTTACTAAACCTCAATGGTTAGCTACAAGAGCAAGTTCAGCTACAAGAGAAATTGTATTCAAAAATTATATGAAAACAATTTACAATGTATGCGAGCCAACGTAATTTCTTATTTTATTTTCATTATCTTCGTTTTTTTTATACAAATTTCGATCAATAACGATCAATCATTTCAAACTTAAAAACCGTGTTAATTTGTATGAACAAATTTTAATCTTAAAGATTTGCGCATATTATGTATATTAGTTTTTATCCCAATATTAATGTGTATCGAAATAATATTTTTTTTATAAAATCAAATATGTACTTTCTATTTTCTTTATAAACAAAATCGAAATAGAAAAATTATTACTGCGAAACTTCATGAAAACGTTTTTGCCGTTCCAAGCTCTCAACTTCTGCCCAGGAACTCCGCATATTAAATAGCTCATCCACCCAGTTATTTTCGACAAGATCATTTAGAATGTCTGTAGAACTCTAACCCGGTAACACTTGCTCACCAACACGCTTCTGCAGATAGCAAATAAATTGTATTTTTCATGAGCAATCTTATGGAATATGTCAGCTCTGGCAGCACATATTCGATAAAGAAGAATATCCTTTTCATAAGCAACATTCATAGCAACTGGTACCGTTTGCATAGTGTTTGTATTTTACGGATGCCCAAACAAAAGGAATCTTACTGATATTCCTGGCTGATGACATCCCAACAATTTTTGTCCAAGACTTGTGAGATCATAGTTTGAATGCAAATTTCAAAATGATCACAATAAGTCTTCCATAATGTTTCTATAAATTGTTCAGTATCATCGGCAAGCAATTCAGAGCGCATAAATTCCACAATAGTTTCGGTATGGGATTAACTTTGAATTCGTACTGGTGCTTTAATGTACAATTTTTTCGTCTCCAAATTCCATGATGCATACTTTGACATGTTACGGTAAAACATTGTTCCGTTCTGGCAGAATGACTCGTACTTTTGTAAAATACACTTGGAATCAACCTGCCAGATTATTGGCCATTCATTTACCAAATCCGATGGGGGAGGAGCCAAATGATCTTGATGAAAATTTTGAGTTTGCGGTTGATTCTGGCGATATTGTTGGATATGTTGTTGTTGTGACATGCGAAGCTGCTGTTACTGTTGCACTTGATGCTGTTGTGGAGTTTCTTCAGAATTGGGTGGGTTTTGTTGGATAACTGCCGTAATATTTTGTGTTTAATTTCGCTTTTTGGGGAGTATATTGGTCTGACTTATTATTTTTATTTTTATTTTATTCAACAACCGACGACGACAAAGATGAAATGCGATATCTTGCACAAGCTGCAAGATATCCAATGCATTTGGGGCTAAAGCACATGGTTCCAGATATTAAGTTAGTGATAAGTAGAATCAGTCTAATAATAGCCTCAATAAATAAAAGTATTATAGAATTCAAACGAATCTCTTTACTGGCGCCCAACTTAGAAAAACCTTTAAACAATATCAACCGGAATTAACAAACTGGAAAAATAAAGAATTATTTACTTTTATTAAGAATCCCAACTTAGAAATAATTTAAACAATATCAACCGGAATTAAATAACTGGAGAAAAAAAAAAGGAATTATTTACTTTTATTAAGAATGTAAGAATTTGTCTTTACCTACCTGTACCTACTTTGAATATTTCTATTTGTAAAGCTTGCAAGTGTTATGTATTTTTTTTGTATCGTTATTTGAGTGCTTTGCTATTGTGTACAGGTGCGGCAGAGCCTTCTACTGCCGGTAAAGTGTTTTCTGTATTTGTCACCGATGATGTGTTAGATGATTGACTGTTGTCATTCGATTTTCTTTTATTACTGTTAACAAACTCTTTTTGCATGCAAGGCTTTTGGTAATATTATATTTTGTACCCGTCTCCATAAGAGGGGATATTCATCTCGTTCACCTTGCAGAAATTTAAGTTAGCTATCCATAAAGGCGGGCATCTTTCCTGGTCCATCTTTCTTCTCAAAATGTGGGCATATATTCGTGGTTTCTGTTGATAATGGTTTTTGTACAGTCGTTTTGAGATTGGTGGAATCCCTGCCATTAACCGAGTTGTGTTGCACTTTTGCCGATACTTTCGGATCTACGGTTGTAAGAAAATGAAGTTTATCTTCAATATTGGGCAATATGACTTTGCAAGATAAGCTTTCGGCTGCTGGTTCTGTATGCACTTCCTCTGCAATATTTTCTTGATATGATACAGCAGCCTATTGCATGGTATATTAATATTATATTTCCGCTGTTCACGCACGGCCTCCTGAGCTTAATTGGCACAACGATCGATTGTTATCAAAAATGCATTATTTTGTTTGTCCAGCTATAAAGTATGATATAGTAATTATTAAAATATTATTTACTATAATAATATTAAAAGTGACCTACCCTCTCTTCATCGTGTTTTTATTTTGTTTAATAACTATTGTTGAAGTTTAAAAACGTCAAGTTTGACAATTCGAATCTAGTAGTTCAGTTTGTATTCAATTTTGATTCAATTTATTCAGCAAAGGTTGTGTTCTAAGTGTATGTTAGTTTTAACTGAATGGTTTCATTCAATTTGCGAGATAATTTCGTGCAAATTATCTCAATTTGGAAATTTTATATTGTATGGGAAATAAGATAATTTGGGACTCAATTTGCAAATTTTCAACGAAATTACGTAATTTGCCCTAATGAAAACGGGCTATTAGTGAACAAAAACCAAACGTGAAACTAAAGAAATTCAAGTAAGTTCATTTAAAGTTATTGCATTTTATATTGATTTTAATATTGTGTTTTCTAGAAAATAATTCCGCCAAAAGTCTTCCAACTTAATCCGAAACTCGATCCTCTAACATAACTCTTACAAAACTGGGTAGTTAGGCGGTATTGGGAACCCGAAGCAAGATCAAGAAATTTAATGCCACAGCTTCTAAATCGATTGTATTACATTCACAGTAACAAAGTAAGTTCTAAAAAAAAAATCCTTTGCAATTATTCAACTCTTAGAGTAACCATAATTTGTTTCCAATAATTTCAGATACTACATTGTTATATGAAAGCTGCTAATGTACTCATAACCAAATATGGTATCCTGAAACTATCAGATTTCGTTTTGGTGCTTGTATTAAGCATTCCAAATAATGAACAGAAAAACCGATTCACAAACCGTGTAGTAACACTTTGGTATAAACCTCCAGAACTTCTTTTGAGCTCCAAGCAATTCAACCATATTTGGGTGTTTTTTTTTGTACTTTGTTCTTTGTAAATCGAAATTTTCTTTAATTTAAAAAAAAACTGGAGAAATAAAACTAATTTACATAAATTTGTTGTTTAAACTGGTAAACGGCCAACACCTTGGTAGATCTGATCAAATCTAAGAAGATGGCAGGACGTGCTCTACTCCTCGCTGGCCCACCTGGCACTAAAAAAACATCTATTGCCCTCGCCAGTGCTCAGGAATCGACATCCAGTTCTGATAAGAAATATCGTGGATATCCCAAATGAATTTCCAAATTAATTTCAATTGAGGAGCCTGAAAAAGAATGTAGATGGAAGCTAACATTTACACCACGAATAGATCTATCTAGCACAGGTCTAACCCACTTTATTGTGGATGAAGTAGAGGATAAACATGTCACGGGCATTTCGACACCAGTTTTGCGATCTGAGATTTTCAATTTGACCAAACGAAAAGTTATTCCACGAACTCTGAATTGATCTGACCCAGAGCTCTTGAGAGTATGCGACATATGGAAGGGGAAAACGATCCGACAATCAAATCTTAACTATGGCTTCAATCCCACTGTTATTATACAAACAATCTTCGAAAGAAACTACAGCACAGTGACCGGGACCAGGCAATACGTGCACACAAAAGTCTACTTTAAACATAGAGAAGCCAACCTACTAATACGTGAGAACAACTTACACGAACGGGAAAAGCGCATTCAAGAGATGGAGAGAAACTTGGAAGCAAAGACAGCTGTGATAGATCTAATTTCAAAGCATAAGCAGATTATGAGCCAAGAAAACAAGCCTAAACCTTTTCGTCCGACGTTATCAACTAGCAATATTGCCCCCGTTAAGGATTGCAAAGTTACGAATTGAAGCATGGAACCTAATGAAACAATCGTTGCCCCAACTGTTGCAAAACTCAATTTTGCTGCTATGCCGCCTTCAAAATCTCTCACACGAAAAGTGACATTCAAATCGCCAAAAAATTTTACGAAAACCGACATTAAAAATATCCCACTAGCACCATAATGGAGGACGAGAAGCCAAGTGGATTACATTACACTTCTCTCAATCTTGCCGCGGGTTGCGACCACTGTCATTTAGCACGTACCTCTCGTCTACCATAGACTTCACCACTTCGGGGGAAAAAAATAAATTCGGGTAATTTTTTCCAAATCAAACAAAATATATATTCGTAGTTTTTTTCCTTCAAAACGAATCACACAAAATGAATTATCAACTAAATTTAAATATACCAACAAAAGTGTACAATTGATGCTAATCAAGTTACTTAATAATAGAAATGTCGTGTGGCACCCAAACGCAGGAAAAAATCGATTTGCAAAAAAGTGTCTGCTGCATTTAAGTGTACCTTGTTTTCGCCTCATACTAGAATAAACGAGCAGCCCCAGCCCTATCCCCTATGCATTTAACACGTTCCCAAAATCCCAAAAGAAAAAAAAATTAGTCACACGTATCTGTTTTGCTCTGGAAAGAAAAATTACAATACGCGTCTTTCTACCTTTGTTTTATTGTTTCCTCCCAATGAACTAACTTTTCCCAGTATGCTCTAAATAAGAAAATTCAACCAAGAACCAGAATTCTCTGCTGTGTCAAGTCACAATGACTCGGTTAACAGAAAAAATGGTTATAGCCAGATCTAAACAATCTGACCTGAGCTCCATAAAGAAGCTGAATTGCTGGGGAAGTGAACTCAGCGATGTCTCCATAATAAAACGTATGCCTGGTGTGGAAGTTTTGGTATTAAGTGTCAATAAAATAAACAGCTTGCAACATTTTGAAGACTGTCGGAACCTTCAGGAACTATATTTACGTAAAAACAATATTCAGGACATTAGAGAAAAAGTATATCTGCAAAATCTTCCAAGACTTAAATATTTGTGGCTCGAAGAAAATCTTTGTTGTGATAGTGCGGTTCCAAGTTATCGAGCAGTAGTTCTTCGAGCGTTAAGAAATCTTAAAAAGATGGATAATGTCGAAGTCACTCCCGAATAAGTAGAAGAAGCATTAAATGGAGCTCCTGCTCAGGTAGAAGAAGAAGAGGATGATTCGTATGAATCACCTCAACAACCTTCAAGTCATCAGCAACAGCAACAACAGTAACAACAAAAAACACACCACCAACAACAACAACAGCAGCAGTAAACACAACAGCAAAACTACCAACAACAATAATCTCAACAACAACAATATTCTCAACAGCAACAACAACAATATGCATCACACCAAAGAAGAAGTTCAAGTCAAATAAAAGAGCGTTCACCAACAAACCATCAGGATTATTCACCACCGGAACAAGCTCATCCGCCATCTCCAAAGTACAACCAGTCTTCTAGTGAAAACCGTCTACCTTATACGCAATATGATCAAAGGTCACCTGGTTCTGACCAAGAAAGTCCATTGGGAGGATATCGAGAAAGTGGCCCAATTCCGCCCAGCATATCAACCCATTCTATGAAGGAATACTATCAGTCAGATCGCCCATGCTACCCTGCTCACTATCGACATAGCCAGACTGATTTGACAGAATGGGAAGAACATCACCAACACAATAATCAATATACTAACGGTGTAGCGCCGAGGAGCCATCCAATGGAAAGGCGAAGTGCAGGTGCTGCTGATAGAGTAATCTCAGATAGATATAATTACAGAAATGGTATTGTGCGAGAGAATGGAGAGTGGGAAGATCGTGAGGAACGACAGCGAACAGCGAGTGGGCGACCGGAGGGAAGGTTAAATGACTCTGCCAGTGTAGTATCTACAGCAGTTCTCAAATTAATAGGAGTTCAAATTTACTATCAGCAACACTCTGCCTTGTTAAGTAACTGGACTATCCCAGCCTAGAAGTTGTAGAACATGCAGTGCGCTGTCGAATCGATGAACTATCAGCGGAATGATGAATAAGGCGACTGTCTCCCGCTAATAACTCAACTAACATAAATATTCTTTTAAACATTTTCATTTAAAAACTTTAGTTACCTTAATCCTGCCAATAAACGGAAGATATTAATGTAATTTATAAACATGAATTAAACCACATCATGTGTAACCCACATCATCTAATTGTGTATTTCGAAGAAAAAATATTATTGTAGGATTATACGCATGTACTAAAAAAAGCGTAAGATTATCCTAAATCCTTGCCAATTTTTATAAAATTCTTTTTTTTTATACGATCCAGTGTATCATCCAAAACTAGCGATGAATCCGATGGAGGACATAACCATATAAGAAAATCAATTCTTTTAATCTTTGGTCTCAGCAAGGTAAACAAGGATAATAAACAAATAATAAATCAACAAGAATCCAAAAATTAATCAGAAGTCATTGATAAATGTCAGCCTGAAGTACAATCTACAATTTGGACATCGGAAAACAAAACAGCTGCCTTCGGTATACTTGCTGCAATAAATGCTAATGCTGCTAAACTATAATATAACAATTGGCTTTCAGAAAAAATTAGTCAATCAGTACACGATCAGGGAGTATCTTTGGGACGAAGCCAACTTATTAGAAGATCAGTCATTAGATCCTTAGGACTGCCTCAGGTACCTGATAATGGATCGCGTATACTTGTTTGAAGACCTTGTGGTTTTGTTTAGTATTCGTGTTTATATGTATAAATGTAAAGGCAATAAAAAATCTACCTAATTTGGGTTTGCGAAAGATGGAAATGTGAAATAATTTTTCTCCAATTCGAATTTTGGGCATGTGAATGATGCACAAAAGTTTCCCTCGAAATTTATTTGGTATCGGGAATTAGCTTCCCAGGGAATTTTGCTGACATTTCATACGATATTTTGTTTGGTGGAAATTTATTCTGTGCTAGATTCAAGATCGCAGGAAAATTTTCGACGGAATAAAATATTGCGTGGGAAACGAAATTCCCTGGAGAATTCATGATAGGGCCCAATAACTCATAATAAACGACGAGTTTTGTTTGCATGTGTGACCTTTGTACATTAGCATAGCTTAAAATGAAAATAAAATAAAATTCCTCTTGTAGTTAAAAACTAGAATGAAGCTAATCATTAACGCTGTTGTTAGTAAAGTAGGTAGTCTAGTTATCATTAGGTAGATATATAGGTTTAAAGCCGATGTAGGTAAGATTACTTTGGTTCATAATAATGAATTGTCCAATGGACGATTCAAGGGATAGGTACACAGGTACCTATCTAAAAACGATTGTTATATCTATATTATGGATTTTAATAATTATGTTTATTAGGAAGGTAATCCTGCATATACAGATGGAACCTAGGTATATCTATATATATATAATAATATACTTATCAAACAAATATTTCCAAAAATTTGTATCTAAGAGTAGTTTTTTCGTGTTTTTGAAAAATGAAAAGTTACAAAATTACATTCAGATGGAATTTTTTTAAATATTTGCTCGAATTGAAAAGGGTTTCAAGAACTTACAAGCTCACATAATTTAAAACTAACAGTTTTAATCATCGAGATCAAGTAATACTTTGGAAATGACAGCTTAACGAAATTAACAATTCCAAGAATTTTATACTAATTTCAAAGAAAATTTTGAAATCAGAACAGACCTGAAGCTCTCATTTCCAAACTACTTGCTTGATTTCGATGATTAAAACTGTTATGAGTTTTAAATTATGTCAGCTTGTAAGTTATTGAAACCGTTTTCAATTCGAACAAATATTTCAAAAAAATTCCATCTGAAAGTAATTTTGTAATTTTTCATTTATCAAAAACACGAAAAAAATACTTTTAAATAGAAACATTTCCAAATCTTCGCTTGATTTTAAAATGGATTTCAGAATTTCGAATCCCAGATAAATTAACTCTCAGAACACTTCAGATCATAGTTTAGTTTAATTTTTTATTTATCTTCAGCTTAAATACATACTTCGGTTAGGTTGTGATTTCAAGATTTTCCTTGATATAAATTTCTTGGAATTGCTTATTTGGGTAAGCTGTAATTTCAAAACTACTTGTTTCATTTGAAAGATTTAAGCGGTTTTAAATTTGTATTGCAATTGTCTTGGATGTGCTGCAAACCATTTTTCGTTTTAGCCAAAATTAAAAAAAAAATCATTGAAGACAGTTTTCAAGATTTTTTTTTAAAAGCACATCCAATGGCAAATGGAAAACGCTGCCATTTCGAAACCGTTTCCTTCATTTGGAGGATTTTAGCGCCGTTGAGTTCTAATTTCAAATGTCCTTCAAGCCATTTTTCACGAAATATTCACCTGTGCTTTGGACCCACAGCGCAATTATCCCATTCAAATAAAATACAAATGTTTTATCAACTATTTCCTAATGTTTTTTATTTTGTCTATTTTTTTAAATACATACTACACGGGTTTGGCCCCAAAGCAATATCTCGCAGAGGTTTAACAACCTCTTATTATAATAGATTTAACAAACTATTAGGATCCTGATTTAGAGAGCTTGGTACTGCCCCCTAGGCGATCGCCAGCTGCTATTTTTCGGAATCCTTATCAAATTGACTACATTTAGGGTGAATAGATGATATCGGCTGTGCCACTAGCCTTGTTTCCAAAAACGGAAACCTTCCATTTTCGTATACAAATGAGCCTTCTAATTTCCTGTTACTAATTAAATTCTGACAGGATCAGCATCCACAAATATATTTTTTCTAATATTAAGCGGGAATAGTACATTCAGAAAAAAGATTTTATAATTTTAAAAGTTATTTAATTAAATTTTTAAATGTCAATCAACTGTCAATTAAAATTGAGGCACGAGTACGATAACTTTGGCGCCAAGATATAATAACGGTTTTCGGTAGAGGGGCTTAATACAAGCATTTCTTACTATGGGACGGGGGGTCTATCTCCCCTCGTTTAGCCGGGAGGGGCAATTTTATAAAAATTTACTTAAAATCTTTTAAAAAAATATTAAAAAAAAACGGCAACACTTACAGTTATAAATTATACCTTTTTCAAAAGTCAGAAATCTACAATTTATAATAAATTTTAAGTAAAGTTGTTTGAGTCAATAGTTTTTGAAATAATTGACTTCAAACTCAAAATTTATGAAAAAAAAGTTAAAAAAATCACTTTGAGTATTATTTTTCTCATGATTATAAATACCAATAAAAAAGTTATTGATGTAGTTAACTGTTCCAATTATTTTTTAATCAAACACTGAAAACTATTCGTTTCTATGTTTTCTAGTTTTTGAGAAAATTGAAAAACAAAAAAAAATAATTTTGTATCAGATGGGTGCATGTAAAGTTTCTTTTGCATTTAAAGAATCTGGATTAAAAAAAATAATTGATATTATATAGATAAACGTATGTACATATCGTCGCCCGAGAATTGGTTTGTTCCATACGCCACTTTTGTCGGTTTTGAGTTAGGAATAGATTCTATGGTACTTTTGTATGCTCTTTCTAAATCTGTGATCAGATTTGCGCTACGTCTTTTCAATCCCGAGATATCCAACATCAATTTTGTTCCATATCCACCAAAATCAACATTTTCTAGAATTGTTTTGTGCCACAAACCATTTTTTGGCGTTTGGGACATTTTTTCCATATAATTTTTGTCAAGTTTTTTGTCAGAATTGTTTTGTTCCACGTGCATATTACGGTGACAAGGGATAGAAAAAATACTAAGAATGTTGAGAATTGGTTTGTCCTACGTGCACTTGTGTTAAAGAAATGCTATGTTTATGGGACAATGATCGCAAACAAAATTTTAGTATTGATTTGTGCCATATCCATTACAATTGTGTAGATAACCCGAGACAATTGTATGAAATCAGTTAGTCGTGGATTGGCTTCCAAAGTGGAAGGGCGTGCGCGGTTAGTGCAGTTTATATTTTTTTTGTTTTAGCAATAAACGCTATGTCATCCGAACCTGATTCTGTGGCCAGCGGCGTCCTAAAGTAAGTATATATTCCTACAATTTATTTATAATATATTATATTTTTTTAATAATATATTTTTTTTTTGTTTTTTTTCAAATAAAGTATGTTTGATGACCAGTTCTTGCCCAAGGATACTTCTACCTCTTCATCATCGGGAGACTTTTGAAGTAATTAAAACTTACTCATTTATTTCAATACTATACTTACTACTAACTGCTATTTTTCCGAAAGGTGATGATTCAAGAGCTGATCCAAATTATTCAGCTGATAGTAGTTGTGACAGCCAAATAATTCCAACAACGTCAAAAACCCTCCCTGAAACAGAAGTAGTTGTAGTTGACGAAAATGAACGAAGCTTGCCATCCGATTTTAATGATTCTTCAGGTATATATTTTATCCTTAAAAGTTAAAAACCATAAGCAACGCGTCTGTAGAATATTTTTTATGAATACGTTGTGCGTGAGTAAAACAAGAATATATTACTGTTTTGCGAATTTAACAAGTCCAAAAACTAGTGCACCGATGCCAAGAACCAAAGGAAAAAATATCAAACGTGTCACTCCCCCTGAAAAACTGATAGATGTTCGAAATCATATTAACAGTTTCCCCACGATTGATTCCCATTATTCTCGCGTAACTTCAGATAAGAAATATCTGGAAAGCAATCTCAGCTTAGCTCGGATGTACAGACTTTATGTTGAAGATTATCAAACCCCAGTAAAACAGAATGTTTACCGATCAATTTTCAGTAGCGAATTCAATCTTTCATTTCATAAACCTAAGAAAGACCAATGCGACAAATGCGTTTTATTTAAAAATAATGAAAACAATCTGACACCGGACGAAAAAGCTAAATTTGAAGAACACATAAAAGAGAAAAATCTTTTGAAAGCCGACCGAGATTTAGATAGAAGCAATTTGGATGCAACAAAATGTGTAATAAGCTATGACTTACAAAGTGTATTCAGCTTGCCAAGGGGAAATGCATCCGCATTTTACTATAAGAGGGAGCTTAATATGTTCAATCTAACTGCAACAGTAGTTGCTATACCTGGCATAAAAAGATTTACTTATTGCGTAGTTTGGACAGAAGCTCATAGTGGTCGCTCAGGAAATGACATTGCAAGTGCATTAATAAAAATTTTGGACAGGCTTATCGAAGTATACCCCACCTTAAAATCCATCATACTATGGAGTGATTCATGTGTTCCGCAGAATAGGAACAAAATCAATTCCACCGCAATTAAAATGTTCCTGAACCGAAGTGATGTAGAGATGATTGTGCAGAGATATTCCGAGCCGGGACATTCCTTAATTCAGGAGGTGGATTGTATTCATTCGGCAATCGATAAGTATTTGAAAAACCTTGAGATTCATAGTCCACTTCACCTAGTCAAGCTTTTAACAAGCATGAACACAGACAAAGTTGAACTTAAAATTATTCAAATTCTTCCTGAAGATTTTAAGGCGTATTCCATTTTGGCTAACAAAATGGAATTCAGCAAAGTACCTTCTTCCAAAGTAAAAATATTACTTTATGAAAAAAATTTCGATTTTGAAATAAAATTTAAAAACTCGGCGAAAGAAAAAGAGTACAAAACTGTAAGTTTATTTAAGACAGCCACCAAGGGTGCACTACCAACACCGAAAAATTTGCTTTGTGTAAAATTAACACAAACCTTTAAAACACGGATCTCAAAAGAAAAGAAAAAAGACCTTAAAGACTTGTTACCGTTTTTACCTGAAATTGATAATCAATATCTTAAAAAATTGCTTAATATTTAGAAACTAAAAAAGTGATAGCAGTAGAACTGCTTTTTTATTTTGTTTTTACCAAATTAATGTATTTTCAATGTACTATCTTTTTAAGTAATGAATTAATAAGAATATTGTACTGTAAATGAAAACTTTGTTATAGCAGTAGAACTGCTTTAATTTTTTTTGTTTTTTTGTTTATTTTTAGAGAAAAATGTTTATTTTTTATTTAGTTTTTTTTAATAAACACTTTATTGAAAACAAAGATATAATCGATTTTCTTTTAAAATTTTAGCATCCAACTACATGCTTTCTTGCCTTTCACATTATAAACGGTGATTTTTTAAGAGCTTGGTTTTTGAAAATTCAAAAAAACACAGAAACTTGTAAAAAGTGAATGAAATTTTTATTTGGATCGATAAATCAATTTCTGCCATTTACTTTTTAAAAATAATTTCACTTAAATGTTGCCCGCGGATACGCTTCAGGTGGTCCATTCTGAAGGTCCAATTTTGGCAAACTTTTTCACACATTTCGGCCGGAATCTCACCAATGACGCGTTCAATGTTGGCTTCCAAGGCAGCAATCGTGTTTGGCTTGTCCCCATAGACAATAGACTTAACATAGCCCCACAAAAAATAGTCTAACGGGGTGAAATCACATGATCTTGGTGGCCAATTGACTGCGCCAAAACGTGAGATCAACTACTCACCAAATTCGCCTCTCAATTGATGCATGGTTTCGCGTGCAGTGTGGCATGTGGCACCGTCCTGTTGGAACCACATGTCGACCGAGTTCAATTCTTGCATTTTCGGCAAAAAAAAATCTGTTATCATCGAACGGTACCTTTTTCCATTGACCGTAACCCTTCGGCCTTCATCGTCCTTGAAGAAGTACGGCCCAATGATGCCACCTGCCCATAAACCGCAACAAACAGTGCATTTTTCGGGATGCATTGGTAGCTGCTGAATTGCCTCTGGCTACTCTTCACTCCAAATACGGCAATTCTGCTTATCCACGTATCCATTTAGCCAAAAATGAGCCTCGTCGCTGAAGACAATTTTGCGATAAAAGCTTGCGAAACACATTTTTCACAGAGCACGAATTTTGATAATAAATTTCAATAATTTGCAAATGTTGTTCAGGTGTTAGTCTATTCATGATGAAATGGCAAACAATACTGAATCGAAATGTCAAATGTTCGTGGAATTTGTCATGTGTGATCTGTCAAAAATATAAACGTCAAAAACCAAGTAGCAAAAAAATCACCCTTTATATTGATGAGAATTGGTTTGTGCCATATTCATTTTTGTGTGTTCCACGTGTATGGAAAAAAAATCATTTTCAAAATGTATGAGGTGGGATACAAGCCAAAAAAGTAGACTTTTGTGCTGATTAACGTATCTTGTTAACGGTAAGGCAAAACACTTTGAAAATTGGTAGGTGAAGTCGTAATAAAACTTACTTCAATTTAAAAAAATAAAAATAAAATCGTATCGCACAGTTTCGGAGTACTAAGTACGCGAACCTTTAAATGCGTTTTTCTCGAAAAAGTGCCAATGGCGTATGGAACAAACCAATTCTCGGGCGACGATATGTCATGTCCATTTCAATCTCTTTTTTCTAAATATCCGGTTACGTACTTGGCCAAAACTTTAACATTTAATATATTTGAGCATGAAAATTTATTGCATTATACAAAAATTTGCATTACCTTACGACAACACAACGGCAGCAAATTCTCATAGTTTCTTAATATGCACATATGTTTGTGTCATTCATAGATATGCATATAACTATGTACACACATATAACGCAGCCATAGTAAAAAGTATGTATATAGTTAGATCATAAAAAACAAGAGCAAGCATTCGATGTTTGTACGGTTTTTTTTTATACAGGTTTGGTGCAGGTTATTGTTTTCCAAAGCCATTCTTCATTTAAAATTTGAAAGAGTAGTGTTTCCTTTTTAAGAATGGCGGCTAAGCATCCACTTCTTCACCCAAAATTAAATAATTTTTCGATTTTTTGTTCATTTGGGGATTTGGTGTCAACAAACGAAAAAAGTATCGCGTTTTTAGAAGAAATCGGGTTAATTCCCTCCAAAACGTCTACTCCACCTCTGTGTTGTGATATTTTAATGACCGTGGAAAATTCAAAAAGTGCAAAGTTCGGTTGGTAAATATCCGCATTAACTGTAATAAAATCACAAAGGTATATATGAAATTTACGATGCAAACAGTGAGATGCCTAAGGGGGGGCATGCTGCCCCCCTGTGCAACCCCCCTGCTTGGGCTCACTATAGGCTTTGGGGAGGAAGAAAATTTTATTATATGCAAAGTTTCTTTAAAATTAAAGAATCTTTTGGGTTTAAAGAACAAGTATAGTTTTACTATTTTTCAATTACATATCTTAAAAACTAGAAGACATAAAAAAAAACTATTGACTAAAACAACTTTGCTTAAAATTAATTATAAATTGTAGAGTTCTGACTTTTGAAAAAGGTATAATTTATAACTGTAAGTGTTGCCGTTCTTTTTTAATATTTTTTTTAAAGATTTTAGGTAATTTTTTATAAAATTGCCTCTCCCGCCTAAACGAGGGGAGATAGACCCCCCCCCTACCATAGTAAAAAATGCTTGTATTAAGCCCCTCTACCAAAAACCGTTATTATATCTTGGCGCCAAAGTTATCGTACTCTCCCCAAAATTGAGCCAAATTCAGCCAGGTGTCAAACGAAATGAGATAATATGTAATTTGCCAAATTATATAATGTGAGCTCTAATGAAAACGCACTATAAACCTGTTATCAATTTGATTTTCCTTTTCAAGAATGCGAAAGTTGATACAAAATATTATAATTTCGAAAAATGTATAAGTAGTGACCTACTGCAATAACTAACAATAATTAACACTTAGAAAAGTTTTACTCATCCAGATCAAGCAAGTATTATTTTCTCTATGCTATTGTTTGAAAGAACACTATCATCAAAACCGAATTCTTGACCAGGTGGATCAACGCATGTATTTAATTCTAAAATTCGAACTATAGTTTCCTCTGTATCATTGAAGTGCAGAAATTTCTATCTTATTTTCGCTTTTCTTCTTCTTATAGCGAGTTTCATTTAAATTTCAAAGAACTGCTCTCAAAATGGAGATTTGATCTTTAAAATGAAACTCTGTGTCCAAATTTAATTGTAGTATTGGCCGCGTTCGGTGGCATACCTAAAGCAATCCGGATTGCTTTGTGTTGTTGTAACGCCTAAGGAAAAAACAGCTGATGAACTAAACATATGTTGTCAAACACAAATTTCAAGCTACCCAAAAATTACTATTAATTTGAGGAACAGCTGATTCAAAACTTCAGATTTGTATGCAATACAACCGACTTAACAGAGAAAGCTACCTGGATCGTTCGAAAACAAACCCGCTACTAAGGTATCTTGGCTAGCCTATCGGCATTGCACCGAACGCGGCCAATCCTGAATAACTGACACACACGTTTCTGAAAAAAAAACATCTTCATCATCAGATGATGAGGAAGATGCAGACAAAGCAATAAAAAACTGCACTAAATTTATAAAATATAAATTATTAACTTCTTCGCTTATTATTTGTTTATTTTTTAGTTTAATTTTTTAGCAGGGATTAGCATAATTTCACAATAAATTAATTACAAAATAATTTCCATTTGATGTTTGACAGAAAAAACGTTTTACATGTATGCGTGCATTCAGATCAAATCTGCCTACCCACCAAAGATGAGATCTTTCGTATTGAGATCTGATCTAGATTTGCTATTTTTGTTGAAATGAAGCTCTCAAAATTCAAAACGATGAAATCTTTTGTCAGAAAGATCAGATCTTTTCTTAAATGAAACTCGCTATTAGTTTTACATTTTATATCTATCCAAACCTATAAATAATATCGAAAATATTTTATCAAACAAAAGAAAAATTTATAAAATGTAGGTACTCGTTGACATTTATTCCATTCTCGGACAGGAGGTCCTAAACGATATAAAATTACAGCAAACTGCTCCCACTTTCTTTTTGATATTACTTTTGAACACACTCCCTTTGCAACTTCAAAATTTGCTTCCATCTGCGACACAAGTTTTGCCAATTGCACTTTGTTGCTTACTATTTTTGCCCCTTTGTTGAAAATAAAGCATTTTTAAATTTTGTTTGTAATACAATTATTAGAAAACTTACATTTCTCTGCAGTATCAACTAAAATTTACTGATTTAAAGAATTATCTATAAAAACAAAAATAATTGATAACGATTGACACTCGCAATATGGATCTGAATTATTTGATGCTCATTCACAATAGGTTTATCAACTATAGGCGTTTTTCTATTTTCGTTCAGAGCAGGTCACTGAACAGAGTTCGAACACATAGATTATGCACTTGTTTGAAACAGAACGAACACTGAACACTGATATGTTTTTTAAACACTCTTGAACCACACAAATCAGAATAAATTTTCATTTTAACCATAAAAAGCAATACCTACCCTTTTTTGAACACTAATAAACACCAGATATAGAAAATCAACAAGCGATCAATTTCTTTCGCCAACTTATGTATGTAATTATTTTTTGTTCACATTTTCCTTCTTGACACATGGTATTTGGTGTGTTCAGCTATTCACTCACATGCACAGTCAATTATGTTCGAGCGCGTCGAGTACGATCTACACATGTGCAGAACGAAAAAAGAAACACACATTTGGAGCTCTGAGTTAAAAAGAAACACAAACTAATTTTTTGACAACTCAACTCTGCTCTGAACTAAATAAGAAAAACGCATTATGTTGAAAATTGATAATCGCAAAAGCTTTTTAAAAAAAAAATTGATAAATGTCAACTCTCAATTTAAGATTGACAATCGCAACAAGGATGATACTAGGCGTGTTTTTTTCTAAGCCCCGGGGAAATTGGACGAAAAAAACGATGAGTAGGATTAACAATTTGCATGTTAAAACCAACAACAACTAATCCCCGGGGGTGCTTAGCTTAAACCCAGAGAATTCTCAGGGCTTAGCTATTGGAGAGGATAAAAACTGTGCTACCAAAAACTTTTTCACCAATATCGATAAAATGTATAGAAACTTCAAATCAGACATTTTGACATGTCAGATAATTATCAATTTTGTTTGGTTTGGTTGAGCATTTGGTCTATGTGTGTCAGTTGTTTTCCTGACGGCCATGTCAACCTAACCTAACCTACCTATTAATATACATTCCGCAACACAACACCAAATCAATTTTAACATTTTCCGTTTTTGTATTGCCTCTATGGTGTCGTAGATTTTTTCCACCTCACAATGAGCACAACCTTCTACAGCGATTTTCATTTTTGCGTTTATTTTTATTATATGTATATTAAAACTTGACTGTGAAATTATTATTAAATAAAAAAGTATTTCCTGAAGTTGATATTCTACAAAACAAAGGTTTCTCTGAGAAGATTGTTTTCGGCTGCGTTTTGTTGTACACGGGAGCAACCCAATACAGATTCTCTGCTACATCCTTGGCATACTTCAATCTTCTTGATCGTCGTCCGCTCTTGCTCAGACCTATATTCCTAATGACATAGGAACTGAGCGTCCGGCCCGAATAAGCAACTTGTCCACCAATATCTTGTCACCAGTGACCGACGAATGGGGTAGTTTTCAAGTAGTTGAATTCGATGTACCACTGTATTTGTGAAAATTAAATTAAAAGAAAATCACATCGGCTAAAAACAATTTCCAAAATACTTTATTTCAATTTTCAAATTACTTGATTCACATTTTTTGTATAAATAATAATTAACTTGGTTCTTTTTATGTTATTTTAATAGAAAAGTAGTTTAAATTCAATAAATATATCGAAATTACACAAAACAAATCAACCCGATGATTTTTAGAACAATGATTTGATGTTTATTTCTTCTTGCATTACAGCTGTTCTTCAAATGTCATCTTGCAAATTAATAGTGCTACCAAGTATTTCACTAAGCGCATTGGTCGTTTTTTCAACCAATTCCCCCGGGGATTGCAAAAAAACGCACCTACTATCATGCATGGCCTTGTTAGACGAGATAATAAGGGCCTGCATGGCCTGAATTTGATTGGCAAATTCATAACGTATATTGGCAATTTTTATATTTAAATCTGATTACTTGCGTTTTGTTGTAACAAATCCGAATCAACTGTGGCGGCTGCGGCTATTGATGATTGCAAATTGGCTTGAGGTTGAGTGCGGGCAGGCGGCGTCAGCGATGTCGGTTGCAAATTTGCATTAACCCGTTGGGCGGGCGGTGACATCAATAATGTTGGAAGCAAGTTTGCTTGCATGCCTTGGGCGGGCGGCGGCATCGATACTGTCGAAAGCAAATTTGCTTGAATGCGTTGGGCGGGCGGCGGCAGCGAGAAAGATGGTACATTTCTATGAATACCAATAGCGGGCGGTGGTAACGACGATGTTGAAGGCGAATTAGATTGGGTACCTGGGGCGGGCGGTGGCGATCTTTCGACTGGCATTTCGATGTCGTAGATATCGAACATTGCCGGAGTAACTCCTTTATTTGGACGTTGGTTTGTTCTCCTCGTATTGTCTTGGGTCAATGGCATAGGGCAAAAATGTTTCGAGACCCGAAGACAATGTTAAAGAAATCATGTGAATCGTTCAGTAACGGGTCGGGACGGCTTTTTATTTTCTCCGGCAATATCGATTGGCGAATATATGTGCCAAAATTAAGATGTTACCGAAAGGCAGGGCAACTGAAAATTAAGCGTTGGAATGGCATCCAGCTGGCAATTCAAAAATCTTGACGGCAGACAGGACAACTAAGGATAAATGTGGGAATGGCAACCAACTGGCAAACCGACACAGCTCTAAGATAAACTCCTAACACGTATTTTATTTTATCTTTTTTTATTATAGAAGTATAGAGTATGGGCGGAATATATGGACTACGCGTCTAATATGGACCACCTGCTTTTCTTCACACACACAAATGCAATTGAGGTGAGAATCGTTTGCATTTATGCGCAAGCTCTCGTAGCTTACGAGTACATCAGTGTAATCTCAGCAGTCAAAGAGGACGTGTCGACGCGTAGTGGGGAAAAAAGTAAAATCAAGTGTGGCGATTATTTTTCTTTGGCAGGTGATTTTATTTTTTTCGGCAGCGAGCCATGTGTTATTTAGCCATTTCTTTTTTAAAATACAAAAAGTGAATATGTTCTATTAATTGTGCAGTAAGACAATTATTCTAAGCATTATTGGTTCCTTTTAAAATAATTTTATTTTTAAACTCTGTGTTGTGGAAAATATGGACCACCATGGGCGAGGGCAATATGGACTAGAGGTCCATACTACCCGCAGTTATATTTAATACAATTTTATCTGTTTTACTTCAGGCAATGAGTTCGATAAACAAAGAAAAAACGCCGAAACGGAAGACTTGGGATCCGGAGGCTATGAAAAAAGCGATTGAGATGGTGAAGTCTAAATGTTGTGGCTTTTTAAAAGCAGCAAAATAAAACAATGTGCCAAAAACTACGCTAATAAGACTATGCAAAATTGAAAACACTGAAACTGGAGCTTTAGTAAACTCTAAGTTAGGTCGAAGACCTGTTTTCCACCTTCCTTTGAGAAAATGCTTGTGGAATATGTATTAACAATGGAGAGCAAATTTTTTGGACTGACTAGAAAAGACATTCAAAATATAGCATTTCAGTTAGCTGAGAAAAACGGGATAAGCCATCCGTTTTCCAAAACGAATGAATCTGCAGGCAAGGACTGGCTCAAATCATTTTTAAAAAGAAATCCTAACTTGTCATTTCGTTCACCGACTGCAACATCACTTGCCAGAGCAAAAGGATTCACTAAAGAACGAGCCGAAGAGTTTTTTACGTTACTGGAGACAGAAATGGATAAAGTTACATATTCTGCAAACAACATCTATAACGTTGATGAGACCGGCGTGAGTGTGTTCCTTCTAAGGTGCCAAAAGTGCTGGCACTGAAAGGAAAGCGCCAAATTGGCGCTCTTACCTCAGCAGAAAGAGGCTCAACCATCACAACAGTTATTTGTATGAGTGCTGCGGGCTCGTTTGTGCCACCGCTTTTCATATTTCCGCGCAAAAAAGCAATCCACAACTTTTAAAAGGGGCGCTACCAGGGTCTATTTACGAGTGTCATCCGTCTGGGTGGGTTCAGACCGACATTTTTACAACATGGTTTGAACACTTTATTAAGCATGTAAGGCCAACAGCTGAGTCCCCAGTTTTACTGATTTTGGATAAGCATTACAGTCATACGAGAAATATAAAACTTATTGATATGGCAAGGGAAAATCACGTTAGTCTGCTGTCCATTCCTCCTCATTCCAGCCACAAAATGCAGCCACTGGACAAAACATTTATAGGCCCCTTAAAGAAATATTTGTCTGAAGAGACAAGAATTTGGATGAGGCAGAATGTAAGAACACTAACCCATTACGATATGCCGGAACTATTTGGCAAAGCGTGCCTGAGATGCCAAACGGGAGAAATTGCTGTCAACGGATTTAGGGCTACAGGAATATACCCTCTTGACCGGAATATATTTCGGGATAGTGATTTTCTGGCAGCTGATGATGATATCCTACCAGCAGAGTCCACAAATAATGAAATGCCAGAAATCCCAGAAGTGTCACCCTCATCACCATCTTGTGGGCTGCAAACTACAAACTTATTAGAAATCAATCGTGTTGTAACACCAGCTGGCATATCACCAATCCCAGTTAAGAAAAAGACTAAAACTATTCGTGGTACAAGCTGGAAAATCCACCTTGCTTTCCGGGTCACCATACAAACAGTCATTAGAAGACTCATTGAACAAAATTGCAGATAAAAACAAGCCAAGTACTTCTAAACAAGCGCTAAAAAATATTTTAGCTGAAAAAAAGAAACGCGCAGGTTAGAATTTAAATGTCACCCCTATATCTTTCAAATATTTATCAGTTCTTGTTTTTCTAATAAAGGGAAAAAGAAACTGGAGAAGAGGGATTCCTCATCAAGCCCAGAACTGGATCACCTCAGCTGTCATGACGAGTCGGGCGTCGAAAATGAGTGCCCAAACAATTCTGCCACTGGGAAAGAAGATGCTACCTGCATGTACTGCTGTACATTGTATTCAGAAGATAGGTTGGGTGAAATATGGATACAATGTGTATCATGCCTAATGTGGAGCCACGAACTTTGTGCTGGTTGTGAAATACCCATATACATTTGTGAATTCTGTAACCCATAATAATACCTTTTTATTGATCGGGTAATATGTCCAAATTACCCCCCACTTTTTATTTTTAACGTTTTTGAGTTTCTTCAATATTTATTTTTTGTTATTTTTTTTATGAAGTGAATTTTTATTTTTATTGTTAATTATTAATAAGAATGAACTATTGTTTTTTTTTAAATAAATATCTATGATTAAACCTTAAATTTATGTTTTATTAGCAAAAATATGATTGGTGGTCCATATTCACCGACCTTACTCTACGTAGACTAAGTTTTACAATATTAAAATTGGCAAAAATAAATTTACAGTATATTAAATTCACCACAAAAAAATGAGAGTGAGTTTATTCTTAATTTTTTTCTCGCTGTTGGACCGAAATTAATGAGGACAAAATGGCTAATGACGTATATCACCGGCACGGCAGATCAACGTGAAAATATTTTTGACCGAAAGTTATAGGAATGTCAGTCGTTTAAAAAACGAGTATCGCTAATTCCAAAACGACGATTTACGCAATCACATTTCAACGATAACCAGCCAATTTACACGGTAATCGTTTTACGAAATAGAGCCCCAGAATACGAGTCGAGCGAGTTTCATGTGAAATCGAGACATTTCACATGAAACGGTATTCCTGAACACTACTCATTAATAATTGGTATTCTTCAACTCTAACGTCAAATACCACTCGAGCGAAAAATGCGTATTCCTGAAAACTAAAGTGAGCATTTTTGTGTGACAAACCATTCGTGTTTTCAAAGCAATCGAGGCAGACATGAACCCCAAAATGTACAAATAAGCAAAAAAAAAAATTTAATTATTTTTGAAATTTTAGTGGATTTTTTACAATGGATTACCACCTTGCAAAAGGAATCAAGTAAATACAAACAAATGATTTTGTACCCGGAACAGTTGTACAAATCTAAAAAAGAATTAATTTGTTTTGATTATAGCTTTTATTTCATAATTTATTCTTATACATTGCTAGAAAGCTCTAAGAGATTTGCTTTATCTCTTACTAAAATGCTCCTCCTGTCTTCGTAATCACCATTAACATCCACCACTATCAGCCTTATAAAATAATTACCTAATTTAGTGTTTTAAATTTTTTAATCACTTTAAACTAAAATAAATTTACTGCTGCAAATGTTGTATTTCAAAATGTAAATATTTTTCTGTGAAACGTCAACTTTTAGCGAAGTTAGCTACAATAATTGAAAGGATGCGTTCAGGCATTTTAAGTCATGTCATGTTTTTGACTCTCACTAGAGTTGTGGAATATCAAATGCCGCTCGACTCGACTGTGAGCTCTCGCGTGACACCTTACTCGACTCGTATTCAAAAATAGGCCCCAAGGTTCGTTCGTTGGACTTTACCTAGGGTCGACCTAGGTTTGTTTGGCAAATAAAAATAGGCTTTTCGGTTCTCAAAATACGCCCAGGGCTATTAGTTTTATGTTGCAGAAAAGCAAGTTATGGGTGGTTTCATAAATACATGGTTGCGAAAGTCCGACGAATGCATAGCATTCATAAATGCAAATGATGAATGTCAAAGTTCCATAAATGTAAAACGCAAATATTTGCAGCGCAAATATAAAATTTCACACGCATTCCGTTTTTTTCTTAAAGAAAGAGACAGTATGATGTAAACGGTGGTACACCATGAATCGAGACCATGCATTTATGAAAGCACTCATTTATATTAATTAAAGCTTACAATTTGTATGATAATTTAAGTTGTTAGTACATTTTGTTGGCCCTATGCTCAATCCGCAACTACAAAGGTTTCCATTTTTCATGTATGTGGCTGAAAATTAATTTGAGTATCCTTTTATTTCCATTATTAAAAAATTGCATACAAAAACAAAACTCACAACAAAACAAATGAATCAGATTAGGGATGATCGATGTGTAGAAACCGGAATATTAAATAATCTTTAGAGCATATAAAAACAAAAGAATTTATTTATTATAACGTGTTCTGTTGAAACAATATTTAAGAATAATAATTAATTAAAATTATATAGTTGATGTAAAACATAAAAAGTATTAGATTTAAAAACATAATTAAAGTATCTGAACGTTACAGAACATACATATTTCAATACTCCCCCTTGTTCATACAATATTACATTTTTCTCTAAAATAATTATGTTTTGATGCATTTAAAGGTTTTGTGAGTAAGTCTGCAATCATTTGATCAGTTGAACAATATTCACATTCGATAATCTTTTCCTTTGCCATATCTCGAATCATCTTGTATTTTGTATCAATGTGTTTGGTTTTGTATGAGAACTTACTGTCACGTACTATCTCGATACAGCCTTGGTTGCCTTCGAATATAGTAGTTGGTGACACAATCTTTTCGTGCATCTCTGTCAATAACTGTCGTAACCATTTTACTTGTTTTACTGCTTCTGATATTGATATGAATTCTGCTTCACAAGTCGATGATGCTACCATATTTTGTTTTTGACAAGACCAACTTATAATTCCTCCATTTAAAAGTATTTTAAATTGTGAGTTAAGAATACCTTCTATCTCCTTCATTTGATATGGATCATTGTAGATCTGATGAGTTTCCTTCTATTAACCCATCATATAATGCGTTGCTCCATGATCTTGCTGCCTGCTTCAGTCCGTAAATGCTTTTTTTTTAATAAGCAAACTTTTTCATTTATACTTCTGAATCCTTCCGGTTGTCGCATATAAATTGTTTCAGTCAAGTTCCGATTCAGAAAAGCAGTTTTTGCATTTAAGCGATACACAAGCATATTTTTTTTGCTCTACTGATAGTAAAGTTCTGAATGTGGTGTGTAACACAACAGGTGCAAAAACTTCATCATAATCTTCGCCATATTTTTGCGAATAACCTTGAGCTACATACCTTGCTTTATAACGCTCTAGTTCACCATCTGCATTTGTTTTTATTTTAAAAACCCATTTACCTCCAATTACTGTCTTTCCTTTTGGTAAATCAACAAGTTCCCATGTTTTATTTAATTCGTGTGACTCCATCTCCTCCTTCATTGCAATGACTCAACACTCCTTCTCATTACTTTCGATGGCTTCAAAATACGTCTTTGGTTCAATGAGTTCCATTGCCACGAATATTCCCTTCAACTCATCTTTTAAACGTTTTGGTGGAACTCCCTTATTAACACGATGAGAAAATCGGATTGGTTCTTTTAATGCTGCTTCAGGTGTCTCTGTTCCACCTTCTGTTGACTGGTCATAAAGGTCTTTATTGATGATTTGAACTTTTTGTCTCTTGTTTTGAGTTACTGGCCTCGTATCTGATTTACGAGAACTTAAATCAAAAAATGTTTCTTTCTATTCATCGTTATTTTTTGTTAAAGTGTTGGTAATATTTGAACTACAAAATTTAATGTCTCGGCTAATGATAATTTTCTTTGTTTTTGGATTGTCACATCGATAAGCTTTTGACTGCTCGTCATATCCAAAAAATATCATTTCGATACCAACACAGTCAAGCTTTTGTCTTCTTTCTTTTGGTATATAAACAAAGCATTTTGAACCAAATATTTGAAAAGCATCTGTACTAGGTTGCACCGTTCTATCGTTCAAATGGTGTCATGTTCGTAGATCTTGTGATAACACGATTTTGAATGAAGTTTGCCGTTGTTAAAGCTTCACCCCAGAAGCTGAATGAAAGATTTGCATCTATCTGCATGCACCGTGCCATTTCAATTAAAGTGCGGTTTTTTCTTTCAGCTTTTCCGTTTTGCTGGGGGCTATATGCTGCTGTAAGTTGAGTCTGTATTCCATTTGACTTAATAAAATCTGTTAAGTCTTTTCCCATGTATTCACCACCTCTATCTGAACGAATTAATTTTGGTTTCCTTGAGAACTTTGTTTCACAAAATTTAACAAAATCCTTCAGCTTCTGTCCAACTTCTGATTTGTTAGCTAACAAACAAATTATTGTAAAACTTGAATAATCATCAATGAATGTAACGATGTATCGTTTGCCAGCAGGAGTCATTGTTTGCATAGGCCCGCAAACATCCGTATGAACCAAATCTAATGGTGCTGAAGATTCCGATTTTGACTTCTTTGGAAATGGCATTCTGGTTAATTTGCCTTTAATGCAAGTATCACATGTTTCCTTTATTCCACAATCAACTATCCGTAAGTCTTCAATCGTTCTTTTTAACTCCATAGTACGAATGGCGTCTGGATTTCGGTGTCCCATCTTTCAATGCCAAGTATGAATGCATTTATCATTATGTGCTAACGCACAAATTGCCTCAGGCTGACGTAATACATACATATCACCAACTGCATCTGCAACACCGATTTGCTCTCCTTTGTTCTTAATTTCTCCAATGCGAGTATCGAATTCAACACGCATACCGTGGTTCGTAAGTCGCTTAACTGACAATATATTGCGGTTTAAGTTGGATACAAAGAGCACTTCTGTGATTTTAGCTTTATGTAAGTCACCACGTTCATTACAAAATTTTAAGATTCTAGTACTTGAGCCATTTCACCATTTGCCATTTTGATTTTACTTCTGTAGGATTCGTCAATATTTGTGAAAAACAGCTTGTATCCATTCACACTTTTTCAAATAACCAACTGTGAAGAGAAAATCTTGTACATTAATGCGATTGAATAAACTATCTGATGAAGATTTATCCTCAATAGAATTCACTTTATCAGCTGAGTTCTTCTTTTTGTTTTTGAATCTTTTCACAAGCCATTCTTTGTATTTTGGACAATCTTTCTTGAAATGATCTTGCTTCTTACAGAAAAAGCAAATATTGACTTTTCCTGTCATCTTAAGGATTGAATCACTGGTGGTTCCTTCTGAATAAACATGTCGTTCATATTCAGCTATCACTCGTTGTTGAACTAATGCAAATGTGACTTCTTCTTCTTTACGTGCCTCAAGTATTGTGACTAATGCATCATAACTTTCAGGTAAACTGCTAAGCAGCATTGCTGCACTCCATTTATCCGATAATGTCTCTTCTCCAATATCGTGCAACTTAGTAAGCAAATCTTGCATTTTGTTTATGTGAGCCTTTACATCGCCACCTTCTGGAAGTTTTAAAGAGCATATAGACCGCATTAAAAATACTTTATTTGAAAGCGTATTTTTCTCGTGGTATTCTTTTAAAGCATCCCATGACTGTTTTACTGTTTTCTTCGATCGAGTAAGTGCCAGTTGATCGTCTTCCACCAACAAACCAATTGTACCTCTTGCTTCGTCATCAAATTGATTCCATTCATCGATATCTTCTTGATTCTTGACTTTTCCATCTTCTACTATTATTTCTTGAGGTCTCTTTCCTAGTATCACCTTTTTCCACAGATTTTGTTTAAGCAACGAAAGCTCCATATTAAATTTCCAATTTGCTTAATTTGTGTTGTTAAGTTCGGCAAACTTGGAAATAACACTTTCGGCCATTATCCTGAAAAATTCTGCTTCGTTTCTCTGTTGTGATCTTGAACTTGATTTCCTTCGTTATTTCAAGAAACTTAATATATATCTTTGTTTTCATTCTAAATAAGTCTCATAATCTGTAGAAACCAGAATATTAAATAATCTTTAGAGCAAATAAAAACAAAAGAATTTATTTATTATAACAATTTCTGTTGAAACAATATTTAAGAATTATTTAATTAAAATTATATAGTTGATGTAAAACATGAAAAGTATTAGATTTAAAAACATAATTAAAGTGTCTGAACGTTACAGTACATACATATTTCAATACGATGTTCATCTGTTACTGAAACATCGATATTAAAGAAATCGATGATTCAATGTCATGTTGAAGGAAGAATAAAGGAAAATCCTTCAAAAAATCAATGTTTTCGATTCGATAGTTATTAACATCGATAACGAGTACCTTTCTCAACATCGCCCCTCCTTACTTCAGGCAGGTTCCAGCGGCATCCGGTTCAAGGCCCCTGGTGGCGTTACACACCTGGCAAAAGCTCCGGAGATCGGCTGTTTCAAGGACCCTGGTGACACTAAACCGCAAGCAAAAGCTCTAGCAGGCTTAAGAGCCCTGGTGACACTAAACAGCATGCAATTGCTGCTGCTTCTTCAATCAAAAATATTACCCGTGGTAGGGGGAAGTCGTTGCAAGAACTAGCTTTTGATCGAACATACCTAGTTCTTTGCAATAAAATCCCTTACACTTTAAGCTAGAATTGACCGTATCGACCTACCTCGTCGATTGTCAAAGCTAAATTTTTTGATTCAATCAAATTTATGATTAACGACTTCAAGTGTGGTCGAAGGGGGTACCGTTCTTTCGTCAACGCAGGTCCACATGTATAATTATTTTCAGTTAATATCGAGTGTGAACTCATCCTTCAATTCAGGAAATAACCATTATTTCATTTTATTCGTTGAGTGTGAATTGTATTCATGCGATATGCAATTCCTGCTGAATATACCAGGTGATTTATCAATTTTAAAGATAATAAATATAAAGTTAAATAAAAAAGGGGTTTCATGACACACTTCGTTACATGTATAATGTATAAGCTGTTTTTTTTTTTCAAATTTACATTGTGGGGATTCCTATTTGGATCGCAAGCTGAATGCAGATTCAAATAGTTGTTAATACATTCAAGACGGATTCGAAGCGCAGTGTTAATTGCCGGCCTTCGTGGTTTCGATTTTCGATTCAGGACAACATATTACCCTTAAATCGTTTAGGTTAAGTATAACTTAAAAAAACAACAATGAAATAAAACAAAAATAATCATTATAAATAAATCTAACTACAGTGTAAATACAGACATACATAATTAAGTACAATTTAAACAAACAAAAGATAATAGAAAAAAACGTTTTTTCGAAAGTAGTGGAATAATCAATATGCAGGTATGGAGGTGTATCAAAACATAATTATAAACATTAAACTAATAGACAAGCGCATATTGTTTTATTTCTACATTAGTTTATTTTTTTTTTGCAAAAAGAAAAAAAATAGGCATATAGAGTTGTTCTTATCGTCAAACACATACATGTAAATAAGTTCAGCTATACATTTATTATAGTTATTATTTTTTATTTACTCACTTTTTAATATATATATGTATTTCTTTGTATTATATTTATCTAACAGTTCTGTTCAAAACGCATTTTGTGTATTTGTGTATTTTAGTAATGCTTAATTGCTATTTTTTAAATATATATATTATATGCAGTGCATATTTTTGTGTTTTGTATTAAAAAAATGAGAAAACACTAGATCTATGCGGGCACATTTGTCTAAAACTATTTTATTGGTTAACAAAAACATTAAATAAATTTAATTCATTAAAAACGAAAACAAACAAAAAAAAATTAAGATTCAAATAAGTTTATAAAAATTAAATTTAAAAATATAACACCGTGTACATAATTTTAATATATTTGTTTGTCTGTTATAATTAAAATGTTCTGTGTTTAAAATTATATTTTGAATGATGAGATCCATCATCTGCCTTTTATTTATACTTTATATTTAATGTATTATAGTAAAATGTTTATACATTTGTTTGGTAAATCAAGAAAAGCACGGGATTTATCGCAAGCATATTTTGTGTGTATGTGTACGTGTGAGATAAAATTTGATTTTCTGAATTATGAATTTTGTTATAGGTATATTTGTTTTATCATTATATCCAATAAAATTATAAATGCATATACATATATTTTTTTTTGTTTTTGTTTTACAAAAAGCTATTTTCGCTTTCTCGCAAAGATATACAAACAACAAACCAATTCCGCTTGACAAGAATGCATTGCCAATTCTCATATTAACGTCAACTCATCTTTGCCGGCAAATATTTGAACAAAACAATCAATAATACTTGTTATAAATGATATGGCGTTAGGTAGGTTT
The DNA here is from genome assembly GCA_910595825.1 of Philhelius pedissequus. Taxonomy (NCBI): domain Eukaryota; kingdom Metazoa; phylum Arthropoda; class Insecta; order Diptera; family Syrphidae; genus Philhelius; species Philhelius pedissequus. The sequence goes on along the minus strand of OU343164.1, from coordinate 13,015,960 downwards.
TCAAAAACACCTTCATTTTATAATGTGAACAATTCAAATTCTATGCATTTCCCGTAAGTGAAACTCCATATAAGATTTTCTTTCACATTTACTCTTTTTTTATAAGAATTTGTATTCATATTATAGTTAAATTACAGTAGAATAATGAAACATGTTTTTAAAATTCAAGAGTAAAATATACAAATTATTATTACTGTCTAACAATAATCGGTAATAAAATGTAAGAGCTTCTCCGGCTTTGAGTTTAACCAAGACAGGATTATTAAAAATATGAATTCTAATTCTTTTCTATAAAGTTTTTAAAACGAGTTTTCGAATGGTGGTTTGTTATTTTTAAATAGAGACGTATTTTTTTTTTACCTAGTAACTAAACAAAATCCAAATCGAGCTCTAAACCCAAATAACGAAAAACCAAATTAGGCTCTACATATAAAACTTACAACTTTAATTTTATTACAATTATAACTTGGACCATTTAGTACAAACTGGTAGAATAAATGTTTTTTTCACGTTTTGAAGCGTGGTTTAACAATCCTTTTCACACTACGTAACATAGTATGAGTTCAATTAAAGGTTTTTGTAAGCAGATTAACATTGTTTTTACTTCGTGATTGTCAATTTTTAAACTGTATGTCTATTATAATACAACAGATAGGGGTTTAGAAATTTTTCTTAGGAACAATCTCTGCATTAAAAAGACATTTCTTTTAATTCCCAGAACACGTTATTTAGGCCCGTTTGCTGATTTGAATCTTAAGTTATAACTTTTAAATATTTTTATTTTGCACGTCAATATGTGAAACTTAGGAAAGTAACAGATTTAAAATACACCTAAATTCACTTCAAACTATGCCATATAAGTACCTCAACATTTGAAAATATGACAAATTTAAAATTAAAGCAGTGAAATTGTGTTATAATTGTGAATTTTTGTTTATAAAATTAAAAAATGTTGGGATTTGCGCGGTACACCAACTCATGCTTCCGCACTTAAATGGTTTCTTGTAGATGTCGTCTGTTGGCAATTGACTTATTGGTAAAAGCCACCAGAGTTGGTGGCGGAACAGTTAGAGAAACCGCAACTTGTAAAGCTTCTAGAGTGACAACTGTCGTTGCAGTCGAGATAGATGGTGTATGTGATGGAGGCGCACATGCAATTTCTTCGAATTTAGTGATCATTTCTTCTTCAGGTACCTCTGGAATTTATTCACCATCCAATATTCCATAATGTAAATTTGCCAGTTTCCTCAAAGTCGAAGAGATCGTATTAATCTGGGGGCTTACTGCTGCCAGCAGCTTCAAAGACACAGTTTTATAATTTGTATTGAGTGTAGTATTAGTAGCATCCATAGATTTGTCCCCAGCATCATAGGCAGTTGCCTCATCACCACCACCCCCACGATGAAAACTTTGGTTTTGTTTGGGCGAAATGATTGTAGTTTTTTTTGGGATACCGTCGATTAAGTTTAATGGCAAACGCCTTCGCGATGCGAGATTTGACGAAATTTGCACAAGCTACAACCAAGTACAAGAACAAGCGAGAAACGTCGCAAAGTATAGTTCCACTTTAATTGCTTCAATCGTGTTTAAATATTTTATGTGCTACTTTTTCTAAAACATAAACTATGTTCTATGATTTAGGCCCGTTTGCTGATACACAATTTAAGCATTTAAGACCTACTTAAGCACTTATCTGACAGTTTACACAGAGGAAAAAGTAGCCCATAAGCGTTTTAAGTTGAACATAAATATTTATGATGCATATAAGCAAACGGGCCTTAAAACCTTTTATGTTTAAGTTTGAGTTTGGTGCAAAGCTAAATGTATTACCTGAGTTTATGTGGAACATAAGCTCTTAAGTTTCGTATCAGCAAATGGATCCTATTTAATTAGTCTGTCCCCCAAAACTGTGAAAATCTACGACTCTAAAATGTATAAGAGACAAAAACAATGCAAAACAATGCTTGTACTCGTAGAATGAAAAACAATTGAATAAGTAGTTCTCTAGTTCGAATCTGAAGCGAAGCGATGCAAATACTATACAATCATTGTCGATTATCTCAACAAATTTAATGTAGGCGATCGAATCGTTGCAAACAAGTGGACTGCAAACACAGAAGACGCCTTGATAAATTCATTGCGGCTGACGTACATGCCAAATTGTTTATAGAATTTACAATAAATGATATAAAAAATGAGATTTTTATTTTATTAAAAATAAGTGGGTTTCGTGGTAATTGGGTTTTGTTTTGTCTTTTTTTTCAACGTCCGTCAAAATGAAATCAGATTCTTTATGTCATCTGATTTATTACTAAGTTCTTCTAATAGAATATTTTTAAGCCGTTTGAAGCAGAATTAGTGCAACATTTTCACATAGTCATTTTTCAATAATATAATCAACTAACCGAACACGAAAAACGCAATACCAGCTTAAAAGACGCGTTCTCTTTAATTTTTGTATATTTTAGTTTTTTTTGTATTTTTATCGTAAAAATAGCAATGTCGTTTGTTCTTTTTTGTTTTATGTTCCTGCTTAAAACTTTTTTTTATATTTTACAAAAATAATTTAAAAATGAAATATCATATTATACATAAGTATATAACATTTCAAGAATTCCGTGCTTGTCATTGTGTTTATGATGTGTCACCCTGTGTATACAATAGAATTATACGAACTAAACAATTTTCTTCTTTATATAATTTTTGCTTTCTTGATTTTATTTTTAGTTTAAGCTTATTTGTATTTATTGTTTTTGTGTGTTTTTTTTTGTTATGTATTCTAAATTTTAATATTTTTTGTCGGTCACGTTATTTTCTACTTTTTTTTTATTTTATTCAATGAGCACACATACATATTTTTTTTGTATGTATGTACATTCAAATTTTAAAATGTGTATCTTAAAAATGTATATAATTTTTGCCTTGCTTTTGTTTTATTTTGACTGTATTTCTTATACATTAATTAAGTTTTTTTATTTTATGTTTAGCTTATTTACATTGTAGAATTGTCCCACTCCAGTTGGTTGACATTTTGATATTTACCATTTACAACTGAAAAAAAAAATTGGTTGAGTCGTTAATTATTATAATATTGAATTTAGTTAGAAAAGGAACCTTCATCATCTTCCGAGTCAGAATTTTCCGAATCAGAACTATCTTCAGAAACAACATCGTTCTGCATTGGGTTGATGGTGATTGTGAGTGCTGAATCATCCCAGACCAAACTTTCATCAACGATCTAGAAAAAAGAAAAGATAAGTTGCCTGGATCTACAGAAAATTTAAAATGTAGGTTGTGTACGAAAATAGAAATAACCGTTGAAAAAGTGATTTAATTAAAGAAGTAATGTTTCTTTTGATAAAGCAAATAATTGTTTAATCATTAAATACTAACGATTGTGGGCAAGCACAACCAAAGTTTATTATCCCTGTGTAATTCACAAAATATATATTACTTTGATTTGAAATATTACCATAGAGAATCGCAGATCAGGGTTACTTCCGTTCCTACGATAAATTTGGTGAGACTATTAAAACTAAATCGCTTCTATTTCTGTAAAAATAATAACTAATGGTTCTTAACAGTTGGCTATTCCAGTGTAGCTTTTCTACTCTACCACCGTGAGCAGCTTTATCCTAATAGTACGGGAGGTAGCGTTGAGTTTTTGCGAGTCATTTTACACCGAATAATTCTTATCAGAATTGATAGATATGAGCTTAATAAGCATAAAAATGCTTAATGGCAAACTTTTTCACACATTTCGGCCGGAATCTCACCAATGACGCGTTCAATGTTGGCTTCCAAGGCAGCAATCGTGTTTGGCTTGTCCCCATAGACAATAGACTTAACATAGTCCCACAAAAAATAGTCTAACGGGGTCAAATCACATGATCTTGATGGCCAATTGACTGCGCCAAAACGTGAGATCAACTGCTCACCAAATTCGCCTCTCAATTGATGCATGTTTTGGACGTAGCTTGCGAAACACATTTTTCACAGAGCACGAATTTTGATAATAAATTTCAATAATTTGCAAACGTTGTTCAGGCGTAAGTCTATTTATGATGAAATGGCACACAATACTGAATCGAAATGTCAAATGTTCGTGGAATTTGTTATGTGTGATCTGTCAAAAATATAAACGTCAAAAACCAAGTAGCAAAAAAATCACCCTATATATATATATCTAGGTATACATTATTTACATTATTTACTTTTTTTATTATTTATTTTGTGTTCCTGCATGAGAGTGGGTAAATGAAAAAAACTTCACGTTTTCTAGCTATGACATATAATTTCAAAGTGCTCTAGCGGACATAAACATACATTTCGAAGTGCTGTAACGGTAACACGGGTTGGCCAAAATAAGTAATAAAGGTATTCATTTCAATTTAATGCAGTTTAGACATTTGCAAATTTCGACATTTTTGTAATTACAAGCATAGTTTTTGAATTATGAGTGAAAAAAAGTCGAGAAAACTGTTTTTTTTTTTAAAATAGGCAAATTTTGGCTTTTTTCAGCTGGCTCTAGCGTAAAAACAGCTTATCCAACAAAATTGACTGAGTTATAAATTTTATAGAAAATCTAGTGTACTTTATTTTTGTAGTAGATGATTGACGCCAAAAACGTATAGGTTTTGAGTTTTTGGCAATAACTCGAAAAAGGTCGATAATTTTTGGTGTTCTGTGCAATTGGTGTAACCTAACAACATGTCAAAAATGAGTAACATTTAGATCAACTGGGCGCGAGTCATGTTGTTGACGTCGGCTGACGGTTCCACCGCTATACGGGCGGCTGACGGTTTGTTGTATCATCTTGAAAGGTTGTAGATGTATATGTAAAAAATTCGTTCAGTGTAAAATTACTTTTTTTCAATTTTTGTACAAGCTTAGGGGCGTGGTTGACAGTCTTTCCACCGCCATCCATGCGGCTAACGGTAATTTTTTTATCAATTATATATCAATAACCATCACTCAAAATTTGGAGCGATGTAAAATGAATTATAGAAAAAAAAAATGTGTGCCACTTTGACCCGACGTTACACCTAGCTCCACCGCGGGCCCGGCGGCTGACGGCCAGATGCATTATGTTTTAGTGGAAAACTATCAATGCTATTAATTTCAGCTGGTATGATGGCATATGATTTGAAAATTGTTCTTCATTCACGTTTTTTTTTCTTTTGTGATACGAAGCGATCTCAATGTTTAAAAAATGAAAGCCGACATTAATTTGGAGGATTACACAATTGTTAATACAATTATTTTCTGGAGTACGTCTAAAATTTCACGTATGTCTGCAATTTTGCATACCCCTAATGTCAACCAATCAATTTTAACAAATTTCGATTTCCGTTTAAAAAAAAGTAAAATCAATGAATTCCGTTGTACTTTTATTTTAAACTAACTTAAGACCAATATTCGTTTTGTGTTCAATTTTTATTGATAGTTATAAATAAACGGAGTTTCGTGAAAAGATCATCTTTTTATTTAAATCTACAAAAAAGCAATTTGAGAAGACAAACCGCATTGAGTGGAACTGCACTATAGAGGAACTGCTGGACACTGCGCCGCAAAATATGAAATTCTATGAGCTATAAGGCTAGGCGCGCACATATGCACCTTTCAGTTTTGCAACAATTTGGTTGCTAAAGTGAATACCATGGACTTATATGAGTGCGCGCACATGCAAAAACTATTCAGTCTGCGATTTGAGCAACTTAAAAGTTTGTGTTTTGGCACAAATCGAACGATCGTCCCAAATAAGTTCTTCAGTTTGTATCACACCGAACTATAATGTAACTGCGCGCACATTAAATCCAAATATTGTATGTGTGTTGGTTTATCTCGTTGATTGATTTAAAGTTGCTTATGCTTATGAACTTCACAAAATGTGCTTTTTCTTCACTCTTAAAGGACGATGGCCATTAACGGCATTTGCTTCACTACATGGATATGGACTGGGCGCACATTTTTGTGATCCCATTGTCTTTTTTCTGTGCATGTGCATGTGCATGGAAATTGCAAACCAAATGTTAACTATTTGTTCCTTACTCCGCGTATGTTAAGTGCAGTCTGATGAGTGAATATTGAATTGAAAGCAAAAACATACTCAGAAAATAAATTTGTAAATTGACTTGAAAAATAATATTCTAGCTATCGATCTACTCAGAAAATAAATAAAAACATGAAATATAAAGGGGAAATGTAAGGGGAGTGAACAATTTAAACTACGTTGTGGTGTGCGTTCAAAACCATGAAACATTAAAGGGAAACAAGCAAATCTCCGTCAATTTTTTTGTTTTCTTGTGTGAAAGGCATTGACGATTTTTAAAGCAATACAAAAATTGCCCTGTGTAAAAAGGGACTTGACCATAGTCTATGAACAAACCCATTCACTTATCATTTCCCTTATATTGGTGCAAAATGCATGTTCGAATTTAAAATTGCAGGGTTTTCTTTTGGTAATTTCAGATTTCGATCGGAAATTTAATTTTTTTCGTCGCGATTGGTATACGATTTCAGATTTATTTTTGTTATCACGGTATTGGTGTATATTCGTGTCTGTGGAACCGGAAGATATCTGAGGCATATGATTTGAAAATTGTTTCTTCATTCACGTTTTTTTTTTCTTTTGTGACACGAAGCGATCTCAATGTTTAAAAAATGAATGCCGACATTAATTTGGAGGATTACACAATTGTTATTACATAATTGCTATTATGTTTTTCAAATGTATGTATGTTTTCACAGCCTCATTTCACTATTCACATAATTACTGAAAACAAAATCTTGTCAAAACGACGGCAGTCAATTGTTCTGATGGTCTTCATAATTTTGTCCAAAGAAATTTCTTGGACTAAAGTTCGCAGCATGGGGAAATATGTTACTATCTCATGAGCGCTCTCTTCTGTGATAAACTACGAAAATTTGGAGTACGGGAACAGGATTTGCCTGTTTTTCGTAGAAATTCGTAGATTTCGCAGTTTTGTACGGGAACGCACTTAATATATTTCAAAATCATTTCTATGGTCAAAGTCCCCTTTTACAGAAGGGATTTTTTTTTTAATTCCTTTAAAACATGTTTGTACCTTTCACACGAGGAAACAAAATTGCTGACGATTTTTTTATTTCGTTTTATTTTAATGTTTCTTGGTTTGAACTACACGTAGTTTAAATTTTTCACTTCTCTTAGATTTCCCCTTTATATTTCATGCTTTTACTTATTTTCTGTAGATAGATAGAGGTTTTTTCATCAAGTCAATTTACAAATTTATGTTCTGAGTATGTTTTGCTGTGAACTCGATATTCACTCAACATGCTTCACTTAACATAAGCCGACTTAACATCTTGCTATTTTAATGCACATCCCTACTAATAATTTAGCTTGCAGTAGTTGCGATTTTCGCAGCGTATAGCTTGTATATATCTTTCTTATGCAAATTAAACATTTTCTTGGTATAAATTTTCAAAACAACTTGTATAAGGCCTTCTTAAGGCCTGCCAAAGTTGATAGTTAGAGCGCTAAAACCAATATCTTGTATATAGCCATCCTATGCAAGCTATAGGTTGTAAATAGACACCCTATGCAAGTTATAGCCTATGCAAGCTATAGTAAGTGCATTTTTAGGTAAATTGTATATTCATAATCATCTTATACAAGCTATAGCGTGTATATAGCCATCTTTGTATTAGTTGTTATTGTTGTAAATTAATTTTTATTTCATGGAAATTCCACCATAGTTTTGAATAAGTCCTTGATGTTAATGTTCACTGTTTTAACTTCATTGTTAAAAAAACCGTGTAACTGATCTTATGTATATTGTATATAGGCCTCTTATGCAAACTATAGCTTGTTATATAGCCGTCTTACGCTTTTTAATACTAATTGAGAAACTTTTCACAGGAATATCTTATATATTTATTAAAAATGGAGTTATCTAAAATTTAAGAAATATAAGCCGTGTTTTATTGGAAAATTTATCCACCGTAAGTTTATCCGTCGTATTATTTCACATACAATTCGCTACGGTCGATAACAAGTTAAAGTAGACGGTGGATGGCTGGTTGACGTTTATTCGAGTCTCGAAATTGATTTTGTTAGTTTTGTTGGTACGATTGATAATTGGATTGAATCTCGATGGATGTGTTTATGGAGTGTTATAATTATTAATTTCATTCGTGAAACAAATCGATCTTTTTGGTCCTTTTTTTAAATTTTTTTTTATAGTTGGCCAGTTTATATTTCTAAACTCTTTGATAACTCCATTTTTTAACAAATTATAAGCTCTTCTTCTGACAAGTTTCTCACTTTTACTATTAAAAACTGTATTCTTTGCTCAATTATTTTCTGGAGTACGTCAAAAATTCCACCTATGTCTGCAATTTTGCATACCCCTAATGTCAACCAATCAATTTTAACAAATTTCGATTTCCATTTAAAAAAAAATGAATATCTATTGAATGAATTCCGTTTTAACTTTTATTTTAAACTAACTTAAGACCAATATTCGTTTTGTGTTCAATTTTTATTGATAGTTATAAATAAACGGAGTTTCGTGCAAAAATCATCTTTTTATTTAGATCTATAAAAAAGCAATTTGAGAAGACAAACCGCATTGGGTGGAACGTCACTCTAGAGGAAATGCTCGACACTGCGCCGCAAAATATTTATTCGTATGAAATTCTATGAGCTATAAGGCTAGGCGCGCACATATGCAACTTTCAGTTTTTCAACAGTTTGGCTGCTAAAGTGAATACCATGGACTTATATGAGAGTGCGCGCACATGCAAAAACTATTCAGTCCGCGATTCGAGCAACTTAAAAGTTTGTGTTTTGGCACAAATCGAACGATCGCCCCAAATAAGTCCTTCAGTTTGTGTTACACCGAACTATAATGTAACTGCGCGCACATTAAATCAAAATATTGTATGTGTGTTGGTTTATCTCGTAGATTGATTTTGCGCGATCATCGTTCAACTACTGATGAAACTATTTCATTTCGGAAAAATTGCATGTGCGCGTCTAACCTAAACGCACTAAGCGAACTGAAACTTCAAAAAATTTGCTTTTTCTTCACTGTTAAAGGACGTTGGCCATGGACGGTATTTGCTTCACTCCATAGACATGGACTGGGCGTACATTTTTGTGATCCAATTGTTTTTTTTTTCTGAACATGTGCATGGAAATTGCAAACCAAATGTTAACTATTTGTTCCTCTCCGCGTATGTTAAGTGCAGTCTGATGAGTGAATATTGAATTGAAAGCAAAACATACTCAGGAAATAAATTCGTAAATTGACTTGAAAAATAAAATTCTAGCTATCGATCTAAATGAAAACATGAAATATAAAATGTAAGGGGAGTAAACAATTTAAACTACTTTGTAGTGTACGTTCAAAAACAAGAAACATTAAAGGGAAACAATCAAATCTCTGTCAATTTTGTTTCCTCGTGTGAAAGGCATACACGATTTTTAAGGCAATACAAAAATTGCCCTTTATAAAAAGGGACTTGACCATAGTCTATGAACAAACACATTCACTTATCATTTCCTTTCTATTGGTGCAAAATGAATGTTCGAATTTAAAATTGCAAATGCAGAAAAAATAAAAACAAGAATTAGGTTTGTAACATAAAATAAATATTGGTACGTTTTTCTACTTTCTATTTTATATGAATAAAAGCTAATTAATGTTCATATTTTTGATATTTTCTTAATTTTACTTTGCAAAAGACTCTTTCATTACTTGTGACTGCTGCATAGGGGTACAATTTTTACAAAAATAAAAAAGCTACGGTCGATGTGTTTTTTTGGGAATTAGTTAGGGTACAATGGATAGATTCCCAATAAAACACACCTATAGTCTTGCCAACTAAAAAAAAAATCAAGAACATCGGTTTCTCTGTCGAATGAAAATAAACACATCCATCGAGATTCAATCCAATCAATCGTACCAACAAAACCAACCAAATCAAATTCAAGACTTGAATAAACGCCAACCATGCATCCACCGTAGCATTCTACTTTAGCTTTTTATCGATAGAGATATTATCGATACATTGCCCAATAAAACACGCCTATTATTTGTATGGGAAAATATTTTAGTATTCTTTTGATTTATAAAAGATTATTTCTTAGACTTGATTTGTTACCGGTTGACATCCAATTAAAAACACAAAAAAAAAACGCAGCGGCTGAAAACTCAGATAAATTTGAGAAACCAGATAATTTTATCTCCGCAGAAATGAAGTGTCAAGGTTTGTATGGAAAAAATATTCTGCAAAGCAGATAAATTTATCTCACGAAATTGATGTAGAAAGAGAAGAAATAAACCTCATTAAGTTAGTTTAACAAACAGCTGGTTATTTCCCACATTTACGCAAGAATTTTAAGGGGTTGTTCATGCAAACGTCTGGCGGAAAGTTATCTTTCTGTAAAGCAGAAAATTATCTCCGTTGCATGAACACCCTTATAGCGAGTTTTATCCAAGAAAAGATTTGGTCTTTCTGAGAAAAGACTTTGTCTTTTCGAATTTTGACAGTTATTAACTTGTGCCAAGTAAAAAATAAAAAAAATAATAGACCATGATGTTAATATAGTTTAGATTTTATAAATTTAATGAAGTGTTTGATTGCTTCGGCTTCGTCTTTCTCGTCATCTGATGATGAAGATATGTTTTTTTCAGAAATGTGTGTCAGCCATTCACCAATACTACAATTAAATCTGGAAACAAAGTTTCATTGAAGAGATCAAATCTGCATTTTGAGAGATCTTTGCAATCTCAATGAAACTAGCTGTTAATATAATACAACTGGAATAAGTCGGCGAAGTAGACGATTAAATAATAATAATAATAATTTTAACTATATGCCTGTAAGACCTAAGGTCTTTTAAATGCAACCTGAATTGCACGGCACTAGTTAGAAGGAGTAGAAATATAGAAAAGATTTTTTTTGGCATTCGATTTCGTATTTATTTAATAGAACTTGGAGAATAATTGATTCAAAAGATCTTTAAATGGCCTTTAGTGTACAAAATAAAATTGCGTCGGTTCTAGTCAAGCCGATTTTAAGAAAATATAAATAGATTAGGATTAAGCATACCTTAGGACAAGGCTGGTGCCTATCAATATATTTATGGTTGCTGTTTCTCATGCGAGCAATTGATACCCCACAAAGAAGGATGACAAAGAACACACATATCAGTATGATCAACATTGTTGGATGAGAATTTGCAGCTGAAAATTAAAATCACATTTATTTAAAGAATACAATCTTAAAAGAATTAATAACTTACTGTGGTGGGTTATGGCATGCACCCGAGACTTGGGCTCTTGGACATCGTGCGAATGAATCATTGCATGGGCAAACATATTTGTGTCTAAAAAAAAATTACATAAGAATTATATAACTGAATAGTTTTATATATTTTCACATTTTTAGTCGTACGTTCAATATATGGACTATTTTCCTAAAATTAAAATATGAATTTATAAGGCAATACTAGATATACAGTAACTTATTGCAACATTTTGGAAGACAGCCATTTTACACGATTGAAAAATAGCCATATTTGTTCTTCTAAAAGAGGATTACAACAGTGTCCATCATATATCATCAATGGCATTCTTTCAATTTGTAAATACATCAGCTTTCTTGTAATATACATTTGTGATAAATAAAATTGCTAAATGACATGCATATTGATAATTTGTAATTAACTGTTGTTTTTATTGAAACTTACCATATTGTTGTTGAAGTGGTTGCATGGCAAGATTATTTGGTGCTGGCGTGGTTGTTGTAATGCTCTGCTTTGGATGCAATACAGTGAGTGTGAGTGTGAATTCGGCGCTTTTGAATTGTGAATTCAACTGTGAGCAGGATAGCTTAAAGACCCTATTTAAATAATAGGCTGGCTTTTTATTGCTATAAACTAGAGCTTTTAAAACATCTAAATAATTTGATGTTGTATCGTAACCTATCATCTCGACGCCATCTTTATTGATGTTCGTTTTGATGTCTAAAGTTGAAGAAAGCGATTCGTCGCCATCGACTTCGATTTCTTCATGATCCGGATTCAAACTGGGGAATACAATCACACTGCATGAATCTAAGCTTTGAAGATTGTGCAAAATGTGCCCGCCGGTCATTACACTTATATTTATATTGCCCAAAATTCGAACGCCTTCCTTGATTTCCGGATATGATACCAGATGGTTTGAGTTGCCATTGATGACAATCTTAGCCTTGTCTTCATCTGGCAATGATGTTAGTTGCTCTTCGGTGTTGGATACACTCCCTGAGCCAGAGACTGAGCTACCACTGCTACTGGTGCTTCTGATCTTTTGAAGTTCGGAAAATTCTTTGTTGGAAGCAGCAACTTCAACCATAGAATTAGGCTCATTCACCATAATGTACGTCTCAACTATGGGCAAACCAATTGCACTCTGATTGATGCACATCATTGTTGTTCGAACCTCGATATTTCTTCGACCGATTGTTGGATTCTGCTTCGTGTTGATGTATTGGATTTTTTGCAAAAGGCTCTCGATGTTTTCCTTGTTGCTGCCTTCGACATAAATTTCATTTAGCTGGACATTCGATTGTACTTGCTGATCGCCTTCGAGTAATTTTTCAGGAGGCGGAACAAGGTGTTCAGCGCAGTTATTGCCGCACTTGACATCCTCACTCGACAGCACACTATTTAGAGATAATTTTATTTCGGAAATGTCACCAGTGAATCCATGTTTGAGACGGTTCTCGGAACTCTGATAGCATGCGCCAACAGTTAAGGTGGTATTTACCCCATGTGCTGCATGTAATGGCCAATCATCAATCACTTCTGGATTGCTGTGACGATCCTCGACCGAGCTTTCAAATTTCGAGCCATCGATGTAAAGTTCGACCTTGGACTGATCGACATTCAGCACATAATGATGCCACTCGTTGTCACACACTTGTGGTATCTTCCAGCGCCATTCAGCTGGACTAAATATATTCAAATCGCCTTCATTAAAATTCTTACGCAAAAGTAAGATCAATCGACAATTTCGGACAAACAGGGCCATATGATGGCGATTCATTTCTAAAAAAATATCAGTAAAATTAATAGTTTCATTCAAAGTTGAGTAATAATGTCAAAATGCAAAATATTCAGCACTTACTGTGATCATCGGCACTACACACAATATGCTCTTTGGCATGTTTATTAGATGTTGGCAGACTAAAATGTCTGAATATCGTTACAATACTAAATGGACGTGAGGCAAAATCATGTCGCTGCACTAAGCTATCCGGCACAACAACTCCTGATGAACCATCAAAATGAAAAACGGGTTCAAAACCCTCATCGTAGCTCAAATCTTTTGTCCATTCAGTACCACGGGGAAGTAGATCGACCAGCGAATATCCCGGCGTGCAGTTTGTTATATCACGATCACAGCCAAAAGATATGTGCTTCGTCTGTAAGCCCAGAATTTTGTTATGTTATAATTATGCAGTCATTTTTTTCTAGGCCCAGTTTCTTACCTTTAAAGCTATCGACGTTCGTATACCCATACTCTCACCATTGCAATACATATCGCACAACTCAAAACGTGCATTTGGGAATAACGAAAGCGATTCTATGGAACTGGCCTAAGCTCGGAAATTAAAAAAAAAACGTTACTTTAACGATCGTTGTTTGGTAAAATTTTAAAATTCTTTACCGTATAATCAATACGCTCGGGTATTCCAACTAAACGTGCTTCACATACCCTACGCACTTTAATGCTAACCATTATAGGTGCTGATTCTTTCATTGCACAATCGTATGCCACAACCGAAAGTATATGGTTATGCGATGCTTTATGCGACAAGGGATCTGTATTCTTGATCGAACCTTCATTATCGATTGTAAAAGGTTGATCGTTATTTAGGATTTCATATTTGCAAACATCGCCGAACAAAGGTGTGCAATCTTTGTCTGTTGCTTCCACTCGAATTATTTCCTTATACAAACGACCTTCATCTACTTCGGTTACATAAGACGGCTGGAGAAAAGTTGGTGCGTATTCATTGATGTCAATCACAGAAATATGAACGGTTGCACTTGCCGAATGTGTACTATCACAGAATATGGCAACAATTTCAAAATGATAGCTCTTGCGCTTTTCACAATTAAGTGTTCGTCGAGCTTTTAAGATACCAAGGCTATTAACCAATTCGATCTGAAATTAATCAATATACATATTTCAATAAAATCTGTAACTAATAGAATGATATTGTTTTACAATCACTTTTTATAATCATTCTTTTGAGAAAAAAAATAATTCTAGAAAAAACAATGCAAAAAGAAAGAAGTTCAGTATGTAGATACTTGATTCGATTGAAACCAAATCAAAATAATAATTAAACACAGGGTGAAGGAGAAAAACGAGGAAATCTAATCAATCAAAGCTCAGAATTTACTCTCTGTTCGCTTATAGGCTCCGATATATAGCTCATTGCTCAGTGCTAAAAATAAGAACGCCATACCATCTTACCATCATCATCAGAATATATGACTGTTGAGAATAATTTGTAGAACTATTTAGTTGTGACTTATTTCATTACACTGTGATCGGGAAATTAAATGGAGTATGAGTACTTCACTATTCTATTTTTTGTTAAGTAGATTACTTATTTGTTGGTTAGATATGTTACGATAAGAATTTGTGAGATGTTGTGTATTTTAAGGTTTTTACTTATTGAGAGACACCATTCTTGGTTTTCAATGTTATGACAAGGCGTTTTTTTAGGTCAGATCAGAGCCTGTCAAAAAAATCGTTTGTTTCATTTTTCACTCAGACCATTCAGAGCTCCGATTGCGTGTTTCTTGTGTGAGTGATCTACATGCTCGAACATAATCGTCTGAGCATTTGGTGTAAATGGCTGAGAAGACGATATGTCATGTTCGTTAAAAAGGAAAATTTGAGGAAAAAATGATCAGATACAATTAAAATGGCGGAGGAAAACCATGGGTTCCTAAGGTCATTCTTAGTCAAAAAACTAATGAGGTAATTTTATCGTTTTTGCTCCGTTCTCGAGTTATAACGGTTTTTACGATTTTGGCCCTTTTCCTTAAACTTGCCTTATCTGTGCCAAACGAGGTCCGATTAGTAAGATTTTTTTTTATCCAATCAAGAATGTATAACTCTTATAATTTGGCCTATAATTTGTTTTTGTGCGAATAACAGTTTTAACGCAAATTTCGATCAAATCTAATTTGTATTGTTTTTTAAGCTGTTTTCTCACTTTGATATCATTCTATTCAAAAAAACACGTTAACAAGTAGTAAGTTTTTTAATTATTATGAAAAGACAGTTTATTTCCTTAAAACTACATAACATGTTGGGAAAAAAATTATTAATATTCATAATTAACAAAAAAAAAAAAACAAAAATAGCGAAATTCAAAAACATTTGAATTTTTAAATAAAAAATGAATAAAATAACATAATATTAAATTTTTTTCAGTGAAATACTAAGTTTTTTTTTTGTTAATTATGAATATTGATAATTTGTTTTCAACAAAGCTTATATAGTTTTAAGGAAATGAACTGGGCTTTCATAATAAGTAAAAGAAAATTACTACTTTTTAACATGTTTTTTTTTTTGGATAAAATGATATCAAAGTGAGAACAGAGTTATAAAAACAATACAAATTGGGTCTGATTGAAATTTGCGGGAAAACAAAAAACAAATTATAGACCAAATTATAAGAGTTATAAATTCTTGATTGGATAAAACAAAATCTTACGAATCGGACCTCGTTTAGCAAAGATAAGGCCAGTTTAAGGAAAAGAGCCAAAATCATAAAAACCGTTTTTTTTTTTTTATTTTTTTTAAATTCATTTTTATTTCATATTAACTTATAACTATCTTAAAGCTAGACAAAAATGTGTAAAACTAGCCTAATTATCAATAACTTACAACTAATTTACTGGCCCTTTACGGGCGCTCTAAATTAAACAATAACTCTTACAACTAATGTCTTTCGACCTAAAAACTATTTTAATTAAATCTAATTTTTTTTTATTTTATTTTATATTTCAAGGAAACTTTAAACAAAAACTTGGTATCTTATCATTTTTTTTTCTTTTTAATTTTTTTTTTATTTTTTCATTTTTTTTACTTATAAACTAAACCTTAATATATATTAAAAATAATTAAAACTACTTAAAATACCTAATAATTCTTAAAACTACTTAAAAACTTGAACAGCCACAGCAGCATTTTTTTCGTTTTTTAATTTTTTTTTTGTTAATTTTTTATATGCATGCAGACACACACCAACATGCAACCCACCCATACATGTACATACGCCCATACATATACGTACGCACATACATGTACAGACACGCAGATACATGCACGTATGTCCCCGCATACATACATATTTTTATTTTTTTTTTGGTGCCATCCTGACTGTTCCCTATACCTAATTGCCCTAAATCTATGTAAGTCGGCCAAGATATAATATCTTCATCGACTTTAAATATCACGATGCTGTTCAGAGAGCCACCAGAACTGGTTCTCCTGTTTCGCCCTATCCCTCCGATCCCGATCGGACACAGACCTACTGAACCGAAGGCGCTCTTCTCCGCCTTGAGCGATGACGTCTCGACCATACATGAGTCGCCTATCCACAGTTTTCCGGCTGACGTGGTAGATGAGCGGAACCGCCCCTCCATCCTGTATCAGCCCTCGACTGTCTAAATAGATTAATGCCTCGGGAGGGATGTAACCATTTAATCGCGCACTCTCAAAATACTCGTTATTGGGGTAATAAGCCCCAAAAATTAAACTTTTTTTTTTTTTTTTATAACTTTGCACGCGCTCAAGGGGTTATGAATACCCTTTATATGTTTTTCTTAACACATCGCGGGCATCTGATGAAGAAGAGAAAGAAGGATAGGAAAGATGTGTGGCGCGATGTTCTGAGACTAGAGCTGGTTGTTGTCTCAGATTTACCTCCAGGGATGGCGGCTGAACTAATGCGGAGAGAATTACCGTGTCTTATTTATTTATGTCCCTTATAATTCGCATTATTTTATTTATTTCTTTGTCGTACTTAATGGGTATGCTTGTTTACTCAATCACATGCTGTTAGTGTTATGCCTACACAGCATGTAATGAGCAAAGCAGCAACTTATTTTATGACAATTTTGAGAATTGGTTTTTAATGGAATATAAGAAGACAGACAACGGCAGGAATCGAACCTGCAACCACGAGGTTGACAGGCGAGCACACAACTATCGCGCCACGGCCACCCCTTATAAGCTGTTAGTTGAGGACATCGCTCTTGCAACGTGACCCCGAATCAGCTTAAACAAAAAATTATCTATTCTGTTTATGTTGGCTCCGTTGTATAGAACCTGGTTGGAATAATATCGTTTGTACTCCGACTCTGGTGTTCTGTGTAATCCAAGGCAACGTCGAAGACACTGCCTCTCAAACACCCGAATCTTTTCCATTTGAGATGGGGCAACGTTGAACCACACCGGGCATCCATAGGCAATCATCGGCCTGATGAGGGCCATGTAGCAAATCACCTTCACCCTGCTGTCAAGACGGCTGCTATAAAACAGTCGTTTTGTCAAGGCAAAGGCTCCCCTAGCCCTGGCCAAAGCAGCACCTATATGTCTGTCGAAATACAGGTACTGATCCAACCAGATGCCAAGGTACTTTACTACACTTTTACTCGCCAGTGTATGTCCATGTGGCCCTACGATCACCAGCTTGCGCCAGTTCTTTCTCATATCCCTTGATGCGCTAGACAACGGAGTCCTAAACAAAATAGTTTCTGATTTCTGGAAGTTGATTTTCAATTTCCAGTCATCACAATATCGCTGAATCTTGTCGAAGTCACTCTGCAAGAGACTTTTGATGACCTCAACTGTATTAGCTGTTCTGTACGCAATTAGATCGTCGGCGAACGCAATTGCCTGAGTTAGACTACCTATCAGATCGCTGGTGTAAATGCTGAATAGAATCGGCGAGTTAACCGCTCCCTGCTGAAGACCATTATTATTATTATAAATTGCGGTAGAAGTTACATTGCCACTCTTGACAACAAACTTTCTACCATTTAGCATGTCATAAAGCATATACAATAGAGGTTTACTTATACCTAGTCTGGTTAGCTTTAGATAGAGACCTTCTAACCATATGGTGTCGAAGGCCTTCTCCAAATCAACCAGACAGGCACCCGTACACTGCTTTTTAGTTTTGTTCCATTGGATATCAGAAACTAGTTTAGACGCGGCATGAATTGTGTCATGTCCCGCCTTAAAACCGAACTGATTATCCGGGATGATATTTTTGTCCTCCGCCCACTTGAGCAGAGCTCTATTAATAACCTTTTCAAATACTTTGCTGATACTCGGAAGAAGACTTATCGACCGGAGATTCGCCGGATTGGAGTTGTCCTTTCCCTTTTTTGGGAGAGGGTGCACCACAGCTGTCTTCCACCGCACTGGATAATATGCATTATTCAGCGCGTTGTTAAACAGTGTGGTATAAATGTCAACTGCTTCTTGAGGCAAATGTCGTAGTACAACGTTGGATATACCATCGACTCCTGCAGACTTCTTTTTCTTTAATGAATCGAAGATGAGCTGGAGCTCATTCTTCGAAATTAACAGGGGACTGGGCCCATTTCGGTCGGCGATTATGGCGTTTGCCAAATCTTCATCATTAAACCCGGTAAAACCAAGGTTCTCAGATCGCCACTGCGTTATATCGTTCCGGAGGTAAAAGTGGTGAACCAGAGCTCTGCTCTCCAGGTCATGGTTCGGGCGAATGCTAGCATTCACCTTGTACACTTGCTGGAAAGCAGCCCCCACAGCCTCCACCTTCTCCTGCGGATCTTCGATTATGAAGAGGTCATCGTCCAAGACGGCGTAATCTGGGTCTATGCCTGCTGTCAGAAGTACGTCTCTGTTTTGTGTCGTACTCTGGAGCTTAAGGCACGCGGAAGGTCGTTTTGATCTTTTCTTCTGAATATCTTATTAATTTCTGGGAGCATACTCGTGTCGGTAGCGTTCACGGCCGGAATTTTGTTGTCCCAAAACAAATTAATGGATAACATATAATTTTCTTTGATCAATTGGTTGATGTTTTTGATGGACGTATAAAAACCGTTATAACTGCAAAATGGAGCGAACACGAGATAATTGCCTCATTAGTTTTTTTTTTTACTTAGAATGACCTCAGGAACCCATGGTTTTCGTCTGCGGCGGTGACTGTGGGACACCCTGTACGTTTATGTACATAGATTACAAAATTTTATAATTATTTGTAGTATTCTTTTAGAATTGCAATCTAATATCATTATTGAATATAAGTTTAAGATAATTAAAAAGAAAAATTCTTATAAATAAATTTAGACTCTATTGCCTTCAGCCATTTAATTAAAAAAATTGTTCTAGCAATGACTATTTTCTACTAATCATAAAAATATTGGAACATTATATTTTAATTTTGGAACCTGGGCTGGAATAATAGGTACTTCTTTAAGGCCCGTTTGCTAAAACGCATCATAAACATGTATGTTCAGCAGTCGTCTATTGTTTCATAAAAGTACACACGCTCTTGTGGTTCCCTAAATTTTCCATTTTTTATTATTTCTTGCCTCCCAAACTACTTTGGAAATGTTAACTTTTATGGCATTTGATTGACAGGACTTTTTGCTATGGTTTTGTTTGACCTGAAACGAATTATTTCCCCTAGTTTCATTTGTATAGCTATAATTGCATAATTTTTTTATGCACATTTTTTTTATCTGTCAAATGGTTTTGAGTTGACTGTGCTTGTACAGTTATTATGCATGACCATCATCACAGCTTTTTAAAATCATTTTAAGCTTAATAAATACACTAGATGTTTCCTTCTTGACCGCCTGAGCGCGAACCTTATATCTTCCTTCAACTCAATGGAGAACAGTTTTTAACTATTAACAACAAGTGGTCATCAATAAAGTTCGTTTCAATCTTGCCTTCTGTCCTTAACCACCCGGAGGCGCAGACAGCGCAGCATTGATCTCAAATTCTAAACACCAAACCAATCTCCAAGTATTTGCTGCTTTCTTCTGCTTCTGCCCCATCATTCTCTCTAACTGGAGCTCTCTCATAAATCAAAAGCTGACGGAGATTTTTCCCTAAACTGAAATACTCTGAAAAAAATAGAACTACAAAATTAAAAATAATAATAATAAAAAAAAAACAAGCACACATTAGGTTTTTTTTTTATAATCTACGCACACTCAAGGGATTGTGAATACCCTTTAAATGTTTCAACACAGCGCGGGCTTGAGGGTGAGGTTAAGGAAGAAAAAGAATGATAGGAAAGATGTGTGGCGCGATATTCGGAGACTGTATGTGGTTGTTGTCTCAGACTTTATCTCCAGGGATGGCATCTGAACTAATGCGGAGAAATTTCCGTGTCTTATTTATCTATGTCCCTTATAATTAGCATTCATTTTTTTATTCTTTGTCATATTTTATAGGTATACTAGTTTTACTCAATCACATGTTGTTAGTTCTATGCCTAAACAGCATGTAATGAGTAAACCAGCAACTCATTCTATGACAATTATTTTTAGAATTGGTTTTTAATGGAAAAATAAGAAGACATAGACTACGGCAGGGATCGAACCTGTGACCATGAGATTGACAGGCGAACACACAACTATCGCGCCACGGCCACCCCCATTTGTTGCGTTATTTTGCAATCCCCGGGGCAATTGGTTGAAAAAAATGCCCAAGGCGCTTAGTGAAAAACTTGGCAGCACTATTTATTTGCAAGATGCCAATTGAAGAACAGCTGCAATGCAAGAAAAAAACAAGCATCACCGTTTGCCTCATCCTCATCCTTCTAAAAATCATCGGGTTGATTTGTTTTGTGTAATTTCGATATATTTATTGAATTTAAACTACTTTTCTATTAAAATAACATAAAAAGAACCAAGATAATTATTATTTATACAAGAAAATGTGAATCAAGTAATTTGAAAATTGAAATCAAGTATTTTGGAAATTGTTTTTAGCCGATGTGATTTTCTTTTAATTTTAATTTTCACAAATACAGTGGTACATAGAATTCAACTACTTGAAAACTACCCCATTCGTCGGTCACTGGTGACATGATATTAGTGGACGAGTTGCTTATTCGGGACGGGACGCTCAGTTCCTATGTCATTAGGAATATAGGTCTGAGCAAGAGCGGACGACGATCGTGAAGATTGAAGTATGCCTAGGATGTACCAGAGAATCTGTATTGGGTTGCTCCTGTGTACAACAAAACGTAGCCGAAAACAATTTTCTCAGATAAACCTTTGTTTTGTAGAATATCAACTTCAGGAAATACTTTTTTATTTAATAATAATTTCACAGTCAAGTTTTAATATACATATAATAAAAATAAACGCAAAAATGAAAATCGCTGTAGAAGGTTGTGCTCATTGCGAGGTGGAAAAAATCTACGACACCATAGAGGCATACAAAAACGGAAAATGTTAAAATTGATTTGGTGTTGTGTTGCGGAATGTATATTAATAGGTAGGTTAGGTTAGGTTGACATGGTCGTCAGGAAAACAACTGGCACACTTAGACCAAAAGCAAACAAAATTGATAATTATTTGACATGTCAAAATGTCAGTTTTGAAGTTTCTATACATTTTATCGATAACTTAGTGAAAAAGTTTTTGGTAGCACAGTTTTTATATTCTCCAATAGCTAAGCCCCGAGAATTCTCTGGGTTTAAGCTAAGCACCCCCGGGGATTAGTTGTTGTTGGATTTAGTATGCAAATTGTTAATCCTACTCATCGTTTTTTTCGTCCAATTTCCCCGGGGCTTAGAAAAAAACACGCCTATTAAAGAAATATTTATAAAAAAAAATGGAAATGTAAACCTTGGAGGAAATCTTTATAAAAGTACACGAAAAGAAATAATAAGAGAAAATTAATTAAAGTAATTAACGTCGTAAGTCAAATTTAAAATGGATAAATCAACTACTTGCTGGAATAGCAACTGCACAATTAGTACAAAAACACACGAATGGGCTGTTTGCAAAAATATTTGTGGCAAAGTTTTTCATCCAGTATGTACCGGATGTAGAAATGTTAAAGTTCATCTTGCTGAATTTTCATTTTAATTATTATTGTGAAGAGTGCAATTCAATTACGATCTCACATATTTTGCTTGCATTAAAATATCACAACGAACGCATGAATCAGTTAACCGACGACATCAATGAACTTAAAAGTAACTTTGTTAGTAAAACTACTGAATTAAAAGCTGACAATAATGAATATACCACTTAATACTTGTATTCTCACTACGCAGACCTTAAATTAAAGCTCTCAAGTATCGAATCGTCTTTAAAAAAAAACACCCAAAAAATGTCGGAATATCTTGACATCTCCAGCTCTTTCCCCAACCTTAACTCGGAGTTTACCAAAATATATAAATTTTTTGCTGATATTAAGTCTTTACTTGAGCCTTTCCTCAATAAATTGGATTGATGGCTATTTGTCAAGAGTATCAGGGTCAATGAAAGGACAATCGTTAATGCTAATATCAATCGGCAGTGATTTCACTGGTACCAACAAGGAAATTAGCAAAAAGTCGACAATTCTTTGTGAAATCTTGATAAGAGAGTCTAATGCCATTCATGGAGCTATCTCCAAATTAACAGATGAGATAAGAAGTGTATCTCTAAAAAAATGATTTGGTCTCATGTAACCCTGGCGAAAATATCTTGCTACGTGCATCAATCGGCAATAAGAACTGATTCTCAACAGACCATCTTGTGCCCTAACAACAAATCGCTATTCTCTGAACTACTGAAACTTGAAGCTTCAATCTTAGAATCAAAAATCAGTCCCTCAACCGAAGATAACAATACGCCACCATCACCTACACCGCCATCGCCTGCACTGCCACCATCTACATCACCAACACCTACATCACCAGCACTTATACCACTAGCTCCTACAACACTAGCACCTACACCACCAGCACCTACACCACCAGTATCTACACCACCATCATCTACACCACCTACATCACGAGCACTTATCTCAGCTTCACATGCACTACCACCTATTATACCACTATTAACTACGCCAACTTTTCCTGCAATACTATCACCTTCCACTACGTATACACTACCATCACATACAGATTCTCAAGAACCTTATCAAGAGATATATACATTCGGTACAACCTGGAACAGTCATCTTCTGAAACCCAGTTCCTTATATTATTAAAGGTGCACCTCGACATACCAAAGACTCCTGGCTACGAAACTATTTTAAACAACACTATCGTTTTCAGTTAATCGAATGTAAGTGTCTAACTTTTGGAACGTTTAGATTAGGCATCCCGTAACATACGAATGGCTGTTTGCTCATCCGTCTCTAAACTTACATAAAAGCAAAATGAAGATTACTCGTTGGATTGACAGAAATATTTCAATAAAACATATGCCTAAATCTAAAGCTAACATTAAATCTAAGTCAAGTCCTGCAGCTAAACTTAAGCCTCTAACTTTCCCAGCAAACACATTACCTCTCCCAAGAGTCCTCATAATAATTCAAATAGTAAATACCCTAATTTCTCTTTCTCACATACCCTTAAACCAGTTGATCATATACCAAGTAAACCAGTCTACCACCCCATACAAAACAATCATAATCAACCCAATTATAGAAGTAACCCGATAACCACAACTCACACACCACATTTCCTCGATCCACTTCTCCCTCCTACTGTCAAACTAGGTATGCAAACCGCCGAATCGCCTGAAGCTTTAAATGTTAGTAATAAAATGGTTTCAGATGACCTGGCAACTTATGTTGCCTACGTTACCACGAAAACCATTTCCCATTCTCAATGTAGCAACGCTAATAAACATAATTTTTTTCGTCGTAGACAGTGTTTTTCCTGAGCTATCGAATGATAGTCATCCAAGTTGCTTAACAATATATTATCAAAATGTCAGAGGACTTCGAACTAAAAAACATCGAAGGTTTTCCGTAATTCACAAAATTACCTTGCGACATTTTTGCATTAACAGAAACAACCCTTACCCCTAATTTTCTCAGTAGTGAACTATTCGCCTCAGATGTTGTAACTTTTCGTGTCGATGCAATTAATAATAAAGTTTGCCTTGATTAAATTTTATTTGCACGCTCTTTATTTTATCCTGCACGTTTATTTTTCATTTTGGTTTTTTAAGTTTTAATAATTGCATGAAAAATATATCTTACAATTAATCAAAAGTGGGATTAGGATCCTCATTAATCGTAGTTAAAAAAATAGTTAATTTGCCTACATTTTACCCAATTTTTTTTTGCGTAAAATCCTATGAGATGAATGCCAGATCACGTGCGTTAAGATTTTTCGAATCTGCTACGGTTCCAGATCTTAAATTAAAGTTGACTGAAATGGATTTACCTACTAATGGTATAAAATCTGCACTTAAGGCTCGCTTAAATGAAGCTATTGAGCTACTTGAACCTAACGAAATAGATGGTTTGTTCCCTGCTAATGCAGATGACGATGACGATGAAGGTGACGACGACGTCGTCGCCGACAACTTCGAAGACGAACAGAATTTAGTCCAACGACGCTTAGATCGACTTCGCGAGCTGCTTCGAAAAAAGAAGGAAATTCTTGAACTCGAAACACGTTTGGCTGAGCTTAATCGCCCCGCTAGAGAGGTACGCTCTTCTGGTCGATGTACAGCACGTGACAATGAAGACTCGTTGCCCACGTTTTTTGGTGATGACGATTGACGAGGATGCTGTTGTCACCTACCGGCTAACTGAGTCCGAGTCGTTCATATATTTTAAGCGATTGCTCAAGGGCACTGCAAGGTTATTTACAAGGTCAAAGTCATTTGGATCATGGACTGAGCTTAAGGCTTTTGACCGAGTTTCATCATCATACAACTGCGACGGACGTCCACAATGCGTTAAGACATCGAAGAAAACGTAAGGATGAGAGTTTCCAGCAGTACGTCCTTGCTATACAGCAGATTGCATCCTCAGCTGAAATCGACGAACAAGATGTAATCGCTTACATTATTAAGGGAATCCCAGATTCCGTGTACAACAAACAGCATATGCTTACGCAAACACAATCGCTGATTTGAAAACTATACTTCGAAAGTACGAAAAATTAAAATCTGAACGGCAACCTTCGTCTTCTTCGTACAATAGACGTGTGCAGCAATCAAAGTCCTTGCCACGTGTCGATACAAAAATCAAATGCTACAACTGCAATGAAGTGGGCCACATTTTGCCAAAGTGTCCAAAACCACGTCGACTAAAGGGTTCATGCTTTCGCTGCGGGAAAATGGGACACGTTGTGAGCGATTGCGTTCAACCATCATCGGTTCTTAAGGTTCAAAAAGATGACCAACCAACGACATCAGAAATTTCAACACTAATGAGTGATTTTCATGGAATCCTGAAATTTCAATTTACGAGTTCTGAAGCTGATGGTGTTCGAGTCTGCATGCATGTTATGACTACAATTGAAACCGGAAGCCCAATCAGCTTTGTCCAGCGGCAATACGTGCCACCTTTTATTATGACATTTTTAGAATCACCAAATTATGACTTTTATGGTATAAAATAACTCAAGACTGGTTATTTTAGGTAAATTTGAGTGTTATGTTAAATTTAATGGTGTTTTTGTCAATGTATGTCTTTGTTGTTAATGATGTAACTATGAAAGATCCACTTGGGACGCGATTTTTTGCATAAATCTAACATTAAATTAGCTCTTAAAGAAAACAGTAGGAAACCAATTGAAGATGATTTAACCAATTATGAAAACGATTATGAACATTCTAAAAATTATGGTAAAAACAAAGATAAACATGGTTATAATTATGAAGATTTAGATTATGAAAATGAAATGTTAAAAATTGATGTGTGCGATATTAGTGATGAAAATATTTCCTTAACAATTAATGAAAATTTAAGTTTTGGAGAAAAACTTAAGTTGAAAAGTTTAGTTTTCGAGAATGTTTCAACAAATAGTTCAAAATATCCGAATGATTTTGAAATGCATATTGCTTTGACTAATCGTATCAGTTTTTTTAGTTGCGCGCCTAGACGTCTTCCGTACTCTCATAAGATGGAGTTACAAAAAATCTTAGATGATTTACTTAAAAACGATATTATTCCCGAGTAATTCGCCTTATGCATCCCCAATCGTGCAGAATCGTAAGAAAACAGGTGAATTAAGATTATGTGTTAATTACCGCAATTTATACAAAATAACGGTAATAGATAACTTCCCATTACCGTTAATTGAAGATCACCTTGATAGGCTACGAAATAAAACATATTTTTCGCTTCTTGACCTTAAAAGCATGTAAAAATGGCACAGGACTCAATCAAATTCACTTCATTCGTAACGCCTATGGGACAGTTTGAATATACTCGTATGCTATTCGGGTTGAAAAATGCCCCTTCGGTTTTTCAACGCTACATCAATCATATATTCAAAGACCTTGTTAGTAGTGGAAAACTTTTAATTTATATTGATGAGTTGTTGATCGCCTCTGAAATTAAAATTGAACACTTTATAATTTTGAAGAAAGTTTTAGATGTTATTCCAAACAAAAATTTACAGTTACGACTTGATAAATGCGTTTTTATGTACGAACAAATCAAATATCGGTTATGAAGTTTCTGCTAATGGTATAAGTGCAAATAGGGATGGGTTAAAAGCCATTTCAGATTTTCCTATACCAACCAATCAGAAGAAGTTGCATTCATTCTTAGGTCTGTGTTCTTACTTTCGAAACTATATAATGAACTTTTCTTTACAAGCGCAACCTCTGAATGATCTTTTGAAAAAAGATGCAAAGTTTGAGTTTGGAGAAAAACAGTTGGAGACTTTTAATTTATTAAAAGAAAAACTTTTGAATGCTCCTCTTTTAAGAATTTGTAATCCGAACGCAGACACAGAACTGCATTGTGACGCCAGTAGCATAGGTTTCGGCGCTGTGTTATTGCAGCTTCAACTTCATTCGATCTTCTTCTTTCCCAAGCGTTCGACTGCACCAGAATCCAAATATCATTCTTACGAATTAGAAACACTCGCCATTATTTACGCCCTTAAAAGATTCCGAATTTATTTAATGGGAATCCGATTTAAGATTGTCACCGACTGCAAGTCATTGACCCAAACACTTAATAAAAAGCTTTTGAATCCAAGGATTTCTCGATGGGCCTTGGAACTCTCAGATTTCGACTACGTCATCGAACATCGAGATGGTAAGAGGATGGGTCATGTCGACGCGCTAAGTAGATGTCACAACATTATTATAATCGAAAACGAGTCATTTGAACACGCATTTGCTGCAGCACAGCAAAAGGATCCAGTTTTGAAAAGGATAGTCGAAATGTTGGAGGAAAGGGAAAGCCCACCTTATGAGCTTATATATGGACTCGTTTATCGAAAAATCAACAAATAATCTTAATTTTACGTTCCGTCAAAGATGGAGAGAAACGTAATTCAGACGCACCACGATGCTTTATGTCACCTAGGTGTAGAAAAATGCTTTAATTTCTTGAGGAAAACATACTGGTTTCCTAGTATGAAAAACAAAATTAAAGAGTACATAAGCTCTTGTTTAAAGTGTATGCATTTTTCTCCACCAAGCGGCAAAAAGGAGGCGGTGCGGTGTTGCATAATATCCCCAATGGAGTTATGCCCTTTGAAACTATCCACATTGACCATTACGGTCCTTTACCTGCGTCATCGAGTCAAAGTAAAAAACACATTTTTGTGATTGTCGATGGTTTTTCGAAATTTACAAAATTATATGCAGTGAAAAGTACGATAACCAAAGAAGTCATTCAATGCCTTTAATCGTATTTTTTTCTTTTTACAGCAAACCAACGCGGATTATTTCGGATAGGGGAAGTTGCTTTACTTCAGATGATTTTTCAACTTTTTGTCAAAAATATGCCATTCAATATATTAAAATTGCGACAAGTTCGCCACAATCAAATGGCCAAGTTGAAAGAATCAATAGGTGCCTTACTCCTATGCTTTCGGAAGAGAGTGAAATGGACTCAAGTTGTTGGGTAAAGTGTTTGCAAAAGGTTTAATTTGCTTTAAACAACACGAAAACAAAAGTACAGGTGTATGTCCGAGCATGTTACTTTTGGAGTCAGTCAAAAAGGTACCATGAAAGATAATATAACAGAACATTTAGATGAAAATGTTATTTTGCAAAACCTAGAGATTTAAAGGAAGTTAGGGTGCAGGCTTACAAAAAAAACTGTTAAGAGTCAAGAAAATAATAAAATTTATTTTGATAAACGCCACAAAAATCCGATTCAATATAAAATTGGCGATTTTGTTTTAATAAAAAATGTTGTAAACACTCCCGGACTAAATAAAAAATTCTTAGCTAAGTATAAAGGACCTTATGAAGTCGTTTTGCCAAATGACCGGTAAATTATAAAAGATTTAAACAATTTACAAATTTCTCGTTTACCATACGAACGCGTCAGTTGCCCGGAAAATATGAAACCTTAAATTTCGACATAAGTCATTAAATTGCATGCATCAACGGTTTCAAACCTTCATTAATTTTTTTTTTATTTTTATTGCTAAAATTTCGATTTATTTCTTATAATAAATTATGATAACAGCCAATGTCAGTTACTGTATTCAGTACAAAAACCAAAGACAAAATATTTATTATGTTAAAACTGTTTTTAGTACAACAAATTAAAGAATTGTATGGTCTATATATGTATATAATATATGAAAACAAAAATTCGATTAATATGATTAAGTTCAAATCAATTACTATGTAATTTCTGATAAATGTATGAATGTATACCTATCTATTTTCATTTAAAAGTTAAAAGTTAAAATCGAACATCAAAAGAAATGTAATACCTATCGGGTATATTTTTATTCAAATGTATGTATTGTATGTTAAGCATGTAAGAATATGATGTCGTAAATCGAGGACGATTTAAGTTCAGGATGACCGAGTTGTAAGGGATTTTATCTCTTACAAATTATAAATGAATTATAATTAAATTATCTTAAATAATTATCGATAAACAAATAATAATGTATTGGCAACGCGCATTTACGATGTCATGTTCGATATTCCATTTTTAACTTTTATAAGAGAAAGCTTTCTTTGTAATTTATTTCGAAACACAAATTGTAAAATGTTAAACTCTCTGACTTTTAAAATCAAATGATCATTTTACTGTTTTTATGTACATTACTCTTCTAAGTGTTAGTGTTAAATTTATCGATCTACTGTTATAGCTTTTGTCTTATTGTCTATGCTAGTTTTAAAGTTTAAAGACACTCGTAATAAAGAAGTCAAATGAACTAGTTGTGTCTTTTTTATTCGCTTGCCTTGATTACATTTTATTTGCACGCTTTTTATTTTATCCTGCACGTTTATTTTTCATTTTGCTTTTTTTAAGTTTTTATAATTGCATGAAAAATATATCTTACAATTTCAACCTCCCACACATTGAATGCGTTCCCACCGACGCGACGACGAGGGCACCTCTTTCTATCCAACAAATGCAAAAGCTGGCATTGAACATGATTGACTGACTGTATTGCCGACTCGAGCCTTTTTCAAATTAGTAGCGTCACTAACAGTCTTAATAGACAGCTCGACCTAATTTTCACGTCTCACCCCGAAAACTCCATAGTTACTTACTGTGATCATCTTCTTTCTAATCTCGACCTTTTTCACCCGCCTCTTTTTATTTATTTCTATTATAAATCATTTCACATTTCCACACATGCCGATTACTTTTTCAAATTTCAAAAATCCAACTTTCCCAAACTAAACATGCTTCCAAGTAAAATTGATATCGATTTTGCCAACAAACCAATTGATGATGCTCTGACGACCTACTGAATATGACGGTATTTCAGTTGTTTCGCCCACTCTGTTCCGTTTGTGCGACGTAAGAGCTTTTCTACTTCACCACCGTGGTATAATGAAGAACTTCGAACACTTCGTAATCTAAGAAACAATCTATGGCGGAAATACTTAAAATCCACTTCGTCTGACGACTATCAAAACATCACAAATGCCTTTACACTATTTTCAAATCTTTGCGAACGACTTTATAAAGACTACATTCTTCTTCTTCTTCAGATGGCGCTCAAAGCCCAGGATGTGCTACGGCCTCAAACAACAAGCCCCTCCAGTCAGCTCTGTCCCTAGCTAGCCGCTTCCAGTTTCGCACACCAAGTTGTTTGAGGTCGCTCTCCACTTGTGTGCGCCACCTGTTATGGGTTCTTCCTCTGCTGCGTATACCAACGGGGTTGGATTCGAAGACTCGTCGGGCAGGTGCGTTGCTGTCCATACGCTCCACGTGCCCCAGCCATCTCAGCCGTTATATTTTAAGCTTTTTGACCAGGTCAACGTCGCTGTATAGCCCGTATAGCTCGTCATTGAATCTTCTCCTCCACACTCCTTCGATACACACCGGACCGAAAATCACACGAAGAATCTTCCTCTCAAAGCACCCTAGCAGACTTTCATCCGATTTTTTCAATGCCCCATAGAGCAGGAGCGGGATGATAAGGGTCTTGTATAAAGTCTTCTTAGTTCTCTGAGAGAGGGCCTTACTACTTAGATGCCTTCTTAGCCCGAAGAAACAGCGGTTGGCTAGAGTAATTCTTCGTTTGATCTCTGCACTGATGTCATTTTGCGAGGTTCTATTTCGCAGTTATATCTGTTCGTCGTGATATTTTGCCCGAGTCGACGATGTTGAGATTCCTTTCTCGATGACAGCATATACTTCGTCTTGTCGTCATTAACCGCCAATCCCATTTTAGCCGCCTCCAATTCAATGTTCCCAAACCGCCTGCCACAGCTCGCTTCGTTCTGCAATGGCTATGTCGTTTGCATACGCAGCAATTGAACGGACTTTTGATAAATTGTACCGCATGTGTTGACATGTGCGTTGCGTACAATTGCTGCAAGAACGATGTTAAATAGGTTGCATGATAACGCGTCGCCTTGCCTCAATCATTTCCCAGCATCAAAGAATTCGGTGGTGTTTTTACCGATTTTGACGCAGCAGCGAGATTTCTCCATCGTCATCCTGCACAATCGGACGAGTTTGGCAGGGATGCCGAGATGAGACATGTTCCTGGGTTTTCTAAAATCTGTCGGAGTGTGAACATTTGGTCGACGGTTGACTTACCTGGCCTAAAACCACACTAATAGGGGCCAATCAGATCGTTGACAAAAGGTTTTAAGCGGTCACACAGGATAGCCGACAAGATTTTATAAGCGACGTTTAGGAGACTAATTCCTCTGTAGCGGTGCATTTCAGAGCATATCCTTTTTGTGGATGGGGCGCAATATACCGAGGTTCCATTCATCGGCATACTTTTATCCGAAGAAATTTTGTCGATGAGTTGGTGTATGCTCCTTACCAATTCACCTCCCGCTGATTTGAATAACTCGGTTGGTAGACCATCCGCACCAGCAGCCTTGTACGACTCAGGTTTGGATATCGCCAGCCGCAATTCGGTTAGGGCGGGTGGACGGAACTGTTGGCCATCATAGTCCAAGTCGATTGGAAGGTTCTGCCTACTAGTGGTATCTTGCCTGTCTTCGCCGTTAAGCAATCTAGAAAAATGTTCTTTCCAGATCCTCAGCACTGACTGTGTGTCTACTACCATATTCCCACTATCATCTCGGCAGGTTTCCGTTCTAGCTTTGTATCCTTGGGTGAATCGCTTCACCTTCTGATATAATTTTCAAACATCACCCCTGCCGCTACACCGCTCAACGTGATCGATTTGGTTGACGGTTCGTTGATCGCGCGACCGCCAAGTCCCCTTATGTATATTGAGGTGTGGGAAACAGGTGCTCTAGATGATGACATTTCGCCCCGCCGCAAAGTCTGCCAGCCTGTATCCGATGGCGGAAGTTTCGTTGTGAAGGCTGTGTCCTCCGACTACCGAACCAAAGATGCCCTCCTTTCCGCATCTTGCGTTGAAGTCGCCAAGAATGATCTTAACGTCGTACTTCTGGAACATATCATACGTTGTCTCCAGGAGATCGTAGAATGCTTCTTTGGTTGACTCATATCTCTCTTCATGGGGGGCGTGAACACAGATCAGTGTAATGTTCTTAAATTTGCCCTTGATGCGGATTGTGATCAGGCGCTCACTTACACTTCGAAATATTTTAGAAGTTTTTGACCAAGTTGGTTTTCATCGTTGATTCTCATCGGCATTATTGGTCGTAATGCTGATTAAATGAAAACAATTTTCATTTTATTTTCCCAACGTTTGGACGGTGGTTGCCGTCTTCTTCAGGGGTGTCTTTATTTACAAAATTAAAAAGAGATATAATGTTGTACATATAAGAATATACCCGAGGTAAGAAATGCCTGTCGTAAGAGGCCACTAAAATCCAACCTCCGTATACTGAGAGTGAATGTATACATAAATATGCAAGGAGTAAAACAAAGGTGGCAATCCAGGTTCACTGGAAAATCCACCCTCTTCGGAAGTCGGCTCTACGGATTCTGGGGAGAGCCAATTATTGCATTTAATAAATCCCTTCTTAAAAAAGCAAGGGTTGCTCGATCACCTCCATCCCAATCGAGTGACAACGGTAAGAAGAGTTCGGCGGTAACGCCAGATGCGCGAGTAAAAAAGGACTCAATGAAAACAGACAGAAATTCTTGAGAAAGATAATAATGAACTTCGTCAAAAACTTGATGAAGTAGTAAAACTTTATCAGGAGTTAAAGAAAGAAGTTGATCTTCTTCATAAGGAAAATGAGGTGCTGAAGTATAAACACCGCAATGACTCGAATGCTGGTTCATCACAAGCGAAAAATGTCATTTATAAGACTGATGAAGAAGAGCTAGCCCGCGAAACAGATAAGTCCTCAGACAAAAGACGGAGTAAAAAACGCAAGGTTGGATCCTCACCTGCTGGCGCCTGTTTTCCTGCATCACCAAAAGGTGCCAATATTAATGAAAAACCTATTAAAATTAGGTCTACGCCACCAATTAATGTTTTCGGTATTGCGGAGTATAACCAGCTGCAAACTATCTTAAAGACGTTAACACCATCAGACTTTAAAGTTATTTCACTTAATAACAACAAATGGAAAGTTTGCGTGAAAGATCCTGAAAGTTATCGTCTCCTGTCGCGAAAACTAAACGAAGAAAATGTGGAATGGTACACTTATGAGAATAAGTCGGAAAGACCTTTACGTTTTGTAGCAAGAGGTTTGCACCCATCATGTCCAAAAGATGATATTATTAACGATCTAAAGAGGAACTACAAGATTTTAGATGCTGTGAGCATCGTCAAAAGAGTAACATAAAACAAAGATAGCGAAACCAATGTGGTACAGCGTGGTATTCCACTATTTATACTTACTTTTGATAAGGCAGAGAAAATAGACGATATTAACAAAATTAAAACAATCCTCAATATTGTTGTTAAGATCGAACCTTTAATAATGAGTTCAAGACTGATTCCGCAGTGTAAACGCTGTGAAGAATTCAATCACACGCAAACTTATTGCAAAAAAGAACCTAGGTGTGTAAAGTGCGCCGGGAATCGTCTTACTGCACCTCAGATAGCAAAACTGCAGCAACGTGCATAAATTGTAATAAAAGTCATCCGGCCAACTATAGAGGCTGTGAAGTAGCAAAAGAATTACAAAACGGCGATCAAAATTTACGCAGTCACCCCTAAGAGGTTAAATGCCCAAATACCCAAAGCCAAAGATCAATCAACACAACCAGAGCAAACACCAAAGAAAGGTGGTGTAAGCACATATGCCCAAATAACAGCTAAGAACAAACCTTTACAAAAAGATACTGCTCGTGATCCAGTCACGAACGTCTTAAACATAATCCTTTCGAAAATTGAGGAGCAATGTGGTACAAATAAACTTATATTTGATAGGCCAACTAAACTCGAAACCAGTTTTCGGCCAAAACGCCTTACAAAAAGAAATACATGATGGAAAAGCTCAAAATAATTACTTTGAATGCCAACGGATTATGACAAAAACTTGGAGAACTAGAAATGTTTATGCATGAGAAAGGTATTGATATTTGTTTGATATCGGAAACGCATGTCAAGAAACAATCAAATAGTAAAATCAATGGATATTTAGAATACCACGCAACTCATCCGTCGAACAAAGCAAGAGGTGGGGCATCTTTATTTATGAAAGAATACATCGAACACACGATAGGCCCAAAAATAGAGGCTGAATCAATGCAATTAATCGGTGTACAGGTTAGAACTCAGAATGTTGTACTGAATGTATCTTCCATATACTTATACGATGTAAAATTTAAAAGAATGAATTTATGAACGTGCTAAGGTTACTTAAATAAAATTTTATTCTTGGTGGTGACTTTAATGCGAAGCACAGCTTTTGCGGATCTAGAGTTATTTCTCAAAAGGGTCGAATGCTCCATGAAGCGGTAATGAAAAATAATTGCGATATTCATTCGACTGGCAACCCGACTTACTGGCCGACTGATCCATCGAAAATACCTGATCTTATTGATTTTTTTGTGGTCAAAGGAATACCCTCAAATAAAATTAGCATAACAGAAAGCTTTGATCTTTTCTCAGATCATTCTGCTGTTATTCTCACTATGAGCGAAAATCTTGTTACAAATAAAAAACCACCCACCCTAACCAATGAGAAAACCAACTGGGAAGGTTTTAAGAAAGATATAGAGGATAACGTTGAATTAAGGGTTTCACTACAAACGCCTCTCGAACTTGAAGACGCAGTAGATAATTTCGTCAATATCGTACAACAAGCCGCATGGAAAAACACCCCGTACCAAAGGGAAATGCCGCGCTTTAAAAACTAAAATATCCGCAGGATATAAAAGATATAGTAAAAGAGAAACGAAAAGCACGTAAGAAATGGCAACAAACTCGAGCTCCTCAACACAAGGCAAATTTAAATCGCTTGTGTAATTTACTAATAAAGGCGATAGCAGAATTCAAAAATTCTGAAGTTGGAAATTATCTTGAGAGCTTGACAGCAGGAAAAGAATCCAACTACTCATTCTGGAAAGCTGTTAAAGTAACGAAGAAACGAAAGCTCCCAGCGCCTCCGATTAAGAATGATCAAAACGAATGGGCAAAAAGCGACAAAGAGAAAGCAAACTTTTTCGCGGATTACCTGGAGGACACATTTAAAGCTTTTGATAGGCAAGTACTAAAGGAAAATTTAAATATAAGTTCTAACTCAAGCGAAAATTACATAACAAGAAATTTTACCCTTGCCGAATTAAGTAGAGAAATAAGAAAGCTTAAGTATAAGAAAGCTCCGGGACATGACCTAATTATGGCCGAAGTTCTCAAAATGCTTCCTCACAAAGGGTTTATTAATCTTCTTTATATAATAAATGCCACTCTAAGGCGAAAGTACGTTGAGCCAATGGAAGGTTGCGGAAGTTATAATGGTTCTCAAACCAGGAAAACCATCACATGATATGGAAATCTTATAGACCTATTTCGCTTCTGCCCGTAATATCTAAGGTCTTTGAAAGAATATTACTTCTGCGCCTGCAGCCAATAATAGAAGAAAAGCGCCTAATACCTGAACCTCAGTTCGGATTTAGAAGCAAGCATTCGACAATTCACCAAGTGCATAGTATCACTGACGTCATTGAGAAAACTCTTGAAGAAAAGAAAATTTGTTCGGCGGTCTTCCTAGACGTGTCGCAAGCTTTTGATAAGGTGTGGCACGAAGGCCTTAATTTTAAACTAAGACAAATTCTGCCTAAAGCACTTAATACGCTTCTTAAAGCATATCTAGAAAATAGACTTTTTAAAGAAAGACATGGAAACGATTACTCGGATCTCAAAGAAATAGTGGGTGGGGTATCACAGGGAAGTGTTTTAGGTCCAATATTGTACCTATTATTTACACGTGATATACCTCAAACAGAAGACACTATCGTAGCCACGTTTGCTGACGACACTGCAATACTAGCAGTGGGCCAAGCGATAAATGATTCTACGACAAAATTACAAAAAGCTCTGAATAATGTCAATGATTGGACAAAACATGGCGGATATCGCTCAACGAAGTAAAATCAGTCCACGTAGATTTTACATATAAGAAAATTAATAGATCACCGGTATTTGTTAATACGGTTCAAGTTCCGTTTGCTACGAAGCAAAATATCTCGGAATGACTCTAGACGCGAAAATAAAATGGAAACCGCATGTTAAAAAGAAATGCGAAGAGTTAAATAATAAACTCAGAGATATGTACTGGTTGCTCGGGAAACACTCTAAGCTCAGTATCGAAAACAAGCTAATTTTGTACAGGCAGGTGCTTAAGCCTGTCTGGACTTGCAGTATACACGAGAGTCTAATTTAAATACCTTACAAGCATTTGAAAATAAACTCCTTAGATCATTTGTAAGCGCACCTTGGTACATTAGAAACGAAGATCTCCACAGAGATCTCGGGATTCCAACGATTCGCGATGAAATAAAAAATTTTGCCCGAAATCTTAGAAAACGGCTATTACAACACTGCAATCAACAGTACTACAATCGAAATTATCGATGAGACGAATTTATTACGCCGCCTGCGAAGGACAAAACCTTCCGATCTGGTGCACTAAATGAGAAGCTGCTTTAAAATCGCGGTATAAGCAGGAACTATCACCGGATAGTTACCTGCAACACGTTAATTAAATTCGTTAAAAATAAATTGCTAGATAAATTTCAACTTAGTTGCAATCGGGAGGTGGAGGTGTTTTTAGTGCAGTAAGAATCTCACACTCCTATTAGCACGCGTTTTTCGGTCCTCATAGAGCCTTTTGAAGGTTTTACACCTGCCCACGGAAAAAAAAATTAGTTTTGTTTGAATGGACCTCCACCAGTTACCTCTATTTCTTTTTTATTATACAGCCTTTTTTTTTCACCTTAAACTTAGCATCAAACCAAACCTGGAAATATATAAACATGAAATAGGTTTGCAATTCATTGGATTCGTTTTAATTATCACCTTTTGTCACTCTTTTTCCGTTCTATTGTCTGGGAGGCCCCAGACAATAGAGGATTTTTGCAATCGACTCCCATCTGCTTGTATTGCCCTCCGGTTGCGGAGTACCTCTTCTAAAATTCTATGCAAGTGAAGGATTTTGTTCCATAAATTCTATTAGTTGTTTCATTTGACCTGGATTCGTTACTTTTACCATTTAGTAAGTAAAAATAATTCACACTAATAAAAAACAATAAAATAATTGAAAAAAACTTAAATTTTTTTTAAATTCACAAGGCGTTTGCAAACTTGTTGTCGTCACAAAGTACCGTTTTGATTGTCATATAAAGCAACGAAAACGACAGCTACAATAATGGGAGAGTGACATTTGTCGAACAAGAATTTACATTCCACTAAACGCCAAATGTCACATGTCGTAACGCTTAGTAAAACGACTTTTGCAATACAAATTTCATTGAGTGACATTTGTCACTTAAATAAAACGCCTATTACAATAAGGGTGAATAATAATAATTCAAAACCAATTGAAATATGTTGATCAAAACCGTGTGACTATGGGTGATGTGCATAAAACGCCAGTATTTGCTAGAAATTAGGGCATAAAGTAAACACTTTAATTATAGTAGAAGGTTGAATTTACAGCATTTACTTCATTTCGTATGCATAAACAAAAATTCCTACTTACGGCATATACTTTCAGTATATGCAATTCATCACAGTAATTACTAGAATTCATCCAAAATTGTTAGTAATTAATTTTTGAAGCAACTTGTGCAATTATACCTATTAGGAAGAATAATGAAGGCATCACAACATTTCTCAGATAAATTATCTCGGATAAAAAGTATACTATTTAACATATCAATTTTCATTCGATTCCTTCGTTGATCCTTTAAAAGATTCATAAAACTTAACAATCTTTCAACTGCAGAATTTGAGATAGGTAAAACTAAAAACAAATTGACAAAGTTTGACAACTCTTTGTAAGGTTTTCATTTTATGCATCAGTGAACCTATTTACCTCGCAACAAATTTCAACAGAATTTTTAATATTCTCTCATTTATTTAGATTTGAGTTGTTTCACTGCGATTCAATTTTGGAAATAAGTTCAGAATTCATGTTTTTATCTTTAAAAAATCTTTTGATGGATGCTTATGAATCCGCAAACAATGTTTAACAGAAAAGAAGTTTACTTGTTTCAAAGTTCGTAGATTTTGCGGAGTTCGTGATTTGAAGCTCTGTAATGAGCGATACGCATTTACTTTAGGTTTAAGAGATATTAAAACCTGCTAGATTTCCTGCTAAAAAAAACTGCCGGCAAGATTTGAAAAAAAAAAATGCTAAAAGCAAACTTTTCCTGCCAAATTTAGCAGGAAAAATGCTAAATTGGCAAAACTGATTTATATGTACATTTATGAAAACTGTATGAACTAGTAATATAAACAACAATAGTTTTAAATCTTGGTCACTAACTAAAAACTTTTCAGGGTAGATATGTGTGTGTAATAATATTTATTTATTATTAGAACTATCACAACTTAGGCGCCGTATTGTAATTAGTAAGTGTGCTAAATTTCGAGCCTATTTCAATATTGTCTACTAATGCTTTAAATGGTAAAATTATTGCTTTAGCCTACCAATAAGCTATTCACTTAACCAATCTACGTTTTCCCTCTCAAAACAATATAATTGTTTAAAATTTTAAAAACAGACTAGAATCCTACCTTCCATCTTTAAAAACACTCTGAGAATGAACACGTACAAATTCCGCCATATTATTAGCTGTAACAAAACTTAAATATGCACTATGAACTAATTTATTCTAAATACGACTCAAGATTGATATTAATTGCCTTGCCCCCTAACTAATTTAGGGCTTAAATAAAAAAAAAGTATGTACTATGAAATTTTCAACTTGCTATTTAACAACTTTAAAAAAACTTAGCATTTACTACAGAAAAATAGTCCTTTTTTTGTTTTATAATTTTGCACGCGCTCAAGGGATTATGAATACCCTTTATATGTTTTTTAACACAGCGCGGGCATCCGATGAAAGAAGAGAAAGAAGGATAGGAAAGATGTAAGAAAGAAGAAGAGCTGGTTGTTGTCTCAGATTTATGCGGAGAAAATTACCGTGTCTTATTTATTTATGTCTCTTATGATTTACATTATTTTATTTATTTCGTTATCATATTTATGGGTATACTAGTTTACTCAATCGCATGTTGTTAGTGTTATGTCTGAACAGCATGTAATGAGTAAACCAGCAACTCATTTCATGACAATTTTTAGAATTGGTTTTTAATGGAATATAAGAAGACAAGACAACGGCAGGAATTTAACCTGCGACCACGAGGTTGAAAGGCGAGCACACAACTATCGCGCCACGGCCATTAGTTTTTATGCGTACGGAATGAAGTTTTACTTACATATAAGGTTCGTTAAAAAAAGTAAAAACTATGGTCGAAAGCAAATACTTTATTTAGAGCATTTCCCCCATTTTTATGCATAACAAAAATAGTTTATACTTAGAAATTCTCCAGTAAAAGCATTTACTTTGTTTTATGCATATCACCCTATGTCGTGCATTTAATTTCTTGCATTTCGTCTATGGTGTAAGAATTTTCTTTTAATATACAAAAAAATGTCTCTGTTGTGGGTTTGCTATTGAAAAGGAAATGGCCCATTTTCCTAGGAAACGTGGGCCCAGTGCGTTCACTAATGAATTTAGTTTCAAATGAAAGGTGACATTAAGGGTATTATTTGAGTCAAATATTTTCAAAATCGTTCTTGGGGTTTTTTTTAGATATTTGAGCTTAATAGGCTTTTCACACCAAACCCAAAACCGGGTTTTCAGTTAAACTCGAAAACCGTTCTCACTGAATATTTACAAGTATTCGTTTGACATTTCAATAATTTTAGCACCACAGACAACAACAAATACGTTGTGAATTGAAATTGAAATTGAAATTACACCAGACAGCTGTTTTTTTTTTCGTTTTTCCTGGCAGCAACCCGTCAGCTATTTATGAGACGATTAATTGAGCACTGAATGTTTCACAAGGTGTGTTTGTTTAGTTCATCTTGCAAATCCAACATGTTTTCGACAGGTTTTATTTAAAACTTGTAGTTTATCAAAACGAGTGGTTTATCAAAAACGTACGGGAAAACTTGTGTTTTCGCTTTAGGTTTTCAGCCAAAACCGATAATTTCGCGAAAACCGTGTTTTGGGTTTGGTATGAAAAACCTATAAAGTTGATTAATTCAGAAGAGGAATTTCACTTATTTTTCCGGCAAAACTGCTTAATTTTCCGATGTAAGACACGTAGGGAAATGAATTTGGTATCAAGTGAAAGCTACCTTTTCATCGTTATAAGAATTATTTTTTTACATACACTATATTCTCTAATGTTTAGTTTTAACATATCAAGTTTTTTTACTTACTTTTTAAACGTCGATATCTTAAGAAGATCAGCAGTGATTTATAATTTTTTAACATCATTTTAAAGATTATTTATTTACCTTTAATTTGATATATAATTTAGTTCCCTTTCTTAAACAAAAACGTAGTTTTGAACAAACTTACCCTAAAAAGCACATTAACATGCATTATGTTCTATGCACTTTTTCGTTTAGCGTTATTTTTTATAAGTCCTTAAGCAAAAAAAAAAAATATGTACTATTTATTACTTACTTTAAGCCCTTACTTTACATGACACATTTCTTTCAATCATTTATTTCAAGTGGAGGCCTAGAATTATAAGTTTTTTTTAGGCACTTTAAAGATGAGGCAATAAACAATAGTTAGAAAATCCAAAAAAAAAAGGTTTAATTTTAGCATCATTTATTTTTTTTAGCAAAAAAATAAATCATTTTATGGAGGAAATCTTCGCGTCCGGTTTTGTATTGAATTCATGTATATGAAAAAGGACTGTGTATTGATTAAATTGTTTTTGTTCTTGTCTATTCTCTACCTTTTTACTTCCGCTAAGCACAACATGCTACTTAAATGGCAAACTGGTGACCGACTACATTACGTTTCATGAGTGAAATCAATGATAATCTCTCCTATATGACCGCTGTCATATAGGATTTCTTCAAGGCATGTTTCTTATTGAGGAGTGAATTTCCTACTGGGTTAGTGTGCTCGGAGCCGAAAGTTTCGCTATAGTATGGGGGAACCTTAATTGATTTCTTTTATACACAACTGGCAACTCCGCTTTGAGAGAAATGCAAAAAAAAAAATCATGTTATAATTATTTGAAGACATTTTTTATTTTCAAAACGCAAATTTTATTGATTTTCTTTTTTCGATTCTGGGGATTCTTGAGTATCTGTGATTTGTCAACAAGTATTAGCATTTTTTGAATAAGATCCTCAATTGGTCTGGCCTTAAGCAGAACTTTCAGTTCTTCTTTCACTTCTTTTATTCACCATTAAACTGAAATCAGGTTCTATTTAATTTAACGACAGATATTCACCGGGGTAGAACTTACGATTTAGTATTGTTCCGAGATCGATGGGTTGCTGTACAATATATAGATAGTAGTGAACTTTATTTATTTATTATAGTTTATTATTTTATATTTATTTAACTAAAATAAAACAAGAAAAGACGACTTCCGAGCACCGCAGTAAATAATTTATTTAATGTAAACAAGAAATGAAATGCCAAAAGTTAATCACAGCTGCCAACCATGCAAAGTAAAAAATGTTCAAGACCCAGATCATTTTATTTTCACGGGGTGAACTATATGGGTCATTGAGAATAATAAAACGCGGATAATCTAGGTGATGTTATTTAAGAAAACATGCATCATGCTAATTCAAAAATATAGTCCATGTAAAAAACTTACCGTTTTATTTTTATTTTTGTAAATGTAGATATGATTTGTTAAGGCCTCTCTTCTTTTGTTCCAGACTACAAACATGATTTGATAATGCCTTTCGTACAATATAACTTGACACTTTGAAATTGAGAGTTCCCACGCGCCTTTTAATTACAAGTGTAATCTCCCCTAAATTAGATAGTTTATTGTGTTCCCATAGTGAAGACAAAATTGAACAGCTTAAACTAATAAGCATTATTTATTACATATTAAGTTACGATACATTGTACGTAGATATATTAAGTGCATATAAAAAAGTGAAAATGAATAGTGGTAAATGTGTAAATTGTAGAATACATTTCCAACAAAATATTTTGCAAGTTCGTAGAATTAATGCTTTCAAATCCGCTTCGATCAATTTTAGTTAATTGGATATATCCAAAACAAGTAA
This sequence comes from Philhelius pedissequus, assembly GCA_910595825.1. Taxonomy (NCBI): domain Eukaryota; kingdom Metazoa; phylum Arthropoda; class Insecta; order Diptera; family Syrphidae; genus Philhelius; species Philhelius pedissequus. The sequence continues at coordinate 12,973,587 of OU343164.1, read as the reverse complement.
GTCGTTGTTTTTTCTTTTATAAAAAGTGAAAAGATCAGTTACTAATAATACTTAGAATAAATTACAGATAGTATCAATGTTTTTAATTTACAAAAGCCGTATTTTTTCTATACTTAGCTACTAAGCAAAACAAAAACAAATCAAATTATATTTTAATAATAATTATTGAGTACGAAAAAAAAATCGGATAACGTGTAGTAGATCTTTAAATTCCTAATATCCCTTCCCGTTTTTTTATTAATTATTATTTAAGATATCTGATTCCGACTTCATGTTTTGATTGCTTTCGGATTTTGGAAAGAACCATTTTAACAAGTAACAATAATCCAATAAGAGAATATGGTCACACTCGAATTTGCTTGTGCTGTGGACTTTCGTTAAGATCTTGTAGATCACGAAACGTACCAGAAGAACGCACGGAAAGAACTGTTTTATTGTAATGGATTCCAAACAAGGGTAAATGTATAACTTTTGTAAAAACTAAAATCCTAATGCTAAATTATAAATTATAAATATATTAGCACTTTAATTTAACAAGTCTGTTATCCCCGTTGGCTGCGTGCTAATAGGGATGATTCTAATGGACAAGATGATTTGCTTACTGTTCCAAGACAAAATATCGTTCTACAACCTGAACAGAATGCGTTGCAAGCACAGCCAAAAGTAAATTCAGCAGTTTGCAAAAGAGTTTTATCAACAGAACGACGATGCATGTTTGCTGATTGCTAAATGATTGAATGATTCCGATTTCCACAGGAAATAAGAGAAAAGTTATTAACTTACCAAAAATTATATCTGCGGAAAATACCAGAATATGTAACTTCCATCATATATCGGGTGATTGGACAAATCTCGTAGAAGGTAATACTTTGTCTGACTTAACTGGAGAGCAAATGGATGAAATGATGTCAACACTTACTAACATTGCCTTTAAGCCAGTTGATTTTAATAACATAGGTAAAATGAATCCTTTTTTATGCCATTATTGGATAGGTAGAAGCCCAGAGCAGTTTACAGAACTGCACAGCTTTGTTCCCGCATTGAAAAGTATTTAACTAATTACTTTTTTATCAAAATTAATATCCGGTGATAGCGATCGTAGGATTTCATCCCTTTTAAACGTCCCTCGCGCAACACTAGAACGATACTTGTCTACAGCTAGGAGCAGTTTGTTAAATTATTTTGTGCCCTTTAACTTTATGGTGGCCGTGGCGCGATAGTTGTGTGTTCGCCTGTCAACCTCATGGTCACAGGTTCGATCCCTGCCGTAGTCTATGTCTTCTTATTTTCCATTAAAACCAATTCTAAAAATAATTGTCATGCAATGAGTTGCTGGTTTACTCATTACATGCTGTTTAGGCATAACACTAACAACATGTGATTGAGTAAAACTAGTATACCGATAAAATATGACAACAGAATAAAAAAATTAATGCGAATTATAAGGGACATCGATAAATAAGACACGGAAATTTCTCCGCATTAGTTCAGCCGCCATCCCTGGAGATAAAATCTGACACAACAACCACCTACAGTCTCCGAATATCACGCCACACATCTTTCCTATCATTCTCTCTCTTCCTTAACCTCACCCTCACGCCCGCGCTGTGTTGAAACATTTAAAGGGTATTCATAATCCCTTGAGCGCGTGTAGATTATAAAAAAAAAAAAAAAAAAAAAAATGCACATATGTCTATTCAGAACGTAGCTAGTCGAAACAATATGATTCCACACAATTAAGTGAAAATGACCAACCAGCCATAATCATATATGGCGGAACTTATGTTTACCTCTAAAAAGTTCAATTATAGTTTCCAAAAAGAAACATATAGTCTGCGTAAGTTTCAGAATTTAGTTAAACAATTTCTAATGACATGCTGTGACGGCTATACGGATCTTATGCAGCAACTGGATCTTATGCAGCAACTGATTCTGATGAAACAATTATCAAAAATCTTTTTAGAGATGAATATGAGAACACGAGGCGTTTTGTTAGAGAAAATGATGTTTTTATCCTACACAGAGGTTTAAGGCTTCTATTTTAACTCTGGAATCCTACGGGTAGAAAGCTCACATGCCTGAAACTGTTCTAGAAGCGAATAATCAGCTGACAACAGCTCAAGCTAACAAGACAAGATGTGTTACAATGGTAAGATGGGTTGTGGATGTTGTCAATGAACGCTTAAAGAGAGATTTTAAGCAATACCGCCGAAAATTTTTTAATTTAGCTACTCGTCATTTAATGGAGGATTTTAAAATTGGAGCTGCAATCCTTAATAAGTTCTATCCTTTGTTAAAATACAATACAGATGCTAGCGTTTTACTGAAGTTGGCTTTGAGTAGATTAAATACTTCTAACCATTAAGGCGGTTTTGTTAAGGAAAATAACTTAAATGGAACTAGGGCAGTGTTTCGTCGAATTAACGGACATATTCCAAGCTTAAAGAACTTTCCTTTGCTTGATTTGACAGTGCTTCGTAAAATATCATTTGGCAATTATCAAATCAAACCAGCTCGCTCTTGTTGTGGGAAACATCTGAAAAGCAAACGAAGTTATATAGTAGAAGTTTGTGAATATGTAATTAGAATCAATTCTGCACATCAAAGCCTGGTTGGAAACAATTATTTACTTAGAGGTCGCATTAAATCTCGACACATCAGTGGGAAAATATATTTTACATACATCCTCGTGAGTAATGAATGTGATGTAGCCAATAGTTGCAACGCAATAGAAGCGTACTATTGCAATTGTCTTCTAAGAATGAGAACTGTTGGTTGTTACGCTTAAGTTATGAGTATTTTGTGGTACTTAGGATTTGCTCGTCACCAAGAAGATATAAACATATCTTCAGCTTTATTTTTAAATACTTTTTTAATAGACACTGAAATTGAAGGAGAATAAATATGAAATAAAACTTAATATTATCATTAATGTAGGACCTTTTTTTTTTTGTTTTTTTTTTATAACTTTGCACGCGCTCAAGGGATTATGAATACCCTTTTATATGTTTTTCTTAACACCGCGCGGGCATCCGGTGGAAGAAGAGAGAGAAGGATAGGAAAGATGTGTGGCGCGATGTTCTGAGCCTAGATCTGGTTGTTGTCTCAGATTTATCTGCAGGGATGGCGGCTGAACTAATGCGGAGATAATTACCGTGTCTTATTTATTTATGTCCCTTATAATTCGCATTATTTTATTTATTTCATTGTCATATTTTATGGGTATGCTAGTTTTTTACTCAATCACATGTTGTTAGTGTTATGCCTAAACCTAAACCTAGGTTATTATGTATGTAATATTACCAAAATCAATTATAAAAATCTATTATTTCAATGCAAATAACTACATTTCGCATTTAATATAAGTAAGTTATCTCTCATATTAATAAAAATCATTCAGTTTAAAACCTTTCTGTACATATGAATATTGAAAAAATAAAGAATATAGGTTATTACATCTACATATTTATGTGTCTTTTATAAACTTCTTCTGTAAATAAAAAGAAAACGGTAAGTTTTTTACATGGACCATATTTTCGAAGTAGCATGATGCATGTTTTCTTGAATAACATCACCTAGATTGTCATCAATATAAATGTTGTTTATCAGGCTTAAAGTAAGTAATAAATAATACGTATTTTGCTTTTTTTGCTTAAGGAATTATAAAAAATAAAGCTTAACGAAAAAGTGCATAGCACATAGTGCATGTTAATATGCTTTTTAGTGTACGTTTGTTAAAAACTAAGTTTTTGTTTAAGAAAGGGAACTAAATTATATATCAAATTAAAGGTAAATAAATAATCTTTAAAATGATGTTAAACAATTATAAATCACTGCTGATCTTTTTAAGACATCGACGTTTAAAAAGTAAGTAAAAAAAACTCGATAAGTTAAAACTAAATATGAGAGAATATAGTGTATGTAAAAAAACAATTCTTATAACCCTGAAAAGGTAGAAAAAATACCTTTCATTTGATACTAAATTTATTTCCCTACATATTTTCTATCGGAAAATATAAGCAGTTTTGCCGTAAAAATAAGTGAAATTCTGCTTCTGAATGAGTCAAATTCAAGGTCAAATATCTCAAAAACCCCACGAACGATTTTGCAAATATTTGACCCACATAATGTCCTTAATATCACCTTTCATTTGATACTAGATTCATTAGTGAACGCACTGGGTCCAAAAATGGGTCATCTTCTTCAATTATTTTTTCAAAATATCACCGAAAACAGAACTATTTTCCTTATTTTGTTTAAAGTGATCAGCTCAATGAATTTTCTAAGACTCTTTTGGGAAAATTTAAAGTTGTTCTTGATAAACGCAGAAAAAACAAATTTTCTACGAGTATGACAGAAACTAATTTTACAGTGGAAAAAATCAAGTCCGAAAATACCATTATTTTTATTTTTTATTGCAAAAAATACAAATACTTCCGGTTTCATTGGAGGCCCCATGTTCTGAAATTTGGTTTGTTTCAAATTCCACGATTTCCTTTTATCGGCTACATTCATAGCAGGGTTTCAGATTGTGCTGGAGCCCGCTCCAACTTCTCAATCTTCACCAGTGTCGATGACGTTAACAAATTCATGTTCTTCCGTGGTCGAACAGAGTTACTTTGCCCCCATGCAATCATAGACTTCAACTTATAAATCTCACATCACTTTCTATTCACCGAGAGTACTGGCAACTTTGTTTTATAATTGGAATTATAAGTGGATCCATATCATCTTCATCAGTTTTGAGTCGAATTAATTTCAATGCAGGCCGAGCTAGCTTAAGAGATCGATTGCAAATTCGAAGTATTTTTAGTAGATCCAACTATGGTGAATGGTCACGAAAAACAACCCGAAAGTCAACTTGGCATATAGGTCGAATAAATAAAACTAAACTCCGGTTATATTATTTATATATGATATTGCAGAACTTATTAATAATGGGACATATACGAGTAGTTATTTTTAAACTCTAGCTTATCTTTTTTTCACACTATCAGAATTGGCCGAAGAGGGCTTATAGCAAGCTCCGTCTTCCGACAAATGGTTTGCTAACACAGAAAACCAGCGGCTCATCATTTAGAGCAGTGTTAGTTGTTAGTAGGCAATCTCTATTACAAATAACACTTCCACAAGTGCAAAATGAAAATATAAACAAATAATATTACGTCAAAAACAAAACAAGAACATAATATGAAACAAAAACATTTAAGAGCGTGGAGCACTGGTTTTGAGTATATTTTTTAATTAAATTTTACTGATATTGAAATCAAGAATGCTTGAATTCCAATTGAAAATTCTAACCATACGTCTCAAGGGCTCATACATCCCATAGTTGGTCCTATGTGTTGGGACTTTAATCAAGTCGAGGCCACGGAGATTATAACCTCCTCTCCGATAATTACAAAAACTGAACTGGTGCATCTGTGACGCCAGTTATTATTTGGTGGAAGAATACCAAATCATTGATAGTTCTTCTCTGTGCAAGCATTTGAAGAATAGATAAACGTTGGTCATAAGGGAGGGCATTAGAGGGATCACTCCACTGAAGACCTTTCAATGCGAAACGAGTAAAGTTTCTTTGATTAGATTCTAATCTCTCAATATAAATATCGTAAAAAGGAGTCCAAACCTGCGATGCATACTCAAGATGGGGACGAACCGAGCAATTGTATAAAGCACGAGTAACATTTGGATCAACAAATTCTTTGGAGCAACGGTATATAAAACCTAACATTGAATTGGCTTTATTAACCATGATATTAATATGGGCAGAAAAGTCTAAATTGGGCGTAAAGAGAACTGCAAGGTCCCTTACATTTATAACACGAGTTAAAATGTACCGTGAGATAACATAGTCATGAGAAGGTGAACATTTTTTTGAAAATGTCATTGTTTGACATTTTGTCGGGTCAAGATTCAAACTGTTCTTTTCACACCACACGGCAAAGTGGTTAATATCCTTTTGCAATAGAATTCAATCCTTTGGAGATGATATATTTTTATAAATCTTCATATCGTCTGCAAAGATAAGAATTTCGCTATTGCGTACACAAAGAGGAGCATTATTAATAGCCAATGTAAAGAGTAATGGTCCAAGATGGCTTCCCTGCAGAACACCTGATTTGGCAATAAAGGGTCTTGATTAAGAATTTCTGAATTTGTCTTGATATAACCTATCTTCAATATACGACGATATCCACTTGATGAAAGATGGAGGAAACCCGTATGAATTAAGTTTGAACTTGATAATCTCATGAGATAATTGATCAAAAGCTTTCGAAAAGTGTGTGTATACACAATCAACTTCTTGACCACTTTCTAAGGAGTTTAAACATTTATTCAAAACTACAATTAGATTAGTAACAGTAGAACGTTTGTACATAAGCCTGGATTTTACCAATGTTAAATCTAATTTATAAGACATTGTATCTTACATAGTTAAGACAGTGTTCTTTTAAATATATAAATTGAAGGTGAAATTAATTAGATTGGATAAACCTAAATTTTTTATAGCAACAGCTTAGATACTGAATATTAATATGCCCCAATAACAATAAAGTCAAATGATTTAATCCTATTTTGTGCTTGGAACCGCTTTAACATCATGTGCTTTATCAGGCACGATGACATTGCCATCTTAAAAACTCGTATATATTTATATTTTTGTTATAGAAATTGTTAATAATAATAATAATAATAATAAATAATAAATAGGTATATTTGCAACTGATTTTAACTTCGGCTGATTAGCCGATGCTTCAGATGGAGGAATTAAACGATGTTTTTTGGCAATGAGGAACATTTTCTAGAATGGTATTTTTGCAGTTTATTTATTTCAGCTGGAAAATTAGTTTATTTCATAGAAAATTTGTTTTTTCTACGAATTTCAAGAATAATTTTACATTTTTCCAACAGACTTTTAGAAAATTCATTAAGCGGATCACTTGTTTTTAAACAAAATACGCAAAATGGTTTTGATTTTGGTGACATTTTGACAAAAGATTTAAGTTTCGATAGCAAACTACAACACAGACGACTGTTTTTATTATTAAGAGAAAATTCTTAATGCATTGATGAGAAGCTACTTTCGTTCTCTAGTCAAAACAATTAGTAGGGCTGTAAGTGTTTATTGAAAGAAAAGTAAGTACGTATTGAAAAAATCTAAGAAACATTTTTTCGAAGTATTAAAATGTTTTTTGTTTTATAATTTACACACGCTCAAGGGATTATAATGTTCCATTATGTTATAGAAGTATAGGAAAGATGTGTGGCGCGATGTTCTGAGACTAGAGCTGGTTGTTGTCTCAAATTTATCTCCAGGGATGGCGGCTGTACTAATGCAGAGAATTTACAGTATATTATTTATCTATAACCCTCAATTCGCATTATTTTATTTATTACTTTGTCATATTGTACAGGTATACTAGTTTACTCAATCACATGCTGTTAGTGTTATGCCTGAACAGCATGGATGAGTAAACCAGCAACTCATTTTTAGAATTAGTTTTTTTATGAAAATGGGATGACATAGACAACGGCAGGAATCGAACCTGCGACCACGAGGTTGACAGACGAGTGCACATCTATCGCGCCACGGCCACCCCCAATAATAAAAAGATTAGAGTTATTTTAAAATATCCAACAAAGTATTTATGTATGTACCTTGTGTTTGAAGATCTTTGAGTTTAAAAAAAAAATTAGATGAATAAATGTGTTTTCTCAACGTAGGGTATCTACATATCTATATCTGAAGGGCAAATCCAAGGTTTATGATAACTGTAGGTGATATATATATATCTAGGTATGCATTATACATACATATTTACTTTTTTATTATTTACATATTTTATTTTCCTGCATGGAAGTGGTAAATGAAAATACTTCGTTTTCTAGTTTTGACATACATATATAATTTCAAAGTGCTCTACCGGCAACACGGTTTGGTCAAAATAAGTGGTAAAGGTATTCATTTCATAGAGAATTGAAAACAGTTTTAGTAAATTTAGACATATTTGTAATGACAAGCATAGTTTTTGAATTATGAGTGAAAAAAGTCGAGAAAACAGGTTTTGTAAAACAATAGGCAAATTTATCTTTTTTCAGCTGGCTCTAGCGGCCAAACAGGTTAACCAACGAAATTGATTGAGGGATAAATTTGAGTATACTTTATTTTTGTAGTAGATAATTGACGCCAAAAATGCTAATTGACGTTTTTGGCAAAACTTGAAAAAGGTCGATAATTTTTGGTGTTCTTTGCGATTGGTTTTTGGGGGATATTGAAGGGGCGGAGGGGTCCTGGTTGTGTAATTTATTTTTTTTATTTACCAGTAAGACCTAACATGTCAAAAATTTAGGACTATCCGGATTTTTTAGGATAAATATCTTCTTTTAGAGTTCCGTTTACTTAACTAATTCAGTTATCTCCGACAAGAAGTGACGAAATTAATATGAAACTAATATAATACCAATGAAAATTGTAATTTCAGGTTGTTTGCTTATTAAAAAATAAAAATTAGCCATCAGCCAAATGTTTGTGTGTGGTTAAAATGCGTCAGTTTATCATTTAAAGTGACTGAGTAACATTCAAATTAAGTGGGCACGCGTCATGTTGATGACGCCGCGCCTGCTGCTGACGGTTTTTCTATTGCTATACGGGCGGCTGACGGTTTGTTCTATTATCTTCAAAGGTTAACGATTCATCTGTAAAAAATTCATTAGGTGTAAAATTACTTTTTTTTCAATGTTTTTTTAAAGGTTTAGGGGCGTGGCTGACGGTGTAGCCATCCATGCGGCTGACGGCAATTTTTATATTAATTAGAATATCAATAACCATCCCTCAAATTTTGGAGCAGTGTAAAATGACATTTTGAAAAAAAAATTTACCACTTTCACCTGCCGTTACACCTAGCTCTGCCGCGAGCGCGGCGGATGACGCACATTTTTATGATTATTTAACACATATCTATCAATTCTGATAAGAATTATTCGGTTTAAATGACTAGCCAAAACTTAACGCTACCTCTCGTACTAGAAGACGTCTTTCATTTTTTTGTGGTATGTCCTATTTTGCAAGAAATTCAAAGACTTTATTTTGATAAGAGTTATCTTACATATGACGAATTTGTCAGTGCACTCAATGGAGTGTGGATGGAAATTGCTAACACGATATATTTATCACGCAAGCTGTTATGTAAGTACATATTTGAATTTGTCGTGAATAATACACATCCTGTATAATTTTGTTTTAGCTAAACTAAAAGACCGATTGTAAAATAATTTAAATAAATGTTCCCCTTTTTTAATTGCGAGTATAGGTACTATAAGGCAAGATATGCCATTCGTCGAAAAAAAAAGTTGTAAGATAACAATCAAGCATGACATTACGATGATAGCGAAGACGAAAAAAGATGGTCTAAAAATTCTGTCCGTTTGTATGTCTGTCTGTCAGTCTGTCTGTATGTATGTATAGACACCTACAGCCCAATCGGGTAGGCCGAATTGCTTCAAACTTGGTATATAGTTTTTTAGGTATTGTACAGAGGAAATTGAATTTTTTTTTTAGCTCAAAAAATAACGGTACCTGCCATAGAACCGTTACGTTCAAACCTATTTTTCTCGGAAACGGCTCTAACGATTTTAATAAAAAAAAAATTAGTGTGGGTTTTTAGCTACGACCGATCATATAGTTGAAAAAAAAAATTAGAAAAATGTCTAATAACGGTACTTTCCATAGGACCGTTTTTTTGCTTTCGACTATCTCATAAATGGCTTAACCGATTCTTTCGAAATTTCACAAAAATATAGGTTTATGTTACCCAAATTATACCGCGTACCAATATTATTAATTAATATTTTTTTGTATTTTTAAAATAATTTTTAAGAAAAAATTTTTAAAAAATTACTATTCGAAAACTGCTCATTAAATTTTTTTTCAAAAATTATATTTATTTGTATTTTCTGAATACTTATGAACTGGCGTTTTTGAATTTTTTTTAAAATATTTTGAAATAGTTTTTTAAAAAAAAAAACTTTTTTTCTCAAAAACCCGCTCCACAGATTTTTAATTTTTTTTTTCATAAATTCAAATTTATCCAAAAAATAAGATGGCGTACTTTTTTTTGAGCTCAAATTAGTTTAAATATTTATTTCAGAATTTTGAATTATTTTTTCTTTAAATAAATTGTTTTTAAGTTTATATTATTAAATATTTAATATTGTCATACCAATTTATTTTAGAACAAAATTAATGAAATTTTGTATATGCATATACAAAATTGAGTTAAAAATGACTTTAAAAATATATATAGATTTTTAATAGAAATCTTTTGCATACGATGTGATCGAACATAAGAGCAAGTTCGTGCGATCCAGTTGTACATTTTATTTGTCTTAGCTAAACTAAAAGCACAATTTTTTAAATCATTTAAATAAATTTTCCAATTTCCTTTTTTTTTTTTGCTAAACTAAAAAAGCAAAATATTTGAATTTTTTTGGCTATGAATTTTTATAATCTTTTTCTTTTTCTTCTTTTTTTAAGTCAAAACCCTTTATTTAAAACTCATCTATTGTTGCAATTGTAATTAATTTAATTTTTATTTAAAAATAAAATTGTAAAATTAGTTTCACATAAAAAGAATAATTAATTAAAATTAAAAAAACCTTGTTTCTTTCTTTTCCCGATTGTTATGTCAAAAATGTTTTTTCTTTAAATTATTTAAGCTTTCCTTTTTATATACTTTTTTTAAATATTTTATATTCTTATTGTTTGTAATGTGTATAAAACGTTAACATTACGTAACTTTGCTATCTCTTAGAGTCAAATTATAAGAAAACGAGAGACGGCTCTAAAATCTTTAAAAAAATGTGTACTTATTTATACTTATATAATAATTATAATATTATATCATTCGTTATACTAGACGTCCATTGTATGTACATATTTACATACCTAGGTTCCATCTACAGAGGCTCACAGCCTATTTGATACAGTGCTTGTTGTTTATGTTAAATTGCAAAAATTCAAAAACGAGGAATATATACAAAATTTGAATGAAAAATTGAAAAATTCTTAATGCAAAATTGTATACCACAGCTCATTTGATACAGTCCATAAATGCTATGACCAATTGGTAATAATGTTTTTGTTTAATATTTGGTGTGATAGCCTTTTACCATTTCAAGGGCCTTGAACGTGTTTGGCATTGAATCAACAATTCTTGCACTCTCGTCTGCGCGCTTATACTAGAGTTTTTTCATTTTTTACCCCCAATAAACTAGAGATAAATTTAATTTTTTATCTAATCATTACATTTTTTGGCATTAACGCTCGTAAATTTTGTATTTAGTGAATCTTATTTTTTGCAAAGTTTCAATTTAAATTAAAAAAATTTTAATACTGACAGTACATGTTTGAGTGAAAACTGGTTTTCTAATCTTTTCCATCATCGCTCCCATTAAAGTTTTTTTTTGTTTCTTTCTCCCTTGTCGCAACAATATTTACTTTGAGTACCTACCTACCTGTGCTAATTTATTTGCACATTTGCCTAAACTTGGACTAAACAATACATCTAAGCTTACTGTTTCCTTCTTGCCCGGTGAGTGAAACATTTTACTTTGTATATGTTCTGCCTCATGAAGCAAATTCGATGCTACACGTAAGTATATCTTGTCTCGATTTTCATGCTGAACCTGGATATATTTCGGATTAGTCACCAGCCTCGCGCAAATTGTCGCTTCCTTGCTTAAATACACTGAAGAATACCTACAACTACTCGCTGTGGTCTTTATTAGCGGTTTTTTGTTTGCCGAAAAAAACGACATCATATAATTATATAGAGATGTCAACTGCTAACATACAGTTCTTAAATTTGAAATGTCATTGAATGCACCAGTGCTGCCAATAGTTTAGAATGAAATTTCTAGATCCCGATGTCGTTTTTTTTTAACAACTCTATATGGAGTTGCAAACAAAACACGGCTATTGCTATATTGACACCAAATTATTCTCATCCAGCATTGACTGCTAATTGTCTCATCTATCCGGGTGAGTACAATCTTTAGTAGATTTCCTGCCTGTACCCAATGGGAAATATTCAATAAATGGCAACTGAAAAAGTAGCTTTAACCTTAAGGAAAAGAAGTATCACCAATGTATTTTCTGGGGAATCCTATAATGAATTTAACATGGGCTTGGCCTAGGAGGTAAGTAGGTGCTTTCATTCTCGATGGAGATTTTATAATGAAATCACCGGTTACATGGGAATCATGAAATTCATGAGTTTTTTTTTTTGGTGAAAAAAACTGATGCTTGAGATGTGCTGATTTAGTAAAAAAAAAAAGACTATATGAAATCGCTGTGGTTTTGAAATCTTCGAATTCAGAAGTTCTTTTTCTTGGTTGAAAATACAGATTCTTGAGATATAATAAATTATTCATATACAATTATATTATATTTTTAAGATAAATCCTCATTTTGTGTCCGCAGTAAATTTATTTTAGCATTCAGCTTTGTAAAATCCTCTTGTGATAATTTCTTTTATTTTCCGCACAATTTATCGTTCATCTGACGCGTCGAAGATTTTGTTCGGTGCATTTCTTCCTTGAACCCGATCATGCACAAACCGCATTATGATGTGCTGGACTGTAGACGGACTTAAGTTCACAAATTCAGCAATTTTCCGAACTGATTTCCCGTTCTTATAATGGTTTATGACCAGTTCACGCTTGTCGATACTAGTACGAGGTCCCATTTTATTTTTAATTATCTAATCGTTGGCCTTAGTCCCAGTTTATTCTCCTGAAAGACCTCTCAGGCAACGGAACTTGCTTTTTATACCTAGTCATAGAACTAATTATAGATTCAATGAACCCTTAACTAGAGCTTTTATAAATTTTAACTCAGTCTGCAACTTAATAGACTTAAGTTTTTCAAGAGTAATATTTAAAAAATCTGTAAGAAGCTTATCACTTTAATGTTAATTATTTTATCTTTTAGTTATATATATTTATGTTATCCCAAATAATCTGTTAGCTTAAGCTTGTAAATAAATAAATAAATGAAGTAACTGTATCAAATAAGCTGTGACGTGCTTTTTGCCTAAAAATTGATATTTTCCTCCTTCGGCACGATATGGTATATTATTAAAAACTCTGTTAAATAGTTCATGTTCGCTGAACAAGGATCTTAAAACCTTACTTAATTTTTTTTTATATAATTCCTAAATGTAACGCATTTATTTGCGCTTTTCATTTGAAAAGGAAAACTGTATCAAATTAGCTGTGATCCACTGATGTTAGGTACAAAATACCCTCTAATTTACATAAATAAACTTAAATTATAGATTTTATTTCAATAACTATAAACACAAGTTGTTTATTTTTGCTTATATGTACATTTCGGAAGCTATGCTTCCATCGTCAGTAAGCTCTATTTAAATAATAATAATAATAATTAATAATAAATAATAATAATAGTAAATAATAATAATAATAAATAAACTTCATTTAAATATACATTTGTAGGTAGGTACCTATGTAACTATTCTTTGAATAATCCATTCAACAATTCTTCAGTATACAGAATCAAGGTAATATTACCTACACTAGCCAGCAGCATCAATATCGTCAGTGGTTAACTACATTAAAGTTGTAAGCTACAAGAGCAAGTCCGTGCATTTTATTTCATAGAAGATCTATTGAATTAGGTTCCTCCCTTAAGAATTACTCCATTTAGCCCTTTTCAAATTTCATTATTAAATATACCTACAACCATTTTACTAACTTCAGGTATTACTATTACATAGCTCATCATAGTTTAATAAGAGGTAATTTTTCACAAACCTCTCAAGTAATTTTTTTTCACAATAATTTTATTAGGAATTTATTTTTCTATTTTACAAGCTTACAAATATTAAGAATATAATTAAGTTATAATTATAATTAAGGTGTTTTAATTCATAGATCTCATAAAAGGGAGATTTAAATTTATGTAAACTTTACTTTTTAGTTTCGATAATGCTTCGGTATGATATTTTAACTGCCATACGACCATACCGTACGTAACCTTAATGCCTTATAGAAGCTGAAATGTTTTAGAGAAGAGAATAACTTACTTGAAATGGTATCTCATGATATGGCTTCTTTAGTATACGAAAATCACATATTTTTTCTTCGTCAACTTTGATAAGTGGCGTTATTTCAACTATAGTTTCGTTCTCTCTTATTAGGCCGTGATATGACTTTTCAAGAACGTGTTCTGTAAAGAAACATAAACAGAGAACTTAATAAAATATTTGAAATGCAGTAAATTATATAATAAACATTTTGCAAATAATCTTTGGCAGCAATAGAGTATATCAGAACAAAGACTTTTAATATCCATCTAGTACCAAAGACAGACGGAGTAGTATAATGTATGCAATGTAAAATTGCTGAACCTTGAATCAAATTTCGAACGACGCGACGGTGACTTTTGTACATTTGGAAGATATGATCGTTATGGGCGATGTATTTATGTAAGTACGCGACTGTTCTTTGACCGATTTCCATAGAATGGAAATATATATGTTGTAGCTGACATAGAATTACGAAAGAAAAAATTGTTTCAAATTAGGAAAGTTATACTTCTGGCAAATCTGCAAGTACACACAAAGAGACACAGACAAATATACATTAGCTATGAAATCGACAAATACAACTTTACACCAACCTTAAAACAAAAATAGACAAAATGGAGCATTCAAGTTCAATTTACAAAATTAATTGTAATAGAAACACTGACGAAGAATGTAACCAAATCTACATAGGAGCAATCAAACTAAAACTTAAAAATAGACTAGCAGGGCACAAATCCGATAAAAAGCAACGCACTACAGAAGACAGCACTGGCATCACACTGCATAGCTTTCAAGCACTCCCCTAACCACGACAACATCCAAATAATGCAACGAGAAGAACACCAAATATTTTCAAACAACAAAATATTTTATTTACGATCATATGGCATAGGAATAACTTGAGAATTACAACAGGTTCTTTAACTGATCACTGCAAGTTAAGAAGACAACTGACTCTTGGCTTAGTGTACTGTGCGATCTGCGCCGAACTAAATACCATATACCAGGACGATCTGCTGCACTTATGCACCAAATATATAAATATCTGGATCAACAGAACAAGTGGGTTGCTATTTTAGTTTTAATTCTGAATGCCTGCTATTTCATATTTTGTATTGGTTTAATAAATTACTTTAACATAGATTTTTTTAATCTTTGATAGAATTTAAAATCTTTTTCAAAACTGCTAGCTAAACTGACTTAAATTGAAACTGAGAGACATTCCATTCATCCCAACAAAGCAAGCAATGTCGAAATCATAGCTTTTTATTAGAAATACTTACCTACAAGAATTCCGTATGATCCTTGAAGTCCTTGTGTTACTCGTAAAGGATTATACAGGGTGTCCGCCGGGAAGGTATAATTCTTTGTTTTGCCGCCATTTTGGTAAACACTAGTATTTGCAGTTCATATTTGACAGTCGTGAAGTAGACACGTGGCAAATTTATTATGGAAAAATATTCGATAAACCAATGTTTAAACATTTTATCAAAATCAATCATCGATTACTGTGACGATGAGAAAGTTACGTGAAATTTTTGGGAGAAACAACGTGCCAACAAAACGCACTACTTATCGTGTAGTGAATGATTTCGAAGAAAGAGGGTCTGTAGGTGATAGGCCCAAGCATGGACCACAACATTACTGCTGCGCAAGGAAGTGTTCAAAACAATCCATCAACCTCAATTCGACGCCGTTCTCAGGAGCTTGGTCTTCAAAAACAACTTTGGCCACAATTTTTCACAAGGAATTGCATTTGTTTCCATTTAAGATTCAGTTGACACAAGAGCTTCTTCCACAAGACCATTTACTCCACCGTACATATGCCAATAGGATGTTACAGGTAGCCCATGACAACCCCAATTTTCAAGAAAAAAATCATAATTAGTGACGAGGCACATTTCATTTGAATGGATATGTGAATAAACAGAATAGTCAGTTCTGTGCAATGGAAAAACCGCAAATTATTCATCAGTCACCTTTGCATCCATTAAAAGTTACAGTCTGGTGTGCAATTTGGTCAGGAGGAATCATTGGACCTTACTTCTTTGAAAATGAAAACGGCGTAACGTTAACTGTGAATGGGGAGCGATATCGTGATATGATTGATAACTTTTTAACACCACAACTGCATGGTTTGGGCTTGATTAACATATGGTATCAACACGACGGTGCCACATCGCATACAGCCAGGATTACAATGGAATTACTGCGAGGCATCTTTCCACAACAAGTTATTTCAAGAAATGGTGATGTTGATTGGCCTCCACGGTCTCCGGACTTCTTATTGTGGGGATATCTGAAAAGCAAGGTTTATGCAAACAAACCAGAAACGCTTAAGCAACTCAAACAAAATATTCGTTATGAAATTAATTAAATACCCCGTGAAATGTGAGAATGTAATGAAAAATGTGCTCAAAAGGGCTCGCATTTGGCGGAGCAAAATCGCATCGTCACCTCCAAGTGGATCGAGCGTTGGATCTATTGAATCCAAGAGCAGAGACACCTGAGTTACCTTCTCAGGAACTAGGAGCAAAAGATTACCAGCTCTCCACGAAACCCAATAGCGTCTGACGCGTAATGTGCGGCTTATTGGTCAGCGTATGTTCCCATAAGGTCGGCTGAATTTAAAAACCTGAATAGAAGAGGTAACTGAGCTATTTATGGAACATCCACCCTCTTCGGAGATCGGTCCTACGGATTCTGGGGAGGACCAATTATTGCTTACAGGAAATAGACGGAGACTAAGGACTCCACCAAAAATATTTTCAAGGGTTACTCCATCGAAAACCCCTACCCAAAAATCAAATGACATAGAAGTCATTAAAAGAAAGGAACCACAACCTATGAAAAGATCGAAATAAAAGATCAGCAGTGTTCCACTAAAAACAACGAGATCCGCCAAGTTGAATCCGAAAATTATTTCGATAAATGGCAAATAGAAATTTTGGCCAGAAAACAACTTGAAGTCCTTGTTGAAAGTCTTCAGCAACAAGTTAAGAGACTCGAAGAAAAAGTCAGCTTGCTTGACAAAAAGTCCGTGAAAGATAAAAAATCAAGTCGTCACCAGTAATGAAAAGCCCACAAAAAACTGCAAACGAGTTTCATACTGATGAGGAAGAGCTCCTTCTTGAAACTGATAGAAACCGAAATGAACGTAAGTCCAAAAAACGAAAAGCAGATGGTAGCCCAGAGACTGTTCAAAAAAGTCAACAGACAGCTTCAAAAGCAGATACTGCTGCAATAATGAAAACATACAATAAAGAAACAGGAGATGTATCGTTATAGAAGTCTTATGTTAAAGGCATTAGGCAAACTGCACCACCTCCAATCATGATTTCTGGATTGGCAATGTTTGGCGAGCTTAAAGGCATGGTAGAAAAATGCACGAATAAGGCATGTAAATACACATCATACAATAAAGACAATTGGAAAGTCATTGTTAAAGACGCCGATGCGTATAGATCTGTCACTGAAGAATTGAACAAAAAGAAAATTCAGTGGCATTCGTACGAAAATAAAGCTACAAGATCGATAAAAGTAGAAGCAAGAGGCCTTCACTCTTCATGTGTTGCCAAAGAAATTGTCTAAAACCTTATACAAAAAGGCTTCCAAGCTCTCGATGCCAAATTAAAAATGAGATAATCAAAGACTCCACTGGGGAAACAACAACAAAAAAGAGGTCTCTACATTTATTTATGCTCACTTTCGAAAATAAAGAAAGTCTCGATAAGATCTACAGTATTACATCAATTATGGACATAGTTGTCAAAATCGAACCACTGCGAAAGTCGAAAATTGTTCCACAATGTAAACGTTGCCAAGCCTTTGGACATACACAAAAATACTGCAATCGCGAGTTTGCTTGTGTTAAATGAGAAGGCCAGTATGCAACTAAAAACTGTCACATGGGCAGAGAACAGAAAGCGAAATGTGTTAACTGTCAAGGCAATCAGCCTGCGAGTTACAGAGGATGTCCAGTGGCTAAAAAAATCCAAGACACAAAAAGAAAAAAAACAAAACTGGGAACAAGCTAGAAAAGCAACAGACACAAAAGCAATAGTTGAAAGTAAAAAAGCAACCATAAAAAACAAACCTAAAAATCAACCGGCTAAAGCAATTGTACTTAGCAAAAATGATGAGAATAAATCCTATTCCCAGATTGTAAAAAATGTGCGGAAGAACGAGGAAACTTCTATAAAAGATATGCTGGAACTTATCCTGAAAAGGATTGACCAACAAGATTTAAACATAAAACAGCTAAGCGAAGGATTCGCTCTTAAAAAAAAAATGGTGGACAGAACACTTAAAATCGCAACATGGAATGCAAACATTGTTTTACAACATGTATCAGAACTAAACATCTTTTTAGAAATAGAGCATTTAGACATTTGTTTGGTGTCCGAAGCTCACCTCGGTATAGAACAGAGTCTCGATAATAAATTGCCAAATTATACGTGTTATCATGCTCCGCACCCAGCTGATAAAGCTAAGGGAGGATCAGCAATACTTATAAAAAGGGCTTAACACATTATGAAGAACCAAAGTTGAAGAATGAAAACATGCAAGTAACAACAATAAGTATTGGTATAAAAAAGAAAGAATTTAAAATAGCAGCTATATACTGCCCACCGAGGCGCTCTCCAACCGAAGAAGACTTTGCAGAACTCCTAAATTTGTTAGTACATAGCTTCCTTGTTGGTGGCGACTTCAACGCTAAGCACACCCACTGGGGATCTAGGCTCATAACTACAAAAGGTAAGCGTCTATACCAAGCAGGCCGCAAATACAACTGCGAATTTTATTCTTCTGGTTCGCCAACATATTGGCCATCTGATACCAAAAAAAAACCAGACCTTATAGACTTTTTCGTAGTTAAAGTTATTAAACGAAATCATATAAGTGTCGAAGGTAATTATGATTTATCGTCAGATCATACTGCAGTAATTTTATCACTGAGCGAAGCAGAAATAATAGAAAAAATTAATCCCAAGCGTGTGAATAAGAGAACAAACTGAAACGAATTCAGAGATAAACTTGAAAGTTTTATAAACCTGAGATCCCATATGCAAACAATTGAACAAATTGATCATGAAGTAGAACAATTTATTGCTGATGTGCAACAGGCTGCAGAAGAAAGTACTCCAACTATTTAAAACGCGAGAGAAAAAGAAATAAAATATCCTGTCGAAATAAAGGAGCTACAGCTACAGATCCCTTCCAGTTTGTTGATAGAAACGACGAATGTGAAATATCTTTTGTCACACTCAAAGAAGTAAGAAGCATGTGTCAACATAAGTTGTCTAACAAAAAATCACCAGGGTACGATCTAATAACTGCTCAGGTTTTGAAAGAAATGCCATCAATAGCCTTCAAGAAACTCCAATTTATATTTACCGCATGCCTTAAACTAAGATATGTTCCACATTATTGGAAAATTGCAGAAGTCATTGTTATACCTAAACAAGGTAAGCGACCAACAGAAGTAACATCTAACAGACCAATATCACTTATACCAATCATGGCAAAAGTTTTTGAAAAACTGCTACTGAAAAGGCTTAACAAAATAATAGAAGAAAGAAGACTAATTCCGAGCCATCAGTTTGGATTTAGAAATAAACATTCCACGATAGACCAAGTGCATCGAATTACGGATGTCTTGGAAAAGGCACTTGAAGAAAAACAAGTATGCTCGGCTATATTCTTAGATGTTGCTCACGCCTTTGACAAGGTTTGGCACTTGGGACTTGAGTACAAACTGCATAGGGACCTTCTTCCCAGGCAGTACTACGAAATACTGACATCCTACGTTACGAACCGACTCTTTAGAGTACGGTACGACCAAAATTACTCGGAACTAAGGAAAATTAAATCCGGTGTACCACAAGGAAGTGTCCTAGGACTAACCCTGTATCTGTTATATACAAGGGATATTCCAGTGGACATCAACGCTATCATGGCCACCTTTGCTAACGATACGGCAATATTGGTGCCAGATAAATCTGTTACGAAGGCTACACTAAAATTGCAAAATGCTATCGATAGAGTTAGTGATTGGACGCAGAAAAGGCGTATCAAATTAAACGAAATAAAATCGACGCATATAAACTTTACTAACAAAAACATAAACAATGTTCCAATATTTATAAATAATACAGTAGTACCTTACTCCAATACCGCCAAATGCCTTGGAATGACTTTGGATGCAAAGCTTAAATGGAAAGAGCACATCAAAAAGAAACGAGAAGAACTAAACTTGAAGTACAGAAAAATGTACTGGTTACTAGGAAAGAGCTCTGACCTATCTATCCAGAACAAACTAATGTTATATAAGCAAGTACTGAAACCCGTTTGGACATATGGCATCCAACTATGGGGCTGTACAAAGAAAACAAATGCTGAACCCATCCAAAAATTCCAAAGCAAGGTCCTTCGTGGAATAATAAATGCCCCTTGGTATATAAGAAACAGCGATCTAGATCGTGACCTTCAAATTGAAATGGTTACAGAAGTGGTTAAAAAACACGCTGTATCATACAAACAGCGACTGCAAAGTCATAACAACTCCGAAATGGAGACCGTATTAAATGTACGAGACAATGTTCGGAGATTAAGAAGAACCAAGTCTCATGAGCTGATGGTCTAAAAGCTATGGGAAAGTGCAATAACTTTAAACTTCCCCCAATGCGATTTAAATATAAATTAAGATAGTAAAATCATTTGTCGATCTTTCATAGATTGGCCCTGATTTCAGCGGTGGTTTTAGTGCGGTAAGAGTCCCACACTACTCGGTACCGATTCTTACCGATTGTCTTTTGAAGATTTCCATCGGATAAAAAAAAAATTGTGAGACTAACAGAGGCGGACATTTATCTGATATTGTATTCCATACATAATTGCCGACAGTAAATAAAACATTTATCAATATAAGATCCATCCTCTTTCATTTAATCAAAAATTATAGACAAACAAAGTAATACACCTTCCCGGCAGACACCGGGATTATAATGTGTTCAAATTAAAAACTACTTCACTTATTGCAGATGAATAGAAAGTAGCCTCTGATGGAAAGTACAAAAGGATTTAACTGTAAGTTGGAACCAACAACCGACACATCTACTGTACAAATATAAAATGGTTTACTTGTCAAAATACTCTTTAGTTGTTTAGGTGTTTCGCGGTTCAGCATAAAGATGGCTGCCAGCAAGAATGGTTAAAGATATGGTTAAAGATATTTTTCTTCGAGCACAGCTTTTTTGATATTTTTACAGATTTCCTTTTTGTTCGTGGTAAATTCAATAGCAGAACACTTATCACAGTACATACCGTGAACTAAGGCCATATGAACTAACCGCTATAATGGCGCTAATTCATTTTCATAATTTACTAATGGCCCTAATTCACTTCCAAATAAGTACTAAGGCCATAACTTAAATGTGAACTAACGCCATATGGTGGTGGGGGTGACCGTGGCGCGATAGTTGTTTGCTCGCCTGTCAGCCTCGTGGTTCGATTCCTGCCGTTGTCTATGGCTTCTTATATTCCATTAAAAAACAATTCTAAAAATTGTCATAAAATGAGTTGCTGGTTTACTCATTACATGCTGTTCAGGCATAACACTAACCACATGTGATTGCGTAAACTAGTATACTCATAAATATGAAAACAAAATAAATAAAATAATGCGAATTATAAGAGACATAAATAAATAAGACACGGTAATTTTCTCCCCCTTAGTTCAGCCGCCATCCCTGGGGATAAATCTGAGACAACAACCAGCTCTAGTCTAAGAACATCGCGCCACACAACTTTCCTATCCTTCTTTCTCTTCTACCGCCGTATGCCCGCGCTGTGTTAAAAACACATAAAGGGTATTCATAATCCCTTGAGCGCGTGCAAAGTTATATATAAAAAAATGTAAAGTTTAAGGTGTATTAAGAGTGATGTAAGTATGGGAGCATGCTGTTCCCTGCAACTCCCCTACTTAGCCCAATATAGGAATTTGGGTGGGGTCGAGTTTGGGTGTATGCAAAATTTGCTATGTTACATTTATCACAATACAAAATGGGCCAAGCGGCATTAAACGGGATTATAATAGATCGGGATTTTGAATATCTAAGCGGGATTTCAAAAAAATCAAATTTAGGAGACGAAATTTTAAAAACTTTTTTTTTGGAGAATTTTTTAAAAACGCTTTGGCAAAATTTCTTTATTTAAAAAAAATCGCATACACCCAAAATCCCGCCTACTCAAAATACCATAGCGACCCTAAGCAAAGGGGTTATACAGGGTTAACTTTATTCACCTATATATTCATATATGTCAACATTAAAAAGTGGATTTATTTACACCTAAAGTGAGGTTATTTCAATGCATCAGGTATTAAAATATTACACTTCTTTTTAAACTGAGAATGCTGCGTGTGAATTTAATTAATCAAATGAGTACTAAAGCCACGCTTTCAAAGCAACTTACACCATATGACTTTAGTTCTCATTTAAAAGTGAAATAAGGCAATAAGTGGATTATGGCGTTCATTCGCATTTGTAAATCAATTAACACCATTATGGAGTTAGTTCATATTTTTTTTTAAATTTTGCACGTGCTCAAAGGATTATGAATACCCTTTATATGTTTTTAACACAGCGAAAGAAGGATAGAAAGATTTTAGGCGCGACGTATTTGAGACGGTGGTTGTTGTCTCAGATTTTATCTCCAGGGATGGCGGCTGAACTAATGCGGAGAAAATTACCGTGTCTTATTTATTTATGTCTCTTATAATTCGCATTATTTTATTTTATTTCGTTATCATACTTATGAGCAGTTTACTCAATCACATGTTGTTAGTGTTATGCCTGAACAGCATGTAATGAGAAACCAGCAACTTATTTTATGACAATTTTTACAATTGGTTTTTAATGGAATATAAGAAGACATAGACAACGCCAGGAATCGAACCTGCGACCAGGCCTTAGTTCACAGCACCCTTAACACTATAAGGAAATAGGTATATAATTATATCTATTAATTTTTTATTAATCAGAAAATAACTTGCTTTCTTCTTGTCACACAGCTGGCTGTCACTCAATTTCGAAAACATTTCGAGTTTGCTGAACAACACCACAAATAATTTTTACGTTATGAGTCTCATTAAGAGCCATTTTATAGCCATTTTTTTCTTTTCAGAAGTACCTAATACACTCGCATTACTTCAATTCATCTATGACAGTTTTGCTTCATTTATATAACTGATATTACTCGGTCATCCCCTATATACAATTAATAATAAAAAGGCTCATTTTTACTTGCGATATACATACATCATATGTTTGTACTGTATGTATACTCCCGGATAGCCCCGTATTACGCTCGATTGTCCCGGTAAATTTTGAGAAAACCCGGGTAGTACAACTGTCCGGTATTTTATTTCTTGTCCCGGGTTCTTCTCATATTACCATATATTTATATTATTTGAATAACGTTAAAAAAATTTAACAATTTTATTTATAATAATTTAAATATGTGTTTAATATTTGTGTGTCAAAGTGCGAATCTGCCTTAACAAATTGTTCAGAGGGATTTACTATAAAAGCATATTCACTGAACGCATTAATTTTCTTTTCAAACTGTGTCTTCACAAACTTCAAACAGTATCTTCACAAAAAACACAATGCATACATTTGAAATGTGAGCGTTTACTTATACAAACAAATGGAATTTGTTTCTGTTAATTATTTACAATAAATTTAGAAATTTGTGAAATGCTTTCAAATAGAAAATGTAAATTCAACGACGATCTTCAGAGGGAATTTTTCTTCATAAATAAAAATAAAAAAGCCAATACCGTAACCTGTTTAATATAAGTTTCCATAAGCAGTGGTGGAAGATATGATATTGAACAGCTCTTAAAACCAAAAACAAAAAAAAAAGAATCTGACTTTGATGCCACTTCAAGCAAAATGTACGATGGTTTTTTAATTCGACAAATTTTCAAGGGCCTGCAAAGAAGAGTGCAATTAATGAAGGCACCTGGGCTCATGGACTCATTCAGGTCCAATGATTGCACAATGTACATCGAAACTTATTAAAAGCTGTTTTGATCAAATATTTAATGTGAAGCTA
Organism: Philhelius pedissequus; assembly: GCA_910595825.1. Taxonomy (NCBI): domain Eukaryota; kingdom Metazoa; phylum Arthropoda; class Insecta; order Diptera; family Syrphidae; genus Philhelius; species Philhelius pedissequus. The sequence continues at coordinate 12,949,351 of OU343164.1, read as the reverse complement.
TTTTGTTCAATGTTCTTGAACCAAATTATATCGAAGGAATTAAAACTTCTCTGCCCAGAGTAAGTTTTGTGACAGTTTTTTTCCGATTGCTCTCATGGCTGTACAAAATTGTCCGCTCTTGGTTCATTATTTTTCACACATCTAGGTATCGCTGTCAAGACTTTCGAGGTTGAAAATCTTCCAAGGGAAACATCGAAAATCACTTCAAAATAAATACATAAAACTTTGGTAAAATTTTGGATATTTGTGCCTGCAACACAAACTGTAATTTTGGCGGGTCCGCAAGGAAAGGCAAGAACAACACCTTTGGATAAACTTCAAGCCATTACCGGTAATGATCTCATTGGAGTTGTAACGGTATTTGCTGTTACCATCCGAAGAAGAGCGATATTTTGCTTCTCCATTGCTCCGTCATTACCACAGGATTCACTGAGCAGAACCTTGGCACTTCGGACGGGTTTTCTAACTAACATGTACGATTTTGCATGCTTGCATCACCGTTATGACCAGCTCGTCGGTGGGGTGGGTACTTGCACATGTTGCTGTACCACCGAACATATTTCATGCCAATTTGAATTTATTATAAAAAAAAAAACAAAACAAGAACTACTCATAGCGCTAAATAATGTGTCTTTCTTTAGAAGTTGAAAAAAAGGGAAACCCGAGATGTTAAAGGGTCCCTAAGTGTAGCCTGCCCTCCGTTTTCTTTAATCAAGTAAAAAACTCCATGGTCATTGAGCCATTCGATACTACCTGCAATGACCCCTAATCTAAAAGTGAGAAAATTCCTAAGAATTATCTGCGAAATTAGCATCGCCTCGCCCCATCACCTTGTTACCTCCCCCTCTGATCGCAACTAAAATTACTCCATTCTCTACACAATTTTCACCAAATCCAAATAGAAACAGATGATCTGCTTAAAAAATATTCCATTTGCATAATGCTGGTTCTATTCAAAAAAATATTAATCGTAAGAAAATTAATACATCGTTAGATACATATTAATTTAAAAGAGAGTCATTTTATAATTTAAATATACAAAGATAATTAAAACAAAAAAATCGTTATAAAGCAACGACCAATGCAAAATGACCGAATCAGTTAATACGACTAAAACTTGTATTAGAGCTTGAATTTGAGGGAAGAGAAACTAAACATTCTTTATCTTTGCCATATCAGTAGCATAAACGAATAAAAAATCTAATATATGCGTCTCTTTCTCGCAAATTAAAATTAAATCTTACACACTTAATTTCTTAATTTAATTATTTCTTTCTTCTAATTAATTTCTTTTCACTCACAATCTTTCAATCTATGGGTGATTAAAACTCACTCAAAATATTAGGTATTTCGATAAGGAATTTCAGTTTTACAGAAGATATCCATTCATATTTTCGTTATTATCACTCTTCGTTCAAGGATCTTATGATGAATAAGATTAAGGATGATTACAATTAGAGATGATGATGTGTAATGGAATTAGGTAGGTTGATGACGTCATTATAGGAAAATTGAGTTTGTATGTTTGGCAGGTGGAATCAAACCAGACCACGATGATGATAAGACCATTGCTCGCGCACGGCCCTGATTTTGATCGTGGTGCCTGGTGAAGTGCTGACGTGTTAAGCTTTCACGTATGAAGAAAGCTTTTAACGGATTGATCTTGGCAATTACTGCAATTCTTCTCGAGCAATGTGCCGAGGAAATCTATTTAAAAGCATTTATGTATACGATTTGTAAAAAAAAATTATTGATCTGACGAGGATCACTCACCAATCGTATCGGAACAGGTTGATCTTAGGAATCTCTTATCAGGGAAAACAAAACTGTTTCCGTGATGTGCCACTGGTAACGTGTCAACGATCTGAGAACGAGCCACAATTCCCTAATAAGGTGGATCAATTGAAAACTTTTTGGACAGTAAAAATCCAGGTGATCACAAAATCTATATTAGCACCGCTTTGTGATACTGTTAGGTTGCTCGGTAAAGCACTTTAGATGGGATTTTTGATGATGATCGCAGTGCTGGCTTTTTGGTTTTGGCTAAGTTTGGGTAATGTTGGACGTGGTTGCTATCGGGGGATGCAATCAACCGCGTAACACTACCACACCAAGCTCAGGAACTGGATTTCCTTCTAGAAATTCCTATGATCACATGACAGATAATTACCCTCTCGTATATGTGTGTAAAAAAATTGATTTACCGTATAATTAATGATACAATTAATGGTACAGACTTTATTCTTGTAGATGAGTTTTTATAGCTATACTATTGCATAAGTACTTAATATATAGACTTTATCAGAGCACGATTGATTTCTCTTATCGACTACCATGTGCGAGAGTTGAATTAGAAAAGAACAATTGTCGGAAATGGAAATGAAATTAAGCTCAAAGAAAGTTTACGGCAGATGGGATGTAACTTCGAAAGTTCGAAATGTCGTATGTGCATACCTTTGGACGCATTCAACGATCAAGAGGGATAAATCAACATTGGAATTTTCGAATTTATATGAGTTGTTCCTCGGTCCACACAGAGTTAATTGTTCTGTTCACGATTTAAATAACTATTCGTTTTTATCGCTACACTGTTCATGTTGAAAAATTTAATTAAATTTGCGAAAAGTCACAGACTTAATACTTCAAACTAGTTCGTTACAGCAAAACTAGTTGGCTATTTCTAAAACCAGCTATTGAGAGAATAATACAACTTTATAATCATTTAAGAGAATTTTTCTTATTTAAAAGAATTTGTTTAACAACTCTTCATCTGAGGTCCTTCTTTCTTCATTTTATTCAATCCGAAGCCTCAATTTTACATGTGAGCATATTAGTAGCAGAGTCCCAAAAAATTTGCATGTCTAAAGTTGCGCTAGCAATGAAATGCCTTAAATTATAATTAACATCTTGATTAGGAGAACAATTGATAATATTTTTTTTGCAATGAAATTGATCAATGAATAATTCAAACAAAAGTTAATTGACCAAAAGTAATGTAAATCAAATATTAATCAATTTTACATAACGTGTTGCAAATACTTAAATCATTGGGTTGTATCTTTTTAAAGAATATGAAGTTTTTAGTTGGGTAATTCTTCGAAACATTCCTATTTCCTACCTGGCCAGAAATAGAATCTTCGTTATCTCTTGTCAACCAAAAGTAGAGGGATAAAACAACTCTTAATGATTCCACCTTGTTTGAAGAATTTGTTTATCACAAAATTATAACAAAATGGATAAAGAACAAAAAAACTGTGGCCGAGAAATGGAAAGACATATTTTAGCATTTTTACAAACAAAGTATAAACTTCAAAACTCTTTCACTTACTGTCGAGTTAGGCCTCTGTATGCCAGGTTCAAATGCGTCAACCGAAAAAAGTTCTTTACATAATGAATAATATTTGGACAAATGAAAACACACAACTGAATGTTGAAACTCTCAGAGCCATGTTAATGGTAAAATTAAACTATAATTTTTACTGCCAGGAAATTAAAAAAAAAATTACTCGTAATAGTAAACGATAATATCATCAAAGAAATTTGTTAGGCAAACAAATACCAAGTACCAAAAATTTTGTTAGTAATGTGTTATTAATGTTTACTTTTCAAAGACTTGGTAAAAAAAAGGTTGAATATTGGGAAAAAATGTAGTTTTTGCATTGTGTGCTGTATTTTTTTTTTAATTTTCTTGATTTTGTACCAAACACGTTTTTCAAATTTTAAATTTATGTTCCGGTATCGAAGTCGAGATTTTAATCAAGTTGACATTATGATGATAGAAAACACCAAAAAAGTGGGTCCCGCAATTCTGTGTCTATCTGTAGAACGATCTACAGCCTAAGCGGCTGAACCGATTTTGTTCAAACTTGATGCTTAGGCGTTTTAGGTGATTGTCCAAATTTAGATAGGTTGTTACGAAAACTTCAAATAAAAGCACAACTCGAGCCTAATATTATATACAACCAAAGAAAAAATGAAGTTTTAGGCTTAGAAAATTTCTAAAATAATCTGACTTCTATTCAAAAGGCTTTTATTATTGCAAGCAAGTGCACCACAATAATGGAAATTTAAATTTATTTATTAGCAACCAATTCAATGTTATACAATAACGAACATATTAAGAAACCCATTTTTTTTTAATTTAACTATATGCCTGTAAGACCTAATGTCTCTTAAATGTAACCTGAATTCCACGGCACTAGTTTGGCACAGTGGGTTTAAGAACCAGATATTGACCGTCTCATTTTAACCCATGGACAGCATCCAATTAAAATTGGAGGTATAGAAAAGAATGCGCCTAGCGTGGGATCGAACCCACACGTCTAAGTTAGCAATCAATCACTTTATCCACTGCACCATTGCCACCCACAATGATCCGAATAAAAATATTAATGCTTACCGTAAGTATAAAAAACAGAATAGAAACAATAATTTCATACCTAATAGGTATAATAGTCATAATAAGTATAATTTGGGAATCAACTCGACCCATATAAAGACAAACAGAAACCAAGTATTAGGGAGTAATAGATACAATCGGGGTTTCAACATAACAATTATCAGGGTCAAAACAACAGATATCAGGGTCAAAATAATAACTATCAAAACTATTGTAGAAATCCTAATAGTAGACTAACTTTGAGGATGGCCGTGGCGCGATAGTTGCGTGTTCGCCTGTCAACCTCATGGTTACAGGTTCGATCCCTGCCGTATTCTATGTCCTCTTATTTTTCAATTAAAACCAATTCTAAAAAAAAGACAACAAGATATGATTGAGTAAAACTAGTATACCGATAAAATATGACAACGAATAAAAAAATAATGCGAATTATAAGGGACATATATAAAGACACAGAATTTTCTCCTCATTAGTTCAGCAGCCATCGCTGGAGATAAAACCTGAGACAACAACAACTCCAGTCTTAGAACAGCGCGCCACACATCTTTCCTATCCTTCTTTCTCTTCCTTAACCTCACGCCCGCGATGTGTTGAAACATTTAACGGATAGTAATCCCTTAAACGCGTGTAGATTAGCAGGAAAACTAGGCAAGAATCAATGAAAGTTAATCGTATTTCTGATGAACAGAATAAAAATAGTGAGGAGGTAAATTTTATTATAGAGGGTAAACCACACTTCCAATCATAGAACTTCACGTTCTAAATGAAAAAATAAGAGTCTTAGTACACACGGGATCTACTATGACCCTTCTTGACAACAATAACATTGAATAACATTCTCGTATTTAGCACTTCTTTGATAGAACATTCAATAAGTTTCAATAAAATATTTGATCGTTTAAGACAATATAACTTGAAAGCTCAAATATATAAATGAAACTAATTCCTTGGACATTAAATAACTAAAGACGGGTTAAAGCCTAACCAAGATAAGAAACAAGCAATTCAAAAAATATTAATTCCTAAAACAGTCACAGAAATAAATCATTCCTTGGTCTGACAGGTTATTAAAGAAAATTTATCAAAGATTATGCTAATACAGCACAACCCATGACAAAATATTTAAAAAAGGGTACAATTTTTTTTTTATTCTACACGCGCTCAAGGGACCCTTTAAATATTTCAACACAGCGCGAGCGTGAGGGTGAGGTTAAAGAAGAGAAAGAATGATAGAAAAGATGTGTGGCGCGATGTTCTGAGACTGTAGATGGTTTTTGTCTCAGATTTTTTCTCTAGGGACGGCGGCTGAACTAATGCGGAGAAATTTCCGTGTCTTATTTATCTATGTCCCTTATAATTCGCATTAATTTTTTTATTCTCTGTCATATTTTATCGGTATACTAGTTTTACTCAATCACATGTTGTTAGTTCTATGCCTAAACAGCATGTAATGAGTAAACCAGCAACTCATTGTATGACATTTATTTTTAGAATTGGTTTTTAATGGAAAATGAGAGGACATAGACTACGGGCAGGGATCGAACCTGTGACCATGAGGTTGACAAAAATAGATATTAAAGATTCCCAATATATACAATCATTTGAAACTTTAAAGAAAAATATTATAAGTCCACCAGTACTAGTATACACTGATTTTACTAAAGAATTCGAACTCACAACTGATGCATCTAATTAAGCAATTGGAGCCGTCTAGCAACAAGATAATCTTCCCATAACCTACATAAGTAGAACCCTCAATGAACACGAGACAAAATTTTCCACCACAGAGAAAGAATTAATATACTCTGTCCCAGAAAAATAGGCAGTACACGTCTTATGGGAAAGCCTTTTCAAAATCAGTAGCGTGTCATATTTTTTCAACACACTAAATAGAAAGAACTTCCCCATAAAAAGTGTTTGTACGCCCGTAAATATATAAAATAAAGAAATAAAATTTCTTTGCATCGGACGCAGACCCAACGTCCTACTCAGCGGCAGCGCACATCTGAGTGTCGACTGAATTGCTTTTGCTGTGGCCTGTGGCTGCTGCTGCCAACCGACCCCCATTAAATACGAAAATAAGGAGGATAATTTAGGCCCTACTCAATTTTTAAGCGAAGCAAAGGAGGCTATTATGGAGAAAGTGGAAGACCATTTGAAAAAATTAACATGTATTAAATTCAATTTAGAACTTTTCGGGGAATTTATAAAGTTAAATTCTGAAGATGAAATACAGCTCAGCATTAAATCCTTTAATACAAAAAGGGAAATATCGCTCACAACTTCAAGACTTCAAAACTCTCCCCCGCGTACTCTGATATGGTAGATGAAATCGACAACAAAACTCATGAGTTCCAGGAAAAAGATAGTGGATGGACATTACTCAGAATACTGCATGTGAAAATCAACATAAACCAGTATACGACCATAAGAGGATCAAGGTGTCTGCAATTACCAGAATTCGTCTTAAGAAAAAGAGCATGCATAAATTTTCGAAACGAGGATGTGTATTGCTTCAAATGGGCTATAGTCTCTGCTCTCTTCAGCAAAGGCAAAAACAACGTGGAAACCGCGGACACATATCGAATTAACCATATTACAGGAAGAGTTATATACAAGAATGGTCAACGGTTGGATTTTGGAAGCCTACAGTTTACACTAAAACTAGTAGACATTTCCGAATTCGAAAGGTTGAATCCAACCATATGTATTAACGTGTTTGGACTTGATTAGAAAAAGAAGAGTGTAATAGGACCATCTTACATAACGAGTCAGGAGAAGCAAACCCATATAAATTTGCTGCTTTTGCAAAAGAAGATGTGTGACATTATGTGTGCATAAAAAATATAACAAGGTAAATTACTCTCATATAAAATTCAATCCTTATCTGCAAATTCAACTAATATTTTCTATTTTATTTCCACACTAATATCAAACCAAGTCAAGAACTATAGAGAAAAGACTTGGTTTTGAAACACGTGTTTGCTGAGCTTTAGAACTTAGGCTAAAGCGTTATCGCATAAAACTGAATGCTGTAGGATGTTCACAAAGATGCCAACAGACGAAAAACAAAAGTTAAGCTATAATCATCCTGAAAGGGAGATGAATGTCCCGTTCGTTATATATGCAGACTTCAATGCATTCTGTAAGATGTTGTATCTGATTCAGGTACGAGTACTACAAATAATTTTATTCACACGTTCCGTGTGCTAGCATTTAAGTATTAAAAGCAAACCTATGAACCAGGTCACCGAACTTGATCTGAACTATCATCAGAGTTGCCAGGTTTGTCATATTTGCAATAAAGAGTTAGGCATAGATCGAGCTGCTGATCACTGTCATTACACTTGTAAATATAGCGGTCCGGCACATAATTCATGTAATTTAGGTTATAAAAAACCAAAATTCGCACCTATTTGCTTCAACAACTTCTCGGGTTATGATTGTCATTTATTAATAAAAGAACTTGCTTTGCTTAAGTGTAATATTTCTTTAATCCCGCTAAATAAGGAAAAGTATGTTTCTGTTTCAAAGGCAATCTATTTACCTGATAAGAAATCGTTTGAATTGAGGTTATTAGATTCATTCCGATTCATGCCTTCTAGTCTTGATTTATTAGCTAAGAATCTAACGGTTAGTGATTTCAAATTAATTAACTCTAACTTTCCAATTGAAGAAGAGTTTAAGCTTCTGACTAGGAAAGGTGTATTCCCATATGATTATATAAAGTCATGGAAGAGTTTAGAAGAAACAAACCTCCCCCTCAAAATAATTTTGATAATAAGTTAACTGGAGAACCTTGTTCTTTAGATAAGTAAAATCATGCAAAAGAAGTATGGAACACTTTTAAATGTCAACATCTTTTAGACTATATGGAGTTATATTTGAAAACTGATGTTCTTCTCTTAGCAGATATTTTTTTAATTTTAGGAGTATTTGTAAGAATATTTATAAACTAGATCAATGTCATTACTATACACTATATATGAAGTAGACTTAGAATACCCAGATTCCTTACATGAAAGTCATAACGATTTACCATTTTGTGTTCAAAACAAAAAAGTAAATCAATTAAAATTTTCAAAATTAATTGCAGATTTGACGCCTAAACAGAAATATATTATACATTATAAAAATCTTCAACAATGTATTAAAAATGGTTTAAAACTCATACGTATACGTAAAATTTTAGAATTTAAACAAACTCGCTGGCTACAAAAATATATTGATTTAAATAATCAGCATCGAACTTTAGCTACCAGCGAGTTTGAGAAAAACTTTTCAAACTGATGAACAATAGTGTTTTTTGGTAAAACTATGGAGAACGTAGATAAAAGAAAAGATGTGAAAATTGTTACCTCTTGGTAAAGTTATAAAAAACGCTTAAGAGCTAGAACTTTAATTGCAAAACCAAATTTCCATAGTTTAACTAAGATCACAGAAAACATGGTGTCCATTCAAATGAAAAGAGTTAGTACATATTACAACAAGCCTTTACATTTAGGATTTTGTGTCTTAGAATTTTCAAACTGGAAAATGTATGACTTCCACTATAGTATATGCAGCCTTAATATGATAAATGTTTAAAATTGAACTATGTGGATACGGACTCTTTTATTTACACCATTCAAACTGAAGATTTTTATAATGATATTAAACAAGATATCGATTTATATTTCGTTTGTTTTTCGATCTATTGCTCATCAAATATACATCCAACAGCTCAATAAGATTGTTTTAAGTCACCTCGATGATAAAATGTTCATAAAGGAAGATGGTATAAGTACCTATGCTTGGGGTCATTTCAAAATAAAATAATAAAAAACAGTCCTCCTAGTTTTAAGTAAATTATATTTATTTATTACATAATTTAATTTATTAAGAAAATTGTAAAAAAAAGTACCTAAAAACTTATACGTAAAAAAAATAAACTAATTTATAATTGTAAAAGAAAAAAAAAACCAAAATAGACTAGAAAAATAAAAAAAAATAAAATAAAAAATAAATGTTGTTCTTATTTCTTTAAAAATTCAGGAAAATTATTGCTGACTGTGTAAGAAATTATTTAATAAAAACACGTTCTGGAGGGCACAACAATTGCTATGTGATAAGCATCTCACTTGGAAAAATACTTTTTAGTTCTTTGAAGCTGGAGTAGCTTATATTTTCAACATTTAATACTTGTACTTGACGATATTTAGTGAATCCGTCATTCCAGTGCAAGCCATGATGATTTCGATACAACCATTTTCTTTGTATTTTTAATGATGTTGGTAAATGTGTAAAGTGAAATGGAGGTGTGGTGTGATTATAAAATGGTAATGACGTCCACGGAGAATAGCTATAACTATAAACTTATTATTAGGTCCTCTAAAACCTTGAATATCAATGATGAATGCCATGGCTAGAGCTGGTGTGTTCTTGATTAAGAGCTATATTGAACTATAGCATTTAAATATTTCGAGATACTAATTGACTTAGAGGATTGTAATTTATAATTCGATCATGCAACATTAAGCAATACGCTGATGTGTTTGTGGGTAGTTCCTTAGCTGTTTTAATTTCCAAACGAATATCAACTGGTCCAGTTTTCACTATTTCATTCTGATGTCTACAATCAATCACAAAAATAGGTGCTTGTGACTTGAAGAGATTTCTTGTCAGCAATGGTTCCGCAACTAAGCAATTATAATAGTTTCTTCTAAACTCAGTGTACAATTGATAAATTATACTGAAGTGGTTTTTTTTTCAAATGATATATTTTGATCTTCATAGGGATAAACGTCAGAATTTAAATATGCCTTAAGGTTGACAACATCACAGTGATCAAAATAAGTAGGGTTCTCATTAAATTGGTTTCTCTTGTTGGTTTGTAAGGCAATAATAATGTATCTAGGCTTCTCAACTTGCGATGTTGTCTTTACATTCCAAATATGATGGTCGGTAGTAGGTAATGTTGGATATTCATATAAATCCCAATTGCGAAAGGCAATTTTCATAGTGTCATTATCATTTATAGATTTGAAGAGTTTCAATTTCAAAGAGTCAGTAAGATGAACATGTGGTACTTTCCATTGAACTTTGAGTAATGTTATTTTCACTTGCTCATCTGCATCACCAATAAGCGAATTTTTATCAGTACGAGAACGCGTTAGTATTAAGTCATGTCGAGCGTTAGGAATTATTTTTTTTTGAAATCCTCTGCAAAACCCAAAAGCTTATTAAGAGGTAAGCAAAAATTAAAATGTAATCCATTTAAATTTACTGAAGAATTTGGACGCCATCCTCCATTATACAGCATTACGCTTTCATTTTGACTCAAAGAAACATAATTTTTAATAGAAGTTGCGATCCCAACATTACGATTGCTATCTATATCATTCAGATTTCAATATCATTCAGTTCATACCGGATTTCATCAAATAAAAATGATATACAATTGTTTCCAAGGTTTGTCTTTTTAACTTCCGATCCATCATTTTTCCATACAGTCCCCTCAACATCAATGCAACTTTCCGAAGGTAATATATTGAGATTTTGATGTTGCACGCAGATATGGATGATGTCATTTTTACCAAAGTTATTTACATATGGCGAATAGGAATGATATACGTATTTTGAAATACTATCATCATATGTTGGTTCTTGAAAAATATTCAGTTGAAATTATTATTACTTCAATGTGAATCCTAATGATAGTAAAAACGATTGGCTTTCTTTTGATAACGACTGTACTTTCTCTTTACGAGTAAATGAAGTATTGATTGTAGAGCTCGGTAAACCATGTCTTATAGAAATTAGTAAAATCGGAAATAGTATTATAAATAATCATTTTCGTAATGAATTCACCTCGAAATTAATAAGATTTCCGTCTTGATCTAATAAAGTTATTGTAATTGAACTTATCTTATTCACGTTCACTGGTAAATAAATAACATTTTTAGGAACCTCAATTAGTTTATACCCAGGGCTGACTTTAATTGAAAATTGATGGGTTGAATATTTAATAAAGTTCCATCGATTAAGTTACACTCAACTCTCACTGTATTTACACGATTTATATCAACGTAAAAGTCTGATTCATGCATTTGTTTTGCAATCAGTTTTCTCTTGCTGAGCCCTAACAGTGAACCAATGGAATAAGGATGTGAAATATCTATATCTTCAGTGCAATATATTTCACATTTCAAAGTGTCGTTATTTGCTCTAATTTTTACACTAGCTGTATTATTTTTCTCTTTAAGTCCTTCTTGAATATAATTATTTATATCTTCAATTTCAGACTGCGAAAAGCTCAGCAGTGCATACAGCCAACTGATCAAGCGACCAACAACACACAGTAGGTTTAAGTATAGGTGATTGTGTATAGTAATGGACGTTTTCTCCTGTCTACCAGTAAATTTAAATTCGAATTCAAAAAATTTTAAATTTCACTAATCAATTTGATGTTTTTTGTAATAGATTTTGTTGCTCGAGATTTTTGTGTATAATGTGTAATTTTCTTGCTTTTACTTAAATTCCTTGAAAATTATTTGTAAGTTACTTGACGTCATATGTATATAAAACTTTTTACATTAATTTATGTATATATTACTTTTATATTTTGTATTAATAAAGGCCTAATGAAGAGCATAAGCATGCTCGAAACGTTGCACACTAAATAATAACATCTTTAATTTATTGACCTACAGCCCACAAAAAGTTGCATATATCTATAAACTTAAAAGTCTAATAAAGACAAAAAAGGCTTTGAAGAAAAAGTATATGCTCCTAAAGTCTGAAAAACTCATTAATGATACTGAAATTGAAAACACGTTCAGACCAATTGTTGAACCCTTACGTAAAATCATTAAAAATGTGGAGAATAATGAAACCGTGAATGATGAGTTGAAAAAAAATAAATCACCCATTGTAAAACGTCGTCTTCAGTTTAAAAGTCAAAGAAAAGAAGCAGAAGAAGATGAATGTGAAAATATATCTCCAGAGCGAAATTTAAATTTATCATTATTGAATTTAGAGTCGGTCGAAGAAGAATCTTCATTTAAAAAACCTACAAATAGCTTCAATGAGAGTACTCCGATCAACGGAGCATTAATTTCAAATTCAGATCATGATAAAATCTATGGCCAATACTTTGATGCTAAATTGAATACAAATAAGTTAGGGAGATCGAATTTTAAAACTGACGATGACAATAATATTATAATTGATGATGAAATTTTTCATGGAACAGAAGGCCTGGTTCAACTTGTTCTACATAAAAATCCTTGAAAGAGTATTTATAATACTGAAGATTTAAGACAATATCAGAGAATATTAAAAAAAAAAACACGCGCTCACTTGAGAAATCATGATATAAATTCACAGGTTAAAGGCAATAGAGGACAAAAGTACAAAAAAATCATTAAACCTTTGGTTCAGGATATGTCACAAAGTAAAGAAAAGAAAGTGGGAAATGCATACAGAAATAATTCGCCTGCAATGATTTATTCAGCTAATCCAATTGATTATGTGTATTGGGACAATCCAAATGAGCTAGTTGATAGGTTGAGACTTTTAATTGCATCTGAAACATCAGGGTATAACAACCATAAAATTGAGATAAATTCGATTGTGGAAGAGTTGCGTGAACAAATTTAATTTATTAGCAAAATGACAAGTTCGGACGAAGCTCCAGCTTATTTCAAAGAACAATCGTTGGTCCTCAAGGACCTCCTGGTGATGGATTTAAGCAAACTGCGAATGGGGTGCCTGTTGTTTCGCCTTTTTCACTTCGCATTTCATTGCTTCCCCCTTTCTAACATCGATTTCTGTTTACTTAGTTAATATTTACTTCGTTTCTGTATCAATTTATTTTTGAATCATTTTGCCCTACGATCACTTCCCATTTTACTCATTTTGCATTTCCGTTAAAAGTGCAATGACTTATTTAGGTCAAGGTTATCTCGCCCACGGTTTAGTTCGCGTTTTGTTTGTTATTAGAATCTATTATTTTGGCGTGGGTTTATTTTGTCTTCAGTGTGCGCGAGAAGCTTACGACTAAACAAATTATTAGAAAGTTTGAAAATGAATAAAAACAATATTTGCAACAGTTTAAAATCCCACTTATTCAAAATCCCCCGTCTATTAAGATCCTGCTTTTTAAAATCCCCTTTAATCCCGCTTAGTCTGTTTTGTATTTGGATAAATATTACACCAAAAACTTTGTATACACCCGAATTTCAAACCACCCCAAATCCTATAATAGGCCCAAGCAGGGGGGTTGCAGGGGGCAACATACCCCCCCTTACCCGATTTCCTTTTTGCATTTTGTATTGATTTTCAAAAGCGGTAATTTTTGTTTGTATGTAAAGAGACCAAGGACAATAAAATTCGCGCGAATTTTAATGTCCTTGGTCTCTTCGCATACAAAAAAAATAATAAAGACGAAACAAACGTTAGCGAAGTAATGGAAATGAACAAAAAATTAAATGATCGAAAAACTAAATTATAAAAACCGGAATGAACTTAGTTCGTAAGTAAAAGACGTAACGATTTTTTTTCAAAATAAATGTAAACAAAGTTATTGAAAAACATTTTGATTAAAATGCTGAATCAACGAAATGCGAAACGACTAAAACGAAATAATACAAAAACGAGATGAAAAAAACGAAACAATGATAATGAAGGAAAACGTACACACAATGTTGGCAGCCCTATACTGCCTAATCAAGCAGTAAATAAATCATACATAGATGATGAATTGAAAAATAAAGACAAAATATTTAGAGAATACTACTAATTGATCTACAAAATTTTAATACAATATCTAAGTATGGATGTCATTTGACAAACTGTTCATGGTCTTCAAATACATGTAAGGTGGGGCCAGATACTTGTCGATGCTGTTTGATTGAACTTCGTTTGATAAGATTACAAAAAACTAATGATATTATAAAACCATACAAAAAAAGTATTTTCTTTTATTCTGTAAAAAAATTAATAAACGACATAATAAGATGTTTCATGATTTAATGAAATTATACAATATAAATCATCACTCTACATTCAGCTCACTCAAGGCATCAATAGTTGAACGATTTAATCGCACACTTAAAGAGAAAATGTTGAAGGAATTCAGTCTAAATGGTAATTACAAATGGATATCCATTTATTGATGATTTAGTGGATGAATACAATCACTCTATGCATAGAACTATAAAAATGTGCCCAATCGATATGAATCAGGAAAACTCTAAAAAAAATCGTATCTACAGCGTTTAATAAAGGGTTATCCATTTCGCGGTTTCAAAAGTATAGGGCTGGAATTCGACATCTGTCAAACCAAGTTCTTTAACTAATTTTTTTTTCAGTTGAAGTCTGACATTTACGAAAATGGATCGCTTAATTATCGCACAACGCATAAAAATTGTTAAAACCTACTACAAAAATGGTGATTCTGCCACAGCCACATATCGTGCTTTAAGAGAAGATTATGGTTTACATAATCGTCCAACTACGCAAGCAATTGGCAAAATTGTGAAGAAATTTGAAGAGAATGGATTGGTTACAGATATTGTAAGGCCTGTTCACCATCGTTTCGCTCGTACCACTGAAAATATCGCTGCTGTAAGTGAAAGTGTTGCCGAAGACCCGAATGTGTCGATTCCTCGTCGTTCTCAGGAATTAGGACTGTCTTACGGCACATTATGGCGTATTTTGCATTTGGATCTACACTTACATCCATATAAAGTCCAGTTCACACAACAACTGAAGCCAGCTGACCATTCGCACCGTCTTAAATACGTCGAATGGGTGCTTGAACAGGCGGTGGACGTCGATTTTTCGAACCAAATTTTCTTCAGCGACGAAGCACATTTCTCACTCGGTGGGTATGTTAATAAACAAAATTGTCGTATTTGGGGTTCTGAGAATCCTCAAGTAATTGAAGAGAGGCAATTACATCCACAAAAAGTCACTGTTTGGGGCGCTCTTTGGTCCTAAGGTGTGATTGGACCTTACTTCTTCGAAAACGACGATGGAATGACTGTCACCGTCAATTCGGAGCGTTATGGTCACATGATAAGCTACTTTTTTTGCCTGCTATTGAAGAATACGAATTGGAAAATATGTGGTTTCAACAAGACGGTGCCCCATGCCACACAACTCGAGCGAATATGGCTTTATTGGAAGATACATTTCCTGAAAGACCGTGTTTATGCAGATAAACCTTTAACTCTTGAGCACTTGAAAATCAACATTCGTCAAGTTATGGCTGAGATACCGCCCAATATGTGTCAAAAAGTGATCGAAAATTACCTCAAAAGAATCGATGCTTGCAAAAATTCGTGTGGTAATCATTTAAATGATGTAGTGTTTCACACATAATGTCAACGTTCAAACTTTATAATAGAAAAGAAATATCATTAAAAAAAATATTTTATGTTTTATTTACGTTTACTTTTGAAACCGTAAAATGGATAATCCGTTAGAATTAAAATCGCTCCCCGTGGCAGATTTCAAGTTGACGACAATGTTAGAATAAGTAAGTTCAAACACGTTTTCGAGAAAGGCTACACATCTAATTGGACAACGGAAATTTTTAAGATAAGAAAAGTAAACCGAACAAATCCAGCAACATATCTCCTGGAAGATTTTAAAGGTCAACCTAGCAGCGGATGTTTTTATGAAAAAAAGTTACAAAAAACGAAATACCCTAATATTTATCTCGTTGAAAAAGTACTTAAAAGTAAGGGAGACAATGTATATGTCAAATGGCTCGGCTTTCCACAGGCTAACAATTGATGGATTAATAAATCTCAATTATTATAAAACACACATAAAATTTTGGTTTCCTTTCTATTCGTAAATTATTTCGTCTACATTTACGCCCGGCTGCCTACAAATGCATCTCAAAATCAATGAACCTACATACTGCACTATACCATTCCAAAACCATAACAACATACCCACTTTAAACCTACCTGCAAACCATCCACGATTTCCTTTTTTCTAGCATATACCTACTACGTACACATCCACCACGTCAACCCTCAATCCTAAAAACATAAATATTTCTGTACATCACTAGCCATAAAAAGTCACAAAAACTGGATTCACCCCGAATATTATAATTTTTAACCACCAAAATTATTCAAAAATTGCTCTATTCCTCAAGTAGGATATACTACTCTCTGTATAGTTGTTGTAATTATAAAGCATACAATTTTCCCATCTCTATTTCTACGCCCAATATGTGTATTCCTACAGTCGCGACAACAGTTTTTTCTCACAACGCATTCTCCTTATATTTTCCATCGATTTATCAGGTACAAATTTCTAGCCACAAGCTCCTTTACATTTCATTCACCTTTTTTGCCATGCACAGACCACAATGCATTCTAATCAAGATCCTACACCAACACTGACCTTTTTCCACAAGGAGCAATTAAATTTTACACTAAACGCATTCTACAACAGGCTCCCCCGACCACTGGCTCTCTTCCTCGAGGAGCAATTTTGGTGGAAAGAGCAAAAATTGTACACTGGGGAGCACTCAATTATTGCTCAAGTCCGATATTCTAACTACTAGTATTAACTTGCTTACGGCTGTGGAGTGAAAACGGAAAGAACTTCGAAGGTGCGGCGGTTGAACTGAAGAAAATGCTGCGCAACTGGAATGAGATGGATATGGCCAAAGTATTGCAACGTTATGGAAATGAATATCGATTCCTCACACCTGCAGCGCCACACAAAGAAGAACTCTGGGAAGCATGCGTTAAATCCATGAAATATCACCTGCGCAGAGTGTTTGGTCCGCATAAGCTAACAAACAGCGAGTTCCAAAGGTTTTGGCGCAGACTAGTGCCGCAATTAACTCCCGACCACTTTCAGCATTAACAGAAGACCCGGAAGATTTGTCTTTTCTAACACATTACAGACAATCGTTTAAACACAGCGCAGAAAATCCAAAAGATGAGTCAAGTATTTTGGAAGGCATGGGATCAAGATCACTTGCATCAGCTACATCAGCGTACTAAATGGCGTCAACCACAACCGAATTTGAAGGTGGGTGATTTGGTTATAATCCGTGAAGACAACGTTCCACCAACATTTTGGAAAACGGCACGAGAGATAGATAAATTCATCAGATCCGATGGCTTGGTGCGTAATGCTCGTTTGCGTGGCATCTTCGGATTGGAAGGTGAAACCGGCAAAAAAAAGTTCCATTTATAATCTTTGAACGACCGATACAGAAACCTTTTCGACTGCCAATGGAATGGAAAGTGAAGCAGAGCTCATGGGGGGAATGTGTTGCCGTCAAGTTAAATTATTGAAGACTTCCAAAAGAAAAAAGCAAGATTAGTTTGATACCAAAACTATCACTTTATTGTTTTCAAGTTTTACATATTTATTATTTTGTATCATGTTTCATTTTAATTTATTGTCATTGTTGGTACAACCCGGTTCCAACATGAAGCAAACTTCCACAGTGAGGGGCACAGAAAAAATTCAATCCTTGCGGCAAAGTTACAACATTTATTTAATGAATCATGAACAATACTATACTTATTTTAAATTCATATAAATGATAACTTACAATAGTTTTATTTTTTATCTTATTGTACAAATCTGTAGTTTTATTATAATTCTTAGTTTTAGTCTGGCATTCTGGCGCGTGCTCGAGGTAAATAGAAAGAAAAAAGCGAAATCAGAAACCGGATATGCTCAATGGGGGGTTTTAACGTTTTAGTTCATTGGAAGGTATCTACATCATCTAGTACTATTTTACATGGGTGTTGCCAACAATCCCCCAGTAGCTCCTTCCGTAGGCTTTCTTTTTGGGGGTTTGAGATGTCCAGAATTGCCAGTTTTACAACAAGCCTCTCGTAGACACCAGAGTTGATTTTAACAAATGCGCTACGGACGTGCCCATCTTTAGAGGTTTTTACTTCGACCACTCGTTCTTTTGGCCAGGAGTTCCTTGTATTATTCGGGTGCGTAATTAAAACTATATCGCCTACTTCCATTGGTTTCACGGGCTTGAACCATTTGGCGCGACGAGTAATGGTGGGAAGGTACTCTCGTGCCCAGCGCTTCCAGAAGCGTTCCGCGAACTGCTGCGATGTTTGCCAGTTTTTTCTTAGCACCATAAAGTCGTCGTCAAATACTGGTAGTGGTTTGGAGCCATTCAAAAATCCAAGAAGAAAATGGTTAGGAGAAGAGCTTCCTCTCAATTTCATTGTCCACTGGAATGTAAGTTAAAGGTCGTGAATTCACAATATTTTCTACTTCGATGAGCATTCTTCTGAGGAGTTTTTCGGAAGGATTCCTAGTTGGCATTCTTTTTTACCGATCGTACCAGTCTTTCCCAGCTTCCTCAATGTGCGGTAATCCGGGAGGAATGAATTTCCATTTCGTGGTAGTTGATGTGAAAGCATCTACAAATTTTCTTTGGCCTATACTCTGAAAGGCTTCCTTCAGTTCTCGTTCTGCACCCACAAAGTTTGTACCGTTGTCACTGTACATTTCAATGGGAGTTCCACGCCGGCCGATTAAGATCCGAAGGGCCATAATAAATGAGTCAGATGATAACGCGTGTGCAATCTCGAGGTGAACCGCTCTTGTAGTCAGACAAGTTAATAGCACACCCCATCTTTTCTCTGTTCTGCGGAGGATATTAACGTTTATTGGGCTGAAGTAGTCTAATCCGACAGTGGAAAATGTTTGACAAAAGTTGTGCCAGTATATATGGCGTAGCGGTTTGGCCTTGTTTTTGCATGTTTGACAGGCTCGTCTCACTGCAGCAAAGGCAGTTCTCAGTTGAGATATATGAAATTTTTGTCGAATTTCATTTACAACTGTCTCGTGGTTTTGGTGGTTGTAGCGGCAATGTACGTCCATAATGATTAAGTCTGTTGCTCAATGGTGTCTGGGTAGAATAATGGGTCTTTTCACATTCCCGTCTACACCTTCCGCAAATTGAATTCTTCCATTTGCCCGAATGATGCCATATTCATCTAAAAAAAGGCAGACTGTGAAGTGCACTGGACGTTTCTACTAGCTGCTTGGCTTCTAGATCTGCAATCTCCTCACTCTATGCACTAGCTTGCACTTCTTTTAGAAGTACTGATTCTGGCCTTTAGTTCTCGATCCTCTTGGTCGCGTTTTACTTTTAAAAGCCTCTCCTCTTCTAACATCCGCAATTCATTTTTAAGGTTGTTACCAATGGATGCTCCTGATCCTCTTGAGCTAACTGACCACAGACTCTTGGCCTGATTGACAGGAGCGTTAGGGTTTTTGGTAGGCATAAGGGAACTATGTGCGACGTTATGTGGAATTCTGCCTGCAGGAGCAGAAATTGCGACGTTGCGTAAAGTACGTGCGGAATTTGAAGCAGCATTTGATTTTTTAGCTGTGTCTGCATTCACGGTTTTATGCGGAATGCTATATGTAGCAACACTCCGGATGTTAGAGGTAAATCCCGTCGAGTCAGGGATTACTGTACCCCCAAACGCAGAAGAAACAATAACCTGAGATTCATTATATGGACATGACCCTGACGACCAAATTAAGGCAACGTCAGACATAGAGGCAGCAACGGAGTCTACGGTATTGGTCGGAGTACCACATATTGCTGCAGTTCTATTAGCATGCGTTGAAGTATCAGCTGGTATACTTAAAGCAGCATAAGATGCAAATAGTACGCTCCCTGGTGCTGTCGTCGCCGAATAGACATAGGAGGCGGTTGAATTGCTGTTAGTGTTAGACGCTGCGCTTGGAACTAAATATGTTGCACTTACTGCACTAGACAACGAGGTAAATTCGGAAAATCTGGGTTATGTATATTCGAAGGCGAAGCGATATCTAATGCAGAATTGACGACAGTATTTGGGGCTTTATTTACATATTCATTTGAGGCAATATTCTGGCCAGCAGACGCAAAAAGTACTTCTGAACTACTAGGTAAAAGAGCAAACTTACCCGTGGTGCACGTGCGGCAGGTCCAATTATGATTTCTGATTGAAGTATCAACTCCGGCACACTTGTCGCATTGGACCATATATCCAATTAAATCCGATTGATCGAAATAGCAGCAGTTGAATTCTTCTTAGTTAGGTTCTTCTTGTAGAATTGGTGATCTACGCGTCTTGCCGGACTTGAGGAAAGCATACTGGTTCTTTTTTGGCGACATCCTGTGGATAGGCGTGGTTGTAGGCTCGTTATCTGGTAAATTATTGTTATAAATTGTTGGTACAACCCGGTGCCTGCATGAAGCAAACTTGCTGTAACTTCCATAGTGAGGGCACACAGAAAAAAATCAATCCTTGCGGCAAAGTTACAACCTTTATTAACCAAGGATAATAGCGTTAAGTTCATGAATAATACTATACTAATTTTAAATTCATATAAATGATAACTTACAATAGTTTTATTTTTTACCTTTTTGTACAAATCTGTAGTTTTATTATAATTCTTAATTTTAGTCTGGCGTTCTGGCGCGTGCTCGAGGTAAATAGAAAGAAAAAGGCGAAATCAGAAACCGGATGTGCTCAATGGCGGGCTTTTGACGTTTTAGTTCATTGGAAGGTATCTACATCATCTAGTTCTATTTTACATGGGTGTTGCCAACAGTCATTAATTTATCATTACTAAAAAATTATTAAAATGAAAGCATTTCAGAATAATATAAAAATAATAAATATTGTTTTATAAATATAACAGAATTTAATTGCAAATAATTTAAAAGGAAAATAAGTAAACATAAAGTCAAATTAAATCAAAATAAGCTTACTATCGAAACATAGGCGTTTTAGGTGATTGTTCAAAATAGATTTTTGAATCGTTGTTTTAGACCCAAAAATAACGGTATTTGTCATACAAATTTTTCTAAAATCTTGATTATATCGAAAACGGCTCTAACGAAAATTGGGATGTGTACTAGCTTGAGTATGGTCTACATTTTGGCCAAAAAAAATTAAAATATTTTGTTATTAACGCACCTGCCACACAACCATTTTATTGATTTTTGACTTTCTCATAAGCAGAAGAATGGATTTCAATCAAAATTTTTATACAGGATCTGCTTCGAATTCTAAATAATACTGCATTTCAAAATTTTCGAAAAGAAGTTTTTTTGGATTTTTGAAAAAAAACAAATATTTATTTTTTTGAAAATTCAATATTTCGAAAACGGGTGGATGATTTTTTTAAAATTTTGTTTTTGAATTTAAATTATTAAATATTTAAAATGTTCCTACCAATTGTTTTTAGAAAAAAATTTAGAATTTTCAAATATAAAAAAATAAGTAAAAAACGACTTTAAAAATACGTTTAGCCGTTTCTATTAAGAATCGTTTGCATATAATGTGATCGAACATAGGAGCAAGCATGTGCGATCCAGTCGTGCATTTTATTTTTTCTGAATTACAAATTGCTCTCAACCCCACCCACATCACCCACATAATAGTAAAATCTTTAAAAAGCAAAGCACCATATGTGTTTGTATACATATGTATATGAATGGCTTCAACAAAATGGACAAGGAGAAAAAACATAATACCTACTCGCTTGCTTAAGACCTGAATGTATGAACTAAGACTAAAGCATCAATGCTCCAAAAGGCTATTACATTCATATATTTATTTAGGACACATGGGAAGGTTTTTATAAGGACTGCAAGTCTTAAAGTAGGAAGAGGCAGAACTAAATACAGGGTGCCTTTTAGGACCCTATACATGAATATATTCATATAAATTACACAACGGCGTGCCAAGCTTGCTACTGTGTCACCAATATCTTCATTATTTTCGTAAAAAAAAAATTTAAACAAACAAACAAGAAAAACAAAACAAAAATGTCAAGATTCGTCCTTTTTAATAATTTCTGCTATCAACATCACAACAATGCAATCTGATGGAGAACCAAAGCATCATCAGCGACGGAGAAGGCATGTGCTAAATCTGAAGCAGAAGCAACTTTAATGCATATGTGAATCTGTTTTCTGTTGCTGCAATCCCCGCAGTGGCTTTCTTTTATAGAACTCAATATGGGTCATGATTGCTATAGATTGTGCAGGAGGTAGGCTCGGGTGATGGCTCAATAAGTGCATACGCTTTTAGGTGAAGTGGTCGGCGGGGGAATGGGTGGTTAAAAAAAATAATATAAAGCTATTTTCTCCTTTTTATTCCTTCAACACATTAGAATACCACTGCCATACTATTGCCAGATGCGGACGTTGCAGTACTTTGCTGTGTTGAAGGAATAAAAAGGAAAAATAGTACATAACATTATATGTATGTATGTACTGGATATCAAGCTGGAAGAAATTGTATTTGAATTTTGACCCCCAGTCATGTTGACTCATATTAAAGATGCTTTTTCGTTGACTATGCAACAATTTTAAATCAGCACACACATGTGTATCACATTTTAATCAGACAGATGAACCCGTTTTTTATTTTTTTTTTCTTATTTGTCCTTTAAATTGTATCGCAGTTATTATGTAACTCCATACTTACATAGTTTGTTAGTTCAGTAGTTTTTTGCTTGTTTTACATATATTCACGTCTCATTGGTTTGGGCTCGATATCCCGCTGTTTATAATGCCACCTTCTTATAATATATACAATATTTTTAAATCTTGTTTATTTAGCACGTCATTGAATAGATCTTTGAGTCGGGATGTAGGTCCATCTGTAGCGCTTCGTTCTTGAAAAAAATCCTATGTAACGCCATCTCCTTCAGGAGCCTTTTCATTTTTTTTCGCTTTAAGAATAAAAGCATATATTTCAATAAATTTTATTTCGAGATGATCGAGTATTGCGTCAGATAGAAGAGGTTCAGCATACGAAAATTGTACGTCTGATTCAGCATATAATATATTTTTGAAGTGCACTGACTGATAGATCCTCATCTATTACTCCTAGCCCTATTATAAAATTTGCAACTATTATCTTTTTCGTGACCTTCCAAAATTGTCTTGCGTTCTTCGTTTGACCAGGTGAATATAGACTTGTTGGTTTTCATATTCCGTTTTCTTCTGAAGACATAAGTTCTTATAGCCTGTTTTTACTTCGATGTAACATTTTTTTAAATTTTTGCAGTTGTAATTTCGGACTGCGTTGAAAAAGATTAGATTTTTTTCAAAAAACTTTTAATTTAATACAAAAAAGGTAATTCCGAGCAAATAAGATACATTTTAAATGCTCCTGCGTGTTATTTTTGTGGAAATTTTCTGAACAAAATTTATTTTATTCCGTCAAAT
This sequence comes from Philhelius pedissequus, assembly GCA_910595825.1. Taxonomy (NCBI): domain Eukaryota; kingdom Metazoa; phylum Arthropoda; class Insecta; order Diptera; family Syrphidae; genus Philhelius; species Philhelius pedissequus. Next base: position 12,925,706 of record OU343164.1, on the reverse strand, counting down.
CCAATTTGGCATTTTTTACCAAATTTGACATTTCTCTAGTGTCAAATCCAAATTTTCCATTTTCTCGATCTAAAAGCAATATTAATTGTTATTCCCTTCCACGTTCTTGACTTTTTTTAATATCCTTCCAAAAAAAGGAAAGAATTTGGAAGAACACACGTTCAATGGTACACCCAGTTGCATACAGTTTTTCTCTTACTCTTTAAAAAGATTTTGTTTACGTTAATTAATGATCGTTATCGAACCATGAACAATTGATTGTTGTTCAAAATAAGACTTTAATATTTAAGCAAACTTGTAAATAATTTATCAGCAATAATTTCACGTTACCACAACGACGGGCATGAGAGAGTTTTGCACCCCTTTTACAGTCCTTATCCTCAAAAAAAAAAAAAAATTGAATGACTAAAACAAATTTCATTTTAGAAGTTTTGTTTCTTAAACTTTATAGAGAAGTGATATAATAAACTATAAAATAGTTCGTTTTTTTATTAAATAATATAATTCGAATTAATTATGAACAATTAACGCGTAAATAAAAAACACGACTGTTTTCTAATAGTGTACAAAACTTCGAAAAAGTGACGATGTAAAAGCCGTGCACCCAAAGGAACAAACGAGCACATACGAAATTCGAACGGATATTTTGAGAACTATGTAACTCTGTCGCTCACCAAATAAGCCTCGTCCTTTTCCCTTCTTTCTTTTGTTACAAGACAAAAATCCAGACTCTAAGCTTAGTATACACGATTGTAGATCTTAAAATATTGTCAGACCTGAAAATGTCGAACGGTATTGGCAAATGATTGGGTGACCCGTCGTCATCCGCTGGACAAATGCTACGCTAAATTGCTAATGGAATTCCGAATTCAGGAACCAGAATTTATTTCATTCCAATTGTAAAAATAACATTTTTACTTGCGATTATAGGTACTATAAGGCAAGTTATTCATTCGGGTCTAACGATTTTGATTTAAAAAAATCAGTGCAGATTTTTAGGTACGACCAATCATATGGTTAAAAAAAAAATAAAAAATGTCTAAAAACGGTACTAACCATAGCGCCGTTTTTTCCTTTCGACTATCTCATAAATGGCTTAATCGATTCTTTCGAAATTTTACACATATATAGTTTAGGCAGCCCAATTTATACTGCGTACGAATATTTTTAATTAATATTTTTTTTTTGTATTTTTAAAAGCATTTAAAAAAATTGAACAATTTATATTTTGAAAACAGCTCTTTAGATTTTTTTCAAAAAATATAGTTATATGTTTTGCTGAATACCTATGTATTGGCGTTTTTGAATTTGTTTTGGAAAATATTTTCAAAAAGTTTTTAAAATAAACTTTTTTTCTCAAAAACCGCTATACAGATTTTTTGATTTTCATACTCATAAATTCAAATTTATCCAAGAAATAAAATGGCTTACTTTTTATCGAGCTCAAATTAGTTTAAGTATTTATTTCAGATTTTATTTCAGAATTTAATAGAATTCTTTTGCATAGAAATCGGTCATAGGCGTAAGTTCGTCCGATCCACTCGTGCATTTTATTTATTATCAGGACCTTTTTTAAATAACTATTCATTTAAAAAAAAACACGAACAATTATTCAAACACTTTGAGTGCGAGTATTATTGATAAACATTTGTATAGTCTCCCGACGTCCAAAATTTCTGTAAAGGTCCATTTTTAGTTATTCCATTTTATCCTGCTCGGCTAACTTAATGTCGATTTTTCTCCAAAAATATGAGATTTTTTGATACAAATCTATTTATTAATTAAGTGCCCATCTAGTTCGAATTAAGTACCCCTTTTCAGAAGCATTTTCGAAGATCTGAGTCAAAAAGGAATTGAGAGAGTGAGTAATCTCTCACAATTTTTTTTCTAGTTCTTAATAATTTCAACTGAATTAGAATTATCGAGCTTTAAATCTCAAGAAATGTCACTTTTTAATTTTTTGTTTTAATGTATTTTAAAATACATTGTTGAAAAAATCCTTATAATCTTTTTTTTGTTCTGAACATGTGAAGATCGCACTCGATGTGCTCGGACATAATCGACTGAGCATGAGAGTAAATTGATGAACGCACCAAATGTCATGTGTGCCAAGAAGGAAAATGTGTAGAAAAAAAAAATTAAGATATCTACAATTAAGTTGGCGAAAGAATTTGATCGCTTGTTGAGTTTCTGTACCTGTTGTGTATCTGTTTACAAAAAAGGGTAGTTTTGTGTTATATTGTTTTTTATAGTCAAAATGAAATTGTATTCTGATTTGTGTGGTTCAAGTGTGTTTAATTAATATATCAGTATTCAGAGCTCGCTCTGTTTCGAACAAGTTCAAAACATAATCTATGTATTTAAACTCGTTCAGTGCTCTGCTCTGATCAGAGGGACAGTTGCAGCAGTCTGGGACGTAAAGAATGCATCCAATTTTTTCAGCACGACCAAACATGTTAAGCAAGGATGTGTATTAAGTGCTCTACTGTTCGTTCTGTTTTTAAATATTTGTGGAAGGACTGGGTATAAATGTTCTTTTGTGTGCAGATGATATTGTACTCCCGCCAAGCTGCAATCTATCATCAATAAGTTCAGCACCTACTGCGAAAAATGAAACCTCGAAGTAAACCTAGACAAGTCAGAAATTGTTATATTTAGGAATGGAGGTCGCAGAGCAGCCAGTGAAAAATGGTACTTTAATGAAGTTGAAATTAAAATAACAAACCAGTACAAGTATCTCGGCGTCATATTTACTTACATGTCATGGTCAGAACATCTGACAACAAGACTGGCAACGTCGAAAAATGCAATAAACGCTACCTGGTCGAAGATTATAAAAAACAAATACGTTCCACACTCAGCCAAATTTAAAGTCACGATGCAGCCACAAGGTCGATTATGTATTATTGTGCACAGGTGTGGGGGTACATGGAGCACGCCCAAATTGAAAAACTACAAAGGTTCTTCGTTAAAAGATGGTTCAACCTGCCCTATAATACACCAAACTATGTAGTACATATTGAAACTGGTCTGCCGAAACATGTCTCACAACACTGAACGTACATTTCGGATGCAGAATATTAAGTCTTCCACTCGATAGATTGCCCCGCATCCTCTCTTTGGCAGTACTTCAAAAAAATATTTATTGGGCCCAGGAATGGTCACGCCTTTTCCAAGTAAACGGCATAGATTTCAACGTCAGTGCCAGCAACTTTGAATGGAAAAATTCTTATCACATGCTTTTGGATAACCTCAAGGAAAAATTATGGAAGTCATTTACCGATCGTGCTCTTCAATCTCAATTCCATGACGAATACTCCAACTTATCCTTCACAGATGTACCCAATTATTTCGATGACTGAAATTCACGAGAAATGATAAGTCTAATATTAAAAGCACGATGTGGGTTACTGGATTTGAAAGGAAGGGCGTTTCATAACGACACTGTTGGACTTAGCACAATATGTAAACTTGATGCAACCGAGAACACCTACCACGTCATCAGTATTTGTCCTATTTTCAAAACTTACCGCCGAATATTTCTGGGAGCGGAAGCAATTGACCACTCAGAGTTTCTCAATATACTGAATGGCAAATGTTACTTAAAACTATACAAATTCTTAAAACATGCTATAAACTATAGAAACTTAATTGCAAAGGAATATAATTAAACTAAAATAAAACTTAAATACAAGCTAAGCCAAAATTTAAATTGTAAAACCAGTCACATTCTGGCTCTCGTAGCGTAAACATCTCGTTTAATTTTGCTCTGAGAAATCTAGTGGCGTGCCTTTTGACAACTCGTGTTGTCCTTTTCTTACCTTTTCAACCGCTGTTGTTTAAGTCTTTCATAACCTTGTGGTTATATTCTGCATAAATTAAGTGTCTCGTATAACCTATGGCATGGGCCCACCCCCGGGATCGAGGAAGAAAGCCGAAGGCTAGTACGATGTGCTCTGTGATGACACATCGTCAGAAGTCCTGCCAAAGAAAAAACAAAAATTCTCTAGCTTTGAAAATTTCCCCGCACTACCTACCAACTCAAACCTCAAAAATCCAAAATTCGTAGTTATTTCCCCAAAAGATCCTAAGATCCCAATCAACCCGTAAGTATATTTCTATTAAGTAAATTTATAGACTCAGTAAGTACTGAATACGAGAATATCTCCCAACTCAGAGATGGAAGTTTGCTTATACTAGCAAAATGCCAAAAATCTGCAGATAAGTGCCTCAAAATAACTAACCTTGCAAACCAATATCCAGTCATTGCTGCGCTTCATAAAACTTTAAATTCTTCTAAGGGCATTATTCATGCTCCTTGTGTCAATAATGTGTCAGAGTCGGAGATTATTTCCGAAATGAAAACCCAAGGGGTAATTGACGTATATAAATTTACAAAAAAATAGGTAATAATATTCAACCATCAGGACTAGTCTTATTGACTTTCGATTTATATCAAGCACCGCAAACAGTGGAAATTGGATGGTATAAAACAAAAGTCAAAGAATATGTTCCCCCTTCTATGAGATGCCGCAATTGTCAGCTCCTTGGTCATACGGCTTAGCGATGCTCTAAAAACAAACTGTGAAAATTGCAATCTTCCCCCTCATTTACCCTTGAACTGTTCACGTACCATGTGCGCTAACTGTCTTGACAGTCACTCGTCCGCATCAAAAATATGTCCAAAATATATACAAAATAAGGAGACACTTAGAATAAAAACAAAAAATAAGTGCACCATGGCCGAGGCCAAAAAGCTCTACAACCAACAATTATCAACGCAAGCCACTTCTTTATCTATAACTTTCTCTGAAAAAGCAAAACATGCAACATCCCTCTGGCAATAAACCGGTTTCCTCCATCAATCTAGTGCAGTCCGCTGCAATTGCAGACCAAACAAATAAACAACAACAGCCAACCTTAATTTCTAATTCTCTCTCCTCCCATCCTTCCAATGCTCCCCATCTCTCCACCTAATACAAATCAAATTCTCTCTCTCAAAAAAATGTAGAACCTTCACCAGTTAAATTAACTCTCCCAAATCCCACCACACCAACCAACACAATACCCTCGCAAGTAATTGCAAAAACAGCACAATCTGCCCTATCTTCTAAACAAAAATCAACTTCTTTAACAGATTGCTTACCAATTTCCAATTCACTTATTAATAACACCAATCTAAAAGATTTTGCTAACACACAATCAAATCAAAATGGACCCACATAACTCTAAAGAAATATCATCAAATAACATGTCGATGCTTTTATCTGCTGTGGGGGGCACAGATCCATCCATTTGTGGTTGGAATTGTCGCCTACACAGCAGATGTAGGCATCGACTTTCACTTAATCACCATAACAACAACCAAACTAAATCCAGTTCAAATTATTATCTCAACATTATGCAATGGAACATGAAAGGTTTCATTAACAACATCGACGACCTTAATATTTTGCTCAAAGAACACGATCCAGATATAATATCCATACAAGAAACACATTTTCCAACCCAATCATCTCCCGTAGTACCTAAACCATACATTGGTCACTTTAGCAATCTGCCTTGCAATGTTACTGCAAAGCATGGTGTTGGTTTGCTTATTAAAAATAACATCCCCACAAACGTATTCCAATAAATTCAAACATTATGGCTATAGCTTTAGAAATTCACGTAGAAATAAGTTTCACTATAATATCTGTCTACTTCCATTCGACCAAACATTTAGTAAAACAGCTCTTGAAAATATTATCCAGCAAGTTAATCCGCCGTATATTTTTACTGGTGACGTTAATTCTTGGTGTAAATTTTAGAAGAATTCATTACAAATTCCGAACTAGTCATTTTAAACGATGTATCTCCAACCCATTTTTCTACTCGTACTCATGGCACTTTTACTCACATAGATCTTACTTGTTGCTCAGCGGAAATCATACCAAGAACATCGTGGATAATTCTAGATTATCTGCATAACAGCGATCACTTCCCTATTTTCACCAAATTATTATTAAAATCACACACCTGTAACCAACATATTGCAAATTATAAAACGGAACTAGCAAATTGGGGTAGATTCAAAAATATAGTTGACCTTAGGTTATCAGCCGAACCACAGCCTTGCGTAAATAAAGAAGCTGCGGTATTTCTTAAATGCATACGTAGTGCTGCTAATAATGCGATACCACAAACATCACCTTTAAAACCCAGACGTAACATTCCGTGGTGGAATCCGGAACTTGCTAAACTAAGAGTTCAAACTAAAGTTCTAACTTGGAGGCTTTTTAAAAAAAATGCTACACAAGTTAATCAGATAGCTTATAAAAAATCCAATATTTTTAGAAAACATCTAAAAATCAGCAAATTGAATAGCTTTGAAAAATTTACTGCCCAAATTAACCCCAATACTTCCACGAGCAAAATTTGGCAAAACATAAGGTGTATAACAGGAAACAATTGTAAAAAAAATAGTTTCTATCACAACCCCAAATGGTCCTATTTGTTCTATAGATGAAATTAGCAATTTTTTCGCTAACACTTGGTCAGATAATGCAAGACTCTAACTTTTCCCCTAGCTTCGTACAAAAAAAAGTGATTCATTGGCTTGGGTCCCAAGACCCCCAACTAATTTACCTGCAAAACATATTGAGAAAGATATTTCTTTACTCGAACTCGAAAGCTGCTTATCAAGTGTAAGTGGTAAAACACCTGGTCGGGATAAAATTTCTTATCCCATAATCAAAAACCTACCTAACTCAGCAAAACTTACACTAATCTCACTGTATAATAACATATTGGATAAAGGTATCTTACCTCAAAATTGGAAAACTGCATGTATTTTACCAATTCATAAGCCAAAAAAAGAAATTGATAAAGTAGATGGATAACCTTGCTACCATGTTTATCGAAAATTTGGAAAAAATTATAGATAATCGTATCCTATGGTTTACGGAATCGAAAAAACTAATAAGTATAAAACAATTCAAACCAAAAAGCGGTTGCATGGACGCACTCCTCCACTTGGATTACGTGATATCCAACGCGTTATCTTCACGAAACTATGTTTCGATCCTAGCTCTCGCTTTTGAAAAAGCCTCCGATCGCATAGGCATTCACCTTGTATTAAAAAAAAATAAGCGAATGGGGTGTCGGTCCCAAAGTCTCCCAATACATAAAGTCTTTCCTCCAAACAAAAAATTTTGCGTCAAAGTTAATTATCAGCTCAAGAAATATCTTGAAGAACGAAAACTCCTTAATGACCGGCAGTATGGCTTTCGTAGCAATAGGTCCACTGGTGATCTGATGGTATATCTCACCGAACAGTGGCACAAATCTTTACATCGTTTTGGAGAAAGTAAGATTATTGCGCTTGATATTTCAAAAGCATTTGATAGAGTTTGGCATCAAGCTCTCCTATCGAAAATGCGTGCATTTGGTATCGATGAATGTCTTCTTCGTTGGATTAGAAATTACCTTTCGGACCGTTCAATACAAGTTGTATTGGACGGTTTCAAGTCTGATATTCACAAAATAAATGCTGGTGTGCCCCAGGGCTCCGTATTGTCTCCGACACTCTTTCTCATTTTTATTAATGATCTCTTATCTGGAACTTCTAATCCAATTAATTGTTTTGCTGACGATAGTACTCTTAGCTTTTCATATTCGTTTTTAGATGCACCTCCTTGTTTTTCGGATGTGCAACTGGAACGGCAGCGTATGATAAGCTCATTAAATTCTGATCTTGACAGCATTGTCCAATGGGGAATTAAAAACCGTGTAGAATTTAATGCTTCAAAAACTCAGTGCTGTCTTCTGTCGTTAAAGCAGAACCCACCCCCCATGCCGCTATCCATGAGCGGCACTTGCATTGAAGAAACCGATCAGCTTTCAGTCCTCGGCATGTGCATCACAGACCACCTCTTGTGGAATGAACACATATTTGATGTCGCCAAAAACGCTGCAAAGTGTTTGGGCTTTCTTCGAAGGTGCAAGAAATTCTTCACCCCGTCTGATCTGGCTGTAATCTATAAGGCCTTCATTCGTCCAAAGCTGGAGTATAACTCGCACATTTGGGCAGGAGCTCCCAGAACTCATTTGAATCTTTTGGATAGAATTCAAAATAGAGCTCTAAGAATGATTGGCGATAGAACTATAGTGGAAACATTTACATCTCTAGAACATCGTCGAAATGTTATATGTCTCTCACTATTTTATCGCTATTTTTATAAACATTGTTCCAGCGAAATAGCCAGTTGCATTCCTCCCCTTAAACTTTTCAACCGTAATACTCGGGCTTCTAGGAATGCTCACCAGTTTACCCTTGAGCGGTATCGGTATCTCCTCTTGCATCCTTCCCTACTTTCCTAACGCTCGCACTGTGCTTGTTCATTTTAAGGGTAGTCAAAACCCCTTTAGTGCGCGCATCCGTTTAAAAAAAAAAAAAAAAAAAAAAATGGAATCCCACAAGGATCTCCCCTCTCTGTAATCCTTTTTGCCATCGCTTTTGATGAGCTAAGCATTTTAATATCTAAATACAAAGATTTAGATCACTGTGTGTATGCTGATGATGCATACATGTTATGTAAACACAATGATCTTAATCAAACAAAAATATTTTTTTCCAATTTACTTAAAGAGATAACAGAATGGTCTACCATCTCTGGTTCAAAACTATCTTTAGATAAATGCAAAACACTTCTTGTTTTCCGTAAAAAAATTGTCAAAACTTAAACTTATCCCTTAATAATATTATTATTGAAAATGTTTTTGATTTAAGTGTTATAGGTCTTATTGTTAACAATAGATATAATTGGAAATCCCACTGTACAGCTCTAAAAAAATCGCTAGCATCAAGACTAAATATTATTAAGTATTTATCTTCCAAAAAAAGTAGTGTACAATGCAATACTCTCTGCTATATGACCAAAACTTTAATATTAAGTAAGATTGACTACGCTTTAGCTATTTATGGTTCTTGCCCTAAGCCCACAAAAAATATTTTTAAGCCCACTTATCATCAAGCCGCAAGTAAGAGCATATGGTTTTTTACTACAAGCCCTCGCCGAAGCAGGCCTACCTGCGATTGAAGATAGATTTACTGAAATGGCAATACAGCTCACTGTCAAGTTAGCTTTTTAAACTGGTTCGATAATTGACAAAGATGTAGCATTAGCGATGAATCACAAACGACAGAGAAGAATCCCTTCAGCGATACACAACACCTTACGAATGGCACATAAAATACCTTATAAACGATTCAGAAACTACACACCAACCTCACCACCATGGAACTTAAATACGTCTTCAATCCTGCTACAACTAAATGAATTTCGCAAAGAAAACACCAGCAACTCTATTTATACAAAGATGTTTTTTGAAACTGTTTACGACCTTACTGCAAATGGATGGTCTTTTGTTTATACCGACGGTTCAAAAACTGCTCATAGTACGTCTTTTGCAGTTACGATGCACAATGGATCAATAATTGTTCAAGGTATCCTTCCAAACATTGCCTCAGTGTTCACAGCTGAAGCGCAAGTCATCTACGAAGCCGTCAAACTACTCTCCCATACTGCAAGCAAATGGACCATCTGTTCCAAAAGTCTTTCTGTTTTAAAAGCTGTACTAAGCACAAGACATTAATCTAGTACAATTGCTAAGACCAGAGACATACTAATTAAAACACCCTCCAAAATCAAACTTATATGGATACCGGGTCATTGTGGGATATTGTGGGAAACGAGCTAGCGGACTAAGCTGCAAACGCGGTTTACAATTCTCCAACATTTCTGCTTGAATCACTAGTGTATGCAAAAGACCTCAACTCCTCAACAAACATAACCCATTTAAACAAAAACTATAAATTATTATTTCTTTCTTTTATACACTTCCATTGTTCATTTATCTAAGAACTGAAAGTACTATGATGCTAGCGTTCTTAAAATTTTGTTAATAATAGATTTAAATGTATTGTTAATTTTTATAAATAAATAAATAAATAAATTGCTAAACTTTTTAACCTGGCAGACAACTCTAATAAGTTATTTTCCTAATTAATTTTGTAAACCAGCATAATCTTGTTTTTATTACTTTTTTTTGAGAATAATAAAATTATTTAATTTATCTATCTATCTATCTAATAGCAAATTCTAAGAATTTAAAAAATAATATTTTGAAATGGAAAAACAGGATTATTGCCAAATAAACAAAACGTTTAATATTTGTAAAAGAGCATATTTCTTATTAGATTAGTTAATTTTTTTTGGATTCCATTTAGATTCGGTTTTCATTGAGTATGGTGAAATAGAAAACTCTCTTTCTCACAATACATTCACATAATGGCTCTGTGTTGATTCTAATTTCCATACTAATATGATCCGATGTGGAATTTTGGATCCGTTTTCGTTCCGTTCGTTTATGAAGCGGTTTCGGATCCATAACGGAGTCGATTGCTTGAAGGGGATTTTTTGACTAAGACTAAGATTTTAAGACAAATATTTTGATAAATATCGGTTGAACCTAAGCTTGTTTTAAAATCTACTAGAAAAGAGACACTTCCTTTATTGATTACAAAATTTAAAAAAATTACAATTAAAACACGAATTTTAAATTTTCAAATATAACGTATTTTTATATTCATTACATTCTTAGCTTTGAAAATTACGAGACTCAAGCTTTCTTTCATTCTGCTCGCTCTTTAACGAACGGACGCTCTTTTCAAAGGGGCCGATGTGGTGTAGTAGTGGTGGTTCGTTGACGTCATACAATGCGAATACATGAGCATCAACCGATGATCGATTCAAGTAAATGTCTTATTTTTATTGTAAAATTTTCTTATTTTGTAGTCATTAAAGGAAGCGTCTCTTTTCTTACTTTTAGGCCCATTTGCTGATAAACAACTTAAGCATTTAAGTTCTACTTAAGCACTTATGTGACAGTTTACGCAGAGCAAAAGTATATCATAAGCGTTTTAAGTTAATGTGCTAAGTTAAACATAAATATTTATGATTCTTATCAGCAAACGGGCCTTAAATAATAAGTTTGAAAGTTTTAACATCTAGCTTGTTAGGTTAATTAAAGGTTGTCCTCTTTTTTTGCATATGAAAAAATGGTCACCACAGGTATAGTCTATATTTAGGTCAAAAATCTTTGAAGTGAAACTTCTTTACCGGGGGTAAAAATTGTCCATGCAACGGCAAACGTCATTATATTTTAAAACACACAAACAATCTACTTCTTTATAAATTTTTTTAACAAAACAATGGGTTGGCTACGTTTTATCGCGTCACGTTTTACAGTGCCACGTTTCACCGCGCAATCCTACTTTTTCAATACTAATTCAATACGAATTCAATACCTTATACCGGCCCTGTATAAATTGTTGCTTCCCATACATTTGGTCACTCGATTGCATGAGAATCAACATGAACGAAGTATTCCTAGTACGCAGACGACTTCCCTGATTTTAAGAAAACGTATTAGCAGAATAGTATAAAAGGAGGGATTATTTTGTAATTTCTTCAGTTCTTATTAGAACTCCGTGGTGGCCGGATCTCTCAGTTATAAATAGGTACGTTAAAGAGATATAAATAGGTACGTTTCTTATTATTCTAAGTTGTTCGGTGTAGTGAAAAGTGAAGTGTAGTTTTCGTAAGTGGAAGTTGTGTGGTTTAGTGAATGTTGGTAGGAACAATTTGTGTTGGCGGATCGGATGCGATCTATCTTGTCATGGATGCAGGAGATAATTGTTCTTTTAAGAACACACATATAAGTATATAAGAGAAATAAATTGATTATCTATTTTTGGTTTTGGTCTTTTTTCAAAATTATGGCTATTTTAAAGCCTAAAATCGATAAATGTGGCATCGAATATTAATATCAGTTAAACATAAATTAATATTATTTTTATTAATTTACCAATCCGTCATTTTCAGGACGACCAAACATTTGTAAAGAGATATTAGATACGTTTACAAAAATTTAAAATTTAGTTTCATATTAAGCTTAGCTGCAAACCAAAAGAAATCAAATTGTATTTGATTTTTGTTTAAGTTTGAAGTTCACAGCGTACAGAAAGCTCGGCGCGTAAGGGGGAGCATGCTGCCCCCTGCAATCCCCCTGCTTGGGCCAGTTATAGGATTTGGGGTGGGGTCCAGCTTGGACGTAAACAAAGTTTTTTTGAACTTAAGAACTTTGCATATGGACTCACAAATAATTTTTCAAAATCGAAATATTTTTTAATTAATCTATCAATTCAAATCACGTTTGCATCTGAACAAACCTTCTTAGAGACCTGAAAATCGACACTGTTTTTATAGCTGATCTTATTTTATAAATTAAATACGTATATATAAATATTAATTGGTTATATTTTAATATGAAACACTCTGTACGCAATTGAGTGCAATTGCAAATTCATTTACTTACTTATTTTAATATGTAATACAAATCATTTTTTATGTAATACAACTCTTAAGTGAAATAGATCGAATCATAGAACAGTATGCCCTTTACAGCTATATATGTAAAATAGTACATACTACTTACTGTACCATGGTATCAATAGTTGTTTAAGTTAAGAAATAAGTTCAGTTTGTAATAAAGCGTTGAAACGAAAACATCTTTCTTTTAATTGCATTCGTTTATGTTCTCGGCGTCCTACATTTTGTCTTTAAATGCTTTATAAAATTTATTTGGTGCAAAAAGCACGGCGCGTAAGGGGGACATGCTGTCCCCTGCAACCCCCCTGCCTGGGCCAATTATAAGATTTAGGGTGGGGTTGGGTCTGGGTGTATACAAGGTTTTTGTAGATTTAAATATTTTTCTTACAAGCAATTGCAAAATATTTGGTGAGGGGCATATTAATCTGTGAGAATCAACATGAACGAACCGACCAGTATATAAGGAAGTGTAATTTCCAAATAAAATTCAGTTCTTATTAGAACTCCATGGAGACAAGACCTCCCAGGAGATATAAAATGGTTGCGGAATTTCATGGTAGGTAGGTGATAGCGCTTAGGCGTTTTTTAAGCGTAAGAGAAACTGCTCTTACGCTTAAAAAGCAGTTTAAGCGTTTTCACTTACTAATCTGCTGATGGATTGCGGCTAGGGGTTTGGTTAGGACGCTTCCAATTAAGCGTTCTAAGGGAATTTTGGATTGTTTAAGCGCTTAAAAGCCATTTTAAGCGTTTTTAGTCGAAAAATTTTTTTTTTTTTTAAATTTCAGTCAGTTTACATGGTGTAAGCAAGATTTTTTTTTAAACGCTTAAGACCCATTTTAAGCGCTTTTCAGCTTTAGATTGAATATCATCTCAATTTTGCATTTTACGAGTACATTTTTTCAAGACGCTTAAAAGCCACTTTAAGCGTTCACGTGACAAAGGCCATTCACCACGTCCGAAACGTCGTCCAATTCCTGTTCCTACGTACCATCACTCAATAAAAGACCGTAATCTATTTATATCTCTCTAAGAGCTGTTACCTCTTCGGAGTTCTAATAAGAACTGAAGAATCCCCTGCAATCACAACTGCTTAAATCTAAAAAATAATTCCAAAAATAAAATATTTTTAAAAAAGTACGCCCTAATACTTTTCAATGTATTAAGGGTAGTAGCTAATGTCGCTCCCAAATAAAAGTATTAGATAAATGTACTAGAAAATCGGCGGTGAAACGTGACACTGTGAACTGGTTTTCGATAAAACATAGAGTTCCCTACGCGTTTATTTGACAGCTATCCTTCATTTTATCTTCTTTCCCCAGTGCAGATATTGAACAAAAAATAATTTTTCAAAGGAAAATGGAAGGCAAAGTTATTTATATGGGTATTCCGGATGAAAAAGACAAGAATTGTAGAGAATGGGGTTCATTTGGTAATTTAAAATAAGCTTAGAAGTTTTTTCTTTGCTCCATTTAAATTCGTCACTCATTTGGATTAGTGTTCATTCATCCACAGCGAAAATTAAAAGAAGCAAATCCGATAAAGAAAGAAGAAGTTGAAAGAGAAATGTCAAAAACAAGCAAACAAAATCCTACCCGCGCGTGTTCAGATAGATTTATTTTAGTTTCATCGTTTCGTTCTTTCTTTCTCTTTCGCACTTCATTCACGCAGGGGTAAACACGAGCTGACAATTTTTTTGTATAAGAAGTTTTTTTTAATAATACAAATTCTATATACTACTGAAATACATCAGCCAAGTAGAAGACTTAGCACTATAATATTTGGACTTGTTGAATTATTGATTCAAAATAGCTTTTAACGGCCTTTAGTCCAACAAAAATTGGCGTTTCGTCCCAGTGATCTCACATGGACTCATCAGTTGACTAGTGAGGACCTTTGTCAATACGCAATTTTTGTCAATTTCAGTTCATCTAACATAGATTTCGTGAAGAACATCTAGTGTGAACTATATCCAACAAGACTAGAATTCCTAATCATTAAATTGGAAATTTTTGTTTTTGCCCATGGCCTGGCATTATTTATATAAGAAGTTTTTTTTAATAATACAAATTCTATATACTACTGAAATACATCAGCCAAGTAGAAGACTTAGCACTATAATATTTGGACTTGTTGAATTATTGATTCAAAATAGCTTTTAACAAAAATTTCCAATTTAATGATTAGGAATTCTAGTCTTGTTGGATATAGTTCACACTAGATGTTCTTCACGAAATCTATGTTAGATGAACTGAAATTGACAAAAATTGCGTATTGACAAAGGTCCTCACTAGTCAACTGATGAGTCCATGTGAGATCACCGGGACGAAACGCCAATTTTTGTTGGACTAAAGGCCGTTAAAAGCTATTTTGAATCAATAATTCAACAAGTCCAAATATTATAGTGCTAAGTCTTCTACTTGGCTGATGTATTTCAGTAGTATATAGAATTTGTATTATTAAAAAAAACTTCTTATATAAATAATGCCAGGCCATGGGCAAAAACAAAAATTTCCAATTTAATGATTAGGAATTCTAGTCTTGTTGGATATAGTTCACACTAGATGTTCTTCACGAAATCTATGTTAGATGAACTGAAATTGACAAAAATTGTGTATTGACAAAGGTCCTCACTAGTCAACTGATGAGTCCATGTGAGATCACCGGGACGAAACGCCAATTTTTGTTGGACTAAAGGCCGTTAAAAGCTATTTTGAATCAATTTTTTTGTTGGTTCGTTTGTGGATTCTCATTCTGTAGGTACAGCGACATGAATTTTGTGTGTATATTCAATAAGAAATTCTTTTTTTTTGTTGCTTTGTTTGTTTTTGATTCAATTTTTTTTGTAGGTGTGATTGCGATTTTGTGTTGGTAGTTTTGTTGATGTTCATATACATTTAACATTAGTGTATATTGTGCTGTATTAATGTGTATAATGTTTAAGTCGATGGTCTCGTTGCCAAAGCTTCAGTAGGTATTTCGTAGATTTATATAGGTATACGGAATAGTATAATGTATGTAATGTAAAATGACTGAACCATGAATCAAAGTTTGAACGACGCGACTGTGACGTTTGTATAATTGGAAGATAGGGTCGTTATGGGCGATGTATTAATGCAAGTTCGGGGCTGGTATCACCTTTATTGTTCTTTGACCGGTTTACATGATATTTAAATATTTTTTATAGCCCGTTTTCATTAGGGTAAATTACGTAATTTCGTTGACAATTTGCAAATTGAGCCCCAAATTATCTCATTTCCCATACAATATAAAATTTCCAAATTGAGATAATTTGCACAAAATTATCTCGCAAATTGAATGAAACCATTTTTGAAACCACCACTGATTCAAATTGTCATACTTCGCGTTTTTAAACATCAATAGTTAATAAACAAAATAAAAACACGAAGTAGAAAGCGTGGGTATCTTTTACTATTATTATAGTAAATATTATTTTAATAATTATATTATACCTTATAGATGGACAAACAACTAGTGCATTGTTGATAAGAATGCAACTGTATCTTTCGTTAGCTCTCTGCGACTGGCTGGACAAGTTGGGGACGTATTCAAGAGCGCTGTGCCAATGAAGCTGAGGAGGCCGTGAACAGAAAAAATATAATGTGCAGTACTATGCATTGGGGCTGCTGTATCATATCAGGAAATCTGATCGTTTTGATGTTTCTAAGTTGGTCAACAAATTGACTAAGAACTTCCTTAGGGGTCCTTATGATATGTGCATGTTGGTGAGACAATTAATTATTATGGTTTCCTGTGATTATGTTTTTTTTTTGGTTTAGATTCGTATCTCATGCAAAGAATATGACTTCGGCAGTGATGAATTATCCGAATCTCCGATGTATACTTTTTTCGAAAGCGAAGTGTTAACCTACAAAGCAGGGAATGCGATTGTGAATTAAGAACACAAATGTTTAGTCCTATTACCACCCTTAAGTATCTTACAATTTGTTCGACTCCTCACCAAACGCTTCTTTACCCATTTTTGCTGTGCGTACTTTAAATAAAATGCACGACTGGATCGTACGAACTTGCTCTTGGAGCTAACAGTTTAAGTGTAGCTAAACACTGACGCTGTTAGTAGGTATAGGTAGTCTAGTAATTCTATATAGGTTTAAAGTCAATGTAAGTAAGATTGCCTAGATTCTTACAATTTGTTCGGCTCCTCACCAAACGCTTCTTTACCCATTTTTGCTGAGCGTACTTTAAATAAAATGCACGAATGGATCGTACGAACTTGCTCTTGGAGCTGCCATTAAGAACTCATTAAATAATTTAAGAAAAACAATTGTAATAAATAAAAAATGTGCAGGGTGGTAAAACCAAAATTTGGAAATATTAAAACGTGAAAAAACCAATTCTTACAATAAAGCTACTTATACGAATACTATAGATGATTGGAATAAGTACAAAACATGTAGAAACTTATACAAAATTCAGTGCACTAAAGCTAAAAATAGTTACATTGAAGCAAAAATAAATGAAAAGGCTGGTGACCAAAGTGGTCTTTGGAAAACTTTAAAAAATCAGATATTAAAAGTAGAAAAAAGTGATTTTAGTAACGTTAAAATAATAAATGGCATTGAAGTTAATTCAGACTTAGAAATCGCAAATGCATTTAATAAATTTTTTATTGAAAGTGTGAAGGAAATAAATAGTAAAATTCCAGTGATTCCATACTCTAATAGCTTACGGATGAATGAAAGAGAGTTTAAATTTCAGTTGATCGATTTAGCATTTTTAGAAGAAACAATCAAATCGATGAATAAAAAGAACGACTGCTATGGGTTGAATTGTAAAATATTGCTTGACTGTAGAGAGGAGGTTCTACCCCCTTTGCTAAAAATTATAAACTTATCTTTAACTACAGGTGTATTCCCTGAAAGCTGGAAAAATTCAGATGTTATACCTGTAGAAAAAGTAAAGAATGCAAAGAACCCAGAACAATGGAGGCCAATAAACATGCTCCCTACATATGAAAAAATATTGGAAGTGGTAGTTTGCAATCAAATTTCTTGTATTGTTGAGGATGAAAAACTGCTTTGCGTTGAACAATCTAAATTTAGGCACGGTCACTCTTGTGAAACTTCAATGAGTTGGGTCATAAACGAATGGAAAAAAGATGTGGACAGAGGAAACATTATTTTGGCAATTTTTTTGGATCTTCAACGGGCATTCGAGACGATAGTCAGAACAATTTTAGTAGAAAAACTATACAGATATGGAATTAGGGAAAAAGAACTTGAATGGTTTACAAGCTATCTTTCAAACAGGACCCAAAGAGTTAAAATAAATGAAACATTCTCAAGCTCCTTAGACATTGATATTGGCGTTCCCCAAGGATCAGTACTAGGAGTTTTGCTTTTCCTACTTTATATTAACGATTGCGGTGAGGCTTTATCTATTTGCAAGATCTGTCTCTTTGCGGATGATACGCTTATATATATTAGTGGCAAGGATGTTCGTACTCTGGAAACACTTCTTCAAAGAGATTTGGATTCAATATATCTGTGGTTGTGCAAAAACAAATTGAAACTAAATACGTCAAAAACAAAATGTATGTGCGTAAATAGTAACGATTCAAATGTAAATATAGCAATAAATGGTGATTTCATTGAGTGTGTATCGAAAATAAAATATTTAGGTGTTTACATTGACAATAGATTAAAATTTAACTTCCATTTAAACAAACTCTGTGATAAAATATCAAAAAAGTTGGGGTTTCTAAGAAGGATTCGAAATTGCATTTCCATGAGTTGTGCTCTGACAATTTATAATACAACTGTGTTTCCTCATTTTAATTATTGCTCTTCTATTATTTATATGTGTACCCTTGAAAACCAAACTAAACTGCAAATCTTACAAAATAGAGCGATGAGAATTATATTAAAATGCAACCGGTTTACTCCAGTAGCTGATATGTTACGCTCACTAGGGTGGTTAAGTGTGATCCAACGTTTAAAATATAATGCACTAATTATGATTTTTAAAATAAAACATAATATATATCCTGTTTACTTACAGAACAACGTAGAGTACATAACTAATGAGAGATATGCACTAAGAAATGCTGGAGACTTTCGGTTACCTTTATATAGGAGAACGCAAACACAAAACCATCTTCTTTATAGAGGGCTTCAGTTATTCAACCGTCTTCCGACTGATGTGAAAAATTTGGTTAACTTAAATTTATTTAAATTAAAAATCAACTTCTTATTGAAAACTAATATTTTGTAAGCAATTGTACAAATAGAATTAAGAGTTTTCAAAACTAATAAAAACAATTTAAAAAAAAAAAAAAAAGAGCTAACAGTTTAAGTGTAGCTAAACACTGACGCTGTTAGTAGGTATAGGTAGTCTAGTGATTTTTAGTATAATGAATTGTCGAATGGATAATTCAAGGAATAGTTATAAGGTACCTAAATTTGATGTTGCTGGAGAACTGCTCACAAGTTTTCTATTACGATATTCAGTGGTATGTATTTGTGTGAAAAAGATGGAAATGACGGTGCTAACCTCAACCTCAAAATATGAGTAAATAAGCTCTTGTAGCTACCAACTTCAATGTAGCTAGTTAGTAGCATATTTATCGTAATAGCTAATATTGGAGCTAATAGTGGAGCTGTTAAACGAAAAGGTCGTAGTGACAGTTTTCCAACTGAATTCGATTCAGAAACCCAAGAGTATGTACCTCTGCCAAAGGGAAAGGTCCACGGAGAAGGATGTTATTGCGCGCCTGCAAGGCGGACACAATGTGATATTTATGATGAGCAGCTGATGAAACCAAATAAAAAATAAAAACAAACATTATTTGTGGCATTATTTTTTCTTTTATTAAGTTTTGTAGTATATACACATACATTTAGCTTGCATTAGTATCCTACTAATATTATAAATGTGAACGTTTGGATGGATGTCGCCTGAACGAATCTGGATGAAATTTGGCTTAGAGATATAGATTCTAGTATGGAATAGCACACAGGATACTTTTTAGGCCTGTAAAATGTATGTTTCCGGTGGGATAGATTTGTTTTTACTAAGCATAGAGCACATTATATTATGTCGGGTCATTCTACAAATAGCTAGCATAGCTTTTGTTCTCAAGAAGCACTAAAAGCCCACTCACACATCTGCAATAAAGCATCAACGACTTAACTTTGGATGCAATTTAATAGGTAGATGGCACTGGATTATCATATAGGTTATAATTATCCCAAAAAATGACAGCTTCCTATAGGAGAGACTTAAATAGGAAAAAATGTATACTTGGGTGCTTGTTTCGCATTCCATTGAATGGCTTTTAATAATATTTGTTAAGCATATACATGAGAAACTGGATTATCATTCAAATGGAAGAGTTTGGGTACTTGTTTCACTTTTACACCTCAACGACTGAACGGTTTTTAATGAAATTTTGTAGGTGGATAGAGATGATGCAATTAGATTCCCGTGGGAGAGAAAGTCCATATCATCCCACGGGTATCTGCTAGTTTTGTTTTATATATTAATTATTTCAGTTGAATTGTGGCCATAAAAGAGAAGGTAAGTCCAGTAATAGGGGTTATCGTAAATAAAAATATCCCTGGAAATTTTTATATAATTCGAATTTCGGGCAAGTGCATGATGCACAAAAGTTTGACTCGAAATTTATTGGTATCGGGAATTAGCTTTCCCAGGGATTTTTGCTTATTCTGTGCGAGATTCACGATCGCAGACAAATTTGGGAATAAAATATTCCGTGGGAAACGAAATCCCTGGAGGATTCATGGGCCCAATAACTCATAATAAACGACGAGTTTTTGTTGCATGTGCGACCTTCGCTAATCTAGATAGCTTAAAAAAATGAAAATAAAAATAAAATAAAACAAATGAAATAAAATCCACGACAAGATCGTACTGCTGTTAGCTTTTAGTAAAGTAGTTAGTCTAGTTATCATTAGGTAGGTATGTAGGTTCAGAGGCGATGTAGATAAGATTACTTTGGTACTAGTATAATGAATTGTCGAATGGACGATTCAAGGAATAGGTACACAGAAGCGATTGTTCAAATCTATAATATGGATTTTAAATTATGTTAATTAGGAAAGTAATCCTACATAATGTAGATATGGAACCGAGGTATATATATATATATAATAATGTATGTATAAAACAAGTACTTCACAATATTGCTATATAAGAGTAGTTTTTTCGTGTTTTTGAAAAATGAAACATGACAAAATTACTTTCACATGCAAATTTTTTGCTCTTACTCTCTAACTTACAAGACGACATAATTTAAAACTCAGAACAGTTTTAATGATCGAGATCAAGCACTTACTTTGGAAAAGATAGCTTGTCCAAATTAGGAATTCAAAGAAATTTATACTAATTTCAAGGAAAATCTTCAAATTACAACCTAACCGAAGCTCTAATTTTCACTACTTGCTTGATCTCGATGATTAAGACTCTTCTGAGTTTTAATTTATGTCATCTTGTAAGTTCTTGAAAACGTTTTTAATTCGATAAAATGTTTAAAAAAAATTGAATCTGAAAGTAATTTTCCAAAAACACCAAAAAACTACTTTTAGATAGAAATGTTTGCATATCTTCGCTTGATTTTAAAATGGTTTTCAGAATTTCGAAGCTGAAATAAATTAACACTCAGAACAGTTAAAATCGTCGAAATCAAGCAAGTAGTTTGGAAATGAGAGCTTCGGGTAGGTTGTGATTTCAAGATTTTCCTTGAAATTAGTATACATTTCTTGGAATTGCTTATTTGGACATGCTGTCATTTCCAAACTACTTGCTTCATTTGGATGATTCAAAGGGTTTTGAGTTTTTATTGCAATTGTCTTGAATGTCCTGCAAACCATTTTTCATTTTAGCGAACATTTCGAAAAAAAGTCATATATGACAAGTTTCAACATTTTTTTTAAAAAGCACATCAAATGGCAGATGGAAAACGCTGTCATTTCGAGACCGTTTCCTTCATTTGGATGATTCAAACGGTGCTGAGTTCTTATTTTAAATGTTCTTTAAGCCATTTTGCACGAAATATTCACCTACCTTTTGGAACCACAGCGCAATTATCCCATTCAAATAAAACACAAGGTTTTTCATCAACTATTTTCAAATGTTGTTCTTTATTTTGTCTATTTTTTTTTGAAAGAATTACCGGTTTGGCACCATACCTATATATCTGTCAGAGATTTAACAACCTAATATTATAATATATTTAACAAACGAAAGGATTCTGACTTAGAGAACTTGGTACTCTCCCCTTAGGCGATCGCCAGCTGCTATTTTTCGGAATCCTTATCAAATCGACTACATTTAGGGTGAATAGATGATATCGGCTGAGCCACTAGCCTTGTTTCCAAAAACGGAAACCTTCCATTTTCGTTATGAAGTCACAGATAGAAATTGTAGGTATAAGGGGCACCATTTAAATCCAATTCGTCAACTTCTTTCATATCTGCACGAACAATCAAATAAAAAACAAGAATAAAAATGAGTCTTCTAATTTCCTCCTACTAATTAAATTCTCACATGATCAAATATAAATTTTCTAATATTAAGCGGGAACAGTACATCCAGGAAAAGGATTTTGTAATTTTATAATTTTGCAAGTTATTTAATTAAATTTTTAAATGTCAATCTACTGTCAGTTGAAATTCAGCCAAATTCAGCCAGATGTCAAACGAAATGAGATAATTTGTAATGAAAACGCTTTTTCTGTAATTTTCCAAATTATGTAATTTGTGCTTTAATGAAAACGCACTATTAGATGGCATAGAATTATGAAAAAAATTTGTTTCAAATTAGGGAAGTTTTACTTCTAGCGCGTTTATAAGTACACACATTTTTTACATATTTTTAATTGCGATATATGTATATAGCTAGGTATTATAGGGAAAGTTTTGCATTTGGAAAAAAATCGAACTCGAGATTTTAATCAAACATGACAATACGATGATAGAGAACACCAAAAAAGTGGGTCCCGCGTTGTATGTCTACACAACGCTACAGCCTAAACAGCTAAAGCGATTTGCTTCAAACTTGGTATTTAAGTGCTTTAGTCTAAAATAGATTTTTGAATCGATTTTTAGGTCCAAGACTAACGGTACCTGCCATGCAATTTTTTCTACCATCTAAAATATCTGGAAAACGGTCCTAACAATTTCGGTATACTCTACATTTTGGTCAAACATTTTTTTTTTATATTTTGTTATTATCGGTGCTTGCCATACAACCAGTTTTTGATTTTTAACTTTCCCATAAGCGGCTCGAAGGATTTCGATCAAATCTTTATAGGAGCTCCTTCAAATTACAAATAATACTGCATACCAAAATCTTCGAAAAATATTTTTTTGGATTTTTGAAAAAAAATATATTTTTTTTTGAAAATTCAATATTTCGAAAATGGTTGGATGATATTTTTTTTTGTTTTTAAGTTTATATTATTAAATATTTAAAATTGTCACACCAAGTTTTTTTTTAGAAAAAAATTAAGTAAAAGACGACTTTGAAAATATTTTAGATTCTTAATTGAAACCTTTTGCATACGATGTGATCAAACATAAGAGCAAGCTCGTGCGCTCCAGGCGTGCATTTTATTTTATTAACGGTATAAACCTGCCTACAACCATTTTTTTGATTTTAGACTTTCTCATAATTGGCTCCACCGGTTTCGATCAAAATTTGTATATGGTCTGTCTTTCGAATTCTAAATAATATTGCATTCTAAAATTTTCGACAAATAGTTTTTTTTGGATTTTTGAAATTAAAGAAATTTGGTATAAAGGCACACATCAAGTTACGACGCTTCGACTCATGTCATTTCCACTTACGACGTCAGCAAAATGTAGGAACGTTACATCGGCTTACGTCATTTATGCTTCGAGTTAAGACACCGCCACCGGTTGCATTAGTAAGCCGTGAGAATTTTAATTTGAAAATTGAAGTTTTTCAGAGGCAACTTTTCAGTTTATATTTTGCAGAACAAGTGTTTGAATGATTGATACAGAAGAGGAGTGTTGGATTCTATTCAGCAGGATGGATCATTAAATGGAAAAAGTTTTTCGAAACTTATAAAGATCATTGAAGCTCTTAAATTTTCCTATTGGGAAATATTTTAATTTAGGTATTTTACATTTTTATTTTATAATTTTTACAAACTTACGTTTAGGTTTTTCTTCTTATTGTTTATTAAATTCAATCTACTTTAATTGTTCTTAGTTTTGATATTCTGATCTTCTTTACTCTAATTACAATAGAAACTTGAATAATTTTAATAATTTCACTTAGGAAATAAAATGTAGTTCGTCCTTCTATTTCGCCTTTTTAATTGCCATTGAAATCGAATAAGAATGTACTGCCACAAGATTGGCGCGAGTAAAGTAGGACAGATATATGCTTGTAAATGTTGAGGTTGTTTCGACTTCATTGACAGGTAAGGTGAAGCCAAGTTCGCTTACACTCCCCCCTTTAACTGGGAGCAGAACACCTGTTACCATCTTCATCGAACTTGTAAACGTCCAGAACCGCCAGCTTAACAGCCGGTCGGGTATAGACACCTCTTATAGTTTGTACAACAGCACTACATCCTATTCCATCCTTTCCAGGAATCACATTAAGGACCTTTCCTTTTGGCCACATTTTTCTCGGATTATCGTTGTCAACTATAACGACAATATCTCCTTCTTTTAGCTGCCTAATTACCGTGAACCACTTTGGTCGTCGTATCAAATCTGGCAATTACTCTCTAATAAATCTGTGCCAGAATCTTTGTGCGAACTTCTCGGCAGCCAGCCAGTTTCTTCTTATCACGAGGCCTTCGTCTATGGACTCCTCGCTCAGACACTCTCTGTTTGAACAACCCATCAATAGATGATTAGGGGTTAGAGCTTCACTGCTCTCACAATCGATTGGCACATAGGTAAGGGGTCGCGAATTCACAATGTCCTCATCTCCGCCATCATGCTCAGTAATAATTCATCACAAGGGTTGCGAGTTGGTGCAATCTCGGCGATTGTTTGTTTCACGGTTCGAACCATGCGTTCCCAACTCCCACCCATGTCAGTTGCTGCTGGTGAGATAAATTTCCATGTAAGTTCCATTTCGAATTCTTTCGCCACAGCCTTTTTATTTACGTCCTTTCTTGGGCCTCGAAAATTGGTACCGTTGTCGGAATACACCTCCTTCGGCATCCCTCTCCCCGAAACAAATCTCTTGAAACCCAGAATACGTGAATCACTTGAAAGACTGTAAACTATTTCAATATGGATGGCCCGGACGGTTAAGCACGTAAGTAACATGCCCCATCTCTTATCTAAACGCCGTCCGACCTTCACGTAGAGGGGCCCGAAGTAATCCACTTCTGTAAAGGAGAATGGTCTCATGAAGGGGTGATGTCGAGCGTGCGGTAGTTCAGCCATAAGTGGTGGCTGCGGTTCGGCTGTTTTATTTTTACAACGTTGACAATTTTGTTGAACTTTTTTCAAAACCCGTCTCAGATTTGGGATGTAGTATCGCTGCCGTAACTCGTTCACTACAGTCTCATTGAACATATGAGCGTATTTAGTATGACATTCATTTACTATCAGTCGTGTGATATAATGGTTTTTGGCATGATAATAGGTCTTTTAGCGTCCAAAGGTAAGTTTTTTATTGCATCAATACGACCTCGTATACGCATCACTCCGTCCTCATCTATATAAGGTGAAAGTTTGTAGAGATAACTGGACCTGCAGATATTCGCTACCTGTTGGCTACTTGCTGCGCTATTTAAGCCTGCATATTCGTTGGGAAAGCTCTCTTTTTGGCATTGTTTATATAAAAACTGTCTTGCTGATTCTTTCTCGTTCGGAATAAACATAGATGAGTTGTGTTTTTTCCGCCATTTCAGCACAAAAAGTTTAACGAATCGAAAAAAAAACATTAGAGTCTTATGAAGTGGTTTCCAACCTGAAATCTAATTGCAGTCTACTATAAACGAATTTGTTACTTCGGTGTGCATATAACACTCCTTAACCTCTTCGTTACCTTTGTCAGAAGTTAAAGGTCCAGAATGGCTTTTTGGGAAGTTGAGCGGATTTTGGTATAGAAATTTTGGTCCAGTATACCATCTGCCAAGGTAGCTATCTCTCCGATTCGTACTGCTACAAAGCTTTTATATTTTGTGTTAGTCGATTTTATCCAACAAAGTACCACTTGAGAATCGGTCCAGAAGTTTAATGTATCGAAGTGTATAGTGTGCCCGTTTCGAATAAATTTGGAAAGTCTGACTCCAAGCACGGCCGCTTTTAATTCCAAGCGTGGTATTGATAGGGCTTTAATAGGAGCTACCTTCGTTTTTGAGCTTATTAGTGAACACTCTACAACATTTCAGTTTGAGACTCTCATATAGGCTGCGACAGCAATGGCTTTCTCGCTCGCATCCACGAATATATGCAACTGAACGCAGCTTCCATCTCCGAATCGTAGATTGGTAAGGTATCTTCTATTAATAGACACCTTTTTTATTTTAGATATCAGCTGTAACCACATTTTCCATTTTTCAAATTGTCTTTCCTTGATCTTCTCGTCCTAGTCAACTCCAGACCGCCAAATTTGCTGCAGGGTTACTTTCAAATGGATGGTAAAGTTTGCAATTAATCCTAAGGGATCAAATGCTCTTAAAGCCTCTCGTTTTGTAGGAATACGTGTACCGCTCATAACTTCTTCATGCATTTTACTGGTTTTGAAGGTATAGACGAACATATCAGAGAGTGGCGACCACCACATACCCAGAAGTTTTTCAAAGTCATTTAGAACGTTTTTATTAAAGAGATTACTTGAAGTTGAAATTTGCGATTTGAGAGCGTTAAAAACGCCTGAGGAATTTAAAATGAAATTTCTTATCTCGAAACCAGCTTGCTTATGGATAAATGTAACATCTTTTGCCAGGCGTATGGCTTCCTCTTCTGTATCCACCCTGTCTAAAAGTGTCCACGAAGTGGTTCTATAAAATTGCCTTTGCTGCTCTGGGGTACATTGATTCAAACTTGCTTGCGTTTTTATTTTTTATAAACTGGGCGCAGAACGGTGAACAGGTTGACCCGAATGTCACAACTTGGATCTGGTATACTTCGACTTTTCCAGTTTTAGTATTCCGCCATAAAAATCGTTGAGCATCTTTGTCTTCGATGTGGTTCGTTTAGAATCTCAGTCTGGTGAAACATTTCGCGTATATCAGCCGATATAGCGAACTTTCTTTCTCGAAATCGAAATAAAACCGTTGGTAACTCCGGAACGTTATCTGCTCCTGTCATCAGAAACGAGTTGAGAGACGTTCCTTTGACCTTCGTTGCCACATCCCAAACTATGCGTCGCTTATCTTGTTTACTTGGGTTTGTGACAGGAAAAATCGGCAAATACCAAACTCGCCTTTGGAATTGATTCTCTTCTTCGATTGTTAATTTTCTGGCATAACTCTTTGTAAGATACTCTGCGATTTGATTATTTAGTTTTTCTAGTATTAATGGTTGGTTCGAAAGTCGTTCTTCGAGGCAGGACAACCTGTTCTCTGCCATGGTTCTGCTGCTAGGTAACGAAATGTTTTGATATTTCCATAGCAAGGGTAAGGCATATCTGTTACCGAAGAAAACGGTCTTCGTTTCTAACGTCT
This sequence comes from Philhelius pedissequus, assembly GCA_910595825.1. Classification (NCBI taxonomy): domain Eukaryota; kingdom Metazoa; phylum Arthropoda; class Insecta; order Diptera; family Syrphidae; genus Philhelius; species Philhelius pedissequus. The sequence continues at coordinate 12,898,607 of OU343164.1, read as the reverse complement.
GTACTGCTTTGTCTTCGTCCGATAATATTCGCCTCATTGGTTTAGTGCCTAAGCTTTTGAGAACAAAGTATTGTTTAACAGTCTCGTGCATATTCAAATCGATTTCTTGTTGGAAATCACAAAAATGTACATTTATAAATTTTGAATCTAAAGTCTTTGGTTTCAAAATTCCAGCTAAATTCGCACCAAAGAGGACCCAACCCAATCCAGTCTTAATGGCAGCAGGCTGAGAATCATTGCCCTCTCGAGTTTTTAGTGATATGCCCAGACTACAATGCTGTAGACCTAGCAAAATATGGGGCTTCGCTTCACAGATTGTCTCGGAAGTTCTAAAGACGTAACCGTATGCGCATCTGGAAGCAAATATTTTTGTTTACCATCTAGTGCCGATATCTCAAACTTATTTTCTTTGATGATTCTTCAATCCGATTAGTGTTAGCTGTCCATCTTAGACATAACGGATCATCGTCACCTCTAGCCTCAAGAGGTGATGCCAGCTCCTGACGACCCATCATCTATAAATGCATAGGTATCAATAAACCTGTAATTGTAGCGCAATCTCACTGGAATAAAACAGAATAGAAGCAGAATTTGGACGGAGAATTGTGCCACTATGAGAGTTGTTTTGGATACCACTGCTTGCATTTTCTGCATTTATACCGCCATTCTGTCTAACATTTTGATAGCCTACATCGTTAGGTTGGTGTAGAAGTGCATTGTGTCTGTAGGTGCATCCATCAACGCTGCATAATTGCGCCGACAGACAACGACGGCTCCCGTGACGACGCAAGCATGTACAGCAGATGTAAAAACGTCTCACCAATTTCCATCTATCTTGAATAGACATTTTTGCGAATTGATCGCAGGAGGCCAGTGTTGTACAATCACGTTTACATGCCGAACACTTGTTGGCGTCTTCGGGCTTACTTTTTTGATGTAAACTTATAATGCCTTTTGTTTTCCTATTTGTCTTTTGCTCAGATGCGCATGGTACTGTTAGTGTTACTTCTGAAGCCGATTTTGCCAACTGCACAAGCCAACCATTGAACACTGATAAATCTACGCAGCTTTGGAGACGAAGCATGTTCTCATAGTTGCTGAGACCATCAGAAATCGAATCCAAATTAGAAAGTATAATTGTCAAGCGAGGAAGATGTCATGTAATAAATGTCTATCATAAAGATTTATTGAAATATATATGTGAAAATCCGTATTTAGTTTTACTTTTGTTTCACTGTTATTATTATCACTTCATTGGCGTATCGTAAATTTACGTAATTTAAGTCCATACATTACTGTTTGTTTGCTCTGGGTTTCCTTTCTTTTTTTGCTTCGACCTAAATCGATTTCGACTTACGAGACCTTTTCCCGGAACGAATTAGCGACATAAGTCGAGGTATTCCTGCGTACAAAAAATTAACTAAGAAACAAATTTTAAAATATATTTAGCCGTTTCTATGAGAATCTTTAGCATACAATATTATCAAACGTACGATCAGTCGTGCATTATATTTTACATGCGAGTTTGAAGGTAATTTTTTCAAAAACTAAAAACAAGTTTCTGGCAAGTGTTACCGTTGTTTTTAAATTATCTTTTTTTTTAATTTGAAGTCATTTTCTTATAGAAAATTGGCTCCCCCACAGTAAAAATTCTTGTGGATTTTTGTTGGCAATAGAATGCAAAATCTAATTTATTTAATTGTATGCGAGTGTATTTAGGTTTTCATATTGAAGAGTAAACAAAAACGTTTGACATTTCAGCAAATTTAGTTTTATTTTGATGTGTGCTGGCAAATGCGTGTTTCATGAACGTATAAATTTCGCTGTGTGATTCAGATCTGTGAAGTCGATAATTTTTGTAGAATAGAACGCGAAAACTGGTACGGAATCAAAAATTCCTAGCCGATCAATTATTTTGATTGAATAGAAAACGAGATTATTTTAAGATCAAGTGAGCAAGTGAGTTGTAAATTTCAATGCGTCACGTCAGTTGAATTGCTTGATTTATCCAGTCTTAAATTTAGGAAACAATAAACCTAAAAGGGAAACAATTTCAAAATGACAATAAATTAGAAATCAAGTCAGTGTTCAAGCTTTTCTTTATTAAAACAACTAATATCCACAATGAGTTTTAATGAAAACGCAAAAAAATAAACTTACCAAAAGGGACCTAGAAAGTATTCGGTCCCCCTATCCTGAACAGCAACAATAACAACACAATTTTCAACGAACAAAAAAAACTACGTTATGAATGCAAAAGTAAAACAAAACAAATTGCAAACACTTTATTGATGACATACCCTATATTTTATACACATCAGACTGTCAGGAAATGGAAATACATTATATTATACCCCAAACCAACACCCCCTCGCCCTCTCCCAACAATCAGATTAAAATGGCAAATGACAAAAAAAAGTATACAAAAAAAAAACTCACCTTTCTGTGATAAATAATCATCGTCATTTTCGTTTGCGAATTTTCCAGTGGTTAATCCATAATTAAAGAACAAATTTAAAATAGCAAAGAACTGACAGATTTGTAAAAATTTCCACATTTTTGCTGTTTTTAGTTATAATACTTTTGAACTTTATTATATTATGTTATGTTGAGTTGAATATGGTTTTAGTTTCGTTTTTTATTGCTTGAGTGTTTTTCTTTTTTGATTTATTTATTTTTAGTCGTCCATTCACGTTTTAATTAGTTATTTATTTTGTATAAAATTATTAGTTACAACTGAAAAATATAAACAAAAACAAACAATTTTTTTCAGTTGTTATAAGACAATACGAAAAACTAAAACAATTTGCCGATTACTTTGGGTTCGAATTTCGAAACATTAATTAGGTATATTTCTGATTTGGGGTCCAACCGATTGGTAAACATATCAGCCGTGAATCTTTTAGGGATAATTTGTTTTGTGGTGGTGCCAGAAAGACAGAGAATGGTGGAATTTCTCCCTTTTAGCTTTTCATCAATTTGTATAAGAAAATAACAACTCGTAAAGCAATAACATCTCTACCTCTTTACCAATCCTTGTTATAGGTATAGCGTTGTGTAGCTAATTGGAGGAGATAAATACCAGTTTCAAGGAGTCGCAGTAATGTTATACATACATACCTACATACTTCTAAGCTACAATTATTCCGTTGTATCTGCCTGTCTGTCTCTAAACAACGAAAATAATAAAACAAAATCTATCCCAACAATGTGTGAAGGAAGAAAAATCCTTAATTTTCCATAGAATTTTATGAAATAGTTGGTAGGTAGAGTAGGTATTTCTGAAGATGAAAACCAGTGCCACTAGTATAATAAGTATATTGGGGTAGAATGGTAGAGAAGAGATATATTCATTTGTTTTTACCTTCGCTTTGTGATATAGATTACATATATGTACATATTCATATGTATATACAATTTTCTTCATTTATGCCTTAAGGTGTCAAATTCTAAATGGAAAAAAAGAGACAACTTATTCCAAGAAAGGAAAAATCGAAGAAACCAGTTTATATAACTTGTATACACTTGAAGGTAATATCTATATCTTTTTTTTATGTAGGTAAATAGATAGGTAGATTGTAGGTACAGAATGTTGGCTGTCGTTCCGTCTTGAAGTAGAAGCAAAAATCTACATTGATTGTATCATGACATGACATCGATTTACAATTTGTACTTTCTGTTTCGCTATAGATGATGATGATGATGATGTTGAATCAGCCAAAGAAAAAAAAAACAAACATTCCAGAAGTAGAAGAAAACAATAAGTATAGTTAATACAATAGGTTCAACACTATAGACGGAAAACAAAATTCCTTTCCAAATGATTTCTTTTTTCAAAGTTCAAAAGCAAGAAACACTCCACCACTCTTGGACAATCACAATTACAATTTTCGGAAACGTTTTATTAAAAAAAAAACACAAAATACAAAAAACGTCAATTCCAAATTTCCCAGAATATATTCCATTCTTCCCCTTCTTTAAAAAAAAAAAAAAAAAAATGTTCCTCAAACGACAGGAGTGCAGTTTTTCCTCGCACAACCAGTAACCACACACAAAACGACGAAGAATATAAACGTTTGTATTCCCCTTTTCCATAATCGAATGGATTTTATTATTGTCTTTAAATATTTTCTCGATTTTTATTAAAACCAGATATTTCTATTCATTGACAAATAATAAATTATTTTAAAATAAGAAAAATGCTTAAGATCGTACCGTACCGCAACTTATCCGAATTCATTGCGCAAACTGTTGAGAATGCGAGACGAAGACAATACAATTCTAGCCGATAGCTCTAGTACCTTACCAGTATTTTATTGTTGTATTTGTTACATATGCATTCAAATATCTAAAATCATTGGAAAATTGTTACGACACTTCTTTTTTGTTTTTTGATGACGTCACTCGAGACTAAAAAATTGAACAAAAGAAATTGTTTTGTGGGTCCGATGTGTATTAATGAATTTGTCGTGCGCGAATAATAAATATAAACATACAATTTGTTTAAATAATTAAATATTATTGAATTAAATTTGCTTTAATTGAATTTAAAATAATTGCGATAAAATCAAGGATAAAAGAAAGTCGGAGTACTAAATGGATATCGAAGATTTAACTTAAATTAGGCAAAACACAACAATTTGTGTAAATATTTGTGGATTAAATAAATGAAAAATGTTTTAATTATGTTGTAATTTTATTGTATTTGAGTGGTATTGTACCAATCTAGTGTATACAAGGGGAGTGCCTAGAAGCACACTGCTAAGTGCGTAGTGCACTAGTTAGGAGTTTCGTAATTGTTTGGCCTTGTGTCGTAAATTGTGTGGCTTTAGCTTCGACCGGGGCCAGGGACTCTATCCCACCGAACTTTGTGCCTTTGGTTTCGACCGGGGTCAGGGACTCTATCCCACTAAACTTTGTGCCTTTAGTTTTGGCCGGGGCCAGGGACTCAATCCCACCGAACTTTGTGAATTTGGTTTCGACTGGGGCCAGGAACTCTATCCCACCGAACTTTGTGCCTTTAGTTTCGGCCGGGGCCAGGGACTCTATCCCACCGAACTTTGTGCCTTTGGTTTCGACTGGGGCCAGGAACTCTATTCCACCGAACTTTGTGCCTTTAGTTTCGACCAGGGCCAGGGACTCTATCCCACCGAACGTTGTGCCTCTGGTTTCGGCCGGGGCCAGGGACTCTATCCCACCGAACTTTGTGCCTTTGGTTTCGACTGGGGCCAGGAACTCTATCCCACCGAACTTTGTGCCTTTGGTTTCGACCAGGGCCAGGGACTCTATCCCACCGAACTTTGTGCCTTTGTTTTCGACTGGGGCCAGGAACTCTATTCCACCGAACTTTGTGCCTTTGGTTTCGACCAGGGCCAGGGACTCTATCCCACCGAACTTTGTGCCTCTGGTTTCGGCCGGGGCCAGGGACTCTATCCCACCGAACTTTGTGCCTTTGGTTTCGACTGGGGCCAGGAGCTCTATCCCACCGAACTTTGTGCCTTTGGTTTCGACCAGGGCCAGGGACTCTATCCCACCGAACTTTGTGCCTCTGGTTTCGACCGGAGCCAGGGACTCTATCCTACCAAACTTTGTGCCTTAGGTTTCGACCGGGGTCAGGGACTCTATCCCACCAAACTTTGTGCCTTTAGTTTCGGCCGGGGCCAGGGACTCTATCCCACCGAACTTTGTGCCTTTGGTTTCGACTGGGGCCAGGGACTCTATCCCAACCTATATAAGATTGCTAGTTTATTTTTAAGGAAAACTATTATAAAGTACTTATATGAAATACCGCGATATATTATCTTTGCTTGGATTTAATGTTATATTTAAAAAAAATTAATAAAAATTGAGTTTTAACGGAGTTCTGATCCTTACATGCACCGAGTTCTTATTGCTTTCTTCGGTCAAACCTTGGAACCGCTGACGCTACCTCAGCTTTGAACTAAAAAAGCATCACATTTTCGCGCCCGGACAGGGAAATGGAAGGTTCAACCGAACACCCACCGCCGACCGACCCGGAATCGTTTAGAGGCAACACCGAACGCCACCGCCGTTATTCGTTTTCGCCGAAAAGCCTTTAGAAGATTCGTTTTTTTTTATTACTCTACCGATTACCCGTTAACCTTCGCAAAGTCTCACCGAACCTCCGCCGCCGCCGCCGTCTGGAAGCAGATTAATTTTCAACATGTCCGACACAGAAGAAACACCAACTGATGAGTACAACCCTTATAAGAATCTGGGATTTAATTACTTCTTGAAGAAACCCGAACTCATCGAAGTATTGTCGACGAGGAATTTAGATACCAGTGGCAGCGTACAGATTCTACGGAAAAGATTAAGTCAACAGTTCAAAGAACTTGGGGCACATAAGTCAACACAGAACTTATGCGAGGAATGGAAGGCTATCGTAGAAGAAAGGAACCATGCCGAGCCCACCGAGGACATATCGCATTCTGGATGCCCGCCGTATAAATGTCGCGTAAACATCTCTCTCCCGCCTTCGCCGCCTAGGACTTCTATGTTCCTCAACGTACCCGAGTTAAGCAAACCGTCCACCGTATCTACCCCCATATATCAGACCACCGGTGCTCCAACGTATCAAGCTGCACACAATCCTGGTTATAAACAACCCTCTTACCCGCAAATAGCTACGTCCACTTCTTCACATCCCGAACCAGCGCCACCTTCAAGATTTGAACCGCACCCAATCTTCTTCTAGCCGACTAGTGCTGAGCTATGAAGCCGAATTAATGAACATGGTCCGCAAATGGAGCTTTACATTCGACTCATCAGGCAATCCACTGGAATTCCTGTAGTGGCTGACTGAACTAACGCGTTGCTACAACATCTCACCCAATGGATGCTGCGTATCATAGAGAAACTAACATAGAGGCACGACTTCGGGGGTTTATTCTCTCTCACCCTACAAGCTAAATTGAGAGGATTTCCTCCGTTTTGACAAGCATGTGTTAGTTGCCCGTGCATTTTAAATGGAGCAGACACCAACACAGGCTTATCGAAACGGAGGAGTGCGCATTCCCAATTTTGGTAGATATGGTGACCTTATATATTTAAAATGGAAATCCGTTAAATTCAAAAATTGAAACATTAATTGCTTTTTAGTTAAATTGTATTTTTAAAGGCCTTAATCAAACATAAAACATACTAATAAAAGCTTTTTGTTGATTCTGGCTTACAAATTAAGCAATGTTTATTAATTTTATGTTCAAAATGAAGAAAATCCAATCAAAAATTAGAAGCAAACCATAGCATATTAATTCGTACGTGCCAAAAATCCACCACAAGAAAAGACCAGTTTACTCAATTTGAGGTGAGTATTTTGACAGATGACAAAACAATAAAAAAAAGATATTCATTTCAAAACAAATATTGGAAGTGCGCGAGTTTTATTTTATTTATTTTGTATTTTGTCCTGTAATTTAATTATAAAACATATTGTCATATGATTAAAAATGAAACTGTCCAATCGTCAAATTCATCACTTTTACAATCTCCGTGTTCCACACCAGTTGCTAGTGAAAATTCCGATCCATCCATACGTTCTACGAAAATATTAACTCAAAAAGAATACTTTCGCAATTTAACGAATTTTTATCTTCCATCATACCAAACCAATCTTAATCTTCCCGAAGTCATTGGTAAAGCTACTTTGAAAACAAATTTCGTTAAGCATCTTGTATTGGCTCGCAGTAAAAACAATGTTAAACCAATTGAACGCATGAAAAATGCCTTGTTTACAGCAGAAATCCACCAAGAAATGGAGCACATGCGATTGACTAAAATGTATCACATCCAAGCGTACGCTTGGTCGCATTTAGTTCGTGGCAATTGCTTTTGTGTGATCAACTCGAATAGAACTGGTAAAACCTGGTGTTATTTGCCTCCATGTTGAGTTTCCGTCTAGAATCGAAAGGCATTCTGCCGACCTATGGTCCAGCTGTTATTATAATCGCACCATCGTCCGTTCAGGTTGAGAGTATTTCTCGTCATTATCGACGCATTTTGGCTAGCACAACACCAAAAATTAGTATTGTCCCAGCATATGGACTTCGAAACAACGAAGATGTTTAAATTGAACTGCACAATGGGTGTGGTGTGCTTGTAATTACACCACCGTGCTGCAGCGTTTGCTCGAGGCCAACGAGAAGGAAAACTTGCTCAACATACGCCAAGTACAAACTTTAGTTATCGATGGTTTCGACAGCATAATGAATGAGAGTCCCGAGTTTGATGAAACCCTCTTCAAGCTTATCTCTCCAGTTCTTCAAGATGAAAAGATTCCATTTCAACTGGTGGTCACTTCTAAGAAATGGACTCGGCGATTTATTAATTTTGTAAGGATTGCTAATCAGCCTTTGTTGTGCATTGCAGACTATTTAGAAGCTGCAGTCTATGCCAAGGCTAAAGTTTCCATTAAATTGCAAAGTAACTCCGAAAAGATGTCGGTTGTTATGAAATGTTTGGATAAATGCGCATATCAGTTGGAGCGTTGTGCAGTCTTGTGCAATTCGGCAGATGAAGTACTTGAATTTGAGAGATGCTTGCGCGAATCCGGATACATGTGTATGGTTTATACGGATCAAATGCCAGCTGATAGTACCGATATGATCAAGGAATGGAAGGAGAAGGTAAGTCTCATAGTATAGTATAGAATAGTATAAAAAACAAAAACTCCTGCTTTTTCTCCGTCATTATTAAATAAAATGCAAGACTGGATCGCACGAACTTGCTGTTGTAGCTAACAACCTTAATGCATCTAACCATTAAAGCTGTTTAGTAGGTATGTAGTCTAGTTATCCTATGCAGTTTTAAGGCCGATGTAGTTAAGATTACTTTAATTCTTAGTATAATGAATTGTCGGATATATGATTAAAGGAATAGTTACTTAGGTAAATACCAATCTACAAATGTATATTTAAATCTTTGTTATGGATTTGAATTATGTAAGTTACGATAGTAAAATATACATACATATATATATATTTATGGAAGCTAAGTATGTAAACATGTGCATATAATAATGAAAATGAAGGATGTAGGTGGGTAGGTAGCTATATGCATATAACTTTATAATTTAGGTGCAATCTGCATACATAAGATTCATGTGATTCTTAGACACATATTATTTAATATAGAATACAAATAGCTTTTGAACTATATCGTTGGAACGGGATGTCCAATAAAGGTGAGCGATATCTTTTTAGAATCAGCACTTCATACTTTCAAAGGAAGCATCAACATTTTTTGCAAAGAAGTTGTATTAAAAAAAAATAGCTCCAGGAATACGCATACATCAATCTAAATATGCGCATTTCAAGAGTGATTTTTTGCAATAAGGCTTCCACATAAAAACTTTTGATGCTGATTTTGAGAGTATCCAGAGTAGAGTACAGAAAGGTATCAAACAAGTTTTTAGGATAACCCGTTCCAAAGATACACTTTAAAGTATTTTCAGATTATGTATTTCAAGGTGAACAGTGAATAGTTTTTGAACTATATCTTTGGAACGGGTTGTCCAATAAAGGTGAGCGATATCTTTTTAGAATCAGCACTTCATACTTTCAAAGGAGGCATCAACATTTTTTGCAAAGAAGTTGTATTAAAAAAAAATAGCTCCAGGAATACGCATACATCATTCTAAATATGCGTATTTCAAGAGTGATTTTTTGCAATAAGGCTTCTACATAAAAACTTTTGATGCTGATTTTGAGAGTAACAAGAGTAGATTACAAAAAGGTATCAACCAAGTCTTTAGGATAACCCGTTCCAAAGATACACTCCAAAGTATTTTCAGATTGTATATTCCAAGGTGAACAGTGAATAGTTCTTGAACTATATCTTTGGAACGGGTTGTCCAATAAAGGTGAGCGATATCTTTTTAGAATCAGCACTTCATACTTTCAAAGGAAGCATCAACATTTTTTGCAAAGAAGTTGTATTAAAAAAAATAGCTCCAGGAATACCCATACATCATTCTAAATATGCGTATTTCAAGAGTGATTTTTTGCAATAATCCTAGGCTTGAAAAAAAAACAAAAACTCCTGCTCTTAAGTGATATTTTAGGCTTGCTTGGCAAAAACAGTAATGGATTAAATAGAGATTAGTATGACTGTTGACAATGTAATTATGAAAGAAGGCATCGTTATCAAAACTGCTAAGCTGAAGGTAATTGCAATGGACGTCAATTTACAGGGTAGTTTCTGTAAGATAGCAGCAACATACTAGCAGAATACAGTGGAATAGAGCTCGAAATATATGCGGATAATTCAATTATGCTTTTGCGTTCCTTAGGTATTAGTAAACCAATTAAAAACGGCAAATTGTCTTTTTATCTCTCTCCTCAGAGAGAAAGTGGAGAACATTATGGTACGTTATCCATTAGCAATTTCTACATCAAAGATGCTCCACTACTTAGTTCTTTATTGTCGATGTCTTCATTTCCTGGCATTTAAATGCCATCAAAAATGAAGGTGTATAGTTTTACAAATGTAATGCACCTTTTTCATACAAAGATGGCACTATTGAAATTGAAAAATCTTGGCTTGAAGGGGCGGAGTTAGGTATTAGCACTGGTGGTAAGCTCGATATTAGAAATGATAAATTCCTGGTTGCAGGACAAGTAATACCAGCATATTCAATTAATAAATCTTTGTTAAAAATTCCTATAATTGGAAAACTTCTTACTGGTGGGAAAAGTAGGGGAATCGTTTCAATAGACTATAAAGCAAGTGGTGATGACAAAAACAATAACGTATCTGTTGATCTTATCTCTTCGCTAATTCCAAACCTGGCTTAAAAGGTGGTGTGAAAAAGAAATTTGGTTCGATATGACCAAAAGGGAAGTTATTTAACAAAATTATGGACAAAAATGCAAGAATTTCAGAATGATCTACCTGGTTTTTTACTTAGTTGTTTAAGTATAGCATAGTATAGTATAAAAAACAAAAACTCCTGCTTTTCCTCCTTCATTATTAAATAAAATGCAAGACTGGATCACACGAACTTGCTGTTGTAGCTAATAACTTTAATGTATATAACCATTAAAGCTGTTTAGTAGGTATGTAGTCTAGTTATCCTATGCAGGTTTAAGGCCGATGTAGTTAAGATTTTGTTTGTTTTTCTTTTCAAGTTTTAGTTCTTCGTTTCGATTGAAATATGTTCTGGGAATTGTTGTTCACATATAAAAGTTTAATTAAGAAATAATTTCCCATTGATTTGATTCAAGTGGACTCAGGAATGCAGAATCTGGCTGCAAAGTTTGTAAATGGCTTCGCCAACGCCGGATTTGTACTGGACAAGCTTTTGAGCGAGAATGGCAACAAATTACTGTACAGCAACAGCTCATTCCTTGCTTTCCGATTAAATTGAACAACAATTGCTTCATTCGTTTTGGTACAATTATGTGACTAAGAATTTCTTTACGCTGGATCGAATCGTTCCACCTTCATCAATACTGGACTTGCTTTACTTGGGAAGACGGAAAGCCACCGAAGCTGTTATGAACGATCTGGAAGTTGTGGCTTCACAAGTCTATGTGGCCCCTGCAATGGAGACATTTGTCCATGCGCTGCAGGAACTGGAAAAACTTCCACTCCGCCAAAGCAAAATTTTCCAATGTGCCATATAATCCATTGGTGCATACAAACAATAAACCGCCATATAGCTGTAGGTAAGTTAATTGAAACTTTACACAAAAATAAAATGGTATATTTAACTTCTAACTCCCAACAGTTCCTTCATCTTCATGGCAATCTAATTCTCCAAAGAGAAAGCATTGCCAGTAAAAGAAATATTCCGTGCTTCAAAGCAACTCCCACCGGATGTAAGAATAGTGTGAGACATAATCTTTTGTTAATATAACGTTTCGTAATATTAAACCTTTTCTACTAACAATGTGATCGAACACAAGAACAAGTACATACGATCCAACCGTGCATATAATTTATTTATAAAAAATATGGAAACAATTTGCCCCAAGCTTTTACTTTCCGATGAATTTCCATATCAGGAACAAAGCAAATATTTATCAACCAACAAATAGGTAGAACTACTCAACGACGAAAAATGAAAAGAATTCATAGTAAGTATAATAAGTTAGGTTTTTTTTTGTTTAATGGATTGCTAGTATATTTTATTATAATAAGTTATGTTATAAAAAAATTAATTACTTTAACAAATTTACTAAAAATCAATAAAATCATTTTTTTGTGATCTTGAATTACGGATTAGCTTTTTGCAAATTTTACACTTTAAAAAAATCGAACCCGAAATTTTAATCAAACTTGATATTCCGTCTGTCTCTCTATCGGTCGATATAAATATGTATATCCATTTCTTCTACCTAATTATATTTCATTTTTATGCATAATAATGACTAAATTACATACATACACATGTTTTTGCTACCTACGTCACTGAATACCTACCTACTTACAGTATATACTATTTGGGCTCTCATACATTTATATACCTATATATCATTAAAAATCAAATGAATATTATGTATATTGCACCTATCATATAAAATTATATGCATATATCTACCTACTTATCACCAACTTACACTTTCAATGTACATTGTATGTATTTTCATTTACATGCCTACATATTCCTATCTGTATGTAGTGTAGGTACACAATTATCATCCTAATTTCCGTAATTAAAATCTGTAATCTAGATTTAAACATAAATTTGTAGGTATGTAGGTACCTAAGTAACTATTCCTTGAATCATCCATTCAATCAATTATACTAAAAACTTACCTACATATTTGGATCTACCTACTAATAGCGTCAATGTTTAGCTACATTAAAAAATATTCAAATTTAGTTTTTTGTAAACTTCGTAAAGATTTTATGGTGCTAAGTAAATTCTCGCACAGAAATTATATCTTGAATCTGGAGTTTGGCTTAAAGAGTGATCCTAAACGTTTCTGGTCATTCATAAACTCTAAACGTAAGTCTCTTGGAATCCCAAATTCTATGAATTTCAATAGCGATGAATCCACTGATGTTCATAAAATTCTGGAGTTTTTTGCCCAGTTTTTTGAATCAGTGTATTCTAATATCAATCCAAACTTTCCTCAACCTCCTCGGAATGACCCTAGGGTAAATATTGGATCTATACACTTGGAATACTTTGATGTTTTAAGCGCACTTAAGTCTCTTAAGCCAAATTCCAATCCAGGTATTGATGGCATCCCTGCCATAATATTAAAAAGATGTTCCGAGTCTCTTTGTGCACCGTTGCTTACAATTTTCGAACGATCTTTGTCATCTGGTATATTCTTAGATGACTGGAAATCTTCTTTCCTAATCCCCATCTTTAAATCGGGTTCTAAAAATAGTGTTGAAAATTATAGGGGTATTTGTAAGTTGTCCGCAATTCCCAAGCTTTTTGAAAGTTTAGTAAAATACAAACTCGATTTTCTTGTGAAAGAACATATAAATAGTGCTCAACATGGGTTTCTTTCGGGTAGGTCAACTATAACAAACTTGACTTGCTTCTCATCGTTTGTTGTTGATGCTATCGAAAATAAAAGTCAAGTCGATGCCATATATACTGACTTCAGCAAAGCTTTTGATTCGGTAAACCACAGCATTTTGCTTCTTAAACTTGAAGTTTTTGGAATCTATTCAAGCTTACTCAAATGGATTTCTTCATTTTTAGCTGGCAGGGTTCAAAAAGTTAAGATTCAGGAATATACTTCAAGATCAATTAAGTGTACAGGGTAGTCACCTTGGCCCATTGCTATTTATAATATTCATTGATGACATTGTCAATCATATCAATTTTAGTAAATGTCTCATTTATTCTGATGATCTCAAATTATTTTCAAAAATAACTTGTACAGATGACTGTCTCAAGCTGCAAAAGGATCTGGATAATATATCTCTCTGGTGTAACTTAAACCATTTAAATCTAAATATAAAAAAATGTTTCATAATTTTCCTTTCTAGAAAATTTCATACTTATGAGTTTATCTATTCTCTTGAATCCAAGCCTCTTCAGAGAACATTAAAAGTGAAAGATTTGTGGGTTCTTTTTGACTCTAAATTTTCATTCTCTCTTCATATTGATGCTATTGTTGCGAAAGCTAACTCAATGTTAGGGTTCATTAAAAGGAACTCCACTGATTTTGCAGACCCATACACCCTTGTATCATTATATACTTCTCTGGTCATGCCAAATCTCGAATACGCGGATGTTATCTGGAATCCTTGTCAACAATTTTTATCGGATAGAATACAGAGAGTTCAGAATCGCTTTACAAGATATGTGTTTTACAAAATGCGCTGGAATTTCTATCCATGTTCCCAAGCCAGGCAAAGCTTCTTGGGCTTACAATCTCTTAAAGCCAGAAGAACTCACGATATTGTTTTTGTGCGGGATATTCTTTGCTACCACATAAGATGTCCTGAGTTACTCACCTTTATGTGTATATACGCCCCATCGAGGCTGTTGAGGGAAAGATCCCTTCTTTTTGAGTCCAGACATAGAACGAACTACGGAAGTAACGAACCAATTTCAAGGTCAATTGGAGAGTTCAATAAAATTTATGATCATGTTGACTTATATCTCTCCAGAGAAAAATTTAAGAATGTATTATACTATTTATTCTTAAGATATTAAGTATTGTTATCTACTTTTAAGTAAATTTATAAATGTATACTATTTATTTTTACAGACATGTAATCTGTTAAGCTATTAAGCTTGTAGATGAAAATAAATAAATAAATAAATAAAAAACTAATAAATAAAAATGAAAAATAGAAACTTGAAGTTATGAATTTGGATCGGGCCAGCGCAAATTAAATTTATAAACTTTAAACTTTAAATTTATAAATTTGACTATTCTTTTAATTTCCATTTCAAAAATAATAAATTACGTACAAAACGCAAATCGAGTTAGTAGTTTCTGATATCTAGGTAACTGAATAGGTACCAGCCTACATACATTATGTACTAGGTGGACTCTCTGACATTTATATAAATATATATCTTTAACAATCAAATGAATATTATGTATATTAAGACTATTATATAAAGTTTTATATGCATATATTTATCTACCTAACCTTAACCATCCAACACTTTCATTATACATTATTATGTACCTACATATTTACATACCTAGGGTCCAATTTACAGAATTAAAATCCATAACATAGATTTAAATATACATTTTTAGGTAGGTGCCTAGTAACTATTTCCTGAAACATACAATAATACTATTCATTATACTAAGAACTTACCTACATCGGTTTTAAACTTACCTAATGATAATTGGACCTACATACTAACAGCGTCAAAGTTTAGTTACATTAAAGAAAACTCGAAATTTAAAAGTAATAAATCGGCCCTATCACAGAATCCATCGCAATCGAAAACCTACTGCGAATCCTGAAAAATCTATCATAGCATCCATTAGTAGTCGAAAATCATAAAATCGGATTTCATAATCTCTAAATATTTACAGATTGTTTCATTTTTATTTTACAGATAGTTTTTGTGGGAAATTTGCTGCGTGTGAATCCAATTTCTATGAAACTACTTGCCTATGCCATGGAGCCTTGTGTTTTGATTCAGTTCAATGGAGAAATATCTGCTGCAGTCAATGAGACCGATGACGACACACACACCAACACCGACGACGCGAAGCACAGGCGACAACTGTTGCAGATGATTCTGCCTCACAAACTGCAAGACACCACATCATCCACCTCATCCAATATTGAAATAAAAAAGGATCATAATAATTAACATTGATAGTGTTTTTGGCAAAAATGTGATCTTATTCTATTCTTCATAATGTTCTATATATCTATGTGAGCAGCAAACTTATTTGTAATGAATAATAATAATAATTTTAATTATTTTGTGTTGTCATTAATACAATATTTATATATATATACATGTATATGATTCTTTGTTTATTTTCGGGAATGTTTGTTCAACTTCACCTTTAAAAAAAACGGTCTAATTTTAAAAACACGAAGAAACTACTTTTAGATAGCAGTTTTTCTAAATAATTGTTTAATTATAAAATGATTGAAAGGATTTAGAAGCTAAGGTTAATTTACACTCAGAACCGTTACAATCATCGAAATCAAGCAAGTAGTTTGGAAATTAGAGCTTGGCGTAAGTACTGATTTCAAGATTTTTCTTGATATCAGTAGAAATTTCTTGGATTTGCTACTTTGGACAAGCTGTGATTTCCAAAGTACTTGCTTGATCTCGATGATTTAAACTGCTGTGAGTTTTAATTTCTGTCAGCTTGTAAATTCTTGAAACCGTTTTCAATTCGAGCAAATATTTCAAAAAATTTGCATCTGAAAGTAATTTTGTAATTTTTCATTTTTTTAAAAACACGAAGAAACTAATTTTAGATAGCAATTTTTCTAAATAATTGTTTGATTATAAAATGATTGAAAGGATTTAGAAGCTGAGATTAATTTACACTCAGAACAGTTACAATCATCGAAATCAAGCAAGTAATTTGGAAATTAGAGCTTTGCGTAAGTACTGATTTCAAGATTTTTCTTGATATAAGCAGAAATTTCTTGGATTTGCTACTTTGGACAAGGTGTGATTTCCAAAGTACTTGCTTGATCTCGATGATTTAAACTGTTGTGAGTTTTAATTTATGTCAGCTTGTAAATTTTTGAAACCGTTTTCAATTCGAGCAAATATTTCAAACAAAAACATCTCAAACAGCACAAAACTTTTCAAAGACTAGCAAGCCTACTGTCAGTTCGCAAGATAAGTCCGTAAAATAGTACTGAGTGCTACAACATAAGTTGAAGTCAATGTTGAGCCTTCGCCATCATTGAGTACTTATCTTCGTGGCCTTACATTCCAATAAGTGAATGCTTATCTGGTAGTCCAAAATGTGTGGTAATTAAATTAAACAAGTTAAATTTTTGAATTCTAATTACATAAATCATAATTTAAATTTCAGACGGATAGTGGTAATACTGCGACTCCTCTTATTAATTTGGATCCGAAATTGTATGATACCAATCAAAATCATAATAATATCGTAATTAAAATCCATAACCAATATTTAAATATACATTTGTAGGTAAGTACCTATGTAACTATTCCTTGAATCATCCATTCGACAATTCATTAGACTAGGAAGCAAGGTATTCTTACCTACATCCATAGAGAAACTATACTACATAGAGGCACGATTCAGGGGTTCCATCTCTTCCTTAATTTCTAGTTAAAGGTGTTTATGGGGAAATACTAAACGCAAATCAAGCAAAAAATATGCCAAGCAAATCGTCCCTAAACACAAACATAAAAATCTCTGCTTTGCAGATTGTCCCAAAACGCAATACTTTGTTTTCTTGCGCAAAAGCACATACATTTGGGGAAGATTTGTATATAAAAGAAAACATAGTACTTTAAAATTAGAATTTAAAGAATAAGTAAATATTTGAGTAAGGACATATATATTTTAAAAACTATATAATGAAATATGTCGAAATGGTTAGCCTGTGTACTTAGGATTTTTGTTTAGATATCTTTATGCAAATAAAAAAAAGAAGATATATTGAAGATAAAAAGAAGTAATGTTCAGTGTCAATGCTCAGTTCCATAAATGATGGTTCGTGATAGTTTAGGATGTGTTTCGACGGCACGGTATAAGGCACCTCTTTTTGCTCATAAGACGGTGTAAAGATGCTTGTGGGAGACTTCTAAGTAGTTTTACTTTCTCTTCAATTGCGGCAGCATTAGACTTCAATGGTGAATTAAAATTCGAAATGGTTGAAACCCATCCAAGATCATAGAGAAAATATTTAAATAGAGGCGCGACTCGTACGCCCCTTGCCTTAAACACCCGCACATTTTTTTAGGTGACTAAGAGAAAACTCTCTTAATTTACTCATTTTTCCCTATCCGTGAATACATGTGAGTGGTGGATTAAGAAACACTATTGCTCAAACTGACAGATAATTTTTTTTGTTTTTGGTTTGTCACAAGTCTGTCTGACATTTCTAATTACCAAAACATAAATAATAGTTTTTTTTTTCACATTTGGTAAGTTTTTTTCATATTTATTTAATTATTCTTTATTTCAATAAAAGAAATATATATAACTATAAAAAAAATTGTTTTTTATGTTTGTTTGGTAAAGATTTGGCCACAATGACGGAGATCCGATGGAAAGCGTACATCCAAAGGTATATCTTAGATTGGAAACTCAGAAAACAAACTCAATTGTTTCTTGTTTTCTATAATTATTTTGTTGTTTTTTTTTAGATTGGGAGTGAAGACGTACTTAGTCCAACTGGGAGTGATACCACTAACACTCCACTTTACACAAAAACCAATCCATCAACAAAAAGTGCAGATCGAATTGCTTATTTAGAAAAGGAGGCTTCACATTGGCGGACACAATGTGTAATCTCACGAAGAAGCGATTCGCTGCCACATGAAGTGTCTCGTCTATGTAAAGAGAAACAACAATACAATGAGCCATTAATAGTGGCGGGTTGTTGCTGTAGTACAGCAGGGACTGGATTGTCTGTGGTCGTATATATATTTTCTTAGATCTGTCGCACTAGAAAGCTTCTTGGAATCTATTCTTCGAAAGGACATGTCTTGGTATAACACAAGCTCCGGAAACAATTTCCCCAGCAAAATGACAGAGTAAGTAAACCTTTATTTTGCAAGTGCAAATTCATATCTAATCGATGTTTTTTTTATAAACTTTCAGAGATCTCGATAAACTGAAAGAAGGAATCGCTGAGAAAGTAGCCATATTATCTTTTTGGAAGAATTATATCGTCAGTGGCAATCTCATGAACGAGATCGATATGCACATGTTTACCGAAACACCTCGGTCTGTATCTTCTAAACAGATTGTTGGTCTGTTTGTGGATCAGCATTTAGGCAAGCAGAAATAAGGTACGTTAAATACAAGAAAACCTAATTTCATGTATTTTTAAGTATTTGTTTTTCTTTTAATTTTGTAGGATAAACAGCGCCTGACATTCATCTCAAAATCATGACGAACAACAAGGTCAGACCACACAAACAATGAAGCCCAGCAGGAAGTCATTATTGCCAGATATTATAATTAAATACATAGACTCAATATTTTAAAGTGTTCTCCTTTTATATATATATATATATATGTATATAGCTTAAGAATTGTGATTCACTTGATTTTTTTCAATTACATTTTCTTTATGGGTGTTCAAAAAAATTCTTTTCTTTTCAAGGGAAATGTAATGTTGTGTGTCTCAATGACACATAGGTAAGTATTATAGCCCTATGCTGAGGTAAATTAACACTCAGTACAGTTACAATCATCGAGATCAAGCAAGTACTTTGGAAATGACAGCTTGTCCAAAGTAGCAAATCCAAGAAATTTCTACTGATATCAAGAAAAATCTTGAAATCAGTACTTACGCCAAGCTCTAATTTCCAAACTACTTGCTTGATTTCGATGATTGTAACGGTTCTGAGTGTAAATTAACCTTAGCTTCTAAATCCCTGCAATCATTTTAAATTCAAAAAATTATTTCGAAAAATTGCTATCTAAAAGTAGTTTCTTCGTGTTTTAAAAAAAATGAAAAATTACAAAATTACTTTCAGATGCAAATTTTTTGAAATATTTGCTCGAATTGAAAACGGTTTCAAGAATTTACAAGCTGACATAAATTAAAACTCAAAACAGTTTCAATCATCGAGATCAAGCAAGTACTTTGGAAATGACAGCTTGTCCAAAGTAGCAAATCCAAGAAATTTCTACTGATATCAAGAAAATCTTGAAATCAGTACTTACGCCAAGCTCTAATTTCCAAACTACTTGCTTGATTTCGATGATTGTAACGGTTCTGAGTGTAAATTAACCTTAGCTTCTAAATCCCTGCAATCATTTTAAATTCAAAAAATTATTTCGAAAAATTGCTATCTAAAAGTAGTTTCTTCGTGTTTTAAAAAAAATGAAAAATTACAAAATTACTTTCAGATGCAAATTTTTTGAAATATTTGCTCGAATTGAAAACGGTTTCAAGAATTTACAAGCTGACATAAATTAAAACTCAAAACAGTTTCAATCATCGAGATCAAGCAAGTACTTTGGAAATGACAGCTTGTCCAAAGTAGCAAATCCAAGAAATTTCTACTGATATCAAGAAAAATCTTGAAATCAGTACTTACGCCAAGCTCTAATTTCCAAACTACTTGCTTGATTTCGATGATTGTAACGGTTCTGAGTGTAAATTAACCTTAGCTTCTAAATCCCTGCAATCATTTTAAATTCAAAAAATTAGTTCGAAAAATTGCTATCTAAAAGTAGTTTCTTCGTGTTTTAAAAAAAATGAAAAATTACAAAATTACTTTCAGATGCAAATTTTTTGAAATATTTGCTCGAATTGAAAACGGTTTCAAGAATTTACAAGCTGACATAAATTAAAACTCAAAACAGTTTCAATCATCGAGATCAAGCAAGTACTTTGGAAATGACAGCTTGTCCAAAGTAGCAAATCCAAGAAATTTCTACTGATATCAAGAAAAATCTTGAAATCAGTACTTACGCCAAGCTCTAATTTCCAAACTACTTGCTTGATTTCGATGATTGTAACGGTTCTGAGTGTAAATTAACCTTAGCTTCTAAATCCCTGCAATCATTTTAAATTCAAAAAATTATTTCGAAAAATTGCTATCTAAAAGTAGTTTCTTCGTGTTTTAAAAAAAAATGAAAAATTACAAAAATTACTTTCAGATGCAAATTTTTTGAAATATTTGCTCGAATTGAAAACGGTTTCAAGAATTTACAAGCTGATATAAATTAAAACTCAAAACAGTTTCAATCATCGAGATCAAGCAAGTACTTTGGAAATGACAGCTTGTCCAAAGTAGCAAATCCAAGAAATTTCTACTGATATCAAGAAAAATCTTGAAATCAGTACTTACGCCAAGCTCTAATTTCCAAACTACTTGCTTGATTTCGATGATTGTAACGGTTCTGAGTGTAAATTAACCTTAGCTTCTAAATCCCTGCAATCATTTTAAATTCAAAACATTATTTCGAAAAATTGCTATCTAAAAGTAGTTTCTTCGTGTTTTAAAAAAAATGAAAAATTACAAAATTACTTTCAGATGCAAATTTTTTGAAATATTTGCTCGAATTGAAAACGGTTTCAAGAATTTACAAGCTGACATAAATTAAAACTCAAAACAGTTTCAATCATCGAGATCAAGCAAGTACTTTGGAAATGACAGCTTGTCCAAAGTAGCAAATCCAAGAAATTTCTACTGATAACAAGAAAAATCTTGGAATCAGTACTTACGCCAAGCTCTAATTTCCAAACTACTTACTTGATTTCGATGATTGTAACGGTTCTGAGTGTAAATTAACCTTAGCTTCTAAATCCCTGCAATCATTTTAAATTCAAAAAATTATTTCGAAAAATTGCTATCTAAAAGTAGTTTCTTCGTGTTTTAAAAAAAATGAAAAATTACAAAATTACTTTCAGATGCAAATTTTTTGAAATATTTGCTCGAATTGAAAACGGTTTCAAGAATTTACAAGCTGACATAAATTAAAACTCAAAACAGTTTCAATCATCGAGATCAAGCAAGTACTTTGGAAATGACAGCTTGTCCAAAGTAGCAAATCCAAGAAATTTCTACTGATATCAAGAAAATCTTGAAATCAGTACTTACGCCAAGCTCTAATTTCCAAACTACTTGCTTGATTTCGATGATTGTAACGGTTCTGAGTGTAAATTAACCTTAGCTTCTAAATCCCTGCAATCATTTTAAATTCAAAAAATTATTTCGAAAAATTGCTATCTAAAAGTAGTTTCTTCGTGTTTTAAAAAAAATGAAAAATTACAAAATTACTTTCAGATGCAAATTTTTTGAAATATTTGCTCGAATTGTAAACGGTTTCAAGAATTTACAAGCTGACATAAATTAAAACTCAAAACAGTTTCAATCATCGAGATCAAGCAAGTACTTTGGAAATGACAGCTTGTCCAAAGTAGCAAATCCAAGAAATTTCTACTGATATCAAGAAAAATCTTGAAATCAGTACTTACGCCAAGCTCTAATTTCCAAACTACTTGCTTGATTTCGATGATTGTAACGGTTCTGAGTGTAAATTAACCTTAGCTTCTAAATCCCTGCAATCATTTTAAATTCAAAAAATTATTTCGAAAAATTGCTATCTAAAAGTAGTTTCTTCGTGTTTTAAAAAAAATGAAAAATTACAAAATTACTTTCAGATGCAAATTTTTTGAAATATTTGCTCGAATTGAAAACGGTCTCAAGAATTTACAAGCTGACATAAATTAAAACTCAAAACAGTTTCAATCATCGAGATCAAGCAAGTACTTTGGAAATGACAGCTTGTCCAAAGTAGCAAATCCAAGAAATTTCTACTGATATCAAGAAAAATCTTGAAATCAGTACTTACGCCAAGCTCTAATTTCCAAACTACTTGCTTGATTTCGATGATTGTAACGGTTCTGAGTGTAAATTAACCTTAGCTTCTAAATCCCTGCAATCATTTTAAATTCAAAAAATTATTTCGAAAAATTGCTATCTAAAAGTAGTTTCTTCGTGTTTTAAAAAAAATGAAAAATTACAAAATTACTTTCAGATGCAAATTTTTTGAAATATTTGCTCGAATTGAAAACGGTTTCAAGAATTTACAAGCTGACATAAATTAAAACTCAAAACAGTTTCAATCATCGAGATCAAGCAAGTACTTTGGAAATGACAGCTTGTCCAAAGTAGCAAATCCAAGAAATTTCTACTGATATCAAGAAAATCTTGAATTCAGTACTTACGCCAAGCTCTAATTTCCAAACTACTTGCTTGATTTCGATGATTGTAACGGTTCTGAGTGTAAATTAACCTTAGCTTCTAAATCCCTGCAATCATTTTAAATTCAAAACATTATTTCGAAAAATTGCTATCTAAAAGTAGTTTCTTCGTGTTTTAAAAAAAATGAAAAATTACAAAATTACTTTCAGATGCAAATTTTTTGAAATATTTGCTCGAATTGAAAACGGTTTCAAGAATTTACAAGCTGACATAAATTAAAACTCAAAACAGTTTCAATCATCGAGATCAAGCAAGTACTTTGGAAATGACAGCTTGTCCAAAGTAGCAAATCCAAGAAATTTCTACTGATATCAAGAAAAATCTTGAAATCAGTACTTACGCCAAGCTCTAATTTCCAAACTACTTGCTTGATTTCGATGATTGTAACGGTTCTGAGTGTAAATTAACCTTAGCTTCTAAATCCCTGCAATCATTTTAAATTCAAAAAATTATTTCGAAAAATTGCTATCTAAAAGTAGTTTCTTCGTGTTTTAAAAAAAATGAAAAATTACAAAATTACTTTCAGATGCAAATTTTTTGAAATATTTGCTCGAATTGAAAACGGTTTCAAGAATTTACAAGCTGACATAAATTAAAACTCAAAACAGTTTCAATCATCGAGATCAAGCAAGTACTTTGGAAATGACAGCTTGTCCAAAGTAGCAAATCCAAGAAATTTCTACTGATATCAAGAAAAATCTTGAAATCAGTACTTACGCCAAGCTCTAATTTCCAAACTACTTGCTTGATTTCGATGATTGTAAGGGTTCTGAGTGTAAATTAACCTTAGCTTCTAAATCCCTGCAATCATTTTAAATTCAAAAAATTATTTCGAAAAATTGCTATCTAAAAGTAGTTTCTTCGTGTTTTAAAAAAAATGAAAAATTACAAAATTACTTTCAGATGCAAATTTTTTGAAATATTTGCTCGAATTGAAAACGGTTTCAAGAATTTACAAGCTGACATAAATTAAAACTCAAAACAGTTTCAATCATCGAGATCAAGCAAGTACTTTGGAAATGACAGCTTGTCCAAAGTAGCAAATCCAAGAAATTTCTACTGATATCAAGAAAAATCTTGAAATCAGTACTTACGCCAAGCTCTAATTTCCAAACTACTTGCTTGATTTCGATGATTGTAACGGTTCTGAGTGTAAATTAACCTTAGCTTCTAAATCCCTGCAATCATTTTAAATTCAAAAAATTATTTCGAAAAATTGCTATCTAAAAGTAGTTTCTTCGTGTTTTAAAAAAAAAAGAAAAATTACAAAATTACTTTCAGATGCAAATTTTTTGAAATATTTGCTCGAATTGAAAACGGTTTCAAGAATTTACAAGCTGACATAAATTAAAACTCAAAACAGTTTCAATCATCGAGATCAAGCAAGTACTTTGGAAATGACAGCTTGTCCAAAGTAGCAAATCCAAGAAATTTCTACTGATATCAAGAAAAATCTTGAAATCAGTACTTACGCCAAGCTCTAATTTCCAAACTACTTGCTTGATTTCGATGATTGTAACGGTTCTGAGTGTAAATTAACCTTAGCTTCTAAATCCCTGCAATCATTTTAAATTCAAAAAATTATTTCGAAAAATTGCTATCTAAAAGTAGTTTCTTCGTGTTTTAAAAAAAATGAAAAATTACAAAATTACTTTCAGATGCAAATTTTTTGAAATATTTGCTCGAATTGAAAACGGTTTCAAGAATTTACAAGCTGACATAAATTAAAACTCAAAACAGTTTCAATCATCGAGATCAAGCAAGTACTTTGGAAATGACAGCTTGTCCAAAGTAGCAAATCCAAGAAATTTCTACTGATATCAAGAAAAATCTTGAAATCAGTACTTACGCCAAGCTCTAATTTCCAAACTACTTGCTTGATTTCGATGATTGTAACGGTTCTGAGTGTAAATTAACCTTAGCTTCTAAATCCCTGCAATCATTTTAAATTCAAAAAATTATTTCGAAAAATTGCTATCTAAAAGTAGTTTCTTCGTGTATTAAAAAAAATGAAAAATTACAAAATTACTTTCAGATGCAAATTTTTTGAAATATTTGCTCGAATTGAAAACGGTTTCAAGAATTTACAAGCTGACATAAATTAAAACTCAAAACAGTTTCAATCATCGAGATCAAGCAAGTACTTTGGAAATGACAGCTTGTCCAAAGTAGCAAATCCAAGAAATTTCTACTGATATCAAGAAAAATCTTGAAATCAGTACTTACGCCAAGCTCTAATTTCCAAACTACTTGCTTGATTTCGATGATTGTAACGGTTCTGAGTGTAAATTAACCTTAGCTTCTAAATCCCTGCAATCATTTTAAATTCAAAAAATTATTTCGAAAAATTGCTATCTAAAAGTAGTTTCTTCGTGTTTTAAAAAAAAATTAAAAATTACAAAAATTACTTTCAGATGCAAATTTTTTGAAATATTTGCTCGAATTGAAAACGGTTTCAAGAATTTACAAGCTGATATAAATTAAAACTCAAAACAGTTTCAATCATCGAGATCAAGCAAGTACTTTGGAAATGACAGCTTGTCCAAAGTAGCAAATCCAAGAAATTTCTACTGATATCAAGAAAAATCTTGAAATCAGTACTTACGCCAAGCTCTAATTTCCAAACTACTTGCTTGATTTCGATGATTGTAACGGTTCTGAGTGTAAATTAACCTTAGCTTCTAAATCCCTGCAATCATTTTAAATTCAAAAAATTATTTCGAAAAATTGCTATCTAAAAGTAGTTTCTTCGTGTTTAAAAAAAAATGAAAAATTACAAAATTACTTTCAGATGCAAATTTTTTGAAATATTTGCTCGAATTGAAAACGGTTTCAAGAATTTACAAGCTGACATAAATTAAAACTCAAAACAGTTTCAATCATCGAGATCAAGCAAGTACTTTGGAAATGACAGCTTGTCCAAAGTAGCAAATCCAAGAAATTTCTACTGATAACAAGAAAAATCTTGAAATCAGTACTTACGCCAAGCTCTAATTTCCAAACTACTTACTTGATTTCGATGATTGTAACGGTTCTGAGTGTAAATTAACCTTAGCTTCTAAATCCCTGCAATCATTTTAAATTCAAAAAATTATTTCGAAAAATTGCTATCTAAAAGTAGTTTCTTCGTGTTTTAAAAAAAATGAAAAATTACAAAATTACTTTCAGATGCAAATTTTTTGAAATATTTGCTCGAATTGAAAACGGTTTCAAGAATTTACAAGCTGACATAAATTAAAACTCAAAACAGTTTCAATCATCGAGATCAAGCAAGTACTTTGGAAATGACAGCTTGTCCAAAGTAGCAAATCCAAGAAATTTCTACTGATATCAAGAAAAATCTTGAAATCAGTACTTACGCCAAGCTCTAATTTCCAAACTACTTGCTTGATTTCGATGATTGTAACGGTTCTGAGTGTAAATTAACCTTAGCTTCTAAATCCCTGCAATCATTTTAAATTCAAAAAATTATTTCGAAAAATTGCTATCTAAAAGTAGTTTCTTCGTGTTTTAAAAAAAATGAAAAATTACAAAATTACTTTCAGATGCAAATTTTTTGAAATATTTGCTCGAATTGAAAACGGTTTCAAGAATTTACAAGCTGACATAAATTAAAACTCAAAACAGTTTCAATCATCGAGATCAAGCAAGTACTTTGGAAATGACAGCTTGTCCAAAGTAGCAAATCCAAGAAATTTCTACTGATATCAAGAAAAATCTTGAAATCAGTACTTACGCCAAGCTCTAATTTCCAAACTACTTGCTTGATTTCGATGATTGTAAGGGTTCTGAGTGTAAATTAACCTTAGCTTCTAAATCCCTGCAATCATTTTAAATTCAAAAAATTATTTCGAAAAATTGCTATCTAAAAGTAGTTTCTTCGTGTTTTAAAAAAAATGAAAAATTACAAAATTACTTTCAGATGCAAATTTTTTGAAATATTTGCTCGAATTGAAAACGGTTTCAAGAATTTACAAGCTGACATAAATTAAAACTCAAAACAGTTTCAATCATCGAGATCAAGCAAGTACTTTGGAAATGACAGCTTGTCCAAAGTAGCAAATCCAAGAAATTTCTACTGATATCAAGAAAAATCTTGAAATCAGTACTTACGCCAAGCTCTAATTTCCAAACTACTTGCTTGATTTCGATGATTGTAACGGTTCTGAGTGTAAATTAACCTTAGCTTCTAAATCCCTGCAATCATTTTAAATTCAAAAAATTATTTCGAAAAATTGCTATCTAAAAGTAGTTTCTTCGTGTTTTAAAAAAAAAAGAAAAATTACAAAATTACTTTCAGATGCAAATTTTTTGAAATATTTGCTCGAATTGAAAACGGTTTCAAGAATTTACAAGCTGACATAAATTAAAACTCAAAACAGTTTCAATCATCGAGATCAAGCAAGTACTTTGGAAATGACAGCTTGTCCAAAGTAGCAAATCCAAGAAATTTCTACTGATATCAAGAAAAATCTTGAAATCAGTACTTACGCCAAGCTCTAATTTCCAAACTACTTGCTTGATTTCGATGATTATAACGGTTCTGAGTGTAAATTAACCTTAGCTTCTAAATCCCTGCAATCATTTTAAATTCAAAAAATTATTTCGAAAAATTGCTATCTAAAAGTAGTTTCTTCGTGTATTAAAAAAAATGAAAAATTACAAAATTACTTTCAGATGCAAATTTTTTGAAATATTTGCTCGAATTGAAAACGGTTTCAAGAATTTACAAGCTGACATAAATTAAAACTCAAAACAGTTTCAATCATCGAGATCAAGCAAGTACTTTGGAAATGACAGCTTGTCCAAAGTAGCAAATCCAAGAAATTTCTACTGATATCAAGAAAAATCTTGAAATCAGTACTTACGCCAAGCTCTAATTTCCAAACTACTTGCTTGATTTCGATGATTGTAACGGTTCTGAGTGTAAATTAGCCTTAGCTTCTAAATCCCTGCAATCATTTTAAATTCAAAAAATTATTTCGAAAAATTGCTATCTAAAAGTAGTTTCTTCGTGTTTTAAAAAAAAATGAAAAATTACAAAAATTACTTTCAGATGCAAATTTTTTGAAATATTTGCTCGAATTGAAAACGGTTTCAAGAATTTACAAGCTGATATAAATTAAAACTCAAAACAGTTTCAATCATCGAGATCAAGCAAGTACTTTGGAAATGACAGCTTGTCCAAAGTAGCAAATCCAAGAAATTTCTACTGATATCAAGAAAAATCTTGAAATCAGTACTTACGCCAAGCTCTAATTTCCAAACTACTTGCTTGATTTCGATGATTGTAACGGTTCTGAGTGTAAATTAACCTTAGCTTCTAAATCCCTGCAATCATTTTAAATTCAAAAAATTATTTCGAAAAATTGCTATCTAAAAGTAGTTTCTTCGTGTTTTAAAAAAAATGAAAAATTACAAAATTACTTTCAGATGCAAATTTTTTGAAATATTTGCTCGAATTGAAAACGGTTTCAAGAATTTACAAGCTGACATAAATTAAAACTCAAAACAGTTTCAATCATCGAGATCAAGCAAGTACTTTGGAAATGACAGCTTGTCCAAAGTAGCAAATCCAAGAAATTTCTACTGATAACAAGAAAAATCTTGAAATCAGTACTTACGCCAAGCTCTAATTTCCAAACTACTTACTTGATTTCGATGATTGTAACGGTTCTGAGTGTAAATTAACCTTAGCTTCTAAATCCCTGCAATCATTTTAAATTCAAAAAATTATTTCGAAAAATTGCTATCTAAAAGTAGTTTCTTCGTGTTTTAAAAAAAATGAAAAATTACAAAATTACTTTCAGATGCAAATTTTTTGAAATATTTGCTCGAATTGAAAACGGTTTCAAGAATTTACAAGCTGACATAAATTAAAACTCAAAACAGTTTCAATCATCGAGATCAAGCAAGTACTTTGGAAATGCTAGCTTGTCCAAAGTAGCAAATCCAAGAAATTTCTACTGATATCAAGAAAATCTTGAAATCAGTACTTACGCCAAGCTCTAATTTCCAAACTACTTGCTTGATTTCGATGATTGTAACGGTTCTGAGTGTAAATTAACCTTAGCTTCTAAATCCCTGCAATCATTTTAAATTCAAAAAATTATTTCGAAAAATTGCTATCTAAAAGTAGTTTCTTCGTGTTTTAAAAAAAATGAAAAATTACAAAATTACTTTCAGATGCAAATTTTTTGAAATATTTGCTCGAATTGTAAACGGTTTCAAGAATTTACAAGCTGACATAAATTAAAACTCAAAACAGTTTCAATCATCGAGATCAAGCAAGTACTTTGGAAATGACAGCTTGTCCAAAGTAGCAAATCCAAGAAATTTCTACTGATATCAAGAAAAATCTTGAAATCAGTACTTACGCCAAGCTCTAATTTCCAAACTACTTGCTTGATTTCGATGATTGTAACGGTTCTGAGTGTAAATTAACCTTAGCTTCTAAATCCCTGCAATCATTTTAAATTCAAAAAATTATTTCGAAAAATTGCTATCTAAAAGTAGTTTCTTCGTGTTTTAAAAAAAATGAAAAATTACAAAATTACTTTCAGATGCAAATTTTTTGAAATATTTGCTCGAATTGAAAACGGTTTCAAGAATTTACAAGCTGACATAAATTAAAACTCAAAACAGTTTCAATCATCGAGATCAAGCAAGTACTTTGGAAATGACAGCTTGTCCAAAGTAGCAAATCCAAGAAATTTCTACTGATATCAAGAAAAATCTTGAAATCAGTACTTACGCCAAGCTCTAATTTCCAAACTACTTGCTTGATTTCGATGATTGTAACGGTTCTGAGTGTAAATTAACCTTAGCTTCTAAATCCCTGCAATCATTTTAAATTCAAAAAATTATTTCGAAATTTGCTATCTAAAAGTAGTTTCTTCGTGTTTTAAAAAAAAATGAAAAATTACAAAATTACTTTCAGATGCAAATTTTTTGAAATATTTGCTCGAATTGAAAACGGTTTCAAGAATTTACAAGCTGACATAAATTAAAACTCAAAACAGTTTCAATCATCGAGATCAAGCAAGTACTTTGGAAATGACAGCTTGTCCAAAGTAGCAAATCCAAGAAATTTCTACTGATATCAAGAAAAATCTTGAAATCAGTACTTACGCCAAGCTCTAATTTCCAAACTACTTGCTTGATTTCGATGATTGTAACGGTTCTGAGTGTAAATTAACCTTAGCTTCTAAATCCCTGCAATCATTTTAAATTCAAAAAATTATTTCGAAAAATTGCTATCTAAAAGTAGTTTCTTCGTGTTTTAAAAAAAATGAAAAATTACAAAATTACTTTCAGCTGCAAATTTTTTGAAATATTTGCTCGAATTGAAAACGGTTTCAAGAATTTACAAGCTGACATAAATTAAAACTCAAAACAGTTTCAATCATCGAGATCAAGCAAGTACTTTGGAAATGACAGCTTGTCCAAAGTAGCAAATCCAAGAAATTTCTACTGATATCAAGAAAATCTTGAATTCAGTACTTACGCCAAGCTCTAATTTCCAAACTACTTGCTTGATTTCGATGATTGTAACGGTTCTGAGTGTAAATTAACCTTAGCTTCTAAATCCCTGCAATCATTTTAAATTCAAAAAATTATTTCGAAAAATTGCTATCTAAAAGTAGTTTCTTCGTGTTTTAAAAAAAATGAAAAATTACAAAATTACTTTCAGATGCAAATTTTTTGAAATATTTGCTCGAATTGAAAACGGTTTCAAGAATTTACAAGCTGACATAAATTAAAACTCAAAACAGTTTCAATCATCGAGATCAAGCAAGTACTTTGGAAATGACAGCTTGTCCAAAGTAGCAAATCCAAGAAATTTCTACTGATATCAAGAAAAATCTTGAAATCAGTACTTACGCCAAGCTCTAATTTCCAAACTACTTGCTTGATTTCGATGATTGTAACGGTTCTGAGTGTAAATTAACCTTAGCTTCTAAATCCCTGCAATCATTTTAAATTCAAAAAATTATTTCGAAAAATTGCTATCTAAAAGTAGTTTCTTCGTGTTTTAAAAAAAATGAAAAATTACAAAATTACTTTCAGATGCAAATTTTTTGAAATATTTGCTCGAATTGAAAACGGTTTCAAGAATTTACAAGCTGACATAAATTAAAACTCAAAACAGTTTCAATCATCGAGATCAAGCAAGTACTTTGGAAATGACAGCTTGTCCAAAGTAGCAAATCCAAGAAATTTCTACTGATATCAAGAAAAATCTTGAAATCAGTACTTACGCCAAGCTCTAATTTCCAAACTACTTGCTTGATTTCGATGATTGTAAGGGTTCTGAGTGTAAATTAACCTTAGCTTCTAAATCCCTGCAATCATTTTAAATTCAAAAAATTATTTCGAAAAATTGCTATCTAAAAGTAGTTTCTTCGTGTTTTAAAAAAAATGAAAAATTACAAAATTACTTTCAGATGCAAATTTTTTGAAATATTTGCTCGAATTGAAAACGGTTTCAAGAATTTACAAGCTGACATAAATTAAAACTCAAAACAGTTTCAATCATCGAGATCAAGCAAGTACTTTGGAAATGACAGCTTGTCCAAAGTAGCAAATCCAAGAAATTTCTACTGATATCAAGAAAAATCTTGAAATCAGTACTTACGCCAAGCTCTAATTTCCAAACTACTTGCTTGATTTCGATGATTGTAACGGTTCTGAGTGTAAATTAACCTTAGCTTCTAAATCCCTGCAATCATTTTAAATTCAAAAAATTATTTCGAAAAATTGCTATCTAAAAGTAGTTTCTTCGTGTTTTAAAAAAAAAAGAAAAATTACAAAATTACTTTCAGATGCAAATTTTTTGAAATATTTGCTCGAATTGAAAACGGTTTCAAGAATTTACAAGCTGACATAAATTAAAACTCAAAACAGTTTCAATCATCGAGATCAAGCAAGTACTTTGGAAATGACAGCTTGTCCAAAGTAGCAAATCCAAGAAATTTCTACTGATATCAAGAAAAATCTTGAAATCAGTACTTACGCCAAGCTCTAATTTCCAAACTACTTGCTTGATTTCGATGATTGTAACGGTTCTGAGTGTAAATTAACCTTAGCTTCTAAATCCCTGCAATCATTTTAAATTCAAAAAATTATTTCGAAAAATTGCTATCTAAAAGTAGTTTCTTCGTGTTTTAAAAAAAAATGAAAAATTACAAAATTACTTTCAGATGCAAATTTTTTGAAATATTTGCTCGAATTGAAAACGGTTTCAAGAATTTACAAGCTGATATAAATTAAAACTCAAAACAGTTTCAATCATCGAGATCAAGCAAGTACTTTGGAAATGACAGCTTGTCCAAAGTAGCAAATCCAAGAAATTTCTACTGATATCAAGAAAAATCTTGAAATCAGTACTTACGCCAAGCTCTAATTTCCAAACTACTTGCTTGATTTCGATGATTGTAACGGTTCTGAGTGTAAATTAACCTTAGCTTCTAAATCCCTGCAATCATTTTAAATTCAAAAAATTATTTCGAAAAATTGCTATCTAAAAGTAGTTTCTTCGTGTTTTAAAAAAAATGAAAAATTACAAAATTACTTTCAGATGCAAATTTTTTGAAATATTTGCTCGAATTGAAAACGGTTTCAAGAATTTACAAGCTGACATAAATTAAAACTCAAAACAGTTTCAATCATCGAGATCAAGCAAGTACTTTGGAAATGACAGCTTGTCCAAAGTAGCAAATCCAAGAAATTTCTACTGATAACAAGAAAAATCTTGAAATCAGTACTTACGCCAAGCTCTAATTTCCAAACTACTTACTTGATTTCGATGATTGTAACGGTTCTGAGTGTAAATTAACCTTAGCTTCTAAATCCCTGCAATCATTTTAAATTCAAAAAATTATTTCGAAAAATTGCTATCTAAAAGTAGTTTCTTCGTGTTTTAAAAAAAATGAAAAATTACAAAATTACTTTCAGATGCAAATTTTTTGAAATATTTGCTCGAATTGAAAACGGTCTCAAGAATTTACAAGCTGACATAAATTAAAACTCAAAACAGTTTCAATCATCGAGATCAAGCAAGTACTTTGGAAATGACAGCTTGTCCAAAGTAGCAAATCCAAGAAATTTCTACTGATATCAAGAAAAATCTTGAAATCAGTACTTACGCCAAGCTCTAATTTCCAAACTACTTGCTTGATTTCGATGATTGTAACGGTTCTGAGTGTAAATTAACCTTAGCTTCTAAATCCCTGCAATCATTTTAAATTCAAAAAATTATTTCGAAAAATTGCTATCTAAAAGTAGTTTCTTCGTGTTTTAAAAAAAAATGAAAAATTACAAAATTACTTTCAGATGCAAATTTTTTGAAATATTTGCTCGAATTGAAAACGGTTTCAAGAATTTACAAGCTGACATAAATTAAAACTCAAAACAGTTTCAATCATCGAGATCAAGCAAGTACTTTGGAAATGACAGCTTGTCCAAAGTAGCAAATCCAAGAAATTTCTGCTGATATCAAGAAAAATCTTGAAATCAGTACTTACGCCAAGCTCTAATTTCCAAACTACTTGCTTGATTTCGATGATTGTAACGGTTCTGAGTGTAAATTAACCTTAGCTTCTAAATCCCTGCAATCATTTTAAATTCAAAAAATTATTTCGAAAAATTGCTATCTAAAAGTAGTTTCTTCGTGTTTTAAAAAAAATGAAAAATTACAAAATTACTTTCAGATGCAAATTTTTTGAAATATTTGCTCGAATTGAAAACGGTTTCAAGAATTTACAAGCTGACATAAATTAAAACTCAAAACAGTTTCAATCATCGAGATCAAGCAAGTACTTTGGAAATGACAGCTTGTCCAAAGTAGCAAATCCAAGAAATTTCTACTGATATCAAGAAAAATCTTGAAATCAGTACTTACGCCAAGCTCTAATTTCCAAACTACTTGCTTGATTTCGATGATTGTAACGGTTCTGAGTGTAAATTAACCTTAGCTTCTAAATCCCTGCAATCATTTTAAATTCAAAAAATTATTTCGAAAAATTGCTATCTAAAAGTAGTTTCTTCGTGTTTTAAAAAAAATGAAAAATTACAAAATTACTTTCAGATGCAAATTTTTTGAAATATTTGCTCGAATTGAAAACGGTTTCAAGAATTTACAAGCTGACATAAATTAAAACTCAAAACAGTTTCAATCATCGAGATCAAGCAAGTACTTTGGAAATGACAGCTTGTCCAAAGTAGCAAATCCAAGAAATTTCTACTGATATCAAGAAAATCTTGAATTCAGTACTTACGCCAAGCTCTAATTTCCAAACTACTTGCTTGATTTCGATGATTGTAACGGTTCTGAGTGTAAATTAACCTTAGCTTCTAAATCCCTGCAATCATTTTAAATTCAAAAAATTATTTCGAAAAATTGCTATCTAAAAGTAGTTTCTTCGTGTTTTAAAAAAAATGAAAAATTACAAAATTACTTTCAGATGCAAATTTTTTGAAATATTTGCTCGAATTGAAAACGGTTTCAAGAATTTACAAGCTGACATAAATTAAAACTCAAAACAGTTTCAATCATCGAGATCAAGCAAGTACTTTGGAAATGACAGCTTGTCCAAAGTAGCAAATCCAAGAAATTTCTACTGATATCAAGAAAAATCTTGAAATCAGTACTTACGCCAAGCTCTAATTTCCAAACTACTTGCTTGATTTCGATGATTGTAACGGTTCTGAGTGTAAATTAACCTTAGCTTCTAAATCCCTGCAATCATTTTAAATTCAAAAAATTATTTCGAAAAATTGCTATCTAAAAGTAGTTTCTTCGTGTTTTAAAAAAAATGAAAAATTACAAAATTACTTTCAGATGCAAATTTTTTGAAATATTTGCTCGAATTGAAAACGGTTTCAAGAATTTACAAGCTGACATAAATTAAAACTCAAAACAGTTTCAATCATCGAGATCAAGCAAGTACTTTGGAAATGACAGCTTGTCCAAAGTAGCAAATCCAAGAAATTTCTACTGATATCAAGAAAAATCTTGAAATCAGTACTTACGCCAAGCTCTAATTTCCAAACTACTTGCTTGATTTCGATGATTGTAACGGTTCTGAGTGTAAATTAACCTTAGCTTCTAAATCCCTGCAATCATTTTAAATTCAAAAAATTATTTCGAAAAATTGCTATCTAAAAGTAGTTTCTTCGTGTTTTAAAAAAAATGAAAAATTACAAAATTACTTTCAGATGCAAATTTTTTGAAATATTTGCTCGAATTGAAAACGGTTTCAAGAATTTACAAGCTGACATAAATTAAAACTCAAAACAGTTTCAATCATCGAGATCAAGCAAGTACTTTGGAAATGACAGCTTGTCCAAAGTAGCAAATCCAAGAAATTTCTACTGATATCAAGAAAAATCTTGAAATCAGTACTTACGCCAAGCTCTAATTTCCAAACTACTTGCTTGATTTCGATGATTGTAACGGTTCTGAGTGTAAATTAACCTTAGCTTCTAAATCCCTGCAATCATTTTAAATTCAAAAAATTATTTCGAAAAATTGCTATCTAAAAGTAGTTTCTTCGTGTTTTAAAAAAAATGAAAAATTACAAAATTACTTTCAGATGCAAATTTTTTGAAATATTTGCTCGAATTGAAAACGGTTTCAAGAATTTACAAGCTGACATAAATTAAAACTCAAAACAGTTTCAATCATCGAGATCAAGCAAGTACTTTGGAAATGACAGCTTGTCCAAAGTAGCAAATCCAAGAAATTTCTACTGATATCAAGAAAATCTTGAATGCAGTACTTACGCCAAGCTCTAATTTCCAAACTACTTGCTTGATTTCGATGATTGTAACGGTTCTGAGTGTAAATTAACCTTAGCTTCTAAATCCCTGCAATCATTTTAAATTCAAAAAATTATTTCGAAAAATTGCTATCTAAAAGTAGTTTCTTCGTGTTTTAAAAAAAATGAAAAATTACAAAATTACTTTCAGATGCAAATTTTTTTGAAATATTTGCTCGAATTGAAAACGGTTTCAAGAATTTACAAGCTGACATAAATTAAAACTCAAAACAGTTTCAATCATCGAGATGAAGCAAGTACTTTGGAAATGACAGCTTGTCCAAAGTAGCAAATCCAAGAAATTTCTACTGATATCAAGAAAAATCTTGAAATCAGTACTTACGCCAAGCTCTAATTTCCAAACTACTTGCTTGATTTCGATGATTGTAACGGTTCTGAGTGTAAATTAACCTTAGCTTCTAAATCCCTGCAATCATTTTAAATTCAAAAAATTATTTCGAAAAATTGCTATCTAAAAGTAGTTTCTTCGTGTTTTAAAAAAAATGAAAAATTACAAAATTACTTTCAGATGCAAATTTTTTGAAATATTTGCTCGAATTGAAAACGGTTTCAAGAATTTACAAGCTGACATAAATTAAAACTCAAAACAGTTTCAATCGTCGAGATCAAGCAAGTACTTTGGAAATGACAGCTTGTCCAAAGTAGCAAATCCAAGAAATTTCTACTGATATCAAGAAAAATCTTGAAATCAGTACTTACGCCAAGCTCTAATTTCCAAACTACTTGCTTGATTTCGATGATTGTAACGGTTCTGAGTGTAAATTAACCTTAGCTTCTAAATCCCTGCAATCATTTTAAATTCAAAAAATTATTTCGAAAAATTGCTATCTAAAAGTAGTTTCTTCGTGTTTTAAAAAAAATGAAAAATTACAAAATTACTTTCAGATGCAAATTTTTTGAAATATTTGCTCGAATTGAAAACGGTTTCAAGAATTTACAAGCTGACATAAATTAAAACTCAAAACAGTTTCAATCATCGAGATCAAGCAAGTACTTTGGAAATGACAGCTTGTCCAAAGTAGCAAATCCAAGAAATTTCTACTGATATCAAGAAAAATCTTGAAATCAGTACTTACGCCAAGCTCTAATTTCCAAACTGCTTGCTTGATTTCGATGATTGTAACGGTTCTGAGTGTAAATTAACCTTAGCTTCTAAATCCCTGCAATCATTTTAAATTCAAAAAATTATTTCGAAAAATTGCTATCTAAAAGTAGTTTCTTCGTGTTTTAAAAAAAAAAGAAAAATTACAAAATTACTTTCAGATGCAAATTTTTTGAAATATTTGCTCGAATTGAAAACGGTTTCAAGAATTTACAAGCTGACATAAATTAAAACTCAAAACAGTTTCAATCATCGAGATCAAGCAAGTACTTTGGAAATGACAGCTTGTCCAAAGTAGCAAATCCAAGAAATTTCTACTGATATCAAGAAAAATCTTGAAATCAGTACTTACGCCAAGCTCTAATTTCCAAACTACTTGCTTGATTTCGATGATTGTAACGGTTCTGAGTGTAAATTAACCTTAGCTTCTAAATCCCTGCAATCATTTTAAATTCAAAAAATTATTTCGAAAAATTGCTATCTAAAAGTAGTTTCTTCGTGTTTAAAAAAAAAAAGAAAAATTACAAAATTACTTTCAGATGCAAATTTTTTGAAATATTTGCTCGAATTGAAAACGGTTTCAAGAATTTACAAGCTGACATAAATTAAAACTCAAAACAGTTTCAATCATCGAGATCAAGCAAGTACTTTGGAAATGACAGCTTGTCCAAAGTAGCAAATCCAAGAAATTTCTACTGATATCAAGAAAAATCTTGAAATCAGTACTTACGCCAAGCTCTAATTTCCAAACTACTTGCTTGATTTCGATGATTGTAAGGGTTCTGAGTGTAAATTAACCTTAGCTTCTAAATCCCTGCAATCATTTTAAATTCAAAAAATTATTTCGAAAAATTGCTATCTAAAAGTAGTTTCTTCGTGTTTTAAAAAAAATGAAAAATTACAAAATTACTTTCAGATGCAAATTTTTTGAAATATTTGCTCGAATTGAAAACGGTTTCAAGAATTTACAAGCTGACATAAATTAAAACTCAAAACAGTTTCAATCATCGAGATCAAGCAAGTACTTTGGAAATGACAGCTTGTCCAAAGTAGCAAATCCAAGAAATTTCTACTGATATCAAGAAAAATCTTGAAATCAGTACTTACGCCAAGCTCTAATTTCCAAACTACTTGCTTGATTTCGATGATTGTAACGGTTCTGAGTGTAAATTAACCTTAGCTTCTAAATCCCTGCAATCATTTTAAATTCAAAAAATTATTTCGAAAAATTGCTATCTAAAAGTAGTTTCTTCGTGTTTAAAAAAAAATGAAAAATTACAAAATTACTTTCAGATGCAAATTTTTTGAAATATTTGCTCGAATTGAAAACGGTTTCAAGAATTTACAAGCTGACATAAATTAAAACTCAAAACAGTTTCAATCATCGAGATCAAGCAAGTACTTTGGAAATGACAGCTTGTCCAAAGTAGCAAATCCAAGAAATTTCTACTGATATCAAGAAAAATCTTGAAATCAGTACTTACGCCAAGCTCTAATTTCCAAACTACTTGCTTGATTTCGATGATTGTAACGGTTCTGAGTGTAAATTAACCTTAGCTTCTAAATCCCTGCAATCATTTTAAATTCAAAAAATTATTTCGAAAAATTGCTATCTAAAAGTAGTTTCTTCGTGTTTTAAAAAAAAAAGAAAAATTACAAAATTACTTTCAGATGCAAATTTTTTGAAATATTTGCTCGAATTGAAAACGGTTTCAAGAATTTACAAGCTGACATAAATTAAAACTCAAAACAGTTTCAATCATCGAGATCAAGCAAGTACTTTGGAAATGACAGCTTGTCCAAAGTAGCAAATCCAAGAAATTTCTACTGATATCAAGAAAAATCTTGAAATCAGTACTTACGCCAAGCTCTAATTTCCAAACTACTTGCTTGATTTCGATGATTGTAACGGTTCTGAGTGTAAATTAACCTTAGCTTCTAAATCCCTGCAATCATTTTAAATTCAAAAAATTATTTCGAAAAATTGCTATCTAAAAGTAGTTTCTTCGTGTTGAAAAAAAAAAAAAAAAATTACAAAATTACTTTCAGATGCAAATTTTTTGAAATATTTGCTCGAATTGAAAACGGTTTCAAGAATTTACAAGCTGACATAAATTAAAACTCAAAACAGTTTCAATCATCGAGATCAAGCAAGTACTTTGGAAATGACAGCTTGTCCAAAGTAGCAAATCCAAGAAATTTCTACTGATATCAAGAAAAATCTTGAAATCAGTACTTACGCCAAGCTCTAATTTCCAAACTACTTGCTTGATTTCGATGATTGTAATGGTTCTGAGTGTAAATTAACCTTAGCTTCTAAATCCCTGCAATCATTTTAAATTCAAAAAATTATTTCGAAAAATTGCTATCTAAAAGTAGTTTCTTCGTGTTTTAAAAAAAATGAAAAATTACAAAATTACTTTCAGATGCAAATTTTTTGAAATATTTGCTCGAATTGAAAACGGTTTCAAGAATTTACAAGCTGACATAAATTAAAACTCAAAACAGTTTCAATCATCGAGATCAAGCAAGTACTTTGGAAATGACAGCTTGTCCAAAGTAGCAAATCCAAGAAATTTCTACTGATTTCAAGAAAATCTTGAAATCAGTACTTACGCCAAGCTCTAATTTCCAAACTACTTGCTTGATTTCGATGATTGTAACGGTTCTGAGTGTAAATTAACCTTAGCTTCTAAATCCCTGCAATCATTTTAAATTCAAAAAATTATTTCGAAAAATTGCTATCTAAAAGTAGTTTCTTCGTGTTTTAAAAAAAATGAAAAATTACAAAATTACTTTCAGATGCAAATTTTTTGAAATATTTGCTCGAATTGAAAACGGTTTCAAGAATTTACAAGCTGACATAAATTAAAACTCAAAACAGTTTCAATCATCGAGATCAAGCAAGTACTTTGGAAATGACAGCTTGTCCAAAGTAGCAAATCCAAGAAATTTCTACTGATATCAAGAAAAATCTTGAAATCAGTACTTACGCCAAGCTCTAATTTCCAAACTACTTGCTTGATTTCGATGATTGTAACGGTTCTGAGTGTAAATTAACCTTAGCTTCTAAATCCCTGCAATCATTTTAAATTCAAAAAATTATTTCGAAAAATTGCTATCTAAAAGTAGTTTCTTCGTGTTTTAAAAAAAATGAAAAATTACAAAATTACTTTCAGATGCAAATTTTTTGAAATATTTGCTCGAATTGAAAACGGTTTCAAGAATTTACAAGCTGACATAAATTAAAACTCAAAACAGTTTCAATCATCGAGATCAAGCAAGTACTTTGGAAATGACAGCTTGTCCAAAGTAGCAAATCCAAGAAATTTCTACTGATATCAAGAAAAATCTTGAAATCAGTACTTACGCCAAGCTCTAATTTCCAAACTACTAACTTGATTTCGATGATTGTAACGGTTCTGAGTGTAAATTAACCTTAGCTTCT
Organism: Philhelius pedissequus; assembly: GCA_910595825.1. Classification (NCBI taxonomy): domain Eukaryota; kingdom Metazoa; phylum Arthropoda; class Insecta; order Diptera; family Syrphidae; genus Philhelius; species Philhelius pedissequus. The sequence goes on along the minus strand of OU343164.1, from coordinate 12,858,339 downwards.
AAATCCCTGCAATCATTTAAAATTCAAAAAATTATTTCGAAAAATTGCTATCTAAAAGTAGTTTCTTCGTGTTTTAAAAAAAATGAAAAATTACAAAATTACTTTCAGATGCAAATTTTTTGAAATATTTGCTCGAATTGAAAACGGTTTCAAGAATTTACAAGCTGACATAAATTAAAACTCAAAACAGTTTCAATCATCGAGATCAAGCAAGTACTTTGGAAATGACAGCTTGTCCAAAGTAGCAAATCCAAGAAATTTCTACTGATATCAAGAAAATCTTGAAATCAGTACTTACGCCAAGCTCTAATTTCCAAACTACTTGCTTGATTTCGATGATTGTAACGGTTCTGAGTGTAAATTAACCTTAGCTTCTAAATCCCTGCAATCATTTTAAATTCAAAAAATTATTTCGAAAAATTGCTATCTAAAAGTAGTTTCTTCGTGTTTTAAAAAAAATGAAAAATTACAAAATTACTTTCAGATGCAAATTTTTTGAAATATTTGCTCGAATTGAAAACGGTTTCAAGAATTTACAAGCTGACATAAATTAAAACTCAAAACAGTTTCAATCATCGAGATCAAGCAAGTACTTTGGAAATGACAGCTTGTCCAAAGTAGCAAATCCAAGAAATTTCTACTGATATCAAGAAAAATCTTGAAATCAGTACTTACGCCAAGCTCTAATTTCCAAACTACTTGCTTGATTTCGATGATTGTAACGGTTCTGAGTGTAAATTAACCTTAGCTTCTAAATCCCTGCAATCATTTTAAATTCAAAAAATTATTTCGAAAAATTGCTATCTAAAAGTAGTTTCTTCGTGTTTTAAAAAAAAATGAAAAATTACAAAATTACTTTCAGATGCAAATTTTTTGAAATATTTGCTCGAATTGAAAACGGTTTCAAGAATTTACAAGCTGACATAAATTAAAACTCAAAACAGTTTCAATCATCGAGATCAAGCAAGTACTTTGGAAATGACAGCTTGTCCAAAGTAGCAAATCCAAGAAATTTCTACTGATATCAAGAAAAATCTTGAAATCAGTACTTACGCCAAGCTCTAATTTCCAAACTACTTGCTTGATTTCGATGATTGTAACGGTTCTGAGTGTAAATTAACCTTAGCTTCTAAATCCCTGCAATCATTTTAAATTCAAAAAATTATTTCGAAAAATTGCTATCTAAAAGTAGTTTCTTCGTGTTTTAAAAAAAATGAAAAATTACAAAATTACTTTCAGATGCAAATTTTTTGAAATATTTGCTCGAATTGAAAACGGTTTCAAGAATTTACAAGCTGACATAAATTAAAACTCAAAACAGTTTCAATCATCGAGATCAAGCACGTACTTTGGAAATGACAGCTTGTCCAAAGTAGCAAATCCAAGAAATTTCTACTGATATCAAGAAAAATCTTGAAATCAGTACTTACGCCAAGCTCTAATTTCCAAACTACTTGCTTGATTTCGATGATTGTAACGGTTCTGAGTGTAAATTAACCTTAGCTTCTAAATCCCTGCAACCATTTTAAATTCAAAAAATTATTTCGAAAAATTGCTATCTAAAAGTAGTTTCTTCGTGTTTTAAAAAAAATGAAAAATTACAAAATTACTTTCAGATGCAAATTTTTTGAAATATTTGCTCGAATTGAAAACGGTTTCAAGAATTTACAAGCTGACATAAATTAAAACTCAAAACAGTTTCAATCATCGAGATCAAGCAAGTACTTTGGAAATGACAGCTTGTCCAAAGTAGCAAATCCAAGAAATTTCTACTGATATCAAGAAAATCTTGAAATCAGTACTTACGCCAAGCTCTAATTTCCAAACTACTTGCTTGATTTCGATGATTGTAACGGTTCTGAGTGTAAATTAACCTTAGCTTCTAAATCCCTGCAATCATTTTAAATTCAAAAAATTATTTCGAAAAATTGCTATCTAAAAGTAGTTTCTTCGTGTTTTAAAAAAAATGAAAAATTACAAAATTACTTTCAGATGCAAATTTTTTGAAATATTTGCTCGAATTGAAAACGGTTTCAAGAATTTACAAGCTGACATAAATTAAAACTCAAAACAGTTTCAATCATCGAGATCAAGCAAGTACTTTGGAAATGACAGCTTGTCCAAAGTAGCAAATCCAAGAAATTTCTACTGATTTCAAGAAAATCTTGAAATCAGTACTTACGCCAAGCTCTAATTTCCAAACTACTTGCTTGATTTCGATGATTGTAACGGTTCTGAGTGTAAATTAACCTTAGCTTCTAAATCCCTGCAATCATTTTAAATTCAAAAAATTATTTCGAAAAATTGCTATCTAAAAGTAGTTTCTTCGTGTTTTAAAAAAAATGAAAAATTACAAAATTACTTTCAGATGCAAATTTTTTGAAATATTTGCTCGAATTGAAAACGGTTTCAAGAATTTACAAGCTGACATAAATTAAAACTCAAAACAGTTTCAATCATCGAGATCAAGCAAGTACTTTGGAAATGACAGCTTGTCCAAAGTAGCAAATCCAAGAAATTTCTACTGATATCAAGAAAAATCTTGAAATCAGTACTTACGCCAAGCTCTAATTTCCAAACTACTTGCTTGATTTCGATGATTGTAACGGTTCTGAGTGTAAATTAACCTTAGCTTCTAAATCCCTGCAATCATTTTAAATTCAAAAAATTATTTCGAAAAATTGCTATCTAAAAGTAGTTTCTTCGTGTTTTAAAAAAAATGAAAAATTACAAAATTACTTTCAGATGCAAATTTTTTGAAATATTTGCTCGAATTGAAAACGGTTTCAAGAATTTACAAGCTGACATAAATTAAAACTCAAAACAGTTTCAATCATCGAGATCAAGCAAGTACTTTGGAAATGACAGCTTGTCCAAAGTAGCAAATCCAAGAAATTTCTACTGATATCAAGAAAAATCTTGAAATCAGTACTTACGCCAAGCTCTAATTTCCAAACTACTTGCTTGATTTCGATGATTGTAACGGTTCTGAGTGTAAATTAACCTTAGCTTCTAAATCCCTGCAATCATTTTAAATTCAAAAAATTATTTCGAAAAATTGCTATCTAAAAGTAGTTTCTTCGTGTTTTAAAAAAAATGAAAAATTACAAAATTACTTTCAGATGCAAATTTTTTGAAATATTTGCTCGAATTGAAAACGGTTTCAAGAATTTACAAGCTGACATAAATTAAAACTCAAAACAGTTTCAATCATCGAGATCAAGCAAGTACTTTGGAAATGACAGCTTGTCCAAAGTAGCAAATCCAAGAAATTTCTACTGATATCAAGAAAAATCTTGAAATCAGTACTTACGCCAAGCTCTAATTTCCAAACTACTTACTTGATTTCGATGATTGTAACGGTTCTGAGTGTAAATTAACCTTAGCTTCTAAATCCCTGCAATCATTTAAAATTCAAAAAATTATTTCGAAAAATTGCTATCTAAAAGTAGTTTCTTCGTGTTTTAAAAAAAATGAAAAATTACAAAATTACTTTCAGATGCAAATTTTTTGAAATATTTGCTCGAATTGAAAACGGTTTCAAGAATTTACAAGCTGACATAAATTAAAACTCAAAACAGTTTCAATCATCGAGATCAAGCAAGTACTTTGGAAATGACAGCTTGTCCAAAGTAGCAAATCCAAGAAATTTCTACTGATATCAAGAAAATCTTGAAATCAGTACTTACGCCAAGCTCTAATTTCCAAACTACTTGCTTGATTTCGATGATTGTAACGGTTCTGAGTGTAAATTAACCTTAGCTTCTAAATCCCTGCAATCATTTTAAATTCAAAAAATTATTTCGAAAAATTGCTATCTAAAAGTAGTTTCTTCGTGTTTTAAAAAAAATGAAAAATTACAAAATTACTTTCAGATGCAAATTTTTTGAAATATTTGCTCGAATTGAAAACGGTTTCAAGAATTTACAAGCTGACATAAATTAAAACTCAAAACAGTTTCAATCATCGAGATCAAGCAAGTACTTTGGAAATGACAGCTTGTCCAAAGTAGCAAATCCAAGAAATTTCTACTGATATCAAGAAAAATCTTGAAATCAGTACTTACGCCAAGCTCTAATTTCCAAACTACTTGCTTGATTTCGATGATTGTAACGGTTCTGAGTGTAAATTAACCTTAGCTTCTAAATCCCTGCAATCATTTTAAATTCAAAAAATTATTTCGAAAAATTGCTATCTAAAAGTAGTTTCTTCGTGTTTTAAAAAAAAATGAAAAATTACAAAATTACTTTCAGATGCAAATTTTTTGAAATATTTGCTCGAATTGAAAACGGTTTCAAGAATTTACAAGCTGACATAAATTAAAACTCAAAACAGTTTCAATCATCGAGATCAAGCAAGTACTTTGGAAATGACAGCTTGTCCAAAGTAGCAAATCCAAGAAATTTCTACTGATATCAAGAAAAATCTTGAAATCAGTACTTACGCCAAGCTCTAATTTCCAAACTACTTGCTTGATTTCGATGATTGTAACGGTTCTGAGTGTAAATTAACCTTAGCTTCTAAATCCCTGCAATCATTTTAAATTCAAAAAATTATTTCGAAAAATTGCTATCTAAAAGTAGTTTCTTCGTGTTTTAAAAAAAATGAAAAATTACAAAATTACTTTCAGATGCAAATTTTTTGAAATATTTGCTCGAATTGAAAACGGTTTCAAGAATTTACAAGCTGACATAAATTAAAACTCAAAACAGTTTCAATCATCGAGATCAAGCACGTACTTTGGAAATGACAGCTTGTCCAAAGTAGCAAATCCAAGAAATTTCTACTGATATCAAGAAAAATCTTGAAATCAGTACTTACGCCAAGCTCTAATTTCCAAACTACTTGCTTGATTTCGATGATTGTAACGGTTCTGAGTGTAAATTAACCTTAGCTTCTAAATCCCTGCAATCATTTTAAATTCAAAAAATTATTTCGAAAAATTGCTATCTAAAAGTAGTTTCTTCGTGTTTTAAAAAAAATGAAAAATTACAAAATTACTTTCAGATGCAAATTTTTTGAAATATTTGCTCGAATTGAAAACGGTTTCAAGAATTTACAAGCTGACATAAATTAAAACTCAAAACAGTTTCAATCATCGAGATCAAGCAAGTACTTTGGAAATGACAGCTTGTCCAAAGTAGCAAATCCAAGAAATTTCTACTGATATCAAGAAAATCTTGAAATCAGTACTTACGCCAAGCTCTAATTTCCAAACTACTTGCTTGATTTCGATGATTGTAACGGTTCTGAGTGTAAATTAACCTTAGCTTCTAAATCCCTGCAATCATTTTAAATTCAAAAAATTATTTCGAAAAATTGCTATCTAAAAGTAGTTTCTTCGTGTTTTAAAAAAAATGAAAAATTACAAAATTACTTTCAGATGCAAATTTTTTGAAATATTTGCTCGAATTGAAAACGGTTTCAAGAATTTACAAGCTGACATAAATTAAAACTCAAAACAGTTTCAATCATCGAGATCAAGCAAGTACTTTGGAAATGACAGCTTGTCCAAAGTAGCAAATCCAAGAAATTTCTACTGATATCAAGAAAAATCTTGAAATCAGTACTTACGCCAAGCTCTAATTTCCAAACTACTTGCTTGATTTCGATGATTGTAACGGTTCTGAGTGTAAATTAACCTTAGCTTCTAAATCCCTGCAATCATTTTAAATTCAAAAAATTATTTCGAAAAATTGCTATCTAAAAGTAGTTTCTTCGTGTTTTAAAAAAAATGAAAAATTACAAAATTACTTTCAGATGCAAATTTTTTGAAATATTTGCTCGAATTGAAAACGGTTTCAAGAATTTACAAGCTGACATAAATTAAAACTCAAAACAGTTTCAATCATCGAGATCAAGCAAGTACTTTGGAAATGACAGCTTGTCCAAAGTAGCAAATCCAAGAAATTTCTACTGATATCAAGAAAAATCTTGAAATCAGTACTTACGCCAAGCTCTAATTTCCAAACTACTTGCTTGATTTCGATGATTGTAACGGTTCTGAGTGTAAATTAACCTTAGCTTCTAAATCCCTGCAATCATTTTAAATTCAAAAAATTATTTCGAAAAATTGCTATCTAAAAGTAGTTTCTTCGTGTTTTAAAAAAAAATGAAAAATTACAAAATTACTTTCAGATGCAAATTTTTTGAAATATTTGCTCGAATTGAAAACGGTTTCAAGAATTTACAAGCTGACATAAATTAAAACTCAAAACAGTTTCAATCATCGAGATCAAGCAAGTACTTTGGAAATGACAGCTTGTCCAAAGTAGCAAATCCAAGAAATTTCTACTGATATCAAGAAAATCTTGAAATCAGTACTTACGCCAAGCTCTAATTTCCAAACTACTTGCTTGATTTCGATGATTGTAACGGTTCTGAGTGTAAATTAACCTTAGCTTCTAAATCCCTGCAATCATTTTAAATTCAAAAAATTATTTCGAAAAATTGCTATCTAAAAGTAGTTTCTTCGTGTTTTAAAAAAAATGAAAAATTACAAAATTACTTTCAGATGCAAATTTTTTGAAATATTTGCTCGAATTGAAAACGGTTTCAAGAATTTACAAGCTGACATAAATTAAAACTCAAAACAGTTTCAATCATCGAGATCAAGCAAGTACTTTGGAAATGACAGCTTGTCCAAAGTAGCAAATCCAAGAAATTTCTACTGATATCAAGAAAAATCTTGAAATCAGTACTTACGCCAAGCTCTAATTTCCAAACTACTTGCTTGATTTCGATGATTGTAACGGTTCTGAGTGTAAATTAACCTTAGCTTCTAAATCCCTGCAATCATTTTAAATTCAAAAAATTATTTCGAAAAATTGCTATCTAAAAGTAGTTTCTTCGTGTTTTAAAAAAAATGAAAAATTACAAAATTACTTTCAGATGCAAATTTTTTGAAATATTTGCTCGAATTGAAAACGGTTTCAAGAATTTACAAGCTGACATAAATTAAAACTCAAAACAGTTTCAATCATCGAGATCAAGCAAGTACTTTGGAAATGACAGCTTGTCCAAAGTAGCAAATCCAAGAAATTTCTACTGATATCAAGAAAAATCTTGAAATCAGTACTTACGCCAAGCTCTAATTTCCAAACTACTTGCTTGATTTCGATGATTGTAACGGTTCTGAGTGTAAATTAACCTTAGCTTCTAAATCCCTGCAATCATTTTAAATTCAAAAAATTATTTCGAAAAATTGCTATCTAAAAGTAGTTTCTTCGTGTTTTAAAAAAAATGAAAAATTACAAAATTACTTTCAGATGCAAATTTTTTGAAATATTTGCTCGAATTGAAAACGGTTTCAAGAATTTACAAGCTGACATAAATTAAAACTCAAAACAGTTTCAATCATCGAGATCAAGCAAGTACTTTGAAAATGACAGCTTGTCCAAAGTAGCAAATCCAAGAAATTTCTACTGATATCAAGAAAAATCTTGAAATCAGTACTTCCGCCAAGCTCTAATTTCCAAACTACTTGCTTGATTTCGATGATTGTAACGGTTCTGAGTGTAAATTAACCTTAGCTTCTAAATCCCTGCAATCATTTTAAATTCAAAAAATTATTTCGAAAAATTGCTATCTAAAAGTAGTTTCTTCGTGTTTTAAAAAAAATGAAAAATTACAAAATTACTTTCAGATGCAAATTTTTTGAAATATTTGCTCGAATTGAAAACGGTTTCAAGAATTTACAAGCTGACATAAATTCAAACTCAAAACAGTTTCAATCATCGAGATCAAGCAAGTACTTTGGAAATGACAGCTTGTCCAAAGTAGCAAATCCAAGAAATTTCTACTGATATCAAGAAAATCTTGAAATCAGTACTTACGCCAAGCTCTAATTTCCAAACTACTTGCTTGATTTCGATGATTGTAACGGTTCTGAGTGTAAATTAACCTTAGCTTCTAAATCCCTGCAATCATTTTAAATTCAAAAAATTATTTCGAAAAATTGCTATCTAAAAGTAGTTTCTTCGTGTTTTAAAAAAAATGAAAAATTACAAAATTACTTTCAGATGCAAATTTTTTGAAATATTTGCTCGAATTGAAAACGGTTTCAAGAATTTACAAGCTGACATAAATTAAAACTCAAAACAGTTTCAATCATCGAGATCAAGCAAGTACTTTGGAAATGACAGCTTGTCCAAAGTAGCAAATCCAAGAAATTTCTACTGATATCAAGAAAAATCTTGAAATCAGTACTTACGCCAAGCTCTAATTTCCAAACTACTTGCTTGATTTCGATGATTGTAAGGGTTCTGAGTGTAAATTAACCTTAGCTTCTAAATCCCTGCAATCATTTTAAATTCAAAAAATTATTTCGAAAAATTGCTATCTAAAAGTAGTTTCTTCGTGTTTTAAAAAAAATGAAAAATTACAAAATTACTTTCAGATGCAAATTTTTTGAAATATTTGCTCGAATTGAAAACGGTTTCAAGAATTTACAAGCTGACATAAATTAAAACTCAAAACAGTTTCAATCATCGAGATCAAGCAAGTACTTTGGAAATGACAGCTTGTCCAAAGTAGCAAATCCAAGAAATTTCTACTGATATCAAGAAAAATCTTGAAATCAGTACTTACGCCAAGCTCTAATTTCCAAACTACTTGCTTGATTTCGATGATTGTAACGGTTCTGAGTGTAAATTAACCTTAGCTTCTAAATCCCTGCAATCATTTTAAATTCAAAAAATTATTTCGAAAAATTGCTATCTAAAAGTAGTTTCTTCGTGTTTTAAAAAAAATGAAAAATTACAAAATTACTTTCAGATGCAAATTTTTTGAAATATTTGCTCGAATTGAAAACGGTTTCAAGAATTTACAAGCTGACATAAATTAAAACTCAAAACAGTTTCAATCATCGAGATCAAGCAAGTACTTTGGAAATGACAGCTTGTCCAAAGTAGCAAATCCAAGAAATTTCTACTGATATCAAGAAAAATCTTGAAATCAGTACTTACGCCAAGCTCTAATTTCCAAACTACTTGCTTGATTTCGATGATTGTAACGGTTCTGAGTGTAAATTAACCTTAGCTTCTAAATCCCTGCAATCATTTTAAATTCAAAAAATTATTTCGAAAAATTGCTATCTAAAAGTAGTTTCTTCGTGTTTTAAAAAAAATGAAAAATTACAAAATTACTTTCAGATGCAAATTTTTTGAAATATTTGCTCGAATTGAAAACGGTTTCAAGAATTTACAAGCTGACATAAATTAAAACTCAAAACAGTTTCAATCATCGAGATCAAGCAAGTACTTTGGAAATGACAGCTTGTCCAAAGTAGCAAATCCAAGAAATTTCTACTGATATCAAGAAAATCTTGAATTCAGTACTTACGCCAAGCTCTAATTTCCAAACTACTTGCTTGATTTCGATGATTGTAACGGTTCTGAGTGTAAATTAACCTTAGCTTCTAAGTCCCTGCAATCATTTTAAATTCAAAAAATTATTTCGAAAAATTGCTATCTAAAAGTAGTTTCTTCGTGTTTTAAAAAAAATGAAAAATTACAAAATTACTTTCAGATGCAAATTTTTTGAAATATTTGCTCGAATTGAAAACGGTTTCAAGAATTTACAAGCTGACATAAATTAAAACTCAAAACAGTTTCAATCATCGAGATCAAGCAAGTACTTTGGAAATGACAGCTTGTCCAAAGTAGCAAATCCAAGAAATTTCTACTGATATCAAGAAAAATCTTGAAATCAGTACTTACGCCAAGCTCTAATTTCCAAACTACTTGCTTGATTTCGATGATTGTAACGGTTCTGAGTGTAAATTAACCTTAGCTTCTAAATCCCTGCAATCATTTTAAATTCAAAAAATTATTTCGAAAAATTGCTATCTAAAAGTAGTTTCTTCGTGTTTTAAAAAAAATGAAAAATTACAAAATTACTTTCAGATGCAAATTTTTTGAAATATTTGCTCGAATTGAAAACGGTTTCAAGAATTTACAAGCTGACATAAATTAAAACTCAAAACAGTTTCAATCATCGAGATCAAGCAAGTACTTTGGAAATGACAGCTTGTCCAAAGTAGCAAATCCAAGAAATTTCTACTGATATCAAGAAAAATCTTGAAATCAGTACTTACGCCAAGCTCTAATTTCCAAACTACTTGCTTGATTTCGATGATTGTAACGGTTCTGAGTGTAAATTAACCTTAGCTTCTAAATCCCTGCAATCATTTTAAATTCAAAAAATTATTTCGAAAAATTGCTATCTAAAAGTAGTTTCTTCGTGTTTTAAAAAAAATGAAAAATTACAAAATTACTTTCAGATGCAAATTTTTTGAAATATTTGCTCGAATTGAAAACGGTTTCAAGAATTTACAAGCTGACATAAATTAAAACTCAAAACAGTTTCAATCATCGAGATCAAGCAAGTACTTTGGAAATGACAGCTTGTCCAAAGTAGCAAATCCAAGAAATTTCTACTGATATCAAGAAAAATCTTGAAATCAGTACTTACGCCAAGCTCTAATTTCCAAACTACTTCCTTGATTTCGATGATTGTAACGGTTCTGAGTGTAAATTAACCTTAGCTTCTAAATCCCTGCAATCATTTTAAATTCAAAAAATTATTTCGAAAAATTGCTATCTAAAAGTAGTTTCTTCGTGTTTTAAAAAAAATGAAAAATTACAAAATTACTTTCAGATGCAAATTTTTTGAAATATTTGCTCGAATTGAAAACGGTTTCAAGAATTTACAAGCTGACATAAATTAAAACTCAAAACAGTTTCAATCATCGAGATCAAGCAAGTACTTTGGAAATGACAGCTTGTCCAAAGTAGCAAATCCAAGAAATTTCTACTGATATCAAGAAAAATCTTGAAATCAGTACTTACGCCAAGCTCTAATTTCCAAACTACTTGCTTGATTTCGATGATTGTAACGGTTCTGAGTGTAAATTAACCTTAGCTTCTAAATCCCTGCAATCATTTTAAATTCAAAAAATTATTTCGAAAAATTGCTATCTAAAAGTAGTTTCTTCGTGTTTTAAAAAAAATGAAAAATTACAAAATTACTTTCAGATGCAAATTTTTTGAAATATTTGCTCGAATTGAAAACGGTTTCAAGAATTTACAAGCTGACATAAATTAAAACTCAAAACAGTTTCAATCATCGAGATCAAGCAAGTACTTTGGAAATGACAGCTTGTCCAAAGTAGCAAATCCAAGAAATTTCTACTGATATCAAGAAAATCTTGAAATCAGTACTTACGCCAAGCTCTAATTTCCAAACTACTTGCTTGATTTCGATGATTGTAACGGTTCTGAGTGTAAATTAACCTAAGCTTCTAAATCCCTGCAATCATTTTAAATTCAAAAAATTATTTCGAAAAATTGCTATCTAAAAGTAGTTTCTTCGTGTTTTAAAAAAAATGAAAAATTACAAAATTACTTTCAGATGCAAATTTTTTGAAATATTTGCTCGAATTGAAAACGGTTTCAAGAATTTACAAGCTGACATAAATTAAAACTCAAAACAGTTTCAATCATCGAGATCAAGCAAGTACTTTGGAAATGACAGCTTGTCCAAAGTAGCAAATCCAAGAAATTTCTACTGATATCAAGAAAAATCTTGAAATCAGTACTTACGCCAAGCTCTAATTTCCAAACTACTTGCTTGATTTCGACGATTGTAACGGTTCTGAGTGTAAATTAACCTTAGCTTCTAAATCCCTGCAATCATTTTAAATTCAAAAAATTATTTCGAAAAATTGCTATCTAAAAGTAGTTTCTTCGTGTTTTAAAAAAAATGAAAAATTACAAAATTAATTTCAGATGCAAATTTTTTGAAATATTTGCTCGAATTGAAAACGGTTTCAAGAATTTACAAGCTGACATAAATTAAAACTCAAAACAGTTTCAATCATCGAGATCAAGCAAGTACTTTGGAAATGACAGCTTGTCCAAAGTAGCAAATCCAAGAAATTTCTACTGATATCAAGAAAAATCTTGAAATCAGCACTTACGCCAAGCTCTAATTTCCAAACTACTTGCTTGATTTCGATGATTGTAACGGTTCTGAGTGTAAATTAACCTTAGCTTCTAAATCCCTGCAATCATTTTAAATTCAAAAAATTATTTCGAAAAATTGCTATCTAAAAGTAGTTTCTTCGTGTTTTAAAAAAAAATGAAAAATTACAAAATTACTTTCAGATGCAAATTTTTTGAAATATTTGCTCGAATTGAAAACGGTTTCAAGAATTTACAAGCTGACATAAATTAAAACTCAAAACAGTTTCAATCATCGAGATCAAGCAAGTACTTTGGAAATGACAGCTTGTCCAAAGTAGCAAATCCAAGAAATTTCTACTGATATCAAGAAAAATCTTGAAATCAGTACTTACGCCAACCTCTAATTTCCAAACTACTTGCTTGATTTCGATGATTGTAACGGTTCTGAGTGTAAATTAACCTTAGCTTCTAAATACCTGCAATCATTTTAAATTCAAAAAATTATTTCGAAAAATTGCTATCTAAAAGTAGTTTCTTCGTGTTTTAAAAAAATGAAAAATTACAAAATTACTTTCAGATGCAAATTTTTTGAAATATTTGCTCGAATTGAAAACGGTTTCAAGAATTTACAAGCTGACATAAATTAAAACTCAAAACAGTTTCAATCATCGAGATCAAGCAAGTACTTTGGAAATGACAGCTTGTCCAAAGTAGCAAATCCAAGAAATTTCTACTGATATCAAGAAAAATCTTGAAATCAGTACTTACGCCAAGCTCTAATTTCCAAACTACTTGCTTGATTTCCATGATTGTAACGGTTCTGAGTGTAAATTAACCTTAGCTTCTAAATCCCTGCAATCATTTTAAATTCAAAAAATTATTTCGAAAAATTGCTATCTAAAAGTAGTTTCTTCGTGTTTTAAAAAAAATGAAAAATTACAAAATTACTTTCAGATGCAAATTTTTTGAAATATTTGCTCGAATTGAAAACGGTTTCAAGAATTTACAAGCTGACATAAATTAAAACTCAAAACAGTTTCAATCATCGAGATCAAGCAAGTACTTTGGAAATGACAGCTTGTCCAAAGTAGCAAATCCAAGAAATTTCTACTGATATCAAGAAAATCTTGAAATCAGTACTTACGCCAAGCTCTAATTTCCAAACTACTTGCTTGATTTCGATGATTGTAACGGTTCTGAGTGTAAATTAACCTTAGCTTCTAAATCCCTGCAATCATTTTAAATTCAAAAAATTATTTCGAAAAATTGCTATCTAAAAGTTGTTTCTTCGTGTTTTAAAAAAAATGAAAAATTACAAAATTACTTTCAGATGCAAATTTTTTGAAATATTTGCTCGAATTGAAAACGGTTTCAAGAATTTACAAGCTGACATAAATTAAAACTCAAAACAGCTTCAATCATCGAGATCAAGCAAGTACTTTGGAAATGACAGCTTGTCCAAAGTAGCAAATCCAAGAAATTTCTACTGATATCAAGAAAAATCTTGAAATCAGTACTTACGCCAAGCTCTAATTTCCAAACTACTTGCTTGATTTCGATGATTGTAACGGTTCTGAGTGTAAATTAACCTTAGCTTCTAAATCCCTGCAATCATTTTAAATTCAAAAAATTATTTCGAAAAATTGCTATCTAAAAGTAGTTTCTTCGTGTTTTAAAAAAAATGAAAAATTACAAAATTACTTTCAGATGCAAATTTTTTGAAATATTTGCTCGAATTGAAAACGGTTTCAAGAATTTACAAGCTGACATAAATTAAAACTCAAAACAGTTTCAATCATCGAGATCAAGCAAGTACTTTGGAAATGACAGCTTGTCCAAAGTAGCAAATCCAAGAAATTTCTACTGATATCAAGAAAAATCTTGAAATCAGTACTTACGCCAAGCTCTAATTTCCAAACTACTTGCTTGATTTCGATGATTGTAACGGTTCTGAGTGTAAATTAACCTTAGCTTCTAAATCCCTGCAATCATTTTAAATTCAAAAAATTATTTCGAAAAATTGCTATCTAAAAGTAGTTTCTTCGTGTTTTAAAAAAAATGAAAAATTACAAAATTACTTTCAGATGCAAATTTTTTGAAATATTTGCTCGAATTGAAAACGGTTTCAAGAATTTACAAGCTGACATAAATTAAAACTCAAAACAGTTTCAATCATCGAGATCAAGCAAGTACTTTGGAAATGACAGCTTGTCCAAAGTAGCAAATCCAAGAAATTTCTACTGATATCAAGAAAAATCTTGAAATCAGTACTTACGCCAAGCTCTAATTTCCAAACTACTTGCTTGATTTCGATGATTGTAACGGTTCTGAGTGTACATTAACCTTAGCTTCTAAATCCCTGCAATCATTTTAAATTCAAAAAATTATTTCGAAAAATTGCTATCTAAAAGTAGTTTCTTCGTGTTTTAAAAAAAATGAAAAATTACAAAATTACTTTCAGATGCAAATTTTTTGAAATATTTGCTCGAATTGAAAACGGTTTCAAGAATTTACAAGCTGACATAAATTAAAACTCAAAACAGTTTCAATCATCGAGATCAAGCAAGTACTTTGAAAATGACAGCTTGTCCAAAGTAGCAAATCCAAGAAATTTCTACTGATATCAAGAAAAATCTTGAAATCAGTACTTACGCCAAGCTCTAATTTCCAAACTACTTGCTTGATTTCGATGATTGTAACGGTTCTGAGTGTAAATTAACCTTAGCTTCTAAATCCCTGCAATCATTTTAAATTCAAAAAATTATTTCGAAAAATTGCTATCTAAAAGTAGTTTCTTCGTGTTTTAAAAAAAATGAAAAATTACAAAATTACTTTCAGATGCAAATTTTTTGAAATATTTGCTCGAATTGAAAACGGTTTCAAGAATTTACAAGCTGACATAAATTAAAACTCAAAACAGTTTCAATCATCGAGATCAAGCAAGTACTTTGGAAATGACAGCTTGTCCAAAGTAGCAAATCCAAGAAATTTCTACTGATATCAAGAAAAATCTTGAAATCAGTACTTACGCCAAGCTCTAATTTCCAAACTACTTGCTTGATTTCGATGATTGTAACGGTTCTGAGTGTAAATTAACCTTAGCTTCTAAATCCCTGCAATCATTTTAAATTCAAAAAATTATTTCGAAAAATTGCTATCTAAAAGTAGTTTCTTCGTGTTTTAAAAAAAATGAAAAATTACAAAATTACTTTCAGATGCAAATTTTTTGAAATATTTGCTCGAATTGAAAACGGTTTCAAGAATTTACAAGCTGACATAAATTAAAACTCAAAACAGTTTCAATCATCGAGATCAAGCAAGTACTTTGGAAATGACAGCTTGTCCAAAGTAGCAAATCCAAGAAATTTCTACTGATATCAAGAAAAATCTTGAAATCAGTACTTACGCCAAGCTCTAATTTCCAAACTACTTGCTTGATTTCGATGATTGTAACGGTTCTGAGTGTAAATTAACCTAAGCTTCTAAATCCCTGCAATCATTTTAAATTCAAAAAATTATTTCGAAAAATTGCTATCTAAAAGTAGTTTCTTCGTGTTTTAAAAAAAATGAAAAATTACAAAATTACTTTCAGATGCAAATTTTTTGAAATATTTGCTCGAATTGAAAACGGTTTCAAGAATTTACAAGCTGACATAAATTAAAACTCAAAACAGTTTCAATCATCGAGATCAAGCAAGTACTTTGGAAATGACAGCTTGTCCAAAGTAGCAAATCCAAGAAATTTCTACTGATATCAAGAAAAATCTTGAAATCAGTACTTACGCCAAGCTCTAATTTCCAAACTACTTGCTTGATTTCGATGATTGTAACGGTTCTGAGTGTAAATTAACCTTAGCTTCTAAATCCCTGCAATCATTTTAAATTCAAAAAATTATTTCGAAAAATTGCTATCTAAAAGTAGTTTCTTCGTGTTTTAAAAAAAATGAAAAATTACAAAATTACTTTCAGATGCAAATTTTTTGAAATATTTGCTCGAATTGAAAACGGTTTCAAGAATTTACAAGCTGACATAAATTAAAACTCAAAACAGTTTCAATCATCGAGATCAAGCAAGTACTTTGGAAATGACAGCTTGTCCAAAGTAGCAAATCCAAGAAATTTCTACTGATATCAAGAAAAATCTTGAAATCAGTACTTACGCCAAGCTCTAATTTCCAAACTACTTGCTTGATTTCGATGATTGTAACGGTTCTGAGTGTAAATTAACCTTAGCTTCTAAATCCCTGCAATCATTTTAAATTCAAAAAATTATTTCGAAAAATTGCTATCTAAAAGTAGTTTCTTCGTGTTTTAAAAAAAATGAAAAATTACAAAATTACTTTCAGATGCAAATTTTTTGAAATATTTGCTCGAATTGAAAACGGTTTCAAGAATTTACAAGCTGACATAAATTAAAACTCAAAACAGTTTCAATCATCGAGATCAAGCAAGTACTTTGGAAATGACAGCTTGTCCAAAGTAGCAAATCCAAGAAATTTCTACTGATATCAAGAAAAATCTTGAAATCAGTACTTACGCCAAGCTCTAATTTCCAAACTACTTGCTTGATTTCGATGATTGTAACGGTTCTGAGTGTAAATTAACCTTAGCTTCTAAATCCCTGCAATCATTTTAAATTCAAAAAATTATTTCGAAAAATTGCTATCTAAAAGTAGTTTCTTCGTGTTTTAAAAAAAATGAAAAATTACAAAATTACTTTCAGATGCAAATTTTTTGAAATATTTGCTCGAATTGAAAACGGTTTCAAGAATTTACAAGCTGACATAAATTAAAACTCAAAACAGTTTCAATCATCGAGATCAAGCAAGTACTTTGGAAATGACAGCTTGTCCAAAGTAGCAAATCCAAGAAATTTCTACTGATATCAAGAAAAATCTTGAAATCAGTACTTACGCCAAGCTCTAATTTCCAAACTACTTGCTTGATTTCGATGATTGTAACGGTTCTGAGTGTAAATTAACCTTAGCTTCTAAATCCCTGCAATCATTTTAAATTCAAAAAATTATTTCGAAAAATTGCTATCTAAAAGTAGTTTCTTCGTGTTTTAAAAAAAATGAAAAATTACAAAATTACTTTCAGATGCAAATTTTTTGAAATATTTGCTCGAATTGAAAACGGTTTCAAGAATTTACAAGCTGACATAAATTAAAACTCAAAACAGTTTCAATCATCGAGATCAAGCAAGTACTTTGGAAATGACAGCTTGTCCAAAGTAGCAAATCCAAGAAATTTCTACTGATATCAAGAAAAATCTTGAAATCAGTACTTACGCCAAGCTCTAATTTCCAAACTACTTGCTTGATTTCGATGATTGTAACGGTTCTGAGTGTAAATTAACCTTAGCTTCTAAATCCCTGCAATCATTTTAAATTCAAAAAATTATTTCGAAAAATTGCTATCTAAAAGTAGTTTCTTCGTGTTTTAAAAAAAATGAAAAATTACAAAATTACTTTCAGATGCAAATTTTTTGAAATATTTGCTCGAATTGAAAACGGTTTCAAGAATTTACAAGCTGACATAAATTAAAACTCAAAACAGTTTCAATCATCGAGATCAAGCAAGTACTTTGGAAATGACAGCTTGTCCAAAGTAGCAAATCCAAGAAATTTCTACTGATATCAAGAAAAATCTTGAAATCAGTACTTACGCCAAGCTCTAATTTCCAAACTACTTGCTTGATTTCGATGATTGTAACGGTTCTGAGTGTAAATTAACCTTAGCTTCTAAATCCCTGCAATCATTTTAAATTCAAAAAATTATTTCGAAAAATTGCTATCTAAAAGTAGTTTCTTCGTGTTTTAAAAAAAATGAAAAATTACAAAATTACTTTCAGATGCAAATTTTTTGAAATATTTGCTCGAATTGAAAACGGTTTCAAGAATTTACAAGCTGACATAAATTAAAACTCAAAACAGTTTCAATCATCGAGATCAAGCAAGTACTTTGGAAATGACAGCTTGTCCAAAGTAGCAAATCCAAGAAATTTCTACTGATATCAAGAAAAATCTTGAAATCAGTACTTACGCCTAGCTCTAATTTCCAAACTACTTGCTTGATTTCGATGATTGTAACGGTTCTGAGTGTAAATTAACCTTAGCTTCTAAATCCCTGCAATCATTTTAAATTCAAAAAATTATTTCGAAAAATTGCTATCTAAAAGTAGTTTCTTCGTGTTTTAAAAAAAATGAAAAATTACAAAATTACTTTCAGATGCAAATTTTTTGAAATATTTGCTCGAATTGAAAACGGTTTCAAGAATTTACAAGCTGACATAAATTAAAACTCAAAACAGTTTCAATCATCGAGATCAAGCAAGTACTTTGGAAATGACAGCTTGTCCAAAGTAGCAAATCCAAGAAATTTCTACTGATATCAAGAAAATCTTGAAATCAGTACTTACGCCAAGCTCTAATTTCCAAACTACTTGCTTGATTTCGATGATTGTAACGGTTCTGAGTGTAAATTAACCTTAGCTTCTAAATCCCTGCAATCATTTTAAATTCAAAAACTTATTTCGAAAAATTGCTATCTAAAAGTAGTTTCTTCGTGTTTTAAAAAAAATGAAAAATTACAAAATTACTTTCAGATGCAAATTTTTTGAAATATTTGCTCGAATTGAAAACGGTTTCAAGAATTTACAAGCTGACATAAATTAAAACTCAAAACAGTTTCAATCATCGAGATCAAGCAAGTACTTTGGAAATGACAGCTTGTCCAAAGTAGCAAATCCAAGAAATTTCTACTGATATCAAGAAAAATCTTGAAATCAGTACTTACGCCAAGCTCTAATTTCCAAACTACTTGCTTGATTTCGATGATTGTAACGGTTCTGAGTGTAAATTAACCTTAGCTTCTAAATCCCTGCAATCATTTTAAATTCAAAAAATTATTTCGAAAAATTGCTATCTAAAAGTAGTTTCTTCGTGTTTTAAAAAAAATGAAAAATTACAAAATTACTTTCAGATGCAAATTTTTTGAAATATTTGCTCGAATTGAAAACGGTTTCAAGAATTTACAAGCTGACATAAATTAAAACTCAAAACAGTTTCAATCATCGAGATCAAGCAAGTACTTTGGAAATGACAGCTTGTCCAAAGTAGCAAATCCAAGAAATTTCTACTGATATCAAGAAAATCTTGAAATCAGTACTTACGCCAAGCTCTAATTTCCAAACTACTTGCTTGATTTCGATGATTGTAACGGTTCTGAGTGTAAATTAACCTTAGCTTCTAAATCCCTGCAATCATTTTAAATTCAAAAACTTATTTCGAAAAATTGCTATCTAAAAGTAGTTTCTTCGTGTTTTAAAAAAAATGAAAAATTACAAAATTACTTTCAGATGCAAATTTTTTGAAATATTTGCTCGAATTGAAAACGGTTTCAAGAATTTACAAGCTGACATAAATTAAAACTCACAACAGTTTCAATCATCGAGATCAAGCAAGTACTTTGGAAATGACAGCTTGTCCAAAGTAGCAAATCCAAGAAATTTCTACTGATATCAAGAAAAATCTTGAAATCAGTACTTACGCCAAGCTCTAATTTCCAAACTACTTTCTTGATTTCGATGATTGTAACGGTTCTGAGTGTAACTCAGCTTCTTAATCTTTCAATCATTTTATAATCAAACATTTATTTAGAAAAATTGCTATCTAAAAGTAGTTCTTTCGTGTTTTTAAAATTAGACCGTTTTTTTTAAAGGTGAAATTGAACAAACATTCCCGAAAATAAACAAAGAATCATATACATGTATATATATAAATATTGAATTAATGACAACACAAAATAATTAAAATTATTATTATTATTCATTACAAATAAGTTTGCTGCTCACAGAGATATATAGAACATTATGTAGAATAGAATAAGATCACATTTTTGCCAAGAACACAATCATTGTTAATTATTATGATCCTTTTTTATTTCAATATTGGATGAGGTGGATGATGTGGTGTCTTGCAGTTTGTGGGGCAGAATCATCTGCAACAGTTGTCGCCTGTGCTTCGCGTCGTCGGTGTTGGTATGTGTGTCGTCATCGGTCTCATTGACTGCAGCAGATATTTCTCCATTGAACTGAATCAAAACACAAGGCTCCATGGCATAGGCAAGTAGTTTCATAGAAATTGGATTCACACGCAGCAAATTTCCCACAAAAACTATCTGTAAAATAAAAATGAAACAATCTGTAAATATTTAGAGATTATGAAATCCGATTTTATGATTTTCGACTACTAATGGATGCTATGATAGATTTTTCAGGATTCGCAGTAGGTTTTCGATTGCGATGGATTCTGTGATAGGGCCGATTTATTACTTTTAAATTTCGAGTTTTCTTTAATGTAACTAAACTTTGACGCTGTTAGTATGTAGGTCCAATTATCATTAGGTAGGTTTAAAACCGATTTAGGTAAGTTCTTAGTATAATGAATAGAATTATTGTATGTTTCAGGAAATAGTTACTAGGTACCTACCTAAAAATGTATATTTAAATCTATGTTATGGATTTTAATTCTGTAAATTGGGATGGCAAAATGTACCTACATTACATACATATGTATGTATATGGACCCTAGGTATGTAAATATGTAGGTACATAATAATGTATAATGAAAGTGTTGGATGGTTAAGGTTAGGTAGATAAATATATGCATATAAAACTTTATATAATAGTCTTAATATACATAATATTCATTTGATTGTTAAAGATATATATTTATATAAATGTCAGAGAGTCCACCTAGTACATAATGTATGTAGGCTGGTACCTATTCAGTTACCTAGATATCAGAAACTACTAACTCGATTTGCGTTTTGTACGTAATTTATTATTTTTGAAATGGAAATTAAAAGAGTAGTCAAATTTATAAATTTAAAGTTTAAATTTTATAAATTTAATTTGCTCTGGCCCGATCCAAATTCATAACTTCAAGTTTCTATTTTTCATTTTTATTTATTAGTTTTAAACTAAATTTGAATATTTTTTAATGTAGCTAAACATTGACGCTATTAGTAGGTAGGTCCAAATATCTAGGTAAGTTTTTAGTATAATGGATATAATGGAATGGTACTTAGGTACCTACATACCTACAAATTTATGTTTAAATCTAGATTACAGATTTTAATTACGGAAATTAGGATGATAATTGTGTACCTACACTACATACAGATAGGAATATGTAGGCATGTAAATGAAAATACATACAATGTACATTGAAAGTGTAAGTTGGTGATAAGTAGGTAGATATATGCATATAATTTTATATGATAGGTGCAATATACATAATATTCATTTGATTTTTAATGATATATAGGTATATAAATGTATGAGAGCCCAAATAGTATATACTGTAAGTAGGTAGGTATTCAGTGACGTAGGTAGCAAAAACATGTGTATGTATGTAATTTAGTCATTATTATGCATAAAAATGAAATATAATTAGGTAGAAGAAATGGATATACATATTTATATCGACCGATAGAGAGACAGACGGAATATCAAGTTTGATTAAAATTTCGGGTTCGATTTTTTTAAAGTGTAAAATTTGCAAAAAGCTAATCCGTAATTCAAGATCACAAAAAAATGATTTTATTGATTTTTAGTAAATTTGTTAAAGTAATTAATTTTTTTATAACATAACTTATTATAATAAAATATACTAGCAATCCATTAAACAAAAAAAAAACCTAACTTATTATACTTACTATTAATTCTTTTCATTTTTCGTCGTTGAGTAGTTCTACCTATTTGTTGGTTGATAAATATTTGCTTTGTTCCTGATATGGAAATTCATCGGAAAGTAAAAGCTTGGGGCAAATTGTTTCCATATTTTTTATAAATAAATTATATGCACGGTTGGATCGTATGTACTTGTTCTTGTGTTCGATCACATTGTTAGTAGAAAAGGTTTAATATTACGAAACGTTATATTAACAAAAGATTATGTCTCACACTATTCTTACATCCGGTGGGAGTTGCTTTGAAGCACGGAATATTTCTTTTACTGGCAATGCTTTCTCTTTGGAGAATTAGATTGCCATGAAGATGAAGGAACTGTTGGGAGTTAGAAGTTAAATATACCATTTTATTTTTGTGTAAAGTTTCAATTAACTTACCTACAGCTATATGGCGGTTTATTGTTTGTATGCACCAATGGATTATATGGCACATTGGAAAATTTTGCTTTGGCGGAGTGGAAGTTTTTCCAGTTCCTGCAGCGCATGGACAAATGTCTCCATTGCAGGGGCCACATAGACTTGTGAAGCCACAACTTCCAGATCGTTCATAACAGCTTCGGTGGCTTTCCGTCTTCCCAAGTAAAGCAAGTCCAGTATCGATGAAGGTGGAACGATTCGATCCAGCGTAAAGAAATTCTTAGTCACATAATTGTACCAAAACGAATGAAGCAATTGTTGTTCAATTTAATCGGAAAGCAAGGAATGAGCTGTTGCTGTACAGTAATTTGTTGCCATTCTCGCTCAAAAGCTTGTCCAGTACAAATCCGGCGTTGGCGAAGCCATTTACAAGCTTTGCAGCCAGATTCTGCATTCATGAGTCCACTTGAATCAAATCAATGGGAAATTATTTCTTAATTAAACTTTTATATGTGAACAACAATTCCCAGAACATATTTCAATCGAAACGAAGAACTAAAACTTGAAAAGAAAAACAAACAAAATCTTAACTACATCGGCCTTAAACCTGCATAGGATAACTAGACTACATACCTACTAAACAGCTTTAATGGTTATATACATTAAAGTTATTAGCTACAACAGCAAGTTCGTGTGATCCAGTCTTGCATTTTATTTAATAATGAAGGAGGAAAAGCAGGAGTTTTTGTTTTTTATACTATACTATGCTATACTTAAACAACTAAGTAAAAAACCAGGTAGATCATTCTGAAATTCTTGCATTTTTGTCCATAATTTTGTTAAATAACTTCCCTTTTGGTCATATCGAACCAAATTTCTTTATCACACCACCTTTTAAGCCAGGTTTGGAATTAGCGAAGAGATAAGATCAACAGATACGTTATTGTTTTTGTCATCACCACTTGCTTTATAGTCTATTGAAACGATTCCCCTACTTTTCCCACCAGTAAGAAGTTTTCCAATTATAGGAATTTTTAACAAATATTTATTAATTGAATATGCTGGTATTACTTGTCCTGCAACCAGGAATTTATCATTTCTAATATCGAGCTTACCACCAGTGCTAATACCTAACTCCGCCCCTTCAAGCCAAGATTTTTCAATTTCAATAGTGCCATCTTTGTATGAAAAAGGTGCATTACATTTGTAAAACTATACACCTTCATTTTTGATGGCATTTAAATGCCAGGAAATGAAGACATCGACAATAAAGAACTAAGTAGTGGAGCATCTTTGATGTAGAAATTGCTAATGGATAACGTACCATAATGTTCTCCACTTTCTCTCTGAGGAGAGAGATAAAAAGACAATTTGCCGTTTTTAATTGGTTTACTAATACCTAAGGAACGCAAAAGCATAATTGAATTATCCGCATATATTTCGAGCCCTATTCCACTGTATTCTGCTAGTATGTTGCTGCTATCTTACAGAAACTACCCTGTAAATTGACGTCCATTGCAATTACCTTCAGCTTAGCAGTTTTGATAACGATGCCTTCTTTCATAATTACATTGTCAACAGTCATACTAATCTCTATTTAATCCATTACTGTTTTTGCCAAGCAAGCCTAAAATATCACTTAAGAGCAGGAGTTTTTGTTTTTTTTCAAGCCTAGGATTATTGCAAAAAATCACTCTTGAAATACGCATATTTAGAATGATGTATGGGTATTCCTGGAGCTATTTTTTTTAATACAACTTCTTTACAAAAAATGCTGATGCTTTCTTTGAAAGTATGAAGTGCTGATTCTAAAAAGATATCGCTCACCTTTATTGGACAACCCGTTGCAAAGATATAGTTGAAAATCTATTCACTGTTCACCTTGAAATACATAATCTGAAAATACTTTAAAGTGTATCTTTGGAACGGGTTATCCTAAAAACTTGGTTGATACCTTTTTGTAATCTACTCTTGATACTCTCAAAATCAGCATCAAAAGTTTTTATGTAGAAGCCTTATTGCAAAAAATCACTCTTGAAATACGCATATTTAGAATGATGTATGCGTATTCCTGGAGCTATTTTTTTTATTCAACTTCTTTGCAAAAAATGTTGATGCTTCCTT
The DNA here is from genome assembly GCA_910595825.1 of Philhelius pedissequus. Taxonomy (NCBI): domain Eukaryota; kingdom Metazoa; phylum Arthropoda; class Insecta; order Diptera; family Syrphidae; genus Philhelius; species Philhelius pedissequus. The sequence continues at coordinate 12,834,136 of OU343164.1, read as the reverse complement.
TGAAAGTATGAAGTGCTGATTCTAAAAAGATATCGCTCACCTTTATTGGACAACCCGTTGCAAAGATATAGTTGAAAATCTATTCACTGTTCACCTTGAAATACATAATCTGAAAATACTTTAAAGTGTATCTTTGGAACGGGTTATCCTAAAAACTTGGTTGATACCTTTTTGTAATCTACTCTTGATACTCTCAAAATCAGCATCAAAAGTTTTTATGTAGAAGCCTTATTGCAAAAAATCACTCTTGAAATACGCATATTTAGAATGATGTATGCGTATTCCTGGAGCTATTTTTTTTTATTCAACTTCTTTGCAAAAAATGTTGATGCTTCCTTTGAAAGTATGAAGTGCTGATTCTAAAAAGATATCGCTCACCTTTATTGGACAACCCGTTGCAAAGATATAGTTGAAAATCTATTCACTGTTCACCTTGAAATACATAATCTGAAAATACTTTAAAGTGTATCTTTGGAACGGGTTATCCTAAAAACTTGGTTGATACCTTTTTGTAATCTACTCTTGATACTCTCAAAATCAGCATCAAAAGTTTTTATGTAGAAGCCTTATTGCAAAAAATCACTCTTGAAATACGCATATTTAGAATGATGTATGCGTATTCCTGGAGCTATTTTTTTTATTCAACTTCTTTGCAAAAAATGTTGATGCTTCCTTTGAAAGTATGAAGTGCTGATTCTAAAAAGATATCGCTCACCTTTATTGGACAACCCGTTGCAAAGATATAGTTGAAAATCTATTCACTGTTCACCTTGAAATACATAATCTGAAAATACTTTAAAGTGTATCTTTGGAACGGGTTATCCTAAAAACTTGGTTGATACCTTTTTGTAATCTACTCTTGATACTCTCAAAATCAGCATCAAAAGTTTTTATGTAGAAGCCTTATTGCAAAAAATCACTCTTGAAATACGCATATTTAGAATGATGTATGCGTATTCCTGGAGCTATTTTTTTTATTCAACTTCTTTGCAAAAAATGTTGATGCTTCCTTTGAAAGTATGAAGTGCTGATTCTAAAAAGATATCGCTCACCTTTATTGGACAACCCGTTGCAAAGATATAGTTGAAAATCTATTCACTGTTCACCTTGAAATACATAATCTGAAAATACTTTAAAGTGTATCTTTGGAACGGGTTATCCTAAAAACTTGGTTGATACCTTTTTGTAATCTACTCTTGATACTCTCAAAATCAGCATCAAAAGTTTTTATGTAGAAGCCTTATTGCAAAAAATCACTCTTGAAATACGCATATTTAGAATGATGTATGCGTATTCCTGGAGCAATTTTTTTTAATACAACTTCTTTACAAAAAATGTTGATGCTTTCTTTGAAAGTATGAAGTGCTGATTCTAAAAAGATATCGCTCACCTTTATTGGACAACCCGTTGCAAAGATATAGTTGAAAATCTATTCACTGTTCACCTTGAAATACATAATCTGAAAATACTTTAAAGTGTATCTTTGGAACGGGTTATCCTAAAAACTTGGTTGATACCTTTTTGTAATCCACTCTTGATACTCTCAAAATCAGCATCAAAAGTTTTTATGTAGAAGCCTTATTGCAAAAAATCACTCTTGAAATACGCATATTTAGAATGATGTATGCGTATTCCTGGAGCAATTTTTTTTAATACAACTTCTTTACAAAAAATGTTGATGCTTTCTTTGAAAGTATGAAGTGCTGATTCTAAAAAGATATCGCTCACCTTTATTGGACAACCCGTTGCAAAGATATAGTTGAAAATCTATTCACTGTTCACCTTGAAATACATAATCTGAAAATACTTTAAAGTGTATCTTTGGAACGGGTTATCCTAAAAACTTGGTTGATACCTTTTTGTAATCTACTCTTGATACTCTCAAAATCAGCATCAAAAGTTTTTATGTAGAAGCCTTATTGCAAAAAATCACTCTTGAAATACGCATATTTAGAATGATGTATGCGTATTCCTGGAGCTATTTTTTTTTATTCAACTTCTTTGCAAAAAATGTTGATGCTTCCTTTGAAAGTATGAAGTGCTGATTCTAAAAAGATATCGCTCACCTTTATTGGACAACCCGTTGCAAAGATATAGTTGAAAATCTATTCACTGTTCACCTTGAAATACATAATCTGAAAATACTTTAAAGTGTATCTTTGGAACGGGCTATCCTAAAAACTTGGTTGATACCTTTTTGTAATCTACTCTTGATACTCTCAAAATCAGCATCAAAAGTTTTTATGTAGAAGCCTTATTGCAAAAAATCACTCTTGAAATACGCATATTTAGAATGATGTATGCGTATTCCTGGAGCTATTTTTTTTATTCAACTTCTTTGCAAAAAATGTTGATGCTTCCTTTGAAAGTATGAAGTGCTGATTCTAAAAAGATATCGCTCACCTTTATTGGACAACCCGTTGCAAAGATATAGTTGAAAATCTATTCACTGTTCACCTTGAAATACATAATCTGAAAATACTTTAAAGTGTATCTTTGGAACGGGTTATCCTAAAAACTTGGTTGATACCTTTTTGTAATCTACTCTTGATACTCTCAAAATCAGCATCAAAAGTTTTTATGTAGAAGCCTTATTGCAAAAAATCACTCTTGAAATACGCATATTTAGAATGATGTATGCGTATTCCTGGAGCTATTTTTTTTTTATTCAACTTCTTTGCAAAAAATGTTGATGCTTCCTTTGAAAGTATGAAGTGCTGATTCTAAAAAGATATCGCTCACCTTTATTGGACAACCCGTTGCAAAGATATAGTTGAAAATCTATTCACTGTTCACCTTGAAATACATAATCTGAAAATACTTTAAAGTGTATCTTTGGAACGGGTTATCCTAAAAACTTGGTTGATACCTTTTTGTAATCTACTCTTGATACTCTCAAAATCAGCATCAAAAGTTTTTATGTAGAAGCCTTATTGCAAAAAATCACTCTTGAAATACGCATATTTAGAATGATGTATGCGTATTCCTGGAGCTATTTTTTTTATTCAACTTCTTTGCAAAAAATGTTGATGCTTCCTTTGAAAGTATGAAGTGCTGATTCTAAAAAGATATCGCTCACCTTTATTGGACAACCCGTTGCAAAGATATAGTTGAAAATCTATTCACTGTTCACCTTGAAATACATAATCTGAAAATACTTTAAAGTGTATCTTTGGAACGGGTTATCCTAAAAACTTGGTTGATACCTTTTTGTAATCTACTCTTGATACTCTCAAAATCAGCATCAAAAGTTTTTATGTAGAAGCCTTATTGCAAAAAATCACTCTTGAAATACGCATATTTAGAATGATGTATGCGTATTCCTGGAGCTATTTTTTTTTATTCAACTTCTTTGCAAAAAATGTTGATGCTTCCTTTGAAAGTATGAAGTGCTGATTCTAAAAAGATATCGCTCACCTTTATTGGACAACCCGTTGCAAAGATATAGTTGAAAATCTATTCACTGTTCACCTTGAAATACATAATCTGAAAATACTTTAAAGTGTATCTTTGGAACGGGTTATCCTAAAAACTTGGTTGATACCTTTTTGTAATCTACTCTTGATACTCTCAAAATCAGCATCAAAAGTTTTTATGTAGAAGCCTTATTGCAAAAAATCACTCTTGAAATACGCATATTTAGAATGATGTATGCGTATTCCTGGAGCTATTTTTTTTAATACAACTTCTTTGCAAAAAATGTTGATGCTTCCTTTGAAAGTATGAAGTGCTGATTCTAAAAAGATATCGCTCACCTTTATTGGACAACCCGTTCCAAAGATATAGTTCAAGAACTATTCACTGTTCACCTTGGAATATACAATCTGAAAATACTTTGGAGTGTATCTTTGGAACGGGTTATCCTAAAGACTTGGTTGATACCTTTTTGTAATCTACTCTTGTTACTCTCAAAATCAGCATCAAAAGTTTTTATGTAGAAGCCTTATTGCAAAAAATCACTCTTGAAATACGCATATTTAGATTGATGTATGCGTATTCCTGGAGCTATTTTTTTTTAATACAACTTCTTTGCAAAAAATGTTGATGCTTCCTTTGAAAGTATGAAGTGCTGATTCTAAAAAGATATCGCTCACCTTTATTGGACATCCCGTTCCAACGATATAGTTCAAAAGCTATTCGTATTCTATATTAAATAATATGTGTCTAAGAATCACATGAATCTTATGTATGCAGATTGCACCTAAATTATAAAGTTATATGCATATAGCTACCTACCCACCTACATCCTTCATTTTCATTATTATATGCACATGTTTACATACTTAGCTTCCATAAATATATATAAATGTATGTATATTTTACTATCGTAACTTACATAATTCAAATCCATAACAAAGATTTAAATATACATTTGTAGATTGGTATTTACCTAAGTAACTATTCCTTTAATCATATATCCGACAATTCATTATACTAAGAATTAAAGTAATCTTAACTACATCGGCCTTAAACCTGCATAGGATAACTAGACTACATACCTACTAAACAGCTTTAATGGTTAGATACATTAAGGTTGTTAGCTACAACAGTTCGTGCGATCCAGTCTTGCATTTTATTTAATAATGACGGAGAAAAAGCAGGAGTTTTTGTTTTTTATACTATACTATACTATGATACTTACCTTCTCCTTCCATTCCTTGATCATATCGGTACTATCAGGTGGCATTTTATCCGTATAAACCATACACATGTATCCGGATTCGCGCAAGCATCTCTCAACTTCCAGTACTTCATCTGCCGAATTGCACAAGACTGCACAACGCTCCAACTGATATGCGCACTTATCCAAACATTTCATAATAACCGACATCTTTTCGGAGTTACTTTGCAATTTAATGGAAACTTTAGCCTTGGCATAGACTGCAGCTTCTAAATAGTCTGCAATGTACAACAAAGGCTGATTAGCAATCCTTACAAAATTAATAAATCGCCGAGTCCATGTCTTGGAAGTGACCACCAGTTGAAATGGAATCTTTTCATCTTGAAGAACTGGAGAGATAAGCTTGAAGAGGGTTTCATCAAACTCGGGATTCTCATTCATTATGCTGTCCAAACCATCGATAACTAAAGTCTTACTTGGCGTATGTTGAGCAAGTTTTCCTTCTAGTTGGCCACGAGCAAACGCTGCCGCACGGTGGTGTAATTACAAGCACACCACACCCATTAAGCAGTTCAATTTTAACATCTTCGTTGTTTCGAAGTCCATATGCTGGGACAATACTAATTTTTGGTGCTGCGCTAGCCAAAATGCGTCGACAATGACGAGAAATACTCTCAACCTGAACGGACGATGGTGCGATTATAATAACAGCTGGACCATAGGTCGGCAGAATGCCTTTCGATTCTAGACGGAAACTCAACATGCTACAAACCGGAGGCAAATAACACCAGGTTTTACCAGTTCTATTCGAGTTGATCACACAAAAGCAATTGCCACGAAATAAATGCGACCAAGCGTACGCTTGGATGCGATACATTTTAGTCAATCGCATGTGCTCCATTTCTTGGTGGATTTCTGCTGTAAACAAGGCATTCTTCATGCGTTCAATTGGTTTAACATTGTTTTTACTGTGAGCCATTACAAGATGCTTAACGAAATTTGTTTTCAAAGTAGCTTTACCAATGACTTCGGGAAGATTAAGATTGGTTTGTTATGATGGAAGATAAGAATTAGTTAAATTACGAAAGTATTCTTTTTGAGTTAATATTTTCGTAGAACGTATGGATGGATCGGAATTTTCACAAGCAACTGACGAAACAATATATTTTAAAATTAAATTACAGGACAAAATACAAAATAAATAAAACTCGCGCACTTCCAATATTTGTTTTGAAATGAATATCTTTTTTTTTATTGTTTTGTCATCTGTCAAAATACTCACCTCAAATTGAGTAAACTGGTCTTTTCTTGTGGTGGAATTTTGGCACGTACGCATTAATATGCTATGGTTTGCTTCTACTTTTTGATTGGATTTTCTTCATTTTGAACATAAAATTAATAAATATTGCTTAATTTGTAAGCCAGAATCAACAAAAAGCTTTTATTGGTATGTTTTATGTTTGATTTAGGCCTTTAAGAATACAATTTAACTAAAAAGCAATTCATTTTTCAATTTTTGAATTTAACGGATTTCCATTTTGAAGATATAGGCTTACCATATCTACCAAAAGGGCAAATGCGCACTCCTCCGTTTCGATAAGCCTGTGTTGGTATCTGCTCCATTTAAAATGCACGGGCAACTAACACATGTTTGTCGAAACGGAGGAAATCCTCTCAATTTAGCTTGTAGGGTGAAAGAGAATAAACCCCCGAAGTCGTGCCTCTATATTAGTTTCTCTATTGTTCTGAGTGTAAATTAACCTTAGCTTCTTAATCCCTGCAATCATTTTAAATCCAAAAAATTATTTCGAAAAATTGATATCTAAAAGTAGTTTCTTCGTGTTTTAAAAAAAAATACAAAATTACTTTCAGATGCAAATTTTTTGAAATATTTGCTCGAATTGAAAACGGTTTCAAGAATTTACAAGCTGACATAAATTAAAACTCACAACAGTTTCAATCATCGAGATCAAGCAAGTACTTTGGAAATGACAGCTTGTCCAAAGTAGCAAATCCAAGAAATTTCTACTGATATCAAGAAAAATCTTGAAATCAGTACTTACGCCAAGCTCTAATTTCCAAACTACTTTCTTGATTTCGATGATTGTAACGGTTCTGAGTGTAACTCAGCTTCTTAATCTTTCAATCATTTTATAATCAAACATTTATTTAGAAAAATTGCTATCTAAAAGTAGTTCTTTCGTGTTTTTAAAATTAGACCGTTTTTTTTAAAGGTGAAATTGAACAAACATTCCCGAAAATAAACAAAGAATCATATACATGTATATATATAAATATTGAATTAATGACAACACAAAATAATTAAAATTATTATTATTATTCATTACAAATAAGTTTGCTGCTCACAGAGATATATAGAACATTATGTAGAATAGAATAAGATCACATTTTTGCCAAGAACACAATCATTGTTAATTATTATGATCCTTTTTTATTTCAATATTGGATGAGGTGGATGATGTGGTGTCTTGCAGTTTGTGGGGCAGAATCATCTGCAACAGTTGTCGCCTGTGCTTCGCGTCGTCGGTGTTGGTATGTGTGTCGTCATCGGTCTCATTGACTGCAGCAGATATTTCTCCATTGAACTGAATCAAAACACAAGGCTCCATGGCATAGGCAAGTAGTTTCATAGAAATTGGATTCACACGCAGCAAATTTCCCACAAAAACTATCTGTAAAATAAAAATGAAACAATCTGTAAATATTTAGAGATTATGAAATCCGATTTTATGATTTTCGACTACTAATGGATGCTATGATAGATTTTTCAGGATTCGCAGTAGGTTTTCGATTGCGATGGATTCTGTGATAGGGCCGATTTATTACTTTTAAATTTCGAGTTTTCTTTAATGTAACTAAACTTTGACGCTGTTAGTATGTAGGTCCAATTATCATTAGGTAGGTTTAAAACCGATTTAGGTAAGTTCTTAGTATAATGAATAGAATTATTGTATGTTTCAGGAAATAGTTACTAGGTACCTACCTAAAAATGTATATTTAAATCTATGTTATGGATTTTAATTCTGTAAATTGGGATGGCAAAATGTACCTACATTACATACATATGTATGTATATGGACCCTAGGTATGTAAATATGTAGGTACATAATAATGTATAATGAAAGTGTTGGATGGTTAAGGTTAGGTAGATAAATATATGCATATAAAACTTTATATAATAGTCTTAATATACATAATATTCATTTGATTGTTAAAGATATATATTTATATAAATGTCAGAGAGTCCACCTAGTACATAATGTATGTAGGCTGGTACCTATTCAGTTACCTAGATATCAGAAACTACTAACTCGATTTGCGTTTTGTACGTAATTTATTATTTTTGAAATGGAAATTAAAAGAGTAGTCAAATTTATAAATTTAAAGTTTAAATTTTATAAATTTAATTTGCTCTGGCCCGATCCAAATTCATAACTTCAAGTTTCTATTTTTCATTTTTATTTATTAGTTTTAAACTAAATTTGAATATTTTTTAATGTAGCTAAACATTGACGCTATTAGTAGGTAGGTCCAAATATCTAGGTAAGTTTTTAGTATAATGGATATAATGGAATGGTACTTAGGTACCTACATACCTACAAATTTATGTTTAAATCTAGATTACAGATTTTAATTACGGAAATTAGGATGATAATTGTGTACCTACACTACATACAGATAGGAATATGTAGGCATGTAAATGAAAATACATACAATGTACATTGAAAGTGTAAGTTGGTGATAAGTAGGTAGATATATGCATATAATTTTATATGATAGGTGCAATATACATAATATTCATTTGATTTTTAATGATATATAGGTATATAAATGTATGAGAGCCCAAATAGTATATACTGTAAGTAGGTAGGTATTCAGTGACGTAGGTAAATAACATGTGTATGTATGTAATTTAGTCATTATTATGCATAAAAATGAAATATAATTAGGTAGAAGAAATGGATATACATATTTATATCGACCGATAGAGAGACAGACGGAATATCAAGTTTGATTAAAATTTCGGGTTCGATTTTTTTAAAGTGTAAAATTTGCAAAAAGCTAATCCGTAATTCAAGATCACAAAAAAATGATTTTATTGATTTTTAGTAAATTTGTTAAAGTAATTAATTTTTTTATAACATAACTTATTATAATAAAATATACTAGCAATCCATTAAACAAAAAAAAAACCTAACTTATTATACTTACTATTAATTCTTTTCATTTTTCGTCGTTGAGTAGTTCTACCTATTTGTTGGTTGATAAATATTTGCTTTGTTCCTGATATGGAAATTCATCGGAAAGTAAAAGCTTGGGGCAAATTGTTTCCATATTTTTTATAAATAAATTATATGCACGGTTGGATCGTATGTACTTGTTCTTGTGTTCGATCACATTGTTAGTAGAAAAGGTTTAATATTACGAAACGTTATATTAACAAAAGATTATGTCTCACACTATTCTTACATCCGGTGGGAGTTGCTTTGAAGCACGGAATATTTCTTTTACTGGCAATGCTTTCTCTTTGGAGAATTAGATTGCCATGAAGATGAAGGAACTGTTGGGAGTTAGAAGTTAAATATACCATTTTATTTTTGTGTAAAGTTTCAATTAACTTACCTACAGCTATATGGCGGTTTATTGTTTGTATGCACCAATGGATTATATGGCACATTGGAAAATTTTGCTTTGGCGGAGTGGAAGTTTTTCCAGTTCCTGCAGACAAATGTCTCCATTGCAGGGGCCACATAGACTTGTGAAGCCACAACTTCCAGATCGTTCATAACAGCTTCGGTGGCTTTCCGTCTTCCCAAGTAAAGCAAGTCCAGTATCGATGAAGGTGGAACGATTCGATCCAGCGTAAAGAAATTCTTAGTCACATAATTGTACCAAAACGAATGAAGCAATTGTTGTTCAATTTAATCGGAAAGCAAGGAATGAGCTGTTGCTGTACAGTAATTTGTTGCCATTCTCGCTCAAAAGCTTGTCCAGTACAAATCCGGCGTTGGCGAAGCCATTTACAAACTTTGCAGCCAGATTCTGCATTCCTGAGTCCACTTGAATCAAATCAATGGGAAATTATTTCTTAATTAAACTTTTATATGTGAACAACAATTCCCAGAACATATTTCAATCGAAACGAAGAACTAAAACTTGAAAAGAAAAACAAACAAAATCTTAACTACATCGGCCTTAAACCTGCATAGGATAACTAGACTACATACCTACTAAACAGCTTTAATGGTTATATACATTAAAGTTATTAGCTACAACAGCAAGTTCGTGTGATCCAGTCTTGCATTTTATTTAATAATGAAGGAGGAAAAGCAGGAGTTTTTGTTTTTTATACTATACTATGCTATACTTAAACAACTAAGTAAAAAACCAGGTAGATCATTCTGAAATTCTTGCATTTTTGTCCATAATTTTGTTAAATAACTTCCCTTTTGGTCATATCGAACCAAATTTCTTTATCACACCACCTTTTAAGCCAGGTTTGGAATTAGCGAAGAGATAAGATCAACAGATACGTTATTGTTTTTGTCATCACCACTTGCTTTATAGTCTATTGAAACGATTCCCCTACTTTTCCCACCAGTAAGAAGTTTTCCAATTATAGGAATTTTTAACAAAGATTTATTAATTGAATATGCTGGTATTACTTGTCCTGCAACCAGGAATTTATCATTTCTAATATCGAGCTTACCACCAGTGCTAATACCTAACTCCGCCCCTTCAAGCCAAGATTTTTCAATTTCAATAGTGCCATCTTTGTATGAAAAAGGTGCATTACATTTGTAAAACTATACACCTTCATTTTTGATGGCATTTAAATGCCAGGAAATGAAGACATCGACAATAAAGAACTAAGTAGTGGAGCATCTTTGATGTAGAAATTGCTAATGGATAACGTACCATAATGTTCTCCACTTTCTCTCTGAGGAGAGAGATAAAAAGACAATTTGCCGTTTTTAATTGGTTTACTAATACCTAAGGAACGCAAAAGCATAATTGAATTATCCGCATATATTTCGAGCCCTATTCCACTGTATTCTGCTAGTATGTTGCTGCTATCTTACAGAAACTACCCTGTAAATTGACGTCCATTGCAATTACCTTCAGCATAGCAGTTTTGATAACGATCCCTTCTTTCATAATTACATTGTCAACAGTCATACGAATCTCTATTTAATCCATTACTGTTTTTGCCAAGCAAGCCTAAAATATCACTTAAGAGCAGGAGTTTTTGTTTTTTTTTCAAGCCTAGGATTATTGCAAAAAATCACTCTTGAAATACGCATATTTAGAATGATTGTAAAGAGGCAACTGGATGAGGACCGGGGTGTGGTATGGGTAGGATACGGGGATGTGGATAGGATGGGAAACGGAAGGGTCCGAATGTCCAACGGTCGGAACAGTGGCATGCTGGCGTCGCACGGCTTAGCTCGCCGGATATAGGGGGGGATCTTGTCCCTCCGTCGGACCTCACCTCATAACAAAAAATATCTTCATGCCAATTTTTTTTGACTCAACCCCGTTTGAATTTGGCTACCACTCATCGATACGGTTTAGGGTGTTTTCAAACCGATGGCTTCCCTCACCACTCCTGGAGCCGGGAGGCCGATTTTACATCCGACTCCCCTTACGCTTACCACTGCTGAAGGGCTTAATCCGCTCCGTCCATGCCCTGGCTGTCCTCCGCACCCCCTGAAATTTTTAATACCTTAATGCATTTTAGGTGCTTTGCTCAGACCATTGAAAAGCAGTAGGTTGGCGTGGCTTACAAGCAAGTCATTTTATTTACCCATGATATATAAAACAAAAAACAAGAAAAATGGCAAATAAAAATTTTCTCATATAAAGGACAAACAAAAATTAAAGATCTTAATCAAACGACGGCTACAGTTCGTAGCGCCGCAAACAAATAAAAAATAAAGAAAAATGAAATGTTATTTTAAGGAAATTATATAGATATAAGAAATAAAAAAAACGTTACCGTTCACCAAAAGTAAAGGTAATATAAATAAAAAAACTGAAAAGTAATTGTATATAACAAACAAATATAAAATGTGATCAAAAACAGAAATGTAAGTTATCAGGACGCAAACAATAGCGCGATGTCCGCGCGGCCGATAACGTCGGCGGGCCTTTGCGCCTCACTCGGGTTGGAACAGCTTTAGGTTTTTGGCCGAAAGAGGTTCCCACTACCCTCAAGCATCTATTCGACCATTAATAATTGGGCCAGCCCTAGCCTCCTCCGATAATTGATTTACGGCTAATTCGCTTTGGCCGGTAACCTGCCTACAGAGCGCTCTTAAGGGGGTGGCGGCCTATAAGCCCGCGGTAGTAGCACGAAAAAATGTTCAGACAATAATGATAGAAACAGTCGGAGGACACTACGCCGACCGGTCGACTTCGTACTTCGACGATGGCCGTGTCGGCCCGCACAATTGCCTACTTCCTAAAGGTAATTGTAACACCATAAAAAAATATATTTTTTTAAACACAAAAAAAACTTTAAAATTTGAATAATTTGCCAACGACCAAAAAAAAAATTTAAATTAACCGCCGGATGGCGTTTGTGCTGGTTCGGCTCTTGACTGTTGGTTGGTGCGCTGAATATATACGCCGTCCACATTTACTACAGGTTCCACAATTCGGAACAAGTAGTGTTCGAAATTTCGAAGAAAAGGGTTCTGGTTTTGGCTATTTAATGGTTTGCGAATAAGGGGTTGCGCTTAAGTCACAATGGCGACGTAGAATATATTTTTGTTTAATTGAACAAAAAAATCAAAATTGGTACTTATCGCTTCCTGATACCCGTTGGTGCTTGAAACGGCGTACTTCAGGGCCTTTTTTTGTCTCTTTGCCGGAATCCTTCTTAATATGATTTACAACACCAACACTTTAAGAAAATCCGACGGCACCGACTTTGTCCTCGTCGATGTCGCCAATCATTCGCCAGGAACCCTCAAACCTCATCCAATTACTCAAAAAAAATTCGCCAGTAAAAAAAAAACCACGTCCTTTGATAACCAAAAAAACCACTTCCTATTTTTTTCTTTGTTCTTTTTTTTTCTTTTGAAACTCCCGCCAGCACAATTTTCCTTGAGACACACAAAGACTTTTCCTCTTCTTTCCCATCAACATCCACCCAACCGATTTTCGAACTTAATCGAAAATGGAAAACATGCTCCGTTGGTTCTCTAGGTACATGAGACCCGTTTGGGGGTTAGCAGCACTAGTATGAAGGGGCCGACCCTTTCCGTCAATCCCCCCTTTTCATTAATCTCATTCCTAAATTTTCTCCTCCCAGTGTGTTCTACCCCAAACGGTTATCCCATCTACGATCCATTTCGAACATCTGACTTGAAGGTATAAACCCATTTTTTCGACCTTACCATCAAGTCTATCTGTCATTCTCTGACAAATCAAATTAAATGCCAAAAAAAACAATTGTTTTGAAATTTTGCATTTTGGATTTGGCCGGCATTTGCCAAATGTTCTTTTTTTTATTTTTTTACCCTTGTTTTTTTGTCTTGCTGGTGTGTCCCATAAGGTCAAATGGACCACCAGCTGTGCCAGAGATTATTCCGTGGTGCATCAATGGCCTTGTTCTGTGTTCTGTGGCCCGAACCAACCGAACCGGATTGCTTAGTGTTGTTGTGACGCCTAAGGAAAAACTGATGGTTAACTAAACTTGTTGGCACTAAAACATCTCAAGCGACCCAAACATAATTGGATTCGTCGAGATCAGTTTGGAAATGTGGGGAACAACTGATCCAAAACTTCCGATGTGTATGCAATACATCTAACATCCAAGAAAGCTACCTGCATCGTTCGAAAATAAATCTGCTACAAAGGTATCTTGGATAGCCTATCGGCCGCGCACCAAACGAGGCCAATGGCTGGACAACTCGCTCCTCTGCCCGTCAAACCATACCCTTCTTGGACAGGAACATCCCCGGGAAAAGCCGTAAGTTAAGCCTTCCCTTTACTTTCTTTTTAAATAGTTTTTTTTTATGTGCGGCTGAACTTATCAGCTACGCTGATACTTCCAGCCGGTGGTTGCTCCTGCCACAGTGCCTTTTGCACGAAAGGGTGAGCTGCAGGGCGAGTGGGGTGCGCGAATAAGGCGAGCAAGGGCTGCCGTAACATGATGTATGGGTATTCCTGGAGCTATTTTTTTTAATACAACTTCTTTGCAAAAAATGTTGATGCTTCCTTTGAAAGTATGAAGTGCTGATTCTAAAAAGATATCGCTCACCTTTATTGGACAACCCGTTCCAAAGATATAGTTCAAGAACTATTCACTGTTCACCTTGGAATATACAATCTGAAAATACTTTGGAGTGTATCTTTGGAACGGGTTATCCTAAAGACTTGGTTGATACCTTTTTGTAATCTACTCTTGTTACTCTCAAAATCAGCATCAAAAGTTTTTATGTAGAAGCCTTATTGCAAAAAATCACTCTTGAAATACGCATATTTAGATTGATGTATGCGTATTCCTGGAGCTATTTTTTTTTAATACAACTTCTTTGCAAAAAATGTTGATGCTTCCTTTGAAAGTATGAAGTGCTGATTCTAAAAAGATATCGCTCACCTTTATTGGACATCCCGTTCCAACGATATAGTTCAAAAGCTATTCGTATTCTATATTAAATAATATGTGTCTAAGAATCACATGAATCTTATGTATGCAGATTGCACCTAAATTATAAAGTTATATGCATATAGCTACCTACCCACCTACATCCTTCATTTTCATTATTATATGCACATGTTTACATACTTAGCTTCCATAAATATATATATATGTATGTATATTTTACTATCGTAACTTACATAATTCAAATCCATAACAAAGATTTAAATATACATTTGTAGATTGGTATTTACCTAAGTAACTATTCCTTTAATCATATATCCGACAATTCATTATACTAAGAATTAAAGTAATCTTAACTACATCGGCCTTAAACCTGCATAGGATAACTAGACTACATACCTACTAAACAGCTTTAATGGTTAGATGCATTAAGGTTGTTAGCTACAACAGCAAGTTCGTGCGATCCAGTCTTGCATTTTATTTAATAATGACGGAGAAAAAGCAGGAGTTTTTGTTTTTTATACTATTCTATACTATACTATGAGACTTACCTTCTCCTTCCATTCCTTGATCATATCGGTACTATCAGCTGGCATTTGATCCGTATAAACCATACACATGTATCCGGATTCGCGCAAGCATCTCTCAAATTCAAGTACTTCATCTGCCGAATTGCACAAGACTGCACAACGCTCCAACTGATATGCGCATTTATCCAAACATTTCATAACAACCGACATCTTTTCGGAGTTACTTTGCAATTTAATGGAAACTTTAGCCTTGGCATAGACTGCAGCTTCTAAATAGTCTGCAATGCACAACAAAGGCTGATTAGCAATCCTTACAAAATTAATAAATCGCCGAGTCCATTTCTTGGAAGTGACCACCAGTTGAAATGGAATCTTTTCATCTTGAAGAACTGGAGAGATAAGCTTGAAGAGGGTTTCATCAAACTCGGGACTCTCATTCATTATGCTGTCGAAACCATCGATAACTAAAGTTTGTACTTGGCGTATGTTGAGCAAGTTTTCCTTCTCGTTGGCCTCGAGCAAACGCTGCAGCACGGTGGTGTAATTACAAGCACACCACACCCATTGTGCAGTTCAATTCAAACATCTTCGTTGTTTCGAAGCCCATATGCTGGGACAATACTAATTTTTGGTGTTGTGCTAGCCAAAATGCGTCGATAATGACGAGAAATACTCTCAACCTGAACGGACGATGGTGCGATTATAATAACAGCTAGACCATAGCAGAATGCCTTTCGATTCTAGACGGAAACTCAACATGGAGGCAAATAACACCAGGTTTTACCAGTTCTATTCGAGTTGATCACACAAAAGCAATTGCCGCGAACTAAATGCGACCAAGCGTACGCTTGGATGTGATACATTTTAGTCAATCGCATGTGCTCCATTTCTTGGTGGATTTCTGCTGTAAACAAGGCATTCTTCATGCGTTCAATTGGTTTAACATTGTTCTTACTGCGAGCCAATACAAGATGCTTAACGAAATTTGTTTTCAAAGTAGCTTTACCAATGACTTCGGGAAGATTAAGATTGGTTTGGTATGATGGAAGATAAAAATTAGTTAAATTGCGAAAGTATTCTTTTTGAGTTAATATTTTCGTAGAACGTATGGATGGATCGGAATTTTCACTAGCAACTGGTGTGGAACACGGAGATTGTAAAAGTGATGAATTTGACGATTGGACAGTTTCATTTTTAATCATATGACAATATGTTTTATAATTAAATTACAGGACAAAATACAAAATAAATAAAATAAAACTCGCGCACTTCCAATATTTGTTTTGAAATGAATATCTTTTTTTTATTGTTTTGTCATCTGTCAAAATACTCACCTCAAATTGAGTAAACTGGTCTTTTCTTGTGGTGGAATTTTGGCACGTACGCATTAATATGCTATGGTTTGCTTCTACTTTTTGATTGGATTTTCTTCATTTTGAACATAAAATTAATAAATATTGCTTAATTTGTAAGCCAGAATCAACAAAAAGCTTTTATTAGTATGTTTTATGTTTGATTAAGGCCTTTAAAAATACAATTTAACTAAAAAGCAATTCATTTTTCAATTTTCGAAATTAACGGATTTCCATTTTAAATATATAAGGTCACCATATCTACCAAAATTGGGATTGCGCACTCCTCCGTTTCGATAAGCCTGTGTTGGTGTCTGCTCCATTTAAATGCACGGGCAACTAACACATGCTTGTCGAAACGGAGGAAATCCTCTCAATTTAGCTTGTAGGGTGAAAGAGAATAAACCCCCGAAGTCGTGCCTCTATATTAGTTTCTCTATGTCCAAGATGTTGAGTGACAATGGCTGTACTGATTGTACTCACAAAACTGTACTGTACTGCAAAAATATGAAATTATTGTCAATCAGCATTTGAAATAAAACTTACAAATTAGTGTTTTTAGTATCAGCTACAGACAAGAGGGAACACAAGTCTTGAACAAAACGATCCGCAACAATTTTCGAGAACTTACTACCACTTGTTCGTATACTTAACCAAACAGAAACATTTATCCGAGGATTGAAAAGATCCAACAACCACTGCGTTGTTGCTTGCGACGCATTATCCTAAAAGAAAAACAAAAAATATAGCTGATTATAGTGAATACGTAAGCTTTAACAAATGTACCTTCAAGAATTCCTTATGATTGATATATGCTTTTTCAAAGATAGTTGAAGTCGACCGAAAATCGATTCCAACAGAGCAATATGTTCTGAGAAAAACATATCAATTTCAGCCTCAAATGATTCATTCAATAGACAAAGTTATATACATATGTAAGATAAATCAATTACGAGTATATTTGCGGAAATATATGTGTGTACATACTTTGGAATGGTAGTTCGAGAACTTCCAGTTTTATTTTTTCGATTTAGCACTTGTCATTTCGTTAGTTTGCTGCGAGGACCCGTTTCGGTTGGATAGAATCAACGTGGTCGTGGATCGAAATTGACAAGGCAGCCTACTTCGGTATTAAAAAACAAATTTTTATATAATTCGAAAAATGCATTTTAACATTGCACTTTTGTACAAGCCCAAACATAATCTAGCAGTGTTTTATGAATTTTTACCTGTAATGCCCAATTGCTGCTTTCCAAGTAGAATTTTGTACATTCGAATATCAGTGGGAATTGTAGTAAAGCTAGCACAATATATATTTTTGATTAAAATAAAAACATTGGAAAATAATAAAGAAATAAAACTTCGTAAGTGTGAAAATGAAATTTAATTCTTGAAATTGAATTGACAGATAAACAAAAACAAACTGATCTGTCAGTTTGAGCAAAAGTGTATTTTAATCCACCACTCACATGTATTCACGGACAGGAAAAAAATGAGTAAATTAAGAGAGTTTTCTCTTACTCACCTAAAAAAAAATTTGCGGGTGTTTAAGGCAAGGGGGGTACGAGTCGCGCCTCTATGTAATTATTTTCTCTATGCTGCGTATGCTGCCCGAGTTGTTTAGAGGAAGAGCGTTAGAATGGCTAATGATAAAAGGAGATAGCTTTTACACTTGGGAACATTTTCGAGAAGCATTTATCAGTCACTTCCTCACGCCCTGATATGTGCACAAGTTGGAAGAGGAGATCTTTCGCAAACGCCAAGGCTAAGGAGAAGGCTCAAGATTATATCTAATACGCCAACACCCCCGTATCACCGTTGCCGAGAATGTTGATCGGATATTTGACAATATTAGACCCGAGTATAGGTATTACATCCGCCGCCATTATTTCAACACTTTGGATCAAATTGCCAATTTAGCCGAAGAATTTGAGTCAATTAAGAACGAGGAACGAAACTCATGCATGTGCTGAGGCACATACACATCTTGCACAACCGGTCTCCCGTAGTTTGCCAGTAGCAGATCGATCCGACCGAAACACGCGGTGCTGGAATTGCAAGCAGAGGCCACCGAAAGGAAACGTGTCACAGACCTTGCCGACTATTTTGCTCATTGTATGGAACAGACGGAATGCTAAGCAAAGGCTGCCCACGCCGTCAAAATCCAGTAGTCGCCGTAAGGAATCCGCCAGTAGCCGCCGTAAGGAATCCAACCAATCAAGATCTTAAGTGCTTTGTACCAATCCGAATAGAAGACGAAAGTTACCATGCATTGGTCGATACAGGTTCTACCAAAACGTTTGCTGGAGAACTTCTGAGGCAAAAGTTTAAGGAACTTAAACTCCCTATGCGTAAGCATGACCAGCCGATTCGCCTGGCTAACGGTGAGTCAATTTTAGCTACCGAACATTATACGGCCACTTTCACGTTAATTTGACTGGTGAAATCACATACCTCCCGCATTAGACGAAGATGTAGTTATCGGAATGGATTTAATGAACCAGTGAACCAGGCTGAAATACAGATCTTCATGGGTGGCAAACCTGTAACCGGCAGAAAACCCTACAAACGAATTGAAGTGCCCATTCGTGCTCCGTTAATTTCAATACGACAAGCTTAATACACTACCATATCCAAGATAATGAAGCCGAAAGCCACCACCGTTTCGTCCGTCGCTTTGTGCACCGCCGCGCCGCCGCCGTCAGCAACCGAGTGGAACCAGAAGGGGCTTCGAAATCCAGTCAAACCGCCCGATTACCAGTACCGCCATTGCTGAATCCTACCGCCAGACAGAGCACTTTAGCGAGCAGAGTATGGGCAGCTCCCAAAGATGCCGAAGAGTCAATTGCGCCGACTATGCAAGCAAACCGCCGCATAAGCCGCATTCAACCTCCGATCAACGACCGGAACTCAGCTCAACCCGTTTTACTGCCGCCGCCAGTTAATCTAAGTATTAACACAGCCAGAGAGCAGCGAAGAGCAGCAGAGGAGAAGTGGTTAATAATAAATCCACAGTTGTCGAAGCCGGAAC
This sequence comes from Philhelius pedissequus, assembly GCA_910595825.1. Lineage (NCBI taxonomy): Eukaryota > Metazoa > Arthropoda > Insecta > Diptera > Syrphidae > Philhelius > Philhelius pedissequus. Next base: position 12,814,965 of record OU343164.1, on the reverse strand, counting down.
GGCTTATCTCGGCATCCCTGCACCGAGATCCCTTTGAGGGAATTATTATAAGAGTGCTCCAGCATCGCCGGGCATTTTTTATTCAACGACCCTGGGGAAAGGTGTTAGTCCGCTTAAACAAGCACCGAACCAAGGCCAACCTTAGATTCAAGGCACAGTATAGGGGCGTTAAGGTTATCCCGTAGTCGTCAGACTACGTTATTATTTTTTTTTATGAATATTGTATTTAGTTATGATTAATGAAGTTCAAAATTTTTTTTCATTAAATAAAAACGATTTGTTGAAATGAAAATTACGACGAGAAGGTTCTCGTCTCCCGAAGAAATAGGGGAATGTAACGAAGTTACAAATGCAACCTAACCACAGCAGCTTCCCAATATACCCCTGCTAATATACTGCTACCTTAGCATAGAGAAAATAATTAAATAGAGGCGCGACTCGTACGCCCCTTGCCTTAAACACCCGCACATTTTTTTAGGTGACTAAGAGAAAACTCTCTTAATTTACTCATTTTTCCCTATCCGTGAATACATGTGAGTGGTGGATTAAGAAACACTATTGCTCAAACTGACAGATAATTTTTTTTGTTTTTGGTTTGTCACAAGTCTGTCTGACATTTCTAATTACCAAAACATAAATAATAGTTTTTTTTTTCACATTTGGTAAGTTTTTTTCATATTTATTTAATTATTCTTTATTTCAATAAAAGAAATATATATAACTATAAAAAAAATTGTTTTTTATGTTTGTTTGGTAAAGATTTGGCCACAATGACGGAGATCCGATGGAAAGCGTACATCCAAAGGTATATCTTAGATTGGAAACTCAGAAAACAAACTCAATTGTTTCTTGTTTTCTATAATTATTTTGTTGTTTTTTTTTAGATTGGGAGTGAAGACGTACTTAGTCCAACTGGGAGTGATACCACTAACACTCCACTTTACACAAAAACCAATCCATCAACAAAAAGTGCAGATCGAATTGCTTATTTAGAAAAGGAGGCTTCACATTGGCGGACACAATGTGTAATCTCACGAAGAAGCGATTCGCTGCCACATGAAGTGTCTCGTCTATGTAAAGAGAAACAACAATACAATGAGCCATTAATAGTGGCGGGTTGTTGCTGTAGTACAGCAGGGACTGGATTGTCTGTGGTCGTATATATATTTTCTTAGATCTGTCGCACTAGAAAGCTTCTTGGAATCTATTCTTCGAAAGGACATGTCTTGGTATAACACAAGCTCCGGAAACAATTTCCCCAGCAAAATGACAGAGTAAGTAAACCTTTATTTTGCAAGTGCAAATTCATATCTAATCGATGTTTTTCTTATAAACTTTCAGAGATCTTGATAAACTGAAAGAAGGAATCGCTGAGAAAGTAGCCATATTATCTTTTTGGAAGAAATATATCGTGAGTGGCAATCTCACGAGCGAGATCGATATGCACATGTTGACCGAAACACCTCGGTCTGTATCTGTAGCTTCTAAACAGATTGTTGGTCTATTTGTGTATCAGCATTCAGTCAAGCAGAAATAAGGTACGTTAAATACAAAAAAACCTAATTTGATGTATTTTTAAGTATTTGTTTTTCTTTTAATTTTGTAGGATAAACAGCGCCTGCCATTCATCTCAAAATCATGACGAACAGCAAGATCAGACCACACAAACAATGAATCCCAACAGGAAGTCATTATTGCCAGATAATATAATTAAATACATTGGGCTCAATATTTTAAAGTGTTCTCCTTATGTATATATATATATGTATATAGCTTAAGAATTGTGATTCAATTAATTTTTTTCGATTACATTTTCTTTATGGGTGTTCAAAAAAATTCTTTTCTTTTTAAGGGAAATGTAATGTTGTGTGTCTCAATGACACATAGGTAAGTATTATAGCCCTATGCTGAGGTAAATTAACACTCAGAACAGTTATAATCATCGAGATCAAGCAAGTACTTTGAAAATGACAGCTTGTCCAAAGTAGCAAATCCAAGAAATTTCTACTGATATCAAGAAAAATCTTGAAATCAGTACTTGCGCCAAGCTCTAATTTCCAAACTACTTGCTTGATTTCGATGATTGTAACGGTTCTGAGTGTAAATTAACCTTAGCTTCTAAATCCCTGCAATCATTTTAAATTCAAAAAATTATTTCGAAAAATTGCTATCTAAAAGTAGTTTCTTCGTGCTTTAAAAAAAATGAAAAATTACTTTCAGATGCAAATTTTTTGAAATATTTGCTCGAATTGAAAACGGTTTCAAGAATTTACAAGCTGACATAAATTAAAACTCACAACAGTTTCAATCATCGAGATCAAGCAAGTACTTTGGAAATGACAGCTTGTCCAAAGTAGCAAATCCAAAAAATTTCTACTGATATCAAGAAAAATCTTGAAATCAGTACTTACGCCAAGCTCTAATTTCCAAACTACTTGCTTGATTTCGATGATTGTAACGGTTCTGAGTGTAAATTAACCTTAGCTTCTTAATCCCTGCAATCATTTTAAATCCAAAAAATTATTTCGAAAAATTGATATCTAAAAGTAGTTTCTTCGTGTTTTAAAAAAAAATACAAAATTACTTTCAGATGCAAATTTTTTGAAATATTTGCTCGAATTGAAAACGGTTTCAAGAATTTACAAGCTGACATAAATTAAAACTCACAACAGTTTCAATCATCGAGATCAAGCAAGTACTTTGGAAATGACAGCTTGTCCAAAGTAGCAAATCCAAGAAATTTCTACTGATATCAAGAAAAATCTTGAAATCAGTACTTACGCCAAGCTCTAATTTCCAAACTACTTTCTTGATTTCGATGATTGTAACGGTTCTGAGTGTAACTCAGCTTCTTAATCTTTCAATCATTTTATAATCAAACATTTATTTAGAAAAATTGCTATCTAAAAGTAGTTCTTTCGTGTTTTTAAAATTAGACCGTTTTTTTTAAAGGTGAAATTGAACAAACATTCCCGAAAATAAACAAAGAATCATATACATGTATATATATAAATATTGAATTAATGACAACACAAAATAATTAAAATTATTATTATTATTCATTACAAATAAGTTTGCTGCTCACAGAGATATATAGAACATTATGTAGAATAGAATAAGATCACATTTTTGCCAAGAACACAATCATTGTTAATTATTATGATCCTTTTTTATTTCAATATTGGATGAGGTGGATGATGTGGTGTCTTGCAGTTTGTGGGGCAGAATCATCTGCAACAGTTGTCGCCTGTGCTTCGCGTCGTCGGTGTTGGTATGTGTGTCGTCATCGGTCTCATTGACTGCAGCAGATATTTCTCCATTGAACTGAATCAAAACACAAGGCTCCATGGCATAGGCAAGTAGTTTCATAGAAATTGGATTCACACGCAGCAAATTTCCCACAAAAACTATCTGTAAAATAAAAATGAAACAATCTGTAAATATTTAGAGATTATGAAATCCGATTTTATGATTTTCGACTACTAATGGATGCTATGATAGATTTTTCAGGATTCGCAGTAGGTTTTCGATTGCGATGGATTCTGTGATAGGGCCGATTTATTACTTTTAAATTTCGAGTTTTCTTTAATGTAACTAAACTTTGACGCTGTTAGTATGTAGGTCCAATTATCATTAGGTAAGTTTAAAACCGATGTAGGTAAGTTCTTAGTATAATGAATAGTATTATTGTATGTTTCAGGAAATAGTTACTAGGCACCTACCTAAAAATGTATATTTAAATCTATGTTATGGATTTTAATTCTGTAAATTGGACCCTAGGTATGTAAATATGTAGGTACATAATAATGTATAATGAAAGTGTTGGATGGTTTTGGTTAGGTAGATAAATATATGCATATAAAACTTTATATAATAGTCTTAATATACATAATATTCATTTGATTGTTAAAGATATATATTTATATAAATGTCAGAGAGTCCACCTAGTACATAATGTATGTAGGCTGGTACCTATTCAGTTACCTAGATATCAGAAACTACTAACTCGATTTGCGTTTTGTACGTAATTTATTATTTTTGAAATGGAAATTAAAAGAGTAGTCAAATTTATAAATTTAAAGTTTAAATTTTATAAATTTAATTTGCTCTGGCCCGATCCAAATTCATAACTTCAAGTTTCTATTTTTCATTTTTATTTATTAGTTTTAAACTAAATTTGAATATTTTTTAATGTAGCTAAACATTGACGCTATTAGTAGGTAGGTCCAAATATCTAGGTAAGTTTTTAGTATAATGGATATAATGGAATGGTACTTAGGTACCTACATACCTACAAATTTATGTTTAAATCTAGATTACAGATTTTAATTACGGAAATTAGGATGATAATTGTGTACCTACACTACATACAGATAGGAATATGTAGGCATGTAAATGAAAATACATACAATGTACATTGAAAGTGTAAGTTGGTGATAAGTAGGTAGATATATGCATATAATTTTATATGATAGGTGCAATATACATAATATTCATTTGATTTTTAATGATATATAGGTATATAAATGTATGAGAGCCCAAATAGTATATACTGTAAGTAGGTAGGTATTCAGTGACGTAGGTAGCAAAAACATGTGTATGTATGTAATTTAGTCATTATTATGCATAAAAATGAAATATAATTAGGTAGAAGAAATGGATATACATATTTATATCGACCGATAGAGAGACAGACGGAATATCAAGTTTGATTAAAATTTCGGGTTCGATTTTTTTAAAGTGTAAAATTTGCAAAAAGCTAATCCGTAATTCAAGATCACAAAAAAATGATTTTATTGATTTTTAGTAAATTTGTTAAAGTAATTAATTTTTTTATAACATAACTTATTATAATAAAATATACTAGCAATCCATTAAACAAAAAAAAAACTTAACTTATTATACTTACTATGAATTCTTTTCATTTTTCGTCGTTGAGTAGTTCTACTTATTTGTTGGTTGATGAATATTTGCTTTGTTCTTGATATGGAAATTCATCGGAAAGTAAAAGCTTGCGGCAAATTGTTTGAATTAAACGCAGGGTTGGATCGTATGTACTTGTTCTTCACATTGTTCGATCACATTGTTAGTAGAAAAGGTTTAATATTACGAAACGTTATATTAACAAAAGATTATGTCTCACACTATTCTTACATCCGGTGGGAGTTGCTTTGAAGCACGGAATATTTCTTTTACTGGCAATGCTTTCTCTTTGGAGAATTCGATTGCCATGAAGATGAAGGAACTGTTGGGAGTTAGAAGTTAAATATACCATTTTATTTTTGTGTAAAGTTTCAATTAACTTACCTACAGCTATATGGCGGTTTATTGTTTGTATGCACCAATGGATTATATGGCACATTGGAAAATTTTGCTTTGGCGGAGTGGAAGTTTTTCCAGTTCCTGCAGCGCATGGACAAATGTCTCCATTGCAGGGGCCACATAGACTTGTGAAGCCACAACTTCCAGATCGTTCATAACAGCTTCGGTGGCTTTCCGTCTTCCCAAGTAAAGCAAGTCCAGTATCGATGAAGGTGGAACGATTCGATCCAGCGTAAAGAAATTCTTAGTCACATAATTGTACCAAAACGAATGAAGCAATTGTTGTTCAATTTAATCGGAAAGCAAGGAATGAGCTGTTGCTGTACAGTAATTTGTTGCCATTCTCGCTCAAAAGCTTGTCCAGTACAAATCCGGCGTTGGCGAAGCCATTTACAAACTTTGCAGCCAGATTCTGCATTCCTGAGTCCACTTGAATCAATGGGAAATTATTTCTTAATTAAACTTTTATATGTGAACAACAATTCCCAGAACATATTTCAATCGAAACGAAGAACTAAAACTTGAAAAGAAAAACAGATAACATTCATCCAATTGTGTAAGACATTCTAATAAGAACAGAATTATAAAAAAATATTTACGTACTGATTACTCGACCAACCAACAATCATTTCAATGTTAAGTTCGAAGACGTAAAGCTTCTTAAACACGTCACAAACCCCAGACGACTTGATGCGTATGAAAGCTTACACATACACATCAACAACAACTTGATGAACAGTGACGACGGGAATATAATTTCACCGCTCTTCAACTTAATATAACCATCTCTCTCACTCTTTAACTTTCTGTGATTTGTTAATTTTGTAAAGCTATTTTGTTTACATTTTTTTATTCTATTGTCTTATGTAATTTTGTTGTAATTTCCATACCAATTAGTGTATTGCTGAAGATGAGTCACATCAGACTCGAAATGCATTCAGTTTAAATAAAAAGTTAAAATAATAATTTTTAAATTAAAAAACGTTTTTTATTTTGTTTTTTCTTTTTAACTTTTTTACATTTTTTGTGGTCAATAAGGTTCCTTTCTTTCTCTATATTTAACCTCACTGTATTATTTATAATTTAAGTGCAATATGCATATGTACATAAGATCCATGTGATTTTTAAAGATACATAATTATGTATATATAAATGTATGACGGCCTACATCGTATGAAGTATTCAGTTCATTTATTTTGGAAATAAATATTTTTTTTTTTAAACTCAAAATTTCAAAAACGAATCAATAGATTTTTTCGAAACTTCGTATTTGTTAGTTTTTTGACATTATTACAAATATTTTTTTTCGTACTTATTAACGGCACTTCCCATAGAACCACTTATCATATTTTCGACTTTCTTAACATTGGATGAACTGAATAAAATAATTTTTTTTATACAAAAAAAAAACTTCATACCAAATTTTCAAAAAAAAAAATGTTTCGATTTTTAAAAAATAAATACAATTTTTATTGAAAAATCGATTTTTCAAAAACTAGTTACACAATTTTTGTTAATTGAATTTTATATGTATATTAATAATATCTTAAAATATTTTCGAAATTTTATACATAAAAAATTAATTTATTAAAAAACCACTCCAACGATTTTTGAATTTTTTTTTGATATATTCTTAAAGAATTCAAATTGCATCTTTCTTTTGCCTCAAACTATAAAGACTAAGCAATATAAAACCATTTAATTATGTGTATTATCCATTTATTTCTATACCTCATTATTATTCCCGTTTTACTAATCTTTGCGTACGTCACTGAATACTACATAAAATGTACGACCTCATACATTTATATATACACATGTGTCTTTTAAAATCACACGAATCTTATATATACATATTGCACCTAAATTATGAAGTTCCATGTATATAGCTACCTACCTACCTTCTTTTCATTATTATACATGTTAACATACTTTAGGTTCCATCAATATGTATATATATGTAGATATATATTTTACTATCGTAACTTACATAATTCAAATCCATAACAAAGATTTAAATATACATTTGTAGATTCCTTTAATCATCTATTCGACAATTCATTATACTAAGAATTAAAGTAATCTTAACTACATAGGCCTTAAACCTGCATAGGATAACTAGACTACATACCTACTAAACAGCTTTATTGGTTAGATACATTAAAGTTGTTAGCTACAACAGCAAGTTCGTGCGACCCAGTCTTGCATTTTATTTAATAATGACGGAGAAAAGGCAGGAGTTTTTGTTTTTTATTCTATACTATACTATACTATGAGACTTACCTTCACCTTCCATTCCTTGATCATATCGGTACTATCAGCTGGCATCCGGATTCGCGCAAGCATCTCTCAACTTCCAGTACTTCATCTGCCGAATTGCACAAGACTGCACAACGCTCCAACTGATATGCGCACTTATCCAAGCATTTCATAACAACCGACATCTTTAGCCTTGGCATAAACTGCAGCTTCTAAATAGTCTGCAATGCACAACAAAGGCTGATTAGCAATCCTTACAAAATTAATAAATCGCCGAGTCCATGTCTTGGAAGTGACCACCAGTTGAAATGGAATCTTTTCATCTTGAAGAACTGGAGAGATAAGCTTGAAGAGGGTTTCATCAAACTCGGGATTCTCATTCATTATGCTGTCCAAACCATCGATAACTAAAGTCTTACTTGGCGTATGTTGAGCAAGTTTTCCTTCTAGTTGCCCACGAGCAAACGCTGCCGCACGGTGGTGTAATTACAAGCACACCACACCCATTAAGCAGTTCAATTTTAACATCTTCGTTGTTTCGAAGTCCATATGCTGGGACAATACTAATTTTTGGTGCTGTGCTAGCCAAAATGCGTCGACAATGACGAGAAATACTCTCAACCTGAACGGACGATGGTGCGATTATAATAACAGCTGGACCATAGGTCGGCAGAATGCCTTTCGATTCTAGACGGAAACTCAACATGCTACAAACCGGAGGCAAATAACACCAGGTTTTACCAGTTCTATTCGAGTTGATCACACAAAAGCAATTGCCACGAAATAAATGCGACCAAGCGTACGCTTGGATGCGATACATTTTAGTCAATCGCATGTGCTCCATTTCTTGGTGGATTTCTGCTGTAAACAAGGCATTCTTCATGCGTTCAATTGGTTTAACATTGTTTTTACTGTGAGCCATTACAAGATGCTTAACGAAATTTGTTTTCAAAGTAGCTTTACCAATGACTTCGGGATGATTAAGATTGGTTTGTTATGATGGAAGATAAGAATTAGTTAAATTACGAAAGTATTCTTTTTGAGTTAATATTTTCGTAGAACGTATGGATGGATCGGAATTTTCACAAGCAACTGACGAAACAATATATTTTAAAATTAAATTACAGGACAAAATACAAAATAAATAAAACTCGCGCACTTCCAATATTTGTTTTGAAATGAATATCTTTTTTTTTATTGTTTTGTCATCTGTCAAAATACTCACCTCAAATTGAGTAAACTGGTCTTTTCTTGTGGTGGAATTTTGGCACGTACGCATTAATATGCTATGGTTTGCTTCTACTTTTTGATTGGATTTTCTTCATTTTGAACATAAAATTAATAAATATTGCTTAATTTGTAAGCCAGAATCAACAAAAAGCTTTTATTAGTATGTTTTATGTTTGATTAAGGCCTTTAAAAATACAATTTAACTAAAAAGCAATTCATTTTTCAATTTTCGAAATTAACGGATTTCCATTTTAAATATATAAGGTCACCATATCTACCAAAATTGGGATTGCGCACTCCTCCGTTTCGATAAGCCTGTGTTGGTGTCTGCTCCATTTAAATGCACGGGCAACTAACACATGCTTGTCGAAACGGAGGAAATCCTCTCAATTTAGCTTGTAGGGTGAAAGAGAATAAACCCCCGAAGTCGTGCCTATATGTTAGTTTCTCTATGGTAAAAGGGAAATAAAAAAAAACCATTGTAAGTTGGTGGGCATTTCCGGCTTTGCCTCTAAGTTTCTTTCTCTTCGTTTTTTGGTTGCCAAGGCATGCACATCGTGCATCTCGGCTAAAGAGAAAAAAAATTAAAAAAAATTAAAAGAAAAAACAATTATATAACATTTTATATACATAGAGACATACATATTAAAACAAAAATTGTATCATAGCCTTTAAACTTTGGTGTAAAACACTGTGCATGTATAAGTTGAAACATAAACAAAAGAAAATAAAAAAAAAGAATCCATTGCATCAATCAACCATTTTTATATTTTGTGCGCAAGTGTATGGCGTTAGTTAATTAGTGGAGACAGAGCCGATTGCGTTTGCGGCTTTTACAACCGACTCCCAAGATAGTTGTGAACTCTGGGCTAAGCCCGAAGCCGAGTCACATTGGGCCAATTCTTTGGCAGAGAAGTCAAGCCAATTCACAATCATCAACTCCATACGGACAGACGCACGTCCGCCAAAGAAGTCAAGCTCACAACAGTTTAAATCATCGAGATCAAGCAAGTACTTTAGAAATGACAGCTTGTCCAAAGTAGCAAATCCAAGAAACTTCTACTTATATTAAGAAAAATCTTGAAATCAGTACGTACGCAAAGCTCTCATTTCCAAACTACTTGCTTGATTTCGATGATTTAAACTGTTCTAAGTGTAAATTTACCTCAGCTTCGAAATCTTTGTTATCACTTTATAATCAAACAATTATTTCGAAAAATTGCTATCTAAAAGTAGTTTTTTCGTGTTTTAAAAAAAAATGAAAAATTACAAAATTACTTTCAGATGCAATTTTTTTGAAATATTTGTTGCTCGAACTGAAAACGGTTTCAAGAACTTACAAGCTGACATAAATTTAAACTCACTACAGTTTAAATCATCGAGATCACCCCAGGACATTGGAAATGACAGCTTGTCCAAAGTAGCAAATCCAAGAAATTTCTACTTATGTCAAGAAAAATCTTGAAATCAGTACGTACGCAAATGAAAAATTACAAAATTACTTTCAGATGCAATTTTTTTGAAATATTTGCTCGAATTGAACACGGTTTCAAGAATTTACAAGCTGACATAAATTAAAACTCACAACAGTTTAAATCATCGAGATCAAGCAAGTACTTTGGAAATGACAGCTTGTACAAAGGTAGCAAATCCAAGAAATTTCTACTTATATCAAGAAAAATCTTGAAATCAATACTTACGCAAAGCTCTCATTTCCAAACTACTTGCTTGATTTCGATGATTGTAACTGTTCTGGGTGTAAATTTACCTCAGCTTCGAAATCTTTGTTATCACTTTATAATCAAACAATTATTTCGAAAAATTGCTATCTAAAAGTAGTTTTTTCGTGTTTTAAAAAAAACGAAAAATTACAAAATTACTTTCAGATGCAAATTTTTTGAAATATTTGCTCGAATTGAACACGGTTTCAAGAATTTACCAGCTGACATAAATTAAAACTCACAACAGTTTAAATCATCGAGATCAAGGAAGTACTTTGGAAATGACAGCTTGTCCAAAGTAGCAAATCAAAGAAATTTCTACTTATATCAAGAAAAATCTTGAAATCAGTACTTACGCAAAGCTCTCATTTCCAAACTACTTGCTTGATTTCGATAATTGTAACTCTTCTGAGTGTAAATTTATCTCAGTTTCTAAATCCTTGTGATCATTTTATAATCAAACAATTATTTCGTAAAATTGCTATCTAAAAGTAGGTTTTTCGTGTTTTTAAAAAAATGAAAAATTACAAAATTACTTTCAGATGCAAATTTTTTGAAATATTTGCTCGAATTGAAAACGGTTTCAAGAATTTAAAAGCTGACATAATTTAAAACTCACAACAGTTTAAATCATCGAGATCAAGGAAGTACTTTGGAAATGACAGCTTGTCCAAAGTAGCAAATCAAAGAAATTTCTACGTATATCAAGAAAAATCTTGAAATCAATACGTACGCAAAACTCTCATTTCTAAGATACTTGCTCAATTTTGACGATTTTAACTGTTCTGAGTGTAAATTTTCCTCAGCTTCTAAATCCTTGTAATCATTTTATAATCAAACAATTGTTTCGAAAAATTGCAATCTAAAAGTAGTTTTTTCGTGTTTTAAAAAAAAATGAAAAAATTACAAAATTACTTTCAGATGCAAATTTTTTGAAATATTTGCTTGAATTGAACACGGTTTCAAGAATTTACCAGCTGACATAAATTAAAACTCACAACCGTTTAAATCATCGAGATCAAGGACGTATTTTAGAAATGACAGCTTGTCCAAAGTAGCAAATCCAAGAAATTTCTACTTATATCAAGAAAAATCTTGACATCAGTACTTACGCAAAGCTCTCGGATTGAAGTATATGGGTACGAACAGTTGGAAGAAATGGAAAACATTTAAGAATAAATGCAAAAACAAAATCAATACAAACGCATTTACATCTGTAGTACCTGGGCGAAACGCATATTAATTTGGACTAAAGGTCGCAAAAAAACTCAATTGAAATCATAATTCCAGTCCACAAAATAAGGAACAAAAACAATACTCGTACCTACGTATGTAAATTCGTTTGTATTGATTTTGTTTTTACATTTATTCTTAAATTTAAACAAGTCAGACCACGGGTATTATTTTCTAGGTGTCTGAATTCTACCGAATTCCCCTAGAAGAATATAATTCACAGTGCTTTAAAGCTGTAAATTTTATTTGTGTCGGTAGCCATCGACTAATATATTGCGTCTTAGAAAGGTACCACAGCATCTAACTGATGAGCCCATCTGTAGTACCTGGGCGAAACGCATATTAATTTGGACTAAAGGTCGCAAGAAAACTCAATTGAAATGGAAAACATACAAAGGTATTTTTTCCAGAGAATTTTTAGGTTACCTTTTAACACTCCGAACTACCCATTCACCTGGAATCTGGTTTGCTTCAAATATTCCTTAAAAACTTAAAGGCTAATGCGGATTATATTTTAAAACTAATGGATCGATCTGTCCGAAACTTTCAAAAGAGGATCCTCCTTATTTGTTTTCGATGCGGTTATAGCCCAATCGAGAATTGGTATGATCTTGCTATATCACATAACTTGGCAATGTCTTTGACAGTGAACAATGTAGAACAACTGAAAAATTCACTTTACGACTGTATTCCTTCCAAAGATTATAAAATGTACCAGCTGTGTGTTATGAGGGGGACAGAATCGACATCCATTATTTTCAAAATAAGAACTGAAATGCTTGATTTAAATTATATACCGCATAGAACAGATCTTAACCCTCTGTGTTTACTCTGCAACCTTGATCATGACGAAGATGTTGTACATTTTGTACGCATTTGTCCACTTTTACAGGAGATTCGAAGGCTTTATTTAGTTCTAGTTTTCTTTCGTTATCAGAATGTGCCAGAATTCCAAACGGAAACTATGGTTGGAAGAATCTTATACGCTATGTCTCACATGTAAGAAATTTCCGAAGTAAATATTTGAATTTGTTTTGAGTTATTTTTTTCAGATATAACTAATATTTTTCTGTTTTAGCCAAACTAAAAGCTTTTATATACTTACAAAAAGATAAGTAAATATATGGTGTTCCTCTTCCGCTTTTCTTTTTTTAGTTTTAGCAACTTATAGAAATGTAAGGTGCAGTGCATTAACGCCCACGGAATTATCACCCGCAGGTGTTAATTCTCAAAAAAAAGGAAATAACATCCGCGGGGGTTAATTCCATTTCCTGGCGGGTTTTAATTCCAATTTTAAACCACCGGGGTGGAAATGGCGCAGTGGACAAAGTGCTTGATTGCTAACTAGGACGTGTGGGTTTGATCCCCACGCTAGGCGCAATTCTTTTCTATACCTCCAATTTTAATTAGATGCTGCCCATGGGTTAAAATGAGACAGTCAATACCTGGTTCTCAAATCCACTGTGTCAAACTTGTGCCGTGCAATTCAGCTTGTATTTAAAAGACCTTAGGTCTTACAGGCATATAGTTAAATAAATATAAAAAAAGCTCGGCAAGTAAGGGCTGCAACCCCCTGCTTGGCCCAATATAGGATTTGGGGTGGGTACAAGTTTGGGTATGCAATTTTTTTTGGAACTTTTTTTAAAAAGAAATCTTCAAATCCAAAAAAAAAATTTGAACCCACCCCAGATCCTATATTGGGCTAAGCAGGGGGTTGCAGGGGGGCAACATGCCCCCTTACGCATCGAACACTTCACGCAACTGACAACAAAAACCTAATAGTGGGACTCGGTTTTATTTCTCAAGCCACGTTCGGCGTTATTTATTCCAAAAAGCAGTAACACCCGCGGGCGTTAGTTCCTTTTTGAGGCGGGCCTTATTACCGCTTTTAAAAGGAATTAACCCCCGCGGGGGGGGGGGTTGATTTAAATATAAAATTAAACTTTTGTATCCAAACATTTTTAAATATTTGTTCCTTTGTTTTGACTCGCACTAATATTATTATTTTTTTTATTTTAAATACTATCTAGTATGTATTAAAATTATCTGTAGTAATAATATTCTCTCTAAATTGTATTATTGTTTAAATTTTATGAATTTTTTCGGCAGGCGGTTTATTAAAGCCATACTTTGTAAATCTTATAAACAAATACAATGTATTTTGTAATCATTCGAAAAAAATAAAGACACAATCTAATCTAATATAACCTAAATCAGTGATTAATGCAAAATAAACTTAAACTAAACATTGGAAAAACAAAAGTAATGCTGGTGAATAAGAGAAGCGATGATAACAACAATGATATAAAGATTTATGGTCCTTCAATTGAAAAGATTGATGAAACAAAATATTTAGGTATATTATTAGATCAAAAGCTTTCGTTTGGAAATCATATTGATTACAGTTGCAAAAAAAAAATGCTAAAAAAATAGGATTTATGAAAATAATAAGAAATCAAATTTTAACTCTAAGTGAAATAAATATATATAATGTCATTATAAAACCTCATTTGTATTGTTTAAGAATTTTGTTTTTATATCATGAGAGTAAGATTATAAGACTGCAAAAATTGCAAAATAAAGCAATGAGATGTATTTTAAAATGCAATAAATATATGTCACCTCGTTTTATGTTGAACTCCTTAAAGTGCTTATTGGTAAAGCAAAGAATTTTCATAAATTTTTTAGTTTTTGCATTTAAAATAATAAACAAATTAATGCCAAATTATTTATTTGACTATGTAGAATTTATAAGAGACTCACAACCACATCCACTGAGAAATGGAGATGATCTAAGGCTTCCTAATTTTCTTACTACGAGTACACAAACACGAGTTTAAACACTGATACCAAAACTGAAAGCAAATTAAATATATAAAAGAAAGATTATCGAATTTGTAAAATCTCAATATAAGAAAAAGATTATGCCTCGTGTATTGCTTGGGCTACTATGACTTCTGGATTAGCTGATATTATTATTGATTGTAATGGTGGATGGCATTATGTACATCAGGATTAAGCAGCAGCAGCCATCGAACTTGACGTTCATCACGGTAACAGCCCTATACTGCCGTTGTGAGGCTCACAGGTCACAATTTTTTGTGAGGGTGGTTTTGTGAGGTTTCTTATGAGGCGGTCACAATTTCGTATTGTGCTGCGACCCTCAAAAGGATTTCTTTTATTGAGGCCGGCCAGCTGATTTGTCATATAAAAAATATTAAAAAAAAAAATATAAAAATGATGAACTACTTCAATTTTTTATTAAAAACATCTGCAATTATAATTTATTTGGTAAGAATATAACTAGTTTCAATCAAAAATAATTAAAATCTGTGTTAACTTTTAGACGAACTGAGCAGATGGGCGGGATTCTAAAGAAGACGTTTTGGAGCCAAGAGCCAAAATGGACGTATCGCAAAATTGAAAAAAGATTTTCGAGTTCTTAATTGCTGATTCCCCGCTCTAAAGAACATCATCATATACTGAATTAAGTAATATTAATAAACAAAAGGTATTTAAGACTGCTGAAAATATCAAACAATCAACGAATTTCTCGGCACAAATTGTAAATTCTGTGACAATTATAACACCCCCAAAAGAAAAATATACAATCGTTTCGACAATAATAGGCACTCCATCGTTTCCCAGCAATGCAGCCATTATGTTGAATCAACGCCAACAGACAAACATACCGATGAACCATAATGATTCTCCACTAAGTTACTCCGAGAAGCCAACATTAATATTCAATCGACGTTTTCGTGTACGTTCTACAAATTTGCAAACTCCACCTGGAATGGCAGGATTCGCTAATTTAAATATTCTCAGCAGCCTAAATGCAGCACAAACTGCAGTACAAAAAAGAAGCACTCTAAAGCCATCGCCACTTTCCATAGTCCACCTTAAAATTTAACAAATCAGGGGATTTTGACTTCTAGAGGTGCAGCAGCACTCAGCAGCAGAAGTACACATTCTCCATTATCACGAATCGTACAGATATAAGAAGCGTAGCGAAAGAATAGTGAACAAAGAGAAACAAAGTAGTTCATTAAGTTAAATGTCATTTTATTCCTTAATAATTATATCTAAGTATTTTGGTTAAATATATCTTTAAGGATCATTCATATTCCTTAATTATCTTATTCCGATTTCCTTACAACAGAAAAATTGGTTCGCGACGGATCTGTAGCAATTCTTTCCCTTAAACGAATTTCTTAGACAAAGAATTTGAATTTTTTCTGAAACAATTGAATTCTCTCGAATCTCTTTTTGAAGACGAAATTAAGCAGATTCTCACACTGATATTCACACACACCATAAACTTGACATTTCGGAGATGTCAACTCTTGTTATTATTTGCAAGAAAGTTTTGATGCAAGTTGAATTGGTTAAAACATTATAATTGTGAGAAAAAATATATAAATTAATATAATATTAATAACGCAACGAACTGTGTTTTAAGATAGTATTTTTTTATTTTCTTTTCTTTTTGTCTTAATCTTACAATTATTGTTTATACAAAAATCTTTATAGCATGGCATAATGCCGTTTGCCAGATTGAAAATATAAAATAATAAATTATTTGTAATGAGCTATCCTTAATTTTTTAAATTGCTGTTGTTAATTTACGATTTGACAATAATATGTATAATGTTTAATTAACTATTTAATAATGTGGAACTTATTTTGTTTTAAAATTTTTCATTTTGAATTCTTTCTTTATATTTTAAAGCTATTTTGCAATACTCAGAGTCGTGGGACATCGATCTCATTCAGCCGCACAATAACCTGATCCTCCGATAAGAAATCACTTCCAAATACGCTTCTCCTTGTTTCTCTAAGAGTTGGGCATCTTCCAACGAAGTGGATAACATCTTCCCGTTCCGCTAGGTTGCATATACTGCATTCCAATGGTAAATCTACTCTATGGGGAATAAAGTTTAGGTTGAGTAATTCACTTCGAAGCCTGACCATTGTAGCAATCTTTTGAAAGCTGCTTGAATCGTGAAAGTAATTTTTTTCTGCCAGGTTGTGGTTGAGTTTACTGTTAATTGATCTGTACAACGACCCAGATGCTTCAGTAATGTATTCTGCTCTACATTGCTCGTCTTCTTTTTCTATTATTTCATAGAGATTTCTTTTACTGCTCGGTATATCTTCAATTTTTATATTCAAACTCAAATTACATTCCTGCGCAAGTCCCAACCACTCTCCATACCAGCTGTTTTTATCTTTAATGGATTTCAGGACTATTTTCTCGTTCTTCGGGTTTCGGGTATCTTCATAACTTTAAGCAAATAATCCGCTTGGAGCTTAAGCGTTTTAATAAACAGAGGTGATAGCCCCGTCTCAATCATAATAACGTAATTTGGTGTGTTTGGTGGGAGCTGACATATCCTTTTCACATAAAACCTCAAGAGTTGTTCAACTGCATCAAACTTCTTACATTACCAGGACTGCGCTCCATATAGAAGAATGGTCTCCGCAACTGCTTCAAATACCTTGTGTTTCGTGCTATGCGCTATGTTTTTGTTTCGAAAACATCCTTTCCAAGAAATATTGATGGCAGTTTTTGCCTTCTGTAGCTTTTCCATTCTCAAGTTTTTCGAAAAATGAACACCTAGATACTTGTATTCGTTAACGCTCTCAATATTTTCGCCATTAAAATTCCACTTTTCACTCGATGCAGTTCTTCCACCACCTCTTCTAAAATTCATTACTTTAGACTTTTCTGTGCTGACTATAAGGTTCCATAACTGACAGTATTCATACACTCTGTTGATCATGAGTTGCAGAGTTTCGTTGGAATATGCAAACATGACTACATCATTCGCAAAGAGCAGAGCCTTTATATGCACCCCCGCTATGTCCACTCCATCCGGAAGATGAAGATAATCAGTCAGATCGTCTATAAAGAGTGCAAATAACGTTGGACTCAATGCTTCCTGCCTCACACCAGATAAGGTTTCGAACCAGTCCGAAAGTTTTGCTCCGTTCCAAACTGCAGCTTGTGTTCCTTTATACAAGTCTTCTAGAACTCGTCCAAACTTCCGTGATAAGCCCAATCCATACAATTTGTAAAACAATGCTCTTCGGTCTATTGTATTGAAAGCTGCCTTGAAATCAATGAAGAACATGTATAGTTTATTGCCTTGTAACAGAAAGTTCTCCGCCATACTTCTCAAAAGTAGCCTGATCTAAGGCCAGCTTGAAACTCCTTTAACAAGTTATGAGATAGTATGAACACCAACATTTCGTATTTTGAAAGCGCCCTGGAATTGCTTCAGTCTTCATCGTCCGTGGATGAAAATTTATTTATGACACTCGATTCCAGGAGCTCAACTATGGTACAGGCGTTCGAACTCGTTAGTTAAACTAACTAGAGACCACAGGCCATCAGTCTTCAATTTCACGGAAGTTATTCATAATTATACAGACGGGGAGGTAAATATATTTTATATTATAGGTGAAATTGAAGTACTTACAAATCCTTTATTGTATATTTTACAGTCGAGAATGGGAAAATTTGTTTTGGGGTATTCCGTACTGCATAATTTATGCATACTAGAAGGTGATCTCTGGGCAGACATAACTGAAACTGATTTTTTTTCAACACAAAATCAGAATTCAAGCCGAGGACAATCAAGCGAAATCTAAAGAAACGTAACCACGGCAACTGTGAAACATGGGGATAAAAAAACAAAATGGTTTTTAATGTCTAATTAAATTACATATGTATATTATAAATTAAGTATTGATATTTCTTGGAAATATAAAAACACATTCCATTTAATTTAAAAATAACAAACACAAAATATTTCTACTCTATTTTTATAGGCTATGTTGGCCTATTTGTAATAAATGCGAATAAAAACAATTTTATTCCATTGTTTTCCCAACGTTTCGAGAGTGTTCCTCACTTCTTCAGGGGTGTATATATTTATGCAATCTAATATAATAATATTTATTAAGTTTTTTACAATAATATAAAATAACATTAACTTTTATCTCTCTTACTTGATTGTTCAAATTACATAATCTGCTTCCTTTTCTATACTTACTATTGTGTCATTTCCGGAGACGGCACTGACACAAAAATTGAACATAAAAACAAATAAACAATAAATTAAGAACAATCCAGTAAAAGTATCAAAAACAAAATTAACAATGAAACTTATATCACAGTTTAGCCTCAGGTACTTTAATTAAATTGCTACAGCATAGCTTTGTTTAATGTTGTGTCCACTTTTGTGTTAAACGTTCGTTATATTTGTTGCTGGATTCCAAGACTCTCCAGAGTAAGTCTTGTATTTAGTTTGTTCTCGTTTTCTAATATTATTACATTATTAAAATCCACCGAGTGTCCGCTTATTGCTATATGAGGCGTTTTTTTCTTTTTTAGTTCAGAGCAGGGTCTGAGTTGTCAAAAAAAATGTTTGTGATCTTCTTCAAACTTATTGCTTCCCAATATGAAAATCCGCCTCATTAAATCATTAATTATGCCATATTTCGTTTTTAATTCTTCTGTGTATCCAATTTTGGACAGTGAATGTAGGCGCAGATTGAATGTTGCATTCAATGATTGTATTCGATTTATTTATAATGTACCTAGATATTCCAGTGTTGCCCATCTGCGTCATACGCTCTTTGGTTTTAACCTTGATGAGCACCTCAAGATCAGGCTAGTTTGAATCTCCACAATATCATTCACAACAGGTGTTCTAACTATCTGAGCGAAATAATTAATTATGCCCATTCCCAAAGAGGTTTGAAAATAATTTTACCATGTTTCGCATACAGTATAGCGGAACGCTCATTTTACGTTTCTGCAATTCGTTTATGGAATGCTCTTCCAAATGAGTTGCAAAGTACTGCCGCGCCCACAGCATTTAGAAGGAAATTATTTTTGCACTATAAAAATCAAACTTAGGAACATAGAATTATCTTGCACATATCCTTTTTCTTATCTTTTTCTATTTTTTCTTCTCTCTCTCTTTTTAAATACATACTTTGTTTTGTCCTATTTCTTAAACTTATCTTATTTCTTCTTTCAGTTTTTTGCAAATAATTTAAAGTTATATACAATTATATTTTTGAATTCAGTTGTTTATCCTAGCTTTAAGAAGTATGTTTCATATTTTTGAATATTTAAAAAAACTATGTTACTTGTAAAACTATCGATATTCAAAAAGATTTTGATCTTAATGTGTCATTGTAAATTTAATGTTTCTTCGAAATAAATGAAATGAAAAATGAAATGTTTCTTTTTAGCTCAGAGCATGCAGAGCTCCAAATATGTGTTTCTTTTTTCGTTCTAAACATGTGTAGATCGCACTCGACGTGCTCAAAGATAATTGACCGAGCATGTGAGTATAAATTGCTGAACGCACCAAATGCCATGTGTGTCAAGAAGGAAAATAGGAAGAAAACATGATTAGATACATAAAGTTGGCGAAAGAAGTTGATCGCTAGTAGATTTTCTGTATATGTGTGTGTATCAGTCTACAAAAAAGGGTAGGTTTGGTTTATATTGCTTTTTATAATTAAAATCAAAATGTGTTCTGATTTGTGTAGTTCCAGTGTGTTTAAAAACATACCAATGTTCAGAGTTCGCTCTATTTGGAACAAGTTCAGTGCATAATTTATGTGTTCGAACTCTGTTCAGTGCTCTGCTCTGAACGAAAAAAGAAAAACGCCTATGCTGTGAAAGCCCTGTTGTCTCTTTATGTTTTCTTACGTCCGCTTCATGTTCCGCTAATCATGTTGACAAGTGTCTCTTTGTGTGTCCTATGTACACAAGATCGCAGTCTTCAGTCTCTCTTCCAATGCATTTAATTTGATAAACCCCATCACGTTGTTGCTGTTTTTCTATTTTTGATTTAGTGTTTGCGAAAATTGATTTGTGTGTGTAATTTTTTTTTCATTATCTGATGTAAGCTTCGTTATCAGTTAACTTAGGTACATATGGTACCACGAAGAACTTTTTGGTGTTATTGGTAGTTATTTTTTTGTCTGTATTATTGTTGTTGTTGTTGTTGTTGTTGTTATTGCAAAGTTTTGTTTCCAATTTTGTTGTTCTTGTTTTTAGCAGACTGTATGTTATGTGATTTGGATAGTCATTTAATTTGAGAATTGTTTTTATTTTTCTTTTGTTGTCTATTTCATATCTTTCGTCACTAAGTTCTAAAACTTAGTTGATGAAATTGGATGCTGTATTTAATTTTTGTTTTGTTGCATGGGTTGAGTGGAAATTTATCATTCTCTCTGATGCAGTTGCTTTTGAGTACCAATTGTAAATTATTTTATTGTTTTCTCTATGTAGTAGTAGGTCTAAGTGTGGAAGGCTATTGTTGTGTTCTTCTTCTATGGTAAAACAAAACAAACAAAATATTTCTTTTAATAAGGCCATCATGACACAACGGTTCGAATTGGGACACACTTGATGTACTTGGTATTGGTGAAACACATAAAATTCAAGCAACCGAATTATCATTTCTCACAATTTCCACCATGTCATCTTCAAATTCGACATCCTCAGGTTCGGCGCCGCTGGTTTTGTTATTCTCCATAATCTTTTTTGTTCGCTTCGCAACAACCTTGTACCGTGTCTACCTGATTCCAAGTTATTTTAGTGTTGAAGCGGTTTCCTATCTTCACGGCCAAGTTACACCACATCATATTCTTGTTTCGAAATTTGCTTGTCGGGCCAACTTTGTCGATTTAGTAGGTACTTGGTTGTCCATCGTCTTGTTTAAAAATAGATATTTGTTGATGTTGCCTGGGGGACTCTTCTTTGACGACAGCTGTTGTAGTTATGGCTGGTTGTGTTGAGTTAACTTTTGGTGGTAGATTTCTGGATGGTTATAGTGCGTGTTGTGGAGTACTTTTTTCAGCGGTGTTGGTTTTAGTAGACGTGATATTCCTGGTGGTTTTTGGTGTTCTGGTACTTCTAGTTGTTTTGGTGGTTATAGTTCTGGTTGTTCTGCTGTTTCTAGTTGTTCTTGTATTTCTAGTTGTTCTGATTGTTCTAGTTCTTCTGGTGGTTCTGCTAATACGTCTGTTGTGTTTGCCCGCTCGTAAGCCTCATACATACCATAAAATGGAAGTTTACTTTGAATTTTTTTTATTCTGCTACAAAAGAACGACTTAATCAACTAATACCTATTTGTTTTTATGTTATTTTATTTTTTAATTACTTATTCTGTTATAAATGTCTATTGAATCTACGTCAACAATTATATTTCCTTCATAATCGATTACAACATCAAATTTATTAAAGTCGATTTCCATTTTTACTAGCAAAGAATTACAAAATGCGAAAAACAATTGAGTTTTACAGTTCCACATAGACATTCAAAAAAGTGATTGCTACGCTTATTCAAATTTCTTTCAACTCAAAAAAAATTGAACTTTAGTAGCGTTCTGTCGTTGTTGATAGGAAAACCAAATTAGAACTCTCGCGTTGCAGTCTTAAGAGTAATTTATTAAAAAATCAATTTTTAGAGTTTTATTAATATGTGTTAATTCTTACTTTTCATTTATAAATGAAGCTTCTTCCAACAGATGTATCAAATTCAATTTCATGTTTTTTCTTATTTCCCTCTTTTTATTTTGGTTTACAGATATGCCAAGTAAGTGAGCTGTGATGTGCCAAGAAGCAGATAATTATTTTTATGATACTCATAAGTTGTGAGATTTTTACCAGAATACCGGCTCGGTTTTCGCTGACTATGGTGAAATAGAAAACTCTCTCTCACAATACATTCACATAATGGTCCCGTGGTGATTCTAATTTCCATACTAATTTGATTTGGAATCGATTTGGATACGTTTTTGAATTCGTTTATAGGCGTTTTTCTTTTTTCGTTTAGAGCAGATTACTGGGCAGAGTTTGAGTACATAGAGTATGCTGTCAACTTGTTCCAAAGTCCCCTTTTAAACAGGGAAACCAGTTGCTGGAGATTTTTTTGACTTTTTAATTTAATTACATTGAAGCTTTTGCACGAAGAAACTGGCACCAGGAAACTGAGGAGGAAATTTGGAAGATTATGCAAAGTAAAACGTCAAAAAATCTCTTCAAATCGTTGCCCGGAGAGATTTTTTCATACCTCTTACTTCTTGCCCTTCTCGCGTTCAAATTCCCAGTTGCCGCCAACTCAGTATCCTTGTGAAAACAGTCAACAAACAATTTAGGGGCATTCCATTGGCACGTACCTGACATGAGTATGTTGTTTCCACTATATTTCTTAAATTTAAAACAATATATCACAACAATTTATATTAATGTTTTACATATTTAGATAGCTTAAAATCTATGCATTAATGTGATGAAACTTTTATAAGTCCAAGGTAATCTACTTATTATACGCAGAGTATTGTGTGTCACGTGCCCGACAGTAAAACAACTAAGGTTTAGAACTTTATTTTTTCTAACTTTATTTAAGCTAATCTATGAATATTTACAACTAAAAAGTATTTTACACAAAATAATAACTGTCTAAAGATTTATTGAATAAACAAAAATAGTTAAAAACGAAATATTTATTCTTAATTTGTGAAAAATAACTGCCGTCACATGCCTGATACTTTTGTCACGTGCCCGACATGTACGAAATTAGAATTTAAAAATTAAAGGAAGCTGTTGGAAAACGTTGCCCTTTTGGTGCAAATCGTGCATTTTAGCAGGTATTGCATTTCCATTACATTTTAGTACATGAAATCGCGAGATGCCCGAAATAGGACCTACCTTTTTCCACGGCGCTTTTGCTGCTATTTCACCATTAATTTCGGTTTCGGAGATGTAGATAACTTTAGTATTTGGTACCAATTTGGAAGCTAAGTTTGCAAAGTCTTCAGCACTCTGAATAACAACGCCTTTGCCTGACACATCGTTTTTTTTTCTCACAAGGCGTTTTACATTGCCCCAAGTTCCGTCAATTACTCCTTTTCCATGTGCAGTAGCAAAATACTTCCAAGGATTTTTGGTGTTTTTGAGCTAGGTAATGTAAGAACCTAGCCATAATTTTATTTTTAAATTCCGACGATGACCCATCACTCCATAAAATATCTATTATTTGGTCGTTTTATTTTCAACAACGATTAAGTTATATACAATAGATGATTTATAAAAACAAATATCGTATCCTTATTATTATTTTGTGTATAAGAGCATATAATATACGACTGGCACTTGTTTTCAAAAAATGTATCAGCTGTAAATAGGGTAACACTCGATATTGCCCAAAGTGCACTCTGCAGCTAATTTTGATATTCACAAGAATGACTTCGAAAAATCTACTTGAAGGATGCGTAGATTGGTAGTTTTTTTGTCGGAAGAAAATTAATTGCTCTGGATCCTGAAAATTGCAGTAGTTTAACAGTATGTCAAATAACTCTCCAACACTTGATTCTTCAAATTTTAACTTCCATTTATTGTCGTTATTTTTGACCCATTCTTTCCAATGAACTTCCTGAGATCTCTTAATAGATACCGTAATCTTCTTTAATTTTGAAAAATCTTCACAAGTATTTGTCCAGCATGTTGAATTTAAACTAACGTCACATACATTTTCTTTTCAAACATTTCCTGCATATCATTTTTGTTATCGCTCACATTTTGTTCCAATCTTTCAACTAGCTGAATACCTACTCGCTTAGCTACTCCAGATTGGAGAATTATAAGCGCTTTCTGAAGGTATTATAATTCCCTAATCGAGAAGTTTATTTATTTTATCCTCAACTACCTCTTTTAAGCTAGATGGATAGGGATAGCTCTTGGTGTATATAGATTCGTCTGTATTAGTTCTAATTTCAGCCTGAATTGAAGAATCAATCACTTAGTTGACATAAATTGGCCCAAAGAGTGAATTGTAAATCTTGACCAATGACTGTAACTCCTGCCTAATTTCGCTAGTAAGATCTTCACTAAAGACTACATTTACCTGTCGTGATATACATATTTTCTTTCAATGGAATTTTAATACCGGATTTTATTGTGAGCAAATTATTTTTCCTATCAATGACAGATTCAAGTTCTTTCAGCGTATCATCCCCAATAATCCCATCAAAAGAATCTAACTCCGGGAGGACAAAGAATTTGATTATTGTATCGTTACGGGCTGCAGTGAAGAATGGCCGTGGGGCGATAGTTCTGTGTTCGCCTGTCAACCTCGTGGTCGCAGGTTCGATTCATGCCGTTGTCTATGTCTTCTTATATTCCATTAAAAACCAATTCTAAAAAATTGTCCTAAAATGAGTTGCTGGTTTACTCATTACATGCTGTTCAGACATAACACTAACAAAATGTGATTGAGTAAGCTAGTATACCCATAAAATATGTCAACGAAATAAATAAAATAATGCGAATTATGAGACATGAATAAATAAGATATGGTAATTTTCTCCGCTTTAGTTCAGCCGCCATCACTGGAGATAAATCTGAGACAACAACCAGGTCTAGTCTCAAAACATCGCGCCACACATCTTTCCTATACGTCTTTCTCTTCTTTCAGCGTATGCCGGCGCTGTGTTTAAAACATATAGAGTATTCATAATCCCTTGAGCGCGTCTAAAATTATATAAAAAAATCTTCCCTTGACATATTTTGATATTTTAATCTTTCCTGCTGCGGACTGTACACTAAATGGTTTTCCAAGTGAAATGGTGGGTTTGGTGATTTTTGAACTTAGAAAATTCTTGTTGGCCCCCGTATCAACAAGGAATTTCAACAAGGCTCCATCCTTGGTTGCGTACTCTATGTATGGTACGCTGGATGACCACTTGTCATAAAATGTATCTCCTCACAAGCAGCCTCTTCTGCAGAAGCAGAGTATACCTCTAAATCAACTTCATTTTCTACTTCGATATTACACAGACTATGCTGCTTGTTAGGAAAGCTTTCGGCAGTCGCTCTACGTTTAAACGGATTTTGTGATTTTGGGCGATTTATATAGTTGACCTCTTTGCTTCGAACACTTCGGTCGACGTCCATTTTCTGCAATGGTTTTGGCTCAGTCCTAGGAGGACCATTTTCACGAGGAGATTTCCAGGTGAACCTATTATGTCTCTCCGCAGAATTCTGTTGCGTCCTTATCGGAGGTAAATAAGGTTTGAATTGTAAGGTCTTTAAGTTCTGATTCAACGGAGCTGTAATTGTATTGGAAAAGGAGTTGATATGATTAGTATTGCTTCGGTAGTTGAGATTTTGTATCTCTAAGCAAGCGGAATATGCTTCCGGGAGGGTTCTAGGCCGCTGAATGATGAGCATTCGTCAAATATCGCCGTTGAGGCCACGCACAAGTACATTTGAAACCCCATTCCGGTATGTTTCTACCAAAGCTGTGACGGTTTCTAGGCTGTAGTTCCCGGCTTTATTATTGTTGATCATCAGCGAGAGCTAACTTCGAGTTCCTCTGCGTAAGCTGGTTAAGTTAATGCTCCAGCGTCCGCATGTCCCTTTTATCTGAGTAATGCAGAGAAAGACATTCTTTGATGGCCGCCCAATCATTATCAAAAATGCTATATGAAACAAGTGACTACCCCTAAGCTTTTGGCGATCATGCTGTAGTATCGCCCTGTAAATGGGATTGTTTTTGACTATGTCATAGTCCTTTAAAACCCCTTCGACAATATGTATCCAAGATACATATTGCGTCAGATTCCCATCAAACATCTTAAGCTGCTTAACGCAATCGGGCAACTTACTAATTTCTTTGAGCTCAGCCTCTGTTTGTGGAGGGCTGAGCTCAGGGCGACGGCTATCGTCATGAACCGCCACCGAAGGGACAGTTGAATTTGCCGAAGTGGCATTATCTTCGATTACCTGGAGCCTCCTATCGGGACCCTTTATTTGGTTAATTAGGTTGCTTACGGCACCGGTTAATTCGACGATTTGCTGCGCTACTTGATCTATTCTTACATTAGATAAA
The DNA here is from genome assembly GCA_910595825.1 of Philhelius pedissequus. Taxonomy (NCBI): domain Eukaryota; kingdom Metazoa; phylum Arthropoda; class Insecta; order Diptera; family Syrphidae; genus Philhelius; species Philhelius pedissequus. The sequence continues at coordinate 12,788,273 of OU343164.1, read as the reverse complement.
TGTGGACTTACCTCACTTTAGACACAGACACACAGTTTTCGTGAATAATTTTTTTATTATTTTTAATCTCAAATCTTTTTTATCTTGCAATATTTATTTTTTTTTACACTAAGGCACACACACACTTTTATGACTTCTGGCTAATTTTATGCACAATATATCAACGATATATATGTATATATATATATTTTTTTTTATAGCACTTGTAATTTTTTCTTTTTATAATTTGGTTGAATTTTTTTCCTTTTTTTATAATTTCTTTTTTTACAATTTTTTTCACCTAAATTTTCAATTAGATATTTTTCCAAGCTCAATTCAATTTTTCTGTTTATTGTAAATTGTTTCCACTCGCAGTATCATTACTATTGTTCAGATCAGATTCGGTGAGGATAGTATTCTGTAAAGGACAAACCAGTTAATAAAAATTCACGCGGCGTGTGCACCTTCAAACGGAAACCGGTGTACATGGTGGGAGCCATCTTAATCCCGTTTAGTCCAGATTAGTGGACCTACTAATGACACGGTCGACACCACCACCTCACTCTTAAGCCTTCTAGAATATCCGTATGTTCCCATGCTAATACGGAAAGATTGTATCAGGGATCCAAAATAGTCAACTGTGTCCCATGATAACAGTGACGTGCACCCCATAGGACGTATTGGTCCTGATACATATACACAGGCAATAAGGGTAAGGATCTTTGACACCGGTCCCTGCCCGGGCGCCAGTAAAACGATTCCATCCGACGGATCCTAAAACAACGCGAACGCCTGCCCACTAGGGGCAGGCGCAACGGTTCGACTTACTAAAATACAAACAAAACTATATTTATTATAAATCAAGTATTATTTATTATACACGTCTGCCAAGCTTTAAGAATAACTTAAGACTAACCCTTCCCACACTTAATTATTCACAACGCACTTCCATTACGCAGCAACCTTGAAGGCACCCGTGCATTTACCTCAAAATGCGCTGATACATGATCCTCGCTAATCGTAGGAAAATACAACTTGCTCGAACTTGATTTGCTGACCTCGCAAATCATAACGGGGTGGATGTAAATGCGGTGTGTTAACGCAGCACAAGACATTTTAAAGCTATTTTAGAAAAAAAAAAACAAAATATACAATTTCAAAAACAAAATCCAAACTTTTTTCGCTTTTATCTCGTTTTCATTTTTCATATCTTTTGACGTCACACGAATCGTCAAAAATTACAATAACAAATCTAAAAAATAGAAGAGTTGTAAACTTGTATTCAATTTTTCATAAATCAATACTTTTTTTTAGATTTTCTCTTATAAAATATTTTCCATTAGGGTTCTTTTCTCGGTTACTTTAAGGAATAATACTCCGGCTATTAAATATTGCCTGCTTTATACGGTCATACTCTTGTTCAGGAGTATGACAGTTATATGTGACGTAGTTTCTGCTGGGTATATATTTCCAAAGTACTTAATTTCTATTTTATATATAGAAGGAAGACAGACAGAGGCCGGTATACGCAGTATACTTCATGCTTGTCTCCTATACACAGAGATTGCTCATGAATTGCGTTTGGATGGAATTGTTTTCAAATATTTAGTACTTAATAGATATTTAGGTCTATTCTGCCACATCTGTTATTCTGCTATGAATGTTCTGTTATGATGAATAACAGATCTTCACCATAAAAGATATTTTATAATTGTTATTCAGGAGTTCGATCTTTTATAAAAGTCTGTTATGTAACTTCGAAAAAGAAACATTTATACGAACAGACCTAAAATCTGCTATTAAATTATCAGCTGTAGTAGGTAAATAATAACTCTCGGCAGTTAGGCACTGACTAATGAAAATATTAACCTGCGCAATTATCGTGTTTTGTTTCACGTAGATAAATAATATTTAATCTTTGCAATTTGTCCATAAAAGTTCTTGAATGTATTATATCCAATATATAAAGATAAGCGACACTTTCTTTTACGTTTCATCCATCAAATTTGTTCTGTGCTTTAGTGTATTCAAATAATTAGTTTGAAATTATTTACATGATTGTACTTATTATGTATTTTAATAATACTCGTATTTCATTATATTTGTCCTTTTACGAACAATTCATTAACAAAATAAATGTTTGTGCTTCATATATTGAAATCTTTTATGATAAAAGTAACAAAAATTGGGTCTATTCGGCGAGATCTTTTATTCTGTTATTCTGCTATTCTGTTATGAATTTTCATACAAAAGTTTAAGCTGTCAAAAAATCTTTTATGAATTATAATTTTGGTATTCTGCATGCTAAATCTGCTATGAAATCTGTTAAGAAATCTGCTAATGAGCTGTCAAAACTTCGAAATTCTCAACAAGTCTTTTACGAACTGCATTTTTGGTATTCAGCATGCCACAATCTGTTATGGAATCTTTTATGAATCATAACAGAATAAAAGACACATTTTGGTTACTTTTATCATAAAAGATTTAAATATTTGTAGTAAAAACTTTTATTTCGTGAATGAATTGTTCTTAAAAGGAGACAGATATAACAAAAAATAATTAAAATGCATAATAACAAACTCAAATATGTAAATAATTTGAAAACTAAATTATTTCAATACACTGAAGCACAGAAAACATTTGATGGATGATATATAAAAAATTAGTCGCTTATCTTGCCGATGTGCGTTTTGTACAACTTTTTATAATGGATATATTAAATTCAGGAACTGTTATGGAAAAATTACAGAAAACAAAAATTTATCTTCGCGAAACAAAATACGATCATTCCACAGGTTAATTTATTGTTATTCGTCAGTGCCAACTGCAAAGAATTTTTGTTTACTACATCTGATAATTTGATAGCAGATTTTAGGTCTGTTCGTATAAATGTTTCTTTTTCGAAGTTCCATAACAGACTTTTATAAAAGATCGAACTCCGGAATACCAATTATAAAATATCTTTTATGGTGGAGATCTGTTATGCATCATAACAGAAAATTCGTAGCAGAATAACAGATGTGGCAGAATAGGCCTAAATGTCATTTATTCTTTTATGATTCATAAAAGATTCCATAACAGATTGTGGCATGCTGAATACCAAAAATGCAGTTCGTAAAAGACTTGTTGAGAATTTCGAAGTTTTGACTGCTCATTAGCAGATTTCTTAACAGATTTCATAGCAGATTTAGCATGCAGAATACCAAAATTATAATTCATAAAAGATTTTTTGACAGCTTAAACTTTTGTATGAAAATTCATAACAGAATAGCAGAATAACAGAATAAAAGATCTCGCCGAATAGACCCAATTGTATGTAAGGTACATTATATGTGTGTTCAATGAGGCTGTTCTGAACAGATTAGAACACTTTAGAACAGAAAAGTACAGGATTTTGCTGTGCAATGAGAAATTTTGTGTTCTAAACTGTTCTGCTTTGGTGTTCAATGAGTCTGTTTGGAACACTTTAGAACAGGATTTTCTGCACTTGCGTTTTATGTAGAACAGGTTAGAACAGATTTTTGAGAACTGTCAAAACAAATTGTTGTTAAAAAAAAACATTACGTTGTTAGATTTAATTGATAAATCATTTTCCGTGTCGGAATCATCTCAACTTCATGAAAAATATTTTTTTTTAATAAATTCAACTCCATTTCAGATTATTTTTAAGAATGTTTCTGTACAAATAAACGAACTTGAATTGGAGGTAAACAACAATAATTTTTTTTAGTCTCTGTCAGACGACTGACTGTTCTAAGCTGTTATATCTTGTTCTGAAGTTTCTCACGAATCTGTTCTGTTCTGTTCTAACTTTTTCGTCACTGAACAATCTTTATATGTAGCGATAATAAACAACATAAAAAGTGATTGCTATTGTTTATTTGAGTTACTAATATCTATTGTATTCTCTTTTACAGTTTAGATAGATATTCATAACACAATTGAATTGTACAGTACGATAGGTTCGAAAACCAAATATAGCCTGGAAGTGTATAGATAAAAAGTAAGTCAGATTTCTATTTTGTGTATCTTGTATCTTATGTTTTAATTTATAAGGATTATTGTTAATACGACTTTAACACGAAAATATAAAAACCAGGAAGGTGAGGCCTTCAAGATTATTAACAGAACATATGGTATCGGACGGTTATTGTCATTTTAAGGAACATTTTGTGAGACATTTATATTGTTTTTTTTTTTTAATAATTTGTATTTTTATATCTTAGATATGATTAAAACATGTTTTATAAAGGTAAAATACCATGGTCTAATATAATTACAGGATAATTTGAAAAATATACTAAAGTGAAATAAAGGAAAGTTTTGTCCAACTCTATTAGTCGTTTTATTATTTTTTTTTTCATCTTACTATGTTTTGATTTATTAAATTCTATTTTCTTATATTTTGCAATTCTTATTTTTTTATTTATTTTTTATTTTTTTTTTTTACAGAATTTAGCCACGATTGTGCCCCTGTATCGATTTCGCGCAGAATGTAGGTATGGATGCATCGATGGTCGAGGGAATGCTAATTAGGGAGACTCCTAGGGACGAGGGGTTACACTCCGACTCCCACGGACTCACCTGTACTGCAGATATAATTTCATTAATGAGAAAGTTGTCAATCTGGTGGAGTTTAGAGATTGTATTCTTCATCGAAATTGACGCATAGTTTGTGAGTGGAATTGTGTTCGTTTCTGCGAAGATAAACTTGTTTGAGTACCGTTTGTATTGGGATTCATAGAATTTGTCACAACAGAGTCGGGGGATTTTCCTTTCAAGTTTTCGCAGGTCTGCAGCAGCCGTGGGGGAAATGGTGAACCAAATAGGAAATGCATAAAGGAGGATAGGTCGAATCAGGGTTTTATAGAACAAGAGTTTTGTCTTCTTTGATAATGATTTATTTCATAAATGCCTTAAGGGCGTTTGCAATATTACGAGATTTTGATAAGGCGTATTTTGCATGAGTGTTGAATTTGAAGAGGCTTGTAAATATAACCCCTAGATATTTCATATCGTTTCTTACGTTGATTGTTGTACCACTGATTCTCAGCCCAAGTTGTTTGCTTGCTTTTGCTAAGCAGCTGGCACCTTTGCCACTGGCGTTCCTAACGCAGATTAATTCTGTTTTTATCGGGTTAATTTTTATACCCCAGGAATTATAAAAGCCTTGTATAGCCTGTAGGTGTTTTTCTAGATGCCGAAGTGCCTTTAATGAGGAAGTATGACTGGCGTAGGTGATCGTATCATCCGCATATAAAAGAGCCGTGGAGTTAAGGTTATTTTCTGAAAATTCATGCGGAAAGTCATGTATGATGAGGTTATATAAATGCGGACCCAGTATAGAGCCCTGTGGGATTCCGCTGTCACTCGCACGAAGGTTAGATTTCGAGCCTTGAATTTGCATATAGAATGTTCTGTTATTGAGGGAGCTATCTATTAGGTTAATGAGATGTAGGGGAAAATCAAGAGCTGAGATTTTGGAAAGTAAGCCGCCTCTCCAGACGCTTTCGAAGGCTTTCGCAAGCAATAGTGCATTTCTTGTCTCTTAGGTTCATGGAAATGTCTGTATGGAATTTAAGTAGTGCGTGAACAGTTGAGTGTACTTTTCGGAAACCAAACTGGTAATCAGGGATTGGTTCAAAAGGAATATTGAAGGACAGTTTAGGTTATTTAAAATACTTTCAAATATTTTACCTGTATTAGGAAGAAGGGAGATAGGGCGGAAATTACTTAGCTCAAAAGAATTCCTGTGTTTTAGGATCGGCAGAATCTTCGCTATTTTCCAGGGATTTGGGAAGTACCAATTATTTATGCAGTTATTATATATAATCGACAGGAAACTCTTTCCTAAGGGGTTCAGTTTTTTAAGTGCGAAATTCGAGATCCCGTCCTGTCCGCAGGATTTACTGGGCTTGAGAAGACTGATGATATTTGTAACTTCTTCAGAGTTAGTAAAGATGTGGGTAGTCTCTGGTCGAAGAGCTGAGTTATTATCGTTGAATTGAAAGATGTTGTTGGGCTTTTGATATTGAATCTGATTAACTGAGGCTTTTGCCCTAATGGTAATCTGAGGATCAAATGAAGGGACTCTTGCAAGGAAGATGTCTTTATAATGGTCTTCAAAGGCTGAAACAGTGCTTTGTTCGTTTGAGAGGGTTATGTTGTTGACTATGATTTTCTCACACGAGAATTACTTTTTTTTTCAGGAATTTAAAGGCTTCTTTAAAAGCTTGGGGCCCTGGTTTTATTTTCGACATGAGAGTATGGAACATCTTGTTGATCAAAATTTTTACTTTGTCTTGGATGATTTTGTTTAATAGTGATATTCTGTTAGAAAGCTCTTTATATTGGGGGATCAATCTGTTTTAGGTGTTATATTATGTGTGTTTCAGTCGCCGTTGAGTGTGTTTGGTTTTGTAAAGGTTATCGTTATCTTTAGGAAGATTGCTGTATTTTTTAAAGGTTGTTGATAGTCTTGACGAGTGTCTCTCCAGGGAGTTAAAGAGTGATTCATTAAAGAGAGAGATATACGAATCGATCTCCGAATTATTGAGGCAAACGCTGTATGGGGGAGGAGAGCTGAAATTACCAGGTCTAGATGCTCCCGAGAATCTTCCTAGTTGGTGTCCTTACGAGATGTGGTAAGATGGTCCAGTGATGGGTGTTTGTATATTGTTCGATTGTAGACTTACAGCCCGAATCTCGCCCTTGTGACGAATCACAAGTTACAAGCCCTTGTGACTATTCCTTGTGAGGATTATTGTGACTCGATAACATTTATCGAATTCTCCCCCAATCGCCACAAGAAAACTCACAACGAAACTCACCACAGCTAAAGGTGAATTGCGTAGTGTCATTATTGGAACACCTGAATATTAAAAACAAAATAAAAATTGAAATTGATGGGGATTATTTTTATAGATGTAAGAATAAAGATACGCAAATATGTATAAATATGTATTTTTGTTTAAACAAATAAACAGCAATCAAAGAAAAGCCGTTTCATTACTTTTGAAAAAAGAAAATGTAAAAGGATTTATATTTGATCTGGAATGGTATAGAATGAACAGAATACCTACAGGCAATCACACTATTGTGTGAGTACTGATAGTATTTATGCTGTGACACTTTTTCCTTCTCTCTGGTAGTCGCTGCTGAAGTTATCATCTCAAATTAAAGTTTCATATTTCTGTTTACTTTATGTTGGGATATAAAATAAATTGTTTCACAAAATATTATATCGAATGTCGCATCGAAATGTCGAAACTCAATCTATTTGTGAGTTGTGACCTGCTCTGAAGTAGATCACAATTTCGATTGTTTTTATGACTCTCACAAGTTGTGACTTTGGGGTAGAATCCGAAAAAGTCACAAAATTAATTTCACCTCTGCTTGTGGCTTGTGAGGTATCAGTGATGTTGGGGTGAATCGGGCTTGTAATAGGATAGGACAATGTTCTGTAAAGGTGGGGAGGTTTTCAATAGTATAATTCACGTTTATCGTGTTGACTAGGTGGTTTGAGATCAGGAAGTGGTCTAGGAAAGAGTTACTTCTTGGGAAAGAGGGAGTGGGGAAAGCGAAGTTAGAGATCATGGCATATCACCCCAATTCGGGCTCCTGGCATTCAGATCACCTCCAATCATTGCACCATCATAGGAGCTGGAAAGGTGTTCGATTCTCGACAGTTCGTTTGTAAGAATAGAGGGGGACAATTAGAGGGGAAATAGATTGACCCTAGACGATTTTTTTTAATGTTATTATTGTTTAAAGTGACATTTATAAAGATACCGGGGATGTGAGGTGAGACTCAATTTATGACTTCATATCGGATGTTTTTTTTAAGATAATTGCAACGCCCTGGGCTTGGTCGTTCCTTAAGATATTAAAATAGTCCAAGAAAATTTTATGATTTGAATTAAGGTGCGTTTCTTGAATGAATGCACCTGAAACATTGCTTGCAAAAAGTAACTTCTGAAGTACTATCCTTCTTGCATGAAGAATTAGATACGTAATGTTAAATTGGATGAGTTTTAGGATCATATTAATTGGAACCTATTAAGAGTTGGTTTATGAGGTCTTGATATGCCAGCCTTTTCTGGGTTATGGAGGAGTGTTTATTAATGTTGGCCATGAAGTTTTCAGTTTTGGCCACCAGGGAATTCATGTTGAGACCAAAAACGTATTCTGAAAGATTTATAAATTGGCTTACTGAGTTGGCGTTCGACTTCATTTGAGTTGCAGCGGGTACCGAAGCACCCACCTTTTTTTTTTTTTTTTTTTTTTTAACTTTGCACGCGCTCAAGGGATTATGAATACCCTTTATATGTTTTTTTTAACACAGCGCGGGCATCCGGTGGAAGAAGAGAAGTGTGGCGCGATATTCTGAGACTAGAGCTAGTTGTTGCCTCAAATTTATCTCCAGGGATGGCGGCTGAACTAATGCGGAGAGAATTACCGTGTCTTATTTATATATGTCCCTTATAATTCGCATTACTTTTTTTATTTATTTCGTTGTCATATATTATGGGTATGTTAGTTTACTCAATCACATGTTGTCAGTGTTATACCTAAACAGCATGTAATGAGCAAAGTAGCAACTTATTTTATGACAATTTTAAAAATTGGTTTTTAATGGAATATAAGAAGACATAGACAACGACAGGAATCGAACCTGCAACCACGAGGTTGACAGGCAAGCACACAACTATCGCGCCACGGCCACCCCCTTGAAGGAAAATCTTTGTTATTGGGGGCTATTTCCGCATAAGACACTCCTTGAGTGCCCTGATTGGTTGTCGATATCATTTTTGAAATTAGTTGATTATTATTTTTTTCTATGGCCTCACGCACAATATGTTTCCTTCTTAGGTAGTATTCCTTGTACGCTTCACAACGCCTATAGTTCGCGGTGTGATTCTCCCACATTTGACGCACACTGTTTTACTTCCCTCGGCCAAGATGTTAGGGCAGCATCCTGGTTCGTGATTAGTAACACATTTTACGCAGTTGTACGCGTTTGCGCAATTTTTGCCAGGTGGCGTCTACGACTTAATAGCATGCCAGAATTTCCTTTTGGCTTCTCCCAAAAGGCCCTAGTATTGAAAAGGAATTTGATTTTATCTAGTTCATTAGATTTGGTCCCCGGAAGGAGCCGCACTAGGAAAAGGTTATAGTCAAGTTTCATTTCCTTGGAACGCAGCGTTTCGAATTTTAAAACCCTATCTACATTCCCTATTCGCGACTTGAGCTCATCGAGGATTTCGGTTGTTGTAAATTCTGAGGATAGTCCTCTAAGAACTACATTAGATGTTTTGTCCTCCTTGAGCGTGTGGGAGTGTGCCCTGTTCCCTGGAGACTCCCTGATTATGGCCATCAACTCCCGATGCACCTCCGGATTATCGACGAATAGACGACTCGATTGTTTTTTTTTTTATTTATTTATTTAGAACAATTGTATAAATAAGACATAGTCTTTTATAGTACATAAAAATAAAGGATAAGTGAATAAATACATAGAAAATATTTACAAAATATAGAAAAAAAGAATATGAAGTTATTGATTTAATGATACATTATGAATGGAATCCTAAATTTTTAATTAAGGAAATTGGAAAAGATATTAACAATAAAAAAATTATGCTAAAAAAAATAATAATTAAAGAAAAGTGTAGAAAATAACGTATTAAGAAAAAAACAGACCAAAAGAAGATAATAAAGGATAGAGAAAAAGAGGAAAAAAGAAAATTGAAAGAAGGACAAGAGGGTTATTTATCCTTAATACAAGACAGGGAGTTTAGAAAAGTTGTTATATTTAAGTCGATGAAAAATGCACTAACGCAGCAGTTTTGAATGAGCCAGCTCCTATAATTTTTCTTATGACCGTGGGAAGCGAATTCCAGAGTTTGGTAACATGTATATAAAATAGACGAGAAGAGTTTAAATAAACAAAGTAGGGAATAATAAGATTTAAAGTTCTGTTAGACTGGGCCAGTTGCAGTTTTTCGTACAGATGTACTGGCAATCTGGTGTTAATAATTTTATGCATAAAAATACAGCATCTTAAATCAAGAAATTGCTGAAAAGTACACCCGAGGACTAATTTATGATAGTGTGAAATGTGCTCGTATCGATGCAGCCCATACACATACCTAATCATGTCATTGAATGCAACTAGTAATTTATGTAGAGAGTGGGAGTCAAGCTTGCAGTCACTACCGTAGAGTAATTAGTAATAGGCATACATAGTTTTGATAAGTCGAAGTTTTGTAGCTACTGGGGTAAAGTTGGAAGAAGCACTTAGCTTACGCAGCTAAGATTTATGTGGTCAGTTCCAGACAACGAGCGATTGAGTTTAAAACCAAGATTAGATACAATATCCACAAATTTGAGCTCCATGTTGTTTAAGATTATTGGTGGTATTTCATCAGTGTTGTAAGGTCTTTTTGAGATACATATCAATTGTGATTTAGCTGCATTGAGTTTGAGTCCATTATTGAGGGACCAACTGTGAATATTAGAGAGATCTTCGTTGAATCTGGCAATTAGATCTTCAATAAGACCAATTGGTCTAGATAAATATATTTGGGCATCGTCGGCATAGAGATGAATAGATACGTTGGAGCATACTTTGGGAAGGTCATTAATAAAAATGCAAAATAAAATCGGACCTAAAATCGATCCTTCCATTAAAAACAACCCTCTGGTGGCGATTAATCAAATAATTATTTATCAAACGCACCGATCGTTCACTAAACCCAAAATACAACCTAAGTTTCTGACAAAGCACTATATGATCTACACAATCAAATGCCTTGGAAAAATTCTGCAAGCAAAGAACCGTTAAGTTGAATCGGATACAATAAACAATGGTCATTTAGATAGGACGAGATTTGGTTAGCAATAATTTTTTCCAAAACTTTGGAAATACAAGGTAGAATACTAATGGGCCGAAAGTCGTTTACGGACGCGGGTTGAGTTTTTTTGGAGCTGGGATGACTTGCTAGTTTCCAAGCATCAGAAAAAGTGGACGATGTAATACAAAAGTTTATAATGTGTGTGAGGCAGTAAGACCATTTTAATAAATCGAATTGAAATACCATCCTCACCAACGGCATTAGATTTCAGGCAACATATTATATTAACCACATCAATTTCAGAAATGACTTCAAAGGAAAAGAAGGATAGCCGATCATCAGGAACAAAACGTCGACTGACAGAATGGGTTTCTTGTTTAACGTATACACCTGCCGGTTGCGGCTTTATTACACGGTGGGCCTACCCACGTACGGACTCAACGAGAAGGCATGAGTATTCCCTGTTACAAACATCTATCTATGAGCAACAACACCGCCACTCATAGTATACACGAATTGTGTAGCAACCACAGCCACTGCGAGCTATCCGAAGAGGCCTTCCCAAGACTTGTATTTTCGGGCATTAGCGGGAAAATATTAGGATACATGTCCCCGCAGTACCGACTTACGGTATTACTGGAGTCTTTTCATCCACCTAAGTGAATAATGCACTACCAGGTTATCTTTGGCGAATGACTACCCAGGAACGATAATCCTGCACTTTTTTAATGTTTCGCAACTCAACTTAGGGACAAGGGAACCCTATGTAGAAATTATTCCTCACCATCGGGATAATGGATCATCGTACTACCATATTTTCCATATTTTATACTTAGTTTAAACCTTTTTAAAGTCAGATCTCTATGTTTAATTTTCAAGTTTATTAATTTGTATGAACACTTTTGTTCACCAGTGTCGTGTTTCAACCTTTATGATTGTATGATTTGTTTAAAAACAGAAAAAAAATGTATTACCCTAATGATGTCCTAACTAAGACGAAACGCGTTGGCCTTAAAAAAGTTTTTTAAATAGATATTAATAAAAACCAAATTTTAAATTGTGGAATAACAAGTGCTTTATTACTTCATTATACAAAAATGTCAAAAATTAATTTCCACCAAGTGTTAAACTCTCATACTATTGATTATAAAAAAATACTTTAAGTAGTCTAATTTTGGTAAATCAAACTTCGAGCATTTAAATAAACTATTATAGGATTGTTGTTGATTTAATTTTCATCTCCTTGTCATCTTTACTTTTTCTGACATAAATATAACCATTGCGAGTTCTTGCCGAAAACAATAAACCTTCTCTGCGTAGTTGAAGGGCAGTTCGTAACAAAGAGCTGTTCTCTTGAGTTAAACTCTCGTTTAAATAAATATGAGTTGCGCTAGTGGTGGTGTTGTTGAGATCAGATAAGTGAAGTCAGTTGTTTAGCTGTTCAACTGTCAGACCTCCTATCGATCGAAAGGCAGCAAGAAATGCACTTTGTTACATGTGCGAAGATAGTCTGATAAGTAGAGGATAGGTCCCATCGCTGGATTTCGTTTTAAGCCGAAAGGCATCAAAGTGGGGAGTTATCTGGTGGTGTAGCTTGGCAGCAATAGCTTTTGCCACATCAGCTGGTCGTTCATCAGGTTTCACTAGTATACCACGTACAATCACATCACAGAGCCGCTCTTTTCGATGCAAATCATCAAGTTGCTCTTTAAGTTTTTGTCAATGCGAAGTTCAGATATGTCGCTCCCAAATTGTTGCATTCTGCTTTCTAGATCGGATGTAGCATCACTTATTTTTTTGTTGAAATTACTTTCAAATTCCGAAAGCAATGATTTAAATTTGTGGATTAAACCAGCCTCAAGATCTCGAAGTTGATCGGATATTGTAGTTTTTTTATCTGTAGCTTTCTTTGGGGAAAGTATTGATTTTAATTTAGTGCTGCCTGATGCTGGTAATTTAATATTTGGAGAGGCGACTAAAAATGTCTCTTTAAGATCTAACATTTGTAGCCGCGTGCTCACATTAGTCATGATGGAAAATAATCAAAACTTCACAAAAATCAATTATTTAACTTAATTATTCACAAGAATTGTTTGTTTTATCACTTTTTTGAGAAAAATAAAGAGCACTCAGAATAAAAAGATGACTTGATTTAACTTTAATTTAAATTTAAAATTAAAAGTTTATCGTAACTGGCTAATAAATTTATAATAATCGGAAGCTAGTTAAAAGCACGTCTATTCACTTGACATTACAAGAGTTCTCCACGATTTACTATTTTATACGTAAAATCAGCCCCCTTATTTCTAACTTCTTTATGTTTTTCATATGTATCTACGATAAAAAGGGCTATAGGTGAACAAAACTTACCTCTGAGCAGTTTAACTTGAGTCATATCGTTATTTATGTTGCTGTTTGTGTCTACTTTTGCGTTGTTGTTGGTTCCCACGTTGGACTGAGTTGCATCTGGTACGTTTGATTGGTGAGAATTACTGGGTTGGTTAATTCTAGAGCGAGGTTGTGAGTCGCTCACTTTCAGTTGGGTCTGCGTCCTTGGATGAAATTTTATTGATTGTAGAATGGCGAATCTGTTGCCCTCCCTTGACTGAATACTGTCCAAATTCTCGGAAGATTTGGTTCTTAGAAAAGCTGTGTGCCTTGGGTCAGGTAATTGCCACTTAGGATTTTGACTGGCGAGGTTTTGTAGTAGAGCATTTTGCTTCAGGCTAGCTGTCGGAGCCTGATCGCAGAGGCTTTACAGATGAGGTGGCACCAGTGTCAGGAAGCTGTGTTCGTTGTTGAAGATGTGTGCCGTTTGCTTGGGTTTTGATTATCTAAAGCCGGGCTAGTTTGTCACGAATGCGACATCTCGAAGGATTCAGTAAGATTTAGGTTGGAAGAGGCTGCGTGTGTGGGAAATTATTCGCTGAGCCTGCTGCTTGAGCTTCGGGCGGCACGTATACTGTTGCTGCTGTAGGTGTTGTTGGAGAGAGTTTGTAAATTTGATGGTGTTCGTCGCTTCGGAACACTGCGTCATTGTTTGCTTCTTGCTAACTAAGCATCAGTAACTGCTGAGCCGCCGCCAGTTCTTTGTGGTTCACTACGGTTGACTGGGATTGCATGTTATACGAAGGCTGTTGCTTTTTAGCCACTACTACACCTTTTTATGTATCATGCTTAGTTATTTTCATTGGCGCAAAACTTTAAACGATTTATAAATATGTTAAATCATGATACTAGGTGAAAAAGAGGATTTTGCTAATTTTAAACGAGTTTACTGTCGTATTATCGTCTTAACATTTTACTAAAGTTAAAACCACCGAATGGCTACTTTAAATTTTTAGTATCGTATTAAATCCACATGTCATTCTGATAGTATATATGCTTTCGCGGTTTTAAAAGTATAGGGCTGGAATTCGACATCTGTCAAACTAAGTTGTTAAACCAATTTTTTTGTTGTCAGTTGAAAGTCTGACATTTACTAAAATGGATCGCTTAACTATCGCACAACGCATAAAAATTGTTAAAAAACCTACTACAAAAATGGTGATTTTGCCACAGCCACATATCGTGCTTTAAGAGGAGATTATGGTTTACATAATCGTCCAACTACGCAAGCAATTGGCAAAATTGTGAAGAAATTTGAAGAGACTGGATTGGTTACAGATATTGTAAGGCATTTGCAACATCGTTTCGCTCGTACCACTGAATGTGTGGATTCCTCGTCGTTCTAAGGAATTAGGACTGTCTTACGGCACATTATGGCATATTTTGCATTTGGATCTACACCTACATCCATATAAAGTCCAGCTGACAGAACAACTGCAGCCAGCTGACCATTCACAACGTCGTTGATACGTCGAATGGGTGCTTGAACAATAGGTTTCAAGGAGACGGTGCCACATGCCACACAACTCGAGCGGATATGACTTTATTGCAAGACATTTCCTGGCCGCGTAATTTCTCGTCGTGGCGATATCAACTGGCCACCAAGTTCATGCGATTTGACACCACTGGACATTTTTTTGTGGGGCTGCGCGAAAGACCGTGTTTATGCAGATAAACCTTTAACTCTTGAGCACTTGAAAACCAACATTCGTCAAGTTATGACTGAGATACCGCCCAATATGTGTCAAAAAGTGTTCGAAAATTATCTCAAAAATAGATGCTTGCAACAATTCGCGTGGTGGTCATTTAAATGATGTAGTGTTTCAGACATAATGTCAACGTTCAAATTCTGTAATAAAAAAGAAATATCATGAAAAAAAATATTGTATGTGTTTTATTTCCGTATACTTTTGAAACCCGTTATAAACATCGAATACTGATTTAGAGCACATGTTGGGTTTCTATCAACATATAACACAGGTGAACACTATTATTGTTTCTGTTTTCCTGACATGATTTTCTTGTTCCCCCATATAACTTACTAATAATAAAAAAGTTTGCCTTTATAGGTATAAGTTTGATATTTTGGTTTTATGGGAAATCCTATTTTTCGTTTTGTTTTAATGGTATGTTAAAATAAAATAAAATTTTAAAATGATTTCAAATATCCATTTTTTATCTTTATATAGATTTAACTTTATAAATAATACATGTAAATATTTAAAAATGAAATTTTTTGCGTGTCCTGTTGTGTATGGATGAACTTTCTCGTATAATACCCCTCCCATCATTCTTTCATTAACAATTACAAGAAAAATGTTATTGGAAACAAATTTGGATTCCGTCCCTTAACTTCGAGAATAACTTTGCAGCAACTACAAAAAAAAATGCGGAGCCCTGCAGTGCTGCGTCCAAAGATTTTGGAAAAACAAGAGATTCCCTGTTCAATGAGTAGACAGTTTACATAAAACGACCTATTACGGCGAGCGAATCGAAAGTTTAATGGAACTCAAATTTCTTAGTGAACCCTCCAAAGCGCTCTCAATCTTATTATTGGAAATCACTTAAAATCAAATATAATTGATTTTTGCATCAAGTTTTCTTCTGAATTGAATAACGTTTAAAGTTTTCTAAAAAATCGAACGCTCAATTCGCCAACCTTAACAAAGTGTAAAATAAAATTAAGATAAGCTTCACAAAGCTTTAAATTAGTACTTAAAGCTAAATTTGTATTTTTTTGATTTAATGAATTCGCCGCAAATTAGGCAATATTTTCATGTTCTAGAGGTTATGATGCTACCGTTATGATGAATCGGTGAAATGTGATTTTCAGCATTGATTTGACACTACGTGATGCGTAAAACTTTATTATCACCGCTCATTGCGCTCTTACTAAAGAACACTTAAACCTTGTCACCGTTGTTGACAACACGTAATATTTATTTATCATTCTTAAAGGTATGCAAACAAACTTTGAAAAAAAAAAAACAAATGTTGTACAATGTTTTTTAAAACAAAGATTGAGAAAATAGCCATTTGAACACAGAAACGAAAAAAAAATATTTTTTTGTTGACCTGTGTAATCCATTTACAACGCATAAACACAATAATTGTGTTCATCAAAATTCAAACCCTACAAATGCTTTGCTATCTGCTTAATTGACATTTTACTAGTTAACAAAAGGTTTAAAATTTATGAAAAGTTAGTAGACTACTCTGTACATAGTAAATTATTAACTAGTATCGTGTTAAGGCCTTAATAATAGGTTGTTTAAAATTTTGCGCCATTATATTTAGCGCTAAAGCACTGCTAAAAGCACGGACGGGCTTAGTAGTTATATTTAGATGGTGGCTACTGATACCACGTTTTGGTTTTACGACTTAATCCGAGGAAAACCACAATAATTTATGACCATCCCCGTGGATTTTTTTAACAAATAATCACTGGCAAATACGCGCCAGTGATTATTTGTTAAAAAAATCCACGGCAATGCTAAAATTTATTTATTTTGTTATAAAAGAAAACTTCTATTAATATTTTGTATAATGTATAAAATTTATAAAAGAAAACTTCTAATAATATTTTCTATAATTTAAAGTTCGATAAATTTAACTTAATTTCACTTTTATATTTTTAGGTTAAGAGCACGAGAAAGACGTCTGGCCTGCTTGAAGTTAAGTCCGGTTTTTCGGTCATTACTCCTAAACATTAGAAGGAATACAAACGTTTTTTGCTCCATTGCCCTCATTCAATAAGAGAACTATAGCTATCCAGATAGGTTGATGTGGTTGTATTCCCATGTAAAAACACAGCTGATGGCAAAGCAACTGCTGCCATAAAAAAAAATCTCACATGGGAATATAACAACACCAACCTACCCGGATAGCTAATAGTTCTGTTATTGAATGAGGCCATTGTCATGGAATCAGGAAACTTCGAGACCATTTATATACAAACATGACCGCCATCAGCCACAAGGTTTCTCTATGTGACGATTAATAAAATTCTAATGATTGTTCATCTTTGCAAATAAAAGTACACGCAAAATCTATTTTAATATTATATTGTATTTCTTCTTAATAAACAATCATACGAGTAACATATTCAAGCTGAATGCAAAAAGTACACACTATCCATAAATATATGATAACTAAATAAAAATCAGTAAATATATTTATGGCAACAATGTATGTATGTACATATGTAGGTATTTAACTTAAGTCTGTACAAATCAATCAAGAAGATCTGATGATGTATAATTCTTAACTACTAACATCTTGAGACATGTTTCTCCCCACCCTTAACCTTGATATCAGTGATTATGCTCAAATGTTATAACCACTGGTAAAAGCGCACCGAAAATCATTATTATTAATTCACTGTTTTTAAGACCTTTAGGTCGGGTCGTAATACAAGTACTCGTACTTGAGTCCTCCAACGAAGTGTATACAACTCCTGGGCTGCTATCAAAACCGCCTCCACCACCATGACTATGACCACCTTGTGTTAATTCTGGTAAAACATGCACCGTTGCTACAAATAAAAATGTTCCAGCTGAAAATAACATCGCAATGCCAGTGGCATTTACAGAATTAAGAGTTTCTTTTTGTTCTTGGCCAATTCCGAAGTAAGTTAGAATAGTTAGTAATGGAGCTGATAGAGAAAATATCGCTAAATGTTTCCTAATCTGTTGTCGTTCGATTTTTTCATGCAACAAAAAACTAACTAGACCAAAAGCAGCTGGGGCTTTATGTAGCATAATGGCAAAGAACACAATCATTTCAACATCCTGATGGCTGGTTGTAGCAGCAGCACCTAATGCAACGCCATCAGCTTGAATGAAAAAGAAAAAAAATACATATATAATTCATATTGTTTGAAAATGTAGTCCTGTTTATAACATAAATTAAGTTCTAGTAATCAAATATTTAATGTTAATGACGCAAAATTTAAAAACGATTTAGTAATATGATAAATCATTTTTGGGAACGTAATTTAATCCCGCGCCACGAAATCCCGCCTAATTAAATCCCGCGGATTTAAATTGAATTTTTTGGAATTACACACGTACGGATATATATTGAAATTGTTCACTACTATTAGACGGGATTTCCAATACTTTTTGGAAAATACTATTTGGTACTTTTGGACAATAAATATATATTTTAAGTATTTAGAAAAATATTTTGTTTAAAGTTTTGGAAAAAACCTTTTTTACCAACTTTTTTTTCGATTTCTTTTAAATAATTATATCTCTTTGAAGAAAATTTTAAGTTCTGAAAAGAACTTTTTTATGAAAAGGTGCCCTAGACCTCCATCTAGGGCAAAAAATCTGCCAATTGGCCTAAGTACTTTTATTAGACGACGAATTTTTTTACAGAACAAATGAAATATTTAAGCAAAAGTAATTGTGCGGTGTTTTTTTTGTGAATTATCAATAATTGTTGTGTATTAATGTTGGGCTACAAAAAAATATTTTTCGTAAAGTTATGGAAAAAAGTACTTTTTTATCTCAATCCGTCCTTTTTAGGACGACCAAATAATCACAAAGAGGTATAAAATGATTTCAGACATTTCTAACTAACTAGGATGCTTAGTTAGCCGCAAATCGCGTTAAAAAAAAATATGTCGATTTTAAAAACTGATCGGTGAACACTCATGTAGTTTCTTTAAGTCCAAAAAAATGTTTAATTCCAAAAAGCTTTGCATACACCCAAAATGAACCCACCCCAAATATTATAATTGACCCTGGCAGGGGGGTTGCAGGGGGGCAGCATGCCCCCCCTTACGCGTTGTGCTTTTTGCAGGAAAAATTTTATTTCGAGCTTAAAGACAAAAAAGTGTTAATTTTCAAGGCTTTATGACGCTTAGTTTGGTTGCAAATCGAGTTTAAAGATTCGCCGATTGAAAGGTGACAGGCAAAAGATCACGAATATGCTATTTTTAAGTCGCTAGGACAAGCCGTTTAGCCGCAAACAGAGTTCAAAGTGTGTAAACTTTCATGCCTCTAGGACGCTTAGTTTGCCCGCAAATTGAGTTTAAAGATAAACATTTTTTTCGAAATAAATTTAAAATTTTAAAAAGAACTTTATAAGAAAAGTTGCCCTAGACCTTCATCTAGGGCAAAAAAATCGGCTAATTGACCTGTTTAAGTACTTTTATTAGACGACGAATTTTTTTTAACAGAAACAATAAAATTCTCCGTCCAATAAAACAATTTTGGGCAAAAGTAAAAAAAGAATTTGCAGCAGTGGACACAAACCGCCAACCTTCTACTCACACAAACCAGCGCCAAAAACCTAACCACCCCCAACAAACGCCTCGCCAACCACCCCAAAACCCCTCGCCTACCTCCCCACAACCGCCCACACATCCACCTACACCCCCAAACCATCCATCCGCAACCAGCCATTTGAAATCCATTCATATCTCTTAATGAGGTCTTGCCTCTACCGAGTTCTAAAAAGAACTGAAGAATTTCCGGAATCAATCCTCATTTTATACTTTTTTTCCTTCGTTCTCCGTGCTTCTCACTCTTTCGAGTGACTAAAACTAAAAGTAGTGAAATTCCGAAAAAGAGCCGTCTTCTAAAAATGCAAAAGGGGAGGAGTTTTGATTTGATTGGTCAAAATAACAAAATCGTATGGAGATTGAAAATTTAATACAGCGCCGTCGCTTTGTATCAAGAAAGGTAGTAAATCGGCAGGATTTCGTTGCGCGGGATTTCGTTGCGCGGGATTTTGTGGCGCGGGATTTCGTTACGCGGGATTTAGTTACGCGGGATTATTTGGCGCGGGATTAAATAGCCAACCCATCATTTTTAGTATGATACTAGGTAAAAAAGAGGATTTTGCTAATTTTAAACGAGTTTAGCATCGAATTATCTTCTTTACATTTTACTAAAGTTAAAATCACGAAATGGCTTTTTAGTATCGTACTAAATCCATAGTGTCATCTGAAAGTATATCAACCTCGCACTCGGGGTGCCCAGGTTCGAATCCTGCAGGTGCAATTTTTTTTGTAAATAATGAAGTTAAATGATTAAAATATAAACATCGAATACTTATTTAGACCACATTTTGGGTTTAAATCAACATAGGGCAAATTCCTAAACGCAAATCTTGCGCATAATATGCTAAGCAAATTGTCCCTAAACGTAAACAGAAAGATCTCTGCTAAACATACTGTCCCAAAACGCAGTTCATTCTTTTTTCTTGCGCAAACTTCATTGCAATTGTGCACGTTTTTGTCATATTTTGTTTACGTCATCAAAAAAAAACCAATTTGAAAGCCATAGGAATTATTGGGGTTTTATCGGAAAACGTAAATACGTAAATTTTTCGTGATCGAATAATGTAAACAAACAATTTGTACATATAATAAATAATAATTAAATAGAGTTAAATTTACTTTTATTGCATTTAAATTAATTGCGAAAAAATCAAGAATCCAGAAAGTTGAAGTCCTATATAATATTGAAGATTTAATTTAAATTTAGCCAAACGTAACAATGTTTGAAAATTATTGTGTATTAAATAAATGGAAAATATTATGTTGTTATTTTATTGTATTTTCGTTTTTTGTATTTTGATAAGTCTATAATTGTTCTTATTCTAAAATAAAAATATATACACGCGCGAAAAATATTGTTTTGTGCCCGCATCGCAGTCAATGTCTGGCGAAGGATCGTCCGTTGAAGGATTTAAAGATGTTGTCCAAGTTCGTCAAGTCATTCAACAGCCTTGGTGATGGCTTTGACAAGCCCTTTCACATAGGCGGTCCAGCCATGAATACGATGCGACATTTTCTTTAGCTCGAATTTAGTTTTTTAATTTATGGCGTATGCATCCGGCCATATTTTCTAGGCCATCGCTCTCTAAAGTGGCCAAATCTTCATCATCTTTGTTGATATCAGTATTTTCCTCTTCTAGTTCCCAAGCAATGCCTTGAAATATGGTACCTAAAAAGACACTTCAGATTATTTGTTTGTATAAGCAAATTCAATGTCTGCAAACCGGTAAATGGCGCTTCCAAATCTGGGATATCGCCATAGATTACATTTGGTGCGTCCGAAATAACACCCTTGTTGTATCCTAAAATGTGGGACCTTAATCTAAAGCGGAATCCTTCTCTATCAGGATGATCATCGAGGCCTCCCTTGCCACGTAACAAATTAAATGTGTTTTCTAATACGTCCTGTACGGCAACACATCATAAATAACAATTAAGTTTGAGAGCCGATTTTGATAATTTCGCAGGCTAATGCCTGCAGGTTCGATTCATGCCGTTGTCTGTGTCTTCTTATGTTCTGGTTTACCCATTACATGCTGTTTAGGCATAACACTAACAACATGTGATTGGGTAAACTAGTATACCCATAAAATATGACAACGAAATAAATAAAATAATGCGAATTATAATAAACATTAATAAATAAAACTCGGTAATTTTCTCTCCGCATTAGTTCAGCCGCCATCCCTGGAGAAATATCTGAGACAACAACCAGCTCTAGTCTCAAACCATCGTGCCTTGCTTCTTTCTCTTCTTTCACCGGATGCCCGCGCTGTGTGAAAATCATATAAAGGGTATTCATAATCCCTTGAGCGCGTGCAAAATTAAAAAAAAAATATAGCCATCTTATCTTATGCACGCTATAGCAAGGTAGCTTTTATATAGCCATCTTATACAAGCTAATAACTTGTATGTAGCCATCTTATGCAAGCTATAGCAAGGTAGCTTATATATAGCCATTTTATACAAACTATAGCTTGTACATCCATCTTATGCAAGCTAAAGATGTGCATTTGTAGATAGCTTGCATTTAGCCATCTTCTACACGCTATTGCTTGTATTTATATAGCCAGCTTATGCAGCTATACCACGTGCACATGTATGGCTTGTATGTTGTATATTGTTGTAAGTTAATTTTTACTTCATGGAAATTCCAGCATTAGTTTTGAATAGGTATTTTATATTAATGTTCAAATCGACTTAACTTCATTGTTAAAAAAAACATTTTTCAAGCGAGCACAAAATCGAAAAATGTCGATCAAAAAACGAAATCACTTGACATACAGACATCGGATAATTTCCCTCAGCAAACTAACCACAAAGATAAAGCATGGTGGATTTGTATATAGCTTGTATATAGCCATCTTATACAAGCTATAGCTTCAATATAGCCATCTTATGCAATCCACAGCACGTGCATTTGTATCTACCTTGTATATTGTCATCTTATACAAGCTTTAGCTTGTATATAGCCATCTTATGCAAGCTAAAGATGTGCATATGTAGATAGCTTGCATATAGCCATTTTATACAAGCCATTGCTTGTATATAGCCATCTTATGCAAACAAACAAAATTTTTAGTGAACACAAAATCGAAGAATGTCGATCAAAAACCGAAATCACTTGAAAAACAGAAATCGGAAAATTTCCTTCAGCAAGTTAACAACCACAAAAGTTAAGGCACGTGCATTTGTAGATAGCTTGTATATAACCATCTTATACAAGCTATAGCCATCTTATGCAAGCTATATCAAGCTAGGAGAGAGTGAGAGTGATAAAACCAAGATCAAGTTTGTAAAGAGCTCCGTATTTATATTGAAATTCTAATTAAAAAACAAAAACTAAATTACCAAAAGTGCATCGATATTAAGTCAAACTCATTTCTCATCAAGCGTGAGTCAAATTTAACACAAAAAACTAGATATTTTACTTGTATAGTAGGCAAATATAAAATCAAAATGAACCGCACACCCCCAAGCAATAGTACAGGATACCGTAACAACACCAATTCTCTAGTAAAACGTCTCCCGAAAGGAACCACTGAAGGAACGCCGCCGGTTGGCAATATGTCCGCAAATGACATGAAAATTCTTATTCGCGACTCTATTTCATCAGCTTTGGACGAGAAACTGAAGGATATGCCCACTAAGTCGGACTTGGAGAGCATTGGATTACAATTGCACACACTGCATCAAAAGAACGTATCCTTACAAAACCAATTACAAGCAATGGAATCCCGCTGCACCTCACTTTCAAGACAAGTAGAGTGGTTATCTAGCAGGGCAAATGAAACAAATTTAATTGTGCACCTACCGGTAGAAAACGGCGAAATTGCTTCCGATAAGGCCAAATCGCTCTGCTTACACTTACTACAGCCCCAAAAACCCGTAATTGTATGGTTTTAGTTAGGGAGCTAAAGCCCACGAGACCCAATGCAGGAAATTTAATCTTGGATTTCCAAAACAGAGAGTATGTTGGCCGCATATTGCAATCTGCCACCAACCTTCGAGCCACGGGTATTGCTATGCATAAAGATTATTCGTTTGCAGCGCGTGAGAGAAGGGGGATAGTTAAAATGAAAAATTAAATTGCGTTAAAAAACCCGAAATTAAAACTTCAATTGAGAGGAGAAAAGTTAAAAATAAATGATAAATTTAATTACTTCTTAAATTAAAATAATAAACTGTCATGTAAAGAAGACTGCGGAATGGAGTTTATGGAGCAGCTGCTTCAGTAATGACAACTCCGAAATGTCAAAACGTGGTAAAAACACAAGTGAAGGCGAGTTCAGTGGCTTCAATATAACTAGAGCAAATTAACGCATTCAGCAGTTTTAACTGTAATGCCGTCAGCCATGTAAAAAAAAAACCTAATCCTTTCATTTATAATATAAGTATTTTGTCATATATGTTCTAGCAAATAAATTATTGTTTAACGATTTTTTCACATTTACATGTAATTATGATGTATTTATGTTGTACGAAACATTTGTAGAAAAAAATATGGAACGGTTTGAACATTTATTTAAAAATCACGAACTCATTTGGATACCAGCAGTAAGAACTTTTAGACGAGGCAGGACCACTGGTGGATGCGTGTATGGGATAAAAAAGGAAATTATAAAGGAAAAAGGATGTGGCTTTGTAAAGTCTTTCGAACGAGACCTCATTGAAATAAGTACCGAAAGAGGGAAAATGTGGTTCCAGTGTACATCAACTGTAATAAATAGATGGAGGAATATACGAACCTACATAACTTTCTACTAAAGTTAAACACAGAAAATGTAATGCTTATAGGAGATTTCAACGGAAGAATTGGAGACACACACACGTTGAACGCGGAACCAGAGATCTTACCTAAGTAAATAACAGAATTTAGAGTAGCAACAGACAAAACAATTGATGGAAATAGGAAAAGGCTCTTAGAAATGTGGGAAACCTTTGGACTTGTCAGGCTTAACGGGCGGTCTAAAATGATGAAGGAGGACTCCTGACGTTTATGAGGGGCACGTTATGGTCAACGATTGATTATTACCTCACTAAAGGAATGTGCCTCCAATTTGTTCAAGACTTTGAAGTAAAGGAGTTAATCCACTCAGATCACTTACCAATATCAGTAACGTTAAAATTGGACATACAAAGGGGAACCTCTACTGAGCCAAAAAGTAGCTTGCTACCAAGACTGCAGTGAAAAGAAGAGTACTTGGAAAGGTATTCAGCAAATCTTAATCTCCAGCTCGACCAGATTGAACCCAGCAGCATCGAAACAGAAAGAGGTGTGGACATTCTAACAACCTGCATGTATGACGCTGCTAAACCTCTTCAATCAAGAAGACAGCACCAGCGAAACCAACCTTGGTATGACTGGGAATGTGAAGTAGCTAGGAAAAAATCGTTCGGCTTTATGCGAATACTGAGGAAAGAAGACTCCAACCATGCGAAACAAATGTACCAACAGACGAACAAAATATACAAACTTACCTGCATGAATAAAAGGAAAGCTCATGTGCAAGAACTAGCTTTGACACTTAGTAGTGCAAGGGCAAGTAGCACATTTTGGAAGATCGCTAAAAGTCTGAGTGCCCCGACCATGGGGCGTGGCATAAAAGTTGAAGCACCCGTTTTAGCTGAATACTTTGAAAAGCTACTGAATATGACACTAACCGGAAACTTACAGTTCGCAATGCCCTTACTGGATGTTGAAGCTCTTGATCGATCAACTACGTATCTGCATATAATCAGCCATAAATCGCTCTTATGAATTTTTCAAACATGCGACGCCACAATTCAACATCAACATTTTATTTTCAACACTGCCGAAATACCATCAAGTTTTAAGAAAAACATCATATTTCCAATTCTGAAGAAAGGTGACCAACGGAGCCAAGTAATTATAAAGGAATCTCATTTTTGAACGCTACAAAAAAAATATTTACGGGTGTGATGTTGGAAAGGCTATAAAGCGAATACCAAGCTAGGTTCCGCAAAGAATATTCTACCGTTGATAACATCTTCCTCACGAGCATTGCACGAGTATACTTGGACAATGGAAAAAAGCTGTACGCATTCTTTGTGGACTTCAAGGCTGCATTTGACTCTGTGAATAGGAAAGCTTTATTATACAAACTCAGCAATCTAGGACTGTCAACCAAAATGCGAAGAGTACTGCACAACTACTACGATGGAAATCTGACTGCAGTTTGGCATAGAAATATCTTATCGGAATGGTTTCAAACGGAAACAGGAGTAAAGCAGGGATATCTTCTCAGCCCGCTCCTATTCTCATTATATCTGGATGATCTTGGAGAATTCCTGCCGGGAGGAATAACATTTGCAGGAATAAAGATACTGGCCGATAATCCAAACGAGATGCAATTCATGATAAATAAGCTGAACGATTACTGCAATTTATGGAATCTAAATCTCAACACCAGTAAGTCCAAAATCATGGTTTTCCGAAATGGATCGGGAAGATACGCGAGAAACGAAAAATGGACCTGGCTCAACGAAGAACTGGAGAAGGTCAAAGAATATAAATACCTTGGTTTACTCATCACGCCACAGCTAAGAAACACCTTCAAAACAAATTGGCAGAAGCTAAACGCATAATAAATTGCAGCTAAAGTGGAGTACTCAACAAAAACAGTGTTCATCCGAAAGCTAAGTTCAAGGTTTTTGAAGCAGTGATGAGATCAATCATGAGTTAGGCGGCACAGATTTGGGGTCTATACTAATTTGAAGAAGTGGAGAAGCTACTTAGATACTTCATCAAACGAATATTTAGACTAGCATATAACACCCCAAATTACATGCTGCACCTGGTCTACCGCCGCCGTTAAACATATATACAATGGGGCTACACTTTTCATACATCCGGAAAGTCATGATGCAACCTACTTATCGTCTCACATACATAATCGCCAAACCCCTTCAAAGCAGGAATACGCAGCTCTTCATTGAATGGCCAC
The DNA here is from genome assembly GCA_910595825.1 of Philhelius pedissequus. Classification (NCBI taxonomy): domain Eukaryota; kingdom Metazoa; phylum Arthropoda; class Insecta; order Diptera; family Syrphidae; genus Philhelius; species Philhelius pedissequus. The sequence goes on along the minus strand of OU343164.1, from coordinate 12,761,790 downwards.
GACTAGGGAGGGAGCATAATGTAAGAATAATGGATGAAAATGTTACAGCTCTAAGAAGGACACACTTGGAAATATTGGAGAAAGCTGGAGTTTCGGCACGAAACAACTTCCGTATGGAAAGTCAAATGACCCAAACAACGAATATTTATAAAATACTCAGACATGATGTCGGACCAGAAAAATATTTCCCCGACGACTACAGCCTTCACATGATATCTCTTATCTTTAAAGCCAGAGGTGAGCTTTTACCCCTCAACTGCTTGCCACATAGGACGGATATAAAGCCAGCAACCCTTGTGCAAAATAAGAATAAACGAAGATACTTAGCACTTTTTCGGAGTATGCCCTGTTCTCCAACCGATACGAGTATAAATCTGGGGTAAAAGCATATTATCAGTTGATGAATTGGTACGAATACTGAATGGAGAAAACTGGAACTACCTAAAATCATACATAAAAACCGTTATCGTCAACAAATATTAAATGAAGCCTTTTAAATAATTATACTATTAAATATTTCTTCTAATTTTAATGCGATTAGTGATTATCAAAACTTTTTATTAGGACAACATTCTCTCTCGGCTGAAGGCAAAAGCCAATGCTTAATATTGTGAACAATGTAAAATAACTTAAACTTAAAGAATTAATAAAAAAAACTCGTAAGCTAACTTACATATAGCAATCTTATACAAGCTATAGCTTGTATATAGCTATGTTATGCAAGCTAAAGCACGTTCATTTGTAGGTAGCTTGTATATAACCATCTTATGCAAGCTAGAGCACTTGCACTTGTATATTGTTGTAAATTAATGTTTATTTCATGGAAATTGCACCACTAGTTTTAAATAAGTATTTTATGTTAATGTTGAAATAGGTTTAAAAACATTGTTAACAAAAAATTGTAGTGAGCACAAAATGGAAAAATGTCAAAAACCGAAATCACTTAAAAAACAGAAATTGGATAATTTCCTTCAGCAAATAACCAACCACAAAAGTTAAAGCACGTGCATTTGTAGGTAGCTTGTATATAACCATCTTATGCAAGCTAATAGCTTGTATATAGCCATATTATGCAAGCTATAACACGTGCATTTATAGGTAGCTTGTATATAGCCATCTTATACAAGCTATACCTTATATATAGCGATCTTATGCAAGCTTTTGTATGGTTTGTATATTGTAAATTAATTTTTATTTCATGGAAATTCCACCATTAGTTTCAAATAAGTATTTGATATCATATTTTTACTTGCGATTATAGAGGTACTATAAGGCAAGTTATGCATTCGTGAACAAAATTTCTAACAATTAAACATGACACTGCGAACAGAGAACACCAAAAACGTAGGTCCCACAATTTTTTTTACAAAGAAGCTCCTAGAAAAATTAAACACTATTGTAGAGCAAAATTTTTCAAAAAAAAATTTTTTTGAAAATTTATTTTTTTTTGAAAGCTCAAAATTTCAAAAAGGGCTCAATGTTCGTATTTGGAATTTTTTGACATCACCTTGAATAGTTAAAAAAATTATTTTCCTAAAATAAAAAACAATGGTACCTCCCATACAAATTTAAAAAAACCGATAAGATTTCTCAAAAACGGCTCCAAGAATTGTTATAAAAAAAATGTGTGTGCTTAAATAACCAACTGAAGAATCCAAGTGAGATTGCCGGGATGAATCTCAAATTTTGTGGACTAAAGGCCGATAAAAGCTATTTTGAATCAATAATTCAACAAGTCCAATTAAATATAATGCTAAGTCTTCTACTTGTTTGAGTAATTTCAGTAGTATATAGAATTGTATTATAAAAAAAAACACCTTCTTATTAACTATTTCTGGCCAAGGACAAAATCTTCCAATTTTAATGATTAAAATTTTAATATTGTTGGATATAGTTCACATTGCTTTTTTGTCAAAAATTGCAAGTAAGTTGAACTGAACTTAACAAAAATTGCGTATAGGTAAGGCGCTCACTAACCAACTGATGAGTCCAAGTGAGATTGCCGGGATGAAACGCAAATTTTGTGGACTACGGGCCGTTAAAAGCTATTTTGAATCATTAAATAAGTACAGTCCACTTTTAAGTATAACAATTTTATTTCCGTACTCATTAACGGTACTTCCCATAGAACAACTTTATTTACTTTCGACTTTCTCACTATTCGATGAATCAATTAAAATTATTAAATTATTTTGGTTTTGCAAACGCTCCCTAAAAGTGTTAATAAAACTGCACACTCAAATTTTCAAAAAAAGTTTTTCGAATTTTAAAAAATAAATAATTTGAATATGATATGAAAGAAGTGTGGCGCGATGTTCTCAGACTAGAGCTGGTTGTTGTCTAAGAATATCCAGGGATGGCGGTTGAACTAATGCGGAGAGAATTACTGTGTCTTATTTATTTATGTCTCTTATAATTCACATTATTTTAATTTATTTCGTTGTCATATTTTATGGGTATAATAGTTTAATCAATCATTATGGCTGAACAGCATGTAAAGAGTAAACCAGCAACTCATTTTATGACAATTTTTAGAATTGGTTTTTAATGGAACATGAGAAGACATAGACAGCGCGCAACGACAGAAATCGAACCTACAACCACGAGGTTGAGAGGCGAGCACACAAATATCGCGCCGCGCCACTACCACCCCCTTTATCCAGGAATCCAAATGACGTCTTTCATTTCACTCAAACTATAACAACTAAGAAATCAAAAAAATTGTAGTATGAGTATCATTCATTTATTTTTAACTAATTATATTTCATTTTACGCATTTTTGCGCGCGTCACTGAATACACACATTTATATATATATATGCATTTATATATATATATGCATCTGTAAAGATCACATAAATATTAAGTAAATTGCACTCAAATTATAAAGTTATATGCATAAGCTACCACCTACCTACTTCCTTTACTTTTATATTTTGTGTCTATATTTACATACCTAGGTTACATCTATGTATATAGGTTCTTCTTCTTATTACCCTTCTACCTTATTACTTAAAATCCATAATCTAGATTTAAATATACATTTGTAGGTAGGTACCTATGTAACTATTTCTTGAATCATCCATTCGGAAATTCATTATACTAAGAATCAAGTTTATCTTACCTACATCGAACTTGAACCTTCATAGGATAACTAGACTACCTACCTACTAATCAGCCTCCACGGTTACTACATTAAAGTTGTTAGCTACAAGAGTAAGTTCGTACGATCCTGTCGTACATTTTATTTAATTTAAACTCGATTTGCGGCTAAATTAAGCGTCGTAGCGACTTAAAAACTGAGTATTGGTGATGTTGGGAGTGACACCTTTCAATCGATGTGTCGCGATACGAAAAACCAATTTGGCAAATTTGACATATTTTTGTCTTTAAACTTGATTTGCGCCTAACCTAAGCATCATACAGAGTTACAAATAGCATATTCGTGATATAGGAAATGCACTCTTTGAATCGATGTATCGCATGGAATGATAAACCCACTTTTATCTTTAAATACGATATGCGGCCAAACTAAGCGCCCAAGAGCCATCAAACTTCACACTTTTTTCTCTTTAAATTCGATTTCCGTCTAAATTAAGCGTCATAGCGACTTAAAAATTGAATATTCGTTATGTTGAGAGTGACACCTTTCAATCGATGTATCGCACGATACGAAAAACCAATTTGGCAAAATTGACATATTTTTCTCTTTAAACTTGATTTGCGTCTAAACTAAGCATCGTTTGCTGATACGAATCATAAATATTTATGTTCAACTTAAGGTCTACTTTTCCTCTGCGTAAACTGTCACATAAGTTCTTAAGTAGAACTTAAATTCTTAACTTGTGTATCAGCAAACGGGACCTAGTGAGTTAAAAATAGCATATTCGGGATCTAGGAAATGCACCTTTTTTCTCTTTAAATTCGATTTCCGTCTAAATTATCTAAATAAGCATCGTAGCCACTGAAAATTGAATATTCGTGATTTTGGCACTGACCTTTCAATCGACGTATAGCACGATATGAAAAACCAATTTGTCAAAATTGAATAATTTTTCTCTTTAAACTCTAAAAAATGGGTTCTTTTTGTTGATAAAACAATTTTTTCTAAAAAAAATGTTTGTGTTTTTTTAAACAAAAAGTATTTTTTGTCAAAAAAAATTAAATATTATTTTGGAAAAAATAATTTAAGTGGTTATTTATCATTTCATTGACCGAACGCATAATAATTATTATAACATATAAGCATTTAAGTAAAAATTGAAACTTTTAAAATTAAATTGTATACATTTCAGATAAGCAGGAGAGCATTTTCATAAGTCCCAAACGTCGAGAAATATGCAGATATTAATATAATAATAAAATAAATAAATATAAGCAACCATTTTTTTAAACTATTTTCAGTGATTTCTATAAGGCTTTATAGAAGCTAATTGCTTACACCTGCAGATACAGGTCTGTAAAAGGCCTTATAAAAGCTATTTGTTTGCATGTAGCGCGCAGGTGCAGGCCTGTATAATGACTTATACAAGCTAATTGTTTCCTAATAGCCTGCAGAAGCAGGCCTGTATAAGGCCTTGTACAAGTAAATAGCTTGCAGAATGTGCGCCAAAATGACTTGCATAAGCCTTCTGTGGTTAATATACAATCTAGGAAATAGCTTGTATATAGCCTACTACAAGCTAAAATGTTAGTTGGGATCCAAATCGGCTTGCGTCTAACAGGGTTTCTACTATTTTTTTATTATCCCTGGCCAAAGCCTAGTTGACCGACCAGATAATTCAGCGTTTTCCGTTGCTTTGTACACTGTTGGTATGTAACCGTTTAAGGCGAGGGCGTTTTTATTCGTGCAGCCTATGAAGATAGAATATATTTTTTTATTTATTTATTTTAAAGGAACTCAAATGCACTTACCCAATTCAAATTGGAGGTTCGTTTCTATGCCATCTGCAGTAAATTGGTCACTACAGATGTCTGTTTTTGAATTAGAGGCGTCCTTTCTTTTAACGTGTGATTTTTTTGCTACTTGGTTTTTGACGTTTATATTTTTGACAGATCACACATGACAAATTCCACGAACATTTGACATTTCGATTCAGTATTGTTTGCCATTTCATCATGAATAGACTTACGCCTGAACAACGTTTGCAAATTATTGAAATTTATTATCAAAATTCGTGCTCTGTGAAAAATGTGTTTCGCAAGCTACGTCCGTTTTATGGTCTTCAGCGACGAGGCTCATTTTTGGCTAAATGGATACGTGAATAAGCAGAATTGCCGTATTTGGAGTGAAGAGCAGCCAGAGGCAATTCAGCAGCTACCAATGCATCCCGAAAAATGAACTGTTTGGTGCGGTTTATGGGCAGGCGGCATCATTGGGCCGTACTTCTTCAAGGACGATGAAGGCCGCAGGGTTACGGTCAATGGAGAAAGGTACCGTTCGATGATAACAGATTTTTTTTGCCGAAAATGCAAGAATTGAACTCGGTCGACATGTGGTTCCAACAGGACGGTGCCACATGCCACACTTCCGGCCGAAATGTGTGAAAAAGTTTGCCAAAATTGGACCTTCAGAATGGACCACCTGAAGCGTAGCCGCGGGCAACATTTAAGTGAAATTATTTTTAAAAAGTAAATGGCAGAAATTGATTTATCGATCCAAATAAAAATTTCATTCACTTTTTACAAGTTTCTGTGTTTTTTTGAATTTTCAAAAACCAAGCTCTTAAAAAATCACCGTTTATAAAACTAAATCCAAATTTTCAGCATTCAGTTCAGGGTCATTTGGGAAAGTGTGGTATGACACATCTTCTCTTCTTAATTTATTATTTTTATTGTTGTAATTATTACACCCACAAACAGCACACAACATTTATCTATTTGACAAAATTTGAAATTATATATCAAAAACAAAATTAAAACTTTTCAATTTCAATTTTTTCCCGCTTTGTTATTGCTCGAAGCGAACGGACGCAAGACGGTGAACATTTTTCTGGCGGCGTTAATTATGAACGAAATTTAAACTTGTATGGGAGGTACCGTTGTTTTTTGTTTTAGGAAATAGTTGTGTTATAGTATTCAAGATATGTGGAAAAACTACCAAATACGAAGCTTCGAAAAATTCTATTGAGTAGTTTAAAAAAAAAAATTGATTTTCAAAAACAATTTTTTTTGACACATTTTGGCTTACCATAGTGTTTAAACTTTCTAGGAGTTTCTGCGTAAAAAATTTCAAAAAAATCAAATTAACCGTTTCCCAGAAATTCGAAAACAAAAAAAATGGTTTTAGTAGAGGTGCCTGCCTACCTACAAGAAGTAACATTTCTTTTCCAAAAAATATATCAATAGGTTACCCTTTCTCTTCATTAATGAACTGTTTTTTTTTTAATAAAAATTGTTCGAGTCGTTTTTGAGAAAAATAAGATTCACCTTTTTGACAAGAAAAAATTGTTTGGTAGGTATCGTTATTTTTTGTCTTAGAAAAAAATGAAAAAGCAATTGTACTAAGTTTAAAGCAAACCGTTTAGGCTGTAGACTCGAGGACAGACAGACAGACGGAATTGCGAGACCTACTTTTGTTTGTTTGATTTTTTTTTTACGAACGATTAACTTGCTTTATAGTAATATAATCGCAAGAAAAAATACGCGCGTACTCCGTTAGATGCCAAATGCAACTATCTTTTATGAGACTCAAAAAAAACCTAAACCTAACACGAAAAAAGAAAACGAAGTTGTCGAGCATCTGTTTACACAAGTTGGTTGGTTGGACAAACATTGGACGAGCCAACAATTTATCAAAAAAATTTGAAATCCGACGAGCATGTTGGTCCAGCGGTTGTTTTTGCGTTTTAATGGTCGAACATTGGAGGTTGTCGAGCCATGCTGTCGAGCATGTTGTACCATGTGAACCCCCTATTGATGTAGAGATCCTGAATGTGCTCGGGATGGTGTGTTTGTAATTTGTTTTTCGATATTGATATTGCAGACAGGAAGTTTAAGGAATGTCTTTCGATTCCTTTTGTAGCTAACTTATTTTTTGGTTAGCAATTGTCTTGCATTCCCGTTGGATTTTGCATGGTGGGGAAATGTCCTTTTAGCAATAGACAGATCTGCGAGTGTTACTACATTGGATAGAGCAGTCGAGAGTGAGCAGCCAGACGACACGCAGTGTGCGCCGCAGACTTGGCCTGTTTTTTTTAATCAATTAGAGTGTGACTTCTATCATCAGAAGTGGAATAGAACCCTCCCCTGCGTTACCTTACTAAAATAAAAACAAAACTACTCATAGAAGCGATAACACTGCAGTTCATAAGATTTTCCCTAGTTGTGTCTTCGAATAAAATTTTAATATACTCATATTTTTTGTGGTCATTGTATATCACCCTCACGTGTGTTTAACTCAAAGCGCGAAAGGGAGAAATAGTTAATAAGAGCGCTTGGTTGTGTTTTGTGTACAAGTTTGGTTAAACGTATAACCAAATAAGATGTGTGCAGATACCCGTTTTTAATTTCTCATATTTCTGTTCAGCCAAAACAAAAAAAAAACAAAAAAATCTGGGTGATTTGTAGTGTTTATGCGAAACTTATTAACATATTGAGTTTTTTTCTCCCCTTGTATTTATTTTGAATGCATTTGGGGTAAGTTTTTTTTTTCTTTTACTTCGAATAAAAGCCAAGGGGTAAGAACCGAAAAGAGTCAGAGTGAGGACTCCACGACTGCTGACCTAAATTTAGGTGGCCTGGTGAATTTTCAGGTGGAGGAACGGCTGAGAGAGCAACTCTCACTTCCACCGAAGCAATAAGCCAAATTTTGAGCTCCTTTGTACAACAGCGCGAGCGAGTTGCCAGAGTCGGGTTCCCTTGTTCCGACCCAGATCATTCCTGTGTCGATGCGCAAAAGTGGCGCGCAGATATTGATGCTAGGGTAAGTCGCGATCAGCTGCAAAGTTATGATACAATACCCCGAGTGGAAAACGCATTACTAGGAAGGGCTAAAAGTTGGTATAGGAAATATGGCTATCGGCACTATAATTGGGAAGATTTAAGGGATTCAATTATTCATACATTTTCAAGTGGAGCAGACGTGGTGCAACAACTCAGAAAAGTTGTAAATTCCGAAAGTAAAAAATTTGCAACCTATACGGAATTTGTAATGAATAAAGTTTCCCAGATAAATCGACTACCGTTCGAAGTTCCGGAAAACATGATTGTGCGTATAATAGTTGGGAATATTTCTGAGGTTGGGCTGCGAAACTCAAAGACTTTTGTTATGCCAACAACAGTCCATAGTTTGATTGACCACTTGTCAAAGATAAGAAACGCAAACCACTTGTTCACTTTCGCGAAAGTTTAATGATCTTACGCCTTTGGATCCTAATACTAAGCGCTCTCGGCAAGATTTTGAACGGCGTTGTTTTGAGTGCGGCCAAGTTGGCGACGTAAGAGCTAAGTGCCCACGATCATCAGTGGCAAGGAACAACGTTGTCAAACCTACAAGCAGTGCGACGAGCATTAAGAAATGAACGTTTTGTCACAAATAAGGCCACGATGAAAATACCTGTTGGGCGAAGCAAAGGTCTGAGCGAAATAACGTTAATTTGATTGAGCCTCAGAAGAAACCACAGCAGTATTAATCAACGGGTAGGTCTTTCATTGTTTGTTGGATTCTAGTTCAGACTGTTCTCTGATACGGTCAGACGTCGCTGACAAAATATCATCGAAAAGGGCGGCACATTTCCTTGTAGTTTAGGGAATAGGAAACGACATAATAAACTTGACCGAAAAACTCGACTCCAGAGTCGAATTCGAGGAGCTCACTGTTGAAGTGACTTTCCACATCATGGACCAATACTTTAAAGACTCATCTTTAGAAATTGCGGTGGACGCCCACGGATCGACTTTAATGCAAACCGGTTCAATGCCTAGTCACAAAAACCGCTCTAAATATCCCTAAACTTTCATCCTCAACTGAAAGTTAAAAGAAAGTATTAAAAAAGATTCTAGAAATATAATTACGGGCTTCCCAACTGCAAAAGTTACTACAGGCTCCTTGAAAATACGAGTTACCAAAGACGCAGGCATTTTTTTATCGGTCTTATCGTATGGCACACTCCAAACGCCAAGTAACATCAGAATTAATAGCTGGATTGAAACGTCACCAAATTGGGGATAGCAGTTCCCCTTATGTCAGTCCTGTTATACTTGTAAGAAAAAAAATAGCGAGAATCGTCTTTGCGTCGACTTCAGGGCTCTAAATAAAATAACCATTAACGACCGCTATCTGTTACCAAGGATCAAAGATCAATTCGGGAAATAGCTTTTTTACATTTTTAGATATGGCGTCTGGGTTTTACCAGATCCTCATGCAGACGAATCCATTGAAAAAACAGCATTCGTTACTTCAGACGGACACTTCGAGTTTTTACGCATGCCGTTTGGACTTGCAAATGCCGCTGCCCTATTCCAACGGGCAATTAACGTGGTTCTCGGAAAACTCAAGGATACAATAGCATTGGTCTACCTGGACGATGTCCTGATACCGTCAAAAAATGAAGAAGAGGACTTGAGAAGCTTGAGGTGGTTTTGAGTGCATTAACGGGATTTGGTTTTCCGATGAACCTGGAAAAATTTAAATTTTTACAAAAACAGATTACGTATTTACGCCGCGAGGTATCGTCTGACGACAAACGACCTAGTCGCAATAAAATAGACGCGCTCGTGCAATCGCCTACTCAAGCAAATGTTAAAATGGTGCGACAATTTATAGGTCTAGCGAACTATTATCGCAAATTTGTTCCGGAAGTTACGGCAAAGTCCCAGTTGTATAACTTCCCTTACAAAAAACAATTCAAGGTCCGATTGGACTGCAGAATGTGAAGCGGCAGACAATACATAATTAACCAACTCACGATACGTCCAGTATTGGTGATATTTGACCCGGTACGTCCGACGGAACTGCATACAGATGCCAGTGCCATAGGATACGGTTCAGTATTATTCCAGCGCATTAGTGGGCGTTTGCACGAAGTTGCCTTTTACAGCCAGGCAACAAAGGGTTATGAGAGCAAGTGAAATATTTTAGAACCATAGAACCATGCCATGTAAATAGCCTAACGAACACATGGCTTAATATTGCGCAGTGTCAAGACCCAACCACTACGGAATTAATTCAAAAAATCAGCGCTGGTGACAAAAGTACTAAATCCCAGTTTTTTTTTATAATTTTGCGCGGCATCCGGTGAAAGAAGAGAAAGAAGGATAGAAAGATGTGTGGCGCGACGTATTGATCCGGTGGTTGTTGTCTCAGATTTTATCTCCAGGGATGGCGGCTGAAATAATGCGGAGATGTGGATTGCTGTATAAGAGATTTGAAAAATCAGTCAAATTATTTATACCCCAGCAATGTAGGTTAAGGTTATCACTTATAAGAAACTTTTATGAGGATAACTGCCACGTTGGTTGGGAGAAGACGTTGAATAAAATGCGAGAACATTTTTGGATACCTGGATGTCGAAAAATGTGAGAAAGTTTGTATTGTAGCTAAACGACCTTCGGGAAAAAACAATGCAGCCTATACCCAATAGAGAAGAAGCCGGTCCCATTCCACACAATTCATGCAGACTATTTACGGCAAAAATAAGAACGACTGTCACCAACTTCTAATGATTGTCGACGCGCTTACGAAATTTATTGTTATATCCTTGCAGACTTAAAAGCGTCGGAAACTGTCCAACATTTCCATAATTTCGCAATGATGTTTGGTGCCCCATATAGGATTGTGACTGATCGGGGATCAAATTTTACAAGCACAAAATTCAGAAAGTTGTGTGTTAGTTTTGGTATTGAACATCACTTGATAGCGCCAGGTGCTATACGTATAGGTGAGATACGTCGACACAATTCAATTTCAATTTTCAATTTTTCAATTTCAATTTTCTTTATTCTTATTAATTCAATACAGATTTAACAAAATAAATGTTATAAATGTTTAATATATCTAAGAATAGTTAGCGTCATCTTTTATTAAAGAAAAATAGAGATGATGACACATCGATTTTAAATTATGTGTGGGGGTGTACAATAATTAATTTATAGATACAATTTAAAAAAAAAAAACAAATAAATAAGCTATAAGACTCTATGAAAAGAAAAAAAACTAGACGAAAATCTTCAAATTTAAAATAAAAATTTGTTTGTATTTTATAAGAGAAGAAAACAAGTTAATTTGAAAAATGCAATTAAAATTCTAAATTCTTCAAAGTGACAAGTCGTGTTGTAAATTTTTGTATCAAAGAGCAAATAATTAAGTAACAACAAATTACATAACATATCGTAACACTGTTTCGATTTCCCGGTGATCCAAAGCAAGAAGCCATTCTTTTATTTTTTTTTTAAACAGATCAAATTGCTCAACTTACGAACTTCTAATGGGAGCTTATTAAAAAGTTTACAACAAACAATGGTGTAAGAGTTTCTGTAGCTTGTGGTGCGCAAAAAAGGAATATTTACTAAGAAAGCGGAATTACTACGTGTCATGTCTGAATTCGGGCTTTGTAAATAACCGGCTGTCTTAAAAAAAATGTTCATGACTTTAAAACAAAATAAATGACGAACAGGTAGAACTAGCAAACATCGAATCAATTCTATTGAGTGCGTTAATCGATGAGTTTTACAAACATTTCGAATAGCTGATTTTTGAAGAACAATGAGTTGTTGAAGATGATTGACATATGAACCACCCCAGCATCATATGCCATATTTCAACTTTGAATGGAAAATACCATAGTAAACCATCTTCAACAAATTCAAAGCACAGTGCCTTCTTAAGTAATAAAAACAGCGAGTGGAAGACAGAAGATATTTTTTCAAAAACGATATATGTTTGGTCCATTTTAAATTTTGATCAAAAGTAACTCCAAGATATTTAAAGTCTTCTACATATTCAATTAAAAAGCAATTACTGCTGCAGTCAACGGTGATATCAAACGATTGAGCTCTTCGAGGACTGCAAAACCTGTTATGATTGGCACAATCATGTGAATGAAAAATGATAGGAATGTCAGGTGATACGTTTCGAGTTAGGCTAAAGAACATAAGTTTTGTCTTGTTACTGACTATCAGTTCATGTTTCGCGAACCAACATCTAAGTAGGTAAATATCGTGATTTATTTCACAAATTTGATTTAAAGGACTCGAAGAGCAATAAGCAATGCCGAGTACATATGCAAATGCTCTGATATTCCCTAAAAAAGGAAGGGAGAAAAGGGAATTAATGTAAATGAGAAAGAAAACTGGACCAAGTACGGAACCCTGTGGAACTCCCAAATGAGCAGTCTTAGGACAACTCAAACTAGACTGAATTTGTACATACTGTTTTCTGTATTTAATATAGGACTTCATCCATTTTAAAACACATCCAGGAAAACCAGCTTTATCGAGCTTTTCTAATAAAATGTTATGGTTTACCATGTCAAAGGCTTTAGTAATATCTACAAAAAATCCAGCACAATATTTTTTTCGATCTAAACCACATTGTAGAATGCAACAGACGTCCCAAAGAGCATCTTCAGTAGAAAGCCCTTTCCTAAATCCAAATTGCAATGGACTAAAGAAGTTGGTTTTTTGAAGATAATCCAGCATTCTGTCTTTAAAAAGCTTCTCACTTTTGATATCGAAGGTAGTAACGAAATAAGTCTATAGTTAGATTTATCATCTCTTCTTCCTTTTTTTATTAAAGGAATAACTATACCAACTTTTAGTTCATCCGGAAATATACCAGAAGCAATTCTCAAATTGAAAAGATGCGATAGTATATCTACTAGGTTATGCCCAACGTGTTTTAAGAGTATATTTGAAATTTCGTCTCTACCATGGAAATGTGAGTTATTTAAGGAATTGATATTTTTTAAAACATCAAGTCCAGTAATTGGTTCAAAAAAGAAACTATTTCTAGAGGTAAATTGATAAGTGAGCTCAGAACAACAATTACATGGTACGGGTGGGCTTTCAGCGAAAGTAGTTTGTCAAATGGACGCAAAAAAGTTGCTGAATTCGATGACGATATCTTCCGGGTTTAATATGTTAACATCGCCATTTTTAAGTACAATAGATTTGGGGAAAGCGGAACTATTACGGTTTATAATATTATCTGGCAGACGGCACCTTGCCATGTCCATATATTCTTTTGTATATACATTTTGTAACGTTTATTTTGAAATAAAGAAACTAATAATAATAATAATAATAATAATAATACTATTTATAACTTGCCATTTTTTTTTATATTGCCTTTTGCTGTATAAGTTTTGAACTGTAGTAGTTATACTTTGCAATTGTAATTTCTTTATTTATATTTTTACATAGTCGCTTATACCGATTTTTTGAGTTTGAGTTTGATATGTGTATTGCATATTTTTTTCGTAATTTATTTTTAAGCTTTATTTTTTTAATAAGAGGTTTTAATCCAAGGTTTTAGACTACTCTCAGCGTATGTGGTCTTTCAAGATTTTTATAAAAATATCATAAGCTTTGGAAGCATTATCTTCGACCACAACACTTTCCAAATTTGAAATCGTAATCTGTTGTTTAGAACATGATAGTTTACCTTGGTAATCATGGTCTGAAAAGGGGTGCTAACCCTAGAATTACTACATTTAATATTATCGATAAATAATCCTGTCATACAGTGATCATATGTAAATCCAAATTGATACCTGAAATAAAATCAAAGGGAATACAGTTGCTAATCTAATGCGAACGAATTCGAGTTCAATTAGCTTTCAATACAACCATAAACAAAACGACTGGATTATCACCTTTAAAAGTACTGACGGAAGTCAACGGACGAACTGCTAAAATAGGATATTTTTTGTCGGAACTTGGAATAGAGCCTGAGAATGAAGATGTACAGGTGATTCGAGAATTAGCAAATGAAAGGTTACAGGAAAACGCTCAGCGTATGAAAACACGGTTTGACAAAAGTAGATGCCTACCAACTCGTTTGAATATTGGCACGCAAGTAGCGTACAAAAACAACCAAATTCGTAAGTCCAAAAAGGATGCCCATTACCTTGGACCATATGAAGTAGTTGGGATATTGCCAAGCGACCGCTATAAAGTAAAGAGGGAAAATTTCAACCTAATAGTCATCGCACCGAGAGAAGCCATCCGCCCTATAAGTGTGGACAATAATTAAGAGGTGTGTATAAGAAGTGTGAATGTTGTGCCAGGTAGGTCATGTTTATAGTCACGCTTAAGATTGCCCCTGAACTATGAACTCTTTTAATGTGGGAGATTTTATTTAGTCACAGTCACGCTTAAGATTGCCTCTGAACTATGAACTCTCTTAATGTGGGAGATTTTATTTAGTTATAGTCACACTTAAGATTGCCTCTGAACTATGAACTCTTTCAATGTGGGAATTTTATCTTTCAATGCGGGAATGTTATGACGTATATTCACGCTTAAGATTGCCTCTGAATTATAAGCCTGTTTCAAGTTAGAACTTAGTGTGGCTATAGCTAAGCTTAATATTGTCTAAGGAAATTTGCTGGCTATATGACTAGTGATGCTAAAGATCGAAAGTGATTTTTGTGAAAAAATTGTTTAGATTTTATTTTCTCGTACTATTATTATATTATATTATTTCCCTATACTATTTTTGTCACGTCATATTAAAGCTTTATATTTTACTATCTTACAGGAATGTTTAAGAAAATACCCACAGCAAGGAATACACTACGAAGAATAGGTATCCGTTAAGCAAAGCGTCAGCTATATTTTATGTTTTTTTAAACTCATTTCATGCTTTAATTACACGAATGGATTTTTTTTCTCCTTTCTATTTTTCTCTTTATCGTCAAAATCTTTAATTACTTGTTTAAAAAAAATAATAATCATCATAATAAATGGAATCAAGACTTCAACTTAAAAGTGAATATTTTATGTCATCGAGAGCGATGAATTCCGCAGGATGGCCTTGTTAGAGTGTGTTACATTGATGTAGAGATCCTGAATGTGTTTTTGTATTAATATTGGTATTGCAGACAAGAAATTTAAGGAATGTTTTTCGATTCCTTTTGTGGCTTAATGATTTGATTAGCAATAATTTTGCATTGGTATTGGTATTGCAGACAAGAAGTTTAAAGATTTTTTTTCGATTCCTTTTGTGGCTAACTGATTTGGTTAGCAATGGCCTTACATTCCCTTTGGATTTTGCATGGCGGGGAAATGTCCTTTTAGCAATAGACAGATCTGCGAGTGTTACTACACTGGATCGAGCAGTCTAGAGTGAGTAGCCAGATGACACGGAGCGTGCGCCGCAGACTTATCCTGTTTTTCTAATCAATTACAGAGTGCGACTTCTATTATAGAATGTGACTTCTATCATATATAACTCCATTTCTTCATTTTCCCTTTTTTCTTTGTTTTCTTTTTTTTGCAATGTTACGTTTTTCCTTATATAATGCTATTGGCTCGTGTTCTTATGCTTCCTTTTTGAATTGCATTTTCGCCGTTTGTTTGTTTTTTTTATAAATTTCAGTGACTTCTTTTTATGACACCGTATATGGCAATGCTAATTTCAAGGCAGCACACCTAGTGATGAGTTACCTTTCAAAGGCACGAAATGGTTTCAAAGTGTGCCATTTCAATGCTAGGAGTCTTAATGACTCGAAGTTTGATAACATTAAAGACATTTTTATGACACCATTGTTGATGTAATCTGTGTAAGTGAAACGTGGTTTAATCCTGATACCCCTGATTATATTCGCAACCTACCTAATTATAAACTTCTTCGGAATGACAGATATACAACCACAACTGGCGGAGGAGTTGCAATCTATTGTAGATCAACTCTTAAGTATAAGATTTTAAGTAAATCTTATGTGACAGGCATTGAATATATTGTTGTGGAAGTCTATGAATGAAAAATGTTTCGTTGCATGCGCATATAATCCTAATAGAACTTGTTCACCTGCTCCTTTGTTTACTGCATTGGACCCCTTTTTAATTTCATACGAAAATATTATTGTTTGTGGGGATTTTAATGCTGATTTACTTAAAACTGACTCGCTCCACTCAGCTCTTAGATTATGTTGCAGCGTCAGGACTTAAGGTTGTAAGCTCATTTCCAACAAGATATGCACCAAATTGTTCACCCAGTCTACTGGATCTCTTAATTGTTTCTGATCAAAAAAACGTTCTTCTAAATGATCAACTCTGTCTTGATGGTGTTTCATCATTTGATCATGACCTTATTTTCTGTACTCTCGATATCGATTTTTCGCATTCCCAAATTCCATTTTCCTTTACATATAGAGATTTCAACTCAGTCAACCTTGAATCGTTATATAATGATGCAAGTTCCTTACCTTGGAACGATTGTTATTATTTAAATAATATAGATAATAAACTATACTATGTAGTAAATCTGATTAAAGATCTTTTCGATAAGCATGTCCTCTTGAAAACTGTTACAATAAAAAATAAAAAATGTCCTTGGTATAACTCAGAAGTTCAAGCAGCAATAAGAATTCGTAGGAAGTACTACATAATTTGGAGGAAATATCCAAGCTCTGAAACCTGGCGAGCCTATTGCCATATGCGTAACAAAGCCACTTCCATAACAAGGTTAGCTAAACGAAAATTCTTTGCCTCAAAACTTAATACTTCTTTACCCCCTAAGAAACTTTGGGCGAACCTTCGTGAAATCGGTGTTGGAAAACGTCAAATTTCTCAATGTGAACTTAGTGCAAATACACTCAACACTTTTTTTGCCTTATCCACCCAAGTTCCTAGTAGTTTCAGTGCTAAAGATGAACTATCTTATGATTGCGATGACGTTTTTGATTTTGAGATTGTTTCAGAGGACGAGGTCATTAGCATCTTCAAGACCCTTAAATCTGAAGCTATTGGAGAAGACGGAATTAAGCTTCGTTTTATTAAACTCATTTTGCCCTATGTAGCAAACTCCTTAACGCGTATATACAATCACTGCATAGCATCCTCAACGTTTCCAACTCTGTGGAAATCCGCTCGGATCACTCCTGTTCCTAAAATTTCCGTACCCGTTGAACCGTCTGATTATCGGCCCATAAGCATTCTGCCTTGCATGTCAAAGGTCTTGGAGAAGATTCTTAAGAAACAAATAATTGAACATCTTAACACTAAGAGGCTACTATCTCCCTATCAATCTGGTTTCAGAGCTAACCATTCCTGCTCTTCTGCTATGGTTAATATACTGGATGATATCAGAATCCAATATGATCAAAATAGTTTAACAGTTTTATGTTTGTTGGACTTCTCAAAGGCCTTCGACAAAGTCAACCATAATGCTCTATGCCAAAACCTTAAACACTATTTCGGGTTTTCGGATTTAGCCGTGTCCCTTAGAGAAAGCTACTTATATAACAGAACTCAGCGGGTGGTGATCGAAGACGATTGGTCACATTCGAGTTTCTTGAAAACGGGAGTTCCACAGGGTTCTATCCTTGGTCCTATCCTCTTCTCTATTTTTATAAATGATCTTCCTTCTGTTTGTAAAAATGTCTCCTTTCATCTCTATGCGGATGATATCCAGATATATCTTTCAAGGAGATTAGGTCTGATAGATGACCTTGTTTTTCGTGTTAATGAAGACATCATATCCATCTACAAATGGACAAAGGAGAACGGTCTGACACTGAACCCTAAGAAAACTCAGGCTCTGCTTATATCTAAAACGGAGCACAATGTAACACAACTTCCCACCATCATGCTAAATGAATCAACCATTCCTTATGTGAAATCAGTTACCAGTCTTGGTTTTAAACTAATGAGTAATTTATCCAGTAGGGAGCATGTAAATACTGTTGTGAGACGGATTTATGGAACCCTAAGGAAACTCTGGATCTCAAGGATCTTTACCCCTACCGAAACACGACCTCGATTAGTTAAAACGCTTCTTATGCCAATTATATCGTATTCTGAAATAGTTTATCCTCATCTTGATTCTATGTCCGAACACAAGCTAAATGTCGCTTTTAACGACATGACAAGGTATGTTTATAGCCTAAGAAGAAACGACCATATATCTCCATATAAAAGCAATATTCTGGGCTGTACACTACAAGCATATACTAATTATCGAAATTGTATTTTCTTGCATAAATTGATTAAAACTAAAACACCCCAGTATCTTTTTGAAAAAATAAGTTTCTGCCAATCATCTAGAACAAGAAATATATCAATGCCCTCGTTTTAATTTCTAAACTCATCACGATTGTTTTTTGTAAATAACATTCGCCTTTGGAATTCCTTGCCTGTGAGAATTAAGCAAATAGCGGAGACTGCAAAATTCAAGAAACATTTCTCTAATGTGCGTTATTAAATATTAATCTTTTTAAACTCAAACTAAATATAAGTAGAAGGAAAGAATGGAAAATGGGAAAATGTGTATAGCTTTTATATTTATAAATTATAAATTTAGTTGGAAAGTGTATTGTATTTTTAATTTTAATTTTTAAGCCTTAAATATAATTTAACCTCCTTTGTAAAATACTATAAAAGACTAAGTCTTACTGTATTAGCCAATGAAATAAATAAATTGAAATTGAAATTGAAAAATTGAATTATATACCCACATTTTGAGTACTGCCCGACAAAACCAGGTTTGTACGTTGAGCCCTGAAGTCGCCCTGAAGCTTTTTTTGAAAAACCTGAATTCACCTTGATAAACAAATTCTGTGTTTTTTGAAACCTAGTGTCGCCCTCAACTCGCCCTCAAGTAGATTTAGGTTTTTAGCTGGGGCAAGTTGAGGTACATGAATAAACGTGGAAGTCACATGAGATCTGATTTGATATGTTATTTTTAAAATGGAAATAAAATAACACTCAAATTAATTTTCAAACACAGACATAGGGCCAAAAAAATGTACTAAGATGCTAAATTTAACATATTTCAAGTTTTAATTATTAAATGACATAACTTGATTTACTGCAACATTAAATTAATGACCCTAGGGTTTATTTTGAGAACCGAAAAACCCATTTTTTTTTTTAATATTTTAGTTAATGTATTGTGAACTAGAGCAATTAGATTTTATAAATTTAGTAGATTTTTAGATTGCTTCGTCTTCGTCTCCCTCGTCATCTGATAATGAAGATACGTTTTTTTTTCAGAACTGTATGTGTCAGTCATTCACCAATACTTCAATTAAATCTGGAAATAAGTTTCATTTAAAAGATCAAGTCTCGATTTTGAGAGCCGATCTTTGAAATTTGAATGAAACTCGCTATAAGAAATAATAACAATTTGCTCTTACAATTTTTGAAATAGTAGAACACAAAACATGTTATTTTATAAAGGAATACAAATTTTTAATTGCCTTCCTAAGAATATTAAATTAGAAACTAATATAACTAGATTTAAGCACTCAATTATTTATAATTTAAAAGAAAACTTTTAATGAATACTTGAAAAGAGCTAACAAATAGCAAATTTAATGCTAAATAAATGTATACTAAACTAAACTAAACTAAACAAAGAACAAAACTATCGTGACATAATTCGAATCTTGTTTGTTTATAAACGACTTGTCGATCATACAAAAATTAAAGATATTTCTATTTGTTGAAACATGAGGATAAATTGGGCCCTATTGGGAATCCCCAGGGATTTTCATTTCCTACGGAATATTTTATACCCTAGAAATTTTTCCTGTGATCGTGAATCTCCGATGGAATAAATTTCCTGGAACAAGAACTCGTATGCAATGACAGCAAAATTCCCTGCAAAAGCTAAAGCTAAGAGTACACGATTGGAAGATCTTCCAATATTGGAAGATTTTTCGCAAACAAATTCTACCAATTTTCTATCAACCATGTAAACATCCAATTTTATCTGTACAAATTGAGAGACACAAAATTGGTAAACTTCTTTCAATCGTGTGAACTCGTCTAAGCACCCAATTTTTCTAATTTTCAAATAATTGGGCGATTATCTGCCAAATGATGATTGGATGATATTCTTGCCAACAACGTCATCCAATTTTTAATTGGCAGATGTTTTTTTTTTTAATTGGGGGAGGAAATAAAAAAAATAGTTATTTGCTTTCGAAAAAAAAATTGAAAAAGTGGGCCCTATTGCGGTTGTAGATCGTCGTTCGATATTCGATAACGAGCGATCAACCATCGACAAAATGAGAAATCGGTATTGTGGTTGTCGATTGCGTTCGGCAACTATCGAAAATCCGATCGATCGTTGTCGACCGCATTTTTGTGATCGACGCAGTCTATTAAACAAGTAAAATATTGTGCTGGGAATAAAAATAGAAATAAAATGGTTTTAATTATTTATTTTTAATGCAGGGCGAAACAAGTTTCAACAAACAAACAAAAAAAAACAAACAAAAAAAAAACAAAAAAAAAACACAAAAAAAAAACTCGTGGATAATGATATCGACGTCTGTAATAAGAATGTTGTATTTCTTTTTTTGTAGTTAAAATTTTTATGTAGGTGTAGGTTCTATATCAATAAGCACTGCCTTTAAGAATAAGGATGCAGTAAAAAATCATTTCAAAGAATTATAGGGTTTTCTTTTGGTAATTTCAGATTTTGCTAAACAAAGCGGCGCTGCAAAGAAGGACGAGAGCTACTCGCATGAGCATGAGAAGCGATCGATCGAAGATATTGAGAGATGCTACTCCAGGAACAACTTGTGGAAGTTTTAGCAACAGGTAAAAAGAACGTGTCAAGGCAAAAAAACCCGCACAGAAGCCTGTAGAGATAGGAATAGAAACCTCGTAGTAGAGTCACCGTCGGTGCTGAGAATATGGAAGGACCATTTCTGCAGACTGTTACGGCGATGAAGAACAAAATCCCGTTGTCAAGCAGAATGAGCCATTCAACACACAAAACTTCCGTCCAACTGAACAAAATGAAGTGAGGATAGCAATATCCAAACTAAAGAAGAACAAAACTGCTGGTCCCGACGGACTACCCGCCGAACTCTTTAAAGTAGCCGGAGATGAGCTGGTACAGTGCATACACCAACTCATCTCTAAAGTCTGGTCAGAAGGAAGTATGCCTGATGAATGGAACCTCAGCATCGTTTGCCCGATCCACAAAAAAGGAAACCCTCTAAACTGCGCCAACTATAGAGGATAAGTCTCCTGAATATCGCGTACAAGATCCTTTCTGCTGTGTTATGTGAACGCCCAACTCATCTCTAAAGTCTGGTCAGAAGGAAGTATGCCTGATGAATGGAACCTCAGCATCGTTTGCCCGATCCACAAAAAAGGAGACCCTCTAAACTGCGCCAACTATAGAGGATAAGTCTCCTGAATATCGCGTACAAGATCCTTTCTGCTGTGTTATGTGAACGCCCAACTCATCTCTAAAGTCTGGTCAGAAGGAAGTATGCCTGATGAATGGAACCTCAGCATCGTTTGCCCGATCCACAAAAAAGGAGACCCTCTAAACTGCGCCAACTATAGAGGATAAGTCTCCTGAATATCGCGTACAAGATCCTTTCTGCTGTGTTATGTGAACGCCTGAAACCATTTGTCAGCAACCTGATTGGACCCTATTAGTGCGGTTTCAGCCCAGGAAAGTCCACAAATCAAATGTTCACGCTACGGCAGATCCTGGAAACTACCCAAGAACTCTAAATCGATACCCACCATCTCTTTATCGATTTTAAGGCCGCGTACGATAGCATTTATAGAGACGAGCTATACAGAGGGATGTCTGGTTTTGGCATCCCCACAAGACTCATCCGACTGTGTAGGATGACGATGGAGAACTCTAGCTGCTCCGTCAAAGTTGGTACTGACCTCACAGAAGATTTTGACGTGAAGAAAGGATTCCGACAAGGTGATGCGTTATCGTGCGATTTCTTCAACTTAATACTTGAAATTCCCAAGTTAACTCTACTGGCACAATTTTTTTCAAGTCTATGAAATTGTTAGCATACGCTGATGACATAGACATCATTGGCAGAACCCAGCGAGCTGTCACTGGAGCGTTTGCTAACATTGAAGCTGAAGCGGCTAAGACGGGACTAGCAGTCAATGAGGCCAAAACGAAAAACCTGCTGTCCACAAAAAGGGACACACAACACGGGCGGATTGGACAAAACGTCACAATAGACAGGTACAACTTTGAGGTAGTTAGGGACTTTGTCTACCTCGGATCCGCTATAACATCTAACAACATCTCGTTAGAAATAGAGCGAAGAATAACTCTTGCAAATCTCTGTTCCTATGTGCTAGGGAGGCAATTGAGTAGTAAAGCGCTCTCTCGAAAAACAAAGGAGACTCTTTATAAGACTCTAATCATCCCAGTCCTGCTCTATGGCGCAGAGACATGGACTCTATCGAAAACGGATGAAGATATCCTTAGTCGTTTCGAGCGTAAGGTTCTTCGCAAGATTTTCGGCCCTATCTGCGTTAACGGGCTTTGGAGGAGAAGGTTCAACCACGAACTATACGAGCTGTACAGCGACATTGATCTGGTACAAAAAATACGTATATCAAGTTTAAGATGGCTAGGTCATGTAGAGCGTATGGACAATAGAGATATCTTGGGAACTAGTGCTAAAAAAAAATTTTAAATGAACAAATAATGGACCAAGATGTTAATAATTTAGATTTTATAAATTTAGTGGAGTTTTTGATTGCTTCGTCTTCGTCTTCCTCGTGTTCTGATGATATGTCATTCACCAAAACTACAATTAAATCTGGAAAAAAGTTTCATTGAAAAGATCAAATCTGGATTTTGAGAGGAGATGTTTGAAATTTGAATGAAACTCGCTATTAGCTTTATTCCCGATACCAATACATTCCTTGGGAAACTTTAGAGCATCATTCACGTTCCCAAGTTTCGAATTGGAGAAAAGTTGCCAGGGAAATTTTTATTATTGATAACACACCTTTAGATAGGTAAACTCGTCTTGCTTTGTAATATGATCGGTTTTTATCGCATTGAACGTTTAATAAATTTAGACTAATGGGCTTGTTATATTCTCAATGGAAAAGTTAATAGAAGATTGCCCAACTTTGGAAACAAATTATAGTTCCAACGCAGAATGACAATATCAAAATAAACAAACGGGCGTCAGTAGGCCCGTAGTTTGGTATTTAAAACAAAATGAAAAACTTCTACCTAACCTAAACTAGGAAATATCAAAGAAATAGCCTTAATGTGGTTCTCAACCTAAATGATTTATAGCCTTTTAGTTTAATAATTCCGAAACGTTCGGGCTGCATGTAAACCCTTCTGAAAGTGTTCTATTGACATCCAGAGTGATAGTTCTTCTCATGAATGGAAGAGAAAACGATTCTGGATTTCATTTCACAAACGAAATCAGAATTACTCGCATATTCAAACAAAACTACGAGTAGTTTTTAAAGGTGTCATTTAATGTAAACAGTAATTTAAACTTCTTTACCATGTGACACGCCTGTGGGAATTCTACTCAAAATGGGGCACCAAAGTCAACTCTGCCGAATCCGAGTTGGTTTGCTTCAGAAGACCAGTAGTACACCGGAACACACCGTCATCCACTAGGTCCCAAAACATTATCATAAATCTGCCTGACTGGTCATAACTAACAACCAAACGAACTGTGAAATATCCTGGCATCAATTTCGAAGAGAGGTTACGCTTCAACCCGCACCAGCATCTAACCTAAAAAAGGCGAATTTCGTCTATCACCGAATCCAACCCATAATGCAGAAAAGGAATGGACTCAGCCAGAAGCCGAAAATGCTTCTTTATAAGCAAATTCTCAGACCCATTATTACGTATTGTTTTCCCGCATGGATTACAGTATCCAAGCCCAGCATGAGAAGGCTTGGAATGTTTAAGAGGAAAATCCTCCGGATCAGTACGTAACTTAACTTCGACAAACACTTCAGCAACAAACAATTTGACGTGGCATCCGGAATAATACCCTGGACAAGTGCATGATCAGTGCTGCCATAAGATTAACGAGCAACCTAATCAACAAACCAAACACCCCTGTGAATAAAATGACAAGCGATACTTAACGAATGACTTATTTCTATCAACGACGACGAAGCAATCCAATTCTACGAGGACGCAAAGTCAAACTACTACCGTTGCTAGATGCTACCTTAATCCCACATTATCACAAAGACAGCCGGGTATGAACAACCCGAGATTATCCACAGAATATTTAGCAAATAGTATAAGACAATCACTTATGCCGGATTTACACGACTGCCAAGTCCGCAGTATTTATTGCCAAAATACTGCTTTATTAATTTAATTGACGACATACGTTTACACGAAGCTAAAATAATGACATATAAAAATACGGCCAAAACTGGCAGTAAAGAATGCGCAAGTTCATTCTTTATTGCAAATTGTCATTATTTGAAAATCTTGTCAGTACTGAATTTACACGATGTCAGTATAATGCCACAACTTAACGAACATTCTGGTTTGTCAATTTTTAAATGACAAATATACTGTCACATTTTCGACCATTTGCACGACAACAGAAATAATGTCACGATTATGACAGTAATACTGCCAGTTTGGCAGTCGTGTAAATCCGGCATTACAGTTTTTTAAATAATTTTAACAAAAAAAAAAAAACAATGTAAAATATTAAGTGCTGAAACAAGTTAAAATATCAATGTAAATGTAAAATAGAATTAGGAGCCAATTGTATATTTATTTCATTTCAATAAATATTATTATTATTATCTACTTAAAACAGGTATAGAAAAGAATGCTGCCTAGAGTAGGACTCGAGCCCACATGACTAATGGCGTTTTTATTTGGCAATCCAGAATACCTCTCGGATCCGCTATCCCAACTGAACACTTTTTTTTTGTATTCTAACGATTCTGAATTTTAATGTGATTGGATGTGTGAAAATAAATGTGTACGTGGAAATATTCAAATAAGAAAAAATGTTGCACAAATATGATACACAAAATAACAAGAGTCGAGTTTGACGTTCAAGTCTATGAATGTGTGAATGCTTCTGGCTCGGATCTGATTTCAAATCCAGATGCAAAATTCTCTTCTTTTCTGAATCAGAACTGTTACTTTTTCCCAAGTGAACACTTTCAGAAGCACTGCAAACTGAACAACAAAGAATATTTTTCATTTTTGTATGGTATGTTTCGCATTAGAAAGATTAATTTAAATTTTATTTAATTTTTATTAATTTTCGAAATCCGTAATTATTTATTTAAAAAAAAAAACAATCTTTCTACAATGAAAACAACAAACGACGCAACGTATCGAGTAATTTTCGGATATCGAAATAAGAGACTACATAATGAGAAACGCCCGTCTCTCTTGAAGAGAAGTTAGATAAAATTAAACGAATTTAAATGATTTTTGTGTTTTGAATACCTATCCCCTAGGTGTGTGGTCGCTGTCAAAACCCATAGAAAAAAAACAAGTTTGGGAAACTTTGTCAAATTTTGTAGTTACCAAATAGGTACACTATTTCATATATTTGGTAAGATTTTAGTCTTTGGATTAAGAATCGAAAATATAGGTTCACTCAATTTTACAATATTTGACCTAAATTAGTTTAGTTTGCCTTATTCATGTAGCGAGCTTAGCTCTTACAGATTTCGGATATAATATATGTATGTAGGGATTGAAATAATAAATTAGTTGTAATATAGTGTCATAAAATTATGTTGGCTTAAAATATAATAATAATAAATGAAGAAATATTTATTCGTGATATAAGAATATTGAAGAGTAATGACTTGCTTCTTTCTGTCATCACATACATCTATGTCGTTACAAACAGAATTAATTAATTTGATACATTTAGTAATAGGTTCATTAAGACCATAATTGTGAATATGCATGGGATTAAATACAAAAATTCCTGAAGTATTCTTTCAGGGCATAAATCAGAAAACAATTTAGAAGATATGGACATTTTATACAATAAGAAAATACATCATGAATAAACAGTATGCATTGAACATAACATCTTTTCTCAAGAGTATCTAAGCCAATTAAATCACATCTTGTAGAATAAGAAGGTATTTCAAGAAGGTTCCAATTCAATTCAGATATAACAAATCTAGTAGATGACTTTTGCACTCTTTCCAATATATTTATTGAAATTTTATAGGAATGACACTAAATAATAGAAAAACATTCAAGAAAGGACGAACCAGGGACATAGGGACATATAAACAGATTTAAGAGCATACGGATTTGAAAATGCAGCACACGATCGTTTGAGGAATCCAAGCATTGACTTAGCTTTAGCAACAACATAATAAATATGAAGTGAAAAAAATAATCAAGTACCAAAAATCACACCTAGATCCTTAACCTCAGTCTTTGAAGAAAGTGAAATTTCAGAAACTTTATAATTTTATATCACAGGAACTAAAGTATGATGAACAGAAGAGAAATAACATTTAGTAACATTCAGAAAAAGGCCATTTAACTTGCACCAATTTGTGACAAATTAAATAAGGTCCAAAGGTCAGCCAGCTTATCAGTGGAGCATTCTGCTCTACGCCCTCGGCTGCCCTTAACATACTACTCAACCTTACACCCCTCGGTGATTTTACCAAACAAATGTCCGCGAGTACAGCTATTCGTCTCAAAGCCATCTCTCAATGGACTAGCAATTCGATAGGCCATTTTACTCGTAATATTCTGAACAAGGTCGGATCAAAACTAGGAAGATCCGACTACACCAAACACCAGCTAATCTTTGACAAAAACTTCCAAGTCACCATACCCCCAAGATCAGATTGGGAGGATGAGAGGTTCTTAAAAGATGAGTCAACCCACCTTTATACGGACGGTATAAAAACCGAAGAGGAAGTGGGCGGTGGTGTGTACTCAGACACACTAAATCTTAGTCTCTCTTTCCGTCCCCCTGACCATTGTAGGGTGTTCCAAGCGGAAATTCTGGCGATTAAAGAGGTGTTATCCTGGCTAAGGGAAAACGTGATATCCACATCGGATATTGGTATATTCTCTGCTAGTCAAGCAACCCACAAATCACTTGGCGCAGTGAAAAGCTCTATAACTGCCCGCAACTGTCCATCAACTCTCAGGGAGATGGCAGAACAGTTTAATATTCACCTGATTTAGGGACATAGAGATATTTTGGGGAAATTGCAAAACCGATGAACTCGCCAGAAAGGGAACCCAAATACCTATTCTACCTAAAATGGAAAAAACCGGTATGCCTATCGCTACATGCAAACTGATGTTACATCAAAACTCCATAAAACAAATAAATTTTAGATGGTCAAATATCACTACTTGCCTGGGTACCAGACAAATCTGGCCAGCAATACACCCAATAAGCTCAAAAGGTCTACTCTCTTTGAGAAGGAAACATCTTGGCTCCGTAATAGGTGTTGTACCTGGACACAGTTTAATTGGCAGACATACCAAAAGACTGTACGTTTTCTCCAATGACTTCTGCAGAAGCTGTATGGATGAGGAGGAAGAGGAGACTATCTCCAATCTTCTTTCCTCATGTCCTGCTCGCTCCCAACGGCGTACATTGTACCTAGGGGAATACCTTTTCGATGACACCAGTGATCTTAGACACATTGAGATTCACCGGCTACACCGTTTCATTAGAGGCTCCAATTGCATTAATTAAAGAGTAAATTTCTCTTCATTTGGTATCAAGATCAAAGGTCCTAAATGGCTGCCTTGAGGAACACCCGATAATACATCAATTGGACGTGATTGA
This sequence comes from Philhelius pedissequus, assembly GCA_910595825.1. NCBI lineage: Eukaryota > Metazoa > Arthropoda > Insecta > Diptera > Syrphidae > Philhelius > Philhelius pedissequus. Next base: position 12,734,072 of record OU343164.1, on the reverse strand, counting down.
GCAACTGTGGAGAGGTGTTAACACGTTTTCGGCTTCCCAGTTTTTCCAAATTAAATTTCGTGTGTGAGCTTAAGTTTTACATTAAATCAACATTTAATAAGTGGTGCAGTGCACAGTGGTAGAGTGGCCGACCGAGAATCCGAGGGTCGCCAGTTCGATTCCCAGCCGGGCATCAGAACTTTGCAAGCTTTTTCTCACAACCGTGAAGTGGAAAACTTTATTGGTTGGGAAAACAATCAAAGGAGGAGGAGTTTAAGCACCGGGGCATCGAAAGGTGTCCTAGGGCCAATGAGGCCAGCGATGGCATCAGCTGAGGGAACATCGAAAGATGTTCCAATTACAAGCAGTGATTCTGCAGCAACAACATCAACAGCAATAACAACAACGGCAACATCATCCGATGCTAACCAAAAGCGCAGAAAGAGGATCAAGTGCGCACCAAATTTGGTAAAGAGGAGATCCACGGCCACCTCAGCAAAGCTGCTAGCTGGGGTGAATACGTCCGATATAGACGAGACGTCAGAAGCAGCAAGACAAACCCAGCTAGACACTTCACCCGAAAAGGGTATTGAATATATGTCTGAGGAAGGAGAAGGGCACTTCACGACGGGCGATAGTACTGCCTTCGTGAACCTCTCCACATCAGAGGCGTCATCTGAGGAGGACGAGGATCAAATATTGGTCGCTCAAATAGAAGATTTGGAGGCAGAAATCCAGAAGTTGAAAAGCAAAGTCAAGGCCAGCCAAGAAGCGCGCCGAGCGAAACAACTAAAAGAACTCGACGAACAAGAACAACAACAGCAAAAAGAAAAAAATACAAAAACAACAGCCACAACAGCAGCCACAACAGCAGCCAAAACAACAACGGCAAGAACAACAGCAACAGCAGCAGACACAAGCCCAGAAACAACCGCAACAAAAACAGCAGCAGCAGAATCAAAAGCAGCAGAATCAACAGCAGCAGAAAAGTCAGTCTCAGCAACAGCAGCCACAGCCGCCGATTACGAAAAAAGAAAAGGTGCCACCCATAAATACTTATAAAATGGAGTTACAGGATACCATAAATCTATGTAAGTTGGCCATAGGTCAAAATTTTACTATAAAAAGATTAAATAACGATAGGCATGCTATCCATTGCTTCACACTGGAACAGCACAAAAATTAAAGCGTTGCTAAAAAAAACCACTACTGAATTCCCTAAGAACGAAAAATTTCAAACGGTCCTTTTGAAGGGCATAGATTCCTGCACGGAACCACAGGTGCTCTTAAGTGAACTCCGCCAAAAAGCGAATGACGATCTCGACTTTATCGGGGTCAAGCCGTTCGCTACAGTTAGAGCTAGGCGGGAGAAGCGGAGGCTTCCCTTCTTCCTTGTTCAACTCTCACCCAGCAGCAAACTGGATAGTTTGAGGAGTATCTCCGTCCTCAACTACCAGGTTGTAACTTGGGACAAATTAAAAAGGCGCGGCGACATGCTTCAATGCATGCGCTGTCAAAGGTTCGGCCACAAACAGCAGCAAACTGCGAAATGCAGTCACGCTGTGTTAAGTGTGGAGAGAACCACAATGCAGATGAATGCAAGTTAGGAAGGGAACGGGTTGAAGATAGGAGCCAGCTTAAATGTGTACTCTGCCGAGGCGGCGGACAAAGCAAACAGTTGCAGCAAAGCAAACAGTGGTAGAAAAGCGCCCAACAGTGCGCCCTCCTACAACAACGCCCGTCAACCACCAAATTTCTTACGCCCAAATGGCGTCAGGAAGGGGAAGCACGTTACAGCCTACACCAAAGGTCGCCCAACAGGCCCCCGTGTCTAAGGCGCCGGCGGCACAGGCGGATATTATGGGCATTCTGCTGGCGATCCAGGGCCAGTTGACTGGCCTCCAAAACGGGAGCAGGCGACTAGGGTGGATTATCTCTACTCTGTTTTGCCGAGCTTAACGCAACTTAGAGGTTAAGTGCACGCTGCCGAAGAGGCCCTTTAAGATCCTAGCTGTGAATGTAAATTCACTGATTAGGACCGAACGTAGAGCGAATTTATTCCAATTGCTTAAAGACATAAGTCCAGATGTGTTTATGGCTAGAGAAACTAAGTTTAACCAGAAACATAAATTGAATAACGACAATTACAATATCGTAAGAAGAGACCGATCCAACTCCACTCAAGGAGGAGGCGTCGCAATCTTTATACGTAAAGGCATTAATCATAAGGTAATATATAATAGTGATGTGCGAAAATTTCGGACGTTAGAGGCATGCATCATATGCATTCATCTCCAACAGGAGAAGCGAATGTATGTGATCGCTGCCTATGCACCGGAAACACCTCAGCCCACCCAGCTTATAACAGAGCTTGAAAAGCTTTTTGAATGCTTAAGATTGAGCTCGGAAGAAAACGTTTACATATTAGCCGGTGATTTAAACGCCAAACACATAGATTGGGGAAATCAAATACAAAATCCTCGAGGTAACCATTTGTATAATTGGATGGGTCGATACAACCTTGAGTATCGCCTCGATCTTCGAGCCACAGAGAGGCCATCGTTTCCAAGAAGCGGTGCCTATCTAGATCTATTGCTGAAAGACGCAAGACTAACAATTACTGACACTGTGGGTCAACGACCAAGAAATTGTTTACGAACGATCGAGTACGACAGTGACCACTTCGGATTCGCCGCCGTTAGCTTATGGAGTTGGATGAGTATGTGCCTGTGTATACTTACAATTACAGTAAGGTGCGCTGGCCAAGCTTCTCCAATGCCTTATTGAGTGAATTACGTTCAAATGGTATATCCCCACCAAATGACAGGAACCTAACAAATACTGAAATCGACAGATACTTAGAACAAATTGACGAAACGATTCTACGAACAATGAACAGAACAATACCGAAACACAAAGACCGTAACGCAACTGACATGTACCGTAACGCGACAATTGCCGCACTTCACAGACAAAAAAGTGGACTTCTAACAAGACTAAAACGCTTGTACAGACGGTTTACTGATACACGAGATCTGGAGATTGGGACACTGAAGTCGTCCATCAAAAACATCAACCAATTGATCAAAGAAAATTATAGATTGGCCCAGATTAGACCCAGAGGATGTCGTATTGGACGATGACCTCTATATAATCGAAGATCCGCAGGAGAGAGTGGAGGCTGTGGGGGCTGCTTTCGAGCAAGTGTACAAGGTGAATGCTAGCATTCGCCCGAATCATGACCTGGAGAGCAGAGCTCTGCTTCATCACTTATGGCTGCGGAACGATATAACCGAATGGCGATCTGAGAATCTTGGTTTTACCGGGTTTAATGATGAAGATTTGGCAAACGCCATAATCGCCGACCGTAATGGGCCCAGTCCCTTGTTAATTTCGAAGAATGAGCTCCAGCTCATTTTCGATTCATTAAAGAAAAAGAAGTCAGCAGGAGTCGATGGTATATCCAACGTTGTACTACGACATTTGCCTCAAGAAGCAGTTGACATTTATACCACACTGTTTAACAACGCGCTGAATAATGCATATTATCCAGTGCGGTGGAAGACAGCTGTGGTGCACCCTCTCCCAAAAAAGGGAAAGGACAACTCCAATCCGGCGAATCTCCGGTCGATAAGTCTTCTTCCGAGTATCAGCAAAGTATTTGAAAAGGGTATTAATAGAGCCCCGTTCAAGTGGGCGGAGGACAAAAATATCATCCCGGATAATCAGTTCGGTTTTAAGGCGGGACATGACACAATTCATGCCACGTCTAAACTAGTTTCTGATATCCAATGGAACAAAACTAAAAAGCAGTGTACGGGTGCCTGTCTGGTTGATTTGGAGAAGGCCTTCGACACCGTATGGTTAGAAGGTCTCTATCTAAAGCTAACCAGACTAGGTATAAGTAAACCTCTATTGTATATGCTTTATGATATGCTAAATGGTAGAAAGTTTGTTGTCAAGAGTGGCAATGTAACTTCTACCGAAATTTTTAATATTAAAAATGGTCTTCTGCAGGGAGCGGGTAACTCTCCGATTCTATTCAGCATTTACACCAGCGATCTGATAGGTAGTCTAACTCAGGCAATTGCGTACGCCGACGATCTAATTGCGTACAGAACAGCTAATACAGTTGAGGTCATCAAGTCTCTTGCAGAGTGACTTCGACAAGATTCAGCGATATTGTGATGACTGGAAGTTGAAAATCAACTTCCAGAAATCAGAAGCTATTTTGTTTAGGACTCCGTTGTCTAGCGCCTCAAGGGATACGAGAAGGAACTGGCGCAAGCTGGTGATCGTAGGGCCACGTGGACATTCACTGGCGAGTAAAAGTGTAGTAAAGTACCTTGGCATCTGGTTGGATCAGTACCTGTATTTCGACAGACATATATGTGCTGCTTTGGCCAGGGCTAGGGGAGCCTTTGCCTTGACAAAACGACTGTTTTATAGCAGCCGTCTTGACAGCAGGGTGAAGGTGATTTGCTACATGGCCCTCATCAGGCCGATGATTGCCTACGGATGCCCGGTGTGGTTCAACGTTGTCCCATCTCAAATGGAAAAGATTCGGGTGTTTGAGAGGCAATGTCTTAGACGTTGCCTTGGATTACACAGAACACCAGAGTCCAGGGCTGACACAGTGGTTTTGGGTATTATTAGGTATCTTAAGTAGTTTAAGTTATTTTTAGTTAGTATAAGTTAGTTGTATATAGTTTTAATTATTTTTAGTCTAGCTTTAGGTAGTTTATAAGAAAAAATTAATAATATGATATGATGCCGTTTTTTTTTTAAATATGTTTTCTTGGTGGTTGTTGTCTCAGATTTATTTCCAGGGATGGCAGCTGAACTAATGCGGAGAAAATTGTTATGTCTGATTTGTCTATGTCTCTTATAATTCGCATTATATTATTTATGTTCTCAAGTTTACTCAATCACATGTTGTTAGTGTAATGCCTGAACATCATGTAATGAGAAAACAGTAACGCATTTTATGACAATTTTTAGAATTGGTTTTTAATGGAAAATAAGACGACATAGACAACGGTTGACAGGCGAGCACACAACTATCGGGCCACGGACTCCCCGAAGGGTTGAATGAATGCCAAATAATCTAAGTTTTTCTATAAGAATTTTATGACAAACAGTGTCGAACGCTTTTACAAAATCAGTAAACACAACATCAATCTGATTACCTGATCCAACCGAATCAAAGAAATATTGACTGAAAAGCATTAAGTTAGTTACGGTAGATCTACCTATCACAAAGCCATGTTGGTGTGGAGTGATTTGTTCTTTGATTGAAAAATTGAGTTTACTTGTCACAATTGACTCAAACAGTTTTGGAATGGCAGAAAGTTTAGATATTCCACGACCATTTTTTAATTTTTGCTTTGAGCCAGCTTTGAATATGGGCGCTATAAATGACACTTTCCATTCAACATATACCTGAATAAAGAGAAAAATTAAATAGGTATTTCAAAGGGGTAGCTAATGACGATTTACAATTAATAAGTACATCAAAGGGAATACGATTAATTAGTTAATTGATTGAATACCCATTAAAATATCATCTGTTGAAAGTCGTAATGACCCTACATATGAATTACAACCATTAAAGGTATTTACATTAGGCAAACAATAATTTGAGTGATCAACATAAACCGATTGGAAAAACTTTGCAGAAAGTTCACATGTTGATTCAATACTATTCGAAGTTTCACCTTCAAATTCCATTATTAGCAGAGTGACATTATCTTTTCTTTTATTTAAAATGTTCTTTACGAACTGTCTGTAAAGAAACTTGTTTAAAAATTCATATTCGCGGAGCACTTATAAGAAACGTCTTTCATCACTTTCAAGGTTTGACTTTTTAAATTGTTTGACTGTCTATTTTGTATATGTGGAACGAACAAAGCAAAACCTTTCTCTAACATATTTAAAAATGTTTGATTTACTTCAGCAAGTTGCAATTCTGAAAAAATACTGATTAAATAAAAATATTGATTAAGGACAGTGTAATTCGCCTTAGAATAATTGTATTTAATTTCATAATTATTGTTTCGGATTAAAGACGCAGATAAAAAAATGTATGCATAAACAAATAGTATCATAACGCACAGAATTTTCTATTAAAGTACATAACACTTTACCAATACTGCTATTAACGTTATGATAACCAAACACAAGATCAGCACAGAATTTTCCATTAAAGGACATAACAAATAGAATTAAAATTGTATCGTCATTAGAATATGACCAATTTATGCCACCCAAATTAAAATTACCTAGGACAAATAAGTTTTGATCGTCACACAGCTGATTAGAGATGAATTCAATGTTGGCAAGATGACCTTCGTACACATAACGGGCTGCTTGGAGGTATGGTACTTGCAATGAAGTTTTCTTGACAATTTACAGTACCATCACCAAAGACAACAGAAACACACAGCTGTTAAATTATGAATTCATCATTCGGCAGAGACAGGGTTCATTATCAGAGTTGAGCGTACAGCAATAAGTACACCCCCGCCATGCTTCGTTTTATTCATACAGCTACGATCCATACGATGCACAGTATAATAAGCATCAAAAATTTCAGCAACAGAGAAATTGTTATTCAACCATGTTTCAGTATGAGAATATCATATTTATGTAGAGAGATGGCAAGATGAACATCGTTTATTGTGGTTCTCATACCACCCGCATTTTGATAATAGACAATTACATTGGACAACGAAGAAAAGCAATCACAGTTCATTTCATTTTTACATTTTTGGCTCTCAATTTTTGGAATAAAACGAAAATTTCTCAGATGAACGTTAAAAGGACGGTTATCAGCATTTAGGGCATCATTGATAAGACATGCAGGGATACCAAGATGAAAATTAACATATTTGAATGTAGACAAAACAGCATCTTTTTTTATATAGGGGGAAGCAGGACAGGAGGTTCACAATAATAAAATACAGGAAGGATATAACCCAACCATAACATTAACTCAAATAATTCTTTCTGTTGGTTATTTTGCTAAAAATAAGTTCCCGAAAACATACATTTATCTTACCGGCAGCATGTACAACTAATCCCAGAGTTGCTGTGATGTTCTGATCGTTCGTGGTACCTTTTCTTTGTGATATCTGATCAATAAGCATCATGAAAACGAAACCTATTTAACAGAAAAACAAAGGTACATTTAACGAGTTCCTAACACATACTAGACAAATAGTACAAACCCAAAACTAATGACAATCCAATTGTACTTGAATGATCAACTTCGACGTGTCGATTATATACTATTTCAGGTGCGACAAAAACAGATGATGGAACTTTTGAGCTGTCAATTGTTTGTTTCTTTGGAGATATCTGTTGATCAGGAACTGTATCAGATGAATACAATGATCGTATACCCTCTGGTATAATTACTGTAAGAGCTGTGCCAACTAGGAGCCCTGCACCCAAAACTGTGACTATCTTTAGTTTTTCCTTCAATATAAATAACAAATAAGATTTATATGTATATTTAGTTATTATCAAACACAACAGGCAATCGTACCTCGGATAGTTTCATTACAAGTGGAATGCTTCCGGCCAGATATGAACCAACCAACATAACCATCACCAGCAGAATTAACATAAATGTCTCGTCCATCGTCTATAATAATCAATTCTATTAATTTCAGACTGTCTGCGTGGAATGCTTTTATTTTGTTTTCTGCGTTAAGCTCACAAACTTTGTTTTACCCAAAAAAAAACGCTAACTATACTATAATTTCGGCGTCATAACTAAAACTTGAGTTGAGTTATTAAAATATTAATTATTTTATTTGATCTGCAGACAGGTCGGGTTAATCAAAGATATTGTTGACCGAATTTGGTGTGCTCTTTTTGGTTGATACGCTAACCAACCCCAAAGTCTATAGCACAAGAAATACAGCCCAGAAACAAAAGGAACCCAAAACGGATACCAATGCCAATAAGACGTGTCAAGTTGTTGTATTGTCGTCATTTTGTTGTTTTCTCTTCTAGAGTCATCTAACCACATATCAGTAATACTAAGACTGGCAACTTTCGTTAGTTTCAATTCATTATATTTTAACCTAAATTACGACACTTCTTTTTGTTTTATGGACATCCCCAGAGATCAGAAAGGAGTGAAATTGTTCTTGTTTTCCCGAAGTGGATTAATGGTTTCGATCTCTAGTGACGTCATTGAATTAAAGCAAAAAAAAAAAGAAGTGTCGTAATATTTTTTTCTATTCATTGTTTAACATCATAATTGAAAAAAAATCTGCAAACTGTTGTTTTTGTTTATAAATTACTGGATTTTTTTTTAAATATAGTCCATAAAATAATAAAAATAAGCGTCGTAATCTTGTTTAAGTTCTATGGTTTCATTCCATGAATGAGCAAATACTTTGATTTGTAGCGTCCCAGATAATTTTGACACTAACTAATTTGTTCGATATTTGCAACTACGCAGTAGAAATTCCAATGTAGCGTTCTATTGGGAGTATTCCCTTGATGTCAACTATTAGGTTTTGGAACGCCTCTTTAAACATAATATTAAATGATTATTAAAAGATTTAATTATAGCAAAAGTATATACAAAAGTATTTATGAAAGTTAAGAGACTGAAAGTTAATTGCGTGTGATCTATTGGTCGCCAGACGATAGGCTCCCCGAATCGTTGGAGGAAGCCAGACGGCAATTTATTTGAATGTTGGGAAGTTCCCTTTTGGAATATTTGAACGTTTTGAATTTAGGGTTATTATTTGTTCCTTTTTTTGGTACAGTTGGAGTCAACCTGTTGAATTACACTTGGAGTCAAGTTTCTGGAACTTGGTGTTCACACCTAGATGTTGCGACTGGCAATGCAATGTCGCCACTGATTCATGCAGCATGCACCGAATTTTACTGGCTGTACAGAATGGATGCACGGTCGTTCGCTCATATTAGCCGCCGCCGCGGGATGCAACGCTTCCAAAAAAAATCGGATACAATGGACCGCACGGTCATTTTAAAAGAGTGGTGAAAAGTGGTTGTTTTAATTGATTTTGTATTTATTTTTAGCCGCGTTTTAATATGCTCAATTACCCAAATAGTTCACCCCGTGAAAATAAAACGATCTGGGTCATGAACATTTTTTACTTTGCATGGTTGGCAGCAGTGATTACCTTTTGACATTTCATTTTCTTGTTTACATTAAATAAATTGCTTACTGCGGTGCTCGGAAGTTGTCCTTTCTTGTTTTTTTTAGTTAAATAAATATAAAATAATAAACTATAATAAATAAACTTCTATCTGGAGTGGTGAAAAGTGGTTGTTTTAATTGATTTTGTATTTATTTTTAGCCGCGTTTTAATATGCTCAATTACCCAAATAGTTCACCCCGTGAAAATAAAACGATCTGGGTCATGAACATTTTTTACTTTGCATGGTTGGCAGCAGTGCTTACCTTTTGACATTTCATTTTCTTGTTTACATTAAATAAATTGTTTACTGCGGTGCTCGGAAGTTGTCCTTTCTTGTTTATTTTTAGTTAAATAAATATAAAATAATAAACTATAATAAATAAACTTCTATCTGGATATTGTACTGCAAACCATCGATTTCGGAACAATACTAAATCGTAAGCTATACCATAGAGAAAATAATTACATAGAGGCGCCACTCGTACCCCCTTTGCCTTAAACATCCGCAAATTTTTTTTTAGGTGAGTAAGAGAAAACTCTCTTAAATTACTCATTTTTTCCTATCCGTGAATACATGTAAGTAGTTGATTAAAAAACCCTCTTGCCCAAACTGACAGATAATTTTTTTTTTGTTGTAGGTTTGTCAAAAGTCTGTTTGACATTTCTAATTACCAAAACATAATTAATAGTTTTTTTTTCACATTTGGTAAGTTTTATTTCATATTTATTTAATTATTCTTTATTTCAATCATAAAGAAACTAACATAGAGGCATAGAGAAACTAATATAGAGGCACGACTTCGGGGGTTTATTCTCTTTCACCCTACAAGCTAAATTGAGAGGATTTCCTCCGTTTCGACAAGCATGTGTTAGTTGCCCGTGCATTTTAAATGGAGCAGACACCAACACAGGCTTATCGAAACGGAGGAGTGCGCAATCCAAATTTTGGTAGATATGGTGACCTAATATATTTAAAATGGAAATCCGTTAAATTCAAAAATTGAAAAATGAATTGCTTTTTAGTTAAATTGTATTTTTAAAGGCCTTAATCAAACATAAAACATACTAATAAAAGCTTTTTGTTGATTCTGGCTTACAAATTAAGCAATATTTATTAATTTTATGTTCAAAATGAAGAAAATCCAATCAAAAAGTAGAAGCAAACCATAGCATATTAATGCGAACGTGCCAAAATTCCACCACAAGAAAAGACCAGTTTACTCAATGTGAGGTGAGTATTTTGGCAGATGACAAAACAATAAAAAAAAAAGATATTCATTTCAAAACAAACATTGGAAGTGCGCGAGTTTTATTTTATTTATTTTGTATTTTGTCCTGTAATTTATTTATAAAATATATTAAAAATGAAACTGTCCAATCGTTAAATTCATCACTTTTACAATCTCCGTGTTCCACACCAGTTACTAGTGAAAATTCCGATCCGTCCATACGTTCTACGAAAATATTAACAAAAAAACTTACTTTCGTAATTTAACTAATCCTCTTCTTCCATCATACCAAACCAATCTTAATCTTCCCGAAGTCATTGGTAAAGCTACTTTGAAAACAAATTTCGTTAAGCATCTTGTATTGGCTCGCAGTAAAAACAATGTTAAACCAATTGAACGCATGAAGAATGCCTTGTTTACAGCAGAAATCCACCAAGAAATGGAGCACATGCGATTGACTAAAATGTATCACATCCAAGCGTACGCTTGGTCGCATTTAGTTCGTGGCAATTGCTTTTGTGTGATCAACTCGAATAGAACTGGTAAAACCTGGTGTTATTTGCCTCCATGTTGATTTTCCGTCTAGAATCGATAAGTTATTATAATCGCACCATCGTCCGTTCAGGTTGAGAGTATTTCTCGTCATTGTCGACGCATTTTGGCTAGCACAACAACAAAAATTAGTATTGTCCCAGCATATGGACTTCGAAACAACGAAGATGTTAAAATTGAACTGCTTAATGTGTGTGGTGTGCTTGTAATTACAGAAGGAAAACTTGTTCAACATACGCCAAGTAAAACTTTAGTTATCGATGGTTTGGGCAGCATAATGAGTGAGAATCCCGAGTTTGATGAAACCCTCTTCAAGCTTATCTCTCCAGTTCTTCAAGATGAAAAGATTCCATTTCAACTGGTGGTCACTTCCAAGATATGGACTCGGCGATTTATTAATTTTGTAAGGATTTCTAATCAACCTTTGTTGTGCATTGCAGACTATTTAGAAGCTGCAGTCTATGCCAATGCTAAAGTTTCCATTAAATTGCAAGTATGAAATGTTTGGATAAGTGCGCATATCAGTTGGAGCGTTGTGCAGTCTTGTGCAATTCGGCAGATGAAGTACTGGAAGTTGAGAGATGCTTGTGCGAATCCGGATACATGTGTATGGTTTATACGGATCAAATGCTGATAGTACCGATATGATCAAGGAATGGAAGGAGAAGGTAAGTCTCATAGTATAGTATAGTATAGAATAAAAAAAAAACTCCTGCTTTTTCTCCGTCCTTATTAAATAAAATGCAAGACTGGATAGCACGAACTTGCTGTTGTAGCTAACAACCTTAATGTATCTAGACATTAAAGCTGTTTAGGCCGATGTAGTTAAGATTACTTTAATTCTTAGTATAATGAATTGTCGGATATATGATTAAAGGAATAGTTACTTAGGTAAATACCAATCTACAAATGTATATTTAAATCTTTGTTATGGATTTGAATTATGTAAGTTACGATAGTAAAATATACATATATATTTATATATTTATGGAAGCTAAGTATGTAAACATGTGCATATAATAATGAAAATGAAGGATGTAGGTGGGTAGGTAGCTATATGCATATAACTTTATAATTTAGGTGCAATCTGCATACATAAGATTCATGTGATTCTTAGACACATATTATTTAATATAGAATACGAATAGATTTTGAACTATATCTTTGCAACGGGTTGTCCAATAAAGGTGCCCGATATCTTTTTAGAATCAGCACTTCATACTTTCAAAGAAAGCATCAACATTTTTTGTAAAGAAGTTGTATTAAAAAAAATTGCTCCAGGAATACGCATACATCATTCTAAATATGCGTATTTCAAGAGTGATTTTTTGCAATAAGGCTTCTACATAAAAACTTTTGATGCTGATTTTGAGAGCATTAAGAGTAGATTACAAAAAGGTATCAACCAAGTTTTTAGAATAACCCGTTCCAAAGATACACTTCAAAGTATTTTCACATTATGTATTTCAAGGTGAACAGTGAATAGATTTTCAACTATATCTTTGCAACGGGTTGTCCAATAAAGGTGAGCGATATCTTTTTAGAATCAGCACTTCATACTTTCAAAGAAAGCATCAACATTTTTTGTAAAGAAGTTTTATTAAAAAAAATTGCTCCAGGAATACGCATACATCATTCTAAATATGCGTATTTCAAGAGTGATTTTTTGCAATAAGGCTTCTACATAAAAACTTTTGATACTGATTTTGAGAGTATCAAGAGTAGATTACAAAAAGGTATCAACCAAGTTTTTAGGATAACCCGTTCCAAAGATACACTTCAAAGTATTTTCACATTATGTATTTCAAGGTGAACAGTGAATAGATTTTCAACTATATCTTTGCAACGGGTTGTCCAATAAAGGTGCCCGATATCTTTTTAGAATCAGCACTTCATACTTTCAAAGAAAGCATCAACATTTTTTGTAAAGAAGTTGTATTAAAAAAAATTGCTCCAGGAATACGCATACATCATTCTAAATATGCGTATTTCAAGAGTGATTTTTTGCAATAAGGCTTCTACATAAAAACTTTTGATGCTGATTTTGAGAGTATTAAGAGTAGATTACAAAAAGGTATCAACCAAGTTTTTAGAATAACCCGTTCCAAAGATACACTTCAAAGTATTTTCACATTATGTATTTCAAGGTGAACAGTGAATAGTTTTTGAACTATATCTTTGGAACGGGTTGTCCAATAAAGGTGAGCGATATCTTTTTAGAATCAGCACTTCATACTTTCAAAGGAGGCATCAACATTTTTTGCAAAGAAGTTGTATTAAAAAAAAATAGCTCCAGGAATACGCATACATCATTCTAAATATGCGTATTTCAAGAGTGATTTTTTGCAATAAGGCTTCTACATAAAAACTTTTGATGCTGATTTTGAGAGTAACAAGAGTAGATTACAAAAAGGTATCAACCAAGTCTTTAGGATAACCCGTTCCAAAGATACACTCCAAAGTATTTTCAGATTGTATATTCCAAGGTGAACAGTGAATAGTTCTTGAACTATATCTTTGGAACGGGTTGTCCAATAAAGGTGAGCGATATCTTTTTAGAATCAGCACTTCATACTTTCAAAGGAAGCATCAACATTTTTTGCAAAGAAGTTGTATTAAAAAAAATAGCTCCAGGAATACCCATACATCATTCTAAATATGCGTATTTCAAGAGTGATTTTTTGCAATAATCCTAGGCTTGAAAAAAAAACAAAAACTCCTGCTCTTAAGTGATATTTTAGGCTTGCTTGGCAAAAACAGTAATGGATTAAATAGAGATTAGTATGACTGTTGACAATGTAATTATGAAAGAAGGCATCGTTATCAAAACTGCTAAGCTGAAGGTAATTGCAATGGACGTCAATTTACAGGGTAGTTTCTGTAAGATAGCAGCAACATACTAGCAGAATACAGTGGAATAGGGCTCGAAATATATGCGGATAATTCAATTATGCTTTTGCGTTCCTTAGGTATTAGTAAACCAATTAAAAACGGCAAATTGTCTTTTTATCTCTCTCCTCAGAGAGAAAGTGGAGAACATTATGGTACGTTATCCATTAGCAATTTCTACATCAAAGATGCTCCACTACTTAGTTCTTTATTGTCGATGTCTTCATTTCCTGGCATTTAAATGCCATCAAAAATGAAGGTGTATAGTTTTACAAATGTAATGCACATTTTTCATACAAAGATGGCACTATTGAAATTGAAAAATCTTGGCTTGAAGGGGCGGAGTTAGGTATTAGCACTGGTGGTAAGCTCGATATTAGAAATGATAAATTCCTGGTTGCAGGACAAGTAATACCAGCATATTCAATTAATAAATCTTTGTTAAAAATTCCTATAATTGGAAAACTTCTTACTGGTGGGAAAAGTAGGGGAATCGTTTCAATAGACTATAAAGCAAGTGGTGATGACAAAAACAATAACGTATCTGTTGATCTTATCTCTTCGCTAATTCCAAACCTATTAAAGAGGTTATTGGGAGTGTTTGATCGCATTATGACAAAAACTAACGAAAGTGGCTTAAAAGGTGGTGTGAAAAAGAAATTTGGTTCGATATGACCAAAAGGGAAGTTATTTAACAAAATTATGGACAAAAATGCAAGAATTTCAGAATGATCTACCTGGTTTTTTACTTAGTTGTTTAAGTATAGCATAGTATAGTATAAAAAACAAAAACTCCTGCTTTTCCTCCTTCATTATTAAATAAAATGCAAGACTGGATCACACGAACTTGCTGTTGTAGCTAATAACTTTAATGTATATAACCATTAAAGCTGTTTAGTAGGTATGTAGTCTAGTTATCCTATGCAGGTTTAAGGCCGATGTAGTTAAGATTTTGTTTGTTTTTCTTTTCAAGTTTTAGTTCTTCGTTTCGATTGAAATATGTTCTGGGAATTGTTGTACACATATAAAAGTTTAATTAAGAAATAATTTCCCATTGATTCAAGTGGACTCAGGAATGCAGAATCTGGCTGCAAATTTTGTAAATGGCTTCGCCAACGCCGGATTTGTACTGGACAAGCTTTTGAGCGAGAATGGCAACAAATGACTGTACAGCAACAGCTCATTCATTGCTTTCCGATTAAATTGAACAACAATTGCTTCATGCGTTTTGGTACAATTATGTGACTAAGAATTTCTTTACGCTGGATCGAATCGTTCCACCTTCATCGATACTGGGCTTGCTTTACTTGGGAAGACGGAAAGCCACCGAAGCTGTTATGAACTATCTGGAAGTTGTGGCTTCACAAGTCTATATGGCCACTGCAATGGAGACATTTGTCCATGCGTTGCAGGAACTGGAAAAACTTCCACTCCGCCAAAGCAAAATTTTCCAATGTGCCATATAATCCATTGGTGCATACAAACAATAAACCGCCATATAGCTGTAGGTAAGTTAATTGAAACTTTACACAAAAATAAAATGTTATATTTAACTTCTAACTCCCAACAGTTCCTTCATCTTCATGGCAATCGAATTCTCCAAAGAGAAAGCATTGCCAGTAAAAGAAATATTCCGTGCTTCAAAGCAACTCCCACAGGATGTAAGAATAGTGTGAGACATAATCTTTTGTTAATATAACGTTTCGTAATATTAAACCTTTTCTACTCACAATGTGATCGAACACAAGAGCAAGTACATACGATCCAACCCTGCGTTTAATTTATTTATAAAAAATATGGAAACAATTTGCCGCAAGCTTTTACTTTCCGATGAATTTCCATATCAGGAACAAAGCAAATATTTATCAACCAACAATGAGGTAGAACTACTCAACGACGAAAAATGAAAAGAATTCATAGTAAGTATAATAAGTTAAGTTTTTTTTTTTTGTTTAATGGATTGCTAGTATATTTTATTATCATAAGTTATGTTATAAAAAAATTAATTACTTTAACAAATTTACTAAAAATCAATAAAATCATTTTTTTGTGATCTAGAATTACGGATTAGCTTTTTGCAAATTTTACACTTTAAAAAAATCGAACCCGAAATTTTAATCAAACTTGATATTCCGTCTGTCTCTCTATCGGTCGATATAAATATGTATATCCATTTCTTCTACCTAATTATATTTCATTTTTATGCATAATAATGACTAAATTACATACATATACATACACATGTTTTTGCTATCTACGTCACTGAATACCTACCTACTTACAGGATATACTATTTGGGTTCTCATACATTTATATACCTATATATCATTAAAAATCAAATGAATATTATGTATATTGCACCTATCATATAAAATTATATGCATATATCTACCTACTTATCGCCAACTTACACTTTCAATGTACATTGTATGTATACACATTTACATGCCTACATATTCATATCTGTATGTAGTGTAGGTACACAATTATCATCCTAATTTCCGTAATTAAAATCTGTAATCTAGATTTAAACATAAATTTGTAGGTATGTAGGTACCTAAGTAACTATTCCTTAAATCATCCATTCAATCCATTATACTAAAAACTTACCTACATATTTGGACCTACCTGTAACTATTCCTTTAATCATCCATTCAATCCATTATACTAAAAACTTATCTACATATTTGGACCTACCTACTAACAGCGTCAAAGTTTAGTTACAATAAAGAAAACTCGAAATTTAAAACTTATAAATCGGCCCTATCACAGAATCCATCGCAATCGAAAATCTACTGCGAATCCTGAAAAATCTATCATAGCATCCATTAGTAGTCGAAAATCATAAAATCGGATTTCATAATCTCTAAATATTTACAGATTGTTTAATTTTTATTTTGCAGATAGTTTTTGCGGGAAATTTGCTGCGTGTGAATCCAATTTCTATGAAACTGCTTGCCTATGCCATGGAGCCTTGTGTTTTGATTCAGTTCAATGGAGAAATATCTGCTGCAGTAAATGAGACCGATGACGACACACACACCAACACCGACGACGCGAAGCACAGGCGACAACTGTTGCAGATGATTCTGCCTCACAAACTGCAAGACACCACATCATCCACCTCATCCAATATTGAAATAAAAGAGGATCATAATAAATGACATTGATTGTGTTCCTGGCAAAAATGAGATTATTCTATTCTTCATAATGTTCTATATATCTCTGTGAGCAGCAAACTTATTTGTACTGAATAATAATAATAATTTTAATTATTTTGTGTTGTCATTAATACAATATTTATATATATATACATGTATATGATTCTTTGTTTATTTTCGGGAATGTTTGTTCAACTTCACCTTTAAAAAAAACGGTCTAATTTTAAAAACACGAAAGAACTACTTTTATATAGCAATTTTTCGAAATAATTGTTTGATTATAAAATGATTGAAGGATTTAGAAGCTGAGGTTAATTTACACTCAGAACCGTTACAATCATCGAAATCAAGCAAGTAGTTTGGAAATTAGAGCTTAGCGTAAGTACTGATTTCAAGATTTTTCTTGTTATTAGTAAAAATTTCTTGGATTTGCTACTTTGGACAAGTTGTCATTTCCAAAGTACTTGCTTGATCTCGATTATTGAAACTGTTGTGAGTTTTAATTAATGTCAGCTTGTAAATTCTTGAAACCGTTTTCAATTCGAGCAAATATTTCAAAAAATTTGCATCTGAAAGTAATTTTGTAATTTTTCATTTTTTTTAAAACACGAAAGAACTACTTTTATATAGCAATTTTTCGAAATAATTGTTTGATTATAAAATGATTGAAGGATTTAGAAGCTGAGGTTAATTTACACTCAGAACCGTTACAATCATCGAAATCAAGCAAGTAGTTTGGAAATTAGAGCTTAGCGTAAGTACTGATTTCAAGATTTTTCTTGTTATTAGTAAAAATTTCTTGGATTTGCTACTTTGGACAAGCTGTCATTTCCAAAGTACTTGCTTGATCTCGATGATTGAAACTGTTGTGAGTTTTAATTTATGTCAGCTTGTAAATTCTTGAAACCGTTTTCAATTCGAGCAAATATTTAAAAAAATTTGCATCTGAAAGTAATTTTTCATTTTTTTTAAAACACGAAGAAACTACTTTTAGATAGCAATTTTTCGAAATAATTTTTTGAATTTAAAATGATTGCAGGGATTTAGAAGCTAAGGTTAATTTACACTCAGAACCGTTACAATCATCGAAATCAAGCAAGTAGTTTGGAAATTAGAGCTTGGCGCAAGTACTGATTTCAAGATTTTTCTTGATATCAGTAGAAATTTCTTGGATTTGCTACTTTGGACAAGCTGTCATTTTCAAAGTACTTGCTTGATCTCGATGATTATAACTGTTCTGAGTGTTAATTTACCTCAGCATAGGGCTATAATACTTACCTATGTGTCATTGAGACACACAACATTACATTTCCCTTAAAAAGAAAAGAATTTTTTTGAACACCCATAAAGAAAATGTAATCGAAAAAAATTAATTGAATCACAATTCTTAAGCTATATACATATATATATATACATAAGGAGAACACTTTAAAATATTGAGCCCAATGTATTTAATTATATTATCTGGCAATAATGACTTCCTGTTGGGATTCATTGTTTGTGTGGTCTGATCTTGCTGTTCGTCATGACTTTGAGATGAATGGCAGGCGCTGTTTATCCTACAAAATTAAAAAAAAAACAAATACTTAAAAATACATCAAATTAGGTTTTTTTGTATTTAACGTACCTTATTTCTGCTTGACTGAATGCTGATACACAAATAGACCAACAATCTGTTTAGAAGCTACAGATACAGACCGAGGTGTTTCGGTCAACATGTGCATATCGATCTCGCTCGTGAGATTGCCACTCACGATATATTTCTTCCAAAAAGATAATATGGCTACTTTCTCAGCGATTCCTTCTTTCAGTTTATCAAGATCTCTGAAAGTTTATAAGAAAAACATCGATTAGATATGAATTTGCACTTGCAAAATAAAGGTTTACTTACTCTGTCATTTTGCTGGGGAAATTGTTTCCGGAGCTTGTGTTATACCAAGACATGTCCTTTCGAAGAATAGATTCCAAGAAGCTTTCTAGTGCGACAGATCTAAGAAAATATATATACGACCACAGACAATCCAGTCCCTGCTGTACTACAGCAACAACCCGCCACTATTAATGGCTCATTGTATTGTTGTTTCTCTTTACATAGACGAGACACTTCATGTGGCAGCGAATCGCTTCTTCGTGAGATTTCACATTGTGTCCGCCAATGTGAAGCCTCCTTTTCTAAATAAGCAATTCGATCTGCACTTTTTGTTGATGGATTGGTTTTTGTGTAAAGTGGAGTGTTAGTGGTATCACTCCCAGTTGGACTAAGTACGTCTTCACTCCCAATCTAAAAAAAAACAACAAAATAATTATAGAAAACAAGAAACAATTGAGTTTGTTTTCTGAGTTTCCAATCTAAGATATACCTTTGGATGTACGCTTTCCATCGGATCTCCGTCATT
Organism: Philhelius pedissequus; assembly: GCA_910595825.1. Lineage (NCBI taxonomy): Eukaryota > Metazoa > Arthropoda > Insecta > Diptera > Syrphidae > Philhelius > Philhelius pedissequus. The sequence continues at coordinate 12,714,678 of OU343164.1, read as the reverse complement.
GTGGCCAAATCTTTACCAAACAAACATAAAAAACAATTTTTTTTATAGTTATATATATTTCTTTTATTGAAATAAAGAATAATTAAATAAATATGAAAAAAACTTACCAAATGTGAAAAAAAAAACTATTATTTATGTTTTGGTAATTAGAAATGTCAGACAGACTTGTGACAAACCAAAAACAAAAAAAATTATCTGTCAGTTTGAGCAATAGTGTTTCTTAATCCACCACTCACATGTATTCACGGATAGGGAAAAATGAGTAAATTAAGAGAGTTTTCTCTTAGTCACCTAAAAAAATGTGCGGGTGTTTAAGGCAAGGGGCGTACGAGTCGCGCCTCTATTTAATTATTTTCTCTATGTTGAGGTAGCAGTATATTAGCAGGGGTATATTGGGTATATAACGCATAGTTTAGCCGGAAAACGCGTTTAAAGATAAAAATGTCCAATTTTTTTAAAATTAGTTTTTCGTGCCATTCGTTACATGGATTAAAAGGTGGCAGTTCCAAGATCACGAATATATAATTTTTAAGTCGCTGGGGCAAGTAGTTTAGCCGCAAATCGAATCTTAAGGGACAGAAAAAGTGTAAAGTTTGATGGGTCTAGGACGCATAGTTTAGCCGGAAAACGCGTTTAAAGATAAAAATGTCCAATTTTTTTAAAATTAGTTTTTCGTGTCATTCGTTACATGGATTGAAAGGTGGCAGTTCCAAGATCACGAATATATAATTTTTAAGTCGCTGGGGCAAGTAGTTTAGCCGCAAATCGAATTTTAAGGGACAGAAAAAGTGTAAAGTTTGATGGGTCTAGGACGCATAGTTTAGCCGGAAAACGCGTTTAAAGATAAAAATGTCCAATTTTTTTAAAATTAGTTTTTCGTGTCATTCGTTACATGGATTAAAAGGTGGCAGTTCCAAGATCACGAATATATAATTTTTAAGTCGCTGGGGCAAGTAGTTTAGCCGCAAATCGAATTTTAAGGGACAGAAAAAGTGTAAAGTTTGATGGGTCTAGGACGCATAGTTTAGCCGGAAAACGCGTTTAAAGATAAAAATGTCCAATTTTTTTAAAATTAGTTTTTCGTGTCATTCGTTACATGGATTAAAAGGTGGCAGTTCCAAGATCACGAACATATAATTTTTAAGTCGCTGGGGCAAGTAGTTTAGCCGCAAATCGAATTTTAAGGGACAGAAAAAGTGTAAAGTTTGATGGGTCTAGGACGCATAGTTTAGCCGGAAAACGCGTTTAAAGATAAAAATGTCCAATTTTTTTAAAATTAGTTTTTCGTGTCATTCGTTACATGGATTAAAAGGTGGCAGTTCCAAGATCACGAATATATAATTTTTAAGTCGCTGGGGCAAGTAGTTTAGCCGCAAATCGAATTTTAAGGGACAGAAAAAGTGTAAAGTTTGATGGGTCTAGGACGCATAGTTTAGCCGGAAAACGCGTTTAAAGATAAAAATATCCAATTTTTTTAAAATTAGTTTTTCGTGTCATTCGTTACATGGATTAAAAGGTGGCAGTTCCAAGATCACGAATATATAATTTTTAAGTCGCTGGGGCAAGTAGTTTAGCCGCAAATCGAATTTTAAGGGACAGAAAAAGTGTAAAGTTTGATGGGTCTAGGATGCATAGTTTAGCCGGAAAACGCGTTTAAAGATAAAAATGTCCAATTTTTTTAAAATTAGTTTTTCGTGTCATTCGTTACATGGATTAAAAGGTGGCAGTTCCAAGATCACGAATATATAATTTTTAAGTCGCTGGGGCAAGTAGTTTAGCCGCAAATCGAATTTTAAGGGACAGAAAAAGTGTAAAGTTTGATGGGTCTAGGACGCATAGTTTAGCCGGAAAACGCGTTTAAAGATAAAAATGTCCAATTTTTTTAAAATTAGTTTTTCGTGTCATTCGTTACATGGATTAAAAGGTGGCAGTTCCAAGATCACGAATATATAATTTTTAAGTCGCTGGGGCAAGTAGTTTAGCCGCAAATCGAATTTTAAGGGACAGAAAAAGTGTAAAGTTTGATGGGTCTAGGACGCATAGTTTAGCCGGAAAACGCGTTTAAAGATAAAAATGTCCAATTTTTTTAAAATTAGTTTTTCGTGTCATTCGTTACATGGATTAAAAGGTGGCAGTTCCAAGATCACGAATATATAATTTTTAAGTCGCTGGGGCAAGTAGTTTAGCCGCAAATCGAATTTTAAGGGACAGAAAAAGTGTAAAGTTTGATGGGTCTAGGACGCATAGTTTAGCCGGAAAACGCGTTTAAAGATAAAAATGTCCAATTTTTTTAAAATTAGTTTTTCGTGTCATTCGTTACATGGATTAAAAGGTGGCAGTTCCAAGATCACGAATATATAATTTTTAAGTCGCTGGGGCAAGTAGTTTAGCCGCAAATCGAATTTTAAGGGACAGAAAAAGTGTAAAGTTTGATGGGTCTAGGACGCATAGTTTAGCCGGAAAACGCGTTTAAAGATAAAAATGTCCAATTTTTTTAAAATTAGTTTTTCGTGTCATTCGTTATATGGATTAAAAGGTGGCAGTTCCAAGATCACGAATATATAATTTTTAAGTCGCTGGGGCAAGTAGTTTAGCCGCAAATCGAATTTTAAGGGACAGAAAAAGTGTAAAGTTTGATGGGTCTAGGACGCATAGTTTAGCCGGAAAACGCGTTTAAAGATAAAAATGTCCAATTTTTTTAAAATTAGTTTTTCGTGTCATTCGTTACATGGATTAAAAGGTGGCAGTTCCAAGATCACGAATATATAATTTTTAAGTCGCTGGGGCAAGTAGTTTAGCCGCAAATCGAATTTTAAGGGACAGAAAAAGTGTAAAGTTCATTCGTTACATGGATTAAAAGGTGGCAGTTCCAAGATCAAGAATATATAATTTTTAAGTCGCTGGGGCAAGTAGCTTAGCAGCAAATCGAATTTTAAGGGACAGAAAAAGTGTAAAGTTTGATGGGTCTAGGACGCATAGTTTAGCCGGAAAACGCGTTTAAAGATAAAAATGTCCAATTTTTTTAAAATTAGTTTTTCGTGTCATTCGTTACATGGATTAAAAGGTGGCAGTTCCAAGATCACGAATATATAATTTTTAAGTCGCTGGGGCAAGTAGTTTAGCCGCAAATCGAATTTTAAGGGACAGAAAAAGTGTAAAGTTTGATGGGTCTAGGACGCATAGTTTAGCCCGAAAACGCGTTTAAAGATAAAAATGTCCAATTTTTTTTAAATTAGTTTTTCGTGTCATTCGTTACATGGATTAAAAGGTGGCAGTTCCAAGATCACGAATATATAATTTTTAAGTCGCTGGGGCAAGTAGTTTAGCCGCAAATCGAATTTTAAGGGACAGAAAAAGTGTAAAGTTTGATGGGTCTAGGACGCATAGTTTAGCCGGAAAACGCGTTTAAAGATAAAAATGTCCAATTTTTTTAAAATTAGTTTTTCGTGTCATTCGTTACATGGATTAAAAGGTGGCAGTTCCAAGATCACGAATATATAATTTTTAAGTCGCTGGGGCAAGTAGTTTAGCCGCAAATCGAATTTTAAGGGACAGAAAAAGTGTAAAGTTTGATGGGTCTAGGACGCATAGTTTAGCCCGAAAACGCGTTTAAAGATAAAAATGTCCAATTTTTTTAAAATTAGTTTTTCGTGTCATTCGTTACATGGATTAAAAGGTGGCAGTTCCAAGATCACGAATATATAATTTTTAAGTCGCTGGGGCAAGTAGTTTAGCCGCAAATCGAATTTTAAGGGACAGAAAAAGTGTAAAGTTTGATGGGTCTAGGACGCATAGTTTAGCCGGAAAACGCGTTTAAAGATAAAAATGTCCAATTTTTTTAAAATTAGTTTTTCGTGTCATTCGTTACATGGATTAAAAGGTGGCAGTTCCAAGATCACGAATATATAATTTTTAAGTCGCTGGGGCAAGTAGTTTAGCCGCAAATCGAATTTTAAGGGACAGAAAAAGTGTAAAGTTTGATGGGTCTAGGACGCATAGTTTAGCCGGAAAACGCGTTTAAAGATAAAAATGTCCAATTTTTTTAAAATTAGTTTTTCGTGTCATTCGTTACATGGATTAAAAGGTGGCAGTTCCAAGATCACGAATATATAATTTTTAAGTCGCTGGGGCAAGTAGTTTAGCCGCAAATCGAATTTTAAGGGACAGAAAAAGTGTAAAGTTTGATGGGTCTAGGACGCATAGTTTAGCCGGAAAACGCGTTTAAAGATAAAAATGTCCAATTTTTTTAAAATTAGTTTTTCGTGTCATTCGTTATATGGATTAAAAGGTGGCAGTTCCAAGATCACGAATATATAATTTTTAAGTCGCTGGGGCAAGTAGTTTAGCCGCAAATCGAATTTTAAGGGACAGAAAAAGTGTAAAGTTTGATGGGTCTAGGACGCATAGTTTAGCCGGAAAACGCGTTTAAAGATAAAAATGTCCAATTTTTTCAAAATTAGTTTTTCGTGTCATTCGTTACATGGATTAAAAGGTGGCAGTTCCAAGATCACGAATATATAATTTTTAAGTCGCTGGGGCAAGTAGTTTAGCCGCAAATCGAATTTTAAGGGACAAAAAAGTGTAAAGTTCATTCGTTACATGGATTAAAAGGTGGCAGTTCCAAGATCACGAATATATAATTTTTAAGTCGCTGGGGCAAGTAGTTTAGCCGCAAATCGAATTTTAAGGGACAGAAAAAGTGTAAAGTTTGATGGGTCTAGGACGCATAGTTTAGCCGGAAAACGCGTTTAAAGATAAAAATGTCCAATTTTTTTAAAATTAGTTTTTCGTGTCATTCTTTACATGGATTAAAAGGTGGCAGTTCCAAGATCACGAATATATAATTTTTAAGTCGCTGGGGCAAGTAGTTTAGCCGCAAATCGAATTTTAAGGGACAGAAAAAGTGTAAAGTTTGATGGGTCTAGGACGCATAGTTTAGCCGGAAAACGCGTTTAAAGATAAAAATGTCCAATTTTTTTAAAATTAGTTTTTCGTGTCATTCGTTACATGGATTAAAAGGTGGCAGTTCCAAGATCACGAATATATAATTTTTAAGTCGCTGGGGCAAGTAGTTTAGCCGCAAATCGAATTTTAAGGGACAGAAAAAGTGTAAAGTTTGATGGGTCTAGGACGCATAGTTTAGCCGGAAAACGCGTTTAAAGATAAAAATGTCCAATTTTTTTAAAATTAGTTTTTCGTGTCATTCGTTATATGGATTAAAAGGTGGCAGTTCCAAGATCACGAATATATAATTTTTAAGTCGCTGGGGCAAGTAGTTTAGCCGCAAATCGAATTTTAAGGGACAGAAAAAGTGTAAAGTTTGATGGGTCTAGGACGCATAGTTTAGCCGGAAAACGCGTTTAAAGATAAAAATGTCCAATTTTTTTAAAATTAGTTTTTCGTGTCATTCGTTACATGGATTAAAAGGTGGCAGTTCCAAGATCACGAATATATAATTTTTAAGTCGCTGGGGCAAGTAGTTTAGCCGCAAATCGAATTTTAAGGGACAGAAAAAGTGTAAAGTTCATTCGTTACATGGATTAAAAGGTGGCAGTTCCAAGATCACGAATATATAATTTTTAAGTCGCTGGGGCAAGTAGTTTAGCCGCAAATCGAATTTTAAGGGACAGAAAAAGTGTAAAGTTTGATGGGTCTAGGACGCATAGTTTAGCCGGAAAACGCGTTTAAAGATAAAAATGTCCAATTTTTTTAAAATTAGTTTTTCGTGTCATTCTTTACATGGATTAAAAGGTGGCAGTTCCAAGATCACGAATATATAATTTTTAAGTCGCTGGGGCAAGTAGTTTAGCCGCAAATCGAATTTTAAGGGACAGAAAAAGTGTAAAGTTTGATGGGTCTAGGACGCATAGTTTAGCCGGAAAACGCGTTTAAAGATAAAAATGTCCAATTTTTTTAAAATTAGTTTTTCGTGTCATTCGTTACATGGATTAAAAGGTGGCAGTTCCAAGATCACGAATATATAATTTTTAAGTCGCTGGGGCAAGTAGTTTAGCCGCAAATCGAATTTTAAGGGACAGAAAAAGTGTAAAGTTCATTCGTTACATGGATTAAAAGGTGGCAGTTCCAAGATCACGAATATATAATTTTTAAGTCGCTGGGGCAAGTAGTTTAGCCGCAAATCGAATTTTAAGGGACAGAAAAAGTGTAAAGTTTGATGGGTCTAGGACGCATAGTTTAGCCGGAAAACGCGTTTAAAGATAAAAATTTCCAATTTTTTTAAAATTAGTTTTTCGTGTCATTCGTTACATGGATTAAAAGGTGGCAGTTCCAAGATCACGAATATATAATTTTTAAGTCGCTGGGGCAAGTAGTTTAGCCGCAAATCGAATTTTAAGGGACAGAAAAAGTGTAAAGTTTGATGGGTCTAGGACGCATAGTTTAGCCGGAAAACGCGTTTAAAGATAAAAATGTCCAATTTTTTTAAAATTAGTTTTTCGTGTCATTCGTTACATGGATTAAAAGGTGGCAGTTCCAAGATCACGAATATATAATTTTTAAGTCACTGGGGCAAGTAGTTTAGCCGCAAATCGAATTTTAAGGGACAGAAAAAGTGTAAAGTTTGATGGGTCTAGGACGCATAGTTTAGCCGGAAAACGCGTTTAAAGATAAAAATGTCCAATTTTTTTAAAATTAGTTTTTCGTGTCATTCGTTACATGGATTAAAAGGTGGCAGTTCCAAGATCACGAATACATAATTTTTAAGTCGCTGGGGCAAGTAGTTTAGCCGCAAATCGAATTTTAAGGGACAGAAAAAGTGTAAAGTTTGATGGGTCTAGGACGCATAGTTTAGCCGGAAAACGCGTTTAAAGATAAAAATGTGCAATTTTTTTAAAATTAGTTTTTCGTGTCATTCGTTACATGGATTAAAAGGTGGCAGTTCCAAGATCACGAATATATAATTTTTAAGTCGCTGGGGCAAGTAGTTTAGCCGCAAATCGAATTTTAAGGGACAGAAAAAGTGTAAAGTTTGATGGGTCTAGGACGCATAGTTTAGCCGGAAAACGCGTTTAAAGATAAAAATGTCCAATTTTTTTAAAATTAGTTTTTCGTGTCATTCGTTACATGGATTAAATGTGGCAGTTCCAAGATCACGAATATATAATTTTTAAGTCGCTGGGGCAAGTAGTTTAGCCGCAAATCGAATTTTAAGGGACAGAAAAAGTGTAAAGTTTGATGGGTCTAGGACGCATAGTTTAGCCGGAAAACGCGTTTAAAGATAAAAATGTCCAATTTTTTTAAAATTAGTTTTTCGTGTCATTCGTTACATGGATTAAAAGGTGGCAGTTCCAAGATCACGAATATATAATTTTTAAGTCGCTGGGGCAAGTAGTTTAGCCGCAAATCGAATTTTAAGGGACAGAAAAAGTGTAAAGTTTGATGGGTCTAGGACGCATAGTTTAGCCGGAAAACGCGTTTAAAGATAAAAATGTCCAATTTTTTTAAAATTAGTTTTTCGTGTCATTCGTTACATGGATTAAAAGGTGGCAGTTCCAAGATCACGAATATATAATTTTTAAGTCGCTGGGGCAAGTAGTTTAGCCGCAAATCGAATTTTAAGGGACAGATAAAATGTAAAGTTTGATGGGTCTAGGACGCATAGTTTAGCCGGAAAACGCGTTTAAAGATAAAAATGTCCAATTTTTTTAAAATTAGTTTTTGGTGTCATTCGTTACATGGATTAAAAGGTGGCAGTTCCAAGATCACGAATATATAATTTTTAATTCGCTGGGGCAAGTAGTTTAGCCGCAAATCGAATTTTAAGGGACAGAAAAAGTGTAAAGTTTGATGGGTCTAGGACGCATAGTTTAGCCGGAAAACGCGTTTAAAGATAAAAATGTCCAATTTTTTTAAAATTAGTTTTTCGTGTCATTTGTTACATGGATTAAAAGGTGGCAGTTCCAAGATCACGAATATATAATTTTTAAGTCGCTGGGGCAAGTAGTTTAGCCGCAAATCGAATTTTAAGGGACAGAAAAAGTGTAAAGTTTGATGGGTCTAGGACGCATAGTTTAGCCGGAAAACGCGTTTAAAGATAAAAATGTCCAATTTTTTTAAAATAAGTTTTTCGTGTCATTCGTTACATGGATTAAAAGGTGGCAGTTCCAAGATCACGAATATATAATTTTTAAGTCGCTGGGGCAAGTAGTTTAGCCGCAAATCGAATTTTAAGGGACAGAAAAAGTGTAAAGTTTGATGGGTCTAGGACGCATAGTTTAGCCGGAAAACGCGTTTAAAGATAAAAATGTCCAATTTTTTTAAAATTGGTTTTTCGTGTCATTCGTTACATGGATTAAAAGGTGGCAGTTCCAAGATCACGAATATATAATTTTTAAGTCGCTGGGGCAAGTAGTTTAGCCGCAAATCGAGTTTTAAGGGACAGAAAAAGTGTAAAGTTTGATGGGTCTAGGACGCATAGTTTAGCCGGAAAACGCGTTTAAAGATAAAAATGTCCAATTTTTTTAAAATTAGTTTTTCGTGTCATTCGTTACATGGATTAAAAGGTGGCAGTTCCAAGATCACGAATATATAATTTTTAAGTCGCTGGGGCAAGTAGTTTAGCCGCAAATCGAATTTTAAGGGACGGAAAAAGTGTAAAGTTTGATGGGTCTAGGACGCATAGTTTAGCCGGAAAACGTGTTTAAAGATAAAAATGTCCAATTTTTTTAAAATTAGTTTTTCGTGTCATTCGTTACATGGATTAAAAGGTGGCAGTTCCAAGATCACGAATATATAATTTTTAAGTCGCTGGGGCAAGTAGTTTAGCCGCAAATCGAATTTTAAGGGACAGAAAAAGTGTAAAGTTTGATGGGTCTAGGACGCATAGTTTAGCCGGAAAACGCGTTTAAAGATAAAAATGTCCAATTTTTTAAAAATTAGTTTTTCGTGTCATTCGTTACATGGATTAAAAGGTTGCAGTTCCAAGATCACGAATATATAATTTTTAAGTCGCTGGGGCAAGTAGTTTAGCCTCAAATCGAATTTTAAGGGACAGAAAAAGTGTAAAGTTTGATGGGTCTAGGACGCATAGTTTAGCCGGAAAACGCGCTTAAAGATAAAAATGTCCATTTTTTTTAAAATTAGTTTTTCGTGTCATTCGTTACATGGATTAAAAGGTGGCAGTTCCAAGATCACGAATATATAATTTTTAAGTCGCTGGGGCAAGTAGTTTAGCGGCAAATCGAATTTTAAGGGACAGAAAAAGTGTAAAGTTTGATGGTCTAGGGCGCATAGTTTAGCCGGAAAACGCGTTTAAAGATAAAAATGTCCAATTTTTTTAAAATTAGTTTTTCGTGTCATTCGTTCCATGGATTAAAAGGTGGCAGTTCCAAGATCACGAATATATAATTTTTAAGTCGCTGGGGCAAGTAGTTTAGCCGCAAATCGAATTTTAAGGGACAGAAAAAGTGTAAAGTTTGATGGGTCTAGGACGCATAGTTTAGCCGGAAAACGCGTTTAAAGATAAAAATGTCCAATTTTTTTTAAAATTAGTTTTTCGTGCCATTCGTTACATGGATTAAAAGATGGCAGTTCCAAGATCACGAATATATAATTTTTAAGTCGCTGGGGCAAGTAGTTTAGCCGCAAATCGAATTTTAAGGGACAGAAAAAGTGTAAAGTTTGATGGGCCTAGGACGCATAGTTTAGCCGGAAAACGCGTTTAAAGATAAAAATGTCCAATTTTTTTAAAATTAGTTTTTCGTGTCATTCGTTACATGGATTAAAAGGTGGCAGTTCCAAGATCACGAATATATAATTTTTAAGTCGCTGGGGCAAGTAGTTTAGCCGCAAATCGAATTTTAAGGGACAGAAAAAGTGTAAGGTTTGATGGGTCTAGGACGCATAGTTTAGCCGGAAAACGCGTTTAAAGATAAAAATGTCCAATTTTTTTAAAATTAGTTTTTCGTGTCATTCGTTACATGGATTAAAAGGTGGCAGTTCCAAGATCAGGAATATATAATTTTTAAGTCGCTGGGGCAAGTAGTTTAGCCGCAAATCGAATTTTAAGGGACAGAAAAAGTGTAAAGTTTGATGGGTCTAGGACGCATAGTTTAGCCGGAAAACGCGTTTAAAGATAAAAATGTCCAATTTTTTTAAAATTAGTTTTTCGTGTCATTCGTTACATGGATTAAAAGGTGGCAGTTCCAAGATCACGAATATATAATTTTTAAGTCGCTGGGGCAAGTAGTTTAGCCGCAAATCGAATTTTAAAGGACAGACAAAGTGTAAAGTTTGATGGGTCTAGGACGCATAGTTTAGCCGGAAAACGCGTTTAAAGATAAAAATGTCCAATTTTTTTAAAATTAGTTTTTCGTGTCATTCGTTACATGGATTAAAAGGTGGCAGTTCCAAGATCACGAATATATAATTTTTAAGTCGCTGGGGCAAGTAGTTTAGCCGCAAATCGAATTTTAAGGGACAGAAAAAGTGTAAAGTTTGATGGGTCTAGGACGCATAGTTTAGCCGGAAAACGCGTTTAAAGATAAAAATGTCCAATTTTTTTAAAATTAGTTTTTCGTGTCATTCGTTACATGGATTAAAAGGTGGCAGTTCCAAGATCACGAAAATATAATTTTTAAGTCGCTGGGGCAAGTAGTTTAGCCGCAAATCGAATTTTAAGGGACAGAAAAAGTGTAAAGTTTGATGGGTCTAGGACGCATAGTTTTGCCGGAAAACGCGTTTAAAGATAAAAATGTCCAATTTTTTTAAAATTAGTTTTTCGTGTCATTCGTTACATGGATTAAAAGGTGGCAGTTCCAAGATCACGAATATATAATTTTTAAGTCGCTGGGGCAAGTAGTTTAGCCGCAAATCGAATTTTAAGGGACAGAAAAAGTGTAAAGTTTGATGGGTCTAGGACGCATAGTTTAGCCGTAAAACGCGTTTAAAGATAAAAATGTCCAATTTTTTTAAAATTAGTTTTTCGTGTCATTCGTTACATGGATTAAAAGGTGGCAGTTCCAAGATCACGAATATATAATTTTTAAGTCGCTGGGGCAAGTAGTTTAGCCGCAAATCGAATTTTAAGGGACAGATAAAATGTAAAGTTTGATGGGTCTAGGACGCATAGTTTAGCCGGAAAACGCGTTTAAAGATAAAAATGTCCAATTTTTTTAAAATTAGTTTTTTCGTGTCATTCGTTACATGGATTAAAAGGTGGCAGTTCCAAGATCACGAATATATAATTTTTAAGTCGCTGGGGCAAGTAGTTTAGCCGCAAATCGAATTTTAAGGGACAGAAAAAGTGTAAGGTTTGATGGGTCTAGGACGCATAGTTTAGCCGGAAAACGCGTTTAAAGATAAAAATGTCCAATTTTTTTAAAATTAGTTTTTCGTGTCATTCGTTACATGGTTTAAAAGGTGGCAGTTCCAAGATCACGAATATATAATTTTTAAGTCGCTGGGGCAAGTAGTTTAGCCGCAAATCGAATTTTAAGGGACAGAAAAAGTGTAAAGTTTGATGGGTCTAGGACGCATAGTTTAGCCGGAAAACGCGTTTAAAGATAAAAATGTCCAATTTTTTTAAAATTAGTTTTTCTTGTCATTCGTTACATGGATTAAAAGGTGGCAGTTCCAAGATCACGAATATATAATTTTTAAGTCGCTGGGGCAAGTAGTTTAGCCGCAAATCGAATTTTAAGGGACAGAAAAAGTGTAAAGTTTGATGGGTCTAGGACGCATAGTTTAGCCGGAAAACGCGTTTAAAGATAAAAATGTCCAATTTTTTTAAAATTAGTTTTTCGTGTCATTCGTTACATGGATTAAAAGGTGGCAGTTCCAAGATCACGAATATATAATTTTTAAGTCGCTGGGGCAAGTAGTTTAGCCGCAAATCGAATTTTAAGGGACAGAAAAAGTGTAAAGTTTGATGGGTCTAGGACGCATAGTTTAGCCGGAAAACGCGTTTAAAGATACAAATGTCCAATTTTTTTAAAATTAGTTTTTCGTGTCATTCGTTACATGGATTAAAAGGTGGCAGTTCCAAGATCACGAATATATAATTTTTAAGTCGCTGGGGCAAGTAGTTTAGCGGCAAATCGAATTTTAAGGGACAGATAAAATGTAAAGTTTGATGGGTCTAGGACGCATAGTTTAGCCGGAAAACGCGTTTAAAGATAAAAATGTCCAATTTTTTTAAAATTTGTTTTTCGTGTCATTCGTTACATGGATTAAAAGGTGGCAGTTCCAAGATCACGAATATATAATTTTTAAGTCGCTGGGGCAAGTAGTTTAGCCGCAAATCGAATTTTAAGGGACAGAAAAAGTGTAAAGTTTGATGGGTCTAGGACGCATAGTTTAGCCGGAAAACGCGTTTAAAGATAAAAATGTCCAATTTTTTTTAAAATTTGTTTTTCGTGTCATTCGTTACATGGATTAAAAGGTGGCAGTTCCAAGATCACGAATATATAATTTTTAAGTCGCTGGGGCAAGTAGTTTAGCCGCAAATCGAATTTTAAGGGACAGAAAAAGTGTAAAGTTTGATGGGTCTAGGACGCATAGTTTAGCCGGAAAACGCGTTTAAAGATAAAAATGTCCAATTTTTTTTAAAATTAGTTTTTCGTGCCATTCGTTACATGGATTAAAAGGTGGCAGTTCCAAGATCACGAATATATAATTTTTAAGTCGCTGGGGCAAGTAGTTTAGCCGCAAATCGAATTTTAAGGGACAGAAAAAGTGTAAAGTTTGATGGGCCTAGGACGCATAGTTTAGCCGGAAAACGCGTTTAAAGATAAAAATGTCCAATTTTTTTAAAATTAGTTTTTCGTGTCATTCGTTACATGGATTAAAAGGTGGCAGTTCCAAGATCACGAATATATAATTTTTAAGTCGCTGGGGCAAGTAGTTTAGCCGCAAATCGAATTTTAAGGGACAGAAAAAGTGTAAGGTTTGATGGGTCTAGGACGCATAGTTTAGCCGGAAAACGCGTTTAAAGATAAAAATGTCCAATTTTTTTAAAATTAGTTTTTCGTGTCATTCGTTACATGGATTAAAAGGTGGCAGTTCCAAGATCAGGAATATATAATTTTTAAGTCGCTGGGGCAAGTAGTTTAGCCGCAAATCGAATTTTAAGGGACAGAAAAAGTGTAAAGTTTGATGGGTCTAGGACGCATAGTTTAGCCGGAAAACGCGTTTAAAGATAAAAATGTCCAATTTTTTTAAAATTAGTTTTTCGTGTCATTCGTTACATGGATTAAAAGGTGGCAGTTCCAAGATCACGAATATATAATTTTTAAGTCGCTGGGGCAAGTAGTTTAGCCGCAAATCGAATTTTAAAGGACAGAAAAAGTGTAAAGTTTGATGGGTCTAGGACGCATAGTTTAGCCGGAAAACGCGTTTAAAGATAAAAATGTCCAATTTTTTAAAATTAGTTTTTCGTGTCATTCGTTACATGGATTAAAAGGTGGCAGTTCCAAGATCACGAATATATAATTTTTAAGTCGCTGGGGCAAGTAGTTTAGCCGCAAATCGAATTTTAAGGGACAGAAAAAGTGTAAAGTTTGATGGGTCTAGGACGCATAGTTTAGCCGGAAAACGCGTTTAAAGATAAAAATGTCCAATTTTTTTAAAATTAGTTTTTCGTGTCATTCGTTACATGGATTAAAAGGTGGCAGTTCCAAGATCACGAAAATATAATTTTTAAGTCGCTGGGGCAAGTAGTTTAGCCGCAAATCGAATTTTAAGGGACAGAAAAAGTGTAAAGTTTGATGGGTCTAGGACGCATAGTTTTGCCGGAAAACGCGTTTAAAGATAAAAATGTCCAATTTTTTTTAAAATTAGTTTTTCGTGTCATTCGTTACATGGATTAAAAGGTGGCAGTTCCAAGATCACGAATATATAATTTGTAAGTCGCTGGGGCAAGTAGTTTAGCCGCAAATCGAATTTTAAGGGACAGAAAAAGTGTAAAGTTTGATGGGTCTAGGACGCATAGTTTAGCCGTAAAACGCGTTTAAAGATAAAAATGTCCAATTTTTTTAAAATTAGTTTTTCGTGTCATTCGTTACATGGATTAAAAGGTGGCAGTTCCAAGATCACGAATATATAATTTTTAAGTCGCTGGGGCAAGTAGTTTAGCCGCAAATCGAATTTTAAGGGACAGATAAAATGTAAAGTTTGATGGGTCTAGGACGCATAGTTTAGCCGGAAAACGCGTTTAAAGATAAAAATGTCCAATTTTTTTAAAATTAGTTTTTTCGTGTCATTCGTTACATGGATTAAAAGGTGGCAGTTCCAAGATCACGAATATATAATTTTTAAGTCGCTGGGGCAAGTAGTTTAGCCGCAAATCGAATTTTAAGGGACAGAAAAAGTGTAAGGTTTGATGGGTCTAGGACGCATAGTTTAGCCGGAAAACGCGTTTAAAGATAAAAATGTCCAATTTTTTTAAAATTAGTTTTTCGTGTCATTCGTTACATGGTTTAAAAGGTGGCAGTTCCAAGATCACGAATATATAATTTTTAAGTCGCTGGGGCAAGTAGTTTAGCCGCAAATCGAATTTTAAGGGACAGAAAAAGTGTAAAGTTTGATGGGTCTAGGACGCATAGTTTAGCCGGAAAACGCGTTTAAAGATAAAAATGTCCAATTTTTTTAAAATTAGTTTTTCTTGTCATTCGTTACATGGATTAAAAGGTGGCAGTTCCAAGATCACGAATATATAATTTTTAAGTCGCTGGGGCAAGTAGTTTAGCCGCAAATCGAATTTTAAGGGACAGAAAAAGTGTAAAGTTTGATGGGTCTAGGACGCATAGTTTAGCCGGAAAACGCGTTTAAAGATAAAAATGTCCAATTTTTTTAAAATTAGTTTTTCGTGTCATTCGTTACATGGATTAAAAGGTGGCAGTTCCAAGATCACGAATATATAATTTTTAAGTCGCTGGGGCAAGTAGTTTAGCCGCAAATCGAATTTTAAGGGACAGAAAAAGTGTAAAGTTTGATGGGTCTAGGGAGCATAGTTTAGCCGGAAAACGCGTTTAACGATAAAAATGTCCAATTTTTTTAAAATTTGTTTTTCGTGTCATTCGTTACATGGATTAAAAGGTGGCAGTTCCAAGATCACGAATATATAATTTTTAAGTCGCTGGGGCATGTAGTTTAGCCGCAAATCGAATTTTAAGGGACAGAAAAAGTGTAAAGTTTGATGGGTCTAGGACGCATAGTTTAGCCGGAAAACGCGTTTAAAGATAAAAATGTCCAATTTTTTTAAAATTAGTTTTTCGTGTCATTCGTTACATGGATTAAAAGGTGGCAGTTCCAAGATCACGAATATATAATTTTTAAGTCGCTGGGGCAAGTAGTTTAGCCGCAAATCGAATTTTAAGGGACAGAAAAAGTGTAAAGTTTGATGGGTCTAGGACGCATAGTTTAGCCGGAAAACGCGTTTAAAGATACAAATGTCCAATTTTTTTAAAATTAGTTTTTCGTGTCATTCGTTACATGGATTAAAAGGTGGCAGTTCCAAGATCACGAATATATAATTTTTAAGTCGCTGGGGCAAGTAGTTTAGCCGCAAATCGAATTTTAAGGGACAGATAAAATGTAAAGTTTGATGGGTCTAGGACGCATAGTTTAGCCGGAAAACGCGTTTAAAGATAAAAATGTCCAATTTTTTTAAAATTAGTTTTTCGTGTCATTCGTTACATGGATTAAAAGGTGGCAGTTCCAAGATCACGAATATATAATTTTTAAGTCGCTGGGGCAAGTAGTTTAGCCGCAAATCGAATTTTAAGGGACAGAAAAAGTGTAAAGTTTGATGGGTCTAGGACGCATAGTTTAGCCGGAAAACGCGTTTAAAGATGAAAATGTCCAATTTTTTTAAAATTAGTTTTTCGTGTCATTCGTTACATGGATTAAAAGGTGGCAGTTCCAAGATCACGAATATATAACGCATAGGTGCTCATTATATGCTGTTTAGGCATAATGTGATTGAGTAAACTAGCATACCCATAAAATATGACAATGAAATAAATAAAATAATGCGAATTATAAGTAACATAAATAAATAAGACACTGTAATTCTCTCTGCATTAT
This sequence comes from Philhelius pedissequus, assembly GCA_910595825.1. Lineage (NCBI taxonomy): Eukaryota > Metazoa > Arthropoda > Insecta > Diptera > Syrphidae > Philhelius > Philhelius pedissequus. The sequence continues at coordinate 12,698,634 of OU343164.1, read as the reverse complement.
TTCAGCCGCCATCCCTGGAGATAAATCTGAGACATCAACCAGCACTTGTCTCAGAACATCGCGCCACACATCTTTCCTATCCTTCTTTCTCTTCTTCCTCCGGATGCATGTCGCGCTGTGTTAAGAAAAAACATATAAAGGGTATTCATAATCCCTTGAGCGCGTGCAAAGTTATAAAAAAAAAAAAAGTAACACTTAATTCCAATCTATGTCGGTATCATTCTAGATTTGGCCAAAATGCGAGGAAAATTGCAGATTTTCGGGAAACTCCACCGAGGGCCGTTAGTGACGACTCTCATCATCTACCTTCTTCTCGCCTTTTTCTTACCGATAGATCTTCTGAGGACAAATTCCTCATCGACACAGGTTCGGAAGTCTCAGTTTATCCAAGACAACGAACAAAAGAATCGCTAAGGCCGGTTACTTACCAATTGTATGCTGCTAACGGTTGAATAAATAATACATACGGAACAGTTACCCTAAACCTTAACTTAGGGTTGCGCAGAGAGTTGAAATGGCGTTTTATTGTGGCAGATGTTACACGTCCTATCATTGGGGGCGATTTTTTGAGTCATTTTGGCTTGCTAGTTGACCTTAGACAACAATGCGTGTTTGATGAGACTACCGGTTTGTCTGCAGTTAGGGGGTTAACAAAAGCGCAAGCAACATCAGTACGAGCTATCCAAGTTGAAGCCGAAGAACCTTACGCGTCACTCATTAGTCAATTTCGCTCCGTTTCTCAACCAGGGGGTCAATTCCCGATCTGTGAAGACGTGAAGTGATAAATTTTATCACGCTTTCACGTCTAATTCGATTCTCGATTCGTGAAAAAGTGAAGTTAAATGCCAAATATTTTTCATATGATAATTTTTGTATCACAGTCAATTGTTTTGTGAAGAAAATGTTTCTAAGCGAATATTAAAAAGAAAAACAGGATTTGGCACATTACAAGTAAGCAACAATTATATTTATACACAAATTTATTTTGGTAGTAAGTTATATTTGTGTTTATTCGAGTAAATAAAGAAATTGTTAAATCAACAGATTGACAACAGCCGACGCGACGGTGCTCATTCCCGCCACAGATCGTTGGAAACTACCCATTGCAAAAAAATGCAGAGCACTTTACCATATTTAAATGGCTTTGAAGCCCACTTATAAGTTGAGCGTTTTTTAAGAATGCTCTCAATTCACGTATTAAATCGATGCATAAATGTTTTGGGAATCTATAAAGTTCAATAAAGTGCTCCTAGTTGCAACATCGAATAGATTCTGCCCATCTGGAAGAGAAAGCCTCAATATCCTCACATGAAAAAATAATAAATCTTACTCAAAACAGAGATACTATTGAACATAATATAAAACCCGCAATTGTTCAGTACGACGTCTTTTATTAATTTATTAAACGAATTATTATTCCGGACATTATTCTTAAGCAAATTTAGAAACTCAAATGAAATATTTACCTTTCCCAACAAAAAATCTAATCAGAAATGACAGAATTTATCATTTAGTACTTTTTAGTACAAACTTTATCACAATGAGTTCTAGAATCGCATTAGGCGTGTGCGTGAAGTTGGAAAATGATAAACCTCTGTGAAAACTGAAATGATATTTTTTTTATGACTTCATAATTTCACAGATCGTGAATTGACCCCCAGGTCATGCGTTCAGGCAAAAAGAATATTCTACTCAACACCACATCAAAACTACACATGGTCCACCAGTTTCGCGTAAGGCCAGACGGCTTGCACCTGGACGATTAAACATTGCTCAAAAGGAGTTTGAAAAAATGATTAAGCTTGGTGTTACGCGTCGCTCGAATAGCCCGTGGTCAGCTCCGTTGCATCTCGCACGCAAAAAAATCTGGCGATTGGCGTCCTTGTGGCGACTACAGGCGGCTCAATGAACGCACTATACCCGACTCATACCCCTAACGCTAGCTTGAAGACTTCGCATCAAATTTACATGGGAAACAAATATTTTCAACAATAGATTTAGTACGGGCATTTAACCAGATACCGACAGCTCCTGACGATATCCAAAAAACCGCGATCATCACCCTCTTTGGGATTTTCGAGTTCACGACCTTCCATTTGTCTTTACCTACATAGATGATATATTAGTAAGATCAGAAAGCCAGTCTCAACATATCGAACATCGCAACATCTTGTTTCAACGCCTCCGGGACATAGAACTCGTCATCAATGTCGCAAAATCTGTTTTTGTTAAGGCTGAAATATCTTTTCTTGGTCATAAGGTATCATCTTGCGGAATTTCTCCTCTCGCTGAACGGGTTTCTGCTATTTTGAAATGTCCACAACTTCAGACAGTAAAAAAACTTCGGTGGTTTTCTCGGCACAATACATTTTTACAGTAAATTTATTAAAGGAGCTCCACAACTACTCGCACCAATGAATAAGGAACTAGAATGTTCGAAGGTAATAAGCTCACAACCAGTATTATGAACGCCTGTATTAAAAAAATTGTTTGAGGATTGTAAGCAAGCTCTTGATTTTGCCGCCCTTTTAGGTCATCCAAGCATTAACGCTGAATGGTCTATATTTACAGGTGCATCGGAAGAAGCAATCGGAGCAGTATTGCAGCAGCGATGCGATTCTAATTGGCAACCTCTAGCTTTTTTTCATCCAAAAAATTATCAACGTATGACTGCGAATTACATGCAATTTGCGAAGCAATACAACATTTTCGCCACATCTTTGAAGGACGCCATGTAGCAATATACACGGACCATAAGCCAATAATCCATGCTTTTAAACAACGGCCAGAACGCGCGTCACCCTGGCAGTTCAGACGATTGGATTTTAGTCAATTCACAACTGACATCCGACACATCACCGGCGCAGATAACATTGTTGCGGACACCCCATCACGTATAGATGAGAAAGCTTTAGCGGTTTCTACAGAAATGTTGACGGAAGCACAAGCTAACGATGAAGAACTTCGTAAATTTTGTAATAACCCAGACTCGTCACCAGATATTCGTCGTCTCACACTTTTAGATCCCAAAGTTGACCTTTACTTCGACATTTCCACCGGATCACTTCGCCCATTCGTTCCCAAACAGTTAAGAAAACAAGTTTTCGATTCGCTGCATTCATTATCTCACCCTGATCAACGTGCGTCTAAAAAACTTATCGCTCAGCGTTACGTATGGCCGTCGATGAACAAAGACTGCAAAATGGACTAAGTGCTGTTTACCATGCCAATCAAACAAAACTACGCGTCACACCGTGTCACCGATACATAACTTCCAACCTCCATTATAACGGTTCGAGCACATCCATATAGATTCGATTACTCTATCTGCTTCAAAAGGATTTAATCAATGTCAGCATCATTGACAGATTCACTCGTTACCCAGAGGCTGTCGCCTTAGAAAATGGAACAGCGGAGACTGTCGCTCGAGCTCTAATTTCATCTTGGATTTCTCGCTTTTGCGTCCCACTGCGAATTACTTCAGATCTTGGCCGCCAATTCGAATCTGACCTTTTTAGAAACCTAATGAAGATGCTCGGTTGCAAGCACATCAAAACAACTCCATATCATCCGCAAGCAAATGAGTTAGTGGAACAAATGCATAGGCAACTAAAATCCGCTTTATTATGCCACGGAGAGTCCTGGAATTATGCGCTTCCAGTAGTACTCCTTGGATTGCGCGCCGCCTGGAAAAGACATTGGTTCAACTCCCGCAGAGCTAGTGTACGGAGAACCAATTCGGCTCCCAGGTGAATTACGGCACCCGTCTACCACAGACACACAAGCTCCAGGATTGGTAAATATTTTACGCAAGCATTTCAGAGAACTTACACATTAACAAATGTCTCGCCATGGTCAAAGAGGAACTTTCGTTTTTAAAAACCGACATGACCATATCCGAAAATCGTTTGCTTCACCCTACGATGGACCGTACCAGGTCATAGAAAAGCATGGCAAATACTTTGTCGTGCTAATTAAAGGTAACAAAAGTGACCATCACTAGTGATCGCCTTAAACCCGCCTACATCTTGCAAGATTATTTAGTACATGATCATAACCATGATGCGCCGACAACTAGTCACCCACATTCTACGAGTTCAGCTGCAACAAATAGGCGTCAAAATCACAAGCGTGTACGATTTGCTCAATAATAGATATTTTTTTATTTCATTTAAAATATAAATTGATTTATTTGAAATATTTGAATATAATTTTTTTCTGTAGAAGGGGAGATATGTGGTGTCTACCACAGTAAAAAAAAAACAAAAAACATAAATTGTAACATCAGGCGATGAAGCTACGGTTTCTATGTAAAACAGACACCAACAGTTCCAGCTCTCCATCAGTTTACATAAAGCGAAATTAACCGTTCATTCAACAAAAGCAACACATTACAGCAGCCAGCAAGCTTAACATAAAATCAACTGATCCGAAGTCAGTTGGAATACAACCTCTATTCTATAATTATTTAGTAAAAGTCGAAGAAATCTAGAATAAAAACCAATCACTACATATACAAAGCAACCATGCATTTATGAAAGCACCAGAAATGATGAAGGCCAGGCCAGAATTTTTAATGACAACTACATGCGTCGATACGTTTAAATATTTCTTTTTCGATTCAGTTAGCTTGAAGTATATTGAATAAATACTCCGATGGGTTACGATGTAGGCCTGAATATTTATAACTTTCTTGTTTGATTTTATTTAATACTTTGTAATATACAATGTTATATTTTTTCGTTTTAAGATTATTTATATCTCATAGCAGGATTTTATCTCATAATTTATTTTTACATACTGTAGGCTTAATACCAACAATTCAATAATTTTATTAAATAAATGTAAGAAAATATGTGTACGGATTCCTATGTATGTGTTTTGTATTGTATAGTTGTAAAATTAAAAATAGATAACCTATAAATTATTGCGAATCTAAAACTTTGAGATGTTTACGCGAAGCCATCGTTTAAAATGATAATGAAAAAGTTATTTATACTTCACATAATAATTTAGTTGAACATAGGACTACAGGATAAAAATGTCAAACGAAATTATTTTAAATTATAGTTTTCTAATTAAAAAAATATTTTTGACTCCAGAGTAGATAAATAAAACAAATATTTTGAATTGATTCCATCAAATATTAATTTTTGACAGAGTCTTAAAACATAATGGCTTCAAAAAATATAATAATAGGAAAAAAAAATGTTCAACAAAGGCAAAAAAATCATCCCCAAAAATAACAACAACCTTAAAAATAAAAGAACTATGAATTTTATAAATATAAGCAATTACAAATCACTCTTTTCCCTTCTTAACATCCACGAAACTATTTTGTGAAGTAAAATTAAAAAAAATACTAATCGAATTGTTACAACATACATAATAATAATTAACTAACTAATCGGCGCTTGGTGAATTTGGCATGACTTTAACGTTTGCAGATGGCCCCCGTGGACGTTTGTTCGACACGGGTGATCCTGATATCTTTTCTTGATTGCGTTTCAAAGCTGGAGACATTGGTGACGATGATGTTTGTTTGGAGGAAACCGGATCTGAAAAAAAAAACAATTTGTTCTTAAACAATAACGAGACACTAGTTGGCACATCACATAATTCATAAAATGTTTTCTTGGTTAAATATGTATTTTATTTTTTTAATATAGAGCCAATCAGCTTTATTTTGAAATTCGAAGCTAATGCGCTAGAATATATCTATTCATTAGAATGAACTTAGCATATTTTGACATTCGAATGAATAATATTCATTTTTAAACGATTGTACAAAATGAACTTGAATGAATCTATTGTCAAAGTCAGATGTTTGATATTTCGAAATGATTTAAAATGACCAAAGTGACATTTTTCGTAGGATTTTTTTTACTAAAAAAAATGGTCGGAAAATAAATGCTTATTATTATAGAAACATAAAGTAAATTAAAGTTAAGTTTAATGGTTGGTAAATCTAAGTATTTAAAAAATAAATCAATACAAAAATTATTCCTTATTTTGAAGCATTTAGGAAATAATGGTCAGTTTATGGATGCGAAAAATAATCAAAACAACTATAAAACTTTTGTATAATTTTTTCTGAACCTTTGTTTCACTTTAATTGTGTTTAAAAAATTGTTACAAAAAACAAAAACAGTTATTGAACAACCACCTTCAGTGGTTATTTAATTTAAACGCACCTGGTCACACTTTTTAATTGTCGAAACCAAAAGTATAGTCGACTGCCGACACATTAATTCTTTCTTTGAGAAAATAAAATAAGTTGAAAAATAAGCGATCACACTTGATTTGTGTGTGAAAAGTGAAGACGTCGGGGAGCACAAGTATAATGGATCCAACAAATCTACATCGGCTTTAATCCTGCAAAGGAAAACTAGACAACTTATACCTACTAACAGCGTAAGTGGTTAGTTAAACTGAAGTTGTTAGTTACAAGAGCAAGTTCGTACGATCCAGTCTCGCATTTTATTTTTTACAAATCCATGGAGCACCAAGCACGAAGCACTGGACAAAATTGCGGCATCATTTTAGTTAAAAGTGTACATATTTTACATTTAAAAGCAAAGCCGTCCGGCAAAGTAGCTCTATTTTATTTAACGAATATTGTATCTTAAAGGTGTCTGCCAGACGAAACACCCCCCTGTAGGTGGGTGTTTGGACAAGTGTCAAACAAAGTTTCAGACACTATCCCCTTAAATATATCAAAAAATTTGATAAAATAACCTATTTGGGTATGCACTGTTAAAACATCATATCTCCGAAAAGCCCCAGCTTTGAAAATTCGGAATGGCCATTCGTTCGTATCTACTTTGGTATCTATTCACAGAAAAAAATTCAGCTATGATAAACTGACGTATGCCTGCCGGCACTGGCTCTATAATGGCTGATCTTGATGTAGATAAAGTAAATTTTCTAGTTCTACTAGATTTTTTAAAAGCTTTCGACATGGTAAATCACTTTGTACTTCTGAATAAGCTATTTCAAAGTTTCAACATATCTTCAGAGGCTATTAAACTAATTTCTTCTTTTCTAAATGATAGAAAACAAGCTGTCTTCTTAAATGAAAACCTCTCAGATTTTCTCTCAGTTCAACAAGGAGTTCCACAAGGCTCAATATTGTCCCCACTCTTATTTTCAATGTATATCAATAAAATCGGATTTATTATCAACCAAGCATCGAAACACTTTTATGCCGATGACTTTCAAATTTACAGAAGTTGTCCTTTGGGTTTAATTGACGACCTTTAACCAGGAACTGGAAAATATAGACAACTGGGCATCTTGCAACGGGTTGATTCTCAACCCTAATAAATGCAAATGCCTAGTCATATCGAAAAAAGAATTAGCATACTTTCGTACCATAAATCTAACCGAGACCCCATTAGAATATGTAGATACCTGTAAAAATCTAGATGTAATTCTCAACAGAACATTAACCTGGAATGACCACATTAATTCACTGGGCGTCAAGACGTATGGAGCTCTTAGGACGTTATGGACCGCCCAGGAATTTACTCCACTTAAAACCAGGGCAATGCTGGCAAGGACACTGGTTCTACCTGTTGTTACATACGAATGCGAAATAGATTACAATTGCGATGTCCTCAGCAAAAACAAATTAAGTATTGCATTTAATAGTATTATTCGATAATCTTTGGGTAAAGAAGATATGACCACGTTTCACATTTGCATGAGAGCAACGCGTCAACCTCTATGAAAATCTGAAACTATCAGTATCAAACAGATCAACATTGATTATTCTTCCATGCTTCTCGTGTCTGACCTCAGAAAGACAGTTTTTCATTGCTGCTTGTCGGCTTTGGAACTCACTTTAAACCCATCTGCGAGATACGGATGATATACACATTTTAAAAACAAGGTTACATTTTTTTTTCGAATCAAAGCAACTAACTTAACTTTTTCTTTCTTTAAAATTAAATAAGTACTCTATTTTCTGTTTCTATTTATCTTTCAATATTTATCTATCTACCTATTTTTCTATCTATCCATTATATGGTAATTATTACAATAGATCTTAAAATTAAATAATAAATACATTACTTTGTAAATTCTTTACTTTAGATATACTTTTGTCGCACCTCTTGCTTTTAATCTTATTTTTTTTCCTTCTCTCTTCTTATTTTTATATACAATCATATCACTTGAATTGTTTAAATTGTTTACTCATATGCTTTCACTATATTAAAAGATATCTATTATCTTACTCTCTAAGTAATATCATGAAATAAATAAATACTAAATATAAATAGGTACTTATATCAGGCTTATTTATTTAGGTTAAAAACTAAAATCAATCAAAATACATAAACAACTCTTTAACCAGCATGGATTTATGATTGGTAGATCAACAACGACAAATTTATTTCTGTTCACAAATTACTGTCTTCAAAGCTTGGAAAGCCGTTTGCAAGTTATAACGTCAACTACACTGATTTTTCAAAGGCTTTCGATAGAGTACAGCACAATGTTCTTATGAAAAAACTTGAACTCTTTGGATTTCACTCTGTTCTTCTCAAATGGATTAATAGTTATTTAGTTGGTCGAAAACAATTTGTGAAAATTGGTAATGTTATTTCAAATGGAATTGATAATTTTTCTGGTGTACCACAAGGAAGCCATCTTGGACCCCTCGTTTTTATTCTGTTCATTAATGATCTTCCTAATTATATTTCTTTTTCCAATTTTCTTTTGTATGCTGATGACTTGAAAATTTTTAGCTGCATAAGGTCTCCATTAGACTCAAGTAAAATTCAGGGTGATCTTAATAACGTTGTTCATTGGTGTAATCTGAATGGATTTTATTTCAACAATAATAAGTGCAGTGTTGTCACTTTTTCTAGAATAGTTAATCATTTATGTTATAATTACAAAATTGATAGTCAATATTTCCAAAAATAACAAGTCAACAAGACCTTGGAGTTATCTTTGACTCAAAAATGAGTTTTTCTCTCCAAATCGATAATGTTATTTTTAGAGCTAATTCTATGTTGGGCTTTATTATTAGAAATTCAAAATCTTTTGGATATTCATATACTCTCAAAACGTTATATTTATCTATTGTCAGACCACTCTTGGAATATGGTTGCGTTATATGAAATCCAGAAAAAAATTACCAAATTTGCATTACGGGACTTTCAGAAATGAGGAACTTCCGTCTTATGAACAAAGATGTGCTTTAATTGATTTAAAACCTCTAGTTCATAGAAGAAAACTATATTCCGTACTTTTTGCTTTCGATGTTCTCAGTTCTAATATAAATTGTCCGGTGTTACTTTCATTGTACAATATTTATACACCTACTCGTAGTTCGCGACCAAGAGATGGTAATCTTATATATGTTCCGTATCATAGTACAAGTTATGCAAAACATAATCCAATTACTAATTCTTGTATTGCTTTTAATGATTTTAATAAAAGTAGGGTTGTTATTAACAAGGACGTATTGAGATTATTGTAAATATGTACATATTTTAATTTCATTGTATAAATAAGTTAATTATTTTTAAATTAGTCTCCTTAAAGTTATGTAGCTTGATTGACGAAAATAAGTTAATAAATAAATAAATTCACAAAATGAAGGAACTTTTTTTAAATAGATTTATCACATTTTATTTTTTCTGCTCCAAGTAGGTTCAATTGGAACGCGATTGGAAGCTTTATTAAAAAAGCCGACTAATAACTCATAAAAATAATTTATTTTAAGTATTTTTCAATAAAAATATCCAATCTTAGGTGTTCTGTGAATCTATTCGCCAGAAAAAATTGAATGAGAACTAAATGACATTTAATTCGAAAGTCAAAATTTGTTAGTTTTGAAGAACAAATGAGCTTTCAATTGTTTAATTGAACTTTCGAATCGATTGAAACTCAAAATACAAATCCGTCGAATTCAATTTTAAAATAAGGCTAAATATGTATAATAACTCAAGTAACTTTTATTCTATAAACGATTAAGTTTGTTAGTGGGTGGACATCTAGTAAAACACGAATGACACGATCAAGAGTACCTATGATTCTCTTTTTGCAGGAGTTTACATCTTTTGGATAGAATTCAAAATAGAGCTCTAAGAATGATTGACGATAGAACTATAGTGGAAACATTTACATCTTAAGAACACCGTCAAAATGTTATATGTCTCTCATTATTTTACTGCTATTTTTATAAACAATGATCTAGCGAAATAGCCAGTTGCATCCTCCCCTTAAACTATTCAACGTCAACCACGAACTATACCAGCGAGCTGTGCAGCTACATCGACCTGGTAGAAAAAATACGTACATACATCACATTTAAGATGGCTAGGTCCTGGAGAACAAATGGACAACAATAGTCCGCCTCGCGGGATCTTCGATTCCATCCCAGAGGGAAGACGCAGCCAAGGAAGACCTCGCCTTATGTGGCGCGCTCAAGTAGAAGATGTCCTCAACCAACTTGGAGTGCGAAATTGGAGGCAGCTAGCCAAAGACCGAGCTAGAGAGAAGAGGCATGTTGGTTGAGGCTCAGGTTTGCCCCGAACTGTAGCGCCCCAAAGTAAGTAAGAAAGTAAGATCTTTTGTAGTCATATTCGGTACCAAGTTTTTTTGCTGGATTTTTAGCAGGTGCAAGAATGCATTCGCCTTTTTTGTTAGCTAAATCCATTCTTTTGAGTGGTATTTCAGATATTGGTCTCTCATTAGACTAGAATTTTGTATATATGCATGTAAACTGTTTCGTTTGTTCTGTGCGCACAAAATTGTATTTCTTGGATATGCTCATTTATTGAGCTTGGTGCTTGTAAAGATTCAGAAGTTGGCATGGCAATGTCTACATTTGCTTTCTTTTTTTATTATTATTATTATTATTAATTTTATTATACAGTAAATAAATTACATACATAATAAGTTCTTAAACTAGAGTTAGCTGCCAGGGCTTTCTACTAGGAAGATACATTAAAATTCGATAAGTGTATAAAGTACATAATAATATGATTTTCTAAATAAGGTTTTCAAGTTTTAGATTCTGCATTATTTGGTAAACTAAATTAATATTATCGATATTGATGTTACTTAATAGGTAATGCATGTTGTGGTTTGATAGTTGTATGCTGGTTGATGAGACTTTTGCACATGTTAGGAGATGAGCCATAGTAAGGGTAGTTATTGTCTTCACAAAGGTGACAGATAGGCGGTAACTCTTTATTAAATAGGTGTTTGTGAGTGATGTATGAGTGGCCTAGTCTGAGCCTGATGTATACTTTAAGTTTTTTAAAAGGTGTTGGGATATATTGCTTTGTCGTCATTTGGATTTAGGTTTTTATAATAATTGTTGTAATTATTCCAAGCGTTTTTTCTTTTGTATTTCCAGTTATCATGTAGATAATTTGAAGTGTCTTTGCTGTTGTGTTGGATGAATGCTATAAGTGGTTCTTTTATTGCTGATTTGGCTTCCTCGTCTGCAGCCTAGTTGCCCCTAATGCCAACGTGCCCGGGGATCCATACAATTTTTAAGGTTTCAGGTTTGAGGATGAGATGGTTGCGAATCGTGTCTACTATATCAATAGAGTTTGAGATGTTTTGTAAGGCTCTTATAGTAGAAAGGCTGTCCGAAAAAATAATCGTTTTTTTGTTTTGAGAGAATGTTATCGCTTTGTAGATAGCAAAAGCTTCAGCAGTGAAGGTTGATGTGTATGTTGGTAATAGACCTTTAGAAACAACGGAACCTGTTTCATCAACTACAGCAAACGATGTGTATGTTTCGGCTTTGGACGCATCCGTAAATAGTAGTTTCCATCCAAGTGATTTGTACCTGTTGGAGATTTCAAGAAAGATGGATTTGTAGACGTTGTCCGTGGTTGAGGTTTTTGGATATTTGCAATCGTGGGTGTTAATTGTTTGGCTAGGGAGCTTCCACACCTTGTGTGATTTTGAGGAGGAATTGTTATCCCTAAATCCTTTGCGAACAGGATTGCTCGGCATAGTGTTGATAGCATTTTTGGATTTCTTTTCCGATTTAAAATTTTTGTAACTGCGGTATGGATGGATATTTTATGTGGGGAGTTAATTTTTGTGATTACTTTGGACGTAAGAAAGTCGATTCTGTCTACTAGTTGGGAGAGTCCAGCTTCCGTTAGTATGTTTAAAATTGGTGTTGAACGTATGGCTCTGAAGCAGCTTCTGGCGGCAGCGTGGTATGGTGTTGTGACAAGACTCAAAGACGATTTGGAGCATTTACCATAAATTGATAAACCATAGTCAATTTTCGATAATATTACGGATTTGATTAAATTTATAAGAGTGTTAATATTAGCTAAGCTGTTTTTTGAACTTAAATAACTAATTATATTAACCCTGGCAATTAAACTTTTTCTTAGATAGATACAGTGGTTTTTAAAGTTGAACTTAGAATCAAATACAATGCCAAGCAATTTCAAAGTATTAACATTTTTTATCAAGTTATTGTTTAAATTAATTTGAATGTGTTTTGTACAACTATATTTTTTACACAGTCACCGACTAACACTCGAACCGATAGCATCGTTCCCCAAGTTATTGTGTGATTAATTTTTTCCGCTAAGCGCGTAAACCGGTTTCTCCCTTAAAACCACTTTCTCTCTTATATTTTTTTTCCTTCTCTTTCTCGGTGTCGCAAGTGAGTGTACCCATTAAATAAAAGAAAAACAATTAATTAAAATGGCCATTCGGCCAAATAATATAGGTGGTCGATTTGGGATTCTTGATCCCGACCCCCCTGACCCTGACCTTCAGCCAAAAAAAAAAAACCTAAACACAGCTCTCTACCGCTCAACACATTCCCAGATCTTCCTTCTCTATCCAGTGTAAGAAACCCCCGCTTCATTGTTATTTCCCCAAAATCAAGTGAAAATCCAATTACTTCCATGAGCCCTTTTCTACTTAAAAAGTCGATTGATGGGATAAGCAAAGATTACGAAAATATTAATCAACTTCGCGACGGTAGCCTATTAATATTTGTCAAGTCACAAAAATCTGCAGATATCTTCCTGCGTGTCAAAGATCTTGCTGGTGTTTGCCCAGTAACTGTTAAGTTACACGATAAGCTAAATCAAACGAAAGGAATCTGTTACGCCCCATGTCTCATTAACGTTTCCGAAACAGAAATATTAAGTGAAATGAAACCTCAAGGTGTCGTGGACTTGTACAAGTTCCTAAAAAAAGGCGAAGACGGAAAGCTAAAACCCACAGGCTTAGTACTCTTTACATTCGACCTCTATCAAATTCCCAAATCAGTGGATATCGGATTTTATACAGCCAAAATAACCGAATATATCCCCAACCCTATGCGATGCCGCAACTGTCAACTGCTAGGACATACGACAAAACGTTGCAATGGCAGCAAAATATGCGAAACTTGCAACCTCCCGCCCCATAATTCAGATCCCTGCACCCGCACAATGTGCGCAAACTGCTCCCTGGCCCACCCTTCATCATCAAAAATATGTCCAACATACAAACAAGCTAAAGAAATACTAACAATAAAAACAATTAAAAAATGCACTATGGCAGATGCCAAGCGCATATATAATCAACAAAATTCAGTACAAGTTCCACCTCAAATTGAAACGTTCGCTGAAACTATTAAAAAAACAACAAACCTTAACAGTAAAACGAATAATCCTCCAGCCATCCCTCCATCTCCTTCCCTTTCTCCACCTATCTCTTCAACAGTAAATACAAGCTCCAATACGAATAAAGTAAACACCTGTTCATTGCCTAACCTACCAAACATAAAAATCACATCGAACACACCATCCGCTCCAAAAATAGCAACAGTAGAAAATCATAGTCACACACTACCAAAAGAAAACTTAACCACTACCACTGCACCATCCAAATCAAATACTTCTACATCGCAATCATCTCACACAACCTCATCACAATCTCAAACCTCTTTAAACACAAACAGCAACACAAATACTCAAGCTTCTTCTTCTACCTTCAATCACTCTAAACCACTCTATCCACTCTCACAATCTTTTGGGTAACAATGAATATTACATAAAAAACAACAATGCAGAAATCCATGATATCGACATGCAATAATGACACTTTAATCCAAATAACTGACTCTGCGATTCGAGTGTCGAGCCAGTCAGACTCTGATAAGAGCCTGAATGGTTCGACGCCCGAATTGCAGAGTCAAAACCCTGAACAACAAAATTATACCAACCTTCACAATTCACAACAAAAAAAAAACAACACGAACCAAAACCAAAACAATATTCCTTCTACCCACTCCTCTCTTGCCACAGGTAAAAGAGGTGCGTGGACCTCATGTAACACCAATGTAGCTCTAAATATTCTTCAATGGAATATCAACGGATTTATTAATAATCTTGATGAGCTCAACATTATGATTAAACAACACAACCCTATAATAGTAGCTATCCAAGAATCCCACTGCCCCTTTGATAAGACGCTATATTTCCCAAAAACCTTTGACGGTTACCTGTACAACTCACCTAGCAATGATACTGGTAAACAAGGTATAGCTCTTTTAATAAAAAAAAATACCTCTTACAAAATGATTTCGTTGCACTCAAACCTACAAATTCTTGCTGTCGAAATACACCATAAAATAAAATTTACTTACATTAACATATACCTACCCCCAAAAGAAACAATCAATAAAAACGACCTAGATAGTATAATTACCCAAGTCAATCTTCCAATCATATTCGGAGGTGATGTTAACGCCTGGAATTCACTTTGGGGCTCTCCAACTAACAACAGAAGGGGCAACTTATTAGAAAATTTCTTCACAGACAACAACCTGATTATTTTGAACGACGGGTCGCCCACCCACCTTTCAACTCACAACACTCTAACACATGTCGATGTCACTTGCTGCTCACCCGAGTTGCTGACAAAAACAACTTGGAAGACTTTGAACGACCTTCATAACAGTGACCATTTTCCGATACTGACGACTTTAAATATCGGCCGTATTACAAACTCTAAAACATTCGACCCGAAATTTAAAACGGATCTATCCAACTGGGCATTATTCAAAAAAACAACCACCGAGTACTTAACACATAAAAACCCATCCTCAAACAACAACAAGGAAGCTGCTCTGTTGCAAAAAGCAATCAGAGCCGCCGCAAACTTTTCCATTCCTCAAACTTCTCCAAATAAACGCAAAAACGTGGTTCCATGGTGGAACTCTGAATTATCATCTTTACGAAAAGAGAAAATGAGTGCACTAAAAAACTTTCAGAAAAACCCCATTACTACTAATCTTATTATCTACAAAAAATCAAATGCAAAATTCAGACGAATGCTTAAGGAATGCAAAGCTAAGTTTCTCTGAGGTTACCTCAAATATAAATCCAAACTCCTCTCCTTCGAAAGTATGGCATAACATCCGCCGCTTGACTGGTGATTCTCCATCACTTGCCATTAACAGCATTAACACCAGTAACGGTGTAATCATAGAACCAGAAAAAATATCTAACTACATTGCTCAAACCTGGTCTCAATCTTCTGAAAATATAAATTTTTCCACTGTATTTGTTGAAGAAAAAGTAAATATAATGAATACCCCCCCTCAATACGCCACCAATCCGACAGCACTACGCATTGAGAAACCGATAACTATAATCGAGTTCGAGACTTCACTCAATAAAGTTATGGGCAAGACTCCAAGTAGAGATAGAATTTCTTACCCCATGTTAAAAAATCTCCCATTTGAAACCAAACACAGAATAGTCTGTCTTTACAACAACATACTTAATAACTCGGTCATACCACAGACTTGGAAAACCGCCACAATAATTCCTATTCCAAAACCAAAAAAAGACAGGAACTCAATTGAAGGATATCGTCCTATCTCCCTTATACCGTGTTTATCTAAAATAATGGAAAAAATAATAGCGAAGCGCCTACTCTGGTTTGCGGAAACTAACAAACTTATCAGTCCTAATCAAGTAGCTTTCAAAGCCAATAGGGGTTGCACCGACGCCCTTCTCCATATTGACTATTTTACATCAAAGGCACTTTCAGTAAAAAACCATGTTTCCATCCTATCACTTGACTTTCAAAAAGCTTTCGATAGAATAGGATTGCATGTTGTTTTGAAAAATCTCCTGAATTGGGGAGTTGGAAATAAAATATATAGTTACGTAAAGTCATTCTTAACCAATAGAAAATTGTGTATAAAAGTAAACAATACATACTCTTCCAACTACCCCTTACATAACGGAATCCCCCAGGGATCTCCTTTATCGGTAGTATTATTTATAATAGCATTTGACAATATTAATACCATTTTGATAAACCACAAACTACTTGATCACTGCATTTATGCGGATGACATTTTTATTTTATGTAAAGTAAATGATATTGATAAAAGCAAAACTTTGTTTAAACTCGCCCTAGAAGATATTTTAGAGTGGTCCAAAATGTCTGGAGCTATATTATCGGTTCAAAAATGTAAACTACTACATATCTGTCGTAAAAAAAACTGCCCAGAACTTGTAATAAATGTAAATAATACACAAATAGAAAATGTTAGTAATTTAAGAATTTTAGGATTAGTATTCAATAATAAATATTCTTGGAATCAACACTGTTTAGAATTAAAGAAATCCCTAGCTGCCAGAACAAATATTGTTAGATATTTAGCCAGTAAAAAAAGTCAAACTCATATAAATTCTTTATTTCATATTACTAAAATGTTAGTTTTAAGTAAAATAGACTATGGATTATACATATATGGCTATTGTCCGAAATCAACTTTAAAAATTATAAAACCGATGTACCACCAAGCAGCTAGAAGTAGTATTAACGCTTTCCGAACTACTCCCATCAAAAATATCTTAGCAGAAGCAGGATTACCCAGTATAGAGGAACGTAGAGACGCAATCTATTTAAAACTATCTGCAAAACTCATATTCTCCGCCAATTCAGTGATCGATAATGATGTGAAAAGTGCAATAAATCATAAACTTACAAAAAAGATACCATCAGCAATCGCTACTATCATGGATAAAGCATCGCACATTGACCTTCCATCAAAACACACAAAATTTACCGTCCCACGCTATCCTCCATGGTTCATTAGCCCTTCATCCTTGATAATGACATTAGCGAACTACAAGAAAACAGATACCAGCAATATAATTTACTGCCAACTTTTCTCAAGTATATCGTCAGATTTAAAATCAGAAGGCTGGAAATTCATATTTACTGACGGATCTAAGACAGCAGAGAATACGTCATTTGCCGTACTATTTGAAAACGGTTCGATCATCAGCATAGGTAACTTGCCTGAATTCTCCTCAATTTTTACAGCAGAAGCTTTTGCTGTTTTGCAAGCCACCAAAACAGCCTTAAAACTCCGAGGAAAATATATAATTTGCTCTGACAGTATATCTGTCCTTGAAGCTATCAAAAACCCAAACAACAACACTGACCTGATAACCGAAATCAGATATCAACTCATCAAATCCTCGAAAAATATCAAATTGATGTGGACTCCTGGGCATGTAGGGATCCAGGGAAACGAATATGCAGACATTGCAGCTAACTCAGCGAAAAATTCCCCCGTTTACATGTTCAACGTCTTCTCCAAACTCGACTTGATCAGAGTTACACAAAATGCCATAGTAACCAACACCAAAAACGACTGGATGCAATATCACCATCACTACAAAAAATGCAATCCTGAAAAACTCCACCCCGTTTATCCTACAGGCATTTCCAAACAAAAAATCCGCAATTTCGTTAGGCTACGACTTGGACACACCTCTACCACCCACCAACACCTCCTCGCTAAAACCAATCCACCAGTTTGTTCCTCCTGCAATACAAATTTAACTTTAAGCCATATTTTTGAGAATTGTCCAATACTAACACCCACTTTTCAAAACATATTTCAAAACGATTCAATTTATGATATCCTAAAAAACCCTAACACTAAAAATATCGAAAAAATATCAAACTTTATTATAAAAGCAAACATTGTCATCTAAACTTATGATTATAGAGCTAATAGTCTCGGCAGCTAGGCTCGTTAAACTTAATATTATCATGTAATTTTAATTGCTTGGTAATTAATTATAATAATAATAATAATAAATATTTTTTACATATATGAAGTATTTCAGATTTTTGGTATGAAATTATTGAGCCCGAGTATTTACACCATTGTAGGAGAGCATCTACAATCAAAGAAAAAATGTCACTTAGTTCGTCAAGGTTTTTATGTTTAGAGAAAATAATTAAGTCGTCGGCGTAAAGTGAATGCTCGACCTTATGGAAACTTTGTATTATGTTATTAACTTCATTAAAAGCAATGATAAATAATGCCACTGAAAGTGGTGACCCTTGGGGAATGCCATTCTTTAGTCTATGTACATTGGAGTAGATGTTAAAATATTTAATCCGGAAATTCCTGTTTGAAAGGAAGAATTTTATGTATTTGAATATTTTTGGTCCGATATTCCCTTTTAAGAGTTGATTGAGAACAACGTGTGCTCCGATTCTGTCAAAGGCTTTTTGAAAGTCAAGGCTTAAAATAGTGGCATGATTTCGCTCTGACAATGTTGAGCAGACAAAATGGTCAATATACAGAAGTGTGAATTTTCCCTTTTTAAACGCGACTTGACGGTTGTCAATGAGTTTGTCCAAACCAAAATAGACGTTTGGTTATGATCTTTTCTAAAGTTTTTCGTGTACATGGGAGGAGAGATATAGGGCGATATCCAGAGGTGGAAGTAGAGTCGGCGTTCGGTTTAGGTAATGGAATGACACTTGCAGTTTTCCAAGAGTGGGGAATTATTCCTCTATCAAAGATTTCATTATATAGTTTAAAAAGACGTGCTTTTAGAACCTGGGGAGAGTTTTTCAACATCCTGTAGGAAATGCGGTCGAAACCCGGCGATTTTCCTTTTACGGTGTGTAAAGAGGAAATGAGTTTCGACATGTTGATTTCAGAATCAATAGAGATAGCTGAACGACTGGGTCGAAAGGATATGTTTGTGTCGTTTAAGATTTTTAATTTTTCGTTAATGTAGATGGGTTTGAAATTGGAGTCGTCTGAGAATTGTTCCCAAGTTTTGGCAAAGTGTTCAACAATATTAGAAGGGCATGTAAGCGTTGTGGTTCCTTTTTTTATAGTTTCTATTTTGTGTGGAGAATATGTACCTGTCAATGTTTTTATATCCGCCCAAAGTTTTTGGGAAGTTGAGCTAGGTTTTATGTTTGAAGTAAATTTTTCAAAACAGGCTTTTTTTCCAATTTCACTGTTTTGCGAAATTTCGCATTTAGTTTGCGATAAAGAATAAGGTTTGGTTCAGTAGGTGATTTTTTAAAATTGTACCAAGCTTTTTGCTTTGGTGTTCGCTGAGAACTTATTTCGTTATTCCACCAAGGAGTTGTTTTTTTGTAGGTATTGTTACTGGTTTGAGGGATAGATAGATTTGCTGCAGTACGTATCGATTTATGAAACAAAGCAGATTCTTTGTTGATATTTGGAGAAATTTCTCTTTTGTCCAATTCACTTGAAACGATAGATCGGAATAAGACCCAGTTTGCCTTGTCGAGTATGAATTTTTTGGGTTTTTTTATAGGCTTATTGTTGTGGCTGGTAGTTAGGTTAATGAAAATTGGGAAGTGATCGCTTCCGTGGAGGTTGTCGGATATGTCCCAGGTGGTTTTATTGAGGAGAGAGGGTGAAATAAGTGATAGATCAATGTGTGTAAATGTTCTATGGGTGGAAAAGTGGGTGGGTCGACCGTCATTAAGTATTGCTAGCCCAGAGCTAGCAATAAAATGCTCGACTGTTTTGCCGCGTTTACTTAGTTTCTCAGAGCCCCAAGATGGACTCCATGCATTAAAATCACCTGTTATTAAGACTGGAATATTAATACCATTGATGATATCTTCCAGGTCACTTGTTGAAAAGGTTTGATCGGGGTGGATGTAAAGGGAAATAATTGTAAATTGAAGGTTAAGGTTGATTTGGACACATATTGCTGATATTTGAGAATTAATTCTGATACATGAATGTGGAATTGAGTTATGGACGAGAATTCCAACTCCCTGCTTAGACGTCGACACAGAGTCAACATTGTGCAAATATATCGAATATTGTTTGGGAGGAAAAGGATGGCAATCGGCTGCGAAATGGGTTTCTTGTAGGCAGATGACTTTTGGTTGGAGTTCTTTCATTAGTATTTGTAATTCGTGTATATTATTCAAGTAGCCATTGAGGTTCCATTGTAGAACAGTGAAACGTTGGTTATTTTTATTTCGGGTAAGGATATTTAGCTTGGGGGTATTGATTTTGGTGTTTTTGTTTGGGTGTTCATTATCACTCCGCGACGTGGATACTGAAGTGGGCGGGCTACACTGAGAGCACCCCCGCCGCGGAGTCGTCATTTTGGCAAACAGGTTTATTTTTATATGGATTCATCATTTTCGTGATCCATTTGGTTGTCAGTTAAGTAGTATTTGTTTTGTGAAAGAAGATTGTTTGTTAAACTTGTTAAAGGGGAGGAGATGTTTATGGGTGTGTGTGATTGTGTTTTTTCAAGTGAGTGTGTATGGAAGAGAGAATTAATTTGAGAGGAGGATGAGGGGATAATAGAGGGATTGATTTTTACAGTATGGGCTAATGTTATTGGTGTGTTTGTACTATTAATAGTTGGTGGAAGAGGATTAATTACCTTGGTAGATGGTGTGATAGGAACTGGTTTAGATGTGTTGTTTTGTGAAGTGAAAGAAGTGGATGGGAGCAATTCAAGCGGGGGGCAGGTAGAATTTGGCGGAGCTGAAATAGTTAATTGTTTGTTTGACACTGATTTGCTTTGTGCTTGAGAGTATGTTGTAGAGAAGAGGGGGATGGGATTTTTTTCTTTATACATTTTTTTTGCATCCGTCATGGAACATTTATGTATAGTTTTAATTTTGAGGAATTCTTTGGCTTTGATGTATTCTTTGCAATTTTTGAATGATGGATGTTCTTCAAGGCAGTTTGTGCACGAAGTTCTTGTACATTTTACCGGTTGGTGGGGAGGGAGGTTGCAGGTCTCACAAGATTCTGAAGAAGTGCATATTTTGGCGGTGTGGCCAAGGAGTTGACACTTGCGACATTATACCAGCCTATGTTTACGGTGGAAGGGGGGCGGAAGCGATCGAAAGTAAATAGTACCAATCCAGTGGCGCGAAGATTTTTCTCCGGTGTATTTTTTTTTAATTTATATACATCAATTACACCTTGGGATTTCATTTAATTAATTATTTCATTTTCAGGCACATTGATAAGGCATGGGGCATATGCTGTACCCTTGCAGGAGTTTCGGTTAGAATGAAGTTTAACTGAGATTGGACACAGGTTTGCTAGTTGTTTCTGAGCGAGGAATAGATTGGCTATTTTTGTGGATTTTACAAGGAGAAGAAGGGTGCCGTCACGTAATTCCGTTATATTTTCGTACGCGGTGCTTATACCATCAATAGCTTTTTTAACTAAGAATATGCTTACAGACGACAAAGGTATTTTTTCATCACTTAAAGAAATTGTTATAAACTTAGGATCAGGAAGGGTGGAATTTATTTGCAGTGATTTGTCTAGGTCAAAGTAGGTAGGGTTATTATTTTTTTTTCATTTTTTCACATTTTCAGACACAGATTGCTGCTCTTTATCAAGCAACTCAAATCTGTTGCCCGAGAGCACATTTGGCCCAGGGGCCATGATTGATTACAAGATTGATCACGTTATATATTTATATATATGTGTGGAAAGAGATAAGAAGAAAAAAAAATAAAACAATAGGTTTTACACAGGTAACGGTGGATTTTAAGAAAATAGAGTGAGCTAAACTGAGAAACAAGTTAACGGCTTGAATGTCAGACGGTGACTGTTCTTTTTTTTTTTTTTAAATAGTACTCAATGCACTTAGAGAAGACTTGAATTTGAATAAAAAATCATTAAAAATACTTAATTTTTACTAAGCAACCATTTCCCATCTGACTACGAGAAGAATAACTTGTAGCGAAAGATAAAATATTTCAGTTTCATTCGTTTTCAGTGATACCAAATTCCTAGCAGATTTACCACTACGAATCTACTGCGAATGGATTCTATGATAAATTTTTCAGGATTCATAGCAGATTTTCGATTACGATGGATTCTGTGATAGGGCCGATTATGCATTCATTATATCCCCCTTATACCCGCTACCTATATTGTATATATACATAAATACACAAAAATAATCCTAATATTAAATGAGCAAATGGATTATGTTTTTGTAACTTGTTTTAAAATTTCAGTAAAACCATGTTTTTCTAAAAATAGCAATTTCAATATTTAATATAAGACAACTAAATTTACCTTGAAGCCACCTTACTTGAGTTGCTGGACCGTAACCCTTTTCATTTCGGGCAGCAATACGGAAAATAATAGCTGGCTTATTAGAGCAATCTACATGAGCTGTAGCCAATGAATTATTGGCAACTGTACACTGATTTGTTGCGCCTACATACACACGCACAAACACTAATTGTGGAGGAGGCATTTTATCTTTCGGTGTAGACTTAACTGCTAAATATACGGAGTACTCGATTATTTCCCCAGTGTTTTGTGATGGTGGCGGTTCCCATGTTAGATGGGCTCCTTCTGGCGATTTAGAAATTTTAATTGCAGAAGGGGCACCTGGGAAACCGGGCAGACAGGTTTTAAAGCTAGAAACCTACAATAAAAGTTAAAATTAAGTACAATTTAAAAAAAAAAATAAAAAAGAGTAAATTATCTCTTACCTCTCCCCATTCTCCTCGACCACATGTGTTAATGGCTGCTAAGCGAAAGCGATATCCAGTGCCTGGTTCCAGATTTATACGAGGATATTCAGACAAGTCAGGTAGATTGTCCGAGTCATAGTTATCAAACATAGAATCATTCCAATGACTATTATCAATAAAACTCGTTACAGTGTGAGATAGAGTTTTAAATATACCAACTGTGTGCCATTTAGAGTTCGGATCGCTTCGAGTGGCCTATTTGTTAAATATTTATACTTATTTGTATCAACAATTATAATTTGGATAATATTGAAGCAAACGCACCTCGATGTTTTCGCTAGACACTTTTATTTGTGCGGAACTTTGGGATTTAGTTTTTTGATTTCGACGATTTCCTTGATTGATTGAAGATACTGCTGGCGATAGTGGTGTACTTCCTAAACGAATATTGGATTGTACTGTATTACTTAAATTGGAGTTTCCAGTTGTTGGTGTTATAATAGATATTTGTTTTTCAGCTATTACAGGCATATCACTATTACTTATTGAATTTTGTGTTATATTTGAAGTCGTTGACGTCAATTCAGCCACTTTTTTATTTGAATTTGTAGAAACGCTAATAAAATGCTGTTGTTGCTGCTGTTGTTCTTGTTGAATGCTTTGCTGTGATTCCACCTGTGCTTGACATGCGAAATTGATGATATCCATTACTCCAGTTTCTTGTTGAGTTGCTCCTTGAGAAGCAGTAGGACTTCCAAATACTTTGAAAGATGAGTCCCTTTGTCGAAGAGTATTGGCTTGCATAACAGCTTGTAAGACAGCTGCAGAAGCCAGCGCGTCAAGGCGACCTATAAAAAACAGTCAGTTTTTTTTTTTTAACATTAGACAGACATACCATTTAATGAAGTTTGAGGAGAATCTCCACCAGAGGGAACAACATCTTTATTTTGAAGATCTACTTGCCTGTTTTTAGAAATATATTTGAATTTAAGAACAAAGAAATTGAAATAAAATCCACTTACATCGATTCGTCGGGGCATTGGTTAGCCGGACTTTTTTGTAACATTTCACCGCTTTTTATTGTCGTCAAAATATTTGCAGCTTCAGTTTCTGATGCCGTCGGTGTTGCACCGAACAATGAGCTCTATTTTTAAGGCACAGTATAGAAAAAAATGGTTATAGGCTTTTCATGTTTTTAAAAAAACTTCACATTATAACTAATTAGAAGCAAACACGTGATTATTGTATGTATGAGCGACAATTTGTGTTAAACTATTTTACTTCCTATAAATTATTATATTACAAACATAAACATAAAAAAACACCTTAAAGTATAAGGTGAATCGTCAGTCTAACTAAGAACTGCATTATCTGCGTTCGTAAAATTAAGTTTTTTGATCGAACTAACTTAGCCCAACTGCAGTACATACCATTCATTAACGTCATTCTGTCGTCAGCTCGGGCAGATTGTACAGCTGAATGTTTTTTTCTGCAGAAAGAGCAGGAATTTATAAAATTCATTTTACAATCACCAGAAGGAAATAAGGAATGTAAGTTATTGCAAATATTTTACTAATTTTTTGATAGAAAATAATTTAATTAATTGTTTTTTTTTTTAAGGGTTGATGAAAGTAATATAGGTAGGTACTGTGTGGAAAACTTCTTTGGGATCGTTACGGTTTCTCGCAGCTCAGTCGTCCGTGTAACGTTGACCCGCAGATTTTCTAGGTACTTTTAGTAGCTCTCTTTCGCGAAACGTTTGCTCGTAGCATTTTATCTCGGATTTATTTATTGCGAGATTGGCGGCGAGATAGCAATACTTTTAGTACTATTATTTACTACGTTTATATGGAGAGTCGAATCAGTATGTCTGGTATTACACGTTGAAACTAGATACATGCGACTTTTCGAAAAACGTAAGTGCAAGAGAGAAAAAAAATCGAAAAGATAAGACAAAAAAAAAACTGCCGTGTGTCGCGTAGGTAAGTTTTCGTTGCAACCATTTGACGTCTCATCTGTCGAACTTTTTTTCTCTCTTGCACTTATACGTTGTTCGAAAAGTCGCATGCATCTAGTTTCAACGTTTAATACCAGACTATTGAATCAGGATTTAGGTCGTTGTATACATGAATCGGATTAAAATTGGATTACTCGATCCAATCCCACTAAACGAGCTGGATCGAATTGAAAATGTATTTATATACCTGAATCGGGGAATTGAAGAATCGAATTCACATCTGATTATTGGTGTGTGTGTGAACCAATAGTGTTTTTTTTTGTTCAGTGGGTTTCCGTTTTCTTTGTATTTTTTCTGATGCATGTTTTTGTTGTTTATTCTGTGAACTCAGATTGTCACCTGAATCGAAATCTTAATTCATATTCGATTCTATTCCCAAATTCACTAATATAACCAGGGTAATAAAAAAAGTACTTTTTGACATACATATATTATGTATTTGCATTGCACAGTATACATAATAAGGTAATATATTGCGCATGTTGTCAAAATTTGGTTATCATAATTCAAAAAATTGATTGTCATGCAATCTCATTTTTGACATTTTCACATACAAACAGGGGTGGGTCAATATATCAGTAATATGTTTTCAGTAACAGGGCCCATGTTCTGTAACTTTCTAATCGATAAAAGTAGTCGAGAAACAAAAAAATACGTTTGTTTTGTTGTTAAGATGCCAAAATTACTTTTTTCAATTTATGACCTTCCATTGGAAAATCTCAGTAAAACAAACTAAAATTTAAGGTATCACCTCAACTTACCATAAGCCCATTTTTACACAGGCGTTAAGTGAGGAAAAGTTATCGCCTGAGTTACAGAACATGGGCCCTGGTAACAGTATATCATAAATAACTGTTATTGAAATAACATTTGAAATTTCTAAATTTGTATTTTGATCAAACCAATCAGGGCAATATAGATGAAAAAGTGATGAATAATTCATTTTAAAATGGTAGTCGAAAATATTATATTAAAATTGTGATTTCACTGACAATTTTTGTTCCATAATTGTTATATCAGTAACAGGAATTTATAACTGTTTATTTAGAATTAGCAGTAACAGATATTGCAACTAGCAGTTTGTCCCATGCCAAATGTGACACAAGTGTCTCTGAGTTTTGTCACATGAGCGAACTTGAACGAAAATGAAAACTGGAATACCTATATTACCTTTATTATGTATCCGATTGTGTGCATTGTGTGTATCCGACAAGTAATTTTGTTGGTGGTACGTGTTGTGGATTCTCATAGAATATTTTAGGGGTTTGGTTTTTTATTCGAATTTATTTGTGGGTTCGTTTTTCGAATTCGCATAGATTAATGTAGTAGGTATACGCATTGTGTTTGTTGGACGAGGACTTTTCTTGGTGGTACATGTGGATTGTCATAGAATATTGTAGGTGGGTACCTACCTACATCAATTGTGAGGAGTTCTTTTTTTGTTGGTTTGTTTTTTTTTATTCGATTTTTTTTTGTGGTTTCGGTTTGATGATTAGATTAGTGCATATATAGCGATCATTAAAACACAGAAAAGCTAAATGCAATTTTTCTTTAAACCCAACAAAAATTTAAATCCAAAAAAAACTTTGCATACACACAAACTGGACCCCAACCCAAATCCTAAATTGGCCTAGGCAGTGGAGTTGCAGAGGGGCAGCATGCCCCCCCCCCTTACGAGCCGAGCTTTTTATACCCCATAAAACTTACCTATGTATATACATATGTATATGCATCACTAAAAATTCTCTGAGCTGTACGACAAAAATACACATATAGACAATGAAATCAATTTTATCTCTTAATCATTTTTTTTCAAAAGTTCAAAAGAACTTCCAACAAACCGTTAACCGCCAACGAACATAGATAATGCAATAAATCATATTTCTTTATAATTTTGTTATAAGAACAGAAGCAAAAAAAAACAATATCAACAGTTATTTTATGTGAAATTATTAATCCGTTCGCTATATCGGACAGCAAATTGTGAGCATCGTTAGCTCTTTAGAGAACGTTTATGGCTGATTTACAATGCCGCGTTGTGCGGCCGTCGGCGGCGCGGCGCTTTGACAGATTTTTTTCTAATTGCTTAACATTAACGTGCTGTCGCTTATGTTACGTTGGTGTACTTGTTAATAATGACGACTCGTAACATTGGTACTTCACGCTTCATTGAAAACACTTTACATTAATTGCTATGTTTGAACTTTCGCGTTAAAAGAAAAATCTACCGAAGCGACACCCAACGCTTCATTGGAAATCAGCCATTATTAATGTAGAAGTAGAAGACTAATGTTGGATCAAAAAAGAGCAAAAATACACATCATTGTTAACAAAATCAACAAACTTTCATTTATTGAAAATCTGGATAGAAATCAATTTTTTTAATTTTAAAATTTAAAAGTTTTGAATTTAAAACTGTTTCCTGAAGAAGATTTTTAGAATTTTTGAAGGTTTTGAGCTTTTTGGAAAGCCAAAATATAATAAGTTCGAGCAAATCCATTCGAAGAACTTGAGGAGAATTTTCTTCAAGATACCGATCTGACAAAAAACCTCAATATAAGAGAGCCAGTAACATATTTCATATTTCGTCAGAACTGCAAGTCCTTGAGACCTTAAATTTTTATGGGAGAAATACCAAGCCGAAAAGTACTTTCGTTTTCACACAAACCCACAAAATGGTTTTACTATAATATTTTAGGTGCAATTTAAGAATTGTACATGGGCTTATGTTTAATTCTGGTTCTATGTGATTCCTACATATATCTGTCAAAAATAGGTGCTCAACAGAAACTTTCTTAGATTGCGTTACATTAGTTATAAGAGTTTTTTAAAGTGCTTAAGATTAGCAAAAAGTTAGATAGGGGCTTGCAAATAAACGAAAGGGAATTTCAATTCCCTAGGAATATTTTTTCCCTTCGATCATGAATCTCCCACGTAATAAATTTCCCTCAAAGAAATGGAGGTATGTAATTACAGCGAAATTCCCGAGGGAAACTTTTGAGCATCATTCATTTTTATTGACGATAACGAACCCTCATTTATATTTACTACTATGTTGAAAATGTTAGATGTTCAAACATTTTTTTTAAGAAACTCTTAAATAAACTCACATTTTCGGCTATATTGTTGGATATGGAGGTAGTTTGCAGGCAATTTTCATCGATAGCGTTGAATACATCAGCAGCTATGGCTTCATTGTTTTGATTACTAATTTCCTTCGTAGGACTTTGCAATTCTGAAGTATTTGGACGCTCGGTTGTATCAGGAGTTGGTTCGTCTAACATTTATATAACAAAAATATAATTTTATGATAAATTTAAAAAAAAAAATTACAACTCACTCATGCCGCTACCACCAGTAGCTGAAGGTTGTACTACACTTTCTTGACTTGCAATATCTGAGTCTGCATCTGTTGTGCTTGTTGGCTGCTGAAAATCCATGGCATCGGTGACATTTTCGCCTGAATCTGAAATTGATGAGCTACAAACAGGTTGCTGATTATCGTCGGGACTTATTTGTCGGTCAATTTGTATTTCAATATGTTGCTCGTTGCTTGTGCTCTCCGCTTCTGCATCATTTTGACTTACTGAACCACCAACACAACCCCCATTCCCCCCTATTCCGCCAAATAATCCCAGTTTAAAATACTTTGGTCTAACTCCGCTTGAATTCTTTAATTTTAAACTTATTGAATGTCTTACTTTGTGCAGTAATTTATTTTCAGGGTTATTAATTTTAGATGATTCCGAAACTGAGCTTATATCTTCATTTAAATCACCGGTTATACTATCGTCCGCTCCATCTAATTGTTCGATAATATCATCAATGGGATCACCTTCAATAAAAGCATTTTCATTTGTATAGACAGCGTTAGGTATGTTTGTGTTCTCGTTAGTTTCATGTGTAACAACTTTTTGCTGTGAGACGATTGTTTGCTGTTGAATGTTCTGAATTGTCGTTTTGTGGATTCCGATAGCACCTGCAGCGCCAGTGTTAGCATTCGTACCGAAAACAAAATTCTTCTTGTTAGGCATCATAACTAACTTTCCTTGAGCTCCCGTTGTTAGAGTTACAGTGCCAGCACCAGAGACAGCATTTGCAGATGACACAATTGTAACAGTTTTGGGTACACCAGCGGAGCTATTCGCCATTTGAACAGTAACTGCTTTGCCCCCTAATGTTATTGTCTTTTGTGGAAACTGCTGTAAAATTTGTCCGCTTTGTGTTTGTTTTTGATTCATATTTGTTGGAAGAGTAAGGGTAATTGGTCGACCAGTAGCGCTCGTTACTCCGCGGAGCATTTTCATGCCACCAGCTTGGGTTACTGTTCCAGCGTTTGTTGTTCCTAGAGTACCTGTCCCACTTGATGTTATTGAATTTGACTGTGAACCGACAATAGAAACTATATTACCACCGGCTGATGTAACCACACCTGTGTTAACTGTACGAATAGCTGACCCAGTCGTAACGATTATAATCTGTTGATTTGGCCTAAGCTGCTGGCCTTGCTTATTTGTTATTACAAATGCTGGCTTACCAGCAATATTTCCACTAACTTTACCAATTGGAACGATCGGATTTTTCATAACGATTTTACCGCCAGGTGATACCAGCTTTACGAGGTTTCCCGTTACGACAGTGGGTTTTGCAATGGTCGTTGTCTGCGATGTTTGAACAGTTTGAACTTGATTTTGGCCAACTGTGCCGCCAGGTATGTTTTTCAGTACATTTACTTTGGGTAGCGTCTGCACTGCTACACCCGTACTTGTTTTGATTAACTGAAATTGTACATTTTGGCCAAGCGATAGTGGTTTTTGTATAAAGTACTGCTTTCCACCTATTGTTGTCGCTGTAGCAATAGACGTTGGTGCTCCTACAGTTTGGCCTGTGGAAGTTTTCAAAATTGTAGTCGATGACCCCTGAGTTGTTGCGATGCGAACTGCTTGACCACCTGATAGTATGCGAACTGGTTGATTTCCAGACACTACACGCAACCCAGTTCCACCAGATGAATTGGTATTTGCGGCCCTTGAAAGAACTGTACCGGGTCGGAATTTTTGTAGCACAGTGCCTCCTTGTACGGTGCCTGTAATTGGAGCTGAAACGATTGTTTGAATGGAATTTGTTGGCGTATTTGGTGGTGTTAGGATTTTTGCCGTGGATGAGACTGCTGGAGAGGCTACAACTATCGATGTTGTCATTGATACGCCGGCAGATACTGTGCATTGAGGAGAAATGGTCACAACTGGACTTATAGCCGTTTGCTGTTGTTGCTGCTGCTGTTGTTGTTGAGTTGACTGAGTTTGTGATATGATTTGTGTTTGGGACTGTGTTACGTTTGTAACTTGCTGACGTATGCTAACTGCTTGAGTTTGTGGCAATGGCATTTGTTGAGCTGGTAATTGACTTTGAATCTGTGGTGGTTGCGTTTGATGTTGCGGTGAAGTGGTTAATATCGGATTAATTTGTTGCTGGAAATGCTGACTATTTCCTTGTCGTATAAGATGTACTTGCTTTATACCTGTTGAAAAATCAATAAATAGACAAAAAACATGCTTTGTTGATAATTGCTGCTTATCGCCTACCATTTCCATTTGAAGTCGTGTTACAACTGCTGGGCTGTTGGACTGTTTGAGTCATTATCGTCACCGCTGGAGTTATTGGTTTACTGGGTGGTGCTATAGGCTCGATTATTTGAGTTTGTAATTCATAGGCACTAGCAAATGTCGTAGCTGTCCAACATAATTCTAATGAATGTGTAGAGGCACGAACAAGAGCAACTTTTACAGCATAAAGTGGTTTACACACTTCCAAATACCACAGATCCTTACAACAAACCTGAAAAATCAATTTTATATAGTTATATTTGTTGCTTTTATAAAATAAATTACAGAAAATACAAGTCTTACTTAATTCTTAAAGATAAGTTATCTGTACCTTATGTTAAGTTTTCATTTGTTTGTTTAATGACAAGTGTACAAATCCGTTGGTCGTAAAGTAAAGAAATCACCGTGTCGAGTAAGTTAAACAAAAATATCTACTACAAAATAGTTCTATAACAAAGTTAGTTTATCTGCGCATTCGTACACTAAAGTTCGACGTCGTTTTATTGAACAAATGAAGGTCTAAGATACGAAATATTTTTCAAGTACGAGTATTTTCACAACAAACAACAATACTAATCGTATCTCTGCGTACCCGTCTCGACACGCATTGTTTGGTACAATGATTAGCTTTACTAGACAAACAGAAGTATAAACTCGAGCTCACCCTGACCTGGTTGTTCCAAGCTTTACGATACCCGTCTCTACCCGACCAAACATAAAGACGACTTTGAATACCCACAGCACAATGCCCTGCCCTTGCGCGGGGAACATGTTCCTCAACTGTATCTAATGTTATATCTTCCCAGTTCATTGAATCTAAATGTTTATGATGACAAAAAAAAATGAAACAAATAAATATGTTTGTCACACTTCACAATCCTTTCAATAGTTTTCCGCAAACCTAAATCAAGCACTGCCAAAGTGTTTGTGCATTTCCATTCGCGTTCAGTTGCTGATTTTGAATCATTTACTACCAGTGGTACCCATCCACCAAAGACATACATTTTATTGCCCACCATTGTAGCACTGTGAAGAGACCTAGGTAAAGGTGCTCTTCCTTTTGTCATAGGTTTAGTCCAAGTCATTGAATCTGAAAGAAATGTAATTATCAAAAATATTACAGCTTTTTAAGACCAATTAAGTACCAATATCGAGCAACCACAAGTCTCCAAGTCGACATCCGCTCATTCCACCGTAAACTAAAAGGTTCAATTGTCCAGTGTTTTTACACGTATATGCTACACCTGTATGGGATTCTCTAGGTGGTGGGCTCTCGCCATATGTTTTTGGTATCAACCATTTACCATTAACTGAATAGTTTCCCCTCGTTTCCAAAATATATAAATCATTCAGGTATCTGTTTTATTTAAAAACAAATAATAAAAATTAATTAAGTATGTATAATAGCAAAAAGTTACATACTTGGGAATGTTGTTTTTGGGATCATCACTTTCATTGGCCAAGCCACCAAACAGATATATGCGATCGCCAACCATTGTAAAACTGTGACCTAATCGCGGACAAGGTGGAAGGCCATTATCCGGCATTTCGGGTGCCATTTTTCGCCACTCCCATTTTGTAGCTTGAAGCTCATAAAGTTCATTTGAGTATTTTCCATACTCAATCATTCCTCCAAATACAAACATTCGTGTACCTTCTACAACAAAGCCATATGCTGCACAACCAGGTGGTACCTCACCCTTCATAACTGGCACAAACCATTGATTGCTAACTGAAATAGAACGCACACCAATTTATAATATTTCAAAGTTAAAAAAATGTAGTTTTCTTACTAGTATTATATACGTGTAGTTCGTCAACGATGCCCTCATTGCCACCACCAAATACTACCATTAGTTCTTTAATATTTATCGCTCTATGGCCATGACGTGGTCTCGGTTGTGGACCTGTAGGATTGACAACACGCTTCCAACGAAACGATGATGAATTAAGCGGAGTCATTTCATCGTTGTCTTCTATTTGTTGTTGCTGTTGTTGTTGGTAGTTTTCGAGTTCCTCCATCATATTGTCATTACGATCATCGGCAGATTCACAAAAATTTACCAAGTTATAGTCAACTGCGGTGTCTAAGTCTGCCATGTTGACAAAGCAAGCTGTATTTTTTACAACCTGGTGGTAGTTGTACTTATACTCTAGCTTCTTTGTTTAGTATTAGCCTAAAAAACACATTTAATTTATTTAGTGCCAGATTTACTGGTATTAGAAAATTAGTACATTTTTAGGTCGTCCATTGCAGAAAATATTAAAATATAAATTTAGCCAGGCAAAGACACACCGTAGCAATTGTCCTTTTTTATAATGTACAATCGTCGTAAATACCTAACGTTTCCATAGTGCATTTTCCTTTTTTAAGATTTTTAATCAATATTTGACGCTTATATTATAATATCCTGTATTAATCAATATTAGTGCATTTCAAGAAAATAAAAATACATTTTATTGAAAATATACAAAAATGCATCGTTTGCCCGATCCACAAGAAAGGAGACCCTATCAGTGCGGTTTCAGGCCAGGGAAGTCCACAATCGATCAAATGTTCAAGTTACACCAGATCCTGGAAATTATCCAAGAACTCGAAATCGATATCCACCATCTCTATCGATTTTAAGGCCGTGTACAATAACATTTATAGAGACGAGCTATACAGAGCCATGTCTGTTTTTGGCATCCCCACAAAGCTCATCAGATTGTGTAGGATGACAGAACTCTCGCTGCTCCACCAAGGTTGGTACTGATCTTACAGAAGCTTTTGATGTCAAAAAAAGATTTCGGCAAGGTGATGCGCTATCATGCGGTTTCTTTAACTTAATACTTGAAAAAATTGTAAGAAACTCCCAAGTTAACAGTACTGGCACAATTTTTGTCACGTCTGTGCAATTGCTAGTGTTTGAGAACCACATACAAACTTCGTCAACATCACCCTATGCAGTATTCAATAATGTAAATGAAACACCCAAGTTAAGTAGAGTAAAGTTTCTTGCTAATTTTGAATACGTTTTTCTACGTTGTAAAGTTTCCAACGCGGTTGAAGATACGTTTTTTTGTAATTCTGCTTACAAAATTATTTTTTTAATCAAATATGTCACATATCCATATTCATAAATCCACCGCAATGTCAGGAAGAAAGACAAAGATCGAATTGGAACAGCAACAAGTTGCCGGACCAAAGCTGCAGGGGACTCCAAAAATATATTCAACTTCCCCCTTACCTAGACTGCGTACACAAACTGAGAATGCCACCAACACAATTTTGTTTAATGATATGCAACAGCAACTAAAATAACTTAATGAAAATATAAAATCCATCACAATAGGAATGCCCAAAATTGATTGAACTATAACAAATATCAATCAACAAATATGTGAAATCTACGCCCATTTTAAAAATTTTGGTACACATTTAACAAAAATTGAAGATGAACATATAAACCTCATAAAGCAGAATAACAAAATGCAAAATGAGTTAAGAAACGTTAATAAAAATATTGCTACTGTCATTTCTGATGTTGACATTCTTAAATTAAAAACATCAACAAATAAAAGCTCAACCACTACGAATTATCTTACATCAGGGATAACTTTAATTAAGGAATCCATAGAAGCACAGGAAAATAATAGCATTTCAGCGGATGCTGTTTTTTATAATATACCTGCCGACCAACCAAATCTGATTAGTATTTTCAACCACTTATGCCTTTCACTTGATATCAAGGTACCGACACTTAGAAGCATATTTCGCACTCGTCAGAATGAAAGATCCAACACCTGCCCCGTAATTATAAAATTAATTTCATCGTACGAAAGGAACCTCTTACTTGGAAAAATCTCCGAATGCCGAACACACAAACGTGGGAAATGATAACCCCATTTATATGCGGGAATTCTTGACAAAAAAAAAACAACAAATACTTCATGCAGCACTTAATTTAAAAAAACACAAACTAATTTCAGCAGTTTCAGTATTTACTTATCGCAGCATAGTGCACATAAAACACCAAATGCATGGAGACGCTGTCATAATAAACAACATTAGCCGTGTTTTATTCGGAAATTTATCCACCGTAAGTTTATCCGTCGTAGAATTTTACATACAATTAGCTACGGTCGATAAAAAGCTAAAGCAGAAGCTACGGTGGATGGCTGGTTGAAGTTTATTCGAGTCTCGAAAATTATAAATAACTTGTTGGTTAGATTGAAGCAAATATTATATTATAAAACAAAATGATTAGATGAGGAGAACATAGGGGATGTATCAATTAACAATTAAAGAGATTATACTTAAATTTGGCCAATTTTATATTTCCAAAATCTTAGATAACTCCATTTTTTAATAAATTATGAGCTGTTCTTCTGGAAAGTTTCTGACTTTTACTATTAAAAACTGTAATCTTTGCTCAATTATTTTCTGGAGTACGTCTAAAATTCCACCTATATCTGCCATTTTGCTTACCCCTAAGGCTAGGCGCGCACATGCAACTTTCAGTTTTGCAACAGTTTGGTTGCTAAAGTGAATACCATGGACTTATATGAGAGTGCGCGCACATGCAGTAACTATTCAGTCGCGATTCGAGCAACTTAAGTTTGTGTTTTGGCACAAATCGAACGATTGCCCCAAATAAGTTCTTCGCAGTTTGTATCACACCGAACTATAATGTATCTGCGCGCACATTAAATCAAAATATTGTCTGTGTGTGGCTTTATCTCGTTGATTGATTTAAGGTTGCTTATGTGTGCGATCATCGTTCAACTAGTGAACTATTTCGTTTCGAAAAAATTGCATGTGCGCGCCTAGCTTAAGCGCACTAAGCGGCAACTGAACTTCACAAACTTTTTCTTCACTGTTTAATGGACGTTGGCCATGGACGGTTTTCGCTTCACTACATGGACATGGACTGGGCGTACATTTTTGTGATCACATTTTTCTTTCTGGACATGTGCATGAAAATGGCAAACCAAATGTTAACTATTTGTTCCTTACTCCGCGTATGTTAAATGCAGTCTAAGAGTGAATATTGAAAGCAAAACATACTCAGAAAATAAATTTGTAAATTGACTTGAAAAATAAAACTCTAGCTATCGATCTACTCAGAAAATAAATAAAAGCATGAAATATAAAGGAGAAATGTAAGGGGAGTGAACAATTTAAACTACGTATTGTAGTGTGCGTTCAAAACTAAGAAACATTAAAAGTCAATCTCCGGCAATTTTGTTTCCTCGTGTGAAAGGCATAGACGATTTTAAAAGCAATACAAAAAATGCCCTGTGTTAAACGGCACTTGATCATAGTCTATGAACAAACCCATTCACTTATCATTTCCTCTCTATTGGTGCAAAATGAATCTTCGAATTTAAAATTACAAATGCAGAAAAAATGAATGTTCGAATTTAAAATTACAAATGCAGAAAAAATGAAAACAATACATAGGTTTGAAACATAAATTAAATATTGGTACGTTTTTCTACTTTCTATTTTATATGAATAAAAGCTAATTATTGTTCATAATTTTGATATTTTCTTAGTTTTAATTTGCAAAAGACTCTTTCATTACTTGTGATTGCTGTGCAGGGGTACCATTTTTTAAAAAATTAAAAAGCTACGGTCGATGCGGTTTTTTGGGAATTACTTATGGTACAATGGATAGATTCCCAATAAAACACACCTATTGAGAACATGACAGAGGAGTTTCAAGATGTCATCGAGGACCCAAGAGTTTTACCAGAAACCAGAAACAGTAATGCCGATAACGTAGTGAAGACATATTTATAAATTGTAAGAACTTTTTATCAATGCTTTGTTTTCCTTTCCTACGTATTTATTTTCTCTTCTTTTTTCAAACGTTTATCATACAAAATCTTTAATTTATATTTTAATTTAACTCTTAACACTCCACCGCCTTTATAGCAGAATACTCTCTTACTCATAGTAACTGTTTTGCATACCAGATTTCTAGGTACCCTGTTCTTCTTGGTTCACATTCATTCATTATCTTTTTAAACTATGATGATGGCGGGTGAACAATATCTCAATATAACATATTTCAATAGCGAGTCAAACGTCAATGTTACGAAGGCAATGTTAAATGTCTTAAGCTCTCAAAATCAAGGTTTTAAAGTTTGTCATCTAAATGCTTGTTTTGAAAAATCGATGAATTTCGGAATTTGTTTGAGCGTTCTGCGGTTGATGCGGTTGCAGTTTCAGAAACATGGTTCAAAAGTTATGTGAATGATAAAATGTATGATATAAGGGGATACAAAATGTATAGGGTAGATAGATTTGATCGGACTGGTGGTGGTGTAGCGTGGTATATCAAGGAGTCTTTAAAGAGCAAAAATAAGTTTACTTCTCTACCCGATTGTGGTTTTTAAAGTTTATGCGTTGAAATGTCCAGCAATAACGGTAAGCTTCTCATGGGTGTCGTGTATAGACCCTACTCAGCTATCGATTTATCTCCTGTTAATACATTTCTAGAAGATAATTGTATAATATTCCCAATTATTATTCTTTGTGGTGATTTTA
The DNA here is from genome assembly GCA_910595825.1 of Philhelius pedissequus. NCBI lineage: Eukaryota > Metazoa > Arthropoda > Insecta > Diptera > Syrphidae > Philhelius > Philhelius pedissequus. The sequence continues at coordinate 12,661,676 of OU343164.1, read as the reverse complement.
ACAGCAACATATTAGTCGACAATAGTTTGATTAAGACAGTGTGAGAACTCAATCTTCATCCCGTGAATGTAAGTAGTCCAACACATTTTTCTCGTAACTCAAGCACTCTTCTGGATATTGTTTTCTTACCGATATTAATAAAGTGATGTTGTATGACCAGCTTTCAGCACCTGGTTTTTCGCGTCATGACCTCATATATCTCTCTTTGATTTTTCGCCCTCTAGGCCTATAACAACGTTTCAGTCCCGAGGTATGAAGAATTTAAATCCGAGTGTCTTTGAGTCTGATATCCGAGCAATCTGTTGGCAGGATTATATCATATGATATCTCCATATGAACAAATCAAGTTTATTGAAAATCATCTGGGAAGACTATTCGACGTCCATGTTCGTCTTAAAACAAAAACCATAAAACATAGTGATAACCCCTGGTTCACAGCGCAACTGTATCAATCAAAGAAATCGGGTATACACAAATTGAAAACGTTTTAGTATAGCCGTGGATCGTCAACAATACCGGCAGCTTCGAAACAGATGTGTCAGCCTCATAAACGCTGCGAAAACCAGATGGTATACAAATCACTAAATGTGTCACAAAATGGCCGCAAGCTTTGGAAGAACTTACATGGAGTTGGAATTGGACATCAAAGGCCATTGAATTTAGAAGTTGATTGTAATGAGTTGAACAATTTATTTATATCCTCCGTTCCTCAACCTACATCTTTTGTTCCCAACCTACATCCTTGGGCCAATCTATCATTCAAGTCGACATACCCTCATTCGACTTTCAAGCTCATTTCTGTTTCGAAACAGTATCACCTGAATATGTAGTAGAGTCGTTAATTTCAATCAAATCAAATTCAATTGGGTTTGATCAATTGCATCCCATATTTGTCAAAGCAGTAATGCCACTCATTTTATCATTTGCAACGTTTACCATTAATTCAATCTTCACTAAAAGCGCCTTTCCCTCTCAGTGGACATGTTCCAAAATCATCCCAATACCTAAGAATCGAAGTGGAACAGAATATATTTCTTGTCGAAAGTTGTTGAAAGACTGATGCATAAGCAAATAAAGCGATTTTTCAAATCGAATAGCCTCTTATCACCCAAGCAGTCTGGATTTCGATCTAACCACAGCAGCACCACCGCACTTTTGGATGTGGTGGAACAGATAAGGAGAGCATTGGATGATGATAAAGTCACGTCCTCGGTTCTTCTTGATTACTCCAAAGCATTCGACACAATTGACCATAACATCATGTGCCAAAAACTATATCCCCGTTTTAGATTTTCTCTGGAAGCAGTTAAACTTATATCTTCTTATATATCTGGAAGGAATCAAGCAGTGGCATCTGGAACTCAGGTCTCCGAGTTCATTTCACTTTTGCGTGGTGTTCCCCAAGGAGCCATCCTAGGACCACTATTGTTCTCTGCTTATTTGAATGACATTCCTAATCTTGTAAGGCATGGCGACGGCGACGTGCGCATGTTCGCTGACGATGTTCAGTATATTCAGAGTTCTACCTTGGGGCTCTAAACTTCTTAAAATAAATAAACTCCAAACTACTGCATACCGATCACAATCAAATGGCTCTTGCGAAAGAAGTCACAGAAACTTCGTGGAAAATCTCCGTTGTTTTATCAATAAATCAATCAATAAAACCGGATTAAATATATATACACAATGCGACTCCCAACACTTCAACGTCGTACACTTCATTCGAAATTGTGTACGGTAGGCAAATTGAACTTCCTTCTAGTGTAACAAAAAATCCAGAAATCTGTTACAATTACGATTTGTATGCCAATGGGCTTAAATCAAGGTGTCAGCATTGTCATTAAAACGCTAGAGACAAACTTCTCAAGAGTAAGGAATCTTCAAGACTTCAGTATGATAATATACAAAATCCTGAAGACTTTCAAATAGGAAAACTAGTTCCACTCAAAAATGAAAGTAATCCAAAAAATAAAAACAAAAAGCTCCTTCCTCTTTAGTCAACACCTTACGAAATTTTATACAAGTCAGGAGTAAACTCCGAAATTAAAATTAAAAATAAAATAATTAAAGTCCACAAAAATAGACTAAAAATTTTTTCATGTTAATTAAAATCTTCAATCTCAATATTCTTTCCAGAAATGGAGTAACCTAGAATTGCAATCATCATCTTTAAAATAATCTTGAGTAACCCAATGATGATCATCCACGAGCAGCTATATGAAATCGTCGACTTGATAAACAAGACTTAGACAAATGCCAAAAAACTACAAACAAATAATTACCTTTGCGAAAGAAACGCAACAATTCTTTTCACATCATCAAGCAGTGCCTGCGAACTGAATTTACTTTCCATTCTTCCAAGTGAAATCAGTAATTGCAATATTCAGCTAATATATCACCCAATTTTCCTACAGCTGGCAGACTCCAATTCTTGGATTTTCGTTTCCCCAAATCCAGAAAATCTTATGATTAAATGCCAAAATCTTAACTCTCAAATAAACATAAATGCAACTGGTATTCTTAAAATCAAACCAAACTGTATCGCAAATACTAGATATCAATCATTAAGACAACCTACAAAATTCCCAGTTTCTATATTCGAATACCGATAGTGAAAATAAAAACATTACAATCGTGTTTTTCCTTTTAATGCTTTTCGCCGTATTCATAGTTATAATAATATTGCTAAAGCGGAATATGAGAAAGAACTCTGTACATAATAAAAAAGAAACGGAATCATAACCTCAGTAACATCGGTAGAAACCGAACCAATAACAAAACCTCGTCTAGCCCCATCAAATTTATCTCGTTCAATCCCACTTCCTTCTTCTCTTACAAAAACAAAAACTGAACACGCACCACTCCAAGGTACAAGTTTCGGTCTTAAGGGGGGAGGTGTTGTAAAGTGCACACTCTACAACCTCCGGTGTCCATTACCCTATCATCTTATTTCGTTTCATTCAACCCATAGCCACTTCAAATTCCCACAATCATCATTTCCTTTTGATTGACCAATATCCGAACTACTTATAATTCCCATATTCATCATTTCCTTTAATTGCTGAACTCTAAACCACTTGAAATTCCCACATCATCATTTCTTTAATTACCTACAAATTTCAAGTTGTCAGCCTCACGATCAACGATCGCCCCACTTAAACCCATTCACTTTCCCAATACATTAAACTTCTACAATTTCATTGCCTGCCCCATTGAAATAAAACCCAAAATTCCCAGATCATCATTTTCATTTTCCTATATCAAACAATCAATGCACTCGATTTCCAGTTCATACTTTCAAACTCATTAAACGTGCATTGATCCCAAATGACAATCGCAACTACTTTTGCTGATGCAGCATGATTTTCTTTTTTCTGTTTCAAGTCGGGGACGAGAAAGATATCATAGTCAATCGGTTTCGGACGGTGGACATAAACTGATCTTTTTTTCTTTTCCAGTTCTTCTCTGTTTCTTTTTAAATATAAATCAAAATAAAATATCTCGATGTAAATAAAAAAAATAGAATAAAGAAAATAAACATCGTATTTTTTTTAAAAGACAAAAGAACATAACACCGGTAAAAGGTAAGACCCCTTTCAAGATTCGTGCAAATCGAATCAAAAGATAAAAAAAGCACAACATAAAAATTGGTGTCAGTTGTGGGGTCACCTTAAAAAGTGTAGTGCCTTTGAAACAGTAGGGGTATTCACGATCTTACCAAGTGTAGTAAAATTGTAAAATAGTTGTTAATACCAATTTCGTTGATTGGGCTTTTTGGTCAATTCTGTCTGACTATGTAAATGAAAACACATAAATTCTATCCCGACGGCGACGTTTCGCTGGAGTTTCTCAGCATCTTCAGGGGTCGTTTATTGTGTCTACATATGTATATATATAAAACAAAATATATAAAATACCATTTTTCAGTGCATAATTTTTAGAAGCAAAGAAAAAAAGGCTACAAACGAAATATGACAAGAAATTAATTTTTACAATCATTTAAAAACTTCATCTAATTATATAGCATATTTAAGTTTTTTAAATTGCACGTCCCTACATCTAACATCTTTGGTTTCACTGTTTAATGATTTTATAAATAAATAAATAAAAACGATTTTAAATTAACATTTACCAAAAATTAGACTAACACAAAACATAAATATCACAGTATGGCAATATCGTATATTGAATTTGTTCCGTGAATGTCTTCTTTTAGGTTCATTGATGTTGTTCTCTTTTGTTGAATTCTTAGGCTCTCCAATGTATAACTCGTCCCTGTATTTCTCTCCTTGTCTACAATTATTCGACAACGTCAAAATTGTAGACAAGGAGAGAGTATTCTAAGAATATATCATAAAACACAAACTTTTTTGAAACAACAGAAAAATGAAATAGTAGTTACTACAGCAGACAAAGGAAGTAAAACAGTGATCATGTACAAGGAAGACTACAACAGAAAAATGAATATATTACTAGAAGACAAAAATACATACAAAACAACAAGAACCGATCCAACAAAAGAACTTCAAAAAAACAATAATGAGATAGTCACAGAACTTTTTAAACAGGATATAATTGACAAATGGCAAAAAAACAAACTGAGGTGCTCCGCGGCAGTAGCACCAAAACTTTATGGACTACCAAAAATTCGCAAAAACGACCTTCCTCTAAGGCCGATAGCTTCATCAATAAATGTTCCGTGCTACCAACTTTCGAAGTTTATTGGAAAAACATAGAGAAACATGGTCTCTAATTACTATAACATCAAAAATTCGCTCGAATTAAAAGACAAATTGAAAGATGTGCTTGAGGATAATGACATATTCGTTTCCTTTGACGTGATATCATTATTCACAAACATTCCGACCATTCTGGCAATTATAGATAATACTGAAAAAATGGGATCAATTACAAGACCAAACCAAAATACCGAAACGACAAATTCTGAAACTTTTGGAATTTTGTCTAAGGGAAAATAATTATTTTGAATTTAACAACACATTTTATAATCAGACGTTTGGTATGCCTATGGGCAACTCGCTATCCCCAACAATAGCGGACATAGTTTTGGATGATCTCCTTGACAACGTATTTAAAGAACTTAAGGAAGGAAACATAGAAATAAAGTTCATCACCACATATGTAGATGACATATTTGCAATCATTCAACGCAAAGACGAAACATAAAATACTGCAAAAACTAAATGAATATCACACAAAAATCCAATTTACTACAGAAAAAGAAGAAAACAATCCATTACCATTTTTGGACACACTAGTAATTCGAGAAAACAATAAAATAGTTTTTAACTGGTACTCAAAACCAACGTCTTCGGGAAGACTTATAAATTTCCTCTCAACCCAGCCACTCAGTCAAAAAATTAATACTGCCAGAAATCTCATCAATAAAACCCTTGAACTCAGTGAAAAATGTTTACATGAAGAAAACATAAACAAAATAGTATCAATTTTAAAAATGAATAGCTTTCCACGGTACATCATTGACAACCTTATAAAAAACAAAAAACAAGAAATTAATTCCACACAAAAAACAAGAGTAAATGCAGATGGTAACCCTAAAATATTTATAAAAGTTCCTTTCATTCACAATCTAACTGAAAGTAAGAATCTCTTCAAAATAATAAAAGAAGAAAACAACATAACGTTCGCACATAAATCAAACGAAACTCTTAAGAAACTATTCACAAACACAAAAACACCAATTTCGAAATACAACACGCACGATGTTATCTATGAGATCAGTTGCAAAGGGAAACAAGGAGAAAGCTGCAATCTGGTTTACATAGGTATAAGGATGACAGAACATAAGAGAGACATCAAAAACAGAAGAGAAACAACTGGAATATCCCAACACATGCTACACACTGCACATGAACCAGACTTCGACAACGTCAAAATTGTAGACAAGGAGAGAAATACAGGGACGAGTTATACATTGGAGAGCCTAAGAATTCAACAAAAGAGAACAACATCAATGAACCTAAAAGAAGACATTCACGGAACAAATTCAATATACGATATTGCCATACTGTGATATTTATGTTTTGTGTTAGTCTAATTTTTGGTAAATGTTAATTTAAAATCGTTTTTATTTATTTATTTATAAAATCATTAAACAGTGAAACCAAAGATGTTAGATGTAGGGACGTGCAATTTAAAAAACTTAAATATGCTATATAATTAGATGAAGTTTTTAAATGATTGTAAAAATTAATTTCTTGTCATATTTCGTTTGTAGCCTTTTTTTCGTTGCTTCTAAAAATTATGCACTGAAAAATTGTATTTTATATATTTTGTTTTATATATATACATATGTAGACACAATAAACGACCCCTGAAGATGCTGAGAAACTCCAGCGAAACGTCGCCGTCGGGATAGAATTTATGTGTTTTCATTTACATAGTCAGACAGAATTGACCAAAAAGCCCAATCAACGAAATTGGTATTAACAACTATTTTACAATTTTACTACACTTGGTAAGATCGTGAATACCCCTACTGTTTCAAAGGCACTACACTTTTTAAGGTGACCCCACAACTGACACCAATTTTTATGTTGTGCTTTTTTTATCTTTTGATTCGATTTGCACGAATCTTGAAAGGGGTCTTACCTTTTACCGGTGTTATGTTCTTTTGTCTTTTAAAAAAAATACGATGTTTATTTTCTTTATTCTATTTTTTTTATTTACATCGAGATATTTTATTTTGATTTATATTTAAAAAGAAACAGAGAAGAACTGGAAAAGAAAAAAAGATCAGTTTATGTCCACCGTCCGAAACCGATTGACTATGATATCTTTCTCGTCCCCGACTTGAAACAGAAAAAAGAAAATCATGCTGCATCAGCAAAAGTAGTTGCGATTGTCATTTGGGATCAATGCACGTTTAATGAGTTTGAAAGTATGAACTGGAAATCGAGTGCATTGATTGTTTGATATAGGAAAATGAAAATGATGATCTGGGAATTTTGGGTTTTATTTCAATGGGGCAGGCAATGAAATTGTAGAAGTTTAATGTATTGGGAAAGTGAATGGGTTTAAGTGGAGCGATCGTTGATCGTGAGGCTGACAACTTGAAATTTGTAGGTAATTAAAGAAATGATGATTGTGGGAATTTGAAGTGGCTATGGGTTGAATGAAACGAAATAAGATGATAGGGTAATGGACACCGGAGGTTGTAGAGTGTGCACTTTACAACACCTCCCCCCTTAAGACCGAAACTTGTACCTTGGAGTGGTGCGTGTTCAGTTTTTGTTTTTGTAAGAGAAGAAGGAAGTGGGATTGAACGAGATAAATTTGATGGGGCTAGACGAGGTTTTGTTATTGGTTCGGTTTCTACCGATGTTACTGAGGTTATGATTCCGTTTCTTTTTTATTATGTACAGAGTTCTTTCTCATATTCCGCTTTAGCAATATTATTATAACTATGAATACGGCGAAAAGCATTAAAAGGAAAAACACGATTGTAATGTTTTTATTTTCACTATCGGTATTCGAATATAGAAACTGGGAATTTTGTAGGTTGTCTTAATGATTGATATCTAGTATTTGCGATACAGTTTGGTTTGATTTTAAGAATACCAGTTGCATTTATGTTTATTTGAGAGTTAAGATTTTGGCATTTAATCATAAGATTTTCTGGATTTGGGGAAACGAAAATCCAAGAATTGGAGTCTGCCAGCTGTAGGAAAATTGGGTGATATATTAGCTGAATATTGCAATTACTGATTTCACTTGGAAGAATGGAGAGTAAATTCAGTTCGCAGGCACTGCTTGATGATGTGAAAAGAATTGGTGCGTTTCTTTCGCAAAGGTAATTATTTGTTTGTAGTTTTTTGGCATTTGTCTAAGTCTTGTTTATCAAGTCGACGATTTCATATGGCTGCTCGTGGATGATCATCATTGGGTTACTCAAGATTATTTTAAAGATGATGATTGCAATTCTAGGTTTCTCCATTTCTGGAAAGAATATTGAGATTGAAGATTTTAATTAACATTTAGTCTATTTTTGTGGACTTTAATTATTTTATTTTTAATTTTAATTTCGGAGTTTACTCCTGAATTCTATTAAATTTCGTAAGGTCCTGACTAAAGAGGAAGAAGCTTTTTGCTTTTATTTTTTGGATTACTTTCATTTTTGAGTGGAACTAGTTTTCCTATTTGAAAGTCTTCAGGATTTTGTATATTATCATACTGAAGTTTTGAAGATTCCTTACTCTAGAGAAGTTTGTCTCTAGCGATTTGATGACAATGCTGAAGACTTGATTTAAGCTCATTGGCATACAAATCGTAATTGTAACAGATTTCTGGGTTTTTTGTTACACCAGAAGGAAGTTCAATTTGCCTACCGTACATAAGTTCGAATGAAGTGTACGACGTTAAAGTGTTGGTAGTCGTATTGTGTACGAAAACGGCATATTTAATCCAGTTTTATTGATTGATTTATTGATAAAACAACGGAGATATTCCACGAAATTTCTGTGACTTCTTTCGCAAGAGCCATTTGATTGTGGTCGGTATGCAGTAGTTTGGAGTTTATTTATTTTATAAGGAAATTTTGACCTTTGTCTGGACAGCACGGATTTGGGTGTGCCATATCGAAATATTATTTCTTTTACGAATGCTTCTGCGATTGTATTTGCCTTTTGATTTGGTAAGGGAATTACATCAGTGTATTTTGTAAGATCATCGATAAATGTTAAAAGATATTTATTATTTTTATTAGTTATAGCGTAAGGACCAATGATATCGATAGACATTTTTTTTGAAGAGGTATTTGGAAGTTGAAGTTATAACCATAGGTTCCATGGTGTATTTTGTTACTTTATTTTTCTGACAGAGTTCGTAATTTTTAATGTAGTTTTTTATATCTTTAAACATATTCTTCCTGATGTGATATAATTTTATACGTTTAAAGGTTTTGTTGACACCACAGTGTCCTCCAATTGGATTTAAATGGATTTCCTTAAGAATAGTTTTGATTTCATTTTCTGACAAATCTGGTTTTGCCGAAGGCGTTGAACAAGAATTAGAACTGGGTTTTAAGGAATTAGAGTTTGTATTTAAAGATGTTGAATGACTTGAAGAAGAATAATTATTATTATGATATGTAACTGAAGGAGATGCTTCTGGATCATTATTTATAATAGAAGATGTGGAACAAGAATTAGTATTATCATTTGAAGCATTAGAACAAAAATTGGTATTTGCTGATTTGGAACTGGAATTGGAATTAGTGTTTAAAGATTTGGAACAAGATGTTGAGGAAGAATTTGAATTTGTATGTGAAGATTTTGAACGAGAATTAGGAATTGGTTTTGAACAAGAATTAGAAATTGACGATGTAGCAAAAGAATTAGTATTGCAGACGATATAGGAGTTGATGAAGTTGGCAAATTTTGAAAAGAAGTAGAACAGGATTTTGTATCAGATAGAAGAGTCATTTTTGCGATTCTGTTAAGACAGTCAGCGTTTGTATTTTGTTCACCTTTTTACTTGCGATTATAGTTACTAAAAGTTGTGAGATAACAATCAAACATGACATTACGATGATAGCGAAGACGAAAAAAGATGGTATAAAAATTCTGTCCGTTTTTTTTTTTTTTTTTTTAATTCATTTGTATTAAATCTTAACTTATAACTTAAAGCTAGACAAAAATGCTTAAAACTAGCCTAATTATCAATAACTTACAACTAATTTACTGGCCCTTAACGGGCGCTCTAAACTTAACTATATCTCTTAATACTAATGTCTTTCGACCTTAAGTCTATTTTAATTAATTCTAATTATTTTATTTTATTTTTGTTTTACCAAGAAAACTTTTTTTAAAAAACTCGGTCTCGTATCATTTTTCATTTTTTACTTATAAACTACCTAAATCTAGACTAAAAATAAATAAAACTAGATACAATTAACTTATATACTAACTAAAACTAACTTAAACTACTTAAGATACCTAAAAATACCCAAAACCACTTAAAACTACTTAAGAACTAGAACAGACACAGCAGCATTTTTTTCGTTTTTTTAATTTTTTTATTTTTTTGTTTGTTTATATCTTGCATACGCATGCAGACACACAGCTACATTCACCCCACACATACATGTACATACGTACATACATATACGTACGTACATACATGTACATGCACATAAGCCTCCGCATACATACATATTTTTAATTTTTTGTTGGTGCCACCCCGACTGTTCCCTATACCTAATTACCCTAAATGTATGTAAGTCGGCCAAGACATACCACCATCTTAATCAACTTTAAATATCACGATGCTGTTCAGAGAGCCACCAGAACTGGTTCTCCTGTTTCGCCCTATCCCTTCGGTCCCGATCAGACACAGTCCTACTAAACCGAAGGCGTTCCTTCACCTTGAGCGATGACGTCTCGACCATACAGGAGTCGCCTATCTACGGCTGACGTGGTAGATAAGCGGAACCGTCATTCTATCCTGTATCAGCCATCGACTGTCTAAATAGAGGAATGCCACGGGAGGGATGTAACCACTTAACCGCACAATCTCAAAATATTCGTTATTGGGGTAATACGTCCCAAAAATTAAGCTGTTAGTTGAGGACATCGCTCTTGCAACGTGACCCCGAATCAGCTTAAACAAAAAATTATCTATTCTGTTTATGTTGGCTCCGTTGTATAGAACCTGGTTGGAATAATATCTTGTGTACTCCGATTCTGGTGTTCTGAGTAATCCAAGGTAACGTCTAAGACATTGCCTCTCAAACACCCGCATCTTTTCCATTTGAGATGGGGCAACGTTGAACCACACCGGACATCCGTAGGCAATCATCGGCCTGATGAGGGCCATGTAGCAAATCACCTTCACCCTGCTGTCAAGACGGCTGCTATAAAACAGTCGTTTTGTCAAGGCAAAGGCTCCCCAAGCCCTCGCCAAAGCAGCACCTATATGTCTGTCGAAATACAGGTACTGATCCAACCAGATGCCAAAGTGGCCCTACGATCACCAGCTTGCGCCAGTTCTTTCTCGTATCCCTTGAGGCGATAGACAACGTAGTCGTAAACAAAATAGTGTCTTATTTCTGGAAGTTGATTTTAGATTTCCAGTCATCACAATATCGCTGAATCTTGTCGAAGTCACTCTGCAAAAGAATTTTGATGACCTCAACTGTATTAGCTTTTCTGTACGCAATTAGATCGTCGGCGTACGCAATGATCGCTGGTGTAAATACTGAATAGAATCGGCGAGTTAACCGCTCCCTGATGAAGACCATTATTAATATTAAAAATTGCGGTAGAAGTTACATTACATCTTGACAACAAACTTTCTACCATTTAGAATGTCATAAAGCATATAGAGGTTTACTTATACCTAGTCTGGAAAGCTTTATATAAAGACCTTCTAGCAATACGGTGTCGAAAAAAAATTCTGTCCGTCTGTATGTCTGTCTGTCAGTCTGTCTGTATGTATGTATAGACACCTACAGCCCAAACGGGTGGGCCGAATTGCTTCAAACTTGGTATATAGTTTTTTAGGTATTGTACAGAATGGAAATTGAAATTTTTTTAGCTAAAAAAATAACGGTACCTGCCATATAACCGTTACGTTCAAACCTATTTTTCTCGGAAACGGCTCTAACGATTTTGATAAAAAAAAATTAGTGTAGGTTTTTAGCTACGACTGAAAAAAAATTAGAAAAATGTCTAAAAACCGTACTTTCCATAGGATCGTTTTTTTTTGTTTGCTTTCGACTATCTCATAAATGGCTTAACCGATTCTTTCGAATTTTCACAAAAATATAGGTTTCGGTTACCTAAATTATACCGCGTACCAATATTTTTAATTAATATTTTTTTATTATTTTTAAAATCATTTTTAAGAAAACATTTTTAATAACTGCTCATTAAATTTTTTTTCAAAAATTATATTTATTTGTATTTTCCGAATACGTATGAATTGGCGTTTTGAATTTTTTTTTTAAATATTTTCAAAAAGTTTTAAAAAAAACTTTTTTTCTCAAAAACCGCTCCACAGATGTTTACAAGTTTTTTTTTTCATAAATTCAAATTTATCCAAGAAATAAAATGGCGCACTTTTTTTTGAGCTCAAATTAGTTTAAGTATTTATTTCAGAATTTTGAATTATTTTTTCTTTAATTAAACAGATTTATTATTTTGTTTTTAAGTTTATATTACTAAATATTTAATATTGTCATACCAATTTATTTTAGAACAAAATTAATGAAATTTTGTATATGCATATACAAAATTGAGTTAAAAATGACTTTAATAGAAATCTTTTGCATACGATGTGTCGAACATAAGAGCAAGTTCGTGCGATCCAGTCGTGCATTTTATTTATGAATGATTTCGTATTCAAACTCTTCGAGCTGTAGGCGATATCGCATTATTCTGGAATTTATATCTTTATAATTGTGAATATAAACTTAAAGTTTGTGATCAGTGTATAGTTGAAATTTTCTACCATTACATATAAGGTCGGAAATGTTTGACTGACCAAACAATAGCTAAAAGTTCCTTTTCAGTAGTAGAATAATTTTGTTCACTTTTATTAAGAGTTCGTGATGCATAGATATAGGAAGATAATTACCCATTTCACCTTGTGAAAGGACACTACCAATAGCAAAGTCGCTAGCATCCGTTGTAAGAATGAAGTTTTTAGTGAAATCGGGATATTGGAGAAGGGGTGGATTAATGAGTTTTTCTTTTAATCCATGAAAAGGATTTGAACAAAGAGAAGTCTAGTCAAAACGAACATCCTTGAGTAAAAGATTATTAAGAAGTTTGGAAAATTTTGCAAAATCCTTTATGAAACGGCGGCAATAACGTGCAAGACCCAGAAAGCTTTTGATGTCTTTTGCGTTCGTGGGCTGTGCGAATTTTTTTTTACATATTCGATTTTTTTGGGATTAGGTTTAATACCGTATTCGTTTATGATATGTCCCAAATAAGTGAGCTCAGTTCGCAAAAATTGGCATTTATCGGGTTGCAATTTTAGATTATGCATTTTAAGACGTTCGAAGATGTCTCTTAATTTTGCATTGTGTTCTAGAGTCTCCATAAACCACAATGTCATCCATATAAAAGAAGGTTTTTATACCTTGAAGTCCAGTCAAAACATTATCCATTAACCTTTGGAAGGTGGCTGAAGCACATTTTAATCCATAAGGCATTCTAATGAATGCATAATGACCAAAAGAAGAAGAGAAAGCGGTCTTTTCCCTATCTTCCGGGCGAATTTCGATCTGATGAAAGCTACTGGCTAGATCTAAGGTTGAGAAGAACTTTGAACTCCCTAACTGATCCAGAATATCAGTTATGTTAGGTAACGGGTATGCGTCACCGACGGTTTTGTCGTTGAGTTTGCGAAAATCGACAACGATTCTCCATTTCCTGTTACCACCTTTATCAGGTTTTTTCGGAACGACAATAAGTGGGAAATTCCACGGACTATTCGATGGTTGGATAATATTATCGTCCATCATCTCATGGATTTGTTTATTTACTTCTTGTCGTTGTGCTTCCGGCAACCTGTAGGGTTTTATATATGTAGGTGTAGCATCTTGAGTTATAATAGGATGTTGTACAGAAGAGGTATGGGTCAATTTATCTCCTTTCATAAAAAATAAGTCACAGTACAAGCAGCATAAATCTAAAATAGAATCCTTTTCGTTTTTAGTCTTGTGGTCAGTCACCACCAGGTTTTGTATTGTTTTAATTCTTTCATAAGAAGCAGGATAGTGTTGAATTTGTAAAATATTGTAATTAGAGACTTCGTCAAACACTATATCATCAGTATTAAACTCAATTGGGGATTCAGAGGAATTAACTACTGATATGTAAGAGATAGAACTATTGGCAGGAGTAATGCTATTGCCAATATATAGTCCATTGGGAAATTGTTGGGAGAGACAAATGCTATCCACATTAATATCCTTGAGGATTGGGACAATGATTTCGGATTTAGTGGGAATATTAACAAGGGATTAGATCATCGTCGATTAGATAATTTTCACACGAGAAGGTAAGTATTTTGGTGCCATCCAGGAAATTATTATCTATTATTCCATCGGTACTGATGGGAAAGTTTCTATCTACTACATGGAAAGGGTAAGAAATTTTAGCGTTTTTAGGAAGATTAGTAAGAAGTTGTATAACTCCTTTGGTACGGTTAACAGAATCAGTTATACCAGATAGGGAATGAATTATACTAGAGTCGATGGGTAGCTCTGGTTTTATTTTATCTATTTTAATTAGACAAATTTCACTACCGCCATCGGTATAGGATTTAGCAAGGTTTTAGAAGAAAGTTTAATGGAATCTACTCTACTTATATTATTTTTTAAAAATTTATGTGTAGGATGTGGCGAGAGGAGATTAAGTTTGGGTCCGAAGCCTGCCACTGGTTCCGGCCTCTGAATGGTTTTCCGAATGCTTGTTTACAGTTGTGAGGGGATTAGGATTAGTATCATTTTTTTTATTATTGTTATATTGCCTTTTTCGGCATTCATTTATGTGATGCCCGAGGTTCTTACAGTAACTACAAGTAATAGTTACTTTCTTAACCTCACTTAAAAGAAGGAAGCTGTTCCTTATTTTTCTTTAAGTAACATTGTTCGATGCTATTTCCGGGTTTCTTACAAAAAGTACAAGAGGTAGGATTTCTGGGTTTGGGTTGTGATTGGTTATAGGAAGTTTGGTTGTTATATGAGAAACCACTTTTCTAATACGGCATCTTCTATAGCTTCCGTCAGAGTAGTGAATCTCGAAGCTTTAATGACGAAACTTATTCTAGGATTAAGACCTCTCTCAAATGCCTTAAAGCAGTTTTACTGTTGAGGTTGATGATAACGCTAGAACTTTCTGACCCTTCGATAGCTATGCAAGCATCGTTCAGATTTGCAAGCGTTTGTTCCAATCTATTGGAGTAAGAATTTGTTATTTGCTTTATATGTATTAGTTCCAACTGGAGTTGGGACAGAGATTTTGTTTCTAAGAATTGTAGAACTAGATTTTCCTTACGAGATTCCCACGTGGTGAATTCCGTATATTTTACTATATTATAAGCTGAGCCAATAAGTTTAGTTTTGATGATTATGAGAAGGATAGGAATTTCGGCAGCGGTGATATTTCGGATATCAAATCACACGCATTTAAGATCTTGTGAAGATTAGCTCTGTTCCCATTAAATTCTGGAATTAATTTGAGGGCAAATGATCGAAGTTCAAGAATAGAATTACAGGTCTCAGAGGAAATGTAGTTTTCGTCAGTACTGGAATCGGAATCTTCGTAGTCGGATATTTCGATAGTCTTTCTTTCGGACATTAACTGATTATATTATAATAAGAAGTATTTAAAAAAATTAATTCAATAAATTTAATTCGAATTCAAAAAAAAACTTAGGTTAATAAAAGTAATAATAGTAATAAAGTATATTAATTGGTAAAAGTATATTAACTGATAAAAGCAATAAATAATATATATATATATATATTTTTACAATATAATTTTTAAAATAATTTTCTTTTTCTTGCCTCTATAAGAATTAGGATGATGGTAGCTAAAGATGTTGTAAGATGCTGTAAAAATGTTGTAAAGATGTTGTACAGATGTTTGAAAGATATTGTAAAGATGTTGTTCAATTAAATGAATTTCATTTCTTTTTGTTTGTTGAGTTTTTTTTGTCTTTAAATTTCTTTCTCTCTTTTTGTTTGTGTTCACCGCTTATTGTTTTTTTTTGTTAATGTTCACTGTTTGAATTGTTTTTTTTTGTTTTAATGTTCTCTATTTGAATTGTTTTTTTTTTTGTTAATGTTCATTAGGGGTATTCACGATCCGATGTATCTGGTCTTGTATCATTGTAAAAGTGTAACATTTTTTTGCACTACAACAACAAAATATACTGAATGTCAAAGTCTTACACTTTTACACTTTTACAATACCGAGCCCTATTGTAACAGAAAAATACAAGAGTGAGATTTTTTAACACAAACTAAGCCTTCTTCAAAACAAATGTGAAACAGATTTTGACATTTGCTTCAGTGTTGCTACATATTAGTAAAGGTGTGTTCACAGTCTGCTGTAAAAAATAAAATTTTACAATTTTGAGATTATCTATGTGACCAATTCTTTTTGAATTTAATAGTTGTTAATACAAATTTCGTTGATTGGGCTTTTTTGGTCAATTCTGTCTGACGTACATAAATTCTATCCCGACGTTTCGCTGGAGTTTCTCAGCATCTTCAGGGGTCGTTTATTGTGTCAACATATGTATATGTATAAAACAAAATATATAGAATACAATTTTTCAGTGAATAATTTTTAGAAGCAAAGAAAAAAAAGGCTACAAACGAAATATGACAAGAAATTAATTTTTACAATTATTTAAAAACTTACTCTAATTTCATAGCATATTTAAGTTTTTTAAATTGCACGTCCCTACATCTAACATCTTTGGTTTCACTGTTTAATGATTTTATAAATAAATAAATAAAAACGATTTTAAATTAACATTTACCAAAAGTTAGACTAACACAAAACATAAATATCACAGTATGGCAATATCGTATATTGAATTTGTTCCGTCAATGTCTTCTTTTAGGTTCATTGATGTTGTTCTCTTTTGTTGAATTCTTAGGCTCTCAGAATTGACCAAAAAAGCCCAATCAACGAAATTTGTATTAACAACTATTAAATTCAAAAAGAATTGGTCACATAGATAATCTCAAAATTGTAAAATTTTATTTTTTACAGCAGACTGTGAACACACCTTTACTAATATGTAGCAACACTGAAGCAAATGTCAAAATCTGTTTCACATTTGTTTTGAAGAAGGCTTAGTTTGTGTTAAAAAATCTCACTCTTGTATTTTTCTGTTACAATAGGGCTCGGTATTGTAAAAGTGTAAAAGTGTAAGACTTTGACATTCAGTATATTTTGTTGTTGTAGTGCAAAAAAATGTTACACTTTTACAATGATACAAGACCAGATACATCGGATCGTGAATACCCCTAATGAACATTAACAAAAAAAAAAACAATTCAAATAGAGAACATTAAAACAAAAAAAAACAATTCAAACAGTGAACATTAACAAAAAAAAACAATAAGCGGTGAACACAAACAAAAAGAGAGAAAGAAATTTAAAGACAAAAAAAACTCAACAAACAAAAAGAAATGAAATTCATTTAATTGAACAACATCTTTACAATATCTTTCAAACATCTGTACAACATCTTTACAACATTTTTACAGCATCTTACAACATCTTTAGCTACCATCATCCTAATTCTTATAGAGGCAAGAAAAAGAAAATTATTTTAAAAATTATATTGTAAAAATATATATATATATATATATATATATTATTTATTGCTTTTATCAGTTAATATACTTTTACCAATTAATATACTTTATTACTATTATTACTTTTATTAACCTAAGTTTTTTTTTGAATTCGAATTAAATTTATTGAATTAATTTTTTTAAATACTTCTTATTATAATATAATCAGTTAATGTCCGAAAGAAAGACTATCGAAATATCCGACTACGAAGATTCCGATTCCAGTACTGACGAAAACTACATTTCCTCTGAGACCTGTAATTCTATTCTTGAACTTCGATCATTTGCCCTCAAATTAATTCCAGAATTTAATGGGAACAGAGCTAATCTTCACAAGATCTTAAATGCGTGTGATTTGATATCCGAAATATCACCGCTGCCGAAATTCCTATCCTTCTCATAATCATCAAAACTAAACTTATTGGCTCAGCTTATAATATAGTAAAATATACGGAATTCACCACGTGGGAATCTCGTAAGGAAAATCTAGTTCTACAATTCTTAGAAACAAAATCTCTGTCCCAACTCCAGTTGGAACTAATACATATAAAGCAAATAACAAATTCTTACTCCAATAGATTGGAACAAACGCTTGCAAATCTGAACGATGCTTGCATAGCTATCGAAGGGTCAGAAAGTTCTAGCGTTATCATCAACCTCAACAGTAAAACTGCTTTAAGGCATTTGAGAGAGGTCTTAATCCTAGAATAAGTTTCGTCATTAAAGCTTCGAGATTCACTACTCTGACGGAAGCTATAGAAGATGCCGTATTAGAAAAGTGGTTTCTCATATAACAACCAAACTTCCTATAACCAATCA